>CM053787.1:180298964-181662298 GCA_028749045.1 Cupressus sempervirens
ATAATTATTTAACTAATTAGGGATGACATTGAATCACATCCTAGATGTTAATCCTAAGTGTCTGAAGTATAGTTTTGTATTTTGGGACACATGTGGAAGCATGAAGGTCAATAGTGCATGATACTATGAAATATTATGGTATAAAGGAAATTTTTGGAAATGCAAACTTGTGTAATGTTATATGATGTAATATGTGGTAATTGTGATGTCTATGCTCTATTTTTGTTATGTGAACTTTGTGATCAGAGAAGTAAAAGATAGTACATGTGAAGCAGGTACAATGAGTTATAAAGATCATATCAATTATTGAAGATATCAACAGTTGTAAAGAGGTTTTTATATCTGTACTTTTACATATTGAATATCATTGTATATTGAATGTTTGGGGAGTTGGCTCATCTTGCATACATACTCTAATTGTAATAACAACTCCTAACAGGGTTGAGGCTTCTAAAAAGGCCTACTCCTCTAACAAGGAATAAGAGACTGTATAGATATAATAGACTCATAACAGGGTCATAATCTTTCACAAGATACTTCAATTAGTGGATCATTTTGTGGGTACTATCCCCACTAGGTTTTTCTCTTGGCTAGGGTTTCCCCAGTTAACAAAATATGGTGATATATTATTTGTATTACTTTATAGTTGTGTTTATTGTTCAACTTAATTAGTTTATTCATTTGTGCAAGTTATAATATTGTTAATGATATCCATAGTTGGGAAAAAGTTTGTGGAATACTAATTCACCCCCTCCCCCCCTTAGTATCTCCTTTTTTAACAATTTGATACTAAGGAATTTTATTCTTTGAAACATAAGATTAAGAATTTGATTAACTCTAATGTATTATATGTTGATATTCATGATAATGGGAATAAATTTATGGCACCTCCTAATCAAAATCTTCAAATATATACTAATCCTTTACCTCAACATTCTACTACTACTATTGTGTAACATCCTCCTTCTTCTCCTCCTGAAGTGAATGTTGCTTATGATACCTTATTACTAGAGAATGATAATATCATTAATGTTGTAGAACATGTAGTTCAACCTCTACCTCCACCTAAGAAAGATATTCCTTTTGCATCTCATGATCAACATAAACCTAAAACAAATCATAAGCATCACCGAGCCCTTGTAATCTCATTCATTGATGTTGATAAGTTCAAGGTTCCTAATGGTCCTCTTTATATTACTACTCAAATTTGTAAATATCCTTCTTGTGGGTGTCTTGCTAATCCTACTTCCCTAGTTACCATTGTTATTGAGGAATATTTATATTCTAAGATAAAACATTTTGATTTATATGACTCAATTGATACTTGGATTTAGACATATAATGGTTTCTTGTACCCTCCTCAAGGTTCCATTTTTTTTCATATTGAGCTCTGTGGTAAAGTGGTGAATAGTACCATTGTCATTACTCCTACTTTTGATTAGTTCTAAATGAAGCTTGGTTTACCTTGGTTCACTACCATGTAAGCCATTGCTTCCCCTATTTTCCAACTCATTAAATTTCCCTTATGATGCATAGATTAAGATGATCAATCATAGTCTTTACCATCCTTTTAGACCTTGACATTGTGCTACTCTTGATTTATTTTGGCCTTCTTTTCCTACTATACCTCCTAATCATTTGGATTTATATTTTTGCATTTATCAATCTCATAAATGTCAAAATGTTGTCAAGTTAATTATGCCTAGGGATATTTCTTGTGGTCTTTTACCTACACCTTCTATGCCTATTTTTTTTCATTCTTCTATTTTCAATGGTCAACCACCCCTTGCATCTAGTGATCATCCTAGTGTGGTTCCTTGTTCTACCTATCAACCTCTTTTCATTCATCCTCTTGTGCCATCAATGGGTAAGGAACCTATGGTTGTCAATCTGCCTTGATATCTTCAACAAATATCTAATAAAACTAAGTGGAATAATTAACATGCTTGTGAATGTCAAAAGAACTGCTAGGCTCATGCTAAAGCTCGTAAGAATGCTTCTCATCAGCCCATGCATGTCAAGAAAGTTAATCATACAAATGAAACTAATATTCCTATTTTTAATTCTATGTTATTAATTTAGATGATGATGAGCATGAGATTATTGATCTTGATGTTCACTTACCTAACATGATTTCTATGTGGCTTACACTTATATCTACACTTGAGCATAGTGACTCTCCCAAGAGTCCTTTGAATTTATCTATTGTTCCTACTATGTTGGATATAGCTCCTCTAGAAATTTTCTCCACCTTCTCTTATTAATACTAACAGATATTAAGGAGGAAGGCAACATGCTTGAAGTGAGTGCTCTAGCATAGTAGCTTTTTGTGTGTTTTCTTTTTCTTATGTGCTTACCTATATCATGTTTTCTTAATGCTTGTTTAGATTTATTTAGACAATCCTTATTTCTTTGTTGGAAAAAGTTGATAAAGGAATCCAAAGTGTTGTATCATTCCTCTATTTGTATATTACTTCTTCTATATGTTGTTATATGTTATGTCATACATATATTATTGTTCATACTTGTATCCTTACGTTGTCTTTTGGATTTGTGACATGGTAGCACCAATTCTTTTTGGTCTTTGTGTTGGTGATCCAAAAAGACTCTTCTTTGTAACTCTTATGTATCTTTCTTCCACTATGTTGTAGTTCTACTTACTTTGTGGGATGATGTTATTTCATACTTGATAATGTACATCTTACATATGGTACACTATTGAAATCTGATTGAAAAGATCATTACTAAAGAAGGAAGTTTGTTTACAAAGAGGGAGATTGTTGATAAAGAATGTTTTCAATCATTGTTTTTTCACTGATGTCAAACCTACTATTTTCTAGAATAAAAATTGCTTATAAAATCCAAGTACTATCACTTAGTTGATTGATGAAGAGGATTTAATCAATAAGATGTAACAAAAGTACCTAAAGGAAAGGTTGAGTTATAGTTTTGTAATTAAGTACAAGGATTAGTTAAGACAATGGTAAAATGATGTATTGATAATATACTTGAAGATACAGAGGTTGGCTACATTTAGAATAATAAGTTTTAACAAAGCTATCTACAAAGCTTGATTAAGCTCATTACTGAGTGTTGAGCAAGCTAGTTCATGACCAGCAGATTATTAGTGAGAAAATGCAAAATCTAGTGTGTGCTGAGTGAAATAGAAGGAGCCAAGAAACTAATAGGTGCCAAGCATCAGTAAAAACTTAGTTGATGTTGAGCATCAGTAAAACACAGTAGGTCCCGAGTAACATAGTATGTGTCGAGCATCAGAATTTCAATAGTACTGAGCTACTGCATTATTTGAAAGGTCAAAGATTTGCCAGATCTAAGCCGACAAGTTTGTTACCTTGAATTTTGTGAACCAGATGGAGGATAAGGATGATGATATGGTGGCACAAAATTTTAGGTAAATCATTCTTGGGGAAATACAAGTAGATTCTTCAAGATGTTTCTAGATGAAACAAGATAAGGGGTAGATTCATTGCATCTTACCTAATCCATTCAAACCAAAATAAAGAATGGAAGGATTAGAGTGTGAAAAGTATTCCATACTTATTTTTAAGGAGTTATAGGTCAAGAAGCAAGACTTGCCAAGTTGAGTGATTGGTTGGATGTCAAGGTGAAGGCATTGAAAGGGAAGAACAGAGCAAGGACTCTTCTTCAATAGGTGACCACAAAGGTGATTGCACTGGTACATCAAGCATGGAGACTCAAGGAGATGAAGCTTGAAAGGAGGACAAGCTATTAGAGCTATAGAGATTGAAAGTTAGGCAAATTTGTGAGCTAAATTGAGATCTAAAATCTACAAGTTATGTTGTGAGTTGTGTTAGATCAAAAGCCCTTATTGTTACTCTCTAGCAATTGTATCAGTTAGGGTAAAAATCCTATGGACTTAGGGTTGTTTAACAACCATTTATAAATCCTTTAATAGGGTGGCATTCCAAGTGAATGTTCTAAAGTCCTCTAACCAGGCCCACTTCTAATAGGGTGGTTAAAATCCTTTAATTAAGTCACATTTAATAGTGTGTTGTAGCCTTTAATAGGTAGTCCTATCATAAGGAATCACTTTAGAAGAGTGTGAATTGAGTAGCATGTTACTGATGGTTTTTTCCAAATTGGGTTTCCCTGTAAATCACTATGTTATGTGTTGATCTTTCATGTTTTATTCTTGCATGTTGATTTTCAGTAACTTGCTAAGTAAAATGTTTAGCTTAGATGGATGATTAGTTAAATGGGCTCACTATAATTAGTGAAAAAAATTTACATTTGGATCTTGAATAATTGATTCACCACCCACCCCCCCCCCCCCCCCCCCCCCTCGCCCCCTCTCAGTTATTCTAAAGAATTTCTAACAGTTGGTATCAGAGCTATTTGTTGATTTGGTTTAAAGGTACTAGAAATAGGAAGACCAAGATGTCCAAGAGAGAAGTTTCCAAGCTCAACAAATATAACTTTGCTGCATGGAAAATTTTAATGAAGCTACATCTTGGATCAATAAGTGACCATGCACAAACCTCAGTTGAAGTGGAACATGTTGATCTAGCTATCCCCACCACAGAAGATATGAAGAAAAAGAAGGAGCACAATCAAGCAGTGTTGGAGATTGCCTCTGCCCTCAACTATGTTGAATTTGATGACATCAAGGGATGTGACTCTGCATTCAAGATATGGAAAGCCTTGAAAGATATTTATGGAAGAGATCAAAATATCCAAAGAGCAAAAAAGAGAAAGCCTCAAAGGAAATTTTGATGACATGAGAATGGAGGAAGGTGAGAACATTGCTCAATATGCCTCTAGAATAAAGGAATTAGTAAGTGAAATAAGAAGTTTGGGTGGTCATTTAGATGATGAAACTATCAATAGAAAATTCTTAAGAACCTTGCTCTCTATCTATGCTATTAGAGTTTCAGCCATCCAAGAGTTAAGATGTGTACCAGGAAACAAGCTAACTCTTGAAGGTATAATGGGAAGACTCACTGCATTTGAGTTATCCAACTTTGATAACTATAGACCTAAGAATCTTGAATCTGCTTTCAAGGCCAAGCTTTTGTTGAAAGACACTAAAGATGTGAAACCAAAAAAGAAGAAGAAAAAGGTAAGATATACATCCAGTAACAATAGCACAGATGAAGAAGATGTGGAACAATTGGAAGCATTGCTAGCCAGAATATTTCACAGAGGCAAAGGTAAATTCAAAGATAAGCTACATATCATATGTTTTAATTGCAATGAAGTAGGACATATTGCTGCAAGGTGTACATAGAAGTGTTGGAAATCTGATTGAAAAGCTCATTGTTGTTGAAGATCAAAGAGGGAAATTGTTGTAAATGAATGTTTTCAATCATTATTTTGTCATTGATGTCAAACCTGCTATTTGAAAGAATGACATTTTCTTATAAGATCCAAGTGTTATCACTTAGTTGATTGATGAAGAGGATTTGATCAACAAGATGTAACAAGAGCACCTAAGGAAAAAGGTTGAGTTATGATGTTGTAATGAAGTGCAAGGATCAGTTAGGACAATGGTTAAGTAATGTATTGATGACATACTCAAACATATAAAGGTTGGTAACACTTAGAAACATTGGAGGAAGAAGTTGTAACAAGGTTGACTGCAAAGCTTTAACTAAGATCATTAGTAGGTGTTGAGCAAGTTAGTTGAAGCTGAGCAAATTTTCAGTAGGAGCCGAGTAACAGATACTTTAGTGTGTGTCGAGTGATCTTCAAGTGCTAAGTGAAGATTAGGTGTCGAGCATCAAAAAAAAATTTAGTTGGTGTCGAGTGATCTTTAGGTGTCAAGCATCAGGAAAAACATAGTTCATGCCAAGTAACACAGTATGTACCGAGCACCAGTATTTCAAATGATGAAGATTCACCAAATCTAAGCCAACATAGTGGTTGCATTGAATTTTTTGAATGAGTTGGAAGATAAGGATGATGAGTTGTTGGCACATAATCTTATGTAAACCATTTTTGGATGAATTCTAAAGGATTATTCAAGAAATTTCTAAAGAAAATGGAATATGGGTTAGATACAATGAGTCCTACCTAATCCATGCGAATTGAAATTTTAAAAAATGGAAGAATCAAGTGAGAAAAGGAACTCTAAGATTTCTATTTAAGGATTCATAGACCAAGAAGCTAAACTATTGATACTATTGCTGCTAAAGAGCCAAATGTACGAAGTAGTTGAAAGGGTGTCAAGGAGGTGACATCTAGAAGAAGGAAGAGCACAGAGGCTCTACTTCTATGAGTAGTCATGAAGAGATGATTGCAATGGTACATTGAGTATGAAGACTCAAGGAGACAAATCTTGAAAGAAAAGGCAAGCTGTTACGAGTTGCAGAGATTGAAGGCCAGGCAAGGGTATGAATTGAGAAGTGATCTAAGATTTGCAAGATAAGTTGTATGTTGTAGTCAGGTCAAGACTTTCTAATACTCTCTAGAAATTGTATTAGATCTAAAAATTCTATGGACTTAGGCTGGCCTAACAACCATTTGTAAATCTTTTAACAAGGTGGCATTCCAAGTGAATGTTCTAAAGTCCTCTAACCAGGCTCACTTCTAATAGGGTGGTTAAATCATTTTACAAGGTCACATTTAATAGTGTTTTGTAAGCCTTTAATAGGGTAGGCCTTTCACAAGGCATCACTTCAGAAGGGTGAAAATTGAGTAGCATGTTACTAGTGGTTTTTCCCAAATTGGGTTTTCACATAAATCACTGTGTCATGTGTTGATCTCTTATGTGTTATACTTGCAAGTTGATTTTCAGCAACTTGCTAATTAGATAAGTTAAAGCTTGGATGAATGAATGGTTGAAAGAGTTCACAAAACTTAGAGAAAAAGCTTGAATAGGACATTTGGACCTTGAATAACTGATTCACCACCCCCCCCCCCCCACCCTTCTCAATTATTCTAAAGCAATTCTAACAATTGGTATCAGAGTCTTCCGCTGATTTAGTTTCAAGTACTAAAAGCAAGAAGATCAAGATGTCCAAGAGAGAAGTTCCCAAGCTCAACAAAGACAACTTTTTTGCATGGTAGAGTTTGATGAAATTGTACCTTGGATCAATAGGTGATGATGCAAAAAACTCAATTGGGATAGAGTGTGTAACTCTAGCAGGACCCCTCACTGTAGATGACTTAAACAAAAAGAAGGAGCATAACCAAGCAATGTTGGAAATTGCATCTGCACTTAGCTATGCTGAATATGATGACATCAAAGACTATAACACTGCATTCAAAATGTGGAAAACCTCATCAAACATCTGTGGAGGTGATCAGAATGTCCAGAGAGCAAAGAGAGAAAGCCTAAGAGGGAAGTTTGATGACATGAATATGGAGGAAGGTGAAAATGCTTCTCAGTATGCTGCAAGAATAAAAGAAGTGGTGAGTGCAATAAGAAGTTTGGGTGGACAATTGGAAGAAGAAACATCTATCAACAAATACTTAAGAACTCTACTCCCTATCTATGCTATAAGAGTTTCAACCATCCAAGAGCCGAGGTGTATACAAGGGAACACACTAACCTTTGAAGGAATAGTTGGAAGACTAACTGCATTTGAGCTATCCAATTTTGACAACTATAGACCTACGAACCTTGAATCTTCTTTCAAGGCCAAGATGACAATGAAAGATGTTGACGAGGACACATCAAGCAAAAGGAGAAGAAAAGGAAAACATGCATCCAGTGATAGCAGCACAAATGAGGAAGATGTGGAACAATTAGAAGCAATATTGGCCAAGAGATTCCATATAGGAAAAGCCAAATTCAAAGGTAATCTCCCTATCATATGTTTTAATTGCAATGAAGTAGGTCATATTGCTGCAAGATGTACACAAAAGAAGAACCACAAAGAAGGAAGCAAGTGCAGGAACAAGAAAGAAGATGATAGCAAGGACTACAAGGAGAAAGGTAAGAGATGATATATTGTTGAAGAAGATTCTGATGAAAATGATTATGAAGTAGTCTATGTAGCCATGAAGGATGAATCAGACAAAGATGAAGATGAAGCAACAACATTGGTTACCTGTGTGAACAAGAATGACAAGTGGATCATAGACAGTGGATGCTCACATCACATGACAAGAGATAAAAGTAAGTTCATTACCCTTACTCAATATGATGGAAATAGTGTTAGATTTGGTAATGATGCTCCATGTCAAATCAAAGGAAAAGGTTCTATCAAACTTATAGATAAAATTTCATGTGATAATGCATACTATGTTGAAGGATTGAACTACAACTTGTTGACTATATCACAATTAGGTAATGTAGGTTGCAAAGTTGAATTTGGAAACAAAACTACCAAGATCTATGACATTGATGGAAATTTGATAGGAAAAGGTGAACAAACTAGGAGTAAAATATTTTACCTAGATATGAAAGAAGCAACATGTCTTGTTGTCAGACTTGATGATGTGTGGTTATGGCATAAAAGGCTATATAATGTTAACTTTGATAATTTGATTAGTATCAGCAAGAAAAAGAAAGTCGGACAATTTCCCAAGTTGAAGAAACCTAAAAACACAATGTGTAAACAATGTCAACTAGGGAAGATGACTAAGTCTAGTTTCAAAAGTAAAACATACACTTCCAAAGAAGTACTAGAGTTAGTTCATGCAGACTTGTGTGGCCCAATAGAAGTACAAAGCTACCTGGGAGATAGATACGTAATGCTATTTGTAGATGATTATTTTAGGATGATGACTGCTATGTTTTTAAAGAAAAAATTTGATTCATTCCAAATGTTCAAGTGGTATTTGGCTAGAGTTGATAAGGAAACAGGAAAGAACCTGAAATGCCTAAGTTCAGATAGAGGCGGTGAGTTCACATCAAGTGAGTTTGAAATATTTTGCAATGACAAAGGTATCAAAAGGAAAACATTAGCACCAAGAACTCCACCATAGAATGGTATTGCTGAAAGGATAAATAGTTCAGTGATTGACTATGCTAGAACCTTGATGATGGAGAAAAAGGTTGCACTAAAATACTAGAGAGAAGCTATAAGTATTGTAGTCTACACACTGAATAGAGTTCAAGTCAAGAAAGGTACAAATGTAACACCCTTTGAATTGTGGTATGGTCATTCACCTAATGTTAAACATTTTAAAGTATTTGGTTGTAAATGCTATATTTTGAAAGACACTAGAAATGGCAAGTTTGATGCAAAAAGTGATGAAAGAATATTTCTTGGATACTCCACTAGAAGTAAGGCATATAAGTGTTTAAATACTAATGCTAGAAAAGTTGCGCAAAGTGAAAATGTAAATTTTGATGAGCATGCAAAAGTTCAGGTTGATGAGTCAAAGCAAATATAGGATTATAGATCCTTTGTATACTTCTACGAAGGAATGACAACTGAAGACAATGTTGCAAGTCAAGTTGGGAATCATAAACAAACTTTAGTATCTGCTGAGTCTCAACTAGTGAATGTCGAGTTACATTCAGAACCTGAGCTATAGAATGTAGAAAATGCACATTCTGGTTCTAAGAACAGTATGCAAGAAAGAAATGATGAAATGGCAGATGAAGAAGAACAAAATGACTCTGAAGCTGAAGGATCAAATGTGGAAACAAGGACTGAACCCAGATTAGCTAAGTATGTAAGAAGACATCACCCTACAGATCAAATCATTGGTGATAAAGATGCTAGACCAATGAAAAGGAATAGATTTAGGAATGAATCATGTCTAATGAGCAAGGTTGAACCCAAAATAGTCAAAGATGCACTACAAGATGATGACTAGTATAAGGCCATGAAAGAAGAGATAGATTAGATTGAGAAGAACAAGACTTGGTCTCTAGTTCCTAGACTAGTTGATAAGAATGTGATTGGTACCAAGTGGATGTTTAGAAACAAACTTGATGAGAATGGTCAAATAACAAGGAACAAAGCCAGACTAGTTTGCAAAGGCTATGCATAAGAAGAAGGACTTGATTATGGGGAAACATTTGCCCCTATTGCAAGAATGGATGGAGTAAGAACATTACTTGCATATGCTACACATAAAGGTTTCAAAGTCTACTAGATGGATGTGAAGTCAGCTTTTCTAAATGGTATACTAGAAGAGGAAGTCTACATAGAACAACCATAGGGATTTGTTGATGAAAAGAACAAGGACATGGTCTGCAAGCTACACAAAGCACTTTATGGATTAAAGCAAGCACCTAGAACATGGTATGAAAGGTTGCACAAATATCTTGTAAAGATAAGATTTGAAAGAACAGATGACAACAACAATTTGTACATCAAAGCTAAGGAAGGTAAATACATTTTGATATCAGAAATCTTCGTTGATGACATAATATTTGGAGGAAAAGATGTTTTATGCAAAGATTTTGCTAATCAAATGAAGCATAAATTTGAGATGTCAATGTTTGGAGAAATCAAATTCTTTGTTGGATTACAAGTACATCAGTTGAAACATGGCATATTTGTGACCCAATCCAAATACATCAAGGAAATACTCAAAACATTTGGGCTAGAAGACTCAAAACCAGTTAGCACACCAATGACAACAGGTCATAAACTATCCAAGAATGATGAATCTACTGAAGTAAATCAGACAATGTATAGGTCAATGATTGGAAAGCTGCAATATGTTGTACATAGTAGACCAAACATTGCATTAGCTTTTGGAATAGTAGCAAGATTCTCTGCCAATCCAAGAGAAAACTACTTAATGGCAATGAAGAGAATATTGAGATACATGAAAGGAATTGATGACTTTGGTTTATACTACAAGAGAAATGAGAAGTTTGAACTCAAAACTTACACTAATGAAGATTGGGTAGGTAATATTGATGATAGAAAAAGCACCAGTGGAGGAGCACTTTTCTTAGGAAAGAGGTTGATTACATGGACAAGCAAAAAGAATAGTTGCACCTCACAGTCTACTGCTAAAGCTAAATATGTGGCAGCTGCTATAAACTACACCAATATTTTATGGATCAAACATTTTCTACAAAGTATGAAGGAAGAATTAATTGAGCCTATGACACTTTATTGTGATAATACAAGTGCTATCAATATATCAAAGAACCTAGTAATGCATACTAAAACTAAGCATATTGCAATCAAATATCACTACGTAAGAGAGCTGTTAGAAGACAAACAAGTAAAGATGGAATATGTTAGCTCAAAGGAAAAGATTGCTAATATCTTCACAAAAGCACTACCTAAAGATGTTTTTAAGCATCTTAGAGGCAAGTTAGGGGTGATACCCCTAGCTAAGGCTACTTGAACCAAAAAGTAAGAATGCCCTACATCAAATGAGCTGAATGTTGAAAATTTTACACATTGATGAAAAAGATGTTTACTTTGGGATCCATGCCTAAAGTAGCAGAAGTGTGAAAACTTCAAATTAGTCACAAATAAGGTGACAGAGGGAGAAATTGACTAAACCTGTAAGAGCTACACTTGCATATTAATATGTTAATATGTCTTTGGCATTGTTGTGAAAGAGGGAGAATTGAACAACTGATCAACAACTATTGAAGATAAAGGATCAGAGAAGTAGAGGGAGATTTCAAAGTTTAATCAAAATAGTAGAAGATGAATAACATAGAGGGAGAAAGATAAAGATAAAGGATACAACAGCAAAGAGGGAGAAGTGAAATGAATCAATCAGAATAGTAGAAGGAGATGTGATGTTACAATTTACCTTTTGTCATTTGACTTACTATTCTAACCTAGTAAGTTTGTGGTTGAATAGTTTAGTTTGATGGTTGATCAGTTTGGTTTGCCATCAATGCCAAAGAGGGAGATTGTTGGAAATTTGATTGAAAAGCTCATTGTTGTTGAAGATCAAAGAGGGATATTGTTGTAAATTAATGTTTTCAATCATTGTTTTTTCATTGATGTCAAACCTACTATTTGTAGGAGTGAAATTTGCTTATAAGATCCAAGTGTTATCACTTAGTTGATTGATGAAGAGGATTTGATCAAAAAGATGTAAAAAGAGCACCTAAGGAAAAAGGTTGAGTTATGATGTTTTAATGAAGTGCAAGGATCAGTTAAGAAAATGGTTAAGTAATGTATTGATGACATACTCAAAGATACAAAGGTTGGTCACACTTAGAAACATTGGAGGAAGAAGTTGTAATAAGGTTGACTACAAAGCTTTAACTAAGATCATCAGTAGGTGCCGAGCAAGTTAGTTGAAGCTGAGAAAATTCTCAGTAGGAGCCAAGTAATAGATACTTTAGTGTGTGCTGAGTGATCTTCAAGTGCCAAGTGAAGATCAGGTGCTGAGCATAAAAAAAAATTCAATTGGTGCCAAGTGATCTTCATGTGCCAAGCATCAAGAAAAAGATAGTTGATGTCGAGTAACACAGCATGTGCTAAGCACCAATATTTTAATAGTGTCGAGCTGCCACATTATTTCAAATGATGAAGATTTTCCAAATCTAAGTCGACATAGTGGTTGCATTGAATTTTTTGAACGAGTTGGAAGATAAGGATGATGAGTTGTTGGCACAGAATCTTATGTAAACTATTTTTGGGAAAATTCTAAAGGATTATTCAAGAAGTTTCTAGAGAAAATAGAATATGAGTTAGATACAATGAATCCTACCTAATCCATGCGAATTGAAATTTAAAAAAATGGAAGAATCAAGCGAGAAAAATAACTCTAAGACTTCTATTTAAGGAGTCATAGACCAAGAAGCCAAGCTGCTGATACTGTTGTTGCTAAAGAGCCAAATCTACAAAGTAGTTGAAAGAGTGTCAAGGAGGTGACATCTAGGAGAAGGAAGAGAATAGAGGCTCTACTTTTATGAGTGGTCAAGAAGAGATGATTTCACTGGTACATTGAGTATGAAGACTCAAGGAGACAAAGCTTGAAAGAAAAGGCAAGTTGTTAAGATTTGTAGAGATTAAAGGCCAAGCAAGGGTATGAGCTGAGAAGTGATCTGAGATCTGCAAGATAAGTTGTATGTTGTAGTTAGGTCAAGAATTTCTAATACTCTTTAGAAATTGTATTAGATCTGAAAATCCTATGGACTTAAGTTGGCCTAACAACCATTTGTAAATCCTTTAATAGGGTGGCATTCCAAGTGAATGTTCTAAAGTCCTCTAACCAGGCTCACTTCTAACATGGTGGTTAAATCCTTTAACAAGGTCACATTTAATAGTGTGTTTTAAGCCTTTAATAGGGTAGGCCTTTCACAAGGCATCACTTCAGAAGGGTGAAAATTGAGTAGCATGTTACTGGTGGTTTTTTCCAAATTGTGTTTTCACGTAAATCACTGTGTCATGTGTTCATCTCTTATGTGTTATACTTGTATGTTGATTTTCAACAACTTGCTAATTAGATAAGTTAAAGCTTGGATGAATGAATGGTCTAAAGAGTTCAAAATACTTAGAGAAAAAATTTGAATAGGACATTTGGAACTTAAATCTAATTCACCCCCCACACCCCCTCCCCCCCTAGTTATTCTAAAGCAATTCTAACAAGAAGAATAGGTACAAGAATAAAAACAAAAGAGAAGATGATAGCAGAGATTACAAAGACAAAGGCAAAAAGTGCTACATTGTTGAAGAAGAAGATTATGATGAAAATGATGATGAGGTAGTCTATGTAGCCATGAAAGATGAGCAGACAAAGATGAGACAACAACATTGGTAACCTGTGTGAACAAAAATGACAAGTGGATCATAGACAGTGGATACTCACATCACATGATAGGGACAAAAGTAAGTTTTCTACCTTTACTTAGTATGATGGAAATAGTGTTAGATTTGGAAATGATGCTCCATGTCTAATCAAAGGAAAAGGTTCTATTAAGCTTATAGAAAACATTTCATGTGATAATGCATACTATGTTGAAGGATTGAACTACAACCTACTGAGTGTGTCACAATTAGGCAATATAGGATGCAAAGTGGAATTTGGAAACAAATCTGCCAAAATATACGACAATGATGGAAATCTAATAGGAAAAGGAGAAAAAATTAGTAGTAATCTATTTTACCTAGATATGGAAGATGCAACCTATCTTATTGTAAAATTTGATGATATGTGGCTATGGCATAAAAGGCTATGTCATGTAAACTTTGATAATCTAATAAGCATCAGCAAAATGAAGAAAATTAGAGTATTGCCTAAACTGAAGAAGCCTAACAATACAATGTGCAAATAGTGTCAGCTAGGAAAGATGATCAAGTCAAGTTTCAATAGAAAGACCTACACTTCCAAATAAGTATTAGAGTTAGTCGATATATATTTATGTGGCCCAATGGAAGTGCAAAGCTACAAAGGAGATAGACACATAATGTTGTTTGTGGATGACTACTCTAGGACGATGACCTTCATGTTCTTAAAGCAAAAATCTAATGCATTTCAAATATTTAAGTGGTACTTGGCCAGGGTTGAGAAGGAAATAGGGAATAATCTAAAGTGCCTAAGATTAGATAGAGGAGGAGAGTTAACATCAAAAGAATTTGAGACATTTTGCAATGATAAAAGAATCAATAGACAAACATCAGCTCCTAGAACTCCCCCACAAAATGGCATTGCAAAAAGAAGGAACATATCAGCGATAGATTGTGCCAAAACATTAATGATGGAGAAGAATGTTGCTCTAAAGTACTGGAGAGAAGTTGTAAGTACAACTGTCTACACCCTAAATTGAGTACAAGTCAAGAGTGGTACAAACGCAACACCTTTTGAATTATGGTATGGTCACTAACCCAATGTAAAACATTTCAAAGTGTTTGGTTGTAAATGCTATATTCTTAAAGATATTAGAAATGGCAAGTTTGATGCAAAGAGTGATGAAGGAATATTCCTTGGATACTCCAATAGAAGTAAAGAATATAAGTGTTTGAATACTAACACTAAAAAAATTGTGGAGAGTGCAAATGTAAATTTTGATGAGCTTACAAAAGTTCAAGTTGATGAAACCAAGAAACCAAAAGAGTGCAGATCCTTTGTGTACTTCTATGAAGGAATACCTACTAAAGAAGAAGCTATCAATCAAGTTGGGAATTAGCAACAAGTTTTAGTATTAGTTGAGTCACAACTAGTGAATGTCGAGTTACATTCAGAAGCTGAGTTGCATTTAGAAGTTGAGTTGCAGAATGAAGACATTGCACATTCTGATTTTGAAATTAGTACACATGAAATAGATGATGAAATAACTGAAAGAGATGTGCACAGTGACTCTGAAATTGAAAGATCAAACTTGGAAATGAGGAAAGAACCAAGGCTATCTAAGTATGTGAAAAGACATCACTGTCCTAAAAAAAATCATTGGTGACAAGGAAACTAGACCAATGACCAGGAATAGACTAAGAAATGAATCATGTCTACTGAGCAAGATTGAACCCAAAATAGTGAAAGATGCACTACAAGATGATAATTGTCATAAAGTTATGGAAGAAGAGATTAAGAAAATAGAGCAAAACAAGACTTGGATCTTAGTTCCAAGACCAACTAATAAGAATGTGATTAGTACCAAGTGGGTACTTAGGAACAAGCTAGATGAGAATGGTGAGATCACAAGAAATAAGGTCAGACTAGTCTGTAAAGGTTATGCACAAGAAGGACTAGACTATGGGTAAACATTTTCCCCCTTTGCGAGGATGGAAGGAGTAAGAATTTTACTTGCATATGCTACTTACAAAGGTTTTTAAGTCTACCAAATTGATGTAAAGTTTGCCTTTCTGAATGCTATACTGGAAGAGGAAGTCTACATAGAACAACCAGAGGGATTTGTTGATAACAAAAACAAGGATATGGTTTGAAATAAGTGCTTAGAGTATGGTATGAGAGACTTCACAAATATCTTGTAAATATAAGATTTGAGAGAACAGATGACAACATCAACTTGTATATCAAGGTAGAAAAAGGTAAAGACATTTTGATATCTAAAATCTTTGTTGATGATATAATATTTGGAGGAAAAGATGCACTATGCAAAGATTTTGGTGACCAGATGAAACATGAGTTTAAGATTTCAATGTTTGGAGAAATCAAATTCTTTGTTGGATTGCAAGTACATCAACTAAAACATGGCATATTTTTCACCCAATCAAAATATATCAAGGAGATACTCAAGACATTTGGCTTAGAAGATTCAAAACCAATAAGTACACCAATGGTAATAGGACATAAGTATCCAAGGATGATGAATCAGCTGAAGTAAATTAGACAATGTACAAATCAATGATTGGAAAGTTGCAGTATGTTGTGCATAATAGACCAAATATTACATTATCTATTGGAATAGTGGCAAGATTTTTTGCAAACCCAAGAGAAAATTATCTTATGGTAGTAAAAAGAATAAAGAGGTACCTAAAAGGAACTAATTACTTTGGATCATACTACAAAAGACCTAAAAAGTTTGAGATGAAAGCTTAAACTGGCACAGATTGGGGAGGTAGTATTGATGACAGAAAAAGCACCAGTGGAGGAGCACTTTTCTTAGTTAAAAGATTGGTCCCTTGGACTAGCAAAAAGTAGAGTTGTACCTCACAGTCTATAACTAAAGCTGAGTATGTTGCTATTGCCATCAACTACACCAATATTGTATGGATCAAACATCTGTTGAAAGGTATGAAGGAAGAAATGACTGAACCTGTGATACTCTATTGTGATAACACAAGTGTCATCAACATATCAAAGAATCCTATGATGCATGTCAAAACAAAGCACATTGCAATTAAGTATCACTATGTAAGAGAATTGGTGGAAGACAAGCAAGTGAGGATGGAATATGTCACCTGAAAAGAACAAATTGCTAACATCTTCACAAAACCAATACCTAAAGATGCATTTGAATATCTTAGAGGTAAGTTAGGGGTGATACCCCTATCCAAGGCCGTTTGAGCAACAGGAAGACTGCCTTGCATCAAATGAGTTGATTGCTGAAATGATATAAATTGATGCAGAGGATACTTACTTTAGGTTTTGCCTGAAGTAATTAATATATTGAAATTCCAAATTAGTCACAAGCAAGGTGATAGAGGGAGAAATTAGAGTTCCTACAAAGTCTATATTTGCATGATAAGATGCTGAAGAAATATGTCTTTGGCATTGTTGTCAAAGAGGGAGAAATAGCAAAAACTGATCAAATCTACAAATCAAGTGTGTAAAGGGAGAAATAGTAGCTAAGAGGGAGAGAAAAATTGATCAAAGTGGTAAGCTATAGAAAAGAGGGAGTCATAGAGAAACTGATCAAACATGTAGAGGGAGAATAGTAGCAGAGAGGAAGCGAAGAGAAAATAGCAGCTAAGAGGAAGAAAATAGCACATCAATCAGGATGACAACATTAGAGAGGGAGTAGAATAAACAAAAAAGGTAGAAGATAATGTATCAGTCATAGAGATATCCCCAACACTTTGAAAGAGGGAGTCACAAGCTAGTTCAAAGTTGCTGATAGATTACTGAATAGTTTTGGATAAAGTTTTCTTTTTGGCATTTTACTAAGCTAGTTAGCATTTTGATAACTTGGTTGATCAGTTTGGTTTGCTATCAATGCCAAAGAGGGAGATTATTGAAACCTAATTGAAAAGATCATTATTGAAGAAGGAAGTTTGTTTGCAAAGAGGGAGATTGTTGATAAAGAATGTTTTCAATCATTGTTTTTTCATTGATGTCAAACCTACTATTTGTTAGAATGACAATTTCTTATAAAATCCAAGTACTATCACTTAGTTGATTGATGAAGAGGATTTAATCAATAAGATGTAACAAAAGTACCTAAAGGAAAGGTTGAGTTATGGTTTTGTAATGAAGTACAAGGATCAGTTAAGACAATGGTAAAATGATGTATTGATAATATACTTGAAGATACAGAGGTTGGCTACACTTACAAGAATAAGTTGTAACAAAGCTATCTGCAAAGGTTGACTAAGTTCATCAATGAGTGTTGAGCAAGCTAGTTCATGCTAAGTAGATTATCAGTAAGTGTCGAGAAAATGCAAAATCTAGTGTGTGCCGAGTGAAACAGAAGGATTCAAGAAAGTAATAGGTGCTAAGCATTAGTAAAAACTTAGTTGATGTCGAGCATCAGTAAAACATAGTAGGTGCCGAGTAACACAATATGCGTCGAGCATCATGACGTAGGCAAAGGATGAATAACTAGGGCCAAAGGCTCACCCAACTATCCAAACCACCCTGCAAGAGTTAACAGGAATGAAGCAAACACAAGGGACAACAACCAAAGGAGGTGAAACACTTTTATTGATTCATCAAAATATCTTCATACATGCCTAGCTGTAAGGCCTTTTGGGTTACAACCAATTACATATACATTCACATTCAAAGATTCAATTGCAAATTCACACTTTCAGTTCTACTCTGCAATCTGCTCCCTAAAACTTGCCTAACTCTAAGCCTAAACACTCTATATATACTTGCCAAAATGGCTTACATATTATTCTAGAATATTACATAAGAGGAGGGCCGACTCAAAAACAGTCTGGACACATCACAAGAAAAGATCTTAACATAAATGTCATGATCAAAATAAATCCTGCAAGTCAACTCGTAGAAATCACATTCAAATGTTGACACTTGGCATACGTTGGGTAACTAGGCACATGAAGGAATTGCTATAGTAACTTGGCACATGAAGGGTCACTCAGCATACACTGGGTAACTCAGCACATGAAGGAATTGCTATAGTAACTTGGCACATGAAGGAATTGCTACAGTAACTCAGCACATGAAGGACTGCTAGGCACATGAAGGAACTGCTAGGCACATGAAGGAATTGCTAGGCACATGAAGGAACTGTTAGGCACATGAAGGACTGCTAGGCACATGAAGGACTACTAGGCACATGAAGGAATTGCTAGGCACATGAAGGACTGCTAGGCACATGAAGGACTACTAAGCACATGAAGGATTTGCTAGGCACCAACTTGTAGAATGAACAAAAATGAGCAGGATAACAAGGCAACCTAGGATGCTCCTACATCACATCAAAATTTCAATAGTGACAAGCTGCTGCATTATTTGAAAGGTCAAAGATTCGCCAGATCTGAGTTGACAAGTTTATTACCTTGAATTTTGTGAACTAGATGGAGGATAAGGATGATGAGCTCGTGGCATAGAATTTTAGGTAAAATATTTTTGGGTGAATATAGGTAGATTCTTCATGATGTTTCTAGAAGAAATAGGATAAGGGGTAGATTCATTGAATCTTACCTAATCCATTCGAACCAAAATTAAGTATGGAAGGAATAGAGCAGAAAAATTATTCTAGACTTCAATTTAAGGAGTTATAGGTCAAGAAGCAAGAGTTGCCAAGTTGAGTGATTGGTTGGATGTCAAGGTGAAGGCATCGAAAGGGAAGAATAGAGTATATAGACTCTACTTTGATAGGTGACCTCAAAGGTGATTGCACTAGTACATCAAGCATGGAGACTCAAGGAGATGAAGCTTGAAAGGAGAAAAAGTTGTCAGAGCTATAGAGACTAAAAGTCAGGCAAATTTGTGAGCTAAATTGAGATATGAAATCTATAAGTTATGTTGTGAGTTGTGTCAGATCAAAAGCCCTTATTGTTAGTTTCTAGAAATTGTATCAGTTAGGGTAAAAATCCTATGGACTTAGGTTTGTTTAATAGCCATTTGTAAGTCCTTTAACAAGGTGGAATTTCAAGGGAATATTCTAAAGGCCTCTAACCAGGCCCACTTCTAACAAGGTGGTTGAAATCCTTTAACCGGGTCACATTTAACAGTGTGTTGTAGCCTTTAATAGGGCTGGCCTTTCATAGGGCATCACTTCAAAAGAGTGTGAATTGAGTAGCATGTTATTGGTGGTTTTTCCCAAATTTGGTTTCCAGATAAATCACTGTGCTATGTGTTGATCTTTCATGTTTTATTCCTGCATGTTGATTTTTAGTAACTTGCTAAGTAGAATGTTTAGCTTAGATGCATGATTAGTTTAATGGGCTCATTGTAATTAGTGAAAAAGTTTTATCAGGACATTTGGACCTTGAATAACTGATTCACCCCCCCCCCCCCCCCAGTTATTCTAAAAATTTCTAACAATATCTTGTTTCCCATTATTTGATCTCTGTGGTAAAGTGGTGAATAGTACCATTGTTGTCATTCCTACTTCTTATCACAACCCCAAAGTTAGTAGATCTCTTTTGTGCTCTTATATATGGTACATATTATTTCCCATGCTTTGCTTCTCCTAGGGGCATCTCATAGTAGAAACATCTTTCAATGATTGTACATATACTATGTTAAAGCTATTGCTCTTGTTGAATTGTTAGCAATAATTTTAACGAAGGAGCATACACTATGCTCATTTTTTGCATTTCAGTCATGGGGAGGTAAATATAAATTATGAGTACAACTTAGGGTACTTTATCCTTGGATTCTTAGTATGCTTCTTAAGTTATCCTCAAATCTATTCATTACTAATCCATTCCTCTTTTTAAATGCACTTATTTCCCTTGATTTGATCTTTGTGGTAAAGTGGTGAATAGTACCATTATTGTCATTCCTACTTCTTATCACAACCGCAAAATTGGTAGATCCATTTTGTGCACTTACATATTATACATATTATTTCCCATGATTTTTCTTCTCTTAATGGTATCTCATAGTGGAAACATCTTTCAATTATTGTACATATAATTTGTTAAAGCTATTGCTCCTATTAAAGTGTTAGCAATGACTTTAAGGTGGGGATCACACACTTTGTTCATTTTTATTTTTCAGTCATGAGGTGGTAAATATAAATTATGAGTACAACTTGGGGTACTCTATCCCTAGATTCTTAGTATGCTTCCTAAGTTATCCTCAAATCTATTCATTACTACTTCATGGATCTTATAAATCCCTTTATAGATTATGCACAATCCCAAAGACTAGATTCTCTATACACATAGGAAGTGAGCATCCTTGACATCTATGGGTAATGCCAAACAATTATCCAAGTCCCATACATGGGTAACACAACCTTGTTAGACCTTGCAATGGTGATATGAAGAACATTGATCTATGGGTGGGCCTTTTGATGGGTTGACTATCGAGTTACCATCCTATTAGACTATTAAAATGCCATATTTTCTAACAACTTTATTAGTAATTCATAGTAGGGTGGGAACTCTACTAGGTGCGATAATCATTCCTCTTTTATTTCTTCTTAAGCAATGATTTCTCTCTTGTTATGATTTGGGATTTAGCAAAGTATCAATCCATTGGAGGCTTGATGGATTCTCTATCTCGTTGATTTTAATAAGAGTATCTTATGCTTTGTTCTCTACTTTACCAAGAGTTTTTATTGAGTCTATAATCTCACTAAAGTGGGGGCCAAATGTATTGTCTTAAATTGGACAACTCCAATTTAATGAAGGTTTAGCATCTATTTAATGCAAGATCATCAATTTCCTTGCACCTTTTATTCCTTCCTCACTTTTCTATCTTTCCTCTTAGGTAGAATCAGGGTAAAACCTAATATATCCTCTTTAAAGCTCTTATTTTCATGGGTCTCCTCTTCAGATCCCATGTCAAAGTACCTTTAGGGTGTTAATTCTTAAGCAAGTCAACCTGCATGAGTTCATCAATTTTGAACTATATAAATCCTTCTATTTTCTTCATTTCTCCTCCATGATCAATGATTCATGTCTCCACACACTCTAGCATTCAAGCATTCAAGCCTTCAATTCTTCAAGCATTCAAGCCTTCAAGCCTTCAATTCTTCAACAATAAAAACCAATTTTTTTTTGAGTTGCAAATATCAAGTCGATCAACAAGTTGTATATCTAAGTACCTTTTTTGGCTTTCTTTAGAATTTCAAATTCAAAATTAGTGTCATACATAGTCAATCAGGGGTGCAATGCACCCCTTATACTCCATTTTTCCCTTGAAGATCTAGTTTACCCCTGAAAAATTTTCAAAATATTTATGGGTTTTGTCTATTGCACAATTTTAGCCCTAGATCCAATAATTTACATTTATCCTGATCAGCACAACAAGCATGCAAAATGATTCTAAAGGTACATTCTTTAACTTATCTTTCCTTTCAGTACATTTACTCATATTTAGCTATAGTTTGTTACATCATTTAGGGTTTTCAAAGACTTGGATATCTTTTACCCTATTCTTCCTAGACCTAGTTTACATTAGTACTCCTTACTTGTTTGGTTAGCACTAATCTCTCTAGACCTAGTTCTTTACAATTGGGATTGAAGGGATTATTTTCCTTGGATTCCCTCCTTCTATTACTTTTATGCATATGTATATGTATGGGGCTATGTGATGAACTTAGGTTCTTATCCTTGATTCATATTTCCACCCACATAATTACATTAAAACAAATACAATATAACAACATTATGCAATGTGTAAAACACCTATTATCTCATAATCTCCCAGTTCTTGTATATATTACATAGAGTCAATCCATAGCCACATAAATGAACACAGGAATAATCCCTCCTAGCACATCCACCATCATGGATCAAAGTACACCATGTGCTCTATCTTGTACATACAAAAAAATCAAAGTATTTGACATCTCAAACATGATTGATCCCACCTCCTACTATTCCACTACCACCAAACATACATAGAATCCATCTAAAGAGAAAGCCACCAAACCTATCACATAAAAATCATAAAACCCTCTACCAACTAAATTGCAAAGCACAAATACCTTATACAAAGGTAATCACATGTATCTATAGTTGTAAAAACTCCATAGCTAAAGAAACACCCACAAAAATTGCCAATGCATCCAACTATCCTTACCTCCAAAGGTACACCAAGTGAGTCTCACTTCATCATCATATCCAATTGGTAACTTGTAATGACAAGCCTCAAGATAAATATGTTGAGGGGGCAGGGTAGGGGGGGTGTGAATTAGTTATGATAAGGCCTTTTCAAACAATTCACCTCACTTATGACAACTTTAACTTATCAGTAATCAATTGGGTAAAACACATAAACTTATTCAACTTTATGCATCAAATAGATTTACACTTCCTTTATTGAGTATCATCGTCACTAACTAAATTATAAAAATAATAATAGTGTTAACATGTAAAAGTAAACAACATTCAAAATATCCATGAATATATTAACACCATAATTTTTAACATATAAACCCAATTAGTATAAAAACCACAAAGGACTAATCACCCAAAATAATTTTACTCTTCTGAAGTGAGCTTGGTTAAGAGCCAACCAAGTTAAAGGTTACAAGAACACTTGTTAGGTCTGACCCTATTAGGAGATTTTCACCAAAGATCATCTAGAACTTGTTACTTTTCAATAAGAGGCATCTCTAAAGAACTTACTAACATTCAATGGAATGTCACCTTACAAAATGAATTTACAAATAAAATGATTGTAAGACCATTCATTAAAATATTTTTAACAATAATGGTTAGAGAGTAATAATAAATGATCTCATAAATATGCAAATCAATTTTCTTGTTCATATCTCCATTTATTCCAATATCTCTACTCATTGACTAGCCATCACATCAACACTTTACTCCACCTCAATTTCACACTTCAAATCTACTTGGTATAATCAATTCATTCAACAACTTTATCTCCATCTTATCAGTAACTCGACCAGTGAAATTTTCCTTCTTGTCTCTTCCTTATATAGATTTATTTTACTAGATAACTGAGAGGGGGGTGAATTAATTATAACAACAAAGGGGTATGATTCTATATTTGTTATTGTGGATAGATTTTCTAAAATGGCTCATTTTATACCATGTAATAAGACATTAGATGTTGAGCATGTTGTTGAACTTTTCTTCAAAGAGATTGTGAGATTGTATGGATTACTAAGAAGTATTATTTCTAACAGAGACAGTAATTTTGTTGGTTATTTTTGGAGAACTTTGTGTTATAAGATGGGTACTAAGTTGAAATTTAGTTCTATATTTCATCCACAAATAGATGGATAGATGAGAGGTTGTGAATAGAAGCTTGGTAATTTGTTGAGATGCTTAGTTGGAGATGAACCACATAATTGGGAGATGGTATTGGTGCAAGCTGAGTTTGCATATAATAATTCTATGAATAGGAATACAAGGAAGAAACCTTTTGATATTATTATTGGAATGCAACCTAGAGGAGTATTAGATTTAAGGAATGTTGCTAGTGAAGAAAAGAGAAGTGCTACAGGAGAAGAATTTGCTAATTTTATGGAGTCTTTTCATAAGTAAGTGAAGTTGAAGTTGGAATAAAGTAATTAGAAGTACAAGGAGAATATTGATAAGTCTAGGAGACATCATATTTTTAAATTTGGTGATGAGGTGATGGTTCATTTGAAGAAATGAAGATTTCCTATTGGAACATACAATAAGCCAAAGATGAAGAAGTCTAAACCTTGTAAGATCTTAAGTAATGCTCTTGAAGTTGATTTACCTAATGACATGGATATATCTTCTATATTCAATGTTGTTAATTTGTATAAGTATCATGAGTTAAATGATGAATTTGATGTATCAGATGATTATCCTAAGAAGTAGATTGAAGAGGTTGAATAGATATTGGATCAGAGATTTGGTAAAAGTACAAGAGGAAAAGACTACTATGAGTATTTGATAAAGTGGAAGAATAGACTGATTGAAGATGCTACATGGATTTCTCACTTTGAGTTAGATTTGGATTAGGTTGTGACATCTCAATGATTCAAGAGAATCATTTCTTTCTACCCTAGTTGTTTGATGTGGGAGCATCCTAGGTTGATGTGTTATCCTGCTCATTTGTGTTCATTCTACCAGTTGTTGTCGAGCTGTAGTTATTATCGAGTTGCAAAAATTGTCAAGTGCCAGTAATTTTGTAGTATCATTGAGTTGAATTCATCCCATGTCGTGTTAACATTTAGGTTATCATGTTATCCCATTTCACTCTGTAGTGTGTGTCAAGCTATCTAGTGTGTGTCAAGTTATCCAGGTTTGGCCAAGTGTTCTTTTATGTGCCAAGTGAACCTATTGATGCCGAGCGTCAACATTTTTGGTTCCTTATTTTTCTAAGTTATTTTTTTTTTGGTTCTTAGTGGGAGCTAACTTGCATGTTTAATTCCAATCGTGACTCTTATGATAGGATATTGTCTTGGAATGTGTTTAGACCATTTTAAGTTCAGTCTTTTTATTTTGTAATATTCTAGAATCTTCTGTAAGCCATTTTGGAAAGTATAAATAAGGTGTTTAGGCTTAGGTTAGAAGTGAAGAAGTAGGAGAGAAGTAGTAGATAAGTTGGAGAGAAGTCCTAGAAGTGCAAATTTGAAGCTAGATCCTAGATCTTGAATGTATTTTCGTATCTAGCCATAGCCCAAAAGGCCTTACAGCTCAACATGTATGCTGATAATTTGAAGAATCAATAAAAATGTTTTTTTCTCTCTGTTTGGAATTTTTCTCTTTGTGTTTTTTCTTTCATTGTGTTAACTTTGTAAGGTGGTTTGGATTTTTGGGTGTGTCTTTGGCCCTAGTTCTTCTTCCCTCCTTGTGTCAATATCAAGTTGTAGCAATAAACAATAAACTTGAAATAAGCATGCAACACAATAAACATCCAGACAAGTTGAGACAAGTATTTAATATGGAAATCCTATTAAGGGGAAAACCACTTGTGAACCAACAACCCAAAAAATTTACTCTTTTGAAGTGAGCTCTGTTAGGAGCCTACCTTGTTGAAGGTTGTAAATATATTATTAATGTGATCTTATTAGAGGATTTTCACCAAAGATCATCTATACTTTATCACTCTTGAATATCTATAGAGTGGCCTAATTTAAAGGACTTACAAAACATTCTACAGAATGTCATCATTCAATGGATTTACAAATAAGACTATTAGGTCCACTCGATTAAGAGATTTTCTGCTATAGTGGTTAGAATGCAACAATGAAGTGATTTGTTTAGATTTAGCACTACCTTGCTTGTTGATATCTCTATTTTTCTCAATCTCTTTCCTCTTTCTTTCTTCTACTCCCTTCTGGTTGATCCACACACTAATTCATCAACTTAGCACTTCTCTCACTTGATCTTCCCTTTGTAGTTTTGCTCAATTATTCTTCTAGCTGTTACTTTCTTTCTTCTTCTTTGATCAACAATAATAAACAATTTGTTCATGAATTAATTTTTTTTTTTATCCTCTATAATATTCTATGTTTTGTCACTTAATCACAATCATTATATCTTCATCCAAATAATATTCATTGAATCTAGATACTCGAGTATCATGCCTTCACCTTGAACTTTGTGCTTTAATTAAAATCATCAAATCTCTTTACATCAAATCTTATAACTTCATCCTCATCTTTGAAACTTCTAAAACAATCTTTATTTTCACTAAATGTCAGCCTCAGATTAAATCTTTTCAAATTGGTATACCTTTTTATCACTTAGTTAACATCACATGTGCTTGGTCAATACTAGGCTTGGTTAACACTGATCTTGCTTGGTTAATATTATGCAATCTTCAATTCTTTATCAAGTGCTCAGTGATAGCTATAGTAGCTTAGTCAATACTAGACTCCTTCATTCACTGACCAAACTATCTTGCTTAAATGTTATCTCAACACCTAATTGAATCATGTCAATCCAATTTTATATTGTCAAAGTCTAACTTATTCAAGTGCCCATTAAATAACATACACTTATCAACACTTAAATCATCATTATACTTTCTCCATATCCTTTTCATCAATCAAATGATATGGCACTCTAATAACTTAGCATAATGTCTTACACATTAAGACTTGACATTAATGAGAACATAACAATTTATATGACACATTCATATTCATAAACAACATTATCAATTGGGGCTAATAGATTTGTGTCACTTCATTACATTCATCGAATTTTGTTGCTTAATCACAATCATAGATCAATCTTTTCTAGCCTAAATACATTGAATCTAGACAATTATGAAAAAAATTAACCTTGAACTTTGTGCTTCACATTGGATTACCAAACATGCTTCAAATATTAACCATATGATCTTTCCTTAATTATTTTAGGTGTTGATTTTTCTAATTATCTTTGTCCTTATCTTGGAATCATCTAGAATAGTCCAGATCTTTGCTTGATGTCATCCTTTACTCAATATTTAACAAATTGTTATGCCTTTACTAAGTTGTGTTCTTCCTTCACTGACCTTGACCATACCTAGTTAATATTGTGCTTGATGAACATTGTACTTGCTCGGTTAACTTTCCTCATACTTGTTTAATAATGTTCTGACTTATTTCTATTGGAAATATAAGGTAGGAAAGGTTACTAAGAGGGGAAGGGTGAATCAAGAACCAATAAAACTTTATCTTACTTCACCAATTAATCCTTCATATAATATTCATGCATGAAATAATGAAAGAAACAAAACATTCATAATACTATGACACAAGATATGGTGACCCAGAAAACTTCTAAATAGAAAGTAAAAATGGGGTGGGGATGATACCCACAAGCTTTAATACTGTAGCATAAAGTTAATATGTTAAGGCTTACAATTGACCACTTCTAGTGATCTGCTCTATTAGGAGCAATAAGGATTGTGAGGTCCACCTTGTTAAAGGATTTACAAACATATAATGAGGTATCCACTCTGTTAGGAGATTTAGCAAGAAACTGTTAAGTCTACCATGTTAAAGGATTTAACTAATGCACCTATTAGGATGAATTAGTGGCTAATATATAATCTACAACTCTAATTTGTTGAATGAGATTCCTTGTATTACAATGATCATCTGACTATGATAGATAAATCTATGTTATCCCTTATACTTCTTGTAGCCTTCTTTAATTTTCACTCATGCTCATCATATTCCTCTTCACATACATGTTTTGATATGATACAATGCATTACATATATACCAATCCAAATAATTACCTTCTAGAGTTAGCTACAATGCCAATTTCATCATAATTCACAAAATCAGCCCAACTGTTGTAACTCAAGTTCTGAAGACAAACTCAGTGTTCACATACACAACAAACAATGTCAATGCTTAGAAATCTTTGGCACTTGTTTGAACTTGAAGCTCGGTCCATACTGATCACTTCCAAGTAGCTCAAACTCGGTCAGCACTGTGTGACTCAGTGAACACTGAGAAAGTCGATAGTTGTTGAATCACTTGGTTGACACTGCATGACTCAGTCAATACTAGATTCACATTGTTAACATTACAAGCTTAGTAGATATTGTAGAGCTTGATTAATACTATAGAGCTTAGTTAACACTGGAGTCTTCATCACTTCCACTGAATATCTTAGTAGCCTTTGCTACACTTAGTTTGCACTATACATAGTCTTTGAAGCTCAATAAACACTGTATGGCTTGGAAAACACTATAAATTGACTCAGGTGCTTGGTAGACACTGCATTCTCACTACTTGGCTCAGGAGCAACTAAAACACTTGGTTAATACTATAGGATGAATGATAATCTTGGTAGTAACTATAGAGTTTAGTAGCAATGTGATGCAGGAGCATCCAGTGGTATAAGGGCAATCATGTATCACCCAAATATATGCTTAGTGCTAGTTTTTATTTAATGTTTTTTTATTTTTGGATACCCATTTGGGTCAAATAGAGATTCCAACTCTAATAGTTCCACTATTGTTTTTCTAGGTTAGTGTTTTTAGCACCTTGGGATATGTGTCAATGTAGAAAATAGGTTATTTTGTAATTGAGCCATAATTATGATGAGTTAGAGGGTTTAAGTTGGAGGGATGATTATACTTGTAACTTAAAGCACTTCAAAAAAAGAATCAGGTCAAAAGGCTTTACGGTTTGAAAGTTATTGCAGCTTTAAGTTACCTAGAGATCCCCTAAGAGCGCTTCAAAGGTAGATTTGAGGCACTAAATGGCATCATATAGGCCCAAAAAATGAGGGATTATTGGAGCTTTTTTGTAAGGCTATAGAACACTTGGAGAGTTTTCCAAAAATGTAAATGGTTCATCAATCAAAGTCCCAGATCAAAAGTTATGCCTCCCAAAAGTTGGACTACCATTTTTGGGTTCTTTTAAATTTGCACCAACTTTTGATGTGTTTTCTTCTATTTTGGTGGTGGATACCAAATGGCATATTCTGAAATGTATTCTTAACCCCAAACCTAATTCAAGTTACTTAAGGTCATTTTTGGCATTGTAAATGCAATTTTTCAGTGGAGTTTGGGAGAAGGTACTGTGAGGAGTTTTTTTTACCAAAATCATACAACATTGCAAGCCCCTAGGGAATTTCATTGAGTATATTTTCATTGTATTGAATGTATTAGAATATCACATCTGATAATAATATTCCCCTTTTCCTATTGTGTTCATTTTGTCTTGGGTTGTGCCCTCATCATAATGCAACCATTTGACTAAGTATTGAGTCACTGATATACAAATTGGCATAAATATCAAAAACTCCACCTTTCATCCTCTTCATTTCTAAAACGCCATCTCTAGCTTAGTGTAGCTAACTTCATCTTTTCAGTTGCCAACTTCATTCCTTCTTTCACCAACCAAACAAATTTTCTTGTACATCATCTGAACACTTCATAAAATCATGTAAAATAATAAAACCAACATTATGTTGTCTTCAACTCAACTCATATTTTTTCTTCCACTTCTTCATATAATACCACATCCTTTAGATTATTACAACCTACATGAATTAGTACAATCAAATAGCTTGACATCAATAACATTAATGTAACAACTGGCCTAACTCTTCTACATACACTATGTAGCTCGGTTCTAACCTAGTTCTTTCTCAACATCTCTTCTCTCCAAAAATATCTCATTAACATTTAACATCATCAATTATGTCCAAAAAAAGCATCAGCATATTATTTGTGCCCAACAATATCTTCCTTTAGCACTGATGGCAACACATTATGAAATATACCATCCAATACCAAACTTCATTAGCAATACATCTCTTCCTTCAATCTCAAAATCTAATAGTAACACTTCAATAATTTCCCTTTGATTATGCTTCTTTGTCACACTTTATCTCTCCCTTTACAATAATAAACATTCTCCTTCTTCATATCTTAATAGTATATTTCATCATGTAACTTACTTTCCATACAATGCTCTCTCTTCCATAGTTGTATATTTCACTCAACTAACTCAGTCTCCTTGCAAAGTTCTCTCCCTTTGAAAACAATGCCAAAGGTAACAATAAGTTTTAGTTTGAAACTTATGTTTCATGTAGTTATACCTTCTACCTTGTGTGTACTAATTGATTATGTGTAATTACATCTTTCACCTTCTTTACAACTTTAGGTTACTCTTGAAGAGTGAAAAGTTGCATCAACTTACAAATAGACATTCTAATAAAATATGAATTGATTCAATCTTGTATCTTCTTTTAATGAGCATTAGATACGGGAAGGACCCCTAATATTTGTATACAGGTTACAAATATGTAAGCTAGTAACAACAAAATGTATATAAGTTATGAATATATAAGCTAGTAACAAAATGTATATAAGTTATGAAGACATCCTTAGGTAATGGATTTTCAAATATATTTTTTATCTACTCCTTTAACTTCACATACTCCAACCTTACTTATTTCTCCTATACTTGATAGATATATGATTTGTTTTTGTATGCATTAGTAGATTTTTTGAAATGTTTTTAGAAGTTGTGTTGTCAAAGTAGATTTTTATAAGATCAATCACTTCCTCTTGAATAGATTCTAGTAATTTTTTGATCCACATAATATTACAACAAATAAAAACATCTACATATTTTTTCTTAGCAGTGGAGTATGAAATACAACTTTTTTTCTTTCTTATCAATGTCATAAGTCTTTCTCTTAAAAAGAAAGCTCAACCACTTGCACTCTTTATTTCTCAACATTTCCAACATAGTCAACATTAGTATAAACTCTCAACCCAAAATCTCCATCTTTCTTATACCATAAACCATAATCCTTTGTGCCTTCCAGGTATCTAAAGATTCTCTTCACAACAATCATGTGTGTTTCCTTGGGATTAAAATAAACTCTTATCACAATACCTACAACATGAGAAATAGCTAGTCTAGTATGGACAACATATTGTATCTTACCAATCATATATCTGAACAATATCTCATTTACCTTGGTAGTATCTTCCTCCTTTGATAGTTTACACCTTGTGATCATCAATGTACTAACTAGTCTTCAATCTTCCAAGAAAAACATCTTCAAGATCTCCTTGATATACTTGGGTTGTGTGATTTATATGCAATCCTTCACTTGTTGAACTTGTAATCCCATAAAGAATTTACTCTCTTGAAAATTAGACATCTCAAACTCTTTCCTCATTTCATCAAGAAATGTTTTGCACATTAGTTCATGTGCTCTAAATATAATGTCATCAATTAATATTTCAAAAATCATGATCTTATCCTCTGATTCACTCTTTAAATATGTATTAATTGTAGACACCTAAATTTTATTACACCTCTTTGGTAATCCTATTTAACTATCTCTAAAGGCATCATTAATTAAATTCTTATTAAATTAATCCTTTGCCATCCCCTAGCTGATTAATCTTATTAAATCATCTATAGTCCTAATTGATAAATCAAATAACCCACTATTTATCAATTAATCCTATTCTCCTATGTAATTCCAAAACCCTCATTTATTAAATATGTCTATTTGATAAATAAAACCCTCAAATCTAATAGCCCCTAACCTATCCTTAATCCTCCATTTAGCCTAATCCACCCCATCCACCCATACTAACTAAGCTTAGCCACTAACTCACCCACCCTCATCAATACCATCCACTTGCACATCTCTAACATCCCTAATCTAATCCTAACCCATCCCCTAATCATTTGCACAATCCTAAATGAGCTTAAAACTTTCCTAATCCAAACCAAAGTCTCCCCTCAAAATATCCCAACCACCAAGCCATAAAAGCTCTTACAAAGCCATGAATGACTCTTACAAGCCCATTCATTGCTCTTACAAGCCATTATGAGGGTCTTTATGAGCTTTGAGCCTCCTTTGTTGACCCCTCAACCCCTCTTGCTCTAACCAATGACCCTGTGACATGTGTCACTCCCTAATTGGCTATAAGGAAGCACAATCCATGTGCTCTCCTCTCATTCAATCTAAACCTTCCATAAGCTTTCTCCCATCCTTGCATCCTAGCCCTTGATCCCTCAAGCCCTTTTCCTATTTAAGGAATCCCCTCCCAAGCCATTTCAATCACAATCTTTAAGCTAAAGTTACCATGTCAGTTTGAGAAGCCAAATCCATACTTTTACATATACCCACACCAAAAATCCCAAATCCACCTCCATTGAAGCATTTTGAAGCTTGAGCATACATCCCAAATCCATATCAAAGGACACCTCTACAAATCAAGTGATCATCCTCATTGAGAGAGCCTATCCATGGCTCATATTCTCATTTGAGGACCTCACTTTGTCTCATATAAAGTTTATATTGATTTTGTTAGTTAATGCTTTGATTTTTAAATAGATTAGTGTTTCTTGCTAACATATTAGTGTTTAAATTAATATTATCACTATTTTTGACAAAACCAATTCTCATCAAATATGAATGTAAGCTTTAATACCATGCTCAAGGTGTTTTCCTTAGTCCATATAAAGCCTTGTGTAACTTACATACCACATTCTTCTGATTTGGGTTCACAAAACCTTCAAGTTGTTCAATGTAGACTTCTTCTTCTTGTATTCCATTCAAAAATGCAAACTTGACATCCTTACTCCTTCTAGTCTAGCAATAGGGGAAATATCCACCATAACCAATACCTTTTTCTTGTGCATATCCCATGTAGACTAGTCTAGCCTTATTTCTTGTTAATTATCTGTCTTTATTTAGCTTATTTCTAAAAACTATTTAGTGCCAATCACATTCTTGTCTTTAGGTCTCAATACCAATGTCCATGTTTTCTTCTTCTTAATTTTCTCAATCTCTTCATTCATAGCATTGATCCAATCCTCATTCCACAATGCATATTTAATTTTTCTAGGCTCAAATTCACAAATCAATCATGTATTATCCCTCAACTTACTCCTTGTCATAACTCTTGCATATTTGTCTCCAATTATCTAAAACACTTTGCATATTTGTCTCCTTCTAAAATACTTTGCTAAAACATGATTGGTTCTTTGTTCTCTAGTATTTTCTCCACTCGGTGGGCACTCAATATATTGCTTAGTAACATGTTTTTGTTTCTTGGGTATTATTTTTTGTCACTTAGTGACCTTTATTTATTGCTTGGGTAGTGTACTTAGTGCATCTTCTTGTACACAGATAAACCTCTTATAATCTTCAGGTTCTTTATTGCTTTCTTCAACATTCTTTTCTACAAACTCATCAATTCTCACATTTTCACTTTCAATCATTTTTTTTGTCAGTAATAATATTTTATTTTATTATAAAATTTCAAAGATACAAAAAGAGGCTAAAAAACCTAAATAGCCTTCACACTATAAACCATTTACAACTTACAACACCTCCACATTATTACCATCCAACCTACATTTATCATCTATTGGCCATTTTATCAAGGCTTTCAAAGGCTACATAGATTGATATGTCTAATTTCACAAAATTTAAGCTAAAAAAGCCCTAAATTGACCCTGCATTCAAAACCTACTTTGGCTCTACCCAATTCTTCAGACACTACATCACCTTCATCGTTCCCTAGCTCAACTTCCACACCATATGTGTTCTATGTTGGCTAATAAACCCTTTTTCCATCCCCATAATTGATAAATTATGACTATAGATATGATTACATAGTCCTCTATAGATTTTAGCTCTAATTTTTTAATTTTTAAAGCTCCTAGCCCTCCGCTGTTAACTTTTGGTTTTAACTTTTGCATGCACTGACAGAAACATGACACCCCAAAACCTATCATTCACCTTGAAATCAAAAACATAGGACCACTGTCCTTTTGGCCTTCATCAAAAAGAAAAATTTAATCACTTATAGTTTTCATCCACTTACTCCTTTACCAGAAAAAATATCATCACCACCATTCACCTTTTATAGCTTTTTACAATGTGACGACAATGTGGATAGGAAACCAAGAACCCCTTAATCTTTCTTCATGCATTCTCCTAGAAAGAGTGAATCTCCTCAATTAACTTGAGCCATTTTATTCTTATTTTATCCTTATTAACCTCCTTATCCATTCTAGTTGGCCACTAAATAAAGCCAAATCTCCCTCTAACCTCCCCTTCATCTTCATATGCATAGCACTCACTATAATTGAAGCCCTTCCCTAGCCATGCCTATTTTAGTGAGGATTCAATCCTAACAATCAAGTCTTTTGGAAACAACAATTTTATCACCCACTCCACTTCTTCTTCTGAGAAAGCCAATTCCAGCCCCCATGCCATAACCATTGCAACTATGTCCACATTTATTTTCCAGTGGTAGGTAAAATTTTATAAAATTCTTCCCATCATTCCCTTCACCACCTCCATCACTCCTAGCAATGGGCATTGAGCAACAACTAAAGTCTATGATTTTGGACTAGACCGAAAAGCACTTTCGACTGTCTAGCCATCTGAAAGGTAAAGGTAGCCTCCATTTCAGCCATCAGTCATTTTCCTTGTCTATCACTATCTCAATTTCTATACACTTTACTATTTTCTTTTCTTTTAAAAAGGCCTTTATGAATCTCTTGTTTTATAGAAATGTCACCACCACTTTGCTTTGCTCACCTCTTTCACACTGCCACATTCTCCTACATCTAATCATTTTGTCCTTTTCTTTTTAACTTGCCTTTACATTATGCAGAAATTAATTTTAAATCACCCAAATCTTTCCTCGTTACTTTATTCTAACAATTGCCTTGGTTAACATCATCACCTTAATCATTTGAAAGGACTACTTTAACTTTTGGTTTCTTTATTTTCAAAAATCAAAGAAACCCCCATCCCAACAGCTACAACTTTCTCCCACCTCTAGGCAATCTTCCACCCATTTTGATAATTGATCCACTTCTCCATTAACCTCTATATAAGCATGACAAATTTTTAAAATACTCAAAAAAATTCAACTCCTCATTAACCTCTATCAAGAAATTTTCTAAGTGCCATGCCAAAATTTGGTTTCTTCTGATCACTTCCACCACCATCATGGAGTTCCCTTCCACAATTACTTTTACCCCCCCCCCCCCCCCCCCCCCCCCCCCTCCTCCCACCACCTTCTTGGCACATAGAATTTTAAATAAATTTGTTTGGAATTCTACTTCATTATTTGTATCATCCATTAATCTATTTGCCCCTATAGCCAGAGTCTCTCCATGATAATTTTGCACTATACATCTCACCCCTAATTTTCTAGGGTTACTCCCCACAGCATCATCAAAATTTACCTTTAACTGTCCTTCCTCTAGAGCTTTCCATACTAAATTTTGTCTCTATTATTTCTTTGATTTACACCCTCTTATAGCTCCAGCCTATCTGATTTTAATCTCTAGCCATTCCCATTGAATAGCTCTATCTTCTCTCATAAAAATGCACTTCAAAAAATCTTTTTTTAAATACCATTGCACTGACTGCTTCTTTAATGAAATGATCAATCCTTCTTAGGAGCTATTCTACAAATTCAAACATCTCCTAAAAGATTCTTCTATTTCTCTCCTTCCACACCTCCCATATTACAATTGATGGGCTTATCCTCCACAGACTTTCAAGCATATTTCTTTTTCTCATTCTTGGCTAGGATAAAAAGAAGCCAACTAAAGAAAAACCCCAAGTTCCATGCCAACCCAACTTACCTTGTACATAACACCAACATTTTTTTGCTACTTCGCACTACAGCAGATTGTGGTCCACTGGTTCTTCCTCCTTACCACACATCACACATTTATTTGGACCTTGAAGTCCTAATTTCTTTCTTCTTTCCTTAGTTAGAATTTGGCCTTGGGTAGCTAGCCAAGAGAAAGTCCCTACTTTAGGAAAAATCTCTTTATACCAACACAAATCCCCTACTTCAAAACTTTCATCCCCTGTATTTTCCATTAGCTCAAAGCCTAATCTTACAAAGAACTCACCCAAGGCTACAACACACCATTTAATCTTGTTCTTTCTCATAATTAAACAAACTTTCCTTCAAGAATTTTTTTTTTTAGGATTTTTGTTGTTCAGGGGAAAGACCTTCTACCCTCTAATCCTTCCACACCCAAGATTTACCAAACACCCCTTCCGACTCTATCAAGTCGTCTCTAACCTTACAACCCCATACAACACATAATTTTTGTTTTAGGTCTCCATCCTAACATTCTTCTTCCAGAGCCTGATATCCATTCCACAAGTACTCTTAGAAATTTTCTTTCCTAGCATCACCAATCTTCCATGTGATGTAATCCAAAATAACATGTTGACAAGATATGATAAAGTTCCATAGTGTCAATCCTTTTAAGGGATTTTGGATAGTTAAGATCCTTGTTTCATCATTAAAATCCAGATATTTTTCTCTTAAAATCTTAGTCCACATCTACTCTTTGTTAAAGACCATATGCTACACTAATTTAGCACCTAAAGCCACACTTATTTGATTCCAGTTTGTTAATCCTGCTCCTCCATTCTTTTTCAGTCTACAAATCTTATCCCATCTTAGAAAAGGGATTTTATTACTTTCTCCTGCTCCACTCCAAAAGAACCTATGCATCTCTTTTTCCACACTACTAATTACCTTCTTAAAAATTTTAAGACACATCATTGATAAAATTGGGACTATTGGCACCACTGATTTTAACATCAAAATCCTTCCTACTGATGACACCCACTTCCCCTTCCATCCCTGCACTGTCTTAAAATACTTTTCTACTAAACTATTCAACACTTCACCTTTATTCTTGACTTGGAACAATGGGAACCCTAGATATCTTCTTGGTAGTAACCCTTATTTTGTATTAAGGATTCTACAGATAGCCACCTTTTTACTTATAGGGGTATTAAAGAAAAAAATCTCAGATTTCAACCAATTAATCTTCTCTCCTAAAACTTTTCCATAAAGCTCAAGCGTCATATTCATCATTCTAGCTTCCAACTTTGAAGCTTCCCCTATTAGGAAAGTGTCATCTACAAACTAAAGGTGGGACACATCTTCAACTCCCCTAGCAACTTTCACACCTTTCCAAAGGCCTCTCATTCTCTTGATATTGATCAGTGTCTCTAGCACTTTGGTTAAAATGATAAAGAGAAAGTGGGATAAAGGAACCCCTTGTCTAATGTCTTTCTCCAATTCAAAAAAACCTTGAGGGTTGCCATTGACCAAGATAGAAAACCTAACAAAGCTCAAATGACCTTTGACCCAACTAACCCAACTTTTTTTGAAGCCAAACTTTTTCAAAAAAATTAACAAAAAATCCCTATTCACTTCATCATAAGTGCTCCTAATATCTAACTTCACCATCATTTTACAAAGTTTCTTTACTCTAATAAAATGAATCATTTCATGAGCTATAATGACACCTTCAAAGATTGATCTCCCAGGAGTGAATGTACTTTGTTCCTTAGAGATCACCACATTTAACACTTGCTTTAATCTATTTGCAAACACTTTAGAGATGATTTTATAAAGAGTGTTACATAAGGAAATAGGCCTAAACTCTTCAAAGGTCCTACATGCTTCCTTCTTAGGCACTAATGCTATGAAGGAGTTATTTAGGTCTTTTAAAACAAAACCCCCTTGTCTTGATTCCTCAACAACCTCACACACTTCATCACCCAAGAAATCCCAAAAAAACATGAAAAAAATCCTTGTAAACCCATTAGGACAAGGACTTTTATTCTTTTCTGGTCCCCAAAGAGCATTTTTAACCTCTTCCTTAGTCACTACTACACACAACATTGTGTTGTGCATATCTAAAACACAATTAGGAATACAATCCAAGACTTCATCCTCTACCTCTAGCCTTCCCCTATTTTGGGAAAAAAATTTATAGCCTCCCTCTTTATCTCCTCTAGATCCTTTACCACTAGCCATATAGAATTTACTACTGAGAAAATATTATTATGTGCTCTTCTTACTTCAATTGAGTTATGGAAGAATTTGGTGTTTCTATCTCCATCCTTCAGCCATGTCTCCTAAGATTTATGTTACGAAAATACTTCCTATCTAGATAAAATCTCTTCATAAGCCTTTTTCAACTTTTGCTCTTCTTGGAAGTCCGCTTCCCTCATTCCCTATAGAATCACTCTTTCACTTAATTCTTTTAAAGAGAGTTCTAGCTCCTCTTTCTTTTTAAAAATGTTTTGGAAGGATTCCCTATTCCAAACCTTTAGTTTCTTTTTGGTAAATTGTAACTTTTTAAAAATAGTAAAGGCTTTATCCCAAAAAAAATTGGGGCATTTCTCCACCAATGTTCTACCAAATCCTTAAATCCATCTACCCTCAACCACATTGCTTCAAATTTGAAAGGGCACCAATATGGTGAAGAGTCTTCCTGAATTCTTAAACTAATTGGGAAATTATCTTAGCCATGGATAGGTAGAATCTCAACTTCCACCATCTAATCAACTTGTATCAAGTCCCGCCTAAAAGAAATCTATCCAATTTTTCCACAATATTTACAAACCCCAGTCTTCTATTATTCCATGTAAATTCTCCTTGCTTAAAGGGGATATTCACTAGCACATTATTTGTCACAAAAGCTAAGAAATCTTCCTAATTTACTGATCTTCATTTTCTACCCCCTTTTTTCCCCTGGGTAGAGAATGGCATTATAATCTCCACCTAGAATTGTCATCTGATCTTGTATGGCCTCCATTACCTCTGATAATTATTTCCATAAAAAAATTTATCCCTACTCTATATTGGCCCATACACATTTATTACATTAAATTTCACTCCAAGTTGTTTTGACCTTACCTTAACCCATTTCTAGTTACATTCATGTTGCATCACCACAACACTGACTGAGCCTTCATTCCATAACACACAGACACCACTTGAATCTCCTACCATCACTACCCACTCACTTCTCCATTTACCAAATTTTATTTTAACTCCAACTACATCCTCAACTTTTATCTTAGTTTCCTACATAAGTACCACATCTTGTCTCGCTTGATCAAGGCCTCTCTTGATAAAATGAAACTTGTCAGGGGCATTGCAGCCCCTCACATTCTAGGAAAGGATCTTCATCCCTTTTAGGAGGGGATCTTTCCCCATCCCATCTTTAGTTACTTTGACCCCTAGCACTTCCTGCCATCTAGATTAGGGCATTTAGTGTTCTCCTTCCTCTTTTTTGACATTCCCCAACCTAAACTTTATTACTCTTCCAATGTTGCCATGGTTCCCATTTCTTTTAGGGCCATCATATCTCCCAAACCAATAAAATCCTCATCCAAAATATCTTCCCTTTTCATAATATCCTCATTAGATCTCTCCTCCAAGCTTGAAACTCTAGAACCCCCCTTCAAATTTCTTATTGGGGAAATTTCAATATCTTTAAAGATGTCAACCTCACATCTTTCTTCTTTCCCTTCTGTGGAGATCTTGTAGTCTTCCTCTTCATCATTTTCTCGATGCAACACACCCACATTCCATCCCCTTACTACTTCGTTACAATCCTCCGTACTAAAATTTTGGGTTTTCTCACTTCTGGTTATTTCTAAATGACCTCCTTCCATCAAAGAACATTCAACAATATCCCTCTCTCCAGTCATCCATTGCCCCTCCCTACCTTTTACCCTTCCCACCATTTCTTGAGTTTAAACTTCTTCTCAAGCTCCCCTCCCTTCCTGCCCTACCTCTCATTCCTTATAAGTTATCTCTTCTCCTAAACAAACTCCCTACCCATTCGAAACCTTTCTATCCCCTTCCTTCTCACTATATTTTAAGTTATTCTCTCTTGCTTTCAAGATCATAATACTTCCCATTTCTGTTATCTTTACTCAAGAGTTTTCCTCCTTTTTCTTCTGCATCCCAGAACATGTTCCAACCATATCAATCACTCTATTTAGTAACCTTTACGCTTCTCTCTCCCCTCTTGCCTGCACTAATAAAAATCATTTTCCTCACACAAACAGTGTTCGCACACCAATAGTCCTTCTATTGATAGAAGTTGTCTCCATACCCCCCCCCCCCCCCCCACCCGAAAAAAACCTCAATCATTTCTAGTATAGGATGACAATCATTCTAGATAATATATATCCTCAGGAACATTTGGAAAGTTTCCTTATCAACCACTTCCACAAATTTTACAAAGGTTCCCAGTTTAGTGTCTATCATCCTACAACAATGATCATTCTAGTATTCTTGAGGGAGTCTTTGCAACCCCACCCAGATAGGGAATTTTTTTATGATTTTCTTTGTTAGGTCAAAGTTTGGAACCCATGCTTTCATATAGAAACCATATCCTTCTAGGAAATATAGTCCTCCATTCAAAATCTAATCCCTATTCCGGGCGAGATCAACCTTTACCATGCAAAACCCATTTTCCAAAGTTTTAAAGTCTTTAACCCTTCCCCATTTTTCATCACACCATTTTTTGAGCTTTCCTATTGCAGGACATGGTCCTTCCCATTTTAAAAAGAAAATGTTACTTTCTAAAAAGCCTCTTTTCCTCTTCATAGGGCCTTGCTCTTAAACTACCCTTTCAATTGTGCATCTTACCTGTTGCGGGTCATCGATCCTTTGTTTTTCCTGGTTTTCCATTGCTTGTGGTTTCCTCATTCATTTTTCAATATGTCCAAAATCAACCTTTCCCCCAAATTAAAAGATGTAAAATGTTGCATTGGGTGGCCTCTATTTCCAGAGTTTTTGATCCTCCCACTCCCATTTTCCCATCTCCCCTCCCCAAGATGCTCCACTTTTTTCCATAAACTTTTTTAAAGATTTTTTCTTCCATCAACTTGCCATTTCCTATTTTTGTTACCCCAATAGGCCTTAGCTTCATGCCTTCTAAAGGGTTCAAACCTTTGTGGTTGTTGAAACTATCTACCATGCATGTTGAAATTGTCATCCCTCTTGTCCAAAAACCCTACACCCCACCACTCTTGCATCTTGCCCCAAAATTCTCATTTTCACTTTCAATAATTTTTTTTATTAGCCTTGTTCAAACATTTATAAGCATTGCTTTTAGTGGAATAACCTAGAAATATATTGCCATCAACTTTAGAGTCAAATTTCCCTTTTTGAGCATCTTTCAGAATATAACACCTACTTCCAAATATTTTAAAGTAACTCACATTTGGTATGTTCCTATACCCAAGTTTATAAGGTGTCATGTTTCTACCTCTCTTTAATTCTATTCAGACCAGTGTGTAGACTGTAGTGTAGAATGTCTCTCTCTAATATATCTAAACAACTTCCTTCTCAATCAACTTGTGCATCTGGAAAAAAAATATAGAGTAAATATAGACCTATTTTTTACAAATATAAACACCAAAATTTTAAACAAAATTACATTTTATATAAGTCATTCTAAAATTCACAAAACAGACAATATTCACTATAACCTCTTATGAGCTAAAACAAGGGCACCCAATTAACCTTGTTTGATTCGCTATTAAAGATTTTGTGGATACACTCTCCCAACACAATGATTTGAAAGTAAAATGAAAAAGTAAGGATTTTGAGAATAAGTATGAAGAGGATTTTGAGAATAAGTATGAAGAGCTTTCCCTAATGATTGTGCAAGTGCAAGATCTATGAGTAATAAATGCACATGCAATTAATTAAAGATCTAAGATTAAGATGTATGATCTATTGTAACAATGTAAAGAAAAGATTCATTGCTATGAAAATGAAAGTATTCTAATATACAAGAAATGAAAATCTAAACTAGCCATATCATTTCAAGATTTATGCTAAAATGATATGTGCTCAAGTGAGTATAAAAGCTGATGATGGTGATTAGCCTATAAATTAAAGAGAAGCACTCTTTTATAAAAAGTTGAAAAAGATTGGATGGAGGGGATTAAGAGGAAAAACAATGGGTGACTAAGATTAAGAGGCAAAAGGGAAGTGTCTAAGATGAAGAGGCAAAAAGAATAAGTGGCAAGGATTAAGAGGAAAAACATGGAAAAATAAAACTCCACTTACAAATAGATGAGTTCAAAATTACAGTAGGATAAAAAATGAAGGACAGGTGGTCAACTTGGAAAATGTGATTATGCACATGATTAGATGTAAACCACCTTTTAATCACAATTAGAAGAAAATTATTATTAAAAAAAAAACAAGCTTAGGAAAGTGGGAAAAGGATTAATTAAAATTAATTTAATTTAAACATATCTTAGAAGAAGTTTGAATATGGTGCACACAAATGTCCTAAAAAAATGGTTTCATGTCATTGGGAATTTTGCAAACAATGTTGAAACCTGCAACCCAAACTAATTATCTATAAATTTATCTAATGATGTAAAATAAGAGCAAGGACTTCAAGAAAATTAGGCTTTCATTAATAGTGCCATTGGATCAAAAATGAAAAGAAATTGCATCAAAAAATAGATTGTGAAAAATGATAGGTGACAAATTAATTATCAATTTCCTTCCCAAAATTTTCTTTATTGTCATTTTTGCAAAAAAAGATGTGTTGAATAGGATCATGCACAACCAAAATTGGTATTTGAATGGTCATATGATCTATATACAGCCTTGGGAGCCCAATTTTAATCCTACTCCTCTTGGTGTTTATGATAGTCTGATTTGGATCAAGTTGTACAATCTCCCAATTGAATATTGGGGTGATAAAAGTTTTGAAAAGCTTAGAAAAACTCTTGGTATGCTCTTGGGCATCGATCAAGTTATAATAGACCTCAACTCCTTTACTGCAATCAAAATCATTATGGTTAAATGTGTTCCTTACCATATTCTTATTTCTTATTCAAATGGTTACTAACATCAGTAATTGGAAATCAAACTCCACTATTCTAGATGTGGTCGTGGCCTGCATCATCATAATAATTGTAAAAATAAAAACTTAGGAAGGCTAGAAACAAGCCTTCTAAAAACCTTCAAAAGATATGGGTTAAGAAGAAGAAAATGGAACACAAAGTAGTTGATCCTTCATCTTCCTTGTATCCCCCTAGAAAGGATGGAGCATCTCCAACATACCCATTCCGCCTCCTGGTAAAATCGATTGTATTATTCATTTTGCTTCTCTAATAAATACAAACCATCTAGAATATAATGCTGAGAAATAAAACACAAACTCTTTTTTAGACCCTGAAGAAGATTACAGGGATGAAATTGATAACCTAGACCCCTAAACAATTAACCAATTTGAAAATATTATTCTCAGTAACTTGAAGGGACACAAAGGTAGAAGAAGTCTTAAACAAGTGAAAGAATCACAAGCCAATGAGAAAGGTATTTCAAATGTACTAGATTACCTAAAAAAATCCAAGAGAGGAAAGGAATCCCTTGGAAAGAAATGAAAATCGTCACTTGCAATATTAGGGGACTATCTTCCCTTGACAATATATGTTTGGCCAAACAAGATTTGCATAGATTCTCTTCAGATATTATCCTTCTTCAAGAGACTAAGCTAGCAAGTAATAAAGCCCTTGGCTTAAAAAATGCTCTAATTGGGATGGTTTCTTTTTTTTCATGTAATCAAATATTAGTAATTACACTTTTACTTAAGTTTACTTAGGATAATGCATTTTCATATTAGTTGTCATTTAGACACCTAGGAATTAGCACTTCATTTGAGCACATGTTTTCTCACACCTCTCTTTGTGTGATACACCTTTGTATTCTTATCCTCTTATTGGTGCATGTACTTTCATGCACAATGGAGGATAATCCACCTTTGGTAGACACATGCTTAGTTGTTATTGTTATCACTTGCATCACACCTAGTTATCTTTCATTGCATATATATTAAGGCATATCTACATTAAATTTTATTTTAATATCCATAATCATTTGATCATTATTGAGATTCTCATTTCATCATCCCTTGTTTCTTTGGTGCTATCTTTTGAGCTTCTAGATCTTAGAATTTCATTATTGCCTTAGGAAAATTCTTACATTGTATCAAAGTTGAAGGTGTTTCATTGATATCTATTGGAGAGCATCATTTGTCTCATATTTTGGAGGGCTACAATTCCAATCTGAAGTATCATCAGCTATTAGGAGTCTCTTGAGCAAGATTTGACCTCACCATTGCATCAGAGTGGTTATTCCATTAATTTTGACTATAAATTTGCCTATATTTGGTAAAAGTCAAAATTGACACTCTTTTTGTTTATGACGATTGTCATTGGCCATTGTATTTATAAAGCAAAGGGTCCTCTAAGTTGGCACATGTGGAACTAAATCATACATAAAAAAGGATGTGTGCACGAGTCTCCACATGATTTGCATCATGAGTCATGCATAATGACTTTGATATTAACCCCGATAGCTCAATCTCGTAACCCTCTAACTATAGTGTTTAGCAGTGAGCCCATATATCCAATGTAGGGTATACCCAAGGTCATGCACGTGGAACATCGTCCTTCATTGCAAACCTAATCTCAAATCCCTAATGTCTATGGGATATTTAGCCTAAACATAATTTGTTTGGAGCCCAGCGTGACCTATCGAAGCTTAACTTGCAAGTATTGTTATAGTAGGTCCATTCCAAGCACTCACTTGGAGATCCACAAGTTATATGCATGCTCGATTAGAGAATGTACCAACACAATTAATCTAATCTCGTTTGTGGAATCATTATTAGTAATCTTGTGACAGTGTGATCTTAATTCATGTAGCTTATTTTTAAAACCCTCATGCCAAATTGATCTCCCATTTACAAGAAAATATCACAGTAATCCAAGCTCTCTCTGCAATTGGATTTTTCATTGGAAAGTGGGTTATTCTGGTAATTTTCCATTTAAAAAATGCACTTTACATAGCTTTTCTAGGCCTAAATTTGGTGCCCATTTGGACATCATCAGGTTTGTTCTTCTTTTGCATTGAAAAACCAATTAATATCAATTTTTATCCAATGTTGTGACAACATTTAATTTGCTAAAATTGGTGACCATCTATCCATCATTTTTGGGAGGGTTTATTTTGCCACAACAACCATTTAACCATCAATTACAAGCTCACTTTTTTTTATGGATATCAGTAGGTGCTTGAAAATTGGACCCCTTGCCATATGAGTTTTTTATTTGATAGTCTAATTTTGGGAGGTCATAACTCACTCATTCAAACTCCAAATTGAGCAAAATGTTTTTTGATTTTAGCTAGAATCTCCTAAAGTTTTTAGTGGTGCTATTGTTTTTTGGTTTCACTGGATAGAGTTTGCAGAATGTACAGATTTTGGTGATTATACCTATCCAATCCTATTTTTTACAACTTCATAGGCTTCGTTCGGGCTCATACGAAAACATTTCCATATGCAATTTTTTTGAAAGTGCATTTTTTTGTCTACTTTCCATATTTGGTATTACTTTGGAAAAATTATAAGTAGATATAGTAATTTCAATATTTTGTTTATTTTTTACTATTTTATCACTTGTAATTGATTAGATTATTAAGAGATCTAGTGTCTTCTTTTATTGATTCTTCTATAGGTTCATATTTTATCTTGCAATCATCAAAATCATAAGTCCATTGTGGTCCATTTTGTCAAGTGGCAATTGTACACCCACTAAATATAAAGTGACCAAGCATCTTCTTCTTGTAGGGGGGGTGTCTTTGATTGAGTGGATTTTATTTTTTCTAGGGGGGGTTGTCTTTTGTGATTTTTCTTGAATTATTTTAGTTTTTCATCATGATTTTTTCATCATTTTTAAAATTAATTCCTCATAAATATGTCACATGGAAAGAAAATTTATGGACAAGGCTAATGAAGAAGGGTTTGACTCTCTTTGTGAATGGAACAATTCCAATTCTCTCTAGTCCTAATGTAGATACTAAGGAACTAAATGATTGGAGAATTTCAGAATCTAAGGCTTTTGGAATCATTAGAGAAGTGGTCTCACGAGATCTTTTATTTCAAATTACATCTTTGGACATTGCCAAGGAAGCTTGGGAAAAATTGGAAATTTTGTATGGTAAAGTAGATGAAGCTAAAGGATTCACAATTCAAGCACCAATTCTCAAATTGGATCCTAAACTTTGAACAAATCCAAGATTTCAACAAGATCAATGAGTTGAGAGGACAACTTAAGGATTGTGGTATTACCATCAAGGATTCCCAATATTCATCGTATGCTGGACAAACTTCCTTTAGAATATGCAGCCTTTATTTCAAGCTACAACACTCAAAAGTTGATGATGTGAAGTGCTTCAACTACACCTTCATTTGAGTCATTTGGAGACATGTTTGTGGTGGAACAATCAAAATTGATGAGTATGGGAATTCCCAAACCTTCAAATTCTAAGGCACTGGTAGCTAATCAAGGGAATCAAGGAAAAAAGGAGTAGAACAAGTGGAAACACAAAACACAACATGAGAAAGAGCGCTCAACCTCCTCACCAAAAGACAACTTTAATAATAAGGGTAAATCATACAAGGAGATTCTCACTTGTGCATATTGTTAAGAAGAATGGACATGAAGAACACCATTGTTATAAGAATGAAATTGATGAACTCAAGAATCTTCTCAAGAAGAATCAAATTAGTCTACCTTCAAGAATGTCTTCTTCACCTTCTTCTTCACATTCATATTTTGATGAAGGAAATAATCACATGTGGAAAGGTCAAGCCTTAGTTTCTACTTCAAGTCATGATTCAGGTAGATGACTTGTAGATTTAGAGGCTTCGCATCATATGGCATCTTCATCATTTATGTTTTAATCATTTGATTCTTATCATGCTCTGCCTATATTTATGGGAAATCATACTCACATGAATATGATTGGTAAAGTAATTATTGATAAGGGAGAGGGGTACTTCAAAGATTTGTTGTGTGTACCACACCTAAGTCATAATCTTCTTTCCATCTATTAACTTATGAATGGGACAGCAAGGAAAACTATGGAATTCACACCTGATTCAATTTTTATCAAAGACATGGAGACTGGAGAGATTCTTGCTAGTAGGGTAGTTGATCATGCATCTCATTTATACTACTTCTCATATTTTTCTTGTGATGATGATATTGATTATTCAACAAATTTTGATCACACTTCCAATGATGATTCAGATGAGAACTTTTGTTTCTTGAATTTGGGTACTCTCATATGATCAAGTTCTTGACCAATCCATTTCTTCTCCTCCTATTGATATTGCATCTACTATTTCTCTTGATGATTCTTGTATTCACACTCTAACACCCTACCATGTGATCCAAAAGAAATTAACCTAAAGTTTCACTAATTTTGACAAACATTTTTAAATATATATACATAACAACAATGATAAAATAGAAGAAGCAATAACATGCAATCATACATCAACAACACATAAAAAAGTTACAACTCTTAAGGGTCCCATGACAATGAATCACATTTAATTAATATACAAATATATATGATGCCACATGGCAATAAATAGAATGTACAATCATCCATTGGACAGGTCACAGGGTATGAAAGGTTGAAATAATATACATCATCTCTTAAGATCTTAGTAAATCAAATACAATACACTAAGTACAACCATCCATCATAGAAATACAAGAACAGATAGAAAGGAACATTTGCACAAACACATCCAATAGTGGCATCCAATGGTCAGATCTCAATGGTGTAAGAAAAAGTACTAGTAGCTAACCTTGTAGAACCCAAAAAGGTTCACTCCCACCTAGTTGAGGAGATAAACTCAAGTCCCAATCAGGATAACAAACTCAAAACTCAAAAACAACATCTAGGTTCAAGGAATCACCTAAAAGCAAACTATCTCAAAAAGTACCAAGACACAAGAAATCTATAATGTATGTGGGTAAGTTTCATCACACAAACCAACTCTAAGATTACCTAGCTAGTCTTTTAATCATCCAGCCCCCTAGTGACTCTATGCGACACTAGTATCCTTTCATACTGATAAGGCATACTAACGAAGCATGGTTGCAACCAAGTGTCCTCTCTACTCCCATTCTAGCCTGTACTAGAACTTGAGGCATGGGCGAGGAGAACAATGACTCTTAACAATTTATTTTAAACTCATTTAATGAAATGTTATCACTTATTAAATATCCTACAATGGGTTACCCATTGGCCTCTTTAGGGCATCAGCCTCCATTGCAAGCCACTTCCCAACATGACATATAGATAACCTACCCTAAGCTCAGTAAAATAAAAATATCACAAAAGACCACATATCATACACCAGTTCTTAAACAAGCAACTGACAAGTACTAAAATTCATTGATCATAATCATAGATTCCATCACTATTATCATCCGAATAGGACTGAATGAAAATCAATTACACATAAACCAATCCACTTCATAATGTGACATCACCAAGAACAAATCATACAAACACCTCAGTCCTATACATGTGACTGAAAAGAAATCCAAGTATAACTGATCAAAGACTCAAAGGTTATATCAAATAGGTCACACCATTCACCTTAGTTTCACACAAGAACACTGGAAAGAAATAACAATCAATGCATCAAAACATCTCATAAAGCATACCAAACACATTACTATGGTTGAGTATAAAAGATCAAGATCAAATCAACATCATGACATCATAGACAAAAACTCCCAAGCCTCTGGTAATACAACCTAACTGATCAAAGCTAAGTCAACCTGACACCCAACAGTAAAATCATAAGTCATAAAAAAAATGCATATAAAAGTGAATTTCATAATTCATTAGGTTTTGAAAACCCTAAAGTTCAATATTTACTAAAGGTTTTCAAATTAAATCACAAACAATTCTATAATGGAAATCAATTTTCTCAAACAAGGGTTTCAACCTAGAGAAATTCTAAAAATAGAAACACAACAAACACGAAGAAGATAGGAATTCAAAGAATGAGCAACTACTGCACAAACCCACAAGATCCTACCTGAATTGATGCTAAAACAATGAATGCACAAACACACAAGACACTTCCTTTTCCTTCAAAAACGCTCTTTTTGAAAATTGGCTCCTTCAAACCTATGTGTCTAGAAATGAGCTCTAATTTCCTTAATAAAGATTTTTTTTCCCCAAATTAGGGCTTTGATCATGCAATCATGTGAAAACTTTGTGTCTTTAATTATTATATTTTAATTTTCATGCACACACTTTATGCAATTTAATTAAAATAAACTTTAATAAATTAAAGCTTTCTCTCCCTTATTAATTTTTGAAGTATTTTTAATAATATATTTATTAATTTAATTAATAATATTATTTAGAGTTTATTATTACAATAAAACTCCTAAATAATTATCATTAAATTAAATAAATATAAATATGTCAAAAATAGAACTTTAATAAAGTCTTTTAAATTTAATTCTTTCATGCACATTTAAAAAACTTTTTAATGAAAATATTCTTTTATATTTTCTTTTCCTCCACTTTATTAATTAGTGCAAGCACTATTTAAAGCATAGTTTATTATTTAAATTAATAAGAATATTAAAGCTCGTTATTTAAATGCAACTCTAATCTAATAATTATTAATTCAATAATCATAATAAAACAACATAAAATCTTTAATCTTTTAATATTTTAATTCTATTTTTATTCAACTTCTTAAATCAGACTTTCAAAATAAATAATTTAAACTGAAGTACATATTTAATAATATAATTAAATAACATCATATTCTAATTTCTCTTTAACCAATTTTCTAAATTTAGAGTTCTAATTTTAGACTTTTATTTAAAGCATAAATTTAATTAGTTTTTAATTAATCAAATATTCACATATTTTAATATTTTCTTTTTAATCAAACAATATTTATTACTCGACTAATAATATTATTTAGGGTTTATTATTAAAATAAAACTCTTAAATAATATTTTTAAATTAAATAAATATAAATATGTAAAAATAAGAACTTTAATTAAATCTTTTAAATTTAACTCTTTTATTTAATTAATTTATCAATTAATTAAATATAACTAAATATTAAATTTTCTTTATAAAATTTTCATTAAATTATATTTTAATTTGATTTAATTATAACAGAAAAATCACCACGTGCCCACAAGGCTGAATACAAAAACTCATCATACAGAACATAAAACTAAATCAAACACCAAGGTCAAAATCACAAATTCACTTCACTTGACAAATTTGAAAAGGTGAAACTAACTCAGATACTTGTCCTATTTTCTAGGACAATTGTCTTCGGTTAGGATTTGGAATCAAGAGTTATCTCCCCAATTATACCATTGAAATACTGCGATAGGGTATGCTCATCCTGGCAATCCAGGGAAGTTGATACCCGGTACCTACAATCTACATAAAACCCATGCATGTACAAACACAATATTCTAAACTAAACAAGCAATGGCATGAAGTGGTGCATCATGTAGATCCTAACTAGCAGGTGACTACAACTTCATTCCTCAATCGCATTAGAAACGTCAAACATAAAGAAAACATATGCACACACCATACACATGCAAGTATGGGGTAAGTATCCATAAAAATTGCATAAGAATCATTCGTCTAACTAACATCATTAAATAACTGAAAGTCACTAAATGAACATATATATCATCATCAAAACAATCATTAAAAAACTGAATTAACTAGTACTAAAGTAACTCAACACATATATTAACTAAATATGAAATACAATTAATCAATTTTGGTAACCCAACACTGTTAAACATAAAACGAAATCAAAAAACTAGCCTAAAAGAATTTGACAATACAATCAAAAAAGTCAAGTAGGGGTAGACATTACACACACGGTCAAGGATTCAAGTGATTTAATGCAGTTGGATACTCATTGTCTTCCAAACCCAATTCTACGAGATGACTACTTGACATACATTGTAGGTTTATTTGTGAAATTCTATATTACAAATTTACAAGACATTATTGATGATATTGATCTTCTCTTTGGTGACTATGGTCCTTCTTGAGTTGTTGTGAGGGAGCATGTTGACCCTCATCTTCCTTCTCTACTTGACCATTCTTTCGAGGTTGACATGACAATAGATAGTTTGATACAACAATTGGAAGAGGTCACTTTATCTTCATAGGAGACACTTAAGTATTTGACACATGTTCTACATTAATCCTCAATTGATCCTAATTTTTCTTTTTCAACATAGTGGCATTGTATACATGATTTGAAGGAGGCACCTTTCAGTATTGATATGGGGACACTTGAGAAGGTTTCAAAGATTCCACTCATTTTTAGGTTTCTTCCTATAGACAGGGGAAGATTCATTGATACACCCTTGGTTTTGTTTCTTCCTAAGGAACAAAATGTTGTTCTGCACTTATGGAGCAATTTCAATATTAAGCCTAGATCATCTACCACAAGTGTACATTCTACATTAAGGCAAGGCTACTTGGTCTCTCTTCCACTTCTTCTCTCCTACATGGAGATTCTTTATTGTATATGCATGATGTATGTCATAATGGAGGGATCTTGATTACTCCATCCATACATACATCTTGCCTTTTTTTTCATCTTTCTTTTTGGGGGAGGGTTTTTCCCATGAGATTTTCCCTCTTTCTTCTCTTTATGAGAGATTGTATTAGTTTGTTTTTGCACTTTGTACATGGGTACCTAAAATGGCCTAGTTATTAGTACCCATCATGCATTTTCATGTATCTTTTGTAAGATTAAGTGCATTCCCCCAGGTTTCACTTAATGATGGATGTTGGTGTAATTAAATATTACTAATTACACTTTACTTAAGTTTACTTAGCATAATGCATTTTCATATTAGTTGTCATGAGACACTTATGAGTTAGCACTTTATTTGAGAACATGTTGTCTCACACCTCTCTTTGTGTGATATACCTTTGTGTTCTTATCCTCTCATTGGTGTAAGTACTTTCATGCATAATGGAGGATAATTCACCTTTTGTGGACATGTGCTTAGTTGTTATCCTTATCACTTGCATCATTCCTAGTTATCTTGTATTGCATATATATTGAGGCATATATACATTGCATTTCATCAAATATCTATTATCATTTGATCATTATTGAGATTCTCATTTGATCATCTCTTGTCTCTCTTATGCTATCTCTTGAGCTTCTAGATCTTAGCATTTGACTATTTCCTTAGGCAAATTCATACACTTTCAAGACTCTAATGGTGCCTCAAGCAGGCACGAGATATTATAGGATCTAAACTCCATCAAAGTAACACCTCACGCATCTCACAAGCATAAGATGGCATGTAATATCACCAATACTCCCTCCAATTCAAGTTTCTCACTATTCTACATCTATGGACCTATCAAAATGGATGGCAAGCCCAAATATGGAAGGATGTCACTATATTTGTCAATACACTTAACATAAGTAGTGTATTTTAGGGGGTGACTTTCATGCCCTACTTGATATCGATGACAAAAAGAGGAGGCTTAAGGAAAAGTACTAAGGTTATGGATGATTTCAAAAGATTCATATCTACTCTAAAAAAAATTATGTTATCACCAAAAATGGCCAATTCACTTGCACCAATAGAAGATTAAACTTTTCAAATATATTAGAAAGACTAGGATTTTTCATTGGTGAAGATTGGACGTCATGCTCCTTCACATTCCACTCTTCCATCATCTCCCAAGTTAGCTCTGACTACCTTCCTATCCTCCTCCACTTGTAAAATGACACCCCAAAGAAAATATATATTTCAAATTTCAAAGTATGTGGTGAAGGGGGTGCTAACTTTATACCCAATCTTATTATTTTGGTGGACCAAAAAAAAAACTTTATGGCTCTCCAAAATTTTGATTCAGTAAATATTTGCATCACTCAAAAGAAAAGGTGAAAGAATAGAACACACATAAATTCAAAAATTATCTTTAAAGAAAAAATTAGAATAAAGGAAGTATTGGTTAATCTAAAAACTAAAATCATGATTTCATGCATTACCAATGATGATTTTATTAAAGAAAACTCTTTGAAACTACATCTTGAAGGGCTCCTTAAAAGAGAAGAAAGATATTGGAGAGATAAATTCAAAGAAATGTGGATTTCCAATGGGGGATTTAAACACTAAATTTTTATGCATCCACCAAATCTCATAGAATTTAACATAGAATTAATGCCATCAAACATAGCATTAGCAATTGGAAGTCTCTACATAATAAAATCTCCCAAACAACATTGGAACACTTTGTTTTCCTTATGATAGCATGCTTGATGCATAATACTCCTATAGACCTATCTGATATCCTCTTTGCACATGTTTTAAATGCTAACAACTCAATACTTGTATAACATTTTCTTTAGAGGAAGTAAGACACATAGTTTTCTCTTTACAACTTAACAAAGCTCTCAACCTTGATGGTATGACAACATAATTATATCAAAAGTATTAGGATTTCATGGGCAATAAATTACTATAAATAGTTGAATATTTTAGAAAATATCATAGATTCATTAAACAAATCAATCATACCCTCATCTCCCTCATTCCCAAAAAGAAAGTTAGTGAATCTATGAATAATTTTTGCCTCGTTACTCTTTGCAACTCTATACACAAGATCATATCGAGGGATTTTTCTAACTAACTCAAAGAGATTCTACCTTCACTTATTGTACATCATTAAAATTGATTTAACTAGGTAGAGAAATTCTACCTTCACTCATTGTACATCATTAAAATTGATTTAACTAGGTAGAGATAATTTTGACTACATCATCTTTATTTCTGAAGTTATCCACACAATGCACAAGGAGAAAATAAAAGGTATGGCAATCAAACTTGATGTCTCTAAAGATTTTAGTAGAGTTATTTGGTCCTTTCTTCCACATGTTTTTCTAACCTTTGGATTAAGAAATCCATTCTCTTCTATATATCCTTCGTAAGTTTTTCTATTCTTGTAAATGGTAATGTAAATGACTTCTTAAATGCTCATAATGGGCTAATATAAGGTGATCCATTATCCTCTTCATTATTTGTTCTCATGGCCAAAGTTTTGGGTTGTCTAATAAAGAAACAATGTCACCATGATCAGTGGAAGGGCATCATCACTCATCCTAATATTGAACCAACTACACAATCCTAGTTCGTAGATGATACACATTTATTTGGAGAACTAAGTACCAATAATGCACATGTCATCAGTCAAGTTCTAGGTTCTTATTCCACAACTTCATGTCAAATAATAAATAAAGAGAAATCACATATCTATTTTTTCAATGTTTCCAAATAAACACAAAAGAATATTGCATAGATACTTGACTTTAACATTGGTTCTTTTCCCATCACATACTGGGGAGTAGCAATCAATACTACTATCAGAAATAATCAAATTTGGAAGCACATTCTCAACAAATGTCAATCCAAAGCTGAGCAATAGAAAAACAAATGACTATGTCAAGCTGTTAGAATTTTAGTAATTAAAGTTGTCTTATATGTCATCCTAATTTATAGCATGTCGTGTTTCAATATGGACCACTCTATTGGTAATAAACTAGATAGTTTACTCAAAAGAAAAATTGGGGGGAGCTAAATTCAAAAGGAATATTCTATTTTTCAATTGGGACATTGCATGTCTCTTTAAGGAAGATGTCGGAGAAAGAAAAATAAAACTACAAAATAGAGCATTTGAAGCCAAATTAGCTTGGAAAATGTAGACCCAACCAAATAAACTATGTTGCAGAATATTCCAAGCTAAATACTTAGATTTAGGGGTTGCTGACATAATTTTCATAATAGCCAATACATCAAGAGGATATTCCTCTTGGAATTTCCTTTGGGATTCCAAAAGTCTCATCATTGAGCACATATCTTGACATATAGGAGATGGGGAAAAAGAAATTTTTTGGACTGACTCCTATGAAGGGAAATTCCCTCTCAAAACTCTTTGAAGACAAATCTTGGATCTCACAAATAGAAAGCATCATGGGAGACAAGGTATCATACTACATACAAAACCAAAACATGCCTAGTGAGGGATGCTCATGGAAAAAAAATGCAATTGGTGATAGGGACAACTCTGAAAAACTAAATGTTATTAAAAAATAGGTTAATTTTTAATACAAATAAAGAAGATTTTTTAGTCTAGTGCAGTCTCAAAAAAGGTTCATATAGCTCAAAACTTGGTTATGAAAACCAAAGACAACGTACACAAACTCAAATTGACCCAACCAACTATGTTGGAATAAGCATATTTTTCTTAAAGAAGGGGTATTCTAATGGATTACACTCCACGAGAGGATTTTACTAGAAATAGAATGAGATCCTTTGGCATAATGAGACCCAATAGGTGCTTCATGTGCAGATAAAATGAGGAAACTCCAAACCATCTACTTCTCCATTGTCTATATGCTAGTAATTGTTGGTATTGGTTCTATAACACTACTAATTTTGTATGTATCAGGAATTAAAAAAACTTGTACACTATCTCTTGGCCTAGAAAAAAAAAAATTAACAGCAAATGGGAATTTCTATAGTTAATTGGCCCCTTAATGATCACATGGAAAATTTGGAAAGAAAGTAATAGGAGAATCTCAAAGACTAGTTTCTATCACAAGACCTCCTAATTTCCAAGATCAAGTCAACTATTAAGTCATTAATGGATATCCAATAACATATTTCAAATATTTTAATGAATGGGACAAGGAAATAGAATCAAAATGGTACTTTTCCAAACTAGCCACATCCAACATACATAACAAATGTAAAAAAACATAACTCATATTTGTTGGAAAGTTTCCCCCAAGAATTGGGTCAAGCTAAAATTTTATTGTGTGAGTAAAGGTAACCTAGCAAACCTTGGCTTTGGAGCTATCATAAGAAAAAAAACATTGTGATCTCATATCATATATGTATGACAACATTGGCATCACTACTAATAAGATAACCAAGATTCGAGATCTAGAAGAGAGGCTTTATCAATGGATAGAACATAACCCTTAAATGATATCATTGTAAGATAATCATAAATCATGATCTAAGGTATCCCACAGTCAAGTTTTAACAACTGCAATATTTCTAGATGGATTCTTAGAATCTTATCCCTACTTTGTATTCTAAATCAATTTAAGTTGCAACATATCTTTAGGGAAGGAAATCATGCAAAAAATGCTCTTGCATACTATGGAGTCCTCTCCAATATTTCCCAAACCATTATCAAAGTGGAATCCCCAATTATCTATGGAATACTATCTCTCATTATTATAGATCTTTCACCTACCCCTAAATTAGGTATCAATTGATCTCTTCATCACCAATTACATCTTGCAAACTTGAACATAACTATTATATGTAGGATGTTTATGAGTTGGCTTTTCATGAGTAGGTAGGACATTTTGGTTGACATGACAAGGGAACCCTTGTAGTTGAAATGATTGGATATTTTGTAAGGAAACTTGCAAGAAATAATATAACCATTTCCACATAACCCATAATAGATCTAAAATAAATACGAAATTAAAATTCACATGCAAGAGAATAGACAACATGTCCACAAAAATTGTGACACAAGATGTACCCTAGGAAACCCTCATTGAGGGAAAAACCTAGCCTCCAAAAGCATCCGTCACCATGTATTATTCAGAAAAAACACCATTGCAATACAACCATAGAAGCCTTCAAAGTCATAGCCACAACCGAGAAAACTATGTGAACAAGCATGAATCCACACATCCCATGCCATGCTTCCAACCTTCACAAATGCTCCCTTGGCTAACCTATCAAGCCTTGTCCTACTTGACTCTTGCCTTTTTTCCTTCTATCTTCTCCTATTCTCACATCCCAACAACTACCCTTTTGGTTGCTTATATAGTAGCAAGTCCCACAAAACCACCAAGTGGTATTACATTTAAACCACATGCTAAAACCATGTGCTACCTAACCCATTTACCCCACATTTAATATTAGAATTTTAATTTATTTTTCCCAATATTAAATAATTACATAAATTATTATCACAATGTTACAATACAAATCATCAAGTATATCTCATGGGAATCTTTACATGTTGCACATCCATCTAGCTACAACATTACATAATAAAATAATATAATACAATATAACAATATTATGCAATGTGTGCAACACCCATTATCTCAACAATCTCCCACTTGTTGTATACATTGGATAGGGTCAATTTGTAGCCACATAAATGAACAAGGGAACAATCCCTCCCAGCACATCCACCATCATGGATCAAATTACACGAAGTGCTCCATCCTGATACCTACAACAAAATCAAAGTATCTAGTATCTCAAACATGAATGATCTCACCTCCTATTATGCCACTACCACTGGACATACATAGAAGCCATCTAAAGAGAGCCAACCAACCTATCACATTAGAAGATCATAAAATCTTGTACCAACTAAAATTCCAAGAACAAAAACTTGATCCAAAGGTAATCACATGTATCCGTAGTTGTCAAAATATCCATAGTTGAAATAGCACCCATAGCAAGTGCCAAACCCATCCAACTATCCATACCTCTAAAGGTATACCAAGTAAATCTCACATCATCAACATATCCAATTTATAACCTACAATCACAAGCCTCAAGAGAAATACCTGCCACATATATACCAAGAAGCTCCCAGTGCAAAAGATAATGTCAAATCTATAACCAATCCACTTACAACATCTCAAATAAGTGAATCCATGTAGTATTAAGGACATCCACAATACATAAGCCAATAATCTATAAGAACAACTCTCATAACAAGTCTCCAACACTCTCCCAAGTTCTCCACAACCAACAAAGGAAACAGATAAACGAATAACCATGTCATCTCTCACATGACATACATGAGCACAAACTAGTGATCACAATCTTTAGAAAATCTCAAATCAAATGTAAGTGAAACCAAACATCCAGGAAGATAACCAAGACCAAAGAGAAACCATGCAAATCATAACATGTATCATGTCCTTCTACACACACCTTGAGATGTAAACTGTGTAAGTGTGATCTCCTCCATAAAACCCCAACCAAAAAATCGTAACAACACCCAAACCATACCATATAACTAATAATGGATGTAAGCCTCTCACAAGAAGATCAAACTCATAAACCATTCCTAAACCAAGGAATATTCCCAATATAAAACCATCTCCCAAATTGAACCAGCATAACAACATGTGCAACTAGAGATAACTAATGCTAAACCATCTCTCAAATGAACCCTCTAGAACTAAATCATGTATTGTAGCACAAGATCCATATCCATGAAAGATAAGCATAAATATAATGCACTTGAGAAAAATTATGGGCCATACCTCTCAAGTAACAAATCGTCGAGAAGACCAAGAGTGGGGAATGAGAATGTTCATCAAGATATCCAAGTCTCCAACCAAGACTCATCTAAGAAAAATCTTATCTAAAGTCCATATCAAGTGAATGCCCCTCAGACTTCTTGCTAAAACCATCAATCATCCCAACAAACAATTCTCTAATCCAAGAGAAATCAGCATCACCACCATCTCTAAGTATCAATAAGGACCTGTAACCAATCAATCCATGCCAACTCCAAATGCAATATAGCAATATCAGAAGTGTCCAACTTATGATCAATGTACTCAATACCAAGAAACTAAACCAAGATCAATGTCAAAGTTCCAATCATGGCCTCAAGAATATAAACATGACAACACGATCTAAACCATCTCAACCAAAAGAGACAACATGCTCCATATGAACTTACTATAACATGTCACAAGTCTAAATGTGTATCAAGAGTATATCATGACATAAAACCATCCTCAAACCAAGGATAACATGTCAAATGAAAGCATAAAACTCACCTTTACCAAGAACCCTGTGAGTCCTCAAGATGCAACCATCTCCACACACCATGAAGAAAACCATCTCCACATACCATGAAGAACCATCTCCAAACACCATGAAGATAACCAATACCTCCATGATTCCTCAAGATCTAACCATCTTCACACACCATTAAGCTAACCAAGTGCACCATGCAAATGTCAAATATGCTTCTGCAGCAACAAGATCTAAGACAAACCTCCAACATCTGCAAACACTTAATAAATATATCGATGCCAATAAATCTCACTCAATTATGGTACCAAGACATCATAAAATCCATCTCCTACATGAAGATTCAAACCAAACTAGGAACTAATCCTACACTGTCACCTCATCACTGTCACAAGCTCCCATTAAACAATGTATCCAAGCTATCCATGACACATGATGAAAGAAACCATCATCTAACCATGAGAATCAACCAAGGCATCAAACTATCAAAGAGCTCAAGGTGCACATCATGAGCTCAAAAGAAACTAAATAACCATGATCCTCAACCAAGAAGATATGCCACCATAACCAAATCAGGAATCCAAACCAATGAACATCAAGGATGTACTCATATCCAATCATGTCATGCCAAAAATCCATGGCACCATGATCACATCCATGAATCGAGCAACTAACTCTTAATATGTCCAACCTGTCAACATAAAATAGTCAACCACAATCCTTCACCATGACTGTACCTGGTAAAAATATCTCATCCCTTTTACATAAAGAAAAATTAGCAAATCATGTGACTTAGGGCATAGACAACTCAAATCCAAGCCACCAATCTGAATATGCATCAATAATGAAAGATCAATGGGCAAAGAAAACCCATAGCCAAGCCATAAATGCAACCTATAAGTATAGACCACTTACAACACTACATAACTTGTAGACTGAACAAGTCATCATACATATCCAAACCAAACATTGATAACTATATCATCATGAGACCAATCTGAAATATGAACTGAGTATACAATGACATCAAATCTTATATCTCCAAACATGCAATGTCATAAACTCACAATGCTACCAAAGTCAATATATACCATAAACTATTTAGATCAATATATCACCAAATAAACCATGCCAAACCTGCACCAAATCTGAACCAATGTGTAGAGCTCTTCAAGAGCTTTTTGTTGACTACTCGAGGTTGAAAATATGACTCTGTATGCACAAGTTATACCCTAAGCTGTGCTCAAAATAAATAACGTCTAACTTTTGAGCTCTTAAAACCTAAAAAAATGTCAAAATCATAGAAGCAAACCTATACCAAGTTGTAGTGCTCTGAATTATCTTTCCAACGCTTGTAAGAACTCTTAAATCCGATATCTTGAGAGAAAGTTATGGCCATTTTACTAAGACAATCTTTTTACCATTTTCACTACGATTTTTTTTTTGTGATGAAAATTCTGACAGGATTAATTTTGATGGCAATCAGAGGCTAAAACTCTAAAACTCTTTCATTTCCTCTGAACATGGCCAAACTAGGCCATATCATATATCAAAATTTATGGAAATGTCAACTTGGATCAAATGGTGAGGTCTATTTTCACCCAGGAGGCCATTTTTGTAAGCTACCCCCTAAAACCCTCATTTAAATGAAACATCCAAAAAAATCTGTTTGTCCAAAAATTTCACATGCTCAAATCTTTTAACATCTCATCATAATAGCAAACCCAAAACCCTCAGATCTGCAATAAATCACTCATATATATTGCCCTTTCTTTTATCCTCTCATACATTCCCATGGATTCAATCTAGAGTTGCAATAATAAAACCATAGCTCTGATACCAATTGTAAGGAAACTTGCAAGAAATAATATAACCATTTCCACATAACCCATAATAGATCTAAAATAAATACGAAATTAAAATCCACATGCAAGAGAATAGACAATATACCCACAAAAATTGTGACAAAAGATATACCCTGGGAAACCCTCATTGAGGGGAAAACCCAGCCTCCAAAAGCATCCATCACCATGTATTATTCAGCAAAAACACCATTGCAATACAACCATGAAAGCCTTCAAAGCCATAGCCACAACTGAGCAAACTATGTGAACAAGCATGAATCCACACATCCCATGCCATGCTTCCAACCTTCACAAATGCTCCATTGGCTAACCTGTCAAGCCTTGTCTTGCTTGACTCTTGCCTTTTTTCCTTCTATCTTCTCCTCTTCTCACATACCAACAACTACCCTTGTGGTTTCTTATATAGTAGCAAGTCCCACAAAATCACCAAGTGGTATTACATAAACCATGTGCTACATAACCCCTTGACCCCACATTTAATATTGAAATTTTAATTTATTTCCCTAGTATTAAATAATTACATAAAATATTATCACAACGTTACAATACAAGTCATCAACTATATCTCATGGGAATATTTACATGTTGCACACCCATCTAGGTACAACATTACATGATAAAATAATATAATACAATATAACAATATTATGCAATGTGTGCAACACCCATTATCTCAACATATTTATCTCTTTCTATCTTGGGAAATGTAGACTTTAGGATCATCACAAAAACTTTTAGATCTTTGCCCCGCCTTTATATGAAGAACATACTCTCATTTCTTGTCAGTTAATATGGATTCATTTTTAGGTCTCAATTGCATGAATTGTGAACATAATCTTCCTTGATAGATTTTGGATCTATTCACTACATCCAAAGAGATATACGATGTCATTACCGATTTGATAAATGCCTCACTTTCCCTCAATAGGCATTGGTGTGATGACCAACTTTATGGAGTTGTTCTTGTAGACACCTAAATCTAACTACACAATTAAGTAATCTTATTTAGCCATCTGATAAGACGCTACTAATTAAGTATTTAAAATTATGTTATCCCCTAGTTAATTAATTGACTATAATCTATTTAATAACCAAATAATAACTTATAGTGTGATTTATTGTAGGATTTGAGCAATACACATTCACAAATCCCATAGAACACCTACATTCAAGAATTATCACATAGAGGAAAAGACAAGAGAAGGCAAGGGTTTGGCTATGAAAATATGCAAGATTACATTATCAAACAAAAAGAATGAGTAAAATATATAATGGATCAATCCTTATAGAAGGAGATCATAAAACCTAAAAGGGAAACCCTAAGAGGTAAAGGGCATTTAATAATTACTATTTAATTACTAAATAGAAATGCAAGTGCATAAAGAGATATTTTAAGAAGGGAGTAAGGAGAATTTAATCAATGTAATTAAATTAATTATTTACTCTAAATCCCCCCTAAGGATGAGCAACAATGCAAGAAAGAAAGCAAAGGAACTACAATGTTGAATGCAAACTTGGGTCTTGACAACATGGCCTAATGAGGTACCCAATCACACTGAGATCTTTGTAAAGTGGAGAAATGAAAAAACCACATGGGAAAAAATCTACTCCAAAAAGAGATGAAAAGAAATTACATATGATGTGTCTCAAGAGACTCTCTCAAAACCACAAGTATAATGAACCCCCCTCAGAAAATAAAAATAAAAATAAAAATAAAAAATAAAAAAATAATGGTATAACTCTTGTGTATATGAACATACCAATGTGGCTCCAATCTAGAAGAAACAAAGGAAGTAGAGAAGGAATATGAATCCCCTAAATGCAAGGTGAATCTAGAAGCCCTAGTTGATGCTAGTTGATGCTCAAAAGAAAATGCATGAGAATCCTTTAACAAAATCTGTAATGGAGGTGGGATAATGGGTGTGTTGAATCTATCATCTAAGAGGAGATGAATGCCCTCTAATATATCCTCAACAACTGAACTGTGTCGCTCGATGAATGGAGATGAAATGTTAGGGAATTTTGAAGAGTAATCATGTGCAACAAATAGAATTTGAATAGGAGGTGGAGGTGTAGAAGTCACAATACTAGTCTCGAGAACAACACATAAGTTCAAGTGACCTGACTCCACCTTAGTGAGATCTCATGAATAAGGAGAGTGATTCTTCGATAGTGGAGATGATGGACCAAAATGAGAGAAAGAGTACAAGTAGGAAGAATGATCAACAATCCCTATAGCAACACTATCCCATGTCTCACCATCTCTAATATGCACTAGATCTCACACACACTCAACTATCTTCGTTGTCCCACTATGAGTAATATGATAAATAGAGAGAAGGTTAGAGGAGAAATATGGAACAAATAGTACATAATGGAATTCACTATCATCAATGTTAATATAACCTTTTCCACATACAGTTGTAATAGTGTTGTTCCCCATCAAAATGTGTAGAATAGGAGAAGCCTCAAAAGAAGAGAAAAGATCTTAAGAAGATGTCATACGATCCAAAGAACTTCAATCTAGTATCCATCTAGAAGAATGTGGAGTATTAGTTGTATATAATGCAAGACCCTTTCCTATTTCTTTTCCATATGTTGAAAATGATGATGAAGAAGACCTATAAGAAGTAGAATCAGTGTCAATATTTCTCTTCTAAAGAAGAGCACTCAAATATTAAACTTGTTTTGTGTATCCATCTATCTTCTTCTCATAGCAACGTGACTCATCATGATTGGGATTTTCACAATAAGAACATTTGAGTGTTTCTTTACTTGATGTTTCTCCCTGAAGAGAAGGTGGGGCTTTATTTGATCCCTCCGAAACATCTCTTAAATGACCATCCCCCTAATTACTCCTTTTTCCCCTCACAATTCCCAAAGTAATCACATTTCCTAACCTAATCTCGTTCCCCTCACATGCATTCTCTTTGTGACAAGTGTCACAAGGATATGTATTTGAGAAAGCACAATCCATGTGCTTCCCGTTCCTTGCATCTTATCCACTCCTCACAATCCCTTCATCTTTCATCTTGACCATCCATTTCGCTCATCCTTTTCCTATAAATTGAATCTTTCACAAATCATCCATATTCATATGCAAAGCTATAATGCTAGTTTGAGAGCTAAAAGATATCAAAGTACCATTGTGATGTCCAACTTTCCACTCTTGCATGCTTATTTTTTACATCCATCCTTCATTGTTGAATCAATTTAATCTTGAGAATCCTATTGAGAACACATGCCTCATCATTGGACATGTCTACACATAAAGGGAGTGTCTAGGAGTTTATACTTGGTTTGTACTCCCTTTGGTTATTTTCTTTGTCTTTTCATAAATGTATGTGTTTCATTGTTTGTTGAATGTTTAGCCTAGCTTGATATTTTTGGACTTACATCTCACATACTACATTTTTTACCCTACTAGTAGATATCCCATGCTCTAGGGGAAAATGTGTAGAACTAATGGTCAATTTTGTAAAACCTATCAACAAGAATGTAGTAGTTGAAGCCATTTTAGAGCTTGAGAATGGGAAAATCAATAGAAAACTCAAGGCATATTTCAAACCATACACCTATTTCCTATTTTATGATGTTAATTTGATAGATATCTCCATGGATGAAGAGGATAACTCGACCTTTGCAGATGAGGATGAAGAAGTCAGCGTCGTAGATGAACTTTTCGTGCTCCACTGTAAGAGAGCTTTTATCAAATTAGCTTGGAAAATATTTGAACAAGGTATACTACAAGGACACCTATCAAATTATAGAGCCCTTCAATCCTAAAGATTCTAGTGGCTTCCCAACTTTACCATTACTTGCATGAGTATTGATGGGCAAGATATGTGAATACGTTGTGAGTCTTTGGTTTCTTTTGCTTTCTTTGGTTTGAAGTTTAGGCTAGTGGAGGAGTAATATAAATATAAATAATTTTATATAAGGAAGTGGGGGGATGATATATTAACTATAATTTAATATAAAGGAAAAATAAATAAATTATTTTAATTTATTTTAATTTAAAAAATAGAAGAATATATCAATATAGTTAATTAATAAAATCAACTATAATGTTAAGGACAAATATAATAAGCATTAATATTAGAGTACGAAGGATAATTTTAGGTGTCTACATCACCAATATTACATAATTTATTGATTATAAAATCTCATCATAATCATGTTACATTACCATTCTTAACAATCCATTTGTAAACAAATAATTATGATTTTATTTATTAAAATAATTAAACTACTCTAGAAACAAAAGGTAATAATAAATGAAATACACAACAGAAAATATATCTACAAAGTATGAATAATCCTTGATCATTTAAACTTTAAATTTTTTTATACTTCAAATTAGAGACAAAAGTATGACAAAACTCAACCATTAAATTCTATGTCAAGAAATATGAGATATTACACTTTAGGAATTCCTAACTATTCATTATGGACCTTGACTCTTGACACTTCACAATTTACAACTTAATACCTGCTTCCATAGAATTCAAAAGATTTAGAAAATAGGGAGAAGAAAAGGAGAAAGAAATATTAATAGAGAAGAAGAGAAACAACTAGTTAGCTCAACTCTTACCATGTATCCCTTCTTCAATATTTGTTTTGCTTTGTCATCTTTCATCGTTCATCTATGTTTCACTTCCCTGTATTTTAATTGTGTCTTTGTGAGCCTCTTTTAGTGAGGAACCAAAAAAGGGTTTTTGTAAAGGAAGTAATTTATCCTAACCCACATTATTAATTACAAATAAGTAAGAAACTTTCCAAAAAGATAGATATATTATTCTTGAGGAATCTTATAGATATATTGATCTTGAGGAATCTTTTATTTCTCAAAGTGATAAAAGCAATATACCTTTCACCTAGAGAAATATAGGAGGAAATCACAAAGAATGCTTGAAAAATATATTCAAAACTATATTTGATGAATATTATAAGTAGTTTCATAACATTGAAGCCAAATTAGGGAAATCCAAATTTGAAGGAAAGAATAGGCATCCATAGAAGCTACTGAGTCATCCCCTTGAACCATGCCTCTATCATACTGTCTAAAATTAAACCCCAAAAAAAGTAAAAGAAGAGGGATTTAGGACAATGTAAAGGGAAATTGATTCTTCATATCTCCCCTATTTGAAGAGAGGTGGGAAAATAGATCACAAGTCTACGATCTATAGTTATCCCTTAATTCATATCCCTGACCTGATAAAGAAACAAAGTGATAGCCTAAAGGGATTAGACTATTGGAAACTTACAATTGGAACAATTTTTGTTTTATCATTTATGTCAAATATATGGATGAGACATTTTACTACCTAATCTAAATGTCATATCTATTTGATTGATGAAGAGAATTTGAGAGCTACTCATAACAATAACACCTAAAGGAAAGGTTGAAGTTATGAAAAGGAAGTTACAATGGGTATTTGATTAGATATACTTTGATAAAGCAAAGTAATTGTTTATGTCAATAAAGGTAAGCCAAGCCGAGAAAAAGAGTAAATTACTAAGGAGTGTTGAGTAATGCTAGTGTCAACTGAACCATAGTTAGTGTCAAGAAAATCCAGTGTTGATTGAGCATTAGCATCGATCGAGCAAGTTAGTTGATGCTGAGACAGAAAGATTAAACAATGACCAAGTATTTCTATATTAACTAAGTGCTAGAATTTATGATTGTCGAATGATAGTAAAAGATCAAATTTAAAGGAATTGTAAGATCAAGTTGACTCATTTGATTTCTTGGAAGATGTAAAATGTGTTGAAGATTAGATTAATGAGTTGGATCATTAAATTCAAGATGGTGATTATGTAAAGACCTAATAGAAGGACTCTAGAGAAGTTTCTTAAGAATGATCAAGAAGTATTACAGATACATTGAATCAAGTTGAAGATGATCATAAACCCTAAGATCTTTGGTGGATGTAGAAAATGGTAAAGCACAAATTACTTTTTTAAAGGGATACTAAACCAAACTTTTGGTGTTGTGTCTATTCAAGCCTAGCCAATGTGTGCAAGATGTTGGGTGATGCGACGCACTCCCCTGCCCACAGGTGGTTAATTATGTGGTGTTCCATGTTCACTAATAGTCATGGCTTTTGGTGCAACGGCAAATGGGCCCAACAATTGGTATCAGAGCCTAGTTTTGGCTTGGTCATGGTTTCAAATCTCCCCGGTGCCTTCCCGACCCGCGTAAGCACCTGGTATGCACGTCGAGGGGGAGATTGTTGGGTGATGTGATGTGCTCCCCTACCCACAGGTGGTTAATTATGTGGTGTTCCATGTTCACTAATAGTCATGGCTTTTGGTGCAACGGCAAATGGGCCCAACACAAGAGAGCTCATATATAAAGCAAGGTTGATCATAAGCACACAAAAGTGTGAATGCAAAGCTAAAGGAGAAAGCTTGCAAATGTGATGTTGTTATCGATAAGTGATTTTGAGTAGAAGGCTTAAGTGTTGATGAGAAGAGTAAACCAATTTCTTGAAGGGTGTCTAAGCAGATCAAGATCAGATATGACAATGAAAGGCTTATCAGTGAACCAACATAAGGATTGAACAAAGATCTGAACCAACAAAACTGAGTTGTAATCACATAGATCAAAACCTATTTTTTTCTTTCTTATCATTGTAAATAGTTTGTATTGAAACTCTTTTAATAAAGGTTGACCTAACAGTTATTGGAAGACTTAATAGTTTGTGTCAATCCTTTAACTAGGTGACATTCTAAATGGAATTATCAAATTCCTCTTACAAAACCACTCCTAACTGGGTGATTAAATCCTCTAACTAGGTCACATTTAACATTGTGTATTGTAAACCTTTAATAGGGTTGGCTCCTAACAGAGCTCACTTCGAAAGAATGAAAAAGAATGACAAGTTGTTGGTAGTTTTTCCCAAGTTGGGTTTCCACATAAAATGATAGTGTCAAAATGTGATGAATTTCTTATAAATATTTTGCATGTGATGATTATTTTCACTATGCAATGCAAGTTAAGTTTATGATAGTTTTACAGTACAGACCGAGCAATAGCAATTTAAGCAGGATCAATAAAACATTGATGTATTTAATGTTTAATAGTTCAAGTGGTACATATAGACCTTGAGTAATTGATTCACACCCCCCTCTCCCCTCAATTATTGTAAAAGTTTCTAAAAATTGGCATCAGATCTAAGTGCTAATAGGGAAGATTTTGAAGATACTTAAAGCTAAAGATCATGATAAACAAGAGAGATGTACCTAAGCAAAATAAGTAGAAATTTCCTGTATGGAAGACCCCAATGAAGTTGCACACATCTAATATCAGTGATTTTGTTGTCAATTTTCTAAGTAATGAATATCTAGAGGTAATGACTACTCCTCTGACTATTGAAGAATTAAGACATAAGTTACATCACAACCAAGCAATATTGGAGATTGCCTCAACCCTAAGTTATGTCGAGTTTGATGACCTAAAAGAATGCAATACTACAAAGAAGATGTGGGATAGACTGAGACCATATATGAAGGTAATGATAATGTACTAAGAGCCAAAGAAAAAAGTTTCAGAGGTAAATTTGATTATATGAGAATGATGGAATGTGAAAACATAGTACAATACTGCAGAAGAGTTAAAGAGGTTGTTAATGCTATTCGAGGGGAAAATGGAACAATTGAAGATGAAACAATGATAAGAAAGGTATTGAAGACTCTACTCCCTATCTATGCCATTAGAGTCTCTACAATTCAAGAATTGATATGCACACCTAGTAACAATTTGACCTTAGAAGGTGTAGTTGGTAGACTTACTGCTTTTGAAATGTCTAATTTTGATGACTACACACCTACTTTCAAGTCACAACTGATTCTTACTATGAAGAAAGGAAAACATGTGAAGAGTAAAAGTGACGGTTTTGATGATGAGATTGATGAACTTGAAGCCCTCATTGCAAAAAGGTTTGGAAGAGGAAGAGGTAAATACAAAGGTAAATTACCTATCATTTGTTTTTCATGCAACAAAGTTGATCATATTGTTGCTAGATGTCTTGACAAAGAAGATAAGGATGAAAAGAAGGAAAGAAAGTACAAAGGAAGAAGGGATGAAAAAGACTATAGAAGAAAAAAGGATGAAAAGGTAATAAATCTTGTTATATTGCTACAAAAAAGATGATTAATGAATCTGAGAGTAATGGTGATGAAGTTATCTATGCTGCTACAAAAAAGACAATTAATGAATTTGAGAGTAATGATGATGAAGTTGTCTATGTTGCTACAAAAAAAAGGTCTAATGAAGATGAGAAAATTGCATTAATTTCTTACATGAACAAAAGTGATAGATGGATAATTGATAGTGGATGTTCCAATCATATGACTGGTGATAAAGAAAAATTTGAAGATATTGGTCCATACAATGGTGGATGTGTTAAATTTGGTAATGATTTCCATATGTCATAAAAGGTAAAGCTACTATTCAACTGACTGACAAGATAACATGTGAAGGACTTAACTACAATTTTTTGAGTGTTTCGTAGTTGAAAAAATTAGGTTACAAAGTTGAATTTCACTATAGGAAAGCCAAGATACATGATGGTGATGGTAAGCTAATTAGAACTAGTGAGTAGACAAGAGATAACTTATTATATCTAGACATATCAGAAGAGACATGTATGTTTGCACAACAAGAAGATGTTTGGTTATGGAACAAAAGATTGTGTCATGTGAATTTTAACAATTTGGTGAATATCAGTAAGATGAAGAAAGTAAGAGGATTTCCTACACTAAAGAATCCTAAAAATATTGTGTGTAAACGATGTCAATTAGGAAAGATGACCAAGTCTAATATTAAAAGTAAAGCATATATTGTTAGTGATATTTTGGAATTGGTTCATACTAACTTATGTGGACCCATTGGTGTTAAAAGTTATTGTGGAGATCAATATTTCATTATATTTATGGATGACTACTCTAGAATGATGATTTTAATGTTTCTTAAAGTTAAATCTGATGCCTTGCAATTATTCAAGTGGTATTTAGCCAGAGTTGAAAAAGAAATAGCAAAGAATTTGAAGTGTTTGAGATTTGACCGAGGTAGTGAATTCATTTCACATGAGTTAAACACATTCTGCAATGACAAAGGAATCAAAAGAGAGATGTCAACACCAAGGACCCCTCCTCCGAATGGGATAGCTGAAAGAAGGAACATATCAATTATGGAACGTGCTAGAAAACTAATGATGGAGAAAGGTGTATCACAAAAATATTAGACCTGCAACTTATATTTTCATAAAGGTATTTGACTTATCATTCTTTTGGTTTTGATTTGGTCAAATTTCATTAAGTTTTACAGAAGTTATGGTTGTTTTGGTGACTGCATGTTTGAATCTATCCTAGTTTGTTGATTCAATTAAAAGCTTGCAAAAGTGTGTAATATTTCCCTGATAAGTCATGAAGTTGTGATTATGTAATTTGTGAGTCCTTGTATCTTTGCATCATGCTCACAGCACTCAAAATGAACAGATAAATCAAGCTACAAGTTCCCATCAAATAGGAAATGATGGAGTAGAAATATAAATTGTCAAGCAATAGAGAGTGGATGTCAAGCAACAGATTGTAGATGCCAAGTCCCAAATAGGAAATTTTGACCATTAGACAATGAATGCCAAACATTCAGAACCTGAACTAGAATTAGAAGAAAGAAGAGGAAATGAACCTATGATTATTTTTCCAGAGGAACCTAAAGAAGAACCAAGAAGAAAGCTACCTATATGAGCAAAATATGTGAGAAGACATCATAAACCTAATCAAATAATTGGAGATGTTGAATCAAGTGCTATGACAAGAAGAAAACTTAAAGGTGACATATGTATATTATGTGAGTTCTAGCCTAAATCAATAAAAGATGCTTTATATAATGAAGATTAGATACATGCTATGAATGAAGAAATTGACCAAATTAAGAAGAAAAATACTTGAACTTTAGTGCCAATACCTAAAGACAAAAATGTCATTGAGACAAAGTGGGTTTTCAGGAATAAGCTCAATAGAAATGGTGAAGTAACAAGAAACAAAGAAAGACTAGTATACAAGGGTTATGCACAAGAAGAAGGAGTCAACTATGGAGAAACTTTTTCTCCTATGGCTAGGCTTGAAGGATTTAGAACTTTGCTTACATTCAGCTTACAAGAAATTGAAGGTATATTAGATGGATGTCAAATCTATATTTCTAAATGGTATACTAGAGGAAGAAGTGTACATTGAATAGACTAAAGGATTTGTAGATCTAGACAAGAGGAACCTGGTATGTAAAGTGAACAAAGCTCTTTATGGATTAAAGAAAGCACCAAGAGCATCGTATGAAAGGTTATATAATTATTTAGTGAAAATTGGTTTTGAGAGAGAAAATGATAACAATAATCTATACTTGAAGAATGGAAAGAATAATGAAGTATTGCTATCTAGAAATTTGTTGACGATATCATATTTAGAGGAAGAGAAGTGTTATGTAAATCATTTTCTGATGAAATGAAAAAGGAATTTGAAATGTCTATGTTTGGTGAGATCAAATTCTTTGTAGGTTTACAAGTGTGAAAAATGAAGATTTCTATTTTCATTTCACAAACCAAATACATCAAGGAAATATTGAAGACTTTTGGTATGGAAGATTCAAGACCAGAGAGTACACCCATGTCTATAGGACATAAGCTATCTAAGATTGATGATTCTATTGATGTGAACTAGGCCCTATACATATCCATGATAGGAAAATTGTAATATGTTGTTCACAATAGATCACATATTGCATTAGCAGTTAAAATTATTGATGTACTTTTAGTAAATCCTAAAGAGAATCACATGATGGTTGTAAAAAGGATAATAAGATATTTGAAAGGTATAGAAGATTATGGATTATACTATAAGAGAAGTGATAGATTTGAACTGAAGGTTTTAACTGACTTGGATTGGGTAGGAAATATTGGTGATAGGAAAAGCACTAGTGGAGGTACATTCTTTCTAGGAAAGAGATTGGTGTCATGGACAAGCAAGAAACATAATTGTATTTCCCAATAAACAGTTGAAGCTGAGTATGTGGCAGCTGCAGTTAACTATTCAAATATAATGTGGATTAAGAAATTGTTGAAAGGCACAAAAGAAGAGAATATAGATCTAGTAGTTATCTATTGCCATAACACAAGTGCTATTAAAATTTCAAAGAATCTGAAGATGCACACTAAGACAAATCATATTGGTATCAAGTATCACTACTTGAGAGAACTAGTTCAAGACAAAGAATTGAAGCTAGAATATGTGAATACAAAGAAACAAATTGCTGACACATTCACAAAACCATTACCCGAAGATGCTCATGAATATATTAGAGGTAAATTAGGGGTCATCCCCTAACTAAGGCTACTTCAGAAGTCAAGGTGCATTGCATCACATGTGCTACGCAGAATATTTTACACAATGGTGCAATATAGCTCTACTTTAGGACATGCCTAAGGTAGAATACTTTAGTACAACATACAAAGATCAAGCATAGTCAAATGACAAGTATCAACTAGACATGAAAAATATACATAATTTAGATGTATGAATAATTTGAAGCTGAGGTGGTCCAACTAAACATCTTTGGCATTGTTTTCAAAGAGGAAGAGATTACTAAAAGGAGAAAAGACTAAGAATTCTAAAGATAAAGAACAAAAATATAAACCTTAGAGGGAGAGAATCATGAAAGAGAGAAAATGGATAGAGGGAGTTTAACAGTTTGAATGGATGATATCAAAATCAAACTAAGGACATTGGTCACTCATGGAAGTGAAATCTTTTGGATTGTATGGTAACTAAGTTATTATTAGTGCTTTGGATATTTGAAGATGTTTTCATCAATGCCAAAGAGGGAGATTGTTGGAAACTTACAATTGGAATAATTGTTGTTTTGTCATTGATGTCAAATCCATGGATGAGACATGTTGCTACCTAATATAAATATCATATCTAATTTATTGATCAAGAGGATTTGAGAGTTACTCATAACTATAGCACCTAGAGGAAAGGTTAAAGTTGTGAAAAGGAAGTTACAATGAATATTTGATCAGATAGACTTTGACAAAGCAAAATAATTCTTTATGTCAGGAAAGCTAAGCCAAGCCAAGAAAAAGAGTAAATTACTCAAGAGTATCAATGTAATGCTAGTGTCAATTGAGCAACGATTATTACCAATAAAATCCAATGTTGACCAAGCATTAGCGTTGACTGAGCAAGTTATTTGATGCCAAGCCAAAAAGCTTAAATAGCAACTATGTATTTCAGTGTTGACAGTAAAAGATCAAATTCAAAGGAATCATAAGATCAAGTCAACTCAATTAATTTTTTGGGAGACGTAAAATGTATTGAAGATTAGATTAATGAGTTGGATCATTAAAGTCAAGATGGTGATTAGGTAAAGGCTTAATAGAAGGATTCCAGAGAAGTTTCTAGAGAATGATCAAGTTATACAAATACATTGAATCAAATTGAAGTTGATCATAAACCCTAAGATCTACGATGGATGTAGAAAATGGTAAAGCACAAATTTCCTATTTAAAGGGATACTAAACCAAAATTTTGGTGTCGCGTCCAATCAAGCCTAGCTGAGCCTAGTCAATGTGTAAGAGTGAGTTCATGTATAGAGAAAGGTTGATTAGAAGCACACAAAAGTGTGAATGTGAAGCCAAAGAACAAATCTTGAAAATGTGATGTTGTTATTGATAAGTGATTTTGAGTAGAAGGCTTAAGTGTTGATGAGAAGAGTAGACTGATTTCTTGAAGGGTGTCCAAGAAATAAGATCAGAGATGACAAAAAAAGGCTTATCAGTGAACCAACATAAGGACTGAATAGAGATCTAAACCAGTAAAAGTGAGTTGTAATCACATAGATAAAAACCTACCATTTTCTTTCTTATCATTGTAAAAAGTTTGTATTGAAACCCTTTTAACAAAGGTTGACCTAACAATCATTGGAAGACTTAACAGTCTGTGTAAATCTCTTTACCAGGTGACATTCTAAATGGAATGATCAAAGTTCTCTTACAAGGAAACTTATAATAGGGTGACTAAATCCTCTAACCAAATCACATTTAATAGTGTGTATTGTAAACCTTTAAAAAGGTTGGCTACTAACAGAGCTCACTTCGAAAGAGTGAAGAAGAGTGACATGTTGTTTGTTGTTTTTACCAAATTGGGTTTCCAAGTAAAATCCTAGTGTCAAACTATGATGAATTTCTTATGAGTGTATTTTACATGTGATGATTTTTTCATTATGTAATGCAAAATAAGTTTATGAAAATTTTACAGTACAGATTGAGCAACAACAAGTTAAGTAGGATCAATAGAACATTGATGTGTTTAATGTTTAATAGTTCAAGTGGTACATATGTACCTTGACTAACTGATCCCCCCCCCCCCACATTCTCAGTTATTCTAAACATTTCTAACATATACACCTTCCAGATCATTTTGACACTGAGCACTGATAAAAGGGCCTTTAGGTTAAGAAGTCCTTTCGATCACCCTTGGCATTTAAGAAATCATTTTAGCTACAAAGTGCAACATTAACCCATGATCCTTATATACCAAGAATTTGGATTTTCCCCCTTAACCATGTTGCTACCAAGAATAATGTAGGATTGTGACCAACTTCTAATCTAGAAGAGACATAGAAAAAATACTTTCCAAAGTGGACTAAAATTTAGGCAAACCCACAACACCCTAACTTCCAAATATTTACTAAACCTTAACAAATTCAATAGATTTAGCAATAAGAACTAACATAGGACAAATAAGAATAAAAAATCCCTATAGTCGTCTTTAATATTTAAAAAATCCCTACAACCACAAAGTTCAACATCAACCTATATCCTTATACACTTATTGCAACAAGACCTTCTCCCATCTCACCCTCAAATAGCAGACAATTCCACTCATCACAAATTTCACTATCAACATCACAACACACAGAAAGTCATCTAACCAAAAGGAAATAACAATAGAGAATGTGCATAATTTCATTTGTGATTATTTATAAATAACATTTCTTTAGGCTTCAAATTGAATGCAACAACTCGCTACAACAAGTAATCGTTATACTAAAGTTAAAAACTATGAATCTTTTCAAGTTGACATTCTTGTTTATTACAACATCTTGTAAAAAGAATGGATACAAGACATAATGATTCTCTAAGTTACACCACATTTCAAGATTAAACGCAATGTCCTTCATATGTCTCTTTCTTGTATGAAATAGGCATTTGTATTTCTTATTATTTGCAATTTTTGACTTTGATCAATACAATTATAAAACTACACACTCCCCATAATATAGTTGAAAAGTTTGGAATTATATAGTGTGGCATTCCTAGCTCACATGGTAGCGGACATGGTAACCACTCACTAGGTTTACCTATATTCTAACTGTCCAAATTTTACACCCTCCCTTCAACATTTCCTTGGACATGTGTCATTGCTTTGTACAATTGCAAGTTTGAAGAATTATCTTCAAATTTTATCATAAATTTTCCACTAACTCATCACAGGTTACCTTTTATTTGTCATATCATTGCCACTCATCCACCTTAGCTATAGTTTAAAACCATGAAACTATGGCATTCAACCATACCCTTTCATATTCATGTCACATGTAACATCCTCACTTCTTTGCATGTGAAATTTGGGTCACATGAAACATCACCATAACATTTTATTCTCCCTCGCAAGCTCACAACTACAAAATATTTTCTCCACTAATTTTCATGATGATGTAAGAAACTATAAAAATCATCACAAACATCAACTTGTGGGGTTACAAGGCCAAATGTCTTCCTTAAAAAATTACCACAACAATGTGACATGAAACACTCATTTATCCTTTTAGCATCTCCAACTTTTGACATATGGCTCACTGTCACTTCCCCATGAGGTAGAGATCTTAACCGTATAATCAAGTTGTTTTGATGCAACAATATACTTTATTGCAATCAAGAAACCACCACAGACTCTCACAACCACCAACTCTTAACCTCCATAACAGGAGTAGGGGCATGCCTAAGAGATCACCAAATTGCCAATACTCTACCACAAGCTCCCAAAATTGTTTTTTTTACTCCCTTTTCCCACATGGCATTCAACAACAATTATAAAAAATGACTTTTTCCAAATCAATCAACAAAGAATGCAAGTCCTTTCATACCTACTACATAGGAAACCATGAACAATATTTTGTAAACTTCTAAAAAACTATAAATTTGTAAATAGTTCTATATTATAATGTAAGTAGAGAAAGAAGGTTGCAAACCCTTAAACCTATGCCTTTTGTATGCATATGTATTGCAATCCTAAGATTCTTCAAAGTGGATTGAAATTATTTAATCTTTATTTCTTTCAACTCTAACTAATATCAGAACCCTAAAACCCTATTTGATGGGGACACAACCCAACAACCAGAATAGACACAATAGAAAGGGGAAATTATATTAACTGAGAAAATAAGCTGGTACAAATAGTGCAGAGAAAATAAACTCAAAACATGCCCTGCGGGCTTACAATAGCATAAATCTGGAGAATATTTCTCCTTTTAGCACCTCCTCTCAAGCTCCAATCCGAACTGCCTTTTACAATGCCAGAAATCTCCTTAAATAGACCCCAGAGGGTTAAGGACTAGGAGTACATTCTAGAAAGTGCTAGTAGGCATCCACCGACAAAATAGAAGGTTCTGGAAGCTGCGTTAGAAGTCGGTGCAATTCTAGAAGAATCCAGAAACGGTAGCCGAACTTCCGAGAGGCATAACTTTTGAACCGTAACTCCGATTGACGAACCGTTTACATTTTCGGAAAGCTCTCGAAGCGCTCTATAGCCCTATGGACAAGCTTTGCTCGTCCCCCATTTTTCGACCCTTTTCGAGGTCATTTAATGCCCCAAACCTGACTTTGAAGCATTCTTAGGGGGTCTCCAAAACCCGAAAAACTGCAATAACTTTCAAACCGTGGCACCTTTTGACCTGATTCTTTTTCTGGAATGCTCTAAATCTTGATTACATTCATTTGGCCAAGTCACACCTTCTAGGTCACCAAAATGATGGTCAAATTGCATGCTCCTATTTTTTTGGGATTTTTAAATGCACTGATAGTTGAACTATGAGAGTTGGAACCTTTATTTGAGCCAAATGGGTATCCAAAAATGTAAAGACATAAAATAGAAACTAAGTCTAAGTACATTTTTTTGGGTGACACAGGATTGCCCTTATACCTTTGGATGCTCCTGCATCACTATTAAACCACTATTAATTAAGTACCAAATTCAACAATGAAGTTGTTTTTTGGCATTGAAAAAATTTTAAGATTTATTTTGCATTTATTTTCCTTGTGGTGTTTTAAATATCATGGATCCCCCTGTTATTCTTTTTTTAGTGTTTTGATAGAGGCAATGCTTACATTAATATATTTTATTTTATTTTAATTAAATATACGAGTTTCAACTTAAAAACTACTCTTGTGGATTTAGTGATAAGTGTAGTGGTAATTGGTATGGTTCTTTTTTTGTTTAATCTTGAGAGACAAGTCAACATAAGACATGACACAAGATAATAATAAGAATCATCTGATTCTTCTGTGGTTCAATTTAAACTTTGTTCTATGACTAGTATTCATACAGCCATTAGAACTATGTTCTATGACTGAACTGCCAAGGCATAATAGAGTAACTTCTTATTGGGTTTCTAAGAACTACATTTATATTAATCTATTTTAATCCACTTTAGTTGTTGACTCATGTAATACGATTATGGTTTTATTTCATATGGTGTCATATTAGATATCTAATAGAAAAATATATTTTTTGCATTACATAAATCATAGCTTTAAAATTAAAAGAGTGTTTATTTGGGCATAACTTGGGTCTTCCAAAAGATGAAGATGATCCTCAAGATACAAATCCAGAATATGATGGTTCTTGTCCAGATCATGCAAAATAGGATGATGATGATGATGACAAAGATATAGAAGACATCCAAGTCAATGATAGTGATGGTAACAATAATGATAATGCTAATGATGGTTGTGGTGGTGGTGATGATGGTGATGAGGTAGTTGTTTCTAGTAGCCAACTACATTCACAATCATATAGACTACATTATGGATGATTTTTGATATATAGTTAGGATGCCTCATGGTTACTTTGATATGTATCATTTTTATAGCTTGTAGTACCATATTAGGGAGTTGATATATTTTAACATGTACCATTTTTAGTTATATTATTTTGATACATCATCTAGACTTGTATAATTTTTAGTTACATAATTTATTATTTTTTCTTAAATCATTTGTACTTGTATGATTTTTACTTATGTCGAATGTTGGACATGTATCATTTTCACACACTTTTGATCTACTGACATATTGGAATTTTACATTTTTTAGTTATATGTGATGATCTTATCAATATTTACTTGTCACTTTATATATATTGAGTGGTCAACGTTTTTTGGATGAATATTTGTTACATATGATGATTTTAGTTTGCTGCTAAGGATGGATGTTGTCAAATTCAATTAAATTATAGATATTTTGGCATTCTCCTTCTTGGTGTCAATATGGCCATGATTGGAATAAACCATATTAATTAATAGAAATGGAAGTAATACGTATGAAGTATTTTTTGAAATATAAAATGAAGCAAAAATTGAAGCCAAAGCTAGCAAACTTGGAAGCCAAAATAAAAACAATTCTTGTTTCAAACAAAGGAGTAAAACTAGAAGTAATTTTAGAAGCAACAAATGACATCAAAATGGAAGAAAAATCAGAAGCAAAAAAATAAGTAAATATGGAAGAGTAAAAGGAAAATTGGTAGTAAAAAATGGAAGTAAAATGGGAGCCAAATCAAAAGTGAAATTGAAATCAAAACTAGGAGAAAACCTGAAAGCAACACAAGAAGAGAAATAAGAAGCAATAATGACATCGTAATTGGCATCAAATTGGAAGCAATATAAGAAGCAACATTATAAGAGACAAGTAAAATAAAAAATGACATAATTGTAGGCATCAAAGAATAAGCGAGACAAGAAGTAAAACCAAAAATAATAAATGGTGATAATGGAAGTAAAACCAAAAGCAACAAAGAGCATTATATAAGAAACCTGGAAGTAAAAGTATATGTAAACTCAAAAGTAAAATTAAAAGTTACAATGGAAGAAAAACTAAAAGAAAAATTGGAAGCAAACCTCAAAAAAAAAGGGAAGAAACAAACTGATGTTATAATGGAAGAAAAAAAAATGAGATGCCAAAACCAATGTAAATTTAGAAGCATGACTAGAAGCAAAATAGGAAGCCAATTTAAAGCAAAAAGAATGTTGCAATAAAAGCAAAACTTTAAGTAAAATAGGAAGCTAAATATGATGAAAAATTAGAATCAACAATATACTTTATAATAGAAGAAAAGGTAGACGCAAAATGGACAAAAAAGCTAGGAGAAAAATGAGGAGCAATAAATGATATTATAACCAAAACATGGGCAATATGGGAAGCTAAATTGGAAGAAAAACTAGAAGCGATAGAAGATGTTGCAATAAAAGCATAACTAGAAGAAAAATATGAAGCTAATTTTGAAGCAACCCCAAATGCAAAATGTGATGTTAAACATGATGCAAAATCAAAAGCAGCAAAGGGTGTTATAATAGAAGCGAAACTAGAAGCATGACAAGAAGAAAAACATGAAGTGCAAATAGAAGTTAATATAGAAGAAAAAAAGAGGCATAAAATTGGATTCCAAATACAATATCATTATTGTTGGCATACTCATTTCCTATTGACACAATTAGTTAGTTATTTTATCTTCGCAACAAACAATGCGTGCAAGGTTATGGTGCAACAGTTGGCATCAAGGCAACTGCCAAAAGCGGTGTAACCTACAAGAGTAAACATGATGTTGAGTGCTCCATTCATTTGGACACCCACTTTTGTACCATCATAGAGGCTCATTTGGAATCAAAGATCACACTAAAATCTAGTACAAATTTAGGCACTATTGACATCTTCTATTGTAGTGTGAATGGAATTGAAAATGCATTTTCATTTGGATCCTACTAGTATAAAATTGAAAGTGTTATTGATGGTGGAAAAACTATTGCTACCTTTTGTTGAAGTTGATGAAAGATCAACCCCACATCTCCCAAGAATCACCTACATGCAAACACCATTCACAAAAAGAGAGAAGCAAAAGTGATGAAGGCTGGAATTCACAGATCCATAAATGATCTATATTATTGATAACCAACAAAAAGAGATTGCTATAATCAAAAGTGAATTAATCATTACAAAGAGAGATCATCCTTATAAAGGAGATCAAAGCACTAACAGGTATCTAACCTAGGTTGCATGATAATAATTAATAAAAATAATAATTATTATATGCCTAAAGTTTAGCTTAAGTAAACTAGAGATAGTAAGTGACTTAATAATTGAATAAATATGATCTAATTAATAACAAAATACTTTATTACTCTAATACCTTTTTATTTTGCCCTACACCTAAAGGATATGGAATTGTCAATGTTCGTGTTGAGGATGGGTCTTGAACTTGATTTGGTAAAATTCCTTTTTCTACTTCCTATGTATCATTTTAACTCATGTCGACTATTGGACATGTATCATTTTGACATGTCTTTGATCCACTGACATACTAAACTTTCACTCTTTATAGGTACATACAATTGTCTTATTAGTGTTGAGTTGTCAACTTATATAAATTGAAAATGTTTGATGATCTTTGGAGGAATATTTATTGCATATGATAATTTTAAACTGGTTCTCAGTGTCAAATTCAACTAAACTATAGATATTTTGATGTGCACCTTCTTGGTATTGACATGGGTTTCATGATTCGAATAAAACATATTAAATTAATAAGATATGGGAGTAAAATAATAAGTATTTTTAAAGTTCAAAAGGAAGTAACAATGGAAGTAAAACCATAAGAAAAACCTGGCATTATACAGGGAACAAAAATTGAAGTAATTCATATACTAAATAAAAGACTAATAATGAAATCAAAACAATAAGTAAAACTAAAAGTGGCAAATGGTGTTATAATGGGAAGGTAAATTGAATGAAACACAACAAGTGAAATTGGAAGCAGCACAAGAAGAAAAATTAGAACACAAGAAGCAAAATTGGAAGCAGGCCTAGAAATGAAACCAAAAGCAACAAAAGAAGTTTACAATGGAAGCAAAAATATAAGAAAAATGGGAAACAAACCCTGAAGTAAATTAAGAAGCAACAAACACTATTGTAAGGTGTTAGTACCCATATAAACCCCGGTATTTAAAGTTTCAGTTTTAGGTCTCAAGCCTCTTCAAGCTAAGTTCAAAAGTAGTTTGAAGTGGTTCAATGGCTTATCCTGATTCATCTCGATTCAACAATTTCAACATTGCAGAGACTCTAGTGACCCTTCTTCATAGTCTAGGTTTAAAGATTCAAATGTATGATTTAATTTTAAAGTTCAATGGTTCAGTATAAAGTTTCAGCAGCTACAAGTTCTGAGTTCAAAATATATAAATCTAATGTGTGGATTCAAAATTCATGGCTGTGATAAGTCAAATAATTCAGTAAGAGATGCAGAGTCTACAAAGGTCAAACCCATTGGTTTTAAAGTTCAAGTTCACATATAAAGACTTAAAGATCTAAAGTTTTAAATTGATGTCATTTCCTGGTGAATTATTTACATGAAGAAAATCAAACAAAAATCCTCCACGTTCCCTTTCGTATTATTCAAAATATCAATTTAAATGGGGCCAATGATTTGACTATGGAAGAAAAATCCGAACATTCGACATTGAACTTGGAAGAAGAAGAGCATGCAATACGTGTCAGCAAGGATGGAAAGCTTCAAATGGGGAATGTGCGGTGACAATAAGCATACACAAGAACCATGTAACCTATGGCATTTGGTCGAGCCGTGTGCTCTCCAACAAGTTCATAACTCTGGAAGCCGCAAACAATGATGTCTTCTTCCAAATCTTTATTCAAACCCGATGTCATCTCACAAAGTGACCACGTTGGTTCAGGAAGGGACACTCGACAATCAATGTGAATGGAACCCAAGGTATTGAGACCACAGAGAAAGATTTAAGAACTTCAAAAGCTATTTCACACCAGGAGGTAAAGAACACAACCTGAGCGCATATGTCCGAGTCGAAGCACTTGAACATGCAAAGTCAATGGAATAAAGCAAGGCGACTGGCAAACAAAACTATAAAGCTGAAGGGTTTCGGTGAATTTTCGTGATATTCATGTCGGGACTTGCGTTCTTGACCAAATTCTGAACGGGGACATTCTCATTGAAGTGATGAACAAAACTCAAGGGTGGAGATCAATGCAAAGTATCATCCCTCTGATAGATAACTTTGAATGTCGTCCAAATCAGAGCGCTCATCCAACTTCTTAGCAATGGAAGCCATGCATTAGAAATCTGATAAAAATCATTTGCGCGCTTACTATATATGTACCTGAAACATAAATGGCGGCGGAAAGCATTTGGCAAGATAGAGGAACTTCAAATAAAAGAGACATGACAGTTGACCAAATAGGTGCCCTTCGAATGCAATCTTGTGGCATCCTCTGCAAACATCTCCAACGTTGGGGTTTCTTTCAACTATATAATATAATGACAATCAGCAGATGAACCCGACATGCAAAAGCATGGACAACGCGTGTGAATTGTTTAACAGAATGCTCGGACCTTTGCAATTGGTAACAGGCATCGCTAATAATCATTGGAACACTTCTCACGTTCCATTGAAAGCTACCCGAGGCTTATCTTTCATAGATAAAGTGCAGGGTACACGTGAACAAAATGGAGTACAAGGAGATCCACACTGTACATGGGATGTGCTTAGCATGATGCTTACGAACATGAAGGATAGCTCAATGTTGATAATGGTCTAGCCAGTCTATCATTCTGCAGTCTAAATACCAATGGGAGTCCACAGCTAAAATTAGGTCATCCATACGTTGAATGGCTTTAGAAATCAATGTTTGGTCCATGATCTGAAGCTTACAGAATATATAAATATTCACACCAGAAATCGATGAGGATGTTCAAACGTGAATCAAGGCTATAACAGATATTTCACGCGGTAATGATCATTTACGATCTTCAACTTTAAGGGCAACTATGAAGAACCCGACTGGAGATAGCGTCAGGTCCAGAACATGGGAGCTTACGTATATGGTACATCTGTGATGAAGATGAGATTATCCAGCAATTTAGTTTGTGTATGGAGCATGAACATACACCTGATTCCCTCATATGGCTATAACACAAAATGCTAAACGTTTTCTCATATAAGTGCAATGAACTCAGTTGTAGTGCCAAAGTCGATACCCTAGAATAGGTCTAGTAAAATGCAATATCAAGCTCTACAATGATGATGCTATGAATAAGTGCCAAGATTACAATACCATGAGGCAAAGGAGAATTAAATGATATATGGACTCGCAGGAATATCTAAAATAAAAAGATATTATTATATGGTTCTCATATAATTCGCCCATTCCCAATTCTCTTGATAATAATGAGACCATTCCTAAATCAAAGATAGTAGAGAAAGATTGATGATATGATATTCATTGATTCATTAAGAGCAAAGCACATTCCATTGGCACTACCAAGTTGCCGATAATCATAGCTGATGTCTTGTTTTATTATAAAGTTGTATTTAAAATATTTTAATTCAAAGGCAACGTTATAATAAAGTAAAAATCACAAGGAAGAAAAGAGTCGCGAGGATCAAAAGGTAGCTAAGCATAAGATAAGTGATCTCAATATTCAATTATAAAACTAAATGGGTAGTTGCTCGTGACTATTTATGGTAGAAGAGCGAATGAAACAAGGGGTTGGATTTTTTGGAGACGATCTTTTCTACAAACTTTGGGCTGCAGAGGGTCTTTTATTTAAGTTTTCATTCTAATTATGATGCAGAGAAGGGGGGGAACTTTATTTTTAGACGGTGATTGTTGTACAGGAACAACATAATCTTGGTTATTTTGTTGTGTTCAAAGAGGGTAAATATCAGTATATTAAAACTTTGAGTTTAAATACTTGTTTTATGATCAATATTCATCTTTGAGTGACATTGATTTTCTTTCAATGTGTATCTATTACATCTGATCATCATCACGATCATCTTTTGGACTTAGTGCTCTAGTTTTTTGTGTATTTGTAAAGAATGGTTTATCTTTCTCTCTGTGTTATTTATGTAATGTAATGATTAGATAAATGGACTTTGTGTCATTTATTTTTCATTTCCTTTCAATTAGTTAGTCCCTTCGCATCTATGTCATGTTTACAAATAGATGTTTGTAAACCTTTCTTGCTTTCAGGTTAAAAGCATTATCAATTACAGTGTAGTCGATTCATTGTAAATCTTACACAAGGAGCTATACTCGAATAAATTCAGAGGGCGCTTACGCTTTTCAATAGCAAAGTGACCCAATTGTTAGTGTTGATTGAGTCTTCCTGTATTGGTGTTTTAGGGTCAATTTGTATATATTTCTTTGGAAGACAATCTGTTCACTAACATAAAAAATTAAAATCTCGAAGCATGATAGGAAGAAAAGAAGAAGCAAATATAGATTTTAAAATGAACAAAATTAAAACCAAAAGAAGATGCTACATACGATGCGATATCTAGCACAAATATTGGTAACTTTTCATGACACCAAAAAATGTGCATAAACATTTGCAACCACATTCGGTGCAGGAAATGACTCAAAATATGGCATTAACTTGGTGCTAAATTTGGCATCGAATGTTGAAAGCACTTGGGTGCCAGCTTTTACATCCATACAATGCCTCAATTCCAACACAAGTGACAATAAAATTTGACACTAATGTCAATGCTAATTGTTTGTTCTTATGTAGTGATGTGGGCCATGCCAATACAACAAATACAAATAGAAATTATATTCTTTCATTGTACAATGTTTGTTACCATAAAATTAATACATGACGGTGACAATGATAATATCCATAAATCCCCTTTTAAGTAAATTCCAATTTATTTAATTAAATCCTATTCAATTTAATCCTAATCCCTCCTAAAACCTAGCCTACCACCTATCACTCTCATCCTTCTAAGTCTACCCACAACCTAATCCCACTTAATTGTCCTAAACACCTTTTAGTCCCTAAATGTTTGCTCACACGTGTGAGAAACTCAAAATCAAGAAAGCCCCCCTTTTATTAGTTTATCCAAAATGTCTCTTACACTCTTACACACTTGTCCCATTTCTTTTCTTGAAGGTTTCTCACACATGTGTGAGCACACCTTGAGCCATCTTAATCACCAAAAAAGCTTATGTTGACCTTTGCATGGCTTGCCACCTTAACCCGTCTGTCTCCCTTGTGGCACCTATGTAGATGCCACATAGATGCCACCTCCCCAAGGCCTCTCTCAAGCCTATAGCCTTAGATTGAGTTTTTCCTTGTTTGTCTTTAAAAAGAATGTCAATAATAATACAAAATATAAATGACACTTGTCGTCTATGGAAAATGACATGCATTAAAAGGTCCAAAATGTGTATACATCGCATTTGGAAGATTTTGTCAACATTGTGTGATAATTTTGTACAAGTAAATTTGTGTGATGTTTAATTTCAAAATCATTTTTTATTGCTTAATTGTAATAAGTAATTATTATTTTGTATCTAGATATGTTTTTGTTATGTGAAGGGTGAAATTTGTAGAAGCTTGTTACCTTAATGATGGTTAAGTGTTATTTTATAAGTATTAGTAATAAGTAATTGGTTTGCAATTGTTAGAAGAATATTGTATACTAAAAAATTGTCAAAAAGAATAATTTGACCAAAACACTTTTGAGCTTTTGTAAACTATTGAATAGTAATGCAATATTTTTTTAACTTGTATATTTGTTTGCATGAAAAACTAATTTGTTAAATGAACAACTTGAAGTGGATTATTCATAATGGATTGCAATTTGAAGTTAGGAAAAAACTTTTCTAAAGTTTATCTTTGTATGTGTAAACAATGGTCATTTATCAAGATGACTAAATAATCTTACCTAAGCTTGGATTTGGATTTTTATGTGTGTCTGATGTAACTAATTTACTCAGGATTTGTACCAAGTTGTATAATTGCAAAATTCTAGTCTCATTTCTTATTCATTAGTTGCTTGTATGTTGATATGCTAATGATAACAATGGTGTACTATGAATTTTTCATTTCACAAGAGAATTTGGTAATCTTTGATATAATTGTCGCTCTCTTACAACTTACATTTCAAGATGATATTTTATTTACATCATGTTGTATGTCATAACATCACACCATTCCATTGTTATTATTACAAAACCATTAATTATATGCCCACATATCAAATTTATTATTTCCAAATTTGGCTTTCTATGATCACGATATTTTTCTTGACATGACAATATAAAATAATTAGATCTAGTTGGTTTTAGTGGATGTGGATTGGACTTTTCTCTTTTTACAATTTCTACTCATGGAATTACATGTGAGGTAAATTCTTCACGTAAGTATTATTTGTTTACTTTATTTTGTGTGACTCACTTTGAATTGGTTTTAGTTTAGATACTTAGTTTGATATGTCTTATTTGGAAAGTTTGTATTCAATGTATTTAGAAACTCTAATATCACTGTAATATGTTTGAAGAAGAAGAGCTAAATAAATAGGGGGGAACTATGATTATTAAAATTTTAATACATTTTTTTACCAATTAATGGGGGATTTATTTTCCTACTCATTGTGTAAGGTGGCCAACTTGTCAAGCCTTGTCTTTCTCGACTTTCCCTTTTTCCCTTTTTTCCTTTTGTCTTTCCTCTACAACTACCCTTATGATTTCTTATATAGTTGCAAGTCTCACAAAATCACCAAGTGGTATTACATAAACCATGCGATACCTAACCCATTGACCCCATATTTAATATTGGACATTTAATTATTTTCTCCAATATTAAATAATTTCATCAAATATTATCACAATGTTACAATACAACCATAAGGTGTGATGCGATAACTACTTCTTATGGTGGTGTTGAGATGTAAGGGATTACACATGTAATTAGGTTGTAATCACTAGATAATAATAATATTGGACTCATTTTTTGGTGGATGTAGCCCAAGGATTGGATGAATCACGTTAAATCTTGGTGTCTTGTGATCTCTTCTATGTGATTTATTATTTTCTCATATTGGTTATATTTTCATGTAATTTTTATTTATATTTTTGGAATAGCGCATAAGAGAACACAAGATACCAAGATTTAGTGTGGTTCATCCAATCCCTAGGCCACATCCACCAAATAACGAGTCCAATATTATTATCTAGTGATTACAACCTGATTACAATACATAATCTTTTACAGCTATGTACCATCGCAAGAAGTAATTATTGCATCACACCTTATGAAAATCCCTAATCGTAAGCCATTTTAAATAAGCATTTTTTTCGCATTGGGGTTAAAATTAGTTACAACATGTCAGTCCAAAAATATCGATAGAATAGCCCTAAGAGACAAGACATAAGGCATAAAAGAAAGTCGAGAAAGACAAGACTTGACACTTGTGAGGAAACTTGCAATAAATAATATAATCATTTTCACATAACCTATAATAGATCTAAAATAAATATGAAATTGAAGTCCATGTGCAAGACAATAGACAACATACCCACAAAAATGTGACACAAGATATACCCTGGGAAACCTACATTGAGGGAAAAAAACTAGCCTCCAAAAGCACCCATTACAATTTATTATTCAACAAAAACATCATTTCAATACAACCATGGAAGCCTTCAAATCCATAACAACAACTAAGAAATTCATGTGAACAAGCATGAATCCACACATCACATGCCATGCTTACAACCTTCACAAATGCTCTCTTGGCTATCCTGTGAAGCCTTGTCTTTGCTCAACTCTTGCCTTTTTCCCTTTTTTCCCTTCTATCTTTTTACTGTTTGTCTTTCTCAACTTTTTTTTTCCTTTTTTTGGCTTGCATCTACAAATACCCTTGTGGTTGTTTATATAGTAGCAAGTACCACAAAACCACCAAGTGGTATTACATAAACCATGTGCTACCTAACCCATTGACCCCACATTTAATATTGGACATTTAATTCTTTTACCCAATATTAAATAACTACATCAAATATTATCACAATGTTACAATACAAATCATCAAGTATATCCCATGGGAATCTTTCCATGTTGCATGTCCATCTAGGTGCTCTTAGGTACAACATTACAGAATAAAATAAAATACAACAATATTATGCAAGTGTGCAACTCACATAATCTCAGAAATCTCCCACTTTTTGTATACATTGGATAGGGTCAATTTGTAGCCACATAAATAAACAAGGGAACAATCTCTCCTAGCACATCCACCATCATGGATCAAAGTACATTATGTGCTCCATCCTGGTACCCACAACAAAATCAGAGTATCCAGCATCTCAAACATTAATGATCCCACCTCCTATTATGCCACTACCACTAGACATACCTATTGGAAGGATTTAATGGGAAACAAGATATAAGACATAACACAAATCATTTGGTTACCTAGAAACACTTCAATGTGAAGGTAAAACTGGCCATAAATCTTCATTGTTGCAATAGTAAAGTTAACCTATTAGGGTTATAATATTTTATCAGAATAAATGATCTACCCTGTGAGGGGTCTTCCCTATTAAAAGCTTTCCTACCCTGTTAAAGTATTTTACACTTACAATCAAGTAAGGACTATGTTAGGATATTTACATAGATTTGTTAGGATCACTCGATTAAGAGATTTTCCCTTATTCAATATTGCTAAAACTAATTTAGTACCTGACCCTTGATATGCTCTGTAAGCTAATTTTGGGTATCTTATACACAATGTCATGATCTGATCTATTTATCTAATATCTCCATTCAGTCCTTCACTTCTTGGATTGCGCTTGTCTGATCTTCTTTCAAACATAGCCTTTCTTTCTCTATTTTGTCCTTGTTCACTTCTTCACTTGCACATCCACACATTCTTTCACACATGCATTCACTCCCACTCTGTCACATTCATACTAATCCTAGGGTTAGAAAAATATTTAAATAGACAGTCTTTGAAATTTTTGGATCATAATCAATGGTTCATAATTCATCTTTTTTTTTTGTTTTCTTCTTATTTTCTGATTAGTGGATTGGTTTTCCTTAGGATCATCACCTTCTATAATGTCACATAATCAGTATCTTAACTATCTCTACAATCATTAAATATTATATAGAAGTTGGCCAAAATGGTTTACATAGGTGTTTGTGTGATTACAAACTCATATGACAAAACTGGTCTTCTCGACATCTGATTGTTTTGATGCTCAACATTACTAACATTCATACTGGTACTTGGCTTCTACATGTGTGATCTTTTCTACTTTCTTAGCAAAAATTAACTTCCAATTTACTCGGTCTTAGATATGAATGCTCAACTTATATATGCTCAGTCTCAACTAAGGTGCTCGACAATCTTTGACTTGCTCGACATGTAATGCAAAATAAATAAGTCCTTATAATCTTGACCTTTACTAGATGACTTGGTTGTAGTGATGATTGTTCATCATTGCCTAGAAAATGACTAAGTGTTTGGACACTAATAGGAAACTTTAGGCATAGAGATCAACAATACACAAAAGTCATCCAAAGAGAAAGCCACCCAACCTATCACTTAAGAATCATAAAATCCTGTACCAACTAAAAATGTCAAGAATGAACACATGATCCAAAGGTAATCACATGTATCCATAGTTGTCAAAACTCCATAGCTGAAAAAACACCCACATCAAGTGCCAACCCATCCAACTATACATACCTCCAAAAGGTATACCAATTGAATCTCACAAAATCAACATATCCAATCTATAACATACAATCTCAAGCCTCAAAAGTAATAACTACCACATATACACCAAGAAGCTCCCACTATATGAGATAATATCAAATATATAACCAATCCACTCATAACATCTAAAATAAGTGAATCCATGTAGTATCAAGGACATCCATAACACATAAACTGATAACCTACAAGAACAACTCTCATAACAAGTCTCCAACAATATCCCAGGTTCTCCACAACCAATAAACGAAATAGATAAAGAAATAACCATGTCATCTCTCACATGATATACATGAACACAAATTGGTGATCATAATCTCTAACCGATCTCAAATCTAATGTAAGTGAAAACTAAACATCCACAAAGATAACCAAGACCATAGAGAAACCATGCAAATAATAACCTTCATCATGTCCTTCTACACACAAATCTAGATGTAAATTGTGCAAGTATGATCTCCTCCATAAAACCCTTTCTAAGAAGCCACAATAACACCCACACCATACCATATTACTAATCATGGATGTAAGCCTCTCACAATAAGATAAAACTCATAAATTATTCCTAAACCAAGGAATATGCCCAATATAAAACCATCTCCCAAACTCAACCAACATAATAACATATGCAGAAGGAGATAACCAATGTAACCATGTCTCAAATGAACCCTCTTGAACTAACTCATGTACCATAGCTCAAGATCCATATCCATGAAAGACAAGCATAAACATAATGCATGCCTAAGATAAATAATGGGCTATATCTCTCAAGTTGCAAACCGTCGAGTAGAGCAAGAGTGGGGAATGAGAATATTCATCAAGATATCAAAGTCTCCAACCAAGACTTGTCTAAGAACAATTTCCTCTCAAATCCATATCAGGTGAATGCACCTCAAACTTTATGCCGAAACCAAACAACTATCCCAACAAATTTTACTCTAATCCAAGAGAAATCAATATCACCACCATCTCTAAGTATCCATGAGCACCTATAACCAATCAATCCATGCCAACTCCAAATGCAACATAGAAATATATTGTGAAGTATCCAACAAATGATCAATGTACTCAATACCAAGAAACTAAACCAAAATCAATGCCAAAGTTCCAACCATGGCCTCAAGAACATAAACATGACAACATGATCTAAACCATCTTAACCAAATAGACAACATGTTCCATATGAACATACTATAACATATCAAAAACCCCTAAATTTCTAATAAGAGTATACCATAACATAATAATGAAACCATCCTAACACCAAAGATAACATGTCAAATGAAAGCATAAGCCACACCTTTACCAAGAATCCCATGAGTCCTCAAGATGCAACCATCTCCACACACCATGAAGATAACCATCTCCACACACCATAAAGAACCATCTCCATACACCATGAAGAACCAAGTGCACTATGCAAATTTCAAAGATGCTTCTGCAGCAACATGATCTAAGACAAACCTCCAACATCTGCAAACACTCAATAAATATATAAATGCCAACAACTTTCACTCAAACATGGTATCAAGTCACCTATGGCATCATAAAATCCATCTCCTACATGAAAATCCTTTGGGTATACACACACAACCGAAGTGTCATTACCAAGTGAAACAAAGATCTCCAACCCAAGAAGATACAAACCTAACCAAGAACAAATCTTGCACTACCACCTCATCACTATCACAAGACCCCACTAAATTATGTATACAAGCTATTCATGACATCATGATAAAAAAACCATCCTCTAACCATGAGAATCAACCAAGGCATCAAACCATCAAAGAACTCAAAGTTCACATTATGAGCTCCTCAAAAGAAACCAAATCACCATGATCCTCAACTAAGAAGATATACCACCATAATCAAATTAGAAATCCAAACCAATAAACATCAAGGATATATTTGTACATCCAATCATGTCATATGAAAAAATCTATGGCACCATGATCACATCCATGAACTAAGAAACTAACTCTCAATGTGTCCAATTTGTCAGCATAAAATAGTCAACCACAATCCTCCACCATGACTATACCTGGTAACAACATCTCATCCCTGATACATGAAGACAAATCAAAAAATTATATGACTTAGGGCAAAGACAACCCAAATCCAAGCCACCAATCTGAATATGCATCAATAATGAAAGATCAATGGGCAAAGACAATCCATAACCAAGCCATAAATGTAACATGTAAGAATAGAACATGTATAACACTGCACAACTTGTAGACCCAATAAGTCATCATACATATCCAAAATAAATATTGATAATCATACATCATGTGACCAATCTGAAATATGAATTGAGTACACAATGACATCAAATATAATCTCCAAAATATACAATATCGTAAACTCACAATGTTACCACATTCAATATATATCATAAATCATTCAGATTAATATATCATCAAATAAATCATGCTAAACCTACACCGAACCTAAACCAATGTATAGAGCTCTCCAAGGGATTTATGTTGACTACTTGAAGTCCAAAACCTAACTCTGTATGCCCAAGTTATGCCCTAATTTGTGCTCAAAATAAATAACATTTTACTTTTGGGCTCTTAAAACCAAACAAAATGTCAAAATAGTAGAGTCAAACCTACACCAAGTTTTTGTGCTTTAAATTATCTTTCCAACAACTGTAATAAGTCCAAAATCTAATATCTTGAGAGAAAATTGTGGTTATTTTACCAAAACAATCATTTTACCATTTTACTATGATTATATTTTGATTTCAAGTTTCCTTATAAGTGTATTAGAGTTATAGTTTTTTTGTTGTAACCCTAGATTTAATCCATGGGAATGCATAAGAGAATAAAACAAAGGGCAGGATATATGAGTTTCATAGGTTATTTACTACAGATCTGAAGGTTTTGAGTTTGTCGTTATGATGGGATGTTGCAAGATTTTGAGCATGTGAAGTTGTTGTTTAAAAAATGTTTTTTGGATGTTTCATTTAAATGAGGGTTTTTGGGGGGAGATTGTAGAAATGACCTCCTGGAAAGAAACAAACCTCGCCATTGGATCTGGGTTGATGTTTCCATAAATTTTGATATATAATATTTTTAATTTGGCCATGTGAAGAGAAAATGCAAAGGTTTTTTAGTTTCAGCCTGTGATGGCCGTCAAATTTGATCCCATCAAAATTTGCATCACAAAAAAAATCATAGTAAAAATGGTTAAAAGATTGTTTTGGTAAAATGACCATAACTTTCTCTCATGATATCAGATTTTGGACTTCTTATAGTCATTGAAAAGCTAATTCAAAGAAATACAACTTGGTGTAGGTTTGATTCTATGATTTTAACATTTTGTCATAGTTTAAGAGCCTAAAATTCAAGTATTTTTTTTTTTCAGCACAAATTAGGACATAACTTGGGCATATGAAGTCAAATTTTAGGCTTCGAGTAGTCAACGAAAAGCTCTTGAAGAGCTCTATGCATTGGTTCAGATTTGGTGCAGGTTTAGCATGATTCATTTGGTGATATATTGATCTGTATGGTTTATGATTGAATAGAATAAAAATCTATATATTATATGATGATGACATGTGAATAGAGTGAAATATGTGAGTATGATATAGGAGGGGGAATATAGGACCTATCCTTAACCCAAATTCCCAAAAGAAATTATCCAAATTGATGAATCACAATGAAGTGATCAATGCACAAATGAATCAAATGATGGAGAATATGAAGAAAGGAGGAAATCCTATAATCTACTATAGAAGTTATGTACTTGAAATCTTGAATGAATAGAAGACAAATACTAACATCAAAGTAGGGCAAATCTGGAAAATGTTTATTTCTAATGTTTGTGCATAGTTTCAGGAAATTCTACAAACCTGCTCCAGAATGGAAATGTCAAGACAGATAAAACCAAGAAAATTTTTGTCCTTCTAAGGGTAGGTTGACCTTGACCTAGATAGTGGGGCACAATTTTACCCCAAAAAGTTGACCTTGACCTACACTACTCTGATGAAAAATTTTGTTCATGACTCTCGAAAGTTCGTCAAAAAGGGTATCCAAATCTTAACTTCAACTCATTGTCATGTACCTATACCTACAAGAAAAATACTCTTTTTTTTTTGTTTGGATGAGGGTTTTCCTTGTTCAAACCCCAATTTGGAATCAACCTTGAAATGTAATTGAAATTGCAATATGTATAAACAAAATAAATGGAATTATTCACATTACTTGTGTTGAAATCCTTGTGGAGGATTTGAATCCTTGAATCCACAAGTAGGGATGATCCAAATGAATGTAGGGTGTATCAAATCAATGGAATTAGATCTTCAACACCAATCTTGAATGGATATTAGCATAGGAAGAGGCTTGAATGAATGTGGATGGAGAAATCTTCAACAGGAGTGCTCCATGGAGATTGAATCCTTCAATGGCTAATAATGGATCTCCTTGATGAATAGGATCTTGAATACTTGAATGCTTGAATGATTCATAATGGATTGTCCAATATAATTTCTAATCTTGCTAATTTATGTGCTTCTTTTTTTCTTGTTGGAGAAAATGAGAGGAGGAGGCTTCCTTATATAGTGATCTAGGGCACAAACTTCTAGAGAGGCTAACATAGAGAATTAAATCTCATTTAACTTTAACCCATAGAAATGGACCTAGATTAAATTGAATTTAAGATTTTACCATTCTGAAACCCAAAATAGTCGACCCAAAAGTCAAAAAATAAAACTTTTTGAAACTAGATATCCCAAAACCTCCAAAATTTGAAATTTGGACCTAGGGTCAGGGTCGAGGTTGACTCTTAGTTAGGTCAGGTCGAGCTTGTCCTTGACCTAAGTTAGGCTCAAGGTTGACCTTGACCCTTTAGGTTTTCATTGACCCAGAAAGTCAAAGTTTTCAATTCCTCAGAGAAAGTTGTTAAAAAGAGGTTGGAAATAGGGGGAGAAAAGTAGAATATGGGAAACAACCAAATCCATGCAAAGACCTATTTAAGGTACTTGACATGACTGCAAACCACTTACTTAGAGGGCTAAATGCTCTTATCATGGAAGTGCTTCCATTTTAAGACAATACATTAAGCCCCCACTTTAGTAAGAGTATGGACTCGATGCAAACTCTTGGTAAAGGAGATCATAATGAAAAGATAATCTTATTAAAATCAAAGGAACAAAGAGATCCTTAAGCCCCCAAGGACTCAAGTCTTCATTCGAGATCACAATAAGAGAGACATCTCTATAAAAAGAGAAAGAGAAAAAGAGTGTGATTATCTCTCCCAATGAGAAATTATGTCTCATTGTGAACCACACAAGGAAACAGTGCAACTAGAAAGATGGAATTGAACCGCCTAGTGAATGTGTCTACTCACTAGTCAACCCATTAAGGATTCACCCTCAAGAATATTATATTCCATAAGAGTAAAACCAAAAAGCAAAAGAGATCCAATCTTAAGGACACCTTCGACCTTAAGGGATCAAAAAATTTCAAATTGGAGGGATCAAGAGATCCTAAAATATAAATCCATGCTTTAAGGATTATTCACTACTCCAAAAAGGGAGACAAGGTATCTTGAAAAATAATATATGTATATCAAAAAGTGTGTTTGTGTGTAATAAGTGAGCAGAGTGTATGCCCGCACATTAAGGTTATTGCTAACACTTTAACAGGAGAAATGGCTTTAACAGAAACATAAAAAAACTTCGCTAATTACGTTTCCACTAGAAAATATCCCCAAATGAAGATAAATCAAGGGAAATACCACATAAACATATAGAGAACATAGAAGGGATATACCTACCATGAGGTCAGTATGATCATAAGATTTTATATATATATATATATATATATATATATATATATGATATTATTATAAATGAATTGACATCATTCTCCAAAGAAAGTAGAACTACAATCACAAAGGAGGAAAGATCACATAAGAGATATGAAGAAGAATCCTTTTAGACCATGACCTTCAGACCAAAAAGAATCAGTGCTACCAAGTCACAGATCCAAGCAAATTACACAAGGAAAAATTTATAAACAATAGCACAAGTACAACATAACATAAAACAACATATGGAAGAACAGATATACATATAGAGGAATAGTACAATAGGTTTGATTCTTTTATCACCTTGTACCAATAGAGAAACAAGGATTGTATAAAATAATCTAACAACATTTAGCAAACACATTACAGGAGAAGCACAATACAATAGATAAACACACAAAAGGCTACCATAAAGGACAAGTCAATCAAGCATGTTGCCTACTCTCCCCATCTTGTTCTATATCATTTAGGGAAGGTGGGTAACTTGCAAGAGGGACTATATCCAACACAGTAGGAATGATAGTCAGTTCCAAACAAGGATCCTCTTTAGAATCACAATGTTCAAGACTAGGTGTAATTGTCAATTATGATGAAAGCCTATTAGGTAAATCAATGCCAATGTTAATTATCTCATATTCATCATTAACATCATCAATCCCATCAAGAGTATCTTCCTCATCTAGATTAATCAAAATAGGATCTAAGATATGAATTGAATCATAATAATCATGCATCTTAACATCATTATTAGCAACACCTTCTTCTAACACATCATGCATATTTGTATCTAAAGAAGGTAAATATTTTTGAAGAACAAATTTACGAGCTTTAGCTTAAGCATGACACTTCTTACGATGTTCATTAGCAGATTGATTATGAAATGTGTTGAGGACTAGGAGGAGAAATTATTGGATCCTTCATAGGTTCTATAAGAGCATTAATAGGATTATCAGCAAACAAACAAGAAATGGGAGGATCTTGATTAACATTTGTAGAAGCCATAGATAAAGGAGGTATGGAAGGTGTAGGCAAAAGACCATGATTAAGATCCATTGGAGGTAAGCTTAACTCAAGAATATTAAAATTCTTATAGGCTTGATATGAATGGAAAAGATTATCAAGTCGAGAAGGACATCAAATAGGCAATGAAGGCCAAAAGAAGTCAAGGGTAGCATATTCTCTAGGCCTAGAACGGTGATATAAACTATGATTAACTGTCTTCAATTCTTCATCGTGAATAAATTTAAGATATTTATGGATAGGTGAAGCAACAACATGCATGGTGTTTAACCACGGCAAACCAAGCTTAACTTGAAATTCATCAGAAGTAGGGACAACAACAAAGGTAGTGTTCACAATTTTACCATAAAGTTCAACTGGTAAATTAATAGAACCAAATGATGGATAAAGAAAACAATTACAAGCTTGAATCCACACATCAGATGTATCATAAGAATTGAGTTGCAATCTTTTCATTAAAAAAAAATTATTTAGTAATAACATTGACTAAGGATGTGGACAAACAACGAGTAGGTATCTAAGAAATCCTAACATAAATATAAAGGGGACCATTAGGAGCTTTAATAGTCTTAGAATCATTGAAGGTAATCAAAAGTTCTCGAGATCTTTTGTTCTTAAGTTGTTTTCGAGGTTTAGGTTGATCCTTGAATTCAGGAGTAGATTTTAGTTGAGGTTGATATGGAACTTGAGATTGAAGTCTAGGTTGAGGTGGAGATACAAATTGAACAACATGCTCCACTTGATTAATAAAGTGATTAAGATCATCCATCTTTGAATCATACACAATATCCATAGAAGATGGTTGAGCAATGGCGTTAGTATCGTGTTGAGGTAAAGGATTCATATAGATTTGAAGATTTTTATTAGGAGGAGAAATAGATTTATTCCCACTACCATCAAAATTATCAATAGATAAGGCATTAGAATCAATTAAATATTAAACCTTATATTTTAAAGAATAACATTTCTCAATATCATGACCATTCTAACGATGATATTGACAAAAAGCTTTAGGATCAAAGGATTTAGATGCAATTGTAGTAGGTAAAAGAGGTCGAATAAGAGGTAAAGTAATCATAGTAGTAGTTAACAACCTATTCATAATCAAATGTAAAGATTCAGAAAGAAGAGTAAACATACAATTTAATTGAAAAGCGTTGGATACAGAAGTGACATTGTGAGATGCAACAACAACTACACTTGCTTCTTTGTTTATCTTGACATAGTCATTTAATTTTTTTAATTCATTTGGATTTGGAGCAGCATCACTTTTATCAATAGGAACAAGAGCCATTGGAGTGTTTCTCTCAAACTGACTCACTTATAATTAATAATGATGAGGTGTTGCACAAGGCTGCTAAAAAGAGGTAAGTTTAGTAAGAAAAATCTTATCTCTAATATCCTTTTGTAAAATTTAAATAAATATATGTTGAATATCAATATCAAGAATAGGATAGGAAATTTGAGCATGTAAATGCTTAAATCTACCAATAAATTCAATCAATTTTTTCTTGGCACTTTGTTTACAATGCATCAAATCAGTCAAAGACACTTGTGGGCCAATTTTGTTTTGAAATTGTTGAATAAAAGCATTGGAAAGTTATGGAAATGAATGAATAGAATAAGGAGGCAAGGAAAAAAACCATTGTATGGCCTTGTCATGAAAGGTTCTAGCAAGTAACTTGTCTAAAATCCTATGGTCATGAGCATGATCACTACAAAGGATTTGAAACATTTTAACATGATAAACGGGGTCTCCCTTACCATTTTAATTCTCAAGATGAGGCATATCATCTTGCTAAGGAATGGGAGTATGAATGATATCATGTGGCAAAGGACTTCCCATGTCACACGCAAGAATACTAAACTTGTTTTGAGTCAAGGATGCAAATTTTTATTGTAAAGATGACAAAGTTTAAGCCAAATTGATAAGTGTTGAATCATTAGAGGAAATAGGAGGAATAAAAACATTAGAAACACTAGGTAAAGTGTATGAAGCTACAAGAATGGAAGACACAACTAGAGGAACAATTGGAACTATAGTTGGCAGATGATTAGAATAAGTAAAAGGAACATTATGATAAGAAGGTTGTAATGTAGGAAGGGACATAGGAGGAACACTCATAGGAATAAAGGGAACCATCATAGTCACCAAAGAAGGAGTATAGGTAGGAATAATAGGTAAGGAACATAAGAAGGTTCTATACTAGTGATTGGAGTAATCAACCCTAAATCTTGAGCTTCTTGAGTTAAAGGTTTAATATTTGAATGCATAAGGTGAGTAATACCATGCAAGAGGTTAACACCTTGATCACTATCACAAAGAACTTTCTTAAGAACCTTTATAGCTTGAATAGAATCTTGATTACGGTTTTCTTGCATAAGCCAATTATCCATTTTATCAAATTCAATTGAAAGTTTTTGAACTTGTTTAGGAGGAACTCTTAGAGCATCATCCTCATCATGAGATAAGTGAGAAGAGTTTTGCTCCATAATAGGATTGAAATCATGATTAATCAAATTATTATCCAGAATCCTAAGAAAAGGAGAGGAAGACTCAGGATCAAAGGTACCCATAAGTCTACAACTTCGTCTAACTGAAATATTAGAAGTAGCACTAGAAGTAGTAAAGCTCATAAACCAATGCAATGCAAATAAACTAAACTAAGAAAACATAAAGCATGAATATTTTTGTATTTTGAAAGAGATTTTGCAAATTTTTATATTTTTGAAATATAGATGCAAGAAATCTAATTAGCATGCAAGATTTAACATAAAAAAACAAATCTAAAACCAACAAGATAATATAAAAGGAAATCTAACACCACAAAACACAATAGGGCATCTAATTCCACAAAAGAAAATAGAGGAAGCGTGTCGAGTTCACCAAAATGAATAGAATATAATATTTTTGATATATATATATATTATGATGATGATGTGTAAATAGAGTGAAATGTGTGAGTATGATATAAGAGGTGGACTATTGGACCTCTCCTTAACCCAAATTCCCAAAAGGAATGATCCAAATTGATGAATCACAAAGAAGTGATCAATGCACAAATGAATCAAATGATGGAGAATATGAAGAAAGGAGGAAATCTTATAATCTACAATAGAAAGTTTGTACTAGAAATCTTTAATGAATAGAAGACAAATACTAACCTCAAAGTAGAGAAAATTTAGAAAATGTTGATTTCTGATGTCTGTGCATAGTTTCAGGAAATTCTGCGATCTAGACTGGAAATGTTGAGATAGACAAAACCCAGAAAAGTGTTTTCCTTCTAAGGGTAGGTCGACCTTGACCCAGATAGTAGGGCACAATCTTACCCTGGGTCACAATATTACCCCAAAAAGTCGACCTTGACCTACACTACTCCAACAAAAATTCTATCAGTAGATCTCAAAAGTTTTTTGAAAAGGGTATCCAAGTCTAAACTTTAATTTGCTATCATGTATTTGTACCTACAAGAAAAATGGTTTTTTTTTTTGGATGGGGGGTTTTCCTTGGTCAAACCCCAGTTTGGAATCAACCTTGAAATGTAATTAAAATTGCAATATGTATAAACAAAGTAAATGGAACTATTCACCTTGCTTATGTTGAAATCCTTATGGAGGATTTGAATCCTTGAATCCACAAGTAGGGATGCTCCAAATGAATATAGAAATGAATGTAGGATATCTCAAACCAATGGCATTAGATCTTCAGCACCAATCTTGAATGGATCTTAGCATAGGAAGGGGCTTCAATGAATGTGGATGGAGAAGTCTTCAACAAGAGGGCTCCATAGAGATTGCATCCTTCAATGGCTAACAATGGATCTCCTTGATGAATTAGATCTTGAATTCTTGAATTCTTGAATGTGTTAGGAATAAGGTGTCTCAACCTTGGATAATTCCTATCCTTATTATTTGTTCTGTAAATGTATTTTTTACAATTAATGTAATTAAGTGTAAGCATACACGTCTAGTTGGCATGTTGATGTGTCCACTTGTATGTGTCGGCATCTTGAATTGTGTGTAAGGAGATCATGACTGAAATAGTTATGACAGATTCCTATGACATGTAAGAGCTATCTTTGGAAGATTTGGTGATGGATGAAGATGTGAAGACATGTGGCAATTGATCATTCAGTACTATACACTTGAGTCTCCATTTAGCACGTGGGATTTAGGGAAACGCCCTAAAAAAAATTGAGTTCCTACTTTTCCAAAGAATGGTAAAACCCTAATATAGTTGTTCTTTGGAAGTTGTACTAAAAATGGAAAGCGCATGATATAAGAATTTTTTAGGGTTGTAGATAGGAGAGAGTGAAAAGTGTATTATTGGTTGCTACTGGATTAGTCTTCCATGTCCTGAAATAACTTGCATTGCAAGTGCGATATAACCTTTATGTTGAAGATAATACATTGTGTAGGTTTTGGAGAGGTGGGGTTGTTTTACCAAAAGGTTTTTCCCCCACTGGCATATCTTTGTGTTTATGTGTTTTCTTTCTCTATCTATTTTTTGTATTAATGGCTGACTATAATATTATTGTTTACATAATATCATATCTAAAATTGTAAGGATTTAATAGGAATTTGCAAAATACTTTCCTTACGGGATTTTTGTAGGAAGTTGTTTTAGCACCTGAGTTTCCTTATAGAATGCTTGATAATGGATCATCCAATATGTTGTCTCCTCTTGCTATGTTATGTTCTCTCTTTTTTTCTTGTTAGAGAAAATGAGAGGAGGAGGCTTCCTTATATAGTGATCTAGGGCACAAACTTCTAGAGAGGCTGACATTGGAGAATTAAGTCCCAATTAACCTTCATCCCTACAAATGGACCTAGATTAAAATGCAATTTAAGAGTTTACCATTTTGAAACCCGATATAGCTGACCCAGAAGCAGGAAAATGAAACTTTTTGAAGTCTCATATCCCAAAACCTCTATAACTTGAAATTTGGACCTAGGGTCAAAGTTGAGGTTGACTTTGCCCTAGGTTAGGGTCAAGGTCATCCTTGACCTAGGTTAGGGCTGAGGTTTCCCTTGATCCTTCAAGTTATCATTAACCCAGAAAGACAAATTCTTCAGTTCCTCAGAGAAAGTTGTCAGAAAAAGGTTGAAAACAAGGGAGAAAAGTAGAACAAGGGGAAACAACCACATCCATGTAAAGACTTATTCAAGGTGCTTGACATGACCCAAAACCACTTACTTAGAGGGTTAAATGCTCTTATCATGGAAGTTATTCCATTTTAAGATGATGCAATGATATATATTGACTGTGGTAACATTGTGAGTTTATGACATTGTATATTTTAGAGATTTGAATTTGATGTCATTGTATACTTAGTTCATATTTCAAATTGGTCTCATGATAATATGATTATCAATATTTAGTTTGGATATGTATGATGACTTGTTGGGTCTACAAGTTGTGTAGTGTTGTAACCATTCTATGCTTACATGTTGCATTTATGACTTTGTTATGGGTTGTCTTTGCCCATTGATCTTTCATTATTGATGCATATTCAGATTGGTGGTTTGAATTTGGGTTGTCTATGTCCTAAGCCACATGATTTCCACATAACCCATAATAGATCTAAAATAAATATGCAATTGAAATCCACATGCAAGATAATAGACAACATGCCCACAAAAATGTGACACAAGATAAACCTTGGGAAACCCTCATTGGGGGAAACAAAACCAAACCTCCAAAAGCATCTGTCACCATGTATTATTTAACAAAAACATCATTGTAGTACAACCATGGAAGCCTTCAAATCCATAGCCACAACCAAGAAATCCATGTGAACAAGAATAAATCCACATATCACATGTCATGCTTCAAACCTTCACAAATATTCATTTGACTAACCTGTCAAGCCTTGTCTATGCCTAACTCTTGCATTTTTGTCTTTCTTCTCTTTTGTCTTTTTTTTTTTGTCTTTATCGACTTTCCTTTTTCCTTTTCTTGCCTTGCATCTACAACTGCCCTTGTGGTTGTTCATATAGTAGCAAGTCCTACAAAATCACTAAGTGGTATTAGATAAACCATGTGCTAAAATCATGTGCTACCTAACCCATTGACCCCACATTTAATATTGGACATGCATAGGCCACCAATTATTGAAATTATGTATGTTGCACACATTGCATAATATTTTTATATTGTATTATTTTATTTTATTATGTAATGTTGCACCTAGGACCACCTAGATGGGCCTACAACATGTAGAGATTCCCATGTGATAGACTTGATGAGTTGTATTGTAACATCGTTATAATATTTAACATGATTATTTCATATTGAGGAAAAATAATTAAATGTTCAATATTAAATATGGGGTCAATGGGTTAGGTAGCACATATTTTTAGCACATGGTTTATGTAATACCACTTAGTAATTTTGTGAAACTTGCTACTATATAAGCAGCCACAAGGGTAGTTATAGAGACAAGAAAAAAACAAAAGGAAAAAAGGCAAGACTTGAGAGGGACAAGGTTTGATAGGTTAGCAAAGGGAGCATTTGTGAGGGTTGTACGCATGACATGGGATGTTTGGATTCATGTTTGTCCACATGAATTGTTTGGTTGTGGCTATGGCTTTGAAGGCTTCTATCGTTGTATTGCAATGGTGTTTTAGCTGAATAATACATGGTGATGGATGTTTTTGGAGGCTAGATTTTTTTCATCAATGAGGATTTTCCAGAGTATTTCTTGTGTCAATTTTTTGTGGATTTGTTGTCTATTCTCTTGCATGTGGATTTCAATTGCATATTTATTTCATATCTATTATGAGTTATGTGGAAATATTTATATTATTGGTTGCAAGTTTCCTTACAAGTGGTACCATAGCTATAGTTTTGTTGTTGTAACCTTAGATTGCATCCATGGTAATGCATGAGATGATAAAAGAAAGAGCAAGATATATGGGTTTTGTAGGTTGTTTATTGTAGATATGAGGTTTTTGGATTTTTTATTATGATGGGATGTAGGTATATTTTGGACATGTAAAATTGTTGGACAAAAAGAGATTTTGGATGTTTTATTTAGATGAGGGTTTTAAGGGGAGATTGTAGAAATTACCTTAGTAAAAACAAACCTAACCATTGGATCTGAGTTGGTTTTTCAATTAATTTTGATATATAATATGTCCTAGATTGGCCATGTGAAGAGAAAATACAATTTTTTTTTAGTTTCAATCTATGGTAGCCATAAAATTTAATCTCTTCATAATTTTTGTCACAAAAAAATAATCGCAGTGAAAATGGTAAAAAGACTGTCTTAGTAAAATGACCATAACTTTCTCTTAGGATATCAAATTATGGACTTCTTACAATTGTTGGAAAGCTAATTTGGAGCAATACAACTTGGTGCAGGATGATTATGTGATTTTGAAATTTTGTTAGGTTTAAGAGCCTAAAATTTAGATGTTGTTAATTTTGAGTATAGTTTGAGCATAACTTGGGCATACAAAGTTGGGATTTGGACTTCAAGTAGTCAACGAAAAGCTCTTGGAGAGATTTACACATTAGTTGAGAATTGGTGCATGGTTTATTTGGTAATATATTAATCTGAATCATTTATGATATATATTGACTATGGTAATATTGTTGTTAGGAATAAGGTGTCTCAACCTTGGATAATTCCTATTCTTATTATTTGTTTTGTAAAATGTATTTCTTGCAAATAATGTTGATGTGTCGACATCTTGAATTGTGTATAAGGAGATCATCACTAAAATGGTTATGACAAATTCCTATGACATGTAAGAGCTATGTCAGGAAGATTCAATGATAGGTGAAGACATGTGGCAACTGATAAATTTGAGTACTGTACACTCTACCCCAATAGTGGGGTTCAGGGCATCGGCCCAAAAAAAAATTTGGGGTTCCTATTTTCTCGAAGAATGGTAAAACCCTAATACGGTTACCTTTGGGAGTAGCCCTAAAGTGAAGCGCATGTTATGAGCATTTTTAGGGTTACGAAGAGTAGTGATGCGAGAAAGTGTATTGTTGGTACTGTGAGTTGCTACTGGAGTCTTCTATTGTCGTTGTTAAACTTGCATTGCAAGTGTATTGTAACCTTGTGTTGAAGATAATACATTGTACAAGTTCTGGAGGGGTGGGGTTGTTTTACTGAAATATTTTTCCCCACCGGTAAATCTTTGTGTTATGTGTTTCTTTCACTATCTATTTTCTTTATGCTTGGTTGGCTAAAATGTTATTGTTTACATGATATTGCATATGTAAGTGTAAAAGATTTTAATAGGATTTGCACCATAGTTCTCTTAAGAGATTAGTGTAGGAAGTTGTTTCTACACCTGAGTTTCCTTACAAGTGGCATCAGAGCCTGATCAACTTTTGATCCTAGTTGTTTGGTAGGGTTTTTTGAGCTAATCTCAAGTTGAGTGGGAGTCTTGTGTAGAGCATCTTGAATCTTATTTGAAAATTGAGATGGTGAGTTCATCATATGGAAGAATGGAGGTGGAGAAATTTAATGGCACTAATTTTGAGTTGTGGAAACTCAAGATGGAAGACATGTTGGAAGATCGTGACCTATGGGAAGTGACTTCAAGCATTACAAGACCAGCAACTATAGCTCAAGCAGATTGGGATATCAAAGACCGTAAAGCTAAGGGTCTCATAAGACTCTATTTAACCGATGCAGTTCTTCTGAATGTTCTAGATGAGAAAACAGCATATAGTTTGTGGGAAAGACTTGGGGCCATGTATCAGGCCAAATCTTTGGTGAACAAGTTTCTCCTGAGGAAGAAGTTGTACTCTCTGCGAATGGAGGAAGGTGGATCCTTAACGGATCATTTAAATGCATTTAATCTTTTGGCTACACAGTTGACATCAGCTAGTGTCAAGTTAGAGGAGGAGGATCATTGCTACACACTTTTGTGTTCTTTATCAAATTCATGGGACCATCTTGTGATGGCTCTCGAAAGCACATAAGTCACCTTCAAAATGGATGATGTGGTGTCTTCACTGCTATTAGAGGAGATGCAGAGAAAGGCTTTCGTTTCGAAAAAAGAAGCCCTTGTTGTTCGTGGGAGATCCACAGAAAGAGGGAAGAAAAATGATAATAAGTCTGACAATAAGGGTAGATCCAAATCTCGTGGGAAGTCAAAGACTTCCAATAAGTCCAAGGCAAAATGTTTGAACTGTGATAAACCTAGGCACTTCCATAAAGATTGCAAAGAGCTGAAGAAGAAGAAGAAAGGTTCAGATTCAACTTTAGAAAGATCTCAAGAAGATGGTGATGCATTCATCGTAGCTTTGGCAGCCCATGCATCTAATGATGTGTGGTTGGTTGACTTGGGTGCATCTTTTCACATGACCTCTCATCGAAACTGGTTCTCAAAATATGAAGAGTTCGATGGTGGAAAGGTGCACTTGGGTGATGATTCTCACCTAAAGATAGTTGGACGTGGAAGGGTCACTATCAAATTTCCTAATGGATGAGTAAAGGGAATCAACAAAGTTATGCACATTCTAGGTTTGGCACGAAACCTATTATCTGTAAGTATGTTGAATGATGTAGGTGTGCAAGTTATTTTTTCGAAAGAAGGATGCAAGATGATGAGAGTATCGATAGTGCTTGCAAGGGGCACTAGGAGAGGTACCTTATTCCAACTAGATGCATGTATTCCTCTATGTAATAGCTCTTCATCCTTACCATCTGAATGAGCAATGAAGAATTTTGTAGTTATTGGTTCTAATGACAATGCAAACACTTTGGAAGGTAAGCTTCCTACATAAAAGACAATGTTGTGGTATATGAGATTTGGTCACATTGGTGAAAAGGGTCTCAGAACCCTGAAAAATAAAAATCTCATTAAGCGGTTAAATGATTGCAATCTTGAGTTTGACTTCTGTGAACATTGTGTCTATGGTAAACAAAATCGTATTCAGTTTTACTCTAGTTCTCACAAATCTTCTGATGTTTTGGATCTTATTCATTCTGATGTATTTGGTCCTATAAAAGTTCCTTCAGTCTCCAAGTCTGTATTTTTTGTATCTTTCATAGATGATTACAGTAGAAGGACATGGATTTATTTCCTTAAAGGTAAGACACAAGTCTTTAGTCGATTCAAAGAATTTAAAGCCCTTGTAGAGAGTCAGACTAGCAAGAAGATTAAGTGTATGAGAACTGACAATGGTGGTGAGTTTTGCTCAGCAGAGTTTGAACAATTTTGTAAAGAACAAGGTATCGAGAGGCATAAGATAACTCTTTATACCCCATAGCAAAATGGAGTTGTAGAGAATGAACATGACACTGATGGAGAAGGCTACGAGTATGCTTAGTGGAGTTGGTTTAGAACAAAGGTTTTGGGCCAAAGCTGTGGCCACTGCTTGCTATCTGGTTAACAGATCTCCTACATCAGCCCTTGTTGGTAAGACACCCATGGAGGTGTGGTTTGGTAAGAAGCCTTCAATTAGACATCTTCATATTTTTGGTTGTGAAGCTTATGCACATGTTCCAAAGAAGAAAATATATAAGTTGGAAAACAAAGTTGTTAAATGTATTTTCATCAGATACAGTGCTGGTGTGAATGGATAGAAGCTTTGGGATCCTGTGACTAGTAAGGTGTTGTATAGTAGAAATATTATTTTTAGAGAGCTAACATCTTCTCCTATTGTGCTACAACCAGATGAAAAATAAAAGGAAAAAGATGTTGTTCAGTTGCCTCCTACCCCTGAGAAGACTGAACAGAGAGACCATGTTGCGTCTAATGATGAGGAGAGCTCTAGCAGCTCTGATAGTTCAGAAGAAGAGGAAGAACAACCTCAACTACAGCCCTTGAGGAGATCCACGAGAGAAAGAAAGCAACCATGAAGGTTTGGTTATTCTATGTTAGATTCTAGTTGTGCTTTTGCTTTGATTACTAACACTGATGAGCCTAGATCTGTGAAAGAGGCTTTGGGCATGGAAGATGCAGGTTCCTGGATTGAGGCTATGGATGATGAGATGGCTTCATTAGAGAAAAAAAAAACTTGGGACCTTGTACCTTTGCCTAAAGGGAGAAAATATGTTGGTTGTAAATGGGTGTTCAAGAAGAAATTCTGTGAAGATGGCAGTTTTGAAAGGTACAAAGCTAGATTGGTTGCAAAGAGGTATTCACAAGTAGAGGGAATAGATTATGGTGAAATATTCTCTCCTATTGCAAATTTGACATCCATTAGATTTTTGTTATCTCTTGCTACATCATATGATTTAGAGATAGAATAGATGGATGTGAAGACAACTTTCCTTCATGGTGATTTGGAGGAAGAGATTTATATGTCACAGCTTGAGCACTACATTGTTAAAGGTAAAGAATCCTTTGTTTGCAGATTAAAAAAATCTCTATATGGTTTGAAGCAATCTCCTAGGATGTGGTACCTTAAGTTTTATGCCTTTGTGTTGTCAATTGGATTTGTAAGATCGAAATCAGATCATTGTGTTTATTTCAAAGTTGAAAATGATCGCCTTCTTATTGTTGCATTATATGTTGATGATATGTTGTTGTTTGGGAAGGGTAAGGGTATGATTTCTGATTTTAAATCTTAGTTGTTAGCACAGTTTGAGATGAAAGATCTTGGGGCAGCTAGGTACATCTCGGGTATGGAAATTAGTAGAGATAGGTCTAACAGAAAAATTTGGTTGAGTCAGAGTAAGTATGTGAAGTCTGTGTTGGATAGGTTTAGCATGGCAGATTGTAGACCACTATGTGTTCCTATTTCTGTGGGAACAAAGTTATCTGTAGATGATTGTCCAAAATCTCCTAGTGAGGTGGACATGAGTAGATTACCTTATGCTAGTGCAGTTGTGAGTCTTATGTATGCTATGGTCTGTACTAGACCAGACATTGCCCAAGCAGTGGGAGTCCTGAGTCAGTTTATGGCTAATCCTGGACGGGTACATTGGGATGCAGTTAAGCGAGTATTCAGATATTTGAGGGGTACATCAGATTACTCCATATGTTATCATGGTAATTCTTCTAGATTTTCGCATTCAGTTTGTATTCGTGGATTTGTGGATTCAGATTGGGCAAGTGATATTGACTGCAGGAGATCCACGAGTGCTTATGTGTTCACCATGTTTGGTGGTGCCATCAGTTGGATGAGCAAGCGACAACCTATGGTTGCTTTGTCCACTACAGAAGCTGAGTACGTGGTTGCTACTCATGCTTGTAAGGAAGTCATTTGGCTTAAGAGATTGTGTTCTGATGTTGATGTTGATGCAAAATAGACTAATATTTGGTCTAACAGTCAGAGCGCTATTTGCCTTGCGAAGAATCCAACTTTCCATGCCAGAACAAAGCACATTGATGTGTAGTTTCACTTTGTGAGAGATATGGTGGAAGATGGAAAGGTAAATTTGGAGAAGGTAGATACTGTGAAGAATTTTATAGATGCATTAACAAAACCAGTGGGTACTGAGAGGTTCAGATGGTGTTCGGAGTCTATGGGCCTTTTGGCCTATAGCAGTTAATTCCTGTTATGTTTCTACTGCTCTTACAAGGTGTTCAACAAGTGGGAGGAATAAGGTGTCTCAACCTTGGATAATTCCTATTCTTATTATTTGTTTTGTAAAATGTATTTCTTGCGAATAATGTTGATGTGTCGGCATCTTGAATTGTGTATAAGGAGATCATCACTAAAATGGTTATGATGGATTCCTATGACACATAAGAGCTATGTTAGGAAGATTCTATGACAGGTGAATACATGTGGCAACTAATAAATTTGAGTACTGTACACTCTACCCCAATAGTGGGGTTTGAGGCATCAGCCCAAAATTTTTTTGGGGGTTTCTATTTTCTCAGAGAATGGTAAAACCCTAATACGGTTACCTTTGGGAGTAACCCTAAAGTGAAGCGCATGTTATGAACATTTTTAGGGTTACGAAGAGTAGCGATGCAAGAAAGTGTATTGTTGGTACTGTGAGTTGCTACTGGAGTCTTTTGTTGTCACTGTTGAAATTGCATTGCAAGTGTATTGTAACCTTGTGTTGAAGATAATACATTGTGCAGGTTCTTGAGGGGTGAGGTTGTTTTACCGAAAGGTTTTTCCCCACTGGAAAATATTTGTGTTATGTGTTTCTTTCACTATCTATTTTCTTTATGCTTGGTTGGCTAAAATATTTTTGTTTACATGATATTGCATCTGTAAGTGTAAAAGATTTTAATAGGATTTGCACCATACTTCTCTTAAGAGATTAGTGTAGGAAGTTGTTTTCGCACCTAAGTTTCCTTACAATTGTGAGTTTATGATATTGTATATTTTTGGAGATTTAGATTTGATGTCATTGGATAATCAGTTCATTTTTTAGATTGGTTTCATGATGATATGGTTATCAGTATTTGCTTTGGATATGTATGATGACTTGTTGGGTCTACAAGTTGTGTAGTGTTGTAAGCAATATATACTTACATGTTGCATTTATGGCTTGGTTATGGGTTGTCTTTGCTCATTGATCTTTCATTATTGATGCATATTCAAATTGGTGGCTTGGATTTGGGTTGTCTATTCCCTAAGTCACATAATTTTTTGATTTGTCTTCATGTAGAAGGGATGAGATGTTGTTACCAGGTACATTTATGGTGGAGGATTGTGGTTGACTATTTTATGTTGACAAATTGGACACATTGAGAATTAGTTTCTTAGTTCATGGATGTGATCATGGTGCCATAGAATTTTTGGTATGACATGATTGGATATACAAGTACATCCTTGATGTTCATTGGTTTGGGTTTTTGATTTGATTATGTTGGTATGTCTTCTTGGTTGAGGATCATGGTAATTTGGTTTCTTTTGAGGAGCTCATGATGTGTACTTTGAGTTCTTTGATGGTTTGATGCCTTGGTTGATTCTTATGGTTAGAGGATGTTTTTTCATCATGATGTCATGGATAGCTTGAATACACAATTTAGTGGGATCTTGTAATAGTGATGAGGTGGCAATGCAAGATTAGTTCCTAGTTAGGTTTGTATCTTCTTGGGTTGGAGATATTTGTTTCACTTGGTAATGACACTTTGGTTGTGTGTGTATACCTAGAGGATTTTCAGTAGGAGATAGATTTTATGATGCCATAGGTGACTTGATACCATGGTTGAGTGGGAGTTGTTGGCATTGATATATTACTGAGTGTTTGTAGATGTTGGAGGTTTGTTTTAGATCATGTTGTTGTAAAAGCATCTTTGGCATTTTCATGGTGTATGGAGATGGTTACTCATAGTGTTTGGAGATGGCTATCTTCATGGTGTGTGGAGATGGTTGCATCTTGAGGACTCATGAGGTTTTTGGTAAAGGTGTGGTTTATGCTTTCATTTGACATGTTATCCTTGGTGTTAAGATGATTTCATTATTATGTTATGGTATACTCTTGTTATGCTTTTAGATTTTTTTGACATGTTATAGTATGTTCATATAGAACATGTTGTATCTTTGGTTGAGATGGTTTAGATCATGTTGTCATGTTTATATTCCTTAGGCCATGGTTGGAACTTTAACATTGATATTGGTTTAGTTTCTTGGTATTGAATACATTGATCGTTTCTTAGATACCTCATGGTATATTTCTATGTTGCATTTGGAGTTGGAATGGATTGATTGGTTATAGGTGCTCATGGATACTTAGAGATGGTGGTGATGTTGATTTCTCTTAGATTAGAGTAGTATTTTTGGGGATAGTTGTCTAGTTTCTACAGGAAGTCTGAGGGGCATTCACCTGATATGGACTTGAGAGGAGATTTTTCTTAGATGAGTCTTGGTTGGAGACTTGGATATCTTGATGAATATTCTCATTCTCCACTCTTGGTCTGCTTTGCAGTTTGCTACTTGAGAGGTATAGCCCATTGTTTCTCTTAGGTGCATTATATTTATTCTTGTCTTTCATGAATATGGACTTTGAGTTATGGTAGATGAGTTAGTTTTGGAGGGTTCATTTGAGAGATGGTTTAGAATTGGTTATCTCCTTGTGCATATGTTATTATGTTGGTTAAGCTTGGGAGATGGCTTTATATTGGGCATATTCCTTGGATTAGGAATGATTATTCCTTGATTTAGGAATAATTTATTAGTTTGATCTTTCTCTGAGAGGCTTACATCCATGATTAATTATATAGTATGGTTTGGGTGTTGTTGTGGCTTCTTGGTTGGGGTTTTATGGAGGAGATCATACTTGCAGTTTTTACATCTAGAGGTGTGTGTAGAAGGACATGATGTAGGTTATTATTGTTAATCTCATGATGGTTTTAACAAAGTAGTGACAAAACACTTAGTCATTATATAGCAAAGTATAGTGTAATCTTAGTGCATAGTGTATGTCAAGCATTAGCCTCTAGACAATATATGTCAAGTAATATGACAATTAGTGCCAAGCACTAGTATGTGTCGAGAAGTCAATGTGTGTTGAGTCATTTAGATGTTGATCAAATAGAGTGTTTTGAGTGATTCATGTGTCAAGAAAGAGTGAGTGTTGAGCCATTCAAAAGTTGAGTATCAGTATATAGAGCATAGTAAACGCTAAGCATTAGAGTTTATTGATGTCAAGTTACCAATCTTTTTCATAGATGTTAGTTATGGCACAAACTTCTATGTAAACCATTTTTGGTCAACATGAACATGAATTTTTAATATAAAGAAATATGTATCCATTCATATTGCAAATCCCTATGCAATACATGGAGCTAGTCATATTAAGGGAAGAGTTAGACGGTAATAAGGATCAACCATAGCCATTGATTATGACCTAGCCCATCTCCATAATGCTTGCAAAAAGAGGTAAACCCTAAAGAGGAGTATGCATGCAAAGAAGTTGCAAAGAGAAGAATCACATGCATAAGGAGACGAATGTTAAGAGCGTAGAGAGCATTTCAAGGTGGAAATGATGGCTAAGTTATGGAACTACAATGTAGAATTTTTTTGAAAAGAATAGAAATAGATAGTAAAAGGATAGAGAAGATAGATCTAATCAGGAGGATCAAGAGATAACTAGTAAAGAGGAGATCTAACATCAAGTAGCAAAGTGCTAACCAAAGGATCAGGTGTTGAATCATTCTGACAGGTGATATAGAGTAAATCTCTTAATAGAGTAGTCCTAATAGGCTTTTGTTAAGAACCTAACAGGCTTTTGTAAATTTCTTAACAAAGTGCTTACTTAGTTGTGAGTTTAAATCCTTTAATCAAGGTGATACCTAACAATCTTGTAAGCCTTTAATAGGGCAGACCTGTCATAGGGTAGATCATAGATTATGATCAAAACTTTGTAGCCATAATAGACCACACTTTACAACTGCAATAGGGAAGATTTGTGGGCGTCATCGCTACCCTAGTTTTACCTTCTCCTTGGAGGGTTTCTAGGTAACCAAAATCTTATATGTTATGTGTTGATTATTTCATGCTTTAGATGTGATGAATGGTTACATCTTTCAATTTACATGTTAAGTATGAGATGGATGATTGGTGAAATGTTTTAAGTGTTGATTAACCCACCCCCCGCCCGCCCCCCCCCCCCCCCCCCCAACAAAACTTACTTTCCCATTGTTATTTCCAAAAATTGGTATTAGAGCCTTGTTCTCTAGAAAGGAAAGTTTGACAACTTTAGAGATAAGATCTTGAAGATGGAAATCTACGAATTGGGAAAGACTACTCATTTTCAAAAGATTGAAATACAACTTGTCCTACATCAACTTAAGGAGGTAAGAAATGAACTGCAACAGTCATTGAAGAAAAGAAAGGAATTGTCCATTCAACAAAATAACACTCAATATAAAGAAGAAGACACTACTGGATTGTTTGAGGACAAGAACTCAAATGAATTTGATGCAACAATTGTAGATCTGATGGAAAAGAATAGTTCCTTGAGTGAAGAAGTAAGGAATTTGAAAAGGGAACAAGAAACTCAGTTAGAATTGTCATGTGAGACAACTAAACTGAAAAAGAAAGCTAAAGAAGATAGAGTCATGATTGAAGAAGACAAAAGACTACTAGCTAATAGTCTTGAGAAGAAGTCATCATATGTATAAAAGTTATCGAGCATTCAATTGGATATGATGAATCAGCTGATGATTGCAAATCAAGAACTGAATAGGAAAGACATTGAGATTACAACTTTGGAAACATAGAATACCCTACTGCAAAATGAATTGAAGACAAAAAAAGAAAAGCTTAACAAGCCTAGTAAAGCCATAAAGTACTTTGAAAAACTAATGGAAGCACCAAGATCAAACAATGACACTGCTAGATTGGGATATTCTACCACTAAGAAAGGAGAATCATCTAAAAGTGGTGAACAAAGAAACTATAAGGGAAAGAAAATCAAGCCCACTTGTCATCACTATGGAAATTTGGGTCACATAGCAAATGTCTACAGGAGAAACCCTGGAAATCAAAGCCCTAAGTAGAAATTCAAGGGACATTGCCATAACTACAAGAAGTAAGGACATTAGGCACATGAATGTAGGACAAAGACCATCAACACTCAAAGATTTGAAGGATATTATTACAACTGTCGGAACTATGGACACAAGGGATGTGAATGCAAATCCAAACCCAAGTGGACATCAAACAAGCAAACCAAGGTACATCGTCATAGAAATACTTATGATTGGGATTACAATACAAGGTACACTTGTCATTATTGTGGTGAGTATGGTCATGTCATTGTAAATTGCATTAGGACACATTTCAGAGGTAATTATAACATATGGTTGAATGAGGTTGTATGCTTTAGTTGTCTTAAAACTAGTCATGTAAGCAGAAATTATCCAACTTGGTCACCTTCACCGAGCAATGAATTCAGCAAAGGTAGATGTTGAAAAGACAAAGATGCAAATGAACAAGACATGGATTAGGTGATCACATCACCCCCAACTAAGAAATAAAAGGTATGTGTGGAACTGGCATCTAAAATGATATATTTTGCATCACTTGCAAGCATTCAAGTAATGAAAAGGATCTACCTTCATATCTTAAGATGAAATGAAGTGATTAGAATAAAGAGACAAACTGTCATTATTTTTTTTTTTTTTTTTTTTTGTCGAGTATTGGAAATATTACAATAAGTGTCGAGTAATGAGGTATTGTAGTGACTTTTGAGATAGCTATGATAGCCAAGCGAATTGAAAATTCTTTAGTGACCGAGCTTATAGTTGTATATGCACTAAGCATTAGTTGCAAGGTTTTGAAGGCTGCATACTCAATTTTTTGAGTCAATTGCATTTACTAGAGATCAAAGAGCTCAAAGGAGAATTGAGAAAGAGATTCCAATAACTGCATACCACATTCAACTACTACACAATATTTTTACATCGATTTGAAATGTATTTCACTTGTGTCGAGTTATATTGTTTTGCATTTTGCAAACCCTGGCAAGTGAAATATGGTAGCAAGTTCATTGACAGGAGTAAGAAAGGAAGGTAAAGAGGTTACCAATATTCAGTTGATCAGTAATGATGTTCGAAAACAACTATTTTGTGTTATTCTAGAGATAGCATACAAAGGAGATTCGTTTGGTGTGTTATCAACCATTTTTCCCAAGGCTTTAATGATTTAGGATGTGATATGTTGTTACACATGCAAGGTTGGAAATGTTGGAGATTTAGAAATTAGAGACTCATCAGAAGTTGTGTGAGAAAGGTGTTTTGAAAGAAGTAAACAAAATTGTAGAGCGAAAAGGGTTAACGTGTGCCCTAGATTTCCCCCCAAGCTTTCAAAATAGAATGGATAAAGATTGTATTGAATCGAATACATGACATTCAACTATGGTTGGAGAATGGAGCTATCAAAATATCAAAGAGTATTATTCATAGAGTGATAGGGTATCCTACCTTAGATAGGCCAAAGACATTGAGGAGCGATGCAAAATAAGTAATTGAGAAGAATACTGGAGCCATATGGAACAAGAGGGGACTGTCAATTATATAATTAAAGACCCTATTAGTGCATTCACGGTGAGAGTGATAGTAAATAGATTCTACTAGTCAAGCTTACTCAACATTGTGTCACGTATTGTCATTGTCCTAGGTTACAAGATCATCAAGAAAGATCATTCTTATGACCTAGCCGAGTTATGACACCAACAACTATCAAAAAACCTAGAAGCTATCAGAAAGGCAGAGTTCTTCATGTAAGTTTGGTTCACTCCTTGTCTGTACATTCTTTTATGTGCAAAACACATTTCCTACATTTGTTAAGGTAGTATGGAAGTCTTGTTGGTCTGTAACCCAATGGAGAAAATTTTGATTCAATTATGACTAGTTATTTTGAAGATTTCAAGAAATCTATGAAGCAAAGGTCAAGAATTCTTGTATCTCTAGTGGAGAAACATTATAATACTATTTATTTCCCAGTAGATGTTGACTATACCTATGTTCAGGTAGTGATTCCAAGGGTTGGATGGTTCAAACCATTACCATATGAGATAAATGTTGATGAGGCATCAACAACCATTACTGCATTATTGGCAGAAGAGATTGAAAAGGATGATACATCCTTCAAGAATTATGATGAAGCTAAATCAAGGATAACAATAAACTTGCAAACTACCATGGTCATCAGAAAGAAGAACAAGATGGTTAAGAAATTGAAAGAAAAGTTTGGTGAAGGAGAAGAAGTAGTAGTAGAAGAAGAAGAAGGTCAAGGACCTTTACAACTTACACAAGGACAAGGTGAAGATCAAGCTTATGAGAATGAAAAGGAAGTCAAGAAAGAACCTAAGAAAACTATAAAGAAAAGAAAGGTGCCACAAAAGAAAATTGAGAAACCAAAGAAAGTGGAAAAAAAAGGTACAATAAAAGCCAACTGCACCTTTGACAAGGTCAAGCACAAGGGTTGTCACTCTATAAGCCAAGAAAGCATAATCAGCAGAAGAGAAAGAGAAGGATGATACAATAGAGTTGAGCATGCCTACTAAGAGATTAAAAAGAAGTTTGAAACTTCAGGATAAATCAAATGAGGAAAGGACTAAATCTGATGACATTAGTCAATTCAAAGTGGTAAGCCACAATCCTTCATCTGATATTAAGCATGCCTGCAAAGAGATTGAAAAGAAGTTTGAAACTTTAGGATGAATCAAATGAGGAAAGGACTGAATCTAATGACATTAGTTAATTCAAAGTGGTAAGCCACAATCCTTCATCTGATATTGAAAACCTATGTGACAATATAAAGAGTAATGTAGATTTGTTAGGTTTTCAACATATCAATTTTGATAAGTTAGATGATGGATACTTTCAAAACCACTTCATTAGAGATTGCTAACTCGTTACCTAAAAGCTTATATGAAAGAGTTGACCAAAAATGGAAGTTCAATATGGAGACTAAAAAACAAATCAGAGAGGCTACTTTAGCTCAAGTTATGTCTGACTTTGATAAGAAATAGATTACAAAGGTTGTAGAGAAACATAAAGGGAGATTTGCTCCTAAATATAGAGTCTTTCATATTTTGAGCAGAGTTGAATAGGTGGTAACCCATAAAAAATTACTTTGACAAACAATCTATGGGTTAACCACACAATATGTGGAATAGTGGAAGAGAAGAAAGGAGCAGAGGTAAAGAAGAATGAAATAGAACAAGATGAAATAGCTCAGGATGACATAGTTGAGGAAGATGCACAAGATGCATAGGATGTCAATATGTCAAGCAACAGTCCTACACATTATGAGAAAGAGAGTTAATAGGAATTAATGACTATTGATGACATTTATGATCACTCTACATAGAATGTAAATCCATTGAGTGAGGAATATTTGAAGAAAATGCAAAAAGAATCCACCAATACTGTTATACTATGCACAAATCTTGTAATGGTAAGGATTGATGAATCTCAAAAGGTTGAGATTGCAGCAAGACACATCTAGTGTGCCCCTACATGTTGTAGAGATCAAGGACAAGGATTCCAATGAACAAGTAATGTATCAAAGTGTAACCTTGTACTAGAAAGGGTGGGCTTAACCAAGTCCCACTTTCAATGCCTATTGTTGTCATTGAGATGAAAGAGTAGGAGGCGGATACATCAACTACGTTACTATTGAGTCTACAAAGCTCAGGGTTGCCAACATTTGTCATAATTGACAATAAGGGGAATGAAGAGAAAGGAGATGAGGAAGAGAATTGTACACTCATCTCACTAAAACCCATTGAAGATCAGATAGAGGTTGAACAAGAGGAAAAGGATAAGATGATTGCGGAGATAGAGCAATAGGTAGTCATACAAACACTGGTTACTTTACCAGTCACTACACCTCCTCCTAGCAACTAGACTCTTCAAAGGTTGAGTACTCAAGCTACACCATTGCATATATCAAGGTCAAGTACCAGTACACCTGAGGGTGATGAGACTACATCATTTTAGGATGTGAGTTTAGATGAGGCAATTGTTCTACCACAGTTTGATCCAACAACAATCACACTTGAAGAAATGGTTGTTCTTCAAGAGACTCTATAGAGGAAGTCAAGGCAAGAAATCTTGAGAAGGAAGCATAAACATAAATAGGTTCTACATGATATTAGAGATATTTTTATAGATGCTTTTGATATTTTAGATTCATTTTCCAATAAACCTATCTTAGAGAAACTTGTGTATATAGTCGATAAGATAAAGGATGAAGATATAGAGTCAAATGTAAAGCTATTGGAATGGTCTAAAAGGAAATTTCACACTAAGGTTATGGACAAGATGTCTAGTGCCATTGCACTAAGACATGTTAATTTATCAACAAAGATGGAGAGTGTAAAGCAAGTTTTGGATAACATTTTCTCTTTGTGCAGAAAATTATGTGATGTTCATATCTTTATCAAAGAGACTCAACAATCACTTGACTAGTTGCATGGAGATTTACAATTAACATGTACTACATTGAGGGAATCTCCTAGCACTAGTCAAGTTCATTTTCAGAGATTACCACTCACTCAGATTAGGCTTGCTGAGTTGAAAGCAAATGATGCAAATATCAGATCAACTTTGATAAGCATTCAGTCCAAGTTGACTCCACGCATGGAAGTTTTGCAGAAGGAACCAGCCTTTGCAAAAACATTGTTGAAGAAAGATTCTCATCTTTCTACACAAGAAGGTCTAGTAGATATGGCAACGAATCTAGAAATATATATTCAATCTTTAGATGTTGCTGATAATAATTGGGATTCCGGTTTGGGAATCATAATGGAACTCCATAAACTATTTTTGGACAAATACACTATAAGTAACCACCCAAATGATATAAGTGTCAAAAAAGGGGGATTTTGAAGATTTTGAAGATGATTTTGCAGATCTTGTCAAGGCGGATATCTACTTTGAAGGAGTTACAAAAATGAAATGAAGTATTTACTCAGGGGGAGTAATAAGGTATGGGAGACAAACATTCTTGCAAATTTTAAAATTTTGTATAGAAGTTGAATAGAGATGATATATTGTTGGATTTATGCATAAAATGAGATTGCATATGCCATGACAAAGTGTTTTTGTCACTCATGTCAAAGGGGGAGATTGTTAATCTCATTATGGTTTTGACAAAGTAGTGACAAAACACTTAGTCATTATCTAGCAAAGAATAGTGCAAGCCAAGTGCATAGTGTATGCCGAGCATAAGCCTCCAAACAATACATGTCAAGTAATATGATAGTTAGTGTCAAGCAATCGATGTGTGCCGAGTCATTCAGTGTGAAGAACCTCCTTATAGCAATATCGTGAGAATGCTCGAAATAACAGAATACAAAGTGATAGCAGAACTCAGAATGAATCTACTGATCGCAGGCCACTTCGAGGGGGTAACCTCCTTTGAGCAAGCTCAATACAATAAATTCGTCCGTGCCCATCAAGGGCCTCAACCTATTCTTATATACTGAGTACGATCTAGAAAAGTAATACTACCTATGCATGTGGGATAATAAAATATACTCACGGGACGACTTACAAAGCATATGCGTCCAACAACACTACTCTAACAAAATAAACAGAAGGAACACACAGGTTCCTAACATCCCCTCTCCCTTAGAAAAAAGCTTTGTCCTCAAAGCTTAAGGTGTGGAAATTGTTGTTGAATCTGAAGAAGGGGTTCCCAGGTAGCATCCTCTGGTTGCATGCCATGCCACTGAATCAAGACCTCAGAGATGGAGCGAGAGCGAAGCTGGCGAGTGCGCTGGTCAATGATTGCCACCGGCTCCAGGATAATGGATCCTTCCGTATCCATTTCAGGGAGAGTAGTTTGTGCTCTGACAGTGGTACCCAGAACTTTCTTTAGACAAGAAACATGAAAGACTGGATGAATGCAGGAAGAAGGAGGAAGTTCCAGTTTATAAGCAACTGAACCAATCTTCTGCAGAACCTTATAAGGCCCATAAAATTTTGGGGCCAGCTTATGACGCCCTTTCAGCTTTAGGGAGGATTGTTTGTATGGCTGTAGATGAAGAAAAACCATATCCCCAACTTGAAATGAGCGCTCAGAACGGTGTTGATCTGCTTGTTGTTTCATCCGATTACGGGCCATGTGAAGATTATCCTGTAAGGTATGAAGAATCTGATCCCTGCTGCGGAGAACTATGTCAACTGCCTGGACTGGTGAGCTGTTGGGAGTGTAGGGAAGGAGCACTAGAGGTGCCTGACCATAGACTGCTTCATATGGAGTCATTTTAGAGGCAGTGTGGTAAGAGGTATTGTACCACCATTCAGCTAAAGGGAGCCACTTGGCCCACTGATGTTGCTGTTCGGAAGTGAAGCAACGAAGATAAGTTTCCAAGCATTTATTGACAATTTCAGTTTGACCATCAGTTTGTGGGTGATAGCCCGAACTCATCTTCAGTTTGGTGCCAGTTTTCTGAAACAGTTTAGTCCAAAAATGACTGGTAAAAGTTGCATCACGATCAGAGACAATGGAAGAAGGGAGTCCATGAAGATGAAATATCTGGTCCATGAAGATTTGTGCAACAGAGGAGGCAGTATAGGGGTGGCTGAGGGCACAAAAATGACTATATTTCGAGAGACGATCAACCACAACCAAGATCACTGTCTTGCCACCGGATTTAGGAAGCCCTTCAATGAAATCCATAGAAATATCAGTCCAAATCCGTGTAGGTATGGGCAATGGTTCGAGCAAGCCAGGAAGGAGGGTCGTTTCACCCTTGTGGCGTTGGCAAGTATCACATTCAGCCACCATCTGTTGAATCGTCTGTTTCATCCCTTTCCAAAAGAAGTTTCTCCTTGCTCGCTCATAAGTTTTGAGGAAGCCTGAGTGCCCTGCTGAAGGAGAAGCATGGAGTTCATAAAAAATAGCCTGATGTAGAGCTGGGTTCTGAGGAAGCACTAGTCGACCCTTGTATCGAAGAGAAGCACCATCCCAAGAGTAATGTGGTATAGCAGAAGGATTATTGGCTAGCTGGTGAATGATTTGAGATAAAGAAGAGTCACTGTCATAGCCCTGCTGAACAGACGCTAACCAATTGGGAATGGGCATAGAAATAGCGGAAAGGGAAGCTTGATTATCAAATGTGCGAGAAAGAGCATCTGCCACAATATTCTCCTTACCCTTCTTGTAGGTGATCTCATAATTATACCCCATGAGTTTGCTGACCCATTTCTGTTGTGTAGGAGAGGATACCCGTTGGTCCAGGAAGTATTTCAGACTTTGGTGATCGGTTCTGATGCAAAAATGACTCCCTAAGAGGTATGGCCGCCACTTCTGTACAGCATGCAAAATAGCCATCATTTCTTTTTCATAAGTAGAGAGGGCTAGATTCTTACCAGAGAGGGCTTTGCTAGTGAACGCAATAGGATGGTCATCTTGCAGGAGAACAGCACCCAATCCATTGCCGCAAGCATCACTCTCAATAGTGAAGGGTTTGGAAAAATCTGGCATCGCGAGAACAGGTGTACTGCACATAGCCTGTTTCAGTTGTTCAAATGCAGTCTCAGCAACAGGGGTCCAGGAGAAGGCATCCTTTTTTAACAGAGCTGTCAATGGTGCTGCAATTTTCTCGTAATCTTTGACAAACTTGCGGTAGTAGCCAGTCAACCCCAAAAAACCCCGAAGGCTCTTGAGAGTTTTAGGATGCAGCCAAGTTTTCATGGCATCTATTTTTGTAGGATCCACCCGCACTCCATGGTGTGCAACAATATGCCCGAGATACTCCACTTCCTCCTGGCCAAACACACATTTAGATAGTTTTGCACAGAGTTGATGATCAGAGAGAAGTTGCAAGACAAGCTCCAGATGATGGAGATGCTCAGCCCAAGTTTTGCTATATATGAGGATATCATCAAAGAAGACCAGAATGAATTTCCGGAGGTATGGTCGAAATATGTTATTCATCACTGCCTGAAATGTTGAAGGAGCATTCGTGAGGCCAAAGGGCATGACTAAAAATTCATAGTGACCATCATGTGTGCGGAAGGCAGTTTTAGGTATATCCTCCTCATTAACCCGAATTTGATGATACCCAGAACGAAGATCTAACTTGGAGAAAAAATGAGCCCCATGAAGTTCATCAAGAAGTTCATCAACAACTGGAATGGGAAACTTGTCCTTTATAGTGAGATGATTAAGTGCTCGAAAATCAATGCAGAGTCGCCATGACCCATCTTTTTTGCGAACAAGCAGAACTGGAGAAGAAAAGGAACTGGTACTAGGACGAATAATACCTTGCTTCAGTAAGTCATGGACAAGTATCTCGATTTCGGTCTTCTGATGAAATGGGTAGCGGTAGGGCCTGATGTTGGGCGGAACACTGCCAGGAAGGAGCTGAATACGGTGGTCCTCTGGACGAGAAGGAGGTAATCCCACAGGTTCAGCAAATACACCAGAATACTTGTCCAAAATGTGTTGGAGATCGGCAGGAGTGCTAGAGACTGCTGATGGCTGCATCTGAATGGAATGGAGCTGAGCGATGACACCATGTGAATTCTTCTTAAGAAGTTTTTCCATACGGTGTGAACTGATGATGCTGAGAGACCCTGGTTGTAAGCCTTTCAAAGTGTGTTGGTGCCCCTCGGCTGAAAACTGCATCCAAAGTTCAGCAAAATCCCAGAGAATGGGGCCAAGAGTGCGTAACCATTGGGCACCCAAAACCACATCACAGCCACCTAAGGGTAAGGCAAACATGTTAGAGCGCATGTTATAATCTCCAATAGAGAGACGCACATTGCGACATTTCCCTTTACAAGGTAAAGTGCCCCCATTGGCAATCATGACTTCAAAGCTAGAGCAGGGATGGATAAAGCAATCAGCCTGTTTGGCTATTCGTGGATCAATGAAGTTATGAGTGCTACCAGAATCAATGAGTATAGTAAGAGGGATCTTCTTGAAGAAACCCTGGACCCGCATGGTTTTTGGAGTAGTGACTCCTGCCAAAGCATGGACAGATATCTCTGGTGGAGCTTCTGGTGAAGGAGGTTCAGGCTGGTGAGGCTCAACCTCATCATCCACTGTTTCCTGAGCATCTACATATTCTTCCAGTTCCGGTGGAGAATCCACATCCAAGAGATAGAGCTTTTGCTGAACACATCTATGGCCCCAAGACCATTTCTCATCACAATTATAACAAAGCCCTTTGTCTCGCCTGACTCGCATCTCTGTTTCAGACAAGTGCTTGATCGGAGTAGTTCTGGGAGCTGGTATGACTGGAGGGTTGTGAGAACCTGTATTTCTGAATGGAACAAAATTAGATCTGGAGCGTTGTAGAGCACTAATCTTGTCTTCCGCTAACTTAGCCAACCCAAGGGCTTCCATCATTGTAGTAGGTCAAAACATTTTGACTTCTGAGCGAAGTGCATCCTTCAGACCACTGACAAAACAACTACGGAAGAATTCATCAGACAAGCCCTCTGTGTAATTAGCTAATTTTTTAAACTCTGTCTGGTATTCTCTTACAGTGCCTGTTTGACGCAGTTTAGTGAGTGCTCCTGTGAAATCATCAAAGGAACTAGGGCCAAAGTGCTCCAAAATGAGGGTGCACAATTCTCTCCACGTTGGGCCTACATTAGCCTTGATGTACCAACGGAACCATTGAAGAGCTTCATGTTCCAAATGAAAAGATGCAAGGGGGACTTTGTGGTTATCCAAAGTATTATGCAAGCTGAAATACTGCTCTGCCCTATAGATCCATCCAGTCGGATCAGAACCATCGAAGCGTGGAAAATCAAGCTTTGGTCCACGGAAATTGCCAGAAGAGGACCCAGTATCTCCTGAATGGTTTCGGCTCATGGCTGACTGCTGAAAGTTAAGACCCAGAATTTTGTCATCCAGATCTTGAAGTTTGGTTTTGAGGGATGCAATTTCCTCTTCATGATTTTTGCTCCTGTACGCGTAACAACCATAAAGCAAGGTTTTTTTTTTTTTTTTTTTTTTTTTTTTTTTATTTTTTTTTTTTTTTTGGAATGGGTAGAAGATGAGAAATAAAAACTTTTTTAGTTACGGCAAACTTGGATTTGGGTAAAACTCATATAGGAAATGGGTGTTCGACGGGTGGTGGGAGACTATCTGGGGACAAGGGAAAAAGAAAAATGAGGGTTTCAAGGGTAGGGAGGCGAAATGAGGCGAACAGTCCAAGAGGGATAAGGGAGCAAAATGAGGAATTGAATCTTGTGGCTCAGTTTGGTGGCGATTGGATGAGAGGTGAAAAAGATAGGGCAAACCCTAAAATTAGATAAATGAGGGATTTAGGGCTTTGATATGTAAAATTTGGGGTTGGGTCGCCAAGGAAGGAAGTATGCGAAATGATATTGCAGACGTTCTGCGGAAGTATGAGCAGAAACAGAAAGCAAACAAGGAAGCTACGACTAAAAAACAGAAAAAATTTTACTCTTTTTTTTTTTTTTTGAACAGTCGACTTAGAAAAATTCACTCACAGACAGAACAACTGAAAAGATTTATTGCAATAACAAGAGATATTAGAGGAACCTGAAGGCCACGACAGAAAAAAATTTGATGTAATTTCCACCCAGCGAGCCCAAGAGAGTGCTCTGATACCAGATGTGAAGAACCTCCTTATAGCAATATCGTGAGAATGCTCGAAATAACAGAATACAAAGTGATAGCAGAACTCAGAATGAATCTACTGATCGCAGGCCACTTCGAGGGGGTAACCTCCTTTGAGCAAGCTCAATACAATAAATTCGTCCGTGCCCATCAAGGGCCTCAACCTATTCTTATATACTGAGTACGATCTAGAAAAGTAATACTACCTATGCATGTGGGATAATAAAATATACTCACGGGACGACTTACAAAGCATATGCGTCCAACAACACTACTCTAACAAAATAAACAGAAGGAACACACAGGTTCCTAACATTCAGGTGCCGAGCAAACAAAGTGTGTTGAGTGATTCAGGTGTCAAGCAAGAGTGAGTGTCGAGCCATTCAAAAGCCAAGTACCAGTATATAGAGAACAATGAAGGCCAAGCATCAGAATCTATTAATGTCAATTTACTACTCTTTGACATAGATGTTTGTTGTGACACAAACTTCTATGTAAACCATTTTTGGCTAACATGAACATGAATTGTTTATATCAAGCAATAAGGATCTAGTCATATTACAAATCCCTATGCAATACATGTATCCAATCAGATTAAGGGAAGATCTAGGAGGCAATAAGGATCAACCACACCCATTGATTATGACCTATCCCATCTCCATAATCCCTACAAAAAGAGGTAAACCCTAAAGAGGAGAATGCTTGCAAAGAAGTTGTGAAGAGAAGCATCACATGCGCAAGGAGAGGAATGCTAAGAGCATAGAGATAATTTTAAGGTGGAAATTATGTCTAAGTTATTGAACTACAATGCAAAATCTATTTGAGAAGAACAAAGATAGACAATGGAAGGATAGAGAAGATAGATATGATCAAGAGGATCAAGAGATAACTAGTAAAGAGGAGATCTGACATGAAGTAGCAAGATGTTAACTAAAGGATTGAGAGTTGAATCTCTTAACAGAGTAGTCCTAACATGATTTTGTAAATCTCCTAACATAGTGCTTCCTTAGTTGTGAGTTTAAATCCTTTAATCAAGGTGAGACCTAATAGTCTTGTAAGCCTTTAATAGAGCAGACCTTTCACAGGGTAGATCATAGATTATGATCAAAACTTTGTAGCCTTAATAGGCCACACTTTACAACTAAAGTATTGAAGATGTGTGGGTATCATTCCCACCCTAATTTTACCTTCTACTCAGAGGATTTCTAGGTAGCCAAAATCTTATGTGTTATGTGTTGATTTATTTCATGCTTTAGATATGATGAATGGTTACATATTTTAGTTTACATGTTAAGTTATGAGATGGATGTATCATGAATTGTTTTAGAGGCAAAATTTTTAAGTGTTGATTCCCCCCCCCCCCCCTCTCAGAACTTACTTTCCCATTGTTATTTCCAACAATTATTTGCATGGTTTCTCTATAGTCTTGGTTATCTTCCTGGATGTTTAGTTTTTACTTACATTGATTTTGAGATTGGTTGGAGATTGTGATCACTAGTTTGTGTTCATGTATGTCATGTGAGAGATAACATGATTATTTCTTTATACATTTCCTTTGTTGGTTGTGGAGAACTTGGGAAAGTTTTGAAAACTTTTTATGAGATTTGTTCTTGCAGGTTATTGGTTTAGTGTTGTAGATGTCCTTGATACTACATGGATTCACTTCTTTGAGATGTTGTGAATGGATTGGTTATATATTTAGCATTGTCTTTTGCAATGGGTGCATCTTGGTGCATATGTGGTAGGTATTTCTCTTGAGGCTTTTGATTGCAGGTTACAGATTAGATATGTTGATGATGTGAGATTCACTCACTATGTACTTTTGGAGGTATGGATAGTTGGATAGGTTTGGCACTTATTGTGGGTGTTATTTCAGCTGTGGATTTTTTATAACTACATATACATGTGATTATCTTTGGGTCAAGTGTTTGTTTGTTATATTGCATTATTTGATTTTATAATACAATAAAAGTACACCACTTCAAAAAATATAACCTATAAGAAAACTTGCAACAAAAAATTTAACTGCTTCTACGTAACTCATAATAGATCTAAAATAAATAAGCAATTAAAATTCACGTGCAAGAGAATAGACGACATACACACAAAAATGTGACACAAGATATACCCTATGAAATCCTAATTGAGGAAAAAACTCAACCTCCAAAAGCATCCATCACCATGTATTATTCAAGAAAAAACCATTGCAATACAATCATGGAAGCCTTCAAAGCCATAGCCACAACCAAGCAATCCATGTGAACAAGCATGAATCCACACATCCCATGTAATGCTTCCAACCTTCACAAATGCTCCTTTGGCTAACCTTTCAAGCCTTGTCCCACTCAACTCTTGCCTTTTTTTCTCTTTTTGTCTTGTCTCTACAACTAACCTTAATTTGGTTGCTTATATAGTAGTAAGTCTGTCATGTCCCCTTTTCAAATAATAAAAAAATAATAATCTTTGCTAAGACAGGCAGGCCCAAGAAAGTGAAGTTTCGAAAAAAGGGAGTTAATCTTTGGAAACCGTTGGACTAATAAATGATAATTATTATTAAAATATGTTTCATTAACCTCTCTTGGATGTGAGTTACAGTTATGCCCTTTTTAAAGAGGTTTGGAGGCATTTTGGGGGGGATTCCAGACTTGATTTTCGCTCATTCTTTGTTATTCTTCAGAGGCTGCCAAACCTGTGGAGAAGGAGACCCAAGAACGGGAGTTTGCAGGTTTCCAGGGAGACCCAAGAACGGGAGTTTGCAGGTTTCCAGGAAGGCTAAGGACAGGAGTTTGAAGCCATTCCATGTGCATGCTCATACAGAGTTTTCCTTTGTGCTGAACAGTGCAGATTTGTGAGTTTTCGGGTGTATTTTTGTGAGAGTTTGGTGTTTCCGGTTGAGTATTTCATATCAGTTTTGGTTGCTGCTGTATTTTATACTTTAAGCTGTTAAAATAGATCTGAATATATATATTGGGACGTGATTAAACTTCTGAGATAGATTATTAGTGTTCTTGTGGTGTTTTCGGGCATATTTTGTGCTATTTCGGGAGCCCGATGAGCATAGTTTTGGTCCTACATTTTCGAGCTGTTGTGTAAAGGCTATATGGATCTGGAAATGTCAATTTGTAGGCTGTTATGCTGCTGAAAGTTTTGTAAAAATTTCCATTTTCAGATTCATTAATAATTTGTGAAGTTGTGAAGCTTTTAGCACTATTTTCAACATACCCGATTTGGGGTTTCTTGAGGAATTTGGTGGATCTTTGGGATATTAACTGTTTGATTTTAAAGATCTGATTTGAGGCTTGAAATATCATAAAAAATCAGAAAAGGGACATTTCAATGGTATCAGAGCCATGATCTTGCCAGCCTGAGGGTTTGTAGAAGTTGCAGGTCAGTTTTGACAACTACCCAGATCTTGCATTTCAGTTTTTAGAACTACCCAAATCTTGCATGCCATAATTTATGGTTGCATGTTGCTTCTAATCAGATGCATGTCAAAATTTATGGTTGCATGCTACTTCAAATCATTTTCATGTCAGTTCTTGGTGAATTTGGTGATTGTAGAAGTTTGCATTTCAGTTTTGACAAGTACCCAGATCTTGCATGTCAGTTTTGACAACTACCCAAATCTTGCATGTCATAATTTGGTGGTTGCATGTTGCTTCTAATTAGTTTCATGTCAAAATATATGGTTTCATGCTACTTCTAATCATTTTCATGTTAGTTCTTGATGAATTTGGTGGTTGTAGAAGTTTGCATGTCAGTTTTGACAACTACCCAGATCTTGCATGTCAGTTTTGACAACTACCCAGATCTTGCATGTCATAATTTGGTGGTTGCATGTTGCTTCTAATCAGTTGCATGTCCAAATCTATGGTTGCATGCTACTTCTAATCATTTGCATGTTAGTTCTTGGTGTTTGAAGAAGTTATATCCTATTGGGGTTACACTCTATTTTATCCAGAATGGACAGGTATAGTACAGAGTCTCAGAGGGAACGATCTTGGACAATTGATAGCCAGGGTCAAAATAGTAGAAAGGATGGTTATTTAGACATTCGAGATAAACTTATGAAAATAAGCCATGACATGTCTAAACAGTTGGTTGAGCACCACCGTATAAATGACATATTATCTGACCCAGCTAAGGTGGATAAGTTGACTGGATTTCTATTTGGCAGATTTTCTCATAGGACAGATGACACAATTTCCAAGAACTTGCATGAGGAGTTTGAGAAACTAGCTGATAGCCAGGTAGAGGTCTCAGATTCTACTCTGCCACAGGAGGTGGTGGGAAAGGATATTACACAGATTGATAGTAACGGTCAACTTGATACTCAAATTGAGACAATTGTTTACAAGTTGTCAAAGGGTGATGCCACAGGTATTGAGGATGGTATAGTTACAACAGGCAGTGACTACAGTGTAGTGGGTTCAGATGATGATTATGAGGATGTTGTTGTGCAGGATGGTGAGATACCTGGTAGAGATGAGCAGACATTGAGCATTCATAACTTTGCTGAGAAAGAGTACCAGGCACAGTTAGATGCTTCATCACATGAGGTTGAGGCTGGTAGTACTTCACATGATTTTTCCAACCAGCTGAAGGTGAACACAGATAGTATTGTGACTTCATTATCTCATCATGACAGGTATGTGGAGTTAGTTGGTATTGGTCATATTACTCAGGTGAGGAGTTTGCTTGAGTTACCAATTGATTCTAGTTTACGAATATGGACTCGAGATTGTTATATTGGCATTTGGGATTCAATTGACTGGAGATCTTTAACACTTTTTGGTAGCAGTGTTTGTTTGGGTGCTATCATGGATTTGATTAGCAGATTACACGGTGTTGTCTTTTCTTGTGCCAGTATCTTGTCTGATGTTGGTATTAGTTTTTATACATCGGTGTTGGGATTTGTTCATATATCCAGTCGACCATACTTGCTGGAATGTGTTGATGATCTTTCATATTTGGCAGTGTGTACAGATGAGTCCCAGGATCATATTGGCATTGATGACATCCAGGAGGATGTAGTGGGCAATTTTGAAGACTTAGTTTCTTTGGGTACAGAGGAGTTGGACAGCAGTGCTATAGTTTTTGATACTCTCTATGTTGATATGAGCTTTAGAGTTGATTCACGGGACATGGATGGTAATACTCTAGAGACTAGTAACTTTGAGGATACTCCTTTAGATAGTGCATCAAAGGAGGTTTGTAGGAGACAGTCAAGCCAATGCCATCATGTGTCTAATCAGTTGAGAGTTAGTGACCGAGACATTGCTATCACTTGCCAACATTTTGATGCTGCTCGTCAGTTATTAGCAATTTATGGATGGGGTTCTCCTACTAGTGATGAGCAGGAAGGAAGTTATCTTTCCTTGACAGAGATCCACTCTTTATGGGAGGCTATTCGGATTTTGAGACAGAATTATATGCAGTTGGTAGCTGACAGAGATTATCTTATGGAGTGGGGTAGTACAGCATATGATGCATTGTTGGCCAAGGAAGATGAGGTGAGTGAGCTTACTGAGCAGCTTGAGGTGATTTCTGAGATTCTTGAGAGTACACAGTTGGCTTTCAAGGAGTCACAATTTCATTTGGCTAAGGTGACCATGGAGTTAGAGCGACTACAGTCTTTATCTGATTCTATACAGTCACAAGCTATGGTGTTTGGTGATTCGAGGATGTCCATGGCTGATATTGTCAGAGACAGTGGAGATGGGGATGCATCCATCCTTGATACTAACATTGGCATATTAGGTTCATTCCCACTAGAGTCAAGTTTAGTTGAGTTGGGTATTGTAGCAGATTATTGTATGCCTGACAGGGTGGTGGCCTCTAGTACTAAAGGCACAGAGACTAGAGATGTATCAAAGGTCATGTGTGATGTTGTTGAGTCGACAGTTGGCATGGTTCCTGCTAGTAATACTACTCCCTTGGTGATATCTTTGGAGGTAGTAGTCAGTTCCAACATGGTTGATGATCAATTGCAGTTAGTTTCATCTAGATTACAGTCTGAGCCACTGACTGAGATTGGCGCATTCTATCGGCATTATACTGTGAGGTACGCTCATCAATTTACCTTTGATGACCATGTTGATGAGATTATGATACAGAGATGTACTTTGGTTCCTAGTGCTTATCATCAGTTATGGAATAGTTTGATGCCTCGAGATGAGAGTTGTGATGGGCATGACATGGCGACAGGTTCTATAGTTGATAGCTTGATAATACATGACTTAGAGCAGGAGTTTTGGAGTGATGCTTCAACAAGTTTTGTTATTGATTCTACTCCTTTGGCTATGACATCTCCTGACTTAGCTAGTGATCAGTCACAGTGGGTTGTATCACTTGTTCATGGTGAGCTATTGACTGAGGTTGGTTTTTTTAATCAACATTATATTGCAGGGTATGTACATCAGTTAACAATTGATCCTTATGCTGAGGAGTTGATGGCAGGAAAATTTGGTTTGGGTTCCATTTCTTGTTGTTTATCTTGTGATGGATTTTCACCATTAGGGGTGCATGGGAGTTATGGTTATGAGACAGTGGCCAATGATCTACAGAGTTGTGTTGACTGTAGGAGTTGTACAGTGTTTGGATTCTCCATACTCGGTATAGTTTCATTTGAGAGCATTCACCATTGTTGCAGAGTTGGATTGTACATTCCATATAGGCCAGTGGAATGCATTGATGGTATTTACTATGTTGGTAGTCCACTTTACTTGGGTTTTGATATTCTAAGAGTTTGTGTCTCATGGGTTTTTTACTGTGGTAATGGTGATTTTGGAGTTTGGTTGAGCTATAATTGCCAGTTTGATTATGGATTCCTCTTGGTCATATTGCAGAGGATCTTGCAGGAGTCTGTGTTAATTGGTAGTAGTATAGTTCATGACTACATTTGGGATCCAGGAGGATTGATTGGTTTATTGTTCAGCCATTGCTTGAGGACAAGAAATGTTTGGGAGGGGAGGACTTGTCATGTCCCCTTTTCAAATAATAAAAAAATAATAATCTTTGCTAAGACAGGCAGGCCCAAGAAAGTGAAGTTTCGGAAAAAGGGAGTTAATCTTTGGAAACCGTTGGACTAATAAATGATAATTATTATTAAAATATGTTTCATTAACCTCTCTTGGACGTGAGTTACAGTTATGCCCTTTTTAAAGAAGTTTGGAGGCATTTTGGGGGGGATTCCAGACTTGATTTTCGCTCATTCTTTGTTATTCTTCAGAGGCTGCCAAACCTGTGGAGAAGGAGACCCAAGAACGGGAGTTTGCAGGTTTCCAGGGAGACCCAAGAACGGGAGTTTGCAGGTTTCCAGGAAGGCTAAGGACGGGAGTTTGAAGCCATTCCATGTGCATGCTCATACAGAGTTTTCCTTTGTGCTGAACAGTGCAGATTTGTGAGTTTCCGGGTGTATTTTTGTGAGAGTTTGGTGTTTCCGGTTGAGTATTTCATATCAGTTTTGGTTGCTGCTGTATTTTATACTTTAAGCTGTTAAAATAGATCTGAATATATATATTGGGACGTGATTAAACTTCTGAGATAGATTATTAGTGTTCTTGTGGTGTTTTCGGGCATATTTTGTGCTATTTCGGGAGCCCGATGAGCATAGTTTTGGTCCTACATTTTCGAGCTGTTGTGTAAAGGCTATATGGATCTGGAAATGTCAATTTGTAGGCTGTTATGCTGCTGAAAGTTTTGTAAAAATTTCCATTTTCAGATTCATTAATAATTTGTGAAGTTGTGAAGCTTTTAGCACTATTTTCAACATACCCGATTTGGGGTTTCTTGAGGAATTTGGTGGATCTTTGGGATATTAACTGTTTGATTTTAAAGATCTGATTTGAGGCTTGAAATATCATAAAAAATCAGAAAAGGGACATTTCAAAGTCCCGCAAAACCACCAAATGGTATTACATAAACTATGTGCTACCTAAACCATTGACCTCACATTTAATAATGGACATTTAATTCTTTTTCTCCAATATTAAACAATTACATAGAATATTATCACAATGTTACAATACAACTCATCAAGTCTATCCCATGGGAATCTTTACATATTGCACATCCATCTAGGTGCAACATTATAGAATAAAACAAAATCTCTCATGCATTCCCATGGATTCAATCTAGTGTTACAACAATAAAACCATAGCTTTGATACCACTTGTAAGGAAACTTGCAACAAAAAATATAATTGTTTTGTTTCCACATAACCCATAATAGATCTAAAATAAATATGCAATTAAAATCCACATGCAAGATAATAGACAACATACCCACAAAATGTGACACAAGATATACCCTGAGAAACCCTCGTCAAGGGAAAAAATACAACCTCCAAAAGCATCCATCACCATGTATGTTGGAATTTACAATAGGAAAGGTAAACTTCTAAGTGTGGAGGGGCGGACGGGGTGGGGGTGAATCAGTAGTTTAAACTTCTACCCATAAAAACCATCTCATACATTCACTAAGTAAACTAAAATACCATGTAAAGCATGTATATCTAAAATATAAAAATAAGTAAACACATATGACACCAGATATGATTACCCAAAAACCCTCTAATGAGAAGGTAAAACTGGGGTGGTGATGACACCCACAAATCTTCACTACTACAGTAATAAAGTGTATCCAATGAAGTTTACAATGTTTTGATTATGAGACATGATCTACCCTATGAAAGATCTGCCCTGTTAAAGGCTTACAAAGACTGTTAGGTCTTACCCTGCTAAAGGATTACAACACCTTGTTCAAAGTGTGCTTGGTTAAAGGACTTCAACTCATAATTAAGTAAGTACCATGTTAAAGGATTTCAACTCATAATTAAGTAAGTACCATGTTAAAGGATTTCAATACAACTTGCTAGGACTAATCTATTAAGATATTTAATTGATTCACCTGCTATAATGATTCAGCAATGATCCTATAGTTAGCAACTTGATTGACTGATGATAGATCACCTCTATACATATGTATTCTTAATCCTTTTGATCAAATCTCTCACTGTTGTATCATTTTCCTTTCCTTTGTTCTCCTTTAATTGATTCTGTAATTTAGTCTCTATTCATAACTCCTTGGCCACCATGAATACTTTGTTTGTGCATGCAAACTTCTCTCCTTACTTCTTCATACACCTTTTTTGCATCATAGATAGTTCAAGGTTTGTCCTCCTTAAGAAGACTTTGGTGACTTAGGGTTAGGTATGAATCAACGGCTGTGATTCATCCATTTTGCTACTTAAACCTTCCCTTTTTCTAATTGGCTACATGTAATACATTGGGATTTCAAATTAAGATTTTTCCTTATCTCCAAATATCATAATTCAATCCTTAAGTCAGCTCAAAAATGGTTTACATAGTTGTTTGTGTCATTACAAACAACTATAATAAAAATGTCTTACTTGGCATCTGATGCGGTTCTTTATACTCTGGCTCGGCATCTATATCACTCAACATCCACTGTTTTCTCAACACCTAAATCACTCAACATACACTATTTGCTCAACACTTAACTAACTTGGCACATGAGTGGCTTGGCACTCACTGTGGACTTGGCATGCTCCATTATATACATGTTGTGCTTGACATGTACTATTTATTTGACATGAACTAAGTAAATGTTTAAAGTGTGTAGACACTCACTTGTCAAAACCAATCTAAGACTAACAATGTATTATTCAGAAAAAACACCATTGCAATACAACCATAGAATCCTTCAAAGTGATTGCCACAACTAAACAATCCATGTAAACAAGCATGCATACACACATCCCATGCCATACTTTGAACCTTCACAACTTCTCCCTTGGGTAACCTATCAAGCCTTATTTTATTTGACTTTCCTTTTCGCCTTTTGCTCCTTTGTCTTCTTCATCTTTACAACTACCCTTGTGGCTACTTCATTAGTAGTAAGTCCCACAAAATCACCAAGTGGTATTACATAAACCATGTGATACCTAACCCATTGACCCCACATTTAATATTGGACATTTATTTTTTCTCCAATATTAAATAATTACATGAAATATTATCACAATGCTACAATACAATTCATCAAAAACATTCCATGTGAATCTCTACATGTTGCACATCCATCTAGGTGCTCCTAGGTGCAACATTCCATAATAAAATAAAGTAATATAATATAACAATATTATGCAATGTGTCCAACATTCATTATCTCAACATGTTCTTCTCAATATGGGTTAAACAAACACATATTAGGGTCTTGATAATATAGAGTGTCATGGAGATACTATTTTTTATTCCCAAAATAAATTTTATGGAAGGTAATGGTTTGACACGAAAGTATCTAGTTTGTATCAAGATTCAATAGATGATGAGATGTATTTGTATATTTCTTGAGATGCTTACAAGTGTTTGGAAGAAAGTTGTAATCAAATGCGAAAAATTGGTTAGTTTATATGCAAGTATCTTAGTGAGAAAAAAAAGTTGAATGAAAGTATTGATTTTATTTTAAATTATAATATCCCCCCATCCCCCCTGTTGTGATGTGAAGCCTAATCTAACTCAGAGGTTTATTTGGTGTGGTTTTCCTTTAGATTATTTTTATGGGGGTTTCCAAGACGAGGTCAAGGGGCAGCACCCCAACTGCACTCCTTGTCATAATACAGGGTGGGGTCGAGGGGCAACACACCCATGGGGGTTTTCAAAGGTAGCACCCCCGAAGCCAAAAATGACCTTATATTGTAAAAGGTGCCAACTACTATTTTTCTATTATTCTAGCCCTAATTTTGTAAGTGGCAAAAAGCTTGTATAAAAAGGTTTAGGGTTAGGGATTTTCATAGTGTGTGATTTGAAATTGGTTCTTGTGATGATATTGAGCTGTAAGGGATTACAGATTGTAATTAGGTTGTAATTACTAGATCATAATAATATTGAACTTGTTGTTGGTGGATGTAGCCTAGGGATTGGATGAACCATGTTAAATCTTGGTGTCTTGTGTTCTCTTATGTGTGATCTATTATTTTTTGATATTAGTTATATTTGCATATAACTATTATTTCTATCTGAGGTTAATCCTAACAAGTGCTATTAAAGCCAAATAGTCATCATTTTTTTTATAGCCAAACCATCATCATTTTCTTTTTGTTTTCATTTAGCAATCCCTTTTAGGAAGGTCTCACGGTTGAGTGAGAGTCTCACGGTTGAGTGAGAGTCTCATGGTTGAGTGAGAGTCTCACAGTTGAGTGGGAGTAATGGCAGATGAGGGTAAGCTAAAGGTTGATAAGTTTAATGGGTAGAAATTTCAATTATGGAAGATGCAAATGGAGGACTAGCTCTATCAAAAGGATTTATGGAAGTTGTTGGCAGGAAAAACTAAAAATCAGGGAACTATGACAAATGAGGAATGAGAGATTTTAGATAGAAAAGCACTTGGAAGCATTCGATTATGCTTGGCACCATCAGTGGCATTTAATATTACAAAAGAAAAGATGACAAAAGAGTTGATGGAAACCCTAGTGAAATTGAATGAAAAGCCCTCTGCTTCAAATAAGGTATTTCTCATGAAGCATTTATTTAATATGAAGATGGTAGGAGGTGGAGATGTTGCAGATCATTTAAATCAGTTTAATACTATTACTAGTCATTTATCTTCTGTGGGTATTAATTTTGATGAAGAAATTAGGGCTCTCTTGATTTTGTGTTCTTTGCCTGAAAGTTGGAATGGCTTGGTTATGGTTGTGAGTAATTATGTTTCTGGATCTAATACCCTAAAATACGATGATGTGATCGGTGTTATTTTGAGTGAGGAAACTCATAGGAAAACATCAGATGGATCTAAATCAGGAAGTGCTTTGAACACACAAAGTAGAGATAGAATTATTGGGAGAGGAAATAATTTCATAAATTGTGGGAAATCAAGAGGAAAATCAAAGGGGAAGAGGTCTCAATCCAGAGGACCGAGAGATTCCTAATACTGCGGTAAAACAAGGCATAAGAGGAAAGATTGCTGGACTCAAAAGAATAATGAAGGAGATAAACTAGAAGGGAACAAGGAGTCAAATGTGGTAAGTAACAAATTTGAAGAGGATGTTTTGCTTCTGTCTTTAGAAAGTGTTGACAATTCATGAGTTTTAGATTTTGGTGCTTCATTTCATGCTACACCTCATAGAGGTTATTTTATTGACTATGTCCAAGAGAATTTTAGGCTTATTTTTTTGGGAGATAATGAACCCTGTCAAATTGTTGGAAGGGAAAAGCTAAGATTAAGTTGTAGAATGGGAATCATTGGCTACTACATGAGGTAAGACATGTTCCAAGGCTAAGTAGGAATTTAATTTTAATAGGGCAACTCAGTGATGAGGGTTGTGTAGTTACTTTTAATGATAAAAATTGAAAGGTTTCAAAAGGTTTCCTTATAGTAGTGAAAGGTGTGAAAGTAGGCACCTTTTATCTTTGTACAAGTCATATTGTTCCTTCTACTTTGATTGTTTCAAAGAAAAATGAATATTCAGGAACAATTTATGCAATTGAGTAGGAAGACAAAATAGCTATTTTAGATTATGATTCAACATTATGGCACAATAGACTTGGGCACATGAGTGAGAAAGGTATGAAAGTACTTCATTAAAATAAATTTTTCCCAGGTCTAAAATGTGTTAGCATAGATTTCTATGAAAGTTGTGTGTATGGAAACCAAAAGAGAGAGAGTTTTGTGAAGACTAGGAAGGAAAATAAAAGTGAGAATTTGGAGCTTGTGCATACATATGTATGGGGACCAACTTAGGTATCTTCACTTGGTGGGTCTCATTATTATGTTACATTCATTGATGATGCAACTAGAAAAGTATGGGTTTATTTCCTTAGACAGAAATCTGATGTATTTTAAACTTTTAAGAAATGGAAATTCTTGGTTGAAAATGAGACTAGTAAGAAAATAAAATGTCTCAGATCTGATAATGGTGGTGAGTATTGCAGTCATGAATTTGAAGATTATTGCTCCAATAATGGTATTCATAGATAGAAAATTGTTCCAAGGACTCTGCGGGAAATGAAGTGGCTGAACGCATTAACAAGACTATACTGGAGCGTGCAAGGAGCATGAGGTTGCATGTTGGGTTGCCCTTACACACGTGGGTGGAGGCTACCAATACAATTGTATATTTGATTAATGTAGGTCCCTCTACTCCTTTGGACTGTGGTATTCCAGAGGAAGCATGGAATAGTAAGAAGGTGAGTTATTCTTTTCTCAAAACCTTCGGTTGTGAAGTATTTGCTCACATAGTTTCTAAATATAGAACCAAGTTGGAAGTTAAGTCAAAGAAATATGTATTTTTTGGATATGGCATTAATGAATTTGGTTATAGGCTTTGGAATTTTGAAAATTGTAAAATTGTAAGAAGCAAGGATGTCATATTCAATGAGAAAGTGTTGTACACAGATTTGTTGTAGCAACATGAGAAGAAAGAAGATGATTATGTAGTGTTGGATGATACTCCAAAAGACGATGTTCCAGTCATTCCTCATGATGTGCAACAACTGCAACAGAAAATACCACACACATCAGTGAATGTTAGATGGTCAACAAGGCTAATTAGACCTCCAAAAAGATTTTCTCCCTCTTTGTATTCTATTTTACTTACTGATGCTAGTGAACTTGAATGTTATGATGAGCTATGTAGGTGGATACTAAGCTTCAGTGGGAGTTTGCAATGAAAGACGAAATGGACTCTTTACTGAAAAATAAGACATGAGATTTATGCAAGCTGCCTACAGGTAAAAGGGCTTTATAGAATAAGTGGGTTTATAGATTGAAAGAAGAAGATGGAGGTAAGAAAAGATTTAAAGCCAGGTTAGTTGTAAAAGGATTTGCACAAGAAAGGGGCATTGATTTTGATGAGATATTTTCTCCTATTGTTAAGATGACTTCTATTTGTATTGTTTTAAGTATTGTGGCTACTAAAGATTTGCATTTAGAGTAACTTGATGTTAAAATAGCCTTCCTTCATGGTGATTGAGATGAAGAGATATATATGGCTCAGCCACAAGGATTTGAGGTCAAAGGTAAGGAGAACTTAGTATGCAAATTGAAGAAAAGTTTATATGGCTTGAAGCAAGCACCTCGACAATGGTATCTAAAATTTGACAGTTTTATACATGAGCATGGATATAGTAGGTGTCATTTGGATCATTGTGTTTATTTTAAGAGGTTGGATGATGATAGCAACATTATTTTATGTTTATATGTTGATGATATGCTTGTAGTTGACTCTAACATGGATCACATTAAGGGATTGAAATGCCAGTTAGCACATGCACTTTCTATGAAGGATTTGGGGGTAGCAAAACAAATCCTTGGTATGAAGATTTGCAGAGATAGGAAGAATAGGAAATTGATGCTATCTCAGGTTGATTATGTTGAGAAGGTGTTGCAACGTTTCTCTATGAAGAATGTTAAAGTTGTCAGCACACCTTTACCTAGTCATTTGAAGTTGACTAAGGAGATTTGTCTCAAGACACAAGAAGAGGAGGATAAGATGTCAAAGGTACCCTATGCCTTAGCTATAGGAAGCTTGATGTATGCTATGGTATGTATAAGGCTAGATATTGCACATGTAGTGGGAGCCATTAGCAGGTATATGAGTCATCTAGGAATTGAGCATTATAATATAGTTAAATGGATTCTCAGATATCTCAGAGGAACATCCAATAAGTGTTTACACTTTGGGGGCTCTACTACTAATTTATAGGGCTATGTTGACTCAGATTTGGCAAGGGATATTGATACTATGCAGAGTACTATAGGTTAGGTATTTATTGTTGATGGGGCAACCGTGAGCTGGGTTTCTAGGTTACAGAAGGTTAATGCTTTATCCACTACATAGGCAGAGTATGTTGTTGCTACAGAGGTAACCAAGGAAATGATATGGCTTCAGTTCTTCTTGGAAGAATTGGGACACCCTCAGAGGGATAATTATTTGTTTATAGATAGCCAAAGTGTCATTCATCTTGTGAAGAATTAAGCTCTGCATCCAAAGACCAAACACATATAGTTGTGGTACCATTTCATTCGGTCAATTTTGGATAATGGATAGTTAAAGTTGGACAAGATACATATGGATGACAACCCAACAAATATGTTTACAAAGGTAGTAATAAGGGAGAAGTTGAACTCCTCTTCAGCTTCGGTTGGTCTTCTAGACTGAACATGAATAAAAGAATAGTAGAGTCCAAGGTGGTTTGATCCAATGGGAGCCTCATGTGGTAGCAGTATTGCTACAGGATTAATCTCCAAGTGGGAGATTGTTGTCTAGTGTGGAGTCTGATCAATCCCTAAGTGGGAGATTGTTAGTTTGTGGTGACTGATCAGGAAAGTACTGTACATACTTCATAAATTCTTTGAGAAAAAAATAATTTTGGGCCCTATTTTATCTAGATTTTGGGCCGAAATGTAATTATTAATTATAACACTAAAGTAGTAAAAATACTTGTATAAAAGGGCTCAGGGTTAGGGATTGTTTTAGTGTGGTGATGTGAAAATTGGTTCTTGCGACAATATCGAGCTGTAAAGGATTATGAATTGTAATAAGGTTGTAATAACTAGATTGTAATAATATCAAACTTGTTGTTTGGTGGACGTAGCCCATGGATTGGGTGAAGCACGTTAAATCTTGGTGTCTTGTGTTCTTTTTTGTGTGATTTATTATTTTCTGATATTGTTTATATTTGCATGTAATTGTTATTTCTATTCATGGTTTAATCCTAACATCAATATGTTTAGAACTCTCAAACGGGTACACTATCATCAATGTTAATGGTAACATTGGTCTGATCTATTTGCATTGTGTCACCACTTACTGATACTTTTGAGGTTCTAGGTGCTGGTGAAGATGCTACCTTAGACTTTGTCATCATCTGACTTATAGTTGCTACAATTTCACTTCTTATCTTATCTTTCTCACCCATAATAAATAGAAATGGTCTCACCTTGTTTCTCAAGTAAGGTGCTAGATTTCTCAACAATCTCTTGACTTCTCCTTCATCATCAGTCTTGCATATTTTCCTTATCATAGACTTCCAAAGTTCTATGTCCTCTTCTCGTGCTGGTGCCTTCTTTTCAATAAGTCTGTCATAGAATTTTTGGTTTACCATGCCTTCAATATCTTTAAGTTTTAGATTATTGGCTATTATGTATCTCACAATAGAGATATCAATCTGATCTTTCTCAAAATTATTATATAAGTCATAAAATTTGTTCATCTAAAAAAAGTTTCCTTCATTAGCAATGGCTAAATTTATCTTTTCTATCTTTGGCTTCCAAGGTTGTTGAGCTTTTCCTGTCGACTATTTAGAAGTGGTTGCATCTTTGTCTATTTAGCTTCTCTTTCATCTTCTTCTTCACTAGACTCAACAATTGTCAACAATGTCTTTTGTCTCTTTCCTGGTCCAGTGGCTTGTTACTTGACCCTTTTAGTCTTTGTGGTCACATCTTCCACTAATCTCTCTGACTTCCTCTTCAGCTTACTTGGTTGTACATCTGATACTACTACATAAGGAATGCTCTATTTCGAAGATGTCTCTACAATAGATACTGATAAAGGTTGCACATTCATTATACCTTGTTTCGTAGTCTTCCAGTGACTCACTTTCAGTCATACCGACCTATGATAAAGCTTTCTTCATTATTGTTTCTATCTTCTTGTGAGATACTTTCTCCAAGGATTCCTGATAAGTTGATTGGGTAATCTCATCATGAGTTCCAAATCTATACTCAGCTTGGTCCTTCTCAGATTTCAATAATAAACCAATGCATCCAACTGCTACATCATCACTCAATTCATAACCTAAGGGATAAATAAATGTTTCTCGAGGTCCTACTGCTTGAATATAAGTAAAATCTATATCAACCATAACACAAATATCTTCTTTAAATCTATCTACAATTACAGGTGCAACTCTTAATCTTTGTCTCATTTCATTCTAAAATGTTTTCATTATTAAATTCCCACTATCCAATATTTTATGTATTGGATGTCTTCTACATACATCTGTAATCTTCTCCATTATACATCTGTCACTGCTCATAATCTCTGTGACTGATAAATATGGAAATCTCTTAAGTACATGAAAAAATATATGATCGATTAGTGACTAAAATCTAAACACACCATTCTTAGTCCTTTTGATTTTCTCTAGGCTCTCAAGAAGTTGCATTCTTAGAATTTCTCTAAGGTTAACTTTTTCCTTTTCAACACATATCTTGTAGGCTGCATAGATGAATCTGGTTAACAATTCATCAATCTTAGAAATTGCACATATAGAGTAGCAGGAATCTTACATCATCTTGTTTAATGGTGTTGATCACCATGGCCTTTCCATTATAAACAACTTTTGTGTAGCTCTCGACTTTCTTCTTAATCAGTTTCTCACCTATAGGTACACTACCTTGTTTACTAAGACCATTTACGTCATGACTAAGGTCGGCTGACATATCCACTACATTATCTTCCATCCATAGTTTTCCATCATGTATTCTACTTAGTATGATCTGTGTCCACTCATCAATGTCCAATTCTTTATAGAAATGATATTTGAACAAGTCTAGTTCATTCAAATGTTCAAAACCAAGTTTTACAGTCATATTATGATTAAATACTAATTTTGTATCCTTGTTTATATACTCACTCCCAATAGATTGAAATTTATTGGTAAGATAACTTCCTACATCTTCCAAATAAACTACATTATTCAAAGTAATGGATAATGTTAAATTAGGGTTTCCTTCTATGGGTTTCACATAAATAACCTTCAATTTAGGTCTCTCCTCATTCTCAACATTATGAACTACTGACATATCCATGATTCTATCAAATATAAACTTTTATCGAATAAATTATGCAGATAAATGATAAAATACCTTTTTCCAAAAATAGGGTTTACTTCAAAATTGCCTTATCAAGTCACTTCTGAGTACTTTATGCTTCGAATGTAATCATAGTGAAGTGATAATCAAGTTTATACTCCATTTTATTTCTTCAACTTGAACTTGCATTAACTGTGTACTTTGCAAACATGAAAAATCTATCAATTATATTTTGAAATCAAATATATGCTCAAGATCTTCTATCCGATCTTCAGATGCTATTCAAAGTTTACCATAGCTTCCTTCCATTATAACAATGCTCCAAGAATCTTCACTCCATGAAATTCTCTGTAAAAACATAGTTTTCATCATCTGCTACAGAATTAACTTTTTCTACAATAACAGTAACTCTTAATTCCTTCATAACTAGTTTGGATAAGCTCCAGATTACAAGTGAGCTTAGATACCATCTAAACTTATCTCGATACACCTTTTCCCAACTTTGCTACCTCTAGTTCGATCTCTAGATGAAGTTTTCAAATTCTAGTGTTGTGAACAAACTTAATTCAACTTAATTGAATCAAACTCGATTACTAACTTCGATCTTCCTATCTCATCATCTTCTAAATTTTCTTTTGAGATGTCTGATTCTTTTACAAATGCCTCATTGAGTTCTTATCAAAGTTCACTGACTACATATGCTTGTTCCTCATCATCTTTGTTAGATATGGAGTTCCTTTCATGGTTCCTTCTGTCATTTCTAACGTTTCTTCCATCATTCCATTTGTTTCCAAAGTTTCTTCCACTGTTCCTTCTATCTCTGAAGTTTTTATCCATTCTACAATACTTTGTTGTATGTCCGAAGTTGTTGCATAACTGACATACTAGAGTTCTGCTTCTAGGATTCTATTGATCATCAGGTGCATGACAATTTTGAGCAATGTGTCCAAAGTAGTTACACTTATAACACATGATTTGTCTTCTTTCTTCATAAGGTCTTCCTTCTCTCAATGTCCTCTCATTAAATCTTCATCTATCTATAAGGTTAGTATTTCTAGACATTATACTATTCCTTCTATCATTATCATATTTAGGTTTCCTACAATCAATTGCTTTATGACCCATACCATGACAATTATGACAATAAAAATCCTTAACATGATTAAATGATTTATTTGTACAATCTCTTTTTGTATGACCTATTTCATTACATTAAAAACACTTACCTCTAAATTCATACCTAGTTTCCTTGGGAGATTCCACTTCCTTTGGTTCATCTAATATCTCAACTTCCTTTTCTTGTCCAACTTCTTTAGGTTTATCATAAGATTGATTGGATTCAATTTTATTATCAAATTTATCTTTTTCTTTCGGATCTGATCTAATCTTAGGTTTCTTTATAGACATGTTAAATAGATAACCAAGACCAGTCTTATCATAAGTGGGTCTTTGTATTGCCATTGAATCATCAATCTTTTCTCTGCTAGAATAATGCTTCTCACGTTGTTGCTTGCATTGAGTTAATTCACCTTTTACAATAGTGTTGTACTTATGAAGTTCTTCATGATCTTATTTCAATGTTTCAAGCTCAGATGTCTTCTTCGCTAGACTTGCTCTAATATCTCTATTCTTAGTCTTCAAGTCAAATTCAACTTTGCTAGGATCACTCCTTAGAGTCAACTTTAGATTTGTAATCTTCAATTCATGCTTCAAGTTCTTGTACTATGTCTTCAACTTTGAATAATCATCATCACTAGTTTCAAATTTAGTAGATTTAGGCTTGGATTTGAGATGTTCAATCTTGTCCTTCAATTGTCCAATGTATACTTTTGAGTCTTCATATCTATCCTTCAACTTATCTCTTTCTTCAATAAGAAGATCAATTTTTTCAAGTGCCTCTTCAAGGTTCTTCATCAACTATTCCATATACATAGGTATCTTACTCAAGCTATTAAGCCTCTTCTAAGTAATTATACTCTGATACCAATTGTTACAAAATATAGATTCCATAACTTCTTTCTTGGCTGATCTCTTATCTTCAGCATGATCTCGGATCAGAAAATAGCTTCTCAAAACTTTGCATATATTGTTTTCACAAAAGTCCGCATACAATTGCTCAACACAACATATCACTACTTCTTCATTTGAATTTTCAAGATGTCCTTTGCATAAATACCATGCCTTTACACAAATTGCTACTAGGTCAGCTAAGATCATAATACACTTTTCCAACTTAGAGTAAACATCTAGGATGTCAACCCTAATTGAACAAGTAATTATTTTGTAAACCAAATAATTCCTTTCCTTTAATTTTGTTGTCCTATTTCATTGGTAAAACACAAGTATTTCTTTTTCGTATAGTCTGTACTGACTTACGAGGTTATACACATCATCGTCAACATGTATACAATCCCCATCTAACTTTACTAGTTATAATATGACGTCACTAACAAGTTACATACAAAACAATACACTATTGTATACCAAATTCATACATAGACATTTTTCTGTGTACCAAAAGCTAAGTATCTTTATTTTTGAGCTTTCCTGTAAACATGTACATCATGTGTTGCCATAAATGACAACAATTACATATCTTCATTAGCCAATTGTCAACACATCTAACCTCTTAAAGTAAACAAAATGATTTCAATGACACCTATTATATATATGCTCATGCATAAAACCACCAGATACCATTTCCAAGGTGCTTGCTTCAAGTCATATAAACTTTTCTTCATCTACACACTAGATTCTCCTTGCCTTTGATGTTAAATCCTTGTGTCTTGTGTTCTCTTCTGTGTGATTTATTATTTTTTGATATTGGTTATATTTGCATGTAACAGTTATTTATGTATCTGGTTAATCCTAACAAGAGGAGTTGAAACAATCAAAAGTCTTCATAAAAGAGAGATCAAAGACCTTATATTCTCCAATAAATGTGGACATAAAAATCTAAAGTTCCCCAATCATCCTCAAATAACAAGGAAGAAGGTTCTCTGCTTAATTGATCTTTAATTTCAACTTTGTCCTTTTGTTTCTCTTCCCTAGATTTTGGTGCCTTCAAAGATTCAATGATATAACAGTTACTAGGTTTATCATTCACATGTAAATTATACATCAAGTTTTCATAGATAAACTTAACTTTGCGATGAAGAGTACAAGGAACAACATGCATGTTATGACACCATGGTCTCCCCAAAAAAAGGTTGCAATTGAGAGGTCCAAACATCACATGAATCAAAGTATCTAACACCATAGGACCAACTTTGACAGTAAGAGTTATGACTCCCAAAGTTTTCTTAGCAATATTATCAAAACCACAGACAAGAAGACTATCCAACTTTATAGTAGACATAACAACATTTATAACTTTCAACATATCCAGGCTACAAACATTCTATCCCATGCCATTATCAATTAGGGTTCTGCGAATGAGATTCCCATTGATAAGAACTGCAACCATAAGAGTGTTATAATGATATTGAACTTCCTTAAGTGGAAAATCTTCACTAGTAAGTACAATCCGAAGAGGTGTAGGTATAGCATGCATACATTCTAAGAAATAATTTACAATATATAAATTAGGTAGAGGTTCAGGAAGAGTAGATAAATCCTTTTTGCAAAGCTTCGTGATAGGTAGGTGAAGTCTGAAGAAGTTCCCATAAGGCAATTTTAGCAGTAGTATCGCAAAACTACTCAACTAAATCATACTCCTTTCCAAAGGAACTTGGTAAATCATATGCTTGAGGAAGTACTAGTTGAGAAGGTGGTAGAGATGTAAGAGATACTAGAATTGTTGATTGGGGATTATTTCATGTCTGATAAGTGTGAGCAACTAAAGTTTAATCAAGTAAATCCCTTTAAGGACAATAAGAGGCTTATCATCCCAAGGAGTTCTTTTAAGAGTGATATCAGGTTGAGAGAATCACATAGGTTCAATACTACACACAGTATCATATATAGGAAGTCATGACATAACCCTACTATAAAGGTTTATTGAAAAAGATGTAGAGGAAGTCGTAGGAAGAATGGATTCAATGAAGATCTCGTTCTTTTCATCCAGCCTTCATTGATAGACACCTTTGAAGGTTCTCTAGAAAATGCATCATCAAAGTACTTGTAAAAGAAATCATGCATCTTGAAACAAAAATATATATGTAAGATTAACATGTAAAATGTAAAGGTAATCTAATAATAATTTTTTATTTTTTATTTTTTTGTATTTATAAATGCAATGCATAAAAGAAATATATAACTACCAAGATCAAACAAAAGAGAGTGCTTCACGTCGATTTCACCAAAATGTTTAGGGGGGAAATGACATCAATGATAAATAATGCAAATAAGACTAAGAAAGTTGAATAATTTCTCACCGAGCCATTCAATACAAGAGAAAGAAGGGCTTCCAAGCATAACTCTTGATAAGTCCTAAATTTGATTAGAAAAACCCCAAAAGGATAAAGTGACACCAATGCAAAATCTAGAAACTCCTCAAGGAAGTATAAATATAAGATATGACAAGCATGGATCTGAAATGCACATGAATAGACCAATAGAGATCAAAAAGTAAATGCATGCTAAGAGGGAAAATAAGAGGTGAAGTACTTATTTAGAAATGTATAGTGCACGATGTAAATTTTTTCTAGGAATTTTAGATTTGATATTTTTTTGAATTCCCAATTGCGGATCTCAAAATAAAATGTTGAAAGGAATAAAAACCAAAAATATGCCCAAAATCCTAGACTGAAGGACTAGGTTAATTTGGAAGGACGTCCTACAACCAAGTTGATGTAGTTTGCAACTCCAAAACTAATGACTCTAGAAAGCTCTTGCATAGTAGGCTCTAGACTTATAATTCGTTTTGCTCCCAACCTGCAAATTTGTAACAATTTTATGTGTGTGTGTGTGTGACTATAAAGGGGTTTTCCTTAGTCAACCCTTCGCTTTGATGATTTCCACCTCCATGAATAGTCATTAGGAAAAATGTCATGTGTATGTGTGTAACCCTAGATTTGTAGATCTACAATATAGAGATGCTAAAATGCTAAGAATCTACCCTGTGAGTGAAACCCTAACATATAAGCGTGTATGTATGTAAATGTATGAAGGTGTAAAGAATCATATTTGAAGAATGATGTAAATATCATACCAAGACCCCAAGGCTAAAGTACTCTAACCATCTTTGAGATCCCTTTGGAACTCCATAATTGATATATTCGCCTTTGAATGCTTGATTGAAGAATGATAGCCTTACTTTCCATGAAGAATAAGAAACTGGACTTTGTTTTCACCTTGTAATTACTCCAAGTTAGATTGGGGTGTCCACACTTGCTTTCTTCTTGCTCCTTTCATACCATTTTATGTCATGTTATGTTCAAATGAGGGATTAGATGCCTTTTTATAGTAGATTTTTGGAATAATCACAAAATTGCATTGTTGGGGTTGACTCCACAAGCAAGATTTTAGCAAGAGTGTTAAAAAACTAGAAGCCCAAAATCACCAGGACTAGGTCAACCTAGGTTGACCTAGTCTAGACTAGGTCGACTTGGGTCAACCTTATCTAGAAGATTGACCTTTAGGGTCTCTCCATCTAGATTATGTACTAGTATAGGTTTAATGATGGAGTATGTGTCTCAGACTATTATTCAGAGATCTAATCTAGGGTTTGGGGGTCCTAGGAAAAGAGGACACTCACATATTAGGTCTTGATTCAATGATTGAGGGAAATCAAGGAGGGTTGGTTAGGTCCTGCCTCAATTTCACCTAAGAGAAAAGATGTGAAGTATGTGCTAAATATGTGAATATGAAATGCAAAACACAATAAAGAGGAGCTAAAAGGTCTTAAATAAAAGTGTGTCCAAGTTAAGATGACACACAATATACTATTAAAATTGAATATGTTGTTGTTGCAATCAATTATTCAAATATTGTATGGATTAAGAAACTATTGGAAGGTATGAAAGAGGATGTAATCAAGCTTGTTACTAATTATTGCGATAACACTAGTGAAAAAAAATTCAAAAAAATTGGTGATCCATGCAAAAACAAAGTATTTATCTATCAAATATCATTATTTGAGGGAGCAACTACAAGAGAAACAAGGCTTGAATATGTGAAATCTAAAGAGTAAATTGCTAACATATTTACTAAGTCATTACCTAAGGATGCTTTTGAGTATCTAAGAGGTAAGCTAGGGATCCTTCCTCTATCCAAAATTCCCTAAGTGAAGATGCATGCTACGTCAATTCATGGATGAACTGTAATATCTTTTTGGGTTTGATGCAAGAGTTCACACTTTAGGAACATTTATGGAGTTGTGAAAATGATTGTGATGAAACTAATATATATTGTACATGCAAGGTGCAAGGACAACTACAAGGTTTTATAAGTTTCATATTAAATTTATAATGACTTTTGGCATTGGTGCCAAAGGGGGGGAACTATACCCAAGGAGGAAAAGTACATCAAAGGTGGAGAAAACTAGTAAAGGAGAAGATTACCTAATGTCAAAGGGGGAGAATCTGTAAGTGTACAAAGAAGAAGAAGTATAGAAGATTATCAAATGGTGAAGTGTACCAAAAGGGTAGAGAATTTTCAAAAGGAAAAATGTTGATGAAGATTGTTGATGTTGAAGGTACATATTGAGTTATAGAGATACTATTGATGAAGACAAAGAGCTAGAAAATTATATTGTTGTCAATGCATACATTTGATTATCTTATGTAATGCTTGTAATGCAAAATCACATGTTATGTGTTGCCATCACTGCCAAAGGGGAAGATTGTTAGCCCCAACTGATAATATAATTGGTAATGTGATGAATGTATATTAAAAGAGTCATATCAGTTGTTATGTTTTCATTGATGTCAAAGTTCTAGTTGACTAGACATTATGCTAACTTAGTAGACTATCATATCATTGTAATTGATGAAGAGGATTTGAGGGAAGTATGTTAAAGAGAAAGTTCATAAGTATGGTATTCAATGAGCACTTGAAGGAGTTGGACAATGATAACATAATGATGGTGTGATTCATTTACAATCATGTAATATTTTAATGTATTGAGCTACTCAAGCTTAACCGAGTGATAAGGTTAAAGAAGGAAGACAATAGTCATTGAGTGACTATAGTATTCACTAATTAGTTGAAAAAGTTAAGAGGAAGTTTAGTATTGCCTGTGTGAGTCTAGTATTAGCTGAGTACTATATTACCTGAGTGAAATATTATGTTCACCTAGTAACAACTAGAAGAACAAGTTGAAAGAAATGAAACCTAAGGCCTACTTTTGATGGAAATTTGGAATGTTTGAGATGTTCAAAGGCACGTTACAAGTACAATTGGGAAATTCGATAAGGATCTAATGTTGTAGATTGAAGAAAGATAAGGAAGTGCACAAACTTCTATGAAAAGTTCTATTTTATATAAGGTTAAGTACATTGAATCTAAGACCAACGATGGTTATTAAGCGACAATAGATGGAAGAATTTGGAAGCATTGAAATGACTATTTAAGGAGATGTTCAAGATAAATTTTGGTTGCTAATTGGAAATTAATATTGTTTTGAATACAAACTATTGAAGAAGGAGAAAGAAGAGACTTGAACCAGGACAACCAAGTAGAGTTGAGGAAGGAGAAAGAGAAGGTGTAAATCAACCAATCAAGTGAACAAATAAAAAATATTAGAAGATGGAGATCAGACAGAGACACAAATAGAAAGGAGATCTGAACAAGCAAGGTAGTGTTATACCTAAACATATCATTTTTACACTTTTACTTTCTAATCATTGTAGCAAAAAATATCATAGAGCTAGTGGACCTAACAAGGCTACGTGAAATCCTATATGGTAACATCGATTAGGGGTGTTAGTAAGTTCTTTAAAATAGACTACTCTTTAGAAAAGATCAAGGAGTGATGAGGTCTGGATGATCTTTTGGTTAAATCCTCTAACAAGGTTACATTAATAATGTGTTGTAACCTTTAACAAGTTTGGCTCCTAACAGAGCTCACTTCATAAGAGTGATTTTTTTTTTTGGGTTGTCAATCCCAGGAGGGTTTTCCCTTCGTAGGGTTTCTACATTATAAATCTTGGTGTCAATTGTGTAAATATTGTTATGTTGCAAGTTAGTTTTCACATTATTTTCATTTTACTACAACTTGATAACAACTAAGTATATGGTCAATAATAACTAAGTGATATTAGTGTCAATTGGTTATAACAAAATAATGAATGACAAGTTTGAAGTAAAGTGATTGAATATGTTAATTGTGATAATGAATGAATAAACCGAGTGATTATGGATGACATTTGTGAAGTTTGTTTGGTATTGAAATTGGAAAAGGGTGTGTAGAATAACTGAAAATAATTGATTCACCCCCTCTCTCAGTTATCTAACACTTTGAGCTTCCTTCTAAGTCTATAAGTTTGAAGAACTATAGCTTTGCTTGTACAAGGATATATTATATAAATCCATTTTTTCATAGTGTATTTTCACTATTTTTGTAAGCTATTTTCACATAAAGTTTTCTCGGGGCATTATATTAAATTGTGTAAGTTGTTTGTCTTGATTTAAGTTCTTCAAATCTTCTCAAACGATAATATATTAGAAACCTCAAAGCTATCACATAATATCTTAGTTACTGTATAAGATTACAAGTTACAACTATAGATTATATATTGTGAATATAAATTGGATTTAGATGATATATATTGCCACTATGGAGAAAAAAAGTAAGAATTTGCAAAATTATTTGTTATGTATTTTGTGACATTCTCTTTTACTATTGCCTTCAATAAAGTAGTGCGATGATAATTTTTTGGAGGTTCATCAAAATATGTAAAATAGTAAGAAGAAAATATTGTTCGAATCTTCATTTCAAAGTAGACACATACTTTGGCGACAATTTGTTTTAATTGTAGGTGTTAAAATATAAATATGCCTACTCATCAAACAATTGTATCTTACGATTTGTCATTTTTTCTTGTAATCTCATCAATAGGGTGTTCCCCTGTAATGTTTGTTTTGTCTCATTTACACATTCTACATTAGACTCAACACATTTGAACTAAATTTCACAATTTTGATCTCTGTAACTCCTAAAAATTCCTAAATGTTGGAATCATGAATGCAAAGAGTTTGAAATAAAAAGAATTATGAGATAATTACGTTCAAAGCACTAGAAAGGTGTTTAGATCTATGTTTAAAACACTTGAAAGTGTTGTATCATATTGATGGTGTCAGCCGACTGGATGGTTTCGGCGGTGTTTCTGTAGCCGACGGATTGGCTGTCATCGGTGTTTTGTATTTTGTAGCCGATGGGTAAATAGTTTGTAGCGAATGTAATGTTGTGGCCGACGGACTCCTTCGGGAAGGTTCGGCGATAGTATTTATATCCCGTCTGGGATCATTGTGAATCATCTATCATCTACTATTACGAATATTATGAAGCCTAATGTATGTTTGTGGCATATGTGAATATAATTCTGCTATTCTGTTCCATTGTCTGTATGCGTTGATTTCTTTACCAGTACAGTAAACATTTGGCGCCATTGTTGGGGATTGAACCTGAGTCACCCGCGTGACAAGCGGGAATACTCACCACTATACTACAACGACCACTCTTTCAACGCATATAAACCATGGAACAGAATAGCAAAATTATATTCGCATATGCCAAACATACATTATGCTTCATAATATTCATTAGTAGAAGATCATAATAATTTACAATGATCCCAGACGGGATATAAATATTATCCACTGAACCTTCTTGAAGGAGTCCGTCGGCCACAAACATTATGTCCGCTACAAACTATTTACCCGTCAGCTACAAAATACAAAACACCGACGATAGTCATTCTATCGGCTACAGAAATACCGCCGGGACCATCCAGTCGGCTGACACCACCCCCCCAAAAGAACAGTCATCTCCTGATGACTATTACAAAATATCTGAAACAAATTAACAAACAAAATACATTAACAGAGTGACTACAACAAAAAATTTTCTTCTGTCACATTACTTCCACATTCATCCTGTTACATCTGTAGCCTCTGCTAACACAATACTATCTCCTCAAGCTGACCTTGATAGCCACTCGTGCTACTTTCTCTACTTCCAACACTAGGTCCACTGAGCTAAGTGTCGTTGCACTGCCTCCAACTGGATGATTAGCTCCTCCCGAACTCTCTACGCATCCACCAAGACAGCCTCCTGGCCAACACCTACTCCTAGTGCCTCTGGTACACAGAAAGTCCATCCTTGTAGCAACTTCAACTCTTCTCAATTGGTCAGACTCCCACAACTAATATTTGCAATGACTGGGGGTCCAGGGGGCAACGCCCCTAGCGGGATCGAGGGGCAGCGCCCCAGGTGTGCTCCCTGTCGCAATACAAGGCGGGGTCGAGGGGCGGCGCCCCTCGCCACCAAGACCAAATTAGCACTTCGAAATCCACACAAAATTGCACGAAACACACCATTTTTGTCATTTTCTGTCGATTCTGCACTCTTTCTGGTAACCACTGCTGCTTCCCCTTCCATTCGGCATCGTCTGCTACTCATTCCGAACAACTTGAATCTGTCGTCATTTATTTATTTATTTATTTTTAGCTCCTCACTTTTGACTGCTTCCATGGCTTCTAGGCTTACACACACCTCTTTCCCCCTCCTGTATTCCAATCCTCCAACTAATATTTTCCAGTCTGCCACACACCTTTCCCATTGCTAACTCAAACCTTCACCCAAAGCCAAAGTTGTTGCTTGCTAGATTGACAACATGCACATGCTCCCTTCTAGTGTGCATTCTATATCTAGATCAAACTGTCGCCCTCCCATTGCAAACTGCCATCTAGCGCCACAAAAAAAAAAAACCATAACACTGCGGGAGATTGCTTATCACTGGCGGGACACTATTTTACAAGCAGCAAAAATCATTGAAAAAGAAGCCCGCGGGAATGAGAAACCTGCAGGGTTACAGTAAGGCAGGGCACCTCTTGCGGAAGAGGTCCACGGAGCTATAAAGACACAAGGATCCGATACCCAGCTTTTGATTGATAAAAGCACATCAGCTACAATAGAACAACGTCACTCGTGACCTCGTCAGAGGAAAAGAACTATGGTTAAAAATTGAATCAGAAAATGGAAGATATTATGGTGCACTTACCATCTGCTACATAAGTTTCTGTCTTGCTCTATACTCAATTGCATTAATTAGAGGACCACGATTGGATATTCCTGGTTGGTTTATGGTTTCCAGACATATCACCACCTCACTTCCTTGTGTGTAGATGTACGTGATTGGCAGCTCAATGAAGTGATTTTGCAAAGCGTTATTTTAAGCTACGAGTCTCTTACGACCATTAAGCATTTTAAGGTGGACAATATTTCCACAGGATAGGTGCATGTGTACAGCATAATCTCGGCCTCTTCTACAGGGTGAGATTTTTTTGTAACGGACGGAGGAAATATATATATATATATATATATATATATATATATATATATATAGAGGAACAAGCCATTCTACATGGAGTCAACAGGCAAGTGAAAGTCGTGGAAGAGTCAGTTGGCAGCAAATATGGAACAGAATTCAAGAGTTTTGGCATCAGGGATTCGAGTTGCAAACCCCTCCGGTTCCAGTAGCAAGAAACAGAAGACCAAGGAGGAACTCACTTATCTCACCATCCAGTTTGAGAGTCTTAGTGGGAGCGAATGCTGGAAGTGGTGGCAGGAGACCCTTGAGACAGACCAAATTAAACAGATTTTGATGCGGGCATAGGTGCATTGGGCCATTTAGCTTCCCATCTTTTCCATCTGATTGTTCGAATCAGTATTGCGCATTATGATAAAGACATATAGCGCCCGGAGCAGAACAAGTACATTCCTCTACAAATAGCAGCAGATGATGGTGTCCTTTAAACCTAGGGATTTCACTAGGGTTTTCGGCATCCCTGGCCCCGATGGGAGGAAAGTGAAAATCAAAAACCATAAACTCTCACGGAAAAGGAAGGAGCATTAGATAGATCTAGTGTGTCAGGATCTTACACCCATTGAGAGGGAGACAACGGTTCAGGGGACAAAGTGCAGAGGGATTCGCAGGGACTTTATTCGAGAGGGTCATTGGCGATGTATCGTGGACGTCATCAAGAGCAAGTTGACAGGCGCCACTCAAGCTTCGGATATAGCATTGTCGCAGATTGTGTTTATGAATGGTATCATGCAAGGAGTGGTGTATGATTGGGCCTTAATGCTTGTTGATAGGATGGAGGAATTCATGATGCTTCAACATCGAACATTTTTTATGCCGCACCATGCCATCGGGCTATTTCTGGAGGTTGCAGCTAGCCAAATTCCACTAGATGGTTTTGAGGCTCCTCCAAGGGGCAAGTTGGTAGACAGGGAGCCTCCCATATTCTACTGGTGACACTTGGATATAGGAGGATCAAGAGCAAGTCACAAGAAAGGACTTCGCGAACTGGCTGCTTTCAAAGAGACAGATAGCGGATGGGAGGGCACTTCAATGAGTGACGGGGCTGAGTCCGTGGAAGAAGAGGTGAGCACATTGACGAAAGTTGACAGTGAGGCAATGGGTAGTGGGCCCACATTCTTTACCCCTCCTCAGCTGTCAACTTTAGGCAGTTGACTACCTTTCCAACAATCATTCTGACATTTGGTCAGCGCCATGCCCCGGTCCTTATGACTCCTCCAGCGGAGGCAGATGTCCCACGGACAATGACGGAGATGGTCCCACAACCAGTGACAGATGTTGTCCCACGAATAGTCGCCAAGATATTGTCGACGGCTGTAGCGGAGGTGATTCCAATTGTACCAGCAGATGTCACCATTGCAGTCTCACAGAGAGCATAATTGCCACCGCCGGAGCCTAAGCTGCAGGTTCGATTGGAGGTCATTGATTATGATGTAGTTGTCACTGTTTCATCATGTTTTTTAGCAAAGGCTAAGTCAACTTAGCCAGTACTAGAGGAGAACATGCAGCTCGCGTAGTTAGACCAACCGAAGGTGATGGATAGAGCTAGTGAGTTTCTGAGGCAGCAGTTTCGACTCACTCCTACGAAGTGGGGTCTATCCATTCAGTCTCTTAAGCATTTAGGAACATCACCAGTAGTACCAGAGCCTCAACTTTAGGAGGAGGGAATGCCACATGCCGTGGTTGCGCCAATAGCAGAGAAGGCGATACCGGATGTGGGCATGGCTCCCGCTGATGAGGAGGAGAACAATGATGCAGAATGGTCATTGGAGGACTTCGCCAAGGAGGATTACGGGTTGGATGAGGAAAGGTGTCGGGATTACCTCAGGACTATGAAGTCTGCGTTGAAGAAGGGACACGATGTGGCAATTCAAGCCCTGACTCGGCGGAGGAAGTGACATTTGATCAGAGCATATATCCGTGGGATTTGTCCTCAGTGATTTCAAACTTGTTTTGTAGACAAGGGCTGGGCGGTGGTAGAGACAGCTGAGATGTTGGCAAATTGGGCTACTGAGCTAGAGTTGGGACCCAGTGACACCCCTATGATGAAGCTGGCACATGAGATTGTGCAATTGTATAAGGATGTTTACTATAGTCGTCGGCATGCAAACGCGGACAAGGTTGCAGCAGAGAGATCATTGATAGCTGAGAGTGAGGCTAGATAGAAGCTAGCCATCAACTTGGCCGACCAACAGGCAGCATGGGTTGCCGAGCGGGCAGCACTACTGGTAGATATGGCAGCAGTGGTGTAGGAGAGGGACGTGGCTAGGCAAGGTACAGAGGCGGCAGTTCGAGATAAAGATGCGGCTGAGCACGAGATGCAATTAGCTAGGACGTAGGCTATGGATGTAGCGCTTCTTCTAAAGGAGGTCGTCGAAGTTAATTCTTAGATTCAGACAGATCTCTGCATCAGGATAAAGCAGGTGTATGAGTTACGTCGCCAGCATCACACTTCTGGGACGCCCCCTTGTCTCTAGTATTTCTTCTGTTGTCTGTAAGTTGTCTCCTAATTTTGTTAGTCGTCAAGAGACGACTTTTTTTTTGGGGGGGGGGGGGGGGGGGATGGTGTCAGCCGACTGGATGGTTCCGACGGTGTTTTTGTAGCCGACGAATTGGTTGTCATCGGTGTTTTGTATTTTGTAGCTAATGGGTAAATAGTTTGTAGCAGATGTAATGTTGTGGCCGATAGACTCCTTCGGGAAGGTTCGGCGGTAGTATTTATATCCCGTCTGGGATCATTGTGAATCATCTATCATCTACTATTATGAATATTATGAAGCCTAATGTATGTTCTGGCATATGCGAATATAATTTTGCTATTTTGTTCCATTGTCTGTATGCCTTGATTTCTTTATCAGTACGTTAAACATATGAGAATCAACTAATTTTAAACCAAAACTTTGTTGTGAATTAAGAGAGAATAAATCAAAGATCCTTATTCTTTTGAATCACTCATTAAACAATGATTCATTACAAAACAACTAGTTCTTATATTATTATTACCTACAAAATTCAAATCTTTTGCACATTGAACAAACCAACAAACTGACAAATTTTTAAAATAGAGATACTCACATTTCAAAAGAGAGGGTCTCACACCTCCATTGTTGCTCTCCTTTGTTTATTAGTCCCTGCTACATCTATAGGCAGGGAGCTAATGTGTCTAATGGTGGTCACAATTAATTTTGTAATAGTTTGTAGTGAGTTTCTAAAGTTCAACAATTAGTTTATTTTTTAATTAGTTTTCAAACAATAATCTCTAGTTTTTTATTATCCAATTGCAAATTTGTCAGGGATAAAATTATTTTTTGACACAAAAAATAGGAAAAAAAACCAATCTCCATAATATTCTTCTAAAATTGTCATTTTTTAAATAAAAATTTTGAACTTCTCAAATCTTTTACAACCTTCCACTAATTGTTATGAAAGTTTCTCCAATGTCTTCTAGATAGACCAGAAATCAGCAACTAGGGGATCAATGAATGGTAGAAAAATCTAGACCATTCACAAGTTAACTATTGAGAACAACATGATCTGAGATCAACAACCTTGCCCATCCTGTGAATCTTCATCTAACATAATCAAGCCATGCTTATGTAGGCTTGAAAGAAAATATGTCCATAACTAGTATGCGTACCCCTTCAAACCACAAAAAAATTGAGTAAAAACACCATCAATTATGTACCAAGAACATTGTAACCCTTGTCACATTTGAGCATAAGCTTTTCACAACAACAAATGAGTATAAAGTACTCAATTATGGTTTGAATTGATGAAGCTACATTATCCACCAAATTCTCCTTCTCAGTAGGTGGTGTAAAGAAAAAATGATGCCATTTGCCTATGTATTTGACTAACATAGACATAGTATTATCCTTTTGTATAGATTTATTGTGACCATCCAACTTATTTACTATTTTTTAGGCTTCTAAACAAATAGTCATGGTTTCCAAAATGTCCAACACAAACTTGAGAAGCAATTGACATGGCTGACTGCAACACGTCAAAGACACTAGAGGGTGTATGTAGTAGCCACGACAATGCAACAACTGACGATCTATCCAAGATCATAGAAATCTCTATGTTGATGTCCAAACTTTTGCACCATCCAAAGCATCTTCTTTTGCCTGCAAGACACTTTGCACACTTAGGAGATAAATGACACAAATTTTAATAAAAACTAATTATTAACAAACTTTGCAATTTGAGGTGGTAGGTAGATAAAAAAATTTGCACCTATGTTTCCTCCATCGAATCGACCTACCCCTACTACTATTGGAATATGATGCAACATATTACAAAATGTATGTAAGGAATATGTTTCATATTTATTTGATTAGTCATGTTGAATCTTTATCCCTTTGTTCCATGTCCAAGCCATCATTTTCAATTATTAGTACTTGTCGTGGGCCAAGTACTGTTGTCATACTTTTTGCATTTCACGTGTTAATTCGTGATTAAAAGTTTTCCTTTCAAGTAGTTTAAATTTATCATTTTAAAATTAAATTATAAAATCAATAAATTATGCATTGTTAGATGCAAGATATTTAACTTAATAATTCCTATAAAATACTTTTTTATGATTTGATTGTATGAATCATTTTAACTTTTATATGGGCCAAATTTCATGGATTGTAAAACATGATAGTTTTTAAGAGTTATATTTTATATAATGTGATTTATATCATTCTAACTCAGATTGTAAAATACAACACTTTGATACTTTTAAAGATTTTTAATATTATATTTTACAATTTAATTTTTTTCATTCAATTAAAAAAATATATATATATATATACTTATATTATACAATCTTTTAAGAAATACTATTATACATATTATTATAATAAAAATACTATATAATATTTTTATTTATTTAAATATTCTATAGACTTCTATAAATTTATTAAATGAAAACTAAATTTATACTAAAATTAACGACAAGTATTAAGCCATTATACGACACTCGTTATTAGTAACAACTATATTGTTCTAGATGACACATGCCAAATACTAGTCCAGAAAAAGTCAAATGAAAGGTGACAATAATCCCTCTTTAACATTTATATGCAAGTTGTATAGGTATCCTTTCAAACTTATAATACAAATATTGCACATTTCCAATGGCCACGATGAGGTTAATCAATTTACAACTTATTCCCCACACCTTTAGAAGGATTTGATTTGATTATTTTTAGTTACATAGATTAAAAATAAATAAATTATTATTTCTACTTCAAAATATTACAAATGAGAAAATTATAAAAAACCAATCTTTAAATTATTTAAAGAATGACGTGTTTAAGAAATTAACAAGAGTTGCACGTAGCTACAATCCCTACCTCCAGTATGGACATAGCAAAATGTACTATTTTTTAGAACGATAATAACAATGGATCCATTATAACATTAGGATACATATCATTAAGTATGGCCTCTTATTCAACCTTAGAACATACTAGAACAAGGCATATGAAACATAAATTTTATGCAATGATTTAGTAACTTAAAGTTGAATCAAATCAAATCATACATCCTTCAATCTATACTATTCTTCCAAACTATATAGTATATCTAATTTTGAGCAGAGACATATTTACATACTTCTATAGATGTGTTTGTTTCATGATGGAAAATTGACCCATGCAATGAACATATAGTAATTTAGTAATCTAGAATTGGACTATCCTACTTATTAGAAAACCATAAAATAATGGCCTCAATAGGGCTCATTGTAAAAAGCCAGGTCTTTTCCAAATTTTGGACTAGCCTTTTTAACACTTTCAAATATATTGCCTATATAAGTCCATCCAAAGTCCAATTTTCATGTCTGTTACTAAGATATATTATCACACAAACCACCTTGACTTGGCCTAACTATATCATGTCTATCAAAATGTGGGCATATATAATATGAACTATAGCTTTGATGGACCAAACCATGACAATCTTTTAGTAGCTATGGTGGGCAAATTTGAGTACAATGTTTTGGCATTGTTGTCAAAACAATATAGAGTAACATGCCAATTTAAAAATTGACAAAGAAGACTTTTAAAGAAGACCCTAAAGTGGCTCTACCACATAAGTCTGAAATATGGGCAAGCAAATTTAAACTTGAAATCATTTATGAATCCAATGAAGGGCTTGCAGTTTCATTTATGTAGAAAAGTTGTGAAATAAAAAAAGTGTGAAATTGTAGTGCCTCTCCTATTTGACTTCTATAAGACATCCTGATGGATGCAACCATGTTGATCTCTTCTTGATAAGGGATCATGATTGCAACCATGAGTGGTCTACATCACTGAGGTGATTGGATTTATGTTTTGTATCAGTTGCTTTGATTATGCTTTGGCTAAATTTTGAGATTATGATGTGATTTTTGGTTCATTGAGGTTTGTGCCAGTGGTTACTAGCATTGATGTGGTATCATGATGTTATTTCGTGATCACCCTAAGATGTGTGCAAAGATTGTACTATGTACTATTACTGTGCTATGTTGGACTAGGTTCCTGTAGTAGTGATTAGTCATTTTTATGACTGTGTTCTCTTATGTGTCATAAGTGTCTTTCCATGTTGTTTAATCAGCCATTATTAAATGCTTAAATAATTAGAAATGGATTGTCCATGTTGGATTCATTGGTTTGGTGTTGCGGATATTTACCTTGTTATATTTTGATCTGAGAGATATTTTGTTACTCATTTTATGTTTTACATTTGAGATGACCTGAGGGTCTGATGTTATACTTTGATTTCAGTATCATAGATGTTAGATTACTATGTTGTTCAGTTGATCATATTGCATGATGATGCCATTTTCAGATGACAATGTGTTTTATGATGATATCTAGTCATCCGATATTTGAACATATCTCTGATTATGTTATGTGGTGAATTCAATGCTATGGTTATTTACTTCATTCCTATTGTTATGCTTTATGTGAATGTGAGTGATATAAATAGATTATTTCAATGTAATTGAATAAATGGTTAAATTAGGTGATTTAATGCATTTGTTGCTTTGACTATGTTATTATGTGAAATTGCACTTGATCATTTTGTTTAGTGTGCAGATTTATATCCCTGGCAGTGGCACATGGAGTTAGTGATTTAGCTATTCATATTTTACCAATGTCATCCTTGTATGGTCGACGTATCCTTATTTTAATTGTTAAATTAATCCTTTCGATGATTATTAAATCCAAACTCATTTATATTATGTGATTAGACCAATGAGCGTGTCTATGCATTTAGAGGTTCACATTGTCACGGAAGTTGTTAAGGAAATTTTAGTGTTTTTGGTTTTTTGGGCTTTTAGTTTAATTTAATCTAATTCCTTGCAGCTTTGCCATAGATGAATTCCTATTTCTAGGAATAGCCTGTTTTCATTTGGGTCGATTCGGGATTTAACTAGTTTGGATGGTTAATTTCCCTAATTGATTATTCACTCGAAAAGTGAATAAGTATCCAAAAAGGAATTTAATTCCTCACTTCTCACTTTTGAATTAGAAAGTTTGAGAGTAAAACCCAAAATCCTCTTCATGACGATTTATTGTTTTGTTTGTTGTGGGAACTATGGGTGTGGGATCGCTGTGAGGTTGAGCTCATTGGATCCAGCTTAGGGAGACCTTGGATTGTTGAAATTTTTGATGGGATTTTTATTTTATGGTTCAGATTCTCATTTTGCCCTTTTGGTTGTGAGGTAGGGCTCTCCCGTTTTATTGTTTCTACTCTGTTTTAGCTTCTATTTTTGGTAGTCGTTTGTTAGGAAGCTGAGAACTAGTGTTCCCCTCTATTTTTGTTTGTTGGTTTTGCCTAGTTAGTTGGGTATGAGCATTTCCCTATTTTTCGAGATGAGGGTTTGGGGTTTTGCGCCATTATGCTGGTCATTTTTGCATATGGAGTGCAAACTCAATGTTTTGGGATTTTTGGGTTTTTTGTGCCCAAGGACCAAATGGGTTTTAATTTTGAAGTTTTTCTAGTTTTGGGGGTTTTTACCTCATTTTGCGTGCCACCCTATTTTCTTAGGTTTTCCTAGTATGAGTCTGGTCGTGGGCCTGGATCATTCATTTGGATGTCAATCAGACCATTGTTGCACTTTTATGTTTGTATTGGGATGTGTGTTGCATCTATACTCCTGACTTTGTATTTGGTTGAGTGACTTTATACCTGATGTTATGGTTTCTTTTGGACATTTTCTCTTGTTTCATGGACACTAGGATTTACGTAGAATCCATACTTCTAGATTGAGGCCAGTTGAGTGAGTTCATGATGTCTGCTCTTGTTACATCATTGGGATTTGTGTAGAATCCATACTCTCGAATTGAGGTTAGTTAAGTGATTTCATGATGTATGTTTTGTTGGCTTTGGGATTCATGTAGAATCCACCCTCCCAAGTTGTTTTTTAGATTGAGTGATATTTTGCATTGTGTTTTCATCTAGCCCTTATGTTTGATCTTCGTGATGGTGGTGCAACACACATGAGCACGTGTGCATGCATTTGTCAAGTGACTTGCAAGGCCTAACCTCCCATTTGTATTTTGATGGAGTTATGTTTCATGTGGGGTTGGGTTGGGAATATGCATGCCTATGTGCACTCATTGTGTGATGAGCATGGGTATGTAGGGTAAGGCGGTGGAGGGGCTTCTCTCGTAACCCATGCGATGTCCCCAACATGGTGTATGTATAGAAGTTTCTAATAAGTGATAACTTAATTAATTGATAGATAATTAAAAGAAGATAAGAAATTATGGCCAGCCTCCTGAGGGTGGTGCCAAGGGGTATGGTTAGTTATTCTTCAACACATAGCCTCCCAAGGGTGTACCAAGGGGAATGGTTGTTCTTACGTGCACAACTTGGGTGATTCTAAGTTACCAACTCTCCACCAGAGTCCCTACATAGTTACCCATAGACTGTCAGACTAGGACTTATTGTACTTGCATGGTCTTGGATTCTATCATCATTACTGTCTGGTGTGAGTGTTAGCCATGGTTGTTTTTCTTTGGTGTGTTTGTGGTTGGATCATTATCTCCATCAGCACAATGAGTGTAGACCTACGGGTTCCACGTGGTTGGGAGGTGTAACTACCCATACCATTATTGGGGACTGGTGTACAGTCCAGTCTTCTATCCCAGTGTGATCATTGTTGGATATTTTCACTTGGTACTTTGGGTTTCGGAGTATGCTGTCTTGTGATTTATGTTTTCATTGGGATGCTTTTATATCATGTTTAGATGATGTTAGTTATTGACACATTTCCTTATTATGATGATTAGCATGTGATAGATGATGTTATATGGTTTTCTAGGATTATCTTATGCTTTACTTCTAGCATGTTAGATTTTCTTATGCTTATGATTGTAGCATATTTTAGTAGTGACGTCCTTATATGATAGTACTGACGATCTAATCGGTAGCTTGGGATGTTACATCCAGGGGATGGCTAGGGTCCACGATGACCTTATGATGCTATTATGGTTGGGAGGAACTGCGTACTTAGTTTGGTTGTTTTGCATATTGTGATGTTGTTTTCAGTTATTGTGATATTGTTTTCAGTTATTACGATGTTGTTTTAAATACACTGTGATTTTACCTTTTGTACTGTCCCTTCACTGATTGTTAGATGGTTTGATTGTATTTTAGTGTTTTAGTTATTATTCTAGTGTCCTTGCCTCGAGATGTGGATCCAGTACTCCCTGGTGTGGAGAAACGTTATACCTTAGCTTTGTTATATTTTCGTTCCTTGCTTGTTGTTTTGGGAGTTCACGCAAAATCGTGCATCCTCACATTAGGATGCAAGATCTCATGTGGCATGTTGGGTTTCTTTGCATGGTGGAGCACTTCCTCGCACAAAACCCAACATTGGTGTTGGGTGCTTGGGTTGTTTGGCCAAGCACTTCCTTGCATTTCATGGTGCACATCCTCACGCATAATGCACTTTCTCGTAGGGTATGTTGTACATCTTTGCACGAAAACCTATCAATCTATGGTCCTCGCATGGAAAATAGGGGGCATCTCCATTGGTTTTCGGGGATCATTTTCTGGTGATTCTAGTACCCTTTGGGTTTACTTAAATTACGATGCTCTAACAGATCTTACATTCTTTGTACTATTGTCATTTTGGATTTTTGTTTCCTGTTGTGAGTGTGTCAGTTCAGATGGTGGCATTTGGAGATTCGTTGGTGGTTGAGATGGTGGTTAAGTTTTCCATTACAATCTTTGTGATCCCTATATGATGTTGACATGTGCATTCATACTTGTTAAAAAAATATATGTCTTGGCTAGAATTGAATCCTTGTTCCAAGGATCTTGTGGCGAGGCATTACAAAAATACTATGATTGAGGATGGCTTACTTCCACTGAATGGGCGATATTGTCTAACTAGGCTCGCCTATTTTTAAGTGTTAGATTCATTTTTTTGTAGCCAACAATCTTGCTCTAATCCATATTATCCCTTTAGTCCTTGAGCTAGTGCCATAGAAAAAAATTGCAATTTCAGCATTGGCTCTGCTACATCCATTTGATAATTTCTCTAGTCATTAAAATTGAATAAATCTTATCTCATATTGATATTTTGAAGGTTGAAAGGGGTAACTTATTTATCCTCCCAACTATGGGGAAGACCATAGCAGAAGCAACTACAAATGGAGTGGGCATTATTAGACAATAGACATTATTGAATGTTAAACAATTACCCAAAATCAATTGATTTTGGCTTTATGCCTATGCATTAATAAAATCAGCGAGTTTTCATAAAAAGAGAAATATGGCATGCAATTTAAAGTATGTTTGCATTTTTTAATTCAACCAAACAAATTTCTCAGGTACACGTACTACACGGAGGAGAAACAAATATAAACTAGGTCAGTTTTAGGAGAAATAAATCTAAACTAGGTCGCTTTTAATCCTATATAAGTTGGTTCATCAAGAATCTTTTTAAGTGCTAAAAAATTAAAATAGTACTTACAAGTTTTTGCTCACTACACTGAACTTGAAATCGTTGGATTGAACTGTCTAAGATAAAACAAAAGATACAAAATATGATTCAACTAGTGCATTGATATTGCCATGGATGTAGGAACTAATTAGCATTCATAGAGAGTAGAGAACTCTATCATTCTTGTTTTTCTAAAGTAACAGAGTAATTCACGCACTTCATAAAATAAATCTAGTTATGGTTGTCTGTTGAACACTGTTACTATGGTGCTTAATTTATTGTTGACTTCAAAAAAAAAGTGAATTAAGCACCGTAGACAATTTTTGTTGAATAGAAGATAATATTCAGCTTACCATTTTAGACTAGTAATAAGTTATAGAATGTGAATTAAGCACTATAGACAAACTATGCGTTATACGAAATAATATTGCTTAACTTCTCAGAATAGTAATACTATAGAATGTCAATTAAGAAACATAAACAATATGTGCTACACATATTGTTTAGAATAAGAAATAATAATGCTTACTTTGTCATAGTAGTGATAATGTAGGATGCTCAATTTACATCCTTTGTTTGGGTCATTAGGTATCTATTACGCCTATGTTGGATATCATATCTCTTGCATGCATTTATAGGGTATGACTCAAACTTGCAATATATCATACAAGTAAAACACTTAAAAGCCTCAACAAATACATGTCATCTAGATGTAAATTTTATTAACATCCACAAAAACATAATTACATAGTACAAATATACATAATGAAGGATCTTTTCTTAATGATCCTCCAACATTGGTGGAGTAACAAAGGAAAGTTTATATTAAATAGCTAATATAGTGCCAAGATGAATTTTTTTTAGGAGGGCTAAGTTCTATATGGATTGCAAAGGAGTTTTCAAATACAAAAACATGTATCTATTCAACAGACAACCATCATTATTACTCTCATCCAAAAATCTTTTAAAATTTTCCTGTATATTTATATACTTGAATATCTAAAATTGTCTCATAGAATGAAGTAATAAAGTTATCATCATCTCTATGATTGAGAAACCTTTTATATTTCCATGACTGTTAGTGACCACAAGAAACTACCCCATAAAAGAGTGTCAAACTAGCCAAATAAAAATTCAACTTTTTAATTAGGTTAAAACAATCTATCACATGACATAGTATACATAAGTAAATCAATAAATAAATCAATGAAAATATTAGGCCATTATAGATGACATCTACATCATAATAAGGTAACTTGCTTTACTGATGTCTTAAAATAGGAATTATTTTTTTAATTTACACAATTAGTTATCTTTGATTGTTCTACCATAAGCCCCATATTTTTTCATGATTAGTTATAACGACTTATGTAGAAGACCAAAAAATGGGAAATTTTATAGCATTGCATGGTTTTGTTCAATCTTGGCTCTAAATCAGTAGTTTATTTAAATATAATTGTCTAATATTCCCTTTCTTCAAACATTTTTTAGGGAACCTTGGATTTTTTGGGTCTAATTCTGCCTTTCTTCCCACTTATTTTAGGATATCTTAAATTAATTTACCATTAATTGACAATGCATTTTGATAATTTAATGTTTAAATTGTGTGTGAGAGAAGGCAATTTTCTTTAGAAGATTATTTATAAAAAAAAATCATGAGGGACTTGGAATTCTTCATTGATAATGATAAATATTGAATGTAAAGATTTGGCATAGACCATTTCAACATTCTATGCAGAAAATGAATCATGTGCCAATTGACTGGAATTGTTTAATTCAAGAAGGAAACTGTTGACTTAAATTAGAAAATAAACCAAGCTGAAATACTCACCTAATGCTGGAAACATTAAAGCCTCACTTGTTGAGACATTTAAAAATGAATCACACATGATATAATAAACTTGAAAACTTCAATGCCCAATATGAATAAAACAACTGAAATGGAGAAACCAACATTAAAATAGTAGAAGCAATCTTGGAGGGGAAAGTGAGGGCTCGTATCTTCAACATTTTTAGATCTTCTGAGAATAGGAATTCGAGAAAAGGATTCTCATTCGCTGTGAGGACACCCTTGCTAAATACAAATGGTAACAAATAACGAAAAAACACCTTGTCAAATGCCGAAGGCTACATCCACTCCACCCCCAACAACACATATGGAGTGAGAAGCTCACATGCATACCACATGCCCATCAACATGCATGACACACGTTACACTCTAATCCAACCACTTGTTCACCTAATTTTCTAAGCAAGAAAATGTACAAGACTACCAAGACAAATGATATAATAAACTCTAGTAATTACACTTTACTTAAGTTTACTTAGGTTAATGCATATTCATATTAGTTGTCATGTCGACACCTAGGAGTTTGTAGATTCATATGAGTTGTCATGTTGACAACATAGTAGTTTGTACTCTAATTGAGCACATGTTGTCTACTATGTCTCTTTACATGATACACCTTTGCATTCTTATCCTCTCATTGTTGCACATACATTTATGCACAATGGAGGATAATCCACTCTTGGTGGACATGTGCTTAGTTGGTATGCTTATCTCTTTGCTGACTCATGGTCATATTAGTTGCCTTTATATACAAGACACTTCTATGTTGTATTTATCCAATTGTCTAATATCCAAATATCTGATATCCAATTATTTGATATCTAATCATTTGATATCCATTCTCATTTGATCATTTGTCTCTCTTATGCTATCTATTGAGCTTCTTGATCTTGGCATTGAATTATCGCCTTAGGAAAATTCTTACATGGTATCAGAGCTATACCAAATTCTTACATGGTATCAGAGCTATACCAAATTCTTGCATGGTATCAAAGCTATACCAAATTCTTACATGGTATCAGGGCCATAGGAGTTTCATTGCATAGCCATTGGAGAGGTTTTTTTTGTAGGTCAAGATTGGAGCTTGCTAGTGCAAATAAGATATTGGTATCACATTCAAAAGGTTCATCAAAATTGGACATCTAAAGTGAAATCTAGAGTCATTTGATTTTTGAAGGTGTGACAACGACGATTCTGGAAAAATAATTATAGATGTGATTTTCAAACAGTGATATCTCCCTCACATAGACTCCTTTTTTTGAGCAATTTTTTGTTTTGTTTTGGGGTAGAATTTTGTGATCTACACATTGGTGCAAGTTGTTTGTAATCTTTGTTCCTTAATTTTTTTTAAATTTTCCAATCTCGATTTTTTCAACTTCGGAGGCTTCGTTTGGACTCATATGGACACATATTCAAGTGCTATTTTTTTTTGAAAGTGCATAATTTTTTATCTACTATTCAAATTTGGTATCAGTTTGGAGTAATTTTGAGTAGACATAGTACTTTCAATATTTGGTCATTTTTTGGCCTATTTGACACCTGTAATTAAGTAGATCCTTGAGATGTCTCGTGCCTTTTCTTGTTGAGTCATATATAGCTTCATATTTGTTGTTGTAACCATCAAATCAGAAGTTCACTTTGGTTCATTTTGACAAGTGGCAATTGTACATGCACTTGGTATAAAGTGCCAAAAATCTATTTAGGGGGGTTGCATTGATTAGTACATCATGGATGAGGAAGATTTAATTACCTTGACAACACAAAACTATAAGCAATGAAGTGAATTAGTTCTCACTTATCTTAGTGAGCATAATGCATTGCCATATGTGAAAGGACTTTCATATAATGGTGACATTGTTACAATGATTTGTCATGCACTTTTTCTACATATGGATATGCAGGTTATGGATTCACTTGATGACATGAAGTCAACTGATTTTTATGATATTTGGATCTATCTTTGGGAGATGTATGGAGATCCACATGTTTCTCCATTCCCAAAAGATATTTTACCTCTAGTTGTAGCTACTAATTCTCCTATTGATATTGCATCTATTGTTGCTCTTGATGATGCTTGTATTCACACAGTCATGGATTCACATGATTTAGTGCAGCAAGATATTTTTTGTCTTCCAAACTCGTTTCCTTGGGATGACTTCTTGACAGACATTGCAGGTTTTTTTGTGAAGTCCTACATTGAGGATATGGGAGACACTATTCATGATACACATCTTCTCTTTATTGAGGATGATCCTTTTTTAGTTGTTGTGAGGGAACACTTTGACCCTCATGATTCTCCACCTGATATTTCTTTCGAGTTTGACATCATTGTGGATACTTTCTTACAACATTTGCAGGAGGTCCCTTTCACTTTAGAGAAGACATTTGAGTCTTTGGACATTACTTTACATGAAACTCAAGCTTCATTTGAGATGTCAGATTGTGTGGTTGATCATACTCACGTGTTGCAGATTCCTATGCAGTTTCCTAAGACAAATTACATTTTGAGAGTTCTTCCTATTGATTGGGGAGGATTCTTTTGTACACCCATGCCACCATTTCTTCCTCAAGGGAGAAATATCATTTAGTTTTCATGGTGCAACTTCTACATTGATCCATAAGCATATTTCATGGGTGTAGATTCTACACTAGGGGTGGGGGGGGGGGGCTTCTTTGTTTCTCTTCCTACTTTTGTTGAGGAGGCATCGTGGTCTTTGGAGTTTGATCCACATTCATGTGTGGAGCATTTACCATTGGTTCCTTGTCTGTCACCTTCTTCTATTGGATTTGATCTTGATTGGTTCATGACATCTTCAGTATTCAAGGACATGGTGATACATCTTCAGACTTCAGAGATAACATACTTCATATGGATTCCCCTTCCATCTTCCTATCCACAATGGGAAGCCTTCTTGCATTTATATTTGGTGTATCTTCTTCCTAAGGGGAGAAATGTTGTTTATAGGCATTGGATTCTCTTTTGTCTTCAAGCACTCATCATTTCTGTAGGAGATCATTCACTATGGGGGGATTTCATTTCTCCTTATTTCCTTCTTATGGAGGGATTCTCTATTGTATATGCATGATGTATGTCATAATAGGGGTGTCTTGATTACTCTATCCGTACATGCATTTTACTCATCTCTCTTTTTGGAGGAGTGTTTTTCCCATGAGCTTTTCTCTCTTTATCCGCTTTATGAGAGCTTTCATTCTTTTTGTATTTTGTACATGGGTACCTAACATGGCCTAGTAGCCGGGACCCATATTGCATTATCGTCTAGCTTTTGTGAGCTTAAGTGCATTCCCTAAGTTGCACTTAAGGGGGGGGGGGGAGGGGGGAGGGGTGTTGGTGTAATTAAATATTTACTAATTACACTTTACTTAAGTTTACTTAGGTTAATGCATATTCATATTAGTTGTCATGTAGACACCTAGGAGTTTATAGATTCATATGAGTTGTCATGTTGACATAGTAGTTTGTACTTCAATTGAACACATGTTGTCTACTACATCTCTTTACGAGATACACCTTTGCTTTCTTATCCTCTCATTGTTGCACATACATTTATGCACAATGGAGGATTATCCACTCTTGGTGGACATGTGCTTAGTTGGTATGCTTATCTCTTTGCTGACTCCTAGTCATATCAGTTGCCTTTATATACAAGACACTTCTATGTTGTATTTATTCAATTAACTGATATCCAAATGTCTGATATCCAATTATTTGATATCTATTCTCATTTGATCATTTGTCTTTCTTGTGCTATCTACTGAGCTTCTTGATCTTGGTGTTAAATTATTGCCTTAGGCAAATTCTTACATAGTATCAGAGCTATACCAAATTCTTACAGTCCAAACTAATCACAAAAAGGCATCTGAATATTAGAAATTCGTTTGAATTGCAAATATTGTAATGACTTAGGATATGAGAAAAGTTTTTAACACTTTCACACTTTTCTAAGCAACTATTAATACAAACTAGTGAGGTGAAAACTTTAATTCTTACCAGAGATGGTACGGACTAAAAATTGAAACCAACTATTATATAATAAAAAATCTAAATAACTTAAACTTTCTAAAATTTTTTAATAATAAACTTACCTTAGACATTTAATTAATATATTTTTTGACAATTTATAATCTGATTTCTAAAATTCAATTATCTCGACAAAGTTAATCCACATATCTACTATACTTTCGAACCCTTTGAAGAAGGCCCCTCAAAGCTCCCAGTGCTCTTGTTTATGGTTAAACACAGCAATAATTGTTCCCCAAGTACGGAAGTTAGTCCACGGCAATCGACATGTGCGTGTACTCAGCGGCGTCCTCATGTAAAAGCGGTTGTGTAAAAATTCTCATCCAAACCGTTCATCCCCCGCACGGACGGCCCAGATCATGCAGAGCATTTCAATACAGATAAAATGAACATAAAATCAAAACGAGAGTCCAAGACCTGGAATGACCAGAGCAGAATTTTCTTCTAGTGCAGGCCTGAAAGAGTGATTATATCCGAGCATTCAAGTTGAAAGATAGATCGTTAGGCGACGGATGCACGGGGCCTTGAGGATCTTATCGGCGCGAGCTTTAACTAGAAGAGCTGCATTTGTGGATCTGAAATGGTCGCCTTGTCATGTTAAGATGATGAGAATGACCTTTGGTGGAATCATGAATGAAAACAACAGTAGCAATGCCAGTATCAACACTGCTAGTAATATTACCAATAATAATGGTCCCTCGAACAGGCACCATTTCGGTACCATCAGCGGCGGTGGACTGAGGTACTCTTAGGTCTTGTTTTTTGGCTTCGATTGTGTTTTATTGTAAGACAGTAGCAGTAACGCTCGTTTGTTTAGCTAAGTCAATCATACGGTGACCTGAAAACCCTCATTTCCTTCCTCCGACATGGGCAAATCCTCCCATAAATCTAGATCTTTATAGGGTTATACACCGCCCTCTGATTTTCACCGTTTTTTATCATCTTCTAAATTTTGGAACGGTGTTTTGAAACTTGGTGGATGAACTAGTTTCAATTTTTTTTTCTTTTTCTTTGGTAGATCTTGGGCGTGTTGCTTCGCTTGAAGAGAGATCTTTTTTAGTTGGATTTATAGGTACTGGGCAAAGACTTGTGAAATCTTTTCAAATGTTGATCGAAATTTTTTTTAATCTTTTCGTCATAACCTCAAGCTCACCGCATGTCTGCCGGAGTTTTTATGGTTTCGCTAGCAGAAGAGTTCTGTTCAGCTGCGTTGCCCATTTTTAAAGCAGCCACTGCTGAGGGAAACTCTTCGGGATCAGTATTCCCGAGATTTTTTCTGCTTATTTTAGCTAATTACCAAAATTTCGAGGTAAACTCTAAAGGGAAATTCAAAAAACGAACGCAGAATGTGTAGTTGATTCCCCATTCCAAGAGAAGACTTGAAATGATTTGTCTTAGCTAGGAAACTACACCGGCCGGCCAGGCATTTTAAATTAAACATTAATCAGCTTCAGTAGACCATGCCGTTTCAGTTTTGAACTTTAGACCATGCTTTTGCATCAGTGGTTTGCTAAACATGTATTTTATCAATGTATACGTTGTCACACTCCATGGAAGTTATTTAGAAGCTCAATCGAAAAATGTGTAGTCTTTTCTGACGAATATCTTTTACTGAGTACATGTTTTTGTGTTCTAAAGGTAAACTTGAAAGACTATTTTAACTACATGTGATTAATAATTCCATGTAAGAATTTTGATTAAAAGCCTCGCTTCCCTTGTTTTTTTATATTCTATATATTTATATGTGTGTGTATATCCATGTGTGCATGTGTGTATTCACATACAAGCATGCATTTTATGTGTGTATGTAATCTATAAAATGTTATTATATATTTATGAGCACGTACGTATATTGATGTTTTAAGCTTTCCAATGAGTTATTTAAATCTATTGATTTATTATTAGATCCTTGATAAGGTTGCCATTACATTTGAAAGGCAATAATTAGGTTTATCATTACATCACAACTTCAACTAGGTTGTACATTTTGATGTTTTGAAATGGAAAAATTGAAACATTGGTTATATATATTAATTTGAGTTGATGAGGTTTGAGTATCAATGCTAATCTGAGGTAATAAGGACACAAAAAAATCTTCAAGTGCCTTGTTCTCTGAGTGCTATACATGTTTATTAGGTTTGAATCGTTTGATATACCTAATATCTTGCTCGTGCTAGTGAAAATTTGAATGCTTGGTATTGTAAAATAAAAGAATATGTTAGGGTGAAAATAAGGGGTTTCAAGGTGGTTCCCTAATGCAACACCTAACCAATCCTTAGTTATGTAGGAAGGAAGATAAGCCACTAGGGCCAATTAAGACTCAATCGCAAAGCAGGTGTAGTGATCCTTTGTTTGTAATTGGGGAATTGATTAGGAGAATGTGATTGAACATTGAAAGATAAAGGGTTAGAAAGGAGTTCACATAAGTTCTAGGATTCATAGTTTGACAAAACTCAGATAGCTTAGTACATATGCCAAAAATAGGTTCCAGAAGATGTAGCTAACCTGAAGAATCAATTTGAAGTTGTCCTGGAGGGACTAGGCTGCTTGGGCTAATATGCTTTAGGACTAGGTCGCCTGGGATGATCTATTCCTGGCACTTTTGACTATTTACAATTGTAGACTATTCACAATGTAATGAACTTTCAGTTCCAGTTTGCTGTAAGCACCTCGTGTACTCCCACACAAAATCCAAGGAAAATATTGTGTAGAAAGGGTTCGCCTTAGTCAAACCCCATTTTAGGAATCAACCGTGAAATAGAAATGAAACATGCATTAAAGGAAAGCTTTTAAATGTAATTTAGATATTAGATCTACAATGTAAATGCTTATACCTTCGTAGACAAATGTTAAGGTAAAAATATCTATAAAGATCCTTGTAATTGCTTTATGTTGTTTTTGGTTCTTGCAAATACTTCATAAAAATCATCAATGTTGTTATATTTTGATTTACTCTTGCCTTGAACTGCGGATCAATGAATGTTGATGGACAAAGGATCTTCTTGCTTGATTGATTATCTCCTCTACTTGGCCTTAACAAGAGAGAGAAGCTTGCTACATTTTTATATTTAGGATAGCTCAAAAAAAATTAATACAATACTGAATTAGTAAGCTACCAATGCTTGCTACATGCTAATCAAGCGAAGTGTATCTGATCCCATGCTATCATCTTGGACTATGTCATATGATTATCTCGTTACATTGCTTTATATATCCAAAAGCAAATTATGAGCTTTTTAGAATAGAATGCCTTTGAAGAAGAGTGCCTTGGATGCTTGAAATCTTGCTATAGAATGCTTGCATGCTTGAATACCAACTTAGATCTTGACAATAGCTTTGGAAATCTTGAGAGTGGTTTGAAATTTAGATCATGGTTACCAAAATGAGGAGAGATAGGATGTTTATATATCTGTCACAACATTTTAGAGCTCAACTTAATGAAATATGGCATGATTTAAAATTTCCCTTTTAACTGATGAGACAGGGCCCCAATTTGAGTTTTGGGGCAAATAAAGGCTCAAAATGTTGAAATTTGTTCCAGGGGTAGAGGTTGTAGAGAAGATATTGAAACGCTAAGCTGTATGGAGTTGGATCAAGCATAATAAACATGAAAACCTGTGAATGTTAAAATGGGACCTAATTGAGGATCTAATTATAGGTGCTTACAATTTAGAATGGTACATGCAACCCTCATTATAGTGCGGGTATGAGATTACCTTACAAGCATGATAAAGTAGATCAAAGCATTAGATTTTTTTTCATCAAGGTCTAGGAGACACCAAGCCCCCAAGTGACATGCCTTTATCAGATCCAAAACCAATTCAAAAAGAAGCAACACTCTAGAAAGAGAGAAAAGAGACATGACCAACTAGTTTGGAAAGGTTTTGACTTACTATGACCATGCAAAGAGAGAAAGATCAATTCAAAGATGGAATGCTAGTCTAGCAATCTGTGCGATGCTAGACATCCCATTAAAAATGATATTCAAGAAAAGCATTGTCCATAAGGAAATCCACCATAGGAGGATTAATTCTAAGAAAAGCATTGTCTCCAAAAGGCATCCAAAGGAAGGATTAGATGTATGGAAAGCATAATCTCTAAAGGAATCTTTTGAATAATGGATAGGGCAAGTTATGTAATGGTAGGATGAATCCAAGGAAAGCATCGTCTTACAAGGCCATCAAAGCAACAAATTTAATTGCTGCGTTTGTGTGTGCGAAATGCACAACAACGAGATGAGTATATGCCCCCCCACAACAAAGCGATTTAAGGATGACAACAAAGGTGACATTTAAGGATTTCTTACTAACTTCGACAAGAAAGGTAATGAAACCATGGGTGGGACAAGTGAAATCATGAATGGCTTAAATTATCACATTGATTTGTCAAAGGAGCTTTTATGGAGGTGTTTTGTGAAAAGATGTTCTTTAGTTATAACATTCACCATAGAAGTAGGATTGATAAGAACTCTACAGGAGGGAAGGCCATTAATATTCACAACAATACAAAGAGGACCATCAAGAGCTTTAATTGTCTCCCTAAGATCAAATGTAATGCAAGACATGAGTTTTAGCTTGGGATTGGGTTTGGATTCATTGATAAGGTGTATAACATCATTGGCCTTAATACACGCATGATTAGAATCCACAATAGTCATGGGTTTGAGAGACTCGACAACATTGGTTGAAGAGGAAGGTAAGGAATGGGTAGACTCAATTGTATTGGTAGAATGGGAAGCTAAGGTATTGGTATAGATTTGCAAATTTTGTTTAGGAGGGGGAACCAATTTTGCTTTCGTGATCCTTAACACCCTCAATAGATATAGCATTAGAATAACTAAGGTCTTGGATAATCATTTTTAGATGGAAACACTTAGTATCATTACTGGGTTGACAAAAGACTTTGTGATCAAAGTATCTAGATGTTTGCTTGGAAAGATCAATTTGCTTAATGGGAGCAAGTGTTAAAAAGGGTATTGGAATATGAAACTGACACATTATTGTAAGTAGGCATGAATGATGGTTGGGAAACACATGGAATAGTTGTAGGAGGAGAAATGAGGTTAAGGATACGTTCAAGATTAATAAGTGTAGGATTAACATTGGAAATTGATGGAGCACTAGGTAATGAAGTAGGAATGGGAATAGGAGCTTTAACATCATTGTTAGACCAAGATCTTGAGCACAATCTTTGATAGGTTAAATATTGTCATTAATAAAACGGGATAAACACACAATAATCAATACCTTTCTCATCATTGGCATTCAACTTCTAGCATGGAAAGATGCTCTTGACATAACCATTGTACAAATTTTCCAAAATCATGCGAAAGATTTTGCAGTTTGATAGAAGGCACTCTTAAGGTTTCAACTTCATCTTGAGAAGAGTGGGAATGTCATTAGTAGGTATGTTTGTATCACCAACATTCCTAGGGAACATAAAGGACATTATATCATAAGTGGAATGCATAAGATCTAGACAAAAAATCAGAATACAAATGTCATGTGTTGGGGTCACTAAATGTAAAATAAAGAAATGTGATTAGGATGGCATTAAGGGTTTCTAGAGTGGTTCCTTAATACAACACCTAACCAATCCTTAGTTATGTTGGAAGAAAGATGACCTGCTAGGCCCAAGTAAGACTCAAGTGCTAAGAAGTTGCGCTGATCCTTCATTTGTAAATGTGAGAATTTGGTTAGGAGAATGTGATTGAATTATGCAAGATAGAGGTTTAAAAAGGAGGAAAGACAAGTTTTGGATGCACATATTGACCAAAATCAGATAGCACTTATGCTAGAAATGGTGTCTAGAGGATGTAACTAACTTGTAGAATCGATTATAAGTTGTTTTGAAGGGGCTAGGTTGCTTGGGTCAACTTGATCTTGGGACTAGGTCGTTTGGTCTGACCTAATCCTTGCACTTTCAACTATTTTCAGTAGTAAACTATTTTTAAGGTTCCAAATTTTCCAGATCCAATCTGGTGCAATCACCACATGTATCCGCATACAAAAAACATGGAAAATGTTGTGCAAAAGGAGGTTTACCTTAATTAATCCCCAATTGAGGAATTGAACATTAAAATAGAAATGAAATATGCATGATAGGGAAGCTTGTAAATGTAAAGTAGATATTAAGATTACAATGTCAATACTTATACGTTCATAAATGAACTTTGAGGTCGTCATATCTTTGAAGATGCTTGTAATTTCTTGTATGTTGTATGCAGTTGTTCAATTTTGGAATGTAGGAAGAATCAGAGATGCCCATTGCAAATGCAAACATGTGCAAATACTCTTCAATATTGTTATGCTTGATTGACTCTTACTTTGAAGAATGAATCAATGAATGGGGATAGACAACGATCTTCTTACTTGATTGAGATTCTCCTCTATTTCGTCTTTGTGGGGAGAGAAGCTTGCTACAATGGAGAAGATTGTCTTTAAAGAATGCCTTGGATGCTTGAAATCTTGCTTGAGAATGCTTGTATGCTTGAATGCCAACTTAGATTTTGACAATAGCTCTTAAAATCTTGATCATGGTTACTAAAATGAGGAGAGATAGGTTGTTTATATAACTCTTACAATGTTTCATAGCTCAAAACTTGTAGGACATTGACAGTATTTAAGATTTCCCACTTAACCAATGAGACGGGCTCTTGATTTGAACTTCGGGGCAAATAAAGGGCAATAGATGTCAGAAGACAACCTATTCCCCCTAAAATGTTTTAAAGTTTGGTCCAGGGGTAGAGATTGTGGAGTAGATGTCAGAAGAGAAGCAGAGTTGGATCAAGCATATCAGACATGAAAACTTGAGAACACTAAAATGGGGCCTAATTGAGCATCTAATTATAGGTGCTTATAGTTTAGGATGGTACAGGCACATACTTGTTCCATTCAATTTGAGGTGGCTGCACTTGCTCAAACATCAAGCCAGAATCTTTAAGATACCATAAACTGTCAAAAATAAACAGTCTCACACCTGCTTTAAAGTCAAAAGGGTTTTATTTACCAAATTGGGTCTCAGCCCAAAAGGTTCTCATGCCTGAGTCGGTCCATGAATTGCTAGTCTGTACTTGTAAAATTTATGTCAAGTTGGCAAGGTTTAGGACATCAAAAATGTTAAATCTTGCGAGTTTAGCTCTGCATAAACAATAAAAAGGTTTGGTCTATTGAATTGGGTGCTAAAAGTTTTCTAGTGTTGTCAAATGAGGACATGACCAGTCAGCACATTACTTTATTCTCACCCTTCCAATGTCATGCAGGCAAAAAAAATGAAAATCTTGAAGGATACCTATGCCTGTCAAATATTTTTTTTGTGATGACAATGTTGAAAAGTTGGCATTTAGACCTTGCATAGTTAATCTGCTATAACATCAATTAGATGATTGAAATAACACCATTTCACAAATTGAAAGCGATTAGAATGGAATCTATACATAAGGGCATCTTTAGTTGAAAAGTAGCAGTGTGCAAATGTCATTAAGTTTTAGCATTTCAAGTTTTAGAGAAAAGGGACAAAAATCAGTCATCATTGCTTTAACATGTTCTTTGCTAAAAATGTTGAAATGAGCATTAGTTCAAAAACTGTCATACTCCTTTTGGTTGTATTTTTAGAGCTATATTTTTGTTTTTGAATCTTGTTGTTGTTTGTTTGTTAATATGCTTGTCAACTAAATGTCTTGGTATTTAAATTTTCAGTGAAGATAGGCGAATTACCTTCGGATATTCTAGCTTCCAGGGAAAGAGAGCAACAATGGAGGATTTCTATGATGCTAAAATTTCGAAGGTAGATGATCAGATGGTTGGCTTATTTGGCGTGTTTGATGGTAGGTTTCTTGCTTCTTCACTTTATTTCTTTTATTCTGAGTTTAGCTGACTTCTTGTTCAAATTTCTATTGTACAAGCTTTTCCTTTTAATAAAAAGTTAATGTGCTAGGTCAAATGCCCAATAGCTTTCTTTCATATGTATATGAGGCTTCTAATCTCTCATCTTCATGCACTGTTAGAGTCTTACTCCTTTTTCTCTTTTCAGGTCATGGAGGTTCTCGTGCTGCTGAATATTTGAAGCATCATCTTTTCGACAATTTGATAAAGCACCCCCAATTCGCTACAGACACCAAGCTGGCTTTAAGTGCGTGCAGATTTCTGACACCAGATAGCTATAAGTGCGTTCATTTGCAAATGGCTTCTTACAACTAAATATTTTAGAAAAATCAACATTATTTATTGTAGATCCTCATTTGTAAGCTTTTTCACCTCTAAAATTGCAGCTGAAACATATCAGCAAACTGATTCTGAATTCTTAAAGGAAGAGAGTAGTATGTACAGAGATGATGGCTCAACTGCTTCAACTGCTGTCCTAGTAGGGGACCGTCTTTATGTTGCCAATGTGGGAGATTCACGAGCGGTAATAATGAAGGCTGGTGAAGGTGATTACACCGTTCTGCTTCCCATATTAGATGTCTGTTGGATTGCATCTCACAAATGTAGCACATGGTTCTCTGACATGGAGAAATACTATTTATTGACTTGTGCCATGCTTGTTGATATTATCCTGCTGAAGTCAAAGCCAATATGAATATCCATGGGTTCTATGCATAATTTATATTCATCATATCTTGTTAATTTTCTGTCTTTACTTCCATCTACATTTACTGTAGCTTGTCATTTTGGATAACAACTCCTTGTGGTCCTTGTGTGCACGAAGTTGCTTAGCATGGTTTATGCCTTGAATGTTGAGGCACAGTAAGAGGATAATGCAGTTGGTGAGAATTTGGAATAGTTCGATTCTAGTATGTGAAGTTTTGTCTTCAGACTTTGGTCTATGCAATAGAAATGAGTATATGCATATATATGCAGGCTGGTTGTAGTTTTTGTCTTAAAAATGAATGTGAAACTATTGACTAAGATATGGACTTATTTTTCTTTGTGGGTTTCACTTTCTTAAAAAATGGAGCTTGCCCCTTTTCATTCATTGTTTGGCAGGGCACTTTATGGATCAAACCATACACTAGCTTGAGTTCTAATAACTTAAATTCATTTTTAATTTCGGGTTAGTTGCATCTGTATTTTGTATAGAAATTTCTACAATTCATATCCTAATATGTAAGTTATCTCATAATGATAATGAGTATGCATTACATCATTTCTTTTCTCCCTATTCACTTCAAGTTCATAATCATTGTTAAACTATATAACTGAAGATCAAATATCTTTGTGGAAGGAATCCAAATTGCAATCTATTCCCATTGCATGGACCGTAGTTGAAAATATTGGACTTGGAAATAACTTGGCAGCCTCATTTTTTTTTAAAACTCAATAGTCAAGCTTGGGGGAAAATACGGCAATAAATTTGCAAATTTATCAAACTTCTGAAAATACACAAAATTATAAAATATTTCTCTTTATATTTTATCCCTATTATTTGTGACAGATAAATACTTCCAATTAGATGGTGTTTAATATATTGAGAAACATGAAGTTTGCCACATATCTTGATATATTCTTCTTCTTGCTCCATTATAAATATTCATGTTCTATAATAATATAATAATATAAATCTGCAAGAAGATTTATATATAAAAAATGACATTATTATATTGTTTTCATGTCTCTCTCTCTCTCTCTCTACGTGTATGTGTTTGTGTGTGTGTGTGTGTGTCTGTGTATGGCTAAACTATATATTGAAATTTGAAACTACAGACATAGTTATGTTCGTTTTTGGTGTATTATTTTCAAAACAGCCCATAGCCCAATTCCTGTTCAAGTCCATGAAATAAATCTTTGACAAGTCGAAGAAAATAATAATAAAAAAAAAAACCGTGAACACTGGCTGCTAAATATTTGCAGAGTGTTTTGTTCAGATGAATCTTCAAGTGATGATATCAAAATAAGTTTTGGTAAACTTTGGTGACCATCTCCACGCATTTCTTCTCCACAGGTATTTTTGCTCCAAAAACTTCACCATTGCGGTGCCAAATGAATGAATGAATAATCCCCAAGTCAAACTTGGCACAGGCTTTATTGTTTTTTTGCTGATTTTTACAGATTTAATGTATGTGATTTCATGAGTTTTCCACATAAAAGTGGCTGCGCAAACAATAAAATAGCATTGATGATTTTAATGGCGATTATATCGCTGCAGTTACCACCAGTCATGATATATCTCTGCGGTTACAGATATGCGATATATGGAGCTTGTTGCGATAGCACAGATATTTGCAATACTGGCATGGACATTGAATGATAATTGATTCAAATGCTAATGCTTGTTGTGCAACTAATACATATCATTTTATCTCAGTTTATCATGAATTGAAGGATTGCAGAGAGATTTTTTTGACTCATCTGTGGATGGAGAAAAAGATTTGAATTCAGAGATATTTTCATTTGCTTAAAAATAATAAATATCAATGGCTTGCAATAGTCTTGGCACAAACAGTAATTCTATGAAGGCTAGATGGCATTGTACAGATGATTTGGTGTTAAAGGATATGGCATGCCATTTTAAGGTCCAGCATCAGGGCGATCCAATGGGACATGTGATAGACCTTGTGCACCATATTAGAAGCATAAATCAATAGAATTAAGGCTTGTGGAAAGAAATGGATGCAAGCCAAGGAAGGCTCAAAATACTCATTGACTACCATTAGTTGGAGTTTAGAACTGCAAAAGAGAGGTGCATGTGCATCATCTTAGAAGTGTATATCAATAGAATTCCTGCACAAAGAAATGGATGCAAGCCAGGGAAGGCTCAAAATACTCATTGATTACCATTATTTGGAGTTTATAACTGCAAACAAGAGGTACCCGGCAAAATTTAACAAACAAACAAAAGATAATATGGTCAAGTTATGATTGTGGTGGAAGCCCTATTCCTTGTACGAGCTAATAAAGGTAGAATCAAATTTAATAAAATGTGCTGGGCACGAGCAGCATAATGAGGCTCATTTTTCCTCAAATCATGGTGCCAAGAATGAGAAGGGCAGAAAGTAAAAAACAACAAGAGAAACAGAGCATTAAACATTTTGGAAATTAACATGGAGGTATGAAGATCAGCTTGAGCTATGGTGTGGGAGTTGTACTGGAAATAAATTTAAAGAAGCAGAAGTGTTTAAAACAAGTATAAAAGTCTGAGCTACGTTAACTGATCCATCCTATGGCTCCTGGGGATTTTAAATGTTTTGGGATGTTTTAGTATTATAAACCGTTTCAAAAGGTGAAAAATTAAATTTATGCTTCCACAAGAGAAGTGAAGGAAAATACAATTGATGCGTGGAAGACTTAGTAAGAGTTTGAGTAAAAGGCAAAAATGAACGATAAAGCATTCTTGCTATCGGCTAAGAGTAATCATTGGGGCGCACCAAAGCTTATGTGAGAGATATAAAGTAAAATGCCATTGTATTTGAGATTTAATCTGCATTCTCTGATCATGCCCAATCAACAATTTGCATGGGTTCAGAAAGGATAGTGAAGAAGAATGAAGGAAAGTCCCACTGTTGGTCCATGGAAGGTGAGTTGACAAGTGTTGGTATATTTTAATCTTCGCAATTACATATTTGCCCGAGAAACATTATAATGCTCAATCCACTTCTTTGGGCTCCTTGGTGCATCTGTCATAGACCACCAAGAGATTTGAGGTCTACAAGGGTGATGCTTCAATCTGAAACTACATTTTAATCCAAAAATCTGTTTTTAAAAGCCGAAAGCTATGAAATGGAAAAGGCTTTAATAAATCTAGGACTTCAATATTTGAAGAGTTGGTAGGTGAATTCAAATATGAAAGTGAGCAGGAATATAACAAGAGAAAATTAAGTTCGATATTAAGTTTTAATATAGCAAGAGCAAGTATAAAGGGGGCAAGCAAGACAATGCTGCACAAGTGAAAACAAGAGGAAGAAATGTTTTGCAATCAAATGTCAAAGTGGAAATATTATCTCTAAAAGGTGGCTAGGAGTTAATGGAATATGTGGGAATAATATTTCTCAATGTAAATCCTGCAGTTAAATGAATTTCACAGGGCAAGTAAGTAATTTCATACAAGCAAAAGGTTGTGAATGAGAATATTTTAATTTTGGTAGGGTGAAATATTTATTATATGTTCACCTCAGAACCATTGGAAAGGGAAATTATATAAACCACAAAATATGATTTTAAAAAATGCGATAGCTACAAACATAAAAGGGAACTCCAGCAGGCTGACAAACTTGAAATTTAAATGCAGGTCAAGTCATCTAAAGTGGCTCGTAGCCCCCCCTTTTTTCTCTCCTTTCCCTCTTCTCTCGTCCATTTCTAGATATTTCTCAGACATTTCAAATGTAAAGCAGTAGGATCATTTACTAGAGGTCCGTGCTGTTGGTTTTTTGTTCGAAGTTGGATTGTATGCAGGATTATGCTTATAGTACCTAAGACTGGGCTGTGTATTCTACCGTCATTCCTGTTATCTGGCTCTAGATTGAGCTCTTTGTATGAGTCCAGGTGGCTCACCCTTCACATATATGCAGATGTGCAGTATCTTGAAAGTAAGCAAAGTATGAGGTTTTTACTCCTGCTGTTCTGATGTGTATCTGTGTATGGTTTGTCAGGTCTGATGCACGTTTGTGTTGTATGTGGTTGCCTGGTGATGTGAAGCCTTGACTTGTTAGTGGAGCAAATGATGCTGCCTTGTTAACTATTGCATTACAATTGGCAAAGCTCTGACCCGATAGTGAAGGGATGCCTATTTTAGGCTTATTGTCTTTCATGTTTTTTGTATTTTATTAATTTTACTTTTAAGGATTTCTTTGTGTTTTCCTCTTTAGTTAGAGCTGGATTAGAATAGGAAGGGAGTTGACCCATCCATCTAGAGATAGGCTTGCTTGTCATTCCCTGGTCTGTAAACCTTTCCATTGTTGGTGTTTATGTGTGAAATATTTGTCCTTGAACAAGCACCCTTGGAACTATCAAGGGAAGCTAACAATGTGTCCCTTTGTAGATTTTTTTTTCAGATTGTCTATTCTTGTAATCACATCAGCTGATAGTAGTTCAGTCTATAGTCGGAATAATCAGAGAGTAATCAGCAAGTTTCCAACACTTGCCGAGTTTTTGAGCTCGGTGAGTTTTTCGCCAAAAAACTTGCAGAAAGGATTTACTCGGCGGGAGGCAAAAGTTCTTTTAAAAAACTTGCGGAACAGCAGAAAACAACCACTCACAGGCTGGCCTAGCAATGTAGGGCAAAAAAATTGATTTTTTGCAATGCCAGTTGCATTTGTGCATTCTAGAGGCTTGTTTCTTCTGTGTTCTCTTTGATTAACTTATTAGATGCATCTTCTCATTAAATTTCAACGGTTTTTTAGGTTCCCCAGTTTTCCCGAGTTTTTTTTTTTTAAAATAATAAAAATGGCTGATTTTTCCTGCTTAAACTTTTGGGGGTCTTGGTGAGTTGTTGCCAAGTCTGAGTTTTCCAACTATGGTTCAGTAAACATAAGGTGTATTTTCTTGATTATATTTGTATGACATTTTCCCTTGTCAAGGCTGACTACTTTTATTTGCATTTGAACTATGGCTGTAGGAATTTGTTAGGTGAGGCCAAGATGATGCTGTTACTCTGGAGTCCATGGAAGAAACACAATGATGTTTGGTTTTCTTCTTTTTGCGGAGAATAGCAATTAAAATACCAACAATGGGTTTGTAATGGTGTGTGGATTTCACCTGTCTTGTTTGTTATACCCAAATGCCTTTTAAAACTACTAATTGTAGATAGATTATATAATAAGTTTTATTAAAATATATATTATTTATATACTTATAGTCTAGTTATAGATACTTTATGTTTTATTCAAATACCATATTCATATGTCAATAAATTGCTGAATTTGTGGGCTAAGTTACTAGATGTGGGTCTGGTCTGAATTGGGCTTGCGATCCAAGTCGAGTTTGCAGGGATCTATTTACATTTTTTTAATACTATATTATTGTTGGGCAAGATGCACTGTCCAAGCATTGAATACTTACTTTTTGGTGAGCACACTTAAAGAACATGGGTGTGCAGTGTTGAACATCTATGAGGTATTCATCCTGTGGTAACTTTAACACCTTTGCACCTCCAAAGAGATATCATATGCCCATAAAAGAAGAGGTGAGAATATTGATGCATCGATTAATGAGCTGCTTGCTTGGGATTGATCTTGTTGATAATATGTTTATGGTATAATTTGATATTTATTAATATTTTAACTGACACTAGATTATTCTTGCTGTACCACTCTGCCGGCAAGATCTCACCGGCCATGTGATTGCCCTCCCAGAAAACATTTCTAATTTTGAAGTCTTTGAACTTGCCTATTAAGTCTCAAATTGAGATGAGCCAGTATTGTGATTACCAGTTGGGAGTAGATTCTTGCCTAATAGTGTTCACCATAAAAAATGAGCCCCTTTCCAAGTGTAATTTATTCATTTTCAATTTAATTTCACATTTTACCCCGACAAGTGCTGATCAGGATTTGGCATAATTGTTTGTTCAAAGGAATTGACTTCTTGCTTAGCAATTTCCCTCTGTGATCTTGAGCACACAACCAGCTCCACTTAGTCTTGGGTTTCCCTTAGAAGTGTTGTCAAAGTTTATCACCCAGCCTGGTTCTGGAGTTTCCTATTTCACCCCTTCTCTTGCATCCGTGAAAAATTAATCTTTCAGACCCCATTAATTAGTTTCATATTATTAATACTTATACATTATTATATAGATATTTCTTATAATTGATTTTTTTATAAGATTTATAAATATTTTTAGTATATATCTATGTATGTATATGTATATATGTATATATCTTAATGTTTTTTGTCTGGGCAAACCCAAAATGAACCCAACACCCAAGGAATTTTTCTGTTGGATTCACAGACAGAATCTGAAGTTGAACCAGGATCTGAACAGAATTGTTTTTTTGATAGATGAATGGCCTAAGCCTTGATACATCATAAAGTACATAGATGCATTTGGATAATCATCTTTTAGTCCCAAGTTACATTTTCCACCTTCATTCTAGGTTGTTCTTCATCCTCCTTTCCTCATTTGCCTCTGATTAGGATATGTATGTTAATGTTTTGCCAAGAAAAATCTAGATAAATACCAACAAAGAAGAGAATAAACAAGGCACAAAACGCAATACTTTTATCCTGCGAAAACTCTTCCACTTGAAGGGAAAAACCCAGCCACACCAGCAAAAATCTCTCTTTTACGATGATAAAAATGTTTGAGTACAAGGCTTTCACTTGATTGCATTACAATACACCAATCAATCATATAAATAGATTCAATTTAGAGTCTTCATATTACACAAAGGTCTCTTCAAGTTCCAAATACACAACCCTTAATATTTTCAAATATTCAACACTTTGTATTTCAATACGCATGCCTCTTTGCATGGCGTATGACATATGTCATTTAATATAATATTAATTTAAATAATCTCACAAATGTCTCTTTCAGCTGAAGGTGACCATAACAGTGATAACAAACATATTTCCTTTTTAAAAGAGCAGAGATAAAGATCTCTATTTTAGTTACAAACTTTAGCACTCCCTTTTAGCAAGAGAGAGATCTTTAATAAGGCACCCACTCATAGCTGCAACCAAAGATGATTGATTCACATCACATAACACATGTTATCTAAGCATAACATGATTCACCATAGTTATTTCACAAGCACATAAAAATTGAAGTCATGGAATCGCACACACGACTTCCACCATGCCCACTTGCAAAAGGTGATCTACCATACCTATTCGTAGAGTATGTCATGAAGGCTTTCACCTCAATTTTTTCCCAGAGAAGAATTTCCACCATGCCTCCTTGCAGAGGGTGATCCTGTTGGCAATATGGCTAAGTAGGATGAGTAAGGGTTGTCATCTATGGCATCATATCTTAGGATAAGATGGTAAAATGTACAGATGAAGACCCTACAGTTAGAGATAGAAAATTGTCAAGTGTTGGACAATTTTAATATCAGTGCAAAGATAGTTTTTGATATCACAAAGTCTACAGTGACAATTGGCACGTGCATGGTTAAGGACATGTAGAACAGATAGTCTTGATGACATGTCTAAGTGCGCAGTTTCCTATGGTCAATACAACGTCAGATGTATCAGATTTACCAGTAAAGGTAGTGAACAGAGCATAATAGAGCACAGCAGTGAAAGATGAATAACAGGATAAGGAATTATTTTGTTTACAAAATAATTACTTAATTATTTAGGGACGACATCCTAGATTTTAACCCTAAGTTAGCATGGGCTAATTTTGTATTTAACCAAACATGTAGAAGCATCTAAGCTGACTGGACAGAGTTTTGTAAAAGGAAAAGGTATAAGTAAGAAATCATGTATAATTACTTAATTATTTAGGGACGACATCCTAGATTTTAACCCTAAGTTAGCATGGGCTAATTTTGTATTTAACCAAACATGTAGAAGCATCTAAGGTGATTGGACAGAGTTTTGTAAAAGTAAAAGGTATAAGTAAGAAATCATGTCTTGCGAAGTATGTGTTGTGTATGCGAACTATGCATATGATATGCAAGCTTATATGAAGGCTATATGATGTGAATTTTGATGATAGATTAGAGATATGCAAAGTATAGCAGTCAACAATAAGGAGGTTTTTGTATCTATCTCATTTTGTATAAAGGTATTATTTTGTATAATTGCATGTTAGGGTAGTGGACTCTTCTTGCATACATGTGTAATTGTATTACCAAGTCTTAACAGGGTTGAGGCATTTAACAGGGCCTAGTCCTCTAACAAGGACCGAGACATTATATGTATTTCATAGACTCTTAACTGGGTCAATATCCTTAGTATGATTCTTTTGTTTAGTGGATCATTTTGTGGGTACCATCCCCATTGAGGTTTTCCGTTGGTGAGGGTTTCCCTAGTTAACAAAATATGGTGTTATGAGTTTGCTTTGCGTATGGATTTATTCACTGTTCAACATTATTGATTTTTTTTTTTTTCCTTGAAATTTGTTAAGAGGGGTAAACGCTTTTGACCTAGAGCTATGAACCAGTGAGGCCACAAACGGGGGACCTCATCCCCATTAGATTTGAACCTTGATGGCAAGGATAACAACTCAACAACTTAACCATCACAAGATGCGACTATTGGCACATTATTGATTTACTTTAATATGCATGTTATAAAGTTATTAATAATATCCATTTGTGGGCAAACTTTTGTAGAATACTCATTCACCCCCCTCTCAGTATTTACCTATTTCTAACAAATCCACCATACCTAATCACAAAGGGTGGAATGGGGCTTTAACCCCAAACTTCTTCCAAAGAAGAATGCATTTCCACAATGTCAACTCATAGAGGGCGGTCCACAATACCTGCACGCAAAGGGTGGGATGAGGGCTTTCACCTCAAACTTCTCCCAAAGAAGAATGCATTAATCACTGAGATCTTCTCTTAATGGATACTCCCTCTCAGCAAGGACAATTTTAAACACCATAAAAAGACGTTGATTCCAAGTTCTTTACTATCACCCAAACTTCATGAAGGGTTGGACATCTCCCTTTGTCATGTAACCTCCCTCTGAAGCTGAATAGTCTATCTTTGAAAATAATCTTCCTCTTTTAATGAAGATAATGTGCCACCAATTTAGTATTAAGATTACAAACAATGTAGCAAAATCTCTTACTATCCCATTGCACCCTGCAACCAAGAGAGATTTATAACAACTCATAAGATGCACTTATCATAGAGATCAAAATGAAAATATACTCTCTTTCCAGTTAGATAAGAAAATCATAGAATACTTATCTCTTTAAGTTTGTTCTCAACACACATACATATAAAATGCAACCCAGCATTCATATAAACAAAATATGTTAATAAGGACGTTACCATAAAAGAAAGTGAGAACTAGGATCCTTATCCAGCATTCATATAAACAAAATATGTTACTAAGGATGTTACCATAAAAGAAAGTGAGAACTAGGATCCTTACGGAATAGCCTACCGGTCTAATCACAAGCTTTTGCACAAATTCAAGTTAGTATACACAGAGGACACTAAACATTAAAACTTCTTATGTATGGTTTTTCATTCAACCGATCATCATCTTACCAAAGCACCTAATCTTTATGATGAAGCCAGCCTATATATCATTATTTAAATAAATCTCTACACACACATAGTGTAACTCAACATTCATACAATGATGAAGGTGCACAAGTAATGATTGACACTGACTGATCAAAACTTACACAATGATAGTCAATAGTCTATGCCCCTAAAAAGCACAACATGATTCTTATGTGAATTCCTTTTGAATCATAAAATAGAAACAAGAGGACGAATTCATAATACTAAACAATTATCCTCTAAAGCTACGCAAACCATCCACCATTGGGCAATGAAATTGAGTCCATGTCAATATGATTATAAAGAAGTATGAACTAATGTTACGAAACAAACGCTGCCACAATTACAAAACATCGATAGATCACAAAGAACGAACGCCACAAATGATCACTTGATGTTAACAAGTACACAAAGAGTTATTTTGCAAGAGAAAGACAACAGTTACAAAGACTATCGCTCCAAGAATAAGAAACATCACATCAAATAAATGTTACCATGAACGGCAGCACACCTGTTGAATTAGCACCAATATTGAATGATGGAGAATTAACCAAGTATGGCACAGTGATAAATACAAAATCTCAAAATGGTGAACAATTTAAATGCGAACATAACTGATGCCAAGCCAGAGTATGAACTATGGAAATTTCCAGTGAAAAAGAAATCATATGAAAATAAGAGAATGTAAACAGCAAACATTCAGATTTTCAGAAAATAAATAAATCTAAATCTTCAAACAGCAAACATGAAAGGAAACGAGATGTTGCACGGTGTCTTAGCAATAACCAATAGGAACTTGCCAACAATCAGAGATGAACATCACAGGTAAAGAACTATCTTGAAACTATTAATTCACTACATACACATATGCCTGCAAAATACTCATAGCAAACTAATGAACAAGAGAGACTCCTTTTATTGCTGTTATCTAAGCTAGCTCTGATACTATGTTAATGTTTTGCCTAGAAAAATTAGATAAAGAACAACAAAGAAAAGAATAAACAAGGCACAAAATGTGATACATGTATCCTGGGAAAACTCTTCCACTTGATGGGAAAAACCCAGCTACTCCAGAAAAAATATCGCTTTTATTGATAATAAAAATGAGACTACAAGGCTTTCACTTGATTGCATTACAATACACCAAGCAATCATGTAAATAGATTCAATTTAGACTCTTTATATTACCCGAAGGCCGCTTCGAGTTCCAAATACACAACCCTACATATTTCCAAATATTTAACACTCCATATTTCCATATGCATGCCTCTTCGCATGATGTATGACAGATGTCTTTTTATATAATATTGATTTAAATATTCTCACAATGTCTCTTTCAATTAAAGGTGACCATAATGATCATAACAAATATATTTCCATTTTATGAGAGTAGAGATAAAGATCTCTATTGTAACTACAAACTTTAACACCGTATATTATCTAAACACTATATTTTGCACTTATGTTAAGGATAAAGCTCTGGAAAGTTACGAAATAATTAAAGGGCACAGTAATGAAATGCAAAGTGAGAAGCATTTTCTTAAGCAAAAATAAAATATACATCTAAATTATTAGAAAATACATCAAATAGAGGGAAGTAGTCATTTCTCATTTGAGAAAACATATATTAAGCAATATGATTAGCATTTTATTACTAAGTTGCCGGTTTGGGTTCGGTTCCAGGGTTCGGAATTCGAGAACCGGTTCGCAAGTTCGTCAAAATCTTGAAAAGGGGTTTGGGTTCGTTAGTACAAAAACATGTAAAAATTATAATTATAATTATATATATATATATATTAGAAAATACATCAAATAGAGGGAAGTAGTCATTTCTCATCTGAGAAAACATATCTTAAGCAACAATGATTATCATTTTATTACTAAGTTGCTGGTTCAGGTTCGGTTCGAACTTTGAGAACTGGTTCACAAGCTCGTCAAAATTTTGGGAAGGGGTTTGGGTTCATTAGTACAAAAACATATATATATATATATATATATATATATGTACACATATTTATGTAGCATGAGTTAAAATTAGAATGTAGCATAGTACCATAAATAGTTAAACTTGTAATCATAGTGATCATACCATCATATAGTTCAATCAACTTCAACATCAAAAATTCAAAATATTTGACAAAATACCTCCTTTGGAAACATAAAATGACAATGAGAGGCCGCCAAAAGCAATTCATAAAAACTTATAGGGTTCTGGACGCCAAAATATATTTAATTTTTGCCCCAAAGGCATTTTCCAGCCGTCTGTGGGGCCCATTTTGCTGCTGGTTCGAACTTTTTGGTGCTAGTTCGAACTTTTTGGTGCTAGTTCGCCTGGCTTCGAACCCAGTTCAAACCCGATCGAACCCGCAAGGCAAAAACAATACCTTGGTCGAACCAAGTCCGAATTGGACCACAACTGCGAATATGTTTGAACTTTTCCTGGTGTGGATGGGTGGGGCTGGGGGTGGGGAGAGGTACCCGTGCAACTTAGTTTTGTTACACCAAAGGATGTTTTACTGGCTTAGTTACATAAACAAACCTATGTTACTCTACTAGCATAAAATGGGGGGGGGGGGGGGGTGATGCAGAGGAAAGAGACCCCATCATTCTGAATGTCTATCAAATCCAAACTGGAATAGTCCATAACCTCCAATTTCAACTCAAACTCATTTTCCCAGGCTCTGCCACCATCTTCCACAACAAATCTGTCTATCCAATCATATTGTCTTGGGATGTGAAATGCACGCAGTAGGTAAAAGCTAAAGAAAGATCCCAGAATCTTCCTCGGAATAATGAGATGTAAATTATGGTTGAAATTCTAAAAAATCTAAACCATTATTTATATGGATTCCCATATTGAAATTTTGACTTCTTATGTTTGACCTTATTCTATACCTATATTGGCTAATTCATCCACTCTTTGATTGCCCTCTCAATAGATATGATTGATTGTGATCTTGTCAAAGTTCTGGCATAGTGAGAGGGCTCTAGATAAAATTGAGTCCAGTCTCCAATTAATGAGGGATCCTTTCCTTATAGCATTTATTATAATTGCAGAATCTTCTTCAATCTCTACATTCTTACAACCAATAGTTTTACATAGTTCTAATCCTTCAACTAGAGCCGTTAATTCCACCCAGTTATTAGTTTCTATTCCTATATATCTCGCTAACTTTGCTATCTCCATGCCTTCTGAGTTATGGATATTACAACAAATGCCTGCTCTGCCTGGATTCCCTGTTGAAGCTCCATCAAAATTGAGTTTAAACTCTCCTTGGGTGTTTGCCATTGAGGCAAAATTGTAATTCTGGGGTTAATATCAATCTAATTATTCATTGAAGAGTTACAGTGCCTGAAATGTTAAGAACTTAGACAACTGGCAGATTCTCCTTTGATTACAAACATTTGAGGTGTGACACATTAGTGACCCTGTTTATCTCAAACCAAGATTGATATTCATTGGATTGCAATTGCCTTTGTTTTGCGGATGGATTGATTATATAGTTAAAAGTGACAAAACTCTTGGTTATTGTTAATTGATATCTAAGCTGATTGCAAGGGATTAAACACAGCATATAAGCAATATATCTGAACAACAGTATCACTTATAGGCCAAGCCTTGGGGGAGATCAAACTAACGAATCACAGTGTAACTATTTCAACGCTTGATATCAACAATGGATTGGGCCATTGCCTATATCTGTGGCCGCGTTGTTTGGAACAACAATCACTTTCCAGATTACAGGCATGCTAGCCATCTGATGTCAGCAATATTGTTGCATTCAACGTCCGGTGACACCAGCTAAAGCCTCGAAGAAAATAGAATGGCCACATACAGTATACTCAGAATAGATTGGAATTGTCTTCGACACAGTTATCTGGATTTTTTGACAGAAATATATATTTTCTTGTAATTCAATTGATTTGTATATCTTTATTTCTGCGCTTCACAATGCAGATATCTATTGTGAGAAGGCTCTGTGATTTGTATGTGTTCATCTGATTATATTGATCCGATCTCTGATCCCTGATCAATCATCTATTATCATAGGATTTAGGAAAATACAACAAATCATTTTTATGATATCATCCTATTAACAACTTCTAGATGGTAATAAGGTAGCTGATGTTCTAGCCAAAAAGTGGGTTGATCAATCCTCATTTTTGGCATTGGTCAGTGAGTGATTGGGGACTTGGCTTTGATCTTGGCTCCCCTCTGTTTAATTTGTTATAAGTCTGGAAAGTTGACGGTATTTTGTTTTTAGGTATATGATGGTATTGTGTTTGAAAAAATTGAAATTAACCCAGTTTTCCTATTTATGAGATAGTGTTGGCCACAATGTTCTTTGTTTATTATTGTAATCCTTTCGATGGCTTCCAATGTGTGGCTTGCTGAGGGTGCTGTAGCCTAATTTGTGGGTATGCTCTCTCTCTGCGATGCCAGCTCTTGGAAAGGCTATTTGGCAAGCTTTACTGGGCGATTTGCCCCTTTTGAGGGTTTTGTTATTAACTTATTTGCTTTTTCCTACTTCAGGTCTGTTGGGTATTTGTGTGGAGTTTGTCTGTGCATCACTTTCGAAGCTGGTTACTATGGCTAGCTTAGGGTTTCTAGCAAACCTATGGAACCCTTTTACAGGGCTCAGTGTCTAACCTGTATCATATATTTTAATGACTGGATGCATTCTTTCTCAACCTGCTCAAGTATATCCCTAAGGTTCCTTATAATCCTTAAGCTAGCCATAGCAACCAGCTTTCAAAGCAATGCACATACATTCTAGATTGACTTTTCTGCAGGATTTGTTGAAAAATCTGAGGTGTGCTAACTGGAGATAAAGAACCAGGTGGTGCACTTCTTTTTACGTGATAATGATGACTTGTCTCTGGCAGGGTTTGCAGAAGCAGATGTTTTTCTGGAGGTTAAAGAAGGCCCTAAACAATGGATAATGAAAGGGGATTTGAACATTATTAGCTATCGACCATCAGCTGGAAAAGTTAGGCACATCTGTCTCAACTTGAGGTTGGTGGTCAAGAGTTTGCTTGTCATCCATTTTTGGTGGAAGCTGGGGGACATTGGCCCTTTCTCTCTCCCGTAGCTAGAACACATGATTTTGGGCTGGCCCTTCAAGTGCGTGTTGATAGTTCATTAAGTGAAATGTTAACAGCTGGATGACTGTAAGGAAGGCCTAATATTTAACTATATGGATAATATTTGTGGCAAGGCTGCCTGGAAAGGGTTTCCTGGATGGTGCTCGTGATGTTGGCAGTTGGGATGTTAGTCGTAAGGTGGGGTGTTTCCTTTTGTTCTCTGTTGATTGTGTTGTGGACTATTAAATCTCTATCTGGTTTGATGTTTTGTGGTTTAGTTTGTATTCGAAGTCTTGTGCTTCTTAGACTTCCTATGCTTATTTAGCTATTTGTGCTGGCCTGTAATTTTTTTGTCTGTTTCAGCCTTTTTTTCTTGTCTTTGTTTGTCTCTTTTCAAGGACCAGGACCCCAATAGAAACCTCTTTTAATTATCAAAAAAGAAATTATCTGTTACATAATTGATATCTTGCCATCTTTTAGATAGATTCATTTTAGATAGCTATTCTAGTTTTCAATTATTCTGTGTATTTTTTGTATCTTGTGATTTAGCTTCTCTTTTGATTTCTAAACGAATAAAAGTTTGACTACATAAAGAAGTCCTTAAATTGAATTCTTTCTAGTTGGAAAGACAGTTATTTATATAACTAAGAGAATAGCAGAGGAGCTTATTTTTCTGGCTCATTTTCTTGGTTCAGATGGTAAATTTGTGTAACTAACGAGCCCCTTGAAAAATTAAATCACAGCTGTTGCGCTTTCTGAAGACCATAAACCAAATAGGAGTGATGAACGCCAGCGTATTGAGCAAGCTGGAGGCAATGTTATGTGGGCTGGTAATAGTAATGTCTTCCCTTCTCAATGGAACTTATATAAGTGTCGAATTAATATTTTGGAGAGCAATTTTACTTAATGAAAACAGTTTGGGCATCATAAGAAAATAGAGATCCTTCCATGCTCAGGGTGGCTTAATACCCACGGTTTAGTTTCCTTCCAGGCACATGGAGAGTGGGAGGTGTGCTGGCTGTCTCTCGTGCTTTTGGTAATCGGTTGCTTAAACGCTTTGTTGTTGCAGAACCTGAAATACAGGTAAAATGCATTATTTTATCCAAATATTAAATGCATTTGCAGCTGGATCCAAAAATGAAATTTAAGTTGAAGAAACATTATTTGATAATTTCAATTACTTTACATTATTGCGCATGGTATATACCATGTGCCATGTGCACATGGTACTGATTAGCATATTTGGAATTGCCAGGAAGAAATCATTAAAGATGATGTGGACTGTCTGGTGATTGCAAGTGATGGGCTGTGGGATGTAGTATCAAATGATGTTGGTTTCTTCTGACTTGTATTGTGTTCTGTTAGTGATTATTTATTTATTAATTTTATTTCTAAAGTGATTGTCTTATGTAGTTGACTTTTCTTGCCTGACATGTAGGAGGCAGTTTCACTCGTGAAATCAATTGAAGATCCAGAAGCTGCTGCAAGGAAACTGACTGAAACCGCTTTCAACAAGGGAAGTGCTGACAATATTACTTGTGTTGTGGTGCGGTTTAATCATGGCAAAGATGATTTGCCTTGATAGAATTTCAGATGGTTTTGTCACATCTTATAATGAGTTATTTTATTCGAGGTGGCTGCAGGACAGATTGCACTGTGATTAAGAGCTGTGCATGTTTTAAAGGACTCCTCCATATGTTTATTAAATTAGACTTCTATGCCAGTAAGGGCATTTCAGCTCCATATTTTTGTTTATATGTACTAAGTAATGAATATGCAATTGAGTAATTTTTTGCACTTACATTAATTTGGATTTTGCCCTTTCCACCAACTGCTGGGAGATTCTAGCAGTTACTCATTTTTAGCTTACCTCTTGGTATTTGATAATTGATCCTTATTTCCTTATCGCTTATTTAGGTTTTCCAATTGGAGATCTAACTTGCTGTGACTTTTTATTGATTATCAGAACTGTTTTTATATAACCTTTGTATTTATGCTCCTCTCTACCCTGCAACTTGCTTTGTATCTTTAACTTGCAGTTGTATAAGGTTATAATTTGTATTTATTGAACCAAATATTGAATTTCTCTTAAGATTATAACCATTGAATTTAGGACACTGGCTTTTCTTTTTTTTCAGATTTGTAGTCCAAAAAATTAATAGTTCATCTAATCATCTAGAAAAATAGATGGGTTTAATTTGTGACCAAGAGGTTATCTGCTTGGTTATATGACTAAATATCAGAACCTGACATAACTATGCAGATTGGTTCCTTTTGCTTATGCAAACCATTATCTTGACCAAGTCGGTGCAAATTTCCCTTTTAAAAGATGCAGAAATATTTCTTTCGCAGTTTAATCCAGAAATCTGCAAACTCTTTAATTTCTTTGTAGGAGCATCTATTCGGCATTTGGTTGGTGGGAAGTCTTTATCGAGGGTCCATCTAAAATTGATATATTTTCCTGAAACTGAAGTGGGGATGTCTTTCACATGTAAGGAGTTGCTGTTGATTTGCGAAGTGAAACGTTGTCGTCGGTTTGTCATTTGCATGAAAACAAGCTTTAGAATGACTGTCATGATTGGTCAGTGTTTCCTTAATCCATTTAAATAAATTGAGTAGCTTCTGGTTTAGATTGTGTGGTAAATTTGATCAACGTTTTGAATCACTCCATGAGCCACCATCAGAATTTAAGATCCAAAACGCGGACAATAAAAATTTGCACACAAATCTTAAATCAGAAGCCACTCAATTTATTATGACTTTTATTAACAGATTTCATAAGCAGAACTTTCACTAGTAGGATACTCTTTTCTAAGACGGGAAGGGATGACTGAAGGCTTGAAGGCACCTTTCTGATATCCTAGCGGATATCAGATTCCACACCTTGAAAAACCTCTTTAGAATATCTGTTGCCTTTTAATCTGTGACGCCCAGTTTTCATATCAAGTGCATATCCTAGTGGAAATCAGATTCCACACTACGGAAAACATCTTTAAAATATCTGTTGCCTTTTAATCCGTGACACAGTTTTCATATCAAGTGTATCAGGCTTTGCAAGATTCATTGAAATCTTATCAAAAGAAATTCAGGCTGCCTTACAATCTGTGATGCTCGTTTCCTTATCAGTGCATCAGGTTGCACAAGATACCATTCACAAAACACCAAAATTATAGTAAAGAACGATTAAAAGCTTGTCACTGGTACAAGGGCCCCAATGCATGGTTAGGGCAAAACACTTCGTAACATAAAATCAGGTACTATCGATTGCAGTATATATGCGAAATAGCCTTTGAAGAAACCTTATCCAGAATCAGCTTTGACGCAAAATATGTGTTAATGAAATGCCAAATACTTTTTGATCATAGGGATCACACGATGTTACTTTTCCCAGGCATTAGGTCCACAATCTCGGTGTAATAAGATCTTAGACCAATTTATGCCAAAAAAAACATGATAAAGCTGTTTTACTGATTTTTTATAAATATACTTAATTTTCTCTCATTTTTAGTCCATGAAGTTGCTCAAGTATTACGAAGATCATTCAACTGTTAGTCAACTGTTAATATGGTTTCAGCATTTTAGAATGATTTTTCTTTTTCCTTCTATCAATGAAAACAGATGGTTGGAATGCCAATTATGATTTCTATATCAAAATTGAAACTTGAAACTTAAAAAATGCCGAAACCCAGCACCAGGGTAAGCTTATATTAAATAAAATAATTTATGAAGGGTAGGTTCCCATGCGGTTGCTTAAATATGCATGCTTATTTGCCGCTTTTCCCTAATGCTTATTTTTTTTAAAAAATTGTGGACGTTCCACTAAAATAAGTGAGATTTTGTTTTATTCTTTTCTTGTGATGTGAATATCAGGATTTAACTGTGTGATTTTGAGTCAAACTCGATGACCCATATTTCATGATATTCACACAGTTTGACTCAAAATCACACAGTTAAATCCTGATATTCACATCACAATTTGACTAGCTGTGGAAATCATGTCCTACTTATTCTTTTCTTGTCATATAAAATATGCAGAGAATATTTGGCTGTTTAAAATTAAGTAGAAATCAGAGTTAAGCAGCAACATTAGGATATATTTGGCTGTTTAAAATTAAGCAGAAATCAGTGTTACGGATATGGGGTAAACATTAAGATATATACTGCTATTTAAATTAAGCAGAAATTAGAGTTAAGGATATGGGATAATCAATGCCCTGCCATATTACACAATATTATGCCCTGCCATATTACACCATTTGCCATATTACACCATTGCAATATTGGTAGAAAGAATATTAAATGTATTTGCAATATTGGTAGAAAGAATATTAAATGTATTTGCAATATTGGTAGAACCTTTTTAAAATTACAGCCGCTTGTTTCTTTATCTTCATTGATTAAGATATTAAAAGAAGAATAGCATCCTACTTTAAACCAGGGAAGTCTACAGCAAGTCGAAACATTTGACCCGTAAGCATTTAAGCCAAGTTACCTGAAATTTGAAGACAACAATTAGATTTTAACCGAGTCTCTATTTGAAAAAATTATGACTAATTTCATTATTAAAACGTGAAAATACCTATTTTTAGTGTGCGCTTGAATGATCAATAGAACACAACAAAGGATTTTGTTCAGAGATCTGGGAAAATCACAATCTACCAAAAATACATGCCTGGATAAATTCATTAACGAACACAACATTCTTGGAATTTTTTGGGGTCACAAGGAAGTGAGTATTGACCACGGAGAAAATTTCTGAACTGTTTGTTGGGCATTATTGCTAGTTGAGAGGCTTTTACCAAGTGCACTTTCAGGGATGGATGAGAAATACCCCATGAACCGTTCTGGAATCGTTATACGAATTTGCCCATTTTAGAGTATAACTGATTATAAAAGTGGGCATGGGGCAACACAATGAATACTGAAGAATGGTTTTTACATGATTTAGAAAATAACAGAATCGTAGTACATGATTTAGAAAATAATAGAATTGTAGCAGTCATATTTTAGTGTATAATGGGTATGTCTAAGAGATATAAAAGTTCAATTAGGAAAAATAACTGTGTCTAATTTTAAAAAAAGTCTTATTTTTTAAAATAGAATTGTGAACTTCATTAATATCTTAATTTAAAGCTATGGATTTATCAAAAATAACTTTTTTTCGTATAGATAAAAGTTATCTTTAATTTTATTTTCTCTATAATACAATTCTTGGCAAGTGTTTGTCATTAGGTATAACTACAATATAAAATATAATATAATAATTTAGTGAAGTATTAGAGGATATGATTTATTAAAAAGGTAATAATTTAATTAGGTAGTAGGAATGATAATACAAAAGGTAAAAACTAAACAAGTGATAAGTAGGAGATGATTTCCACAGTAAGTCGAATCGTGATATTGCTATCAGGATTTAACTGTGTGATTTTGAGTCAAACTCATTGACCCATATTTCATGAGTAGTGATTCAACATGAATCCATCTCTCATGAGAATAAATGGAACACTTAAGCACTCATTGGATCTAGGTGATGCTCACAGGGGTGAAGCACCGGGACTTCCTGGGAGGTCACCCATTCTAGTACTACTCCAGCCTGAGCGCGCTTAACTACGGAGTTTCCTCCATGGTTAAATCCAAAGCTTGCAACCCCATTTGCAAAACCTTCACCAAGTGTTGTGCCTTATGAACCATTCATTATAAAGCCCCTTAAGCTCATCAATGGATAAGTAGGAGATGATTTCCACAGCAAGTCAAATTGTGATATTGCTATTAGGATTTAATAGTGTGATTTTGAGTCAAACTCATTGACCCATATTTCATGAGTAGTGATTCAACATGAATCCATCTCTCATGAGAATAAATGGAACACTTAACACTCATTGGATCTAGGTGATGTTCATAGGGGTGAAGCACCGAGACTTCCCGGGAGGTCACACATCCCAGCACTACTCCAGCTTGAGCGGGCTTAACTATGGAGTTTCCTCCATGGTTAAACCCAAAGCTTGCAACCCCATTTGCAAAACCTTCACCAAGTGTTGTGCCTTATGAACCATTCATTAGAAAGCCCCTTAAGCTAATCAATTGATAAGTAGAAGATGATTTCCACAGCAAGTCAAATTGTGATATTGCTATCAAGATTTAATTGTGTGATTTTGAGTCAAACTTATTGACCCATATTTCATGAGTAGTGATTCAACATGAATTCATCTCTCATGAGAATAAATGGAACACACATTGGATCTAGGTGATGCTCACAGGGGTGAAGCACGGAGACTTCCCAGGAGGTCACTACTCATGAAATATGGGTCAATGAGTTTGACTCAAAATCACACAGTTAAATCCTAATAGCAATATCACAACTAAACAACTATTAAAAAAATTAAACTAATATATTAGAATAATTGTATGATACTTTAAAAATATTATTAACTTCAACAAAATACCATTTGAAATAAATTAGAATATTTATTTATATATGAATAAATTTAAGAAACATATTATCACTTAATACAAATTTGTATAACTATAATATCATATGAATATCCCTTTCTCATAAGAACAACTTCTGAGAAGAATTGTAGACACTCATTGTGAAAGATAAATAGGGTGGAGAAGTAGAGTGCACCTTCGCAAGGTGCTTTTAAAATCAACACGAATGGATCTTTCAAGGGAAATTCAGGTCCTATTGGCATGGTGGAGTTGGCAAGCTAGTAAGGGGGATGTTCACTTTGTGTTTTTAATTTATAAAGGCCATTACATTAACAACCTGATGAAGGTGATAGTTAGTTTTGTATGCTATGAAGCGTGCCTGTGACCTTGGTTGGAGTAGGCTTATTTGTGAATATGACTTACAAGTGCTGATACACATGTTGAATCAACAACATTATGAGGTTGTCAATTAGAATTTTGATTGTTGACCAGATTCATAATTTGTGCTCTTCTTTGGAGTCTATTACTTTCACTCATATTCACAGGGAGTGGAATAGTGCTGCAAATTGTCTGACAAAGTGGGCTTTTGATCATATGCATAATTAGAACATTGTTGATAAGACTCAACTTTCTTTGGGCTTGTCTCATCAACTAGATCATTTGGTGGATCTTTATAGGGCTATTTGATGCCCTTGCTTTGTATTTCTTTCTATTTGAACAAATTTTTACCCCTCTTTATTTCAAAATCAATATTTTATTAATTTTAAAAGGTAATATTATTATTTAAATTATAACAAATTTAGTTTAATTTTGAATGTTTTTGATTCAGTAAAATAGATTTTGAAGGAGCCTCGAAACCCAAATACAAAGCATGCACAAATCTAAAGAACCTGCAAACCGAATCGAAAGTTATACAATACACTCTTAAAAAAATGAGATAGAGACAAAACAAAACATAGATACAAAAGGGGGTGCCAAACATCTTACAACTCCCACCTACACAAACTGATGATCAAGGAAAAGATAATATGATCACCCTACATAAAGAAAAAGACAACATAACTAAGAATTTTCGTTAACCCCCAACTTGTGGGAAACTTTCCCAAGGAAAAGCCATTATAACCACAACACCACCATGTTGGACTTTGCCAACATCAATCTTAACTTGGTCATTAACAACATCAGAAGAAACACTACAGGCTATGTGAATAGAGCCAACACAAGAGGGACAACAACATCAACAATCATTTGACTGGAAATAACATTATTAGGAGAAGTGTCAGTCGCATCTCTTTGCCACTGAATAACAATAGCATCATTTGAGGGAACTTCCCCGTTAGATGCAAAATTTTGACTACTATATAATGTTGCAACAAAGCACCCTTCCACCATGAAGAGGATTTTCGAGATTTAATTTTACCAACATCACACTTTGTTGCAACATGCCTAGTATTAAAGTATTTTTTGCATCTAAACGAAAGACCTTCATAATCTAAAGATTGGATCCAAGAGCCAATAGGACTACATAGTTTAATCTTCATCAGAAGGCCTTTAGAAGTATCTATATCAACATGAATTTGTGTGTAGATAGAATGCTATATATTGGAGGATTCTGAATCACCATTAAGAAATCACCTAAAGCATCATCAACTTCCTCAAGAAAAAATCATGCTAGGGATGAAGAGGAAGGTTAGGAAGAAGTACCTAGATATGCATTCTACAAAAAGATTCAGTGGTAGGATTACATGCCAAGGTTTCATCAGACGGAAATGATTTTCCAATGTGAAGAAATGATCATATAGAATGGTTCTCTTGTCATCTGCATTATCAAATTTGGCGATTAAAAAATCTCTTACTAGAGGAAAGGAAAGATTTGGACACAATTAGTAGGGTATGGAACCCAACGCTTAGCGATCCAAGTGCAGAGCTCCTTGAGGGAGGGCCAAAAGCCCCTAAATTGACATATAACTACATCCTCCTCAAGGGTGACAATCCATTGCTTAATCTTCAAAGCTACATCTTTATCCAAATCGACTAAAAGAGGGGTATGAGTAGGAAAAGTCTTGGAAACTATGAGCTTAGACTATCAACTCAGCAGGTTGGACATGGCAATATGTGACCATGGATCTTATTAACACTTTCCCATAGGGAAAAAGGGGAGCGAGCCAATGTCAATCCTCGAGAAATAGTCAATCAGGTGGTTAAAGTTTTTTGAGTGCCATCAAATCATCATTGGCGAGGAACCACATAAAGAAGGGGGGTCCCACTTCCATGTGGGAATTCTAAACTTAGCGACTCACTATAACGTAACAAGGCTTTTGCAGGATGCATTTCCAAAGTTTGTAGGGGCCTCACCCTTAAAATAGTAGGGTCTCCTTTCATAAATAATGGGAAACTATTATGTGTTACGTTGTTAAAGGGACCCCCTAAATATTAGTAGGCTTAGTTGGTCCTTGCTTCGAGGGGTAATTTAGAACCCAAGAGAATTAGAAATGACCCTTAAACCCCAATTGTTACACACAGATTGGGTGAACCCATTTGTACACCCCCCCCCACCCCCACCCACAACAACTGCCTTCTACGCAACAACCTCCTGTAATATCACTTCATCAACAACAAAATTAGAGTGCAAAGATCCATCCTAAACCTCCTCCATCTAAGAAAAATCACGCCCAGAAATATGGGAAACATTAGACCTGAAGCCCTTGCCAACACCGTCATCACAGGAAGGGAAGGGACCAAGTGACAAACATCAACCAACATAACTATGACACCCACATCACACACAAACCCAACATCTATAATAGACGCACATGCCCTAACCACAGGGCCAAAGTCTACAGACAAGTCCTTCGCTTGTAGGGGGACATAAGAAGCCAGTGCTATGTCAGAATGCATGCGCGCACACGTAGGAGATTTCCCTCTCACCATTCCAAAAATTCGTATAGTTACCTTTTGTTTGGAAGTTGATCCAAATTAAACATTTATGTTTAAATTAAAAATAAAATAAAATAAAACATTAACTTCCATATAATCTTAGTATCTCTATCATATGTGTGTGTAAACCTATAAGACAATCACCTTCAACAAAAATAATTTTGATGATTTTTAAAATTAAACATTTCACATTTATACTTGAGAAAAATCTAAACACAAATGTAAATATAAAAATAATCACTTTTAATTGGTTGCAATAACAAAATTTAATTACTAAAGAAAAACTAATTGCAATAGTATATAGCCTATAATGAAAAATACTAATAAGGGGTTCAAATAAAATGAACAACTTAAAATGGGTTTCTGCCTTAAAATTAATGTGGTTAATGTGAAAATCAGTAGATCACTGACACTAGAATAATGTATGGTGCTCTTTCTCACCCTCAATTTGTTGATAATTTAATTATCAGTCTTAAGGTCACTATGAGCATCTTGTACACTATTAATGTTGTATTAAAGTTTATTTGATGATAATTCAATCACAACCAAAATATTTATATCTTCTTTTGTAGTAGTTGTACATATTAATTTAATACTACAATTACGTTGGTTCCAAAGCACAACAATAACATTATATATCAAATCTCAATAAATCTGCTTTCATGTAAGAAATTTCTATCAAGAAGAATAATGATTGCAATCTTTCAATGAAGATGAATGATTAGAATAGATCATAAATAATAGCACTATTACAAGAACTTTAATAAAAATAAGTTATATTGATAAAGTATTGCCACAAGCATATTTGTTCATTCTACTCAAATTGCATATGCTATTAGTGTTGAGAAGTTTTTTTTTTGGATAAAGACAACAATTGATTTTTATTTCATTAACGTTGATGTTATATCAAGGAGATTGTTACTTGATTCAAGATGGATACAATGCATAACCAATTTAAACAAGAGACACAATGCATGAAAGTTCTTGCCGAAATGGGGATAGAGATTTATAGATAGAACATAAGGATATAAAGACATAACTAAAAGAGAGAATGACATGTTGTTATAAGGACAAGTAAAGGTACAATATATTATTTATGTTATTTTAAGAAATATTCAAATAATGCAAAATTTGAATTAAATCTATGAAATGTTCATTTTTACTATTTAAAATATAAATTAAAATATTTAATTTATAAAATAATTATATTTATTGAAGACTTATTATATATTTTAATATGATTGATTTGTATATTATATGTTACAAAACAAATTAAATGCATACTCATTGTTGAACAATTAATTATTTAAAAATATAATTGATAAAAAAAAAATGGAGTTAGATGAATGTATAAAAAATAAATATGTTGCCAATAGTGGCATGTTGTGATGGTTAAGTTGTTGAGTTGTTATCCTTGCCATCAAGGTTCAAATCCAATGGGGATGAGGTCCCCCGTTTGTGGCCTCACTGGTTCATAGCTCCAGGTCAAAGCGTTTACCCCTCTTTAAAATAAAAATAAAAAATAAATATGTAGATAGGGTATATATGTGTGTTGGTAATTTGATTTGCCACTCATAAATTATGCAACTTAGCCCAATGGAATGTATGTTGCAAACTATTTCAAACAGTTGGATATGCCCTTGATATGTGACCTTTGCATTTAGAGGGCAATTCCCTTGTAAGATATAATATTTGTTTTTCATATTTAGAAAGAGAGAAAAATAATAATTTATTGTACACCTTCTTGCTAACCAAATGTACAAAGTTTTAACAAGAACTCAAACCAAGAAAGATTTAAACTTCATCAATAATACCAATGAACTATGTAGTGCCTACCCCTTGTTAACTTTTCTATTTTTTATTGTTGAACTCTTTTAGGCCAGCTTTATATTTATCCTTGATGATCAGTGACAAAGTTTTCCAGATTGTTGGATATTGTTTCATATATATATATATATATATATATATATATATATATATATATAGTTACTTAGTTATTTCATTTATCTCATGATTCTTCGATGATGATATATATGTTCATGCAGTGACTTTCAGTTATCTAATGATGTTAGTTAGATGAATGATTTATATGCATTTTCTATGGATACTTACCCCATACTTGCATGTGTATGGTGTACGTGTATGTTTTCTTTATGTTTGACATTTCTGATGTCGTAGAGGAAGGGAGTCATAGTCATCTACTAGTCGAGATCTACATGATATACCACTTCCTGCCATTGCTTGTTTAGTTTAGAATATATATGTTGTACATGCGTGGATCTTATGCAGACTATAGGTACTAGCTATCAACTTCCCTGAATTGCGAGGATGAGCATGTGTGTGAAAAATGTGGACAAATATGCAAACACACTTCTATGAATCCTTATACTTGAAATCCTTCAAAATAACACCATAAAAGTGCAAGATCTCAAGAATCAACTCATAGCTTCCTATCATCATGTGCAAAGACCTTCAAAGGTCTGAAGTGGTGGCTCTCATAATTAGCCTTGGTCTTCACAAGTACATCCAATGAACGAAAGATTCAAATGAACATGCAAGATATCTCCAAGTCTCCAAGAAAGCTTCAAAAAATGTCTATCATAAGGGTAGCATAAGAAGTCATGATCGTCTCATAAGAATGCTCCAAGTCCTCAATGAAATCGCATGAAAGCTTCAAGTAATGGTGATAATAAAATTGCCTCCTCCAAAATGAAGGAAGGAGGTCTCCTTATATACCAAAGCCAAGAGGCATTCCCAAATTGGAGGGAAAATGAAAATTAAATGAAAAGGTGTGACCCACATAAGAGAATTAGCATTTAATTAAGAGATGTGGAGTGTAAAACTCCATAAAAATTATAAGATGAGGGGTGTTTTTATTTAATTTAAATGTAAAATAATCTATTTTCTTATAAAATAAAGTGTGTGACATTTATTTAATTATTTTTTAAAAAATAATAATTGGTGCACATAAAATTAAGTGAGGAGGGGTTTTATTTAATTAAAAGGGAGCAAATTCCTTTAATTAAACAAGAGCTCTAGTTGAGCTAGAGTCCTTGCCTTTTGGAAAAGAGAAGTTGATGACTTTTTTCTTAAAAATGGAATAAAAATATGCCATTTTACTTTACAAATCGTGATGGATTCAGTTTTTAAGTGTGTGGATTGTGTCTTTGTTGGCTTAGATAGATGTGTCAATTTAGTTCTATAGACTAGAATTTTTACATTCTACGACATTTTGATACTAAATAAGTTGCAATGCTTATGGAGCAGAGTCATCTCATTGCCAGATGTTAACAATTTAATTTGTAGGAGTAGCCTTGTCATTTGTACAACAAAAACTAGTTAAAGGGATGGTTAACAAAAATGTTATGTCACTATAAATTTTTGTAGATGAGTAAATTTATTATTTAGAAAAATAATCTAATACATCTATTTTAAAGGCACATATATTTATTGATAATATTTAATTTAACATATATATAATTTTAAGTTATGTATAAGATACCAAACTGATTTTTTTTTGAAATAATATAAATATTAATTTACTGATCTTAATTTAATATTAAATATAAAAATAATACTAGTTTTTAATAAGTTCGTAACTAATTATTTTGAAGAAAATATTATAATTTGAAACAAACCAAATATAATATACAAAATATAAATTTTATATAAATTTTGATTCTAAAAAAAACCCCCTTCTAACAATAGAAATATATGAAATATAAGAATTCAAAAAAAAAAAAACATAAATACTAATACAATTTTGGAGAAATATAAAATGTCTTTTAATTTAACTAAAACAATTGAAATAGTAAGTAGTTAAAAAAAAGAGTATGTATAATATCTATACAAAAAATATTTAAAATAACAATAAAAAATCATAACTTATATAAGATATATAAGAATTGCTTTATGTCTTAAGTTATAGAAGAATTTCTTTATATCTTCATATTGCCTTTGTGAAAATATTTATATTTTTTTAAATACATTTTTTGACATAAGAAGAAAAGCTTTTAATTTATGATTTGTGATATTTAAGATTTTCATATAATTATCTTCATGTAAAATAAATTTAAATAAATAAATATTTTGAAAACTATAGAAGTATTAGTACTCATTGAACTTAAATGCATGTAACATATTCAAAATTTAAATTAGAAACTTAAACAAATTTATTGATTTTCTTTTAAAACATGATAATTGTGAAGTTGAAATTTATAAAGGAACAATAATATTTTAAACTATTTTATCCGGAGCCTTTCTTGGCAAAGACTATTTTTTCAGCACATTGAAAACAAATTAAAAAAAAATCATCACCGTCTCAAAAGCTAGTGAAAACTCGTGTTGTGAAAGACATCCTTAGACTTTCTCTGTTTCTTGCAAAATGGACTGAACCTCTTAGCAAATGCCACGTCGCTGTTACCATTGTTGTGTGGATTGTTCTTTGAGTTGTAAATGAGGTTGCAGTTGCTTCAATAATAAGTGTTTCAATAATGAATCAACGCGAACGAGAAGCCATTAGGTGGAGTTGGAGCTTGAAGATGGAGCATATGAATCAAGGCAAAGAGTTCATATAGAGATAGATGAAGGAGAAGAGGGAAAATATTTACATGCAGTCTATTAGCTGCCATTTCCCTAGAGAAAGTTCTGGCAATTCACAGGCCCTGGGTTTTTGACGAACATAGTATTTTTGCATCGGGGAAATTTGGCAGGTGATTTGCAGGGGAAGTCATTGTTGGATACTCTTTGCTGTGGCTCTAAATATAGGCGAGTGTTATGGGGTTGATAATTCCACAGTTGGCAGCCCGATTGAGCATCGCTACTAGGTGGCATTTGGCTAAGCATTGCAGAGATGAGTATCCGCTGTATGCTAGGCTTGTGTCATGGTTAATGGTTGAGCATTCAGGAAGTTGTTTTGACCAATAGATTTCTGAGTTTTCTTTGCAGTGCAATCACTTTTAACATTTTGCCAAATGGATTTTTGTTTCTTTGGGTTGGAGTTCTCATTACTGTTGCTCTAGGCTAGCGGAAGAAGAGCTTTTGGAGGCAGGTGGGGAGAAACGGTTGATGAGGTGCTTGCACAGGGCTAGGGTAAAGATCACCTATTCAAATGTCCACTTCATGTTGTGAGGTATGGAGCTATGGTAGGCTAATTTTCCATGTCCCGAAGTTTTGAACTTGCGATCTGAGACAAAAATGGAAGGAAAAGATAAAGGGTGTTTGAATGTTGTGGAAATTGGAGGTCATGGAGTTCACAACCAGGTGATGAGAATTCATGACAAGGCCAACATTTGGGAGAGATTTTTGTGTTTCTATTGCTGCTTGGCATGAAGGCCAGGGTTCGTATGACATGAGGCTCCAAGGCTCCCATTGACACCTGTTGGAAGGAGATTGAAGAGTTCTAGAACTTTGAACATTCCAGAGATTTTATTTTTATGATTGTTTTTGTTAGAAATTCAATTTAACCCCTGTGAAAATTGCTATTGACCAATCATTAAATAGAAATTACTGATTAAAAATTAATTAATAAATAAAATGATTTTTAACCTTTCAAAGTTTATATATTTTGATTACAAAAATTATTTGGGAGGAGCCACCGGGAACATTAGTTCCCTGCCTATACATAAGCAGAGACTAGATGATCCAACTATTTATTTAAAATTAGTTAAATAAATTAACTCCAATTTAATCAAGGAAATTGATTAAAATAATAATGATTAATTAAATAATTCAAATAAATTGAATAGTTCATATAATTTAATTTGATCAAAGGAAATGGTGATGTAAATATCGATTCAAGCTTGAGATAAATTCTAAAATCGGGGCACATTGTCAAGATGACCATTTTAGGGTGCATATAGAGCATACCCTATCACAATATCTCAATGGTAAGAGAGGGGAGATAACTCTTGAGTTTGAATCCTATCCCTAAGCCATTTTTCCTAAAATGTAGGACAAGTACCTGAGTTATTTACCCTTCCAAATTCGTCAAGTAATGTAAATTCATGATTATAACCCTTTAGTGTGGTCTAGTTGTCTGTACTTTATTATGGGTTTTCATTTTTAGTTTTGTGGGTCTTTGGAGTATTTTTTGTTATAATTAAATCAAATTAAAAGAATATTTAATGATTAAATTTAATGGGAATTTTATTAAGAAAATTCATTATTTAATTATATTTAATTAATTGAAAAATTAATTAAATAAAAAATTAAATTTAAAGATTGAGTTAAAGTCTAATTTTAGGCGTAATAATATTAATTTAATTTAATAATAATATATTTAGGAGTTCATTTTTAAATAAATGCTAAATATTATTATTATTTAAGTTAATAAATATTTTTATCAAAAATGCCTCAAAAATTAATTAAAGAGAGAAAGCAAATTAATTTAATAAAGACATTTTAAATTGCAAAAAGTGTGCTTGAAAATGTAAAAGATAATTAAATATTAAAAGGAATTGATCAACGAGTTCCCTCACATAATTGCACAATCAAAGCCCCAAATTAGGGAGAACTCTTTATTAGAGATCTGAAGCTCATTTTGCAAGGGATTGGGATTTGGAGAAGCGATTTTCAAAGAAGGAAAGTTTTCAGAAGAAAGGGGTTTTCTCGTGTTCTTCATGGGATTGCGTGTTTGTGTGTTAGCATTAGATTCAGGTAGAAACTTGTGATTACTTTATGCAATAAGATTTTCATCTTCCAATCTTTTGTCTGCTTCATGTTTGGATAGATCCGTTCTCATATATTTGTAGATTTGTTTGATATCATCGATGAAACCCTGCTGTGAATCTTAATTTATCTTTGTATCAAAGTTATCTATGTTTTGAGGAATGGAGTTTTTTGAAACCCTCGTTTGTTTAAATTTTAAACAGATGGGTTTTGGATTAAAAAATCAAATTCTAGAATGTAAATTCAAATGCTTTTTTTGTGTTTTCCTATCAAAGTATTTGATCATGTTTTACTTAAAAAAAAATTATATAAAAAAATTAAGGGGGTGACACGTTTTAAAAAAATAAAATAAAAAAATTGGTGGGCGGGGCCACTAACCCCCACCCACCCCATACCTTTCTATTTTCCCTTGCAACGTATGGGATCGTAGTAGATCTGCTATTATAGCAACAAGTACTACTGACACAGGACTTGTTGCAATCGTAGTAGAGTCTGCTATGGCAATGTACAACTGCAGGCTGACGAGCCTTTAAAAAAGCCATACCTTATTTTAAATATTTTTTTATTAAATTAAATTTTTATTAATGTTTTTAAATAAAAGTATTTATTATTTATTAAATTTATTAATAATTAATAATTTTATTTATTTTAGTTTAGTATTTAGTAATTAATTTAATTAATTTAGTTTAATTAAGTTTTATTAATAAGTAAATATGATTTTATAAATTTAAATTAAAATGTTATTATTTAATTAATTTGATTATAAATAATCGATAATTATTATTTAATAATTTAGTAATAATTATTTAAATAACTTTTTGATATTTAATCGAGATGTGATTCAGTGAGTTAATGGTAATTGTGTAATCAATTATTAAAAGGTAAAAATGGGTTCTATTAAATGGAGATTTTATGAACTTTATCAAAAAAAACTTACATCGAAAACCTACAACGAAATGAAATCTCAAACCTTATTGTAAATTTAAACTATGTATTTTCAAAACCAAACAGAACTACGAAACTACAGTTCCTATTGTATGTTTTCTTGTATGTCAGGTTTGGGTTTGACTTAGAGTGTTGACTAGTTTCAGTATGTCTACCAGAGGTCAGTAGTATATTATTTCGATGATGGTAAATATGTACTTGATTTTGAATCAATCCTGTTAGTATGATTGTATGGGTAAAATCTGTGATTTTGATCAGTGATGCCTTTTTAGTAATTTTCCAATTGCTTGCTTAATGATTGAAGAGTATATATGGTTGTATGAGACTTTATGCTTTTGTTGAGCCTAGGGTAGGTTATCTATATGTTATGTTGGGAAGTGGCTTGCAATGGAGGCCGAGGCCCTAAAGAGGCTAATGAGTAACCTATTGTAGGTTATTTTAATAGCACTACATTAAATGAGAGTAAAATGAACTAATAATAGTCTTTGTCTTTCCTTGCCCATGCCTTGAGTGCTAGTACAAACTAGTATGGAAGTAAAGAGGACGCTTAGTTGTGACCTTGCTACATTAGTATTCCTTGTCAGTACGAAAGGATTCTAATGCCACATAGAGACACTAGGGGGCAGGAGTATTAAAAGACTATTAGGGTAACCTTAGAGTTAGCTCATGTGATGACACTTGCCCACTTACATAGTAGATTTCCTTGTGTTTTTGTTTTCCTTTGGGCTTAGATGTCACATGTGTTTTGGTACCTTGAGTTAGATTGCTTTCAAGTATTCCTTAACCTAGATATTACTTTTGACTTGTGGGATTGTTATCCTATTTGGGACCTGAGACTATCTCCTTAGCGTGGTGGGAGTGGACCCTTTTTGGGTTACCATGAGGTTGGGTGGCAGTGTTTTTTTACTTTTGTGTAAAAGTACAAAGCTGTGTCACCTTTTAGGCTAACATATCAGAACGACTGAATTTGAGTGTTTCTATCTAAAAATCAAATTTTCTTAAACATATGATCTAGATAAATTAATTCTAGCTAAGTTATATATGGTCTTACACTTTTCCAATTAGAAATGTCAATTAAATGCATGTTTCCCACTAGTTTGTATCCAATTACTAAAGAACTAAAATTATTTCAGAATACTAACGTTTCAATAACTCTTACTATTTTTTATGATATTTTTTAGTAACATATAAGCACCATTTTATTGAGCTAAAAGTCAACAATATTCTAATATAGAATTTATAATGTTTTAATTAGATACAATATATTGTAATTAAAAAATTCTACAAGCACGTATTTTAACACTAGAAAATATTTTAATTTTGAGAAAGAATTTTTTTTAAATCATATCAAAAAAATTCAAAAATTATATGGCATTCTAGAGGAGAGAGTCCTCGTTCAAAATGTATAATTTTGATTCTGGTTAGAATAGATTTGTTTTGAAAAGTGTGGTGGAAGGTGAAAACTATCAATATCATGTGAGTTGAAATTTGAATCTTTATAAAAGAGAAAATATAGTCTAAAGTCAATTTTTATTTTTGATTTTTCTAGATATATATGTTATCTATAACATAGTCTGAGTTCAAATGGACATAAGTTTATTTCCATATAGTTTTGTGGTGGGAACTAAACCCCTAATTTTCAACATTTTTTAGCAACTAAAAAATTATATGGAAAAATTAGGAAAATATATCAATTTTTATTCAAAATAATTATTAAAAATAATAATCCTAAACTTCATCCATTTCTACACATTTCATTAGTTTACTTCGTTTTCAAATTCTAAATAATAGTACCAGTTTTATGTCATTGAAGTTGAATAGTTATACTTTTGTTAGCCTTTTCCTTTACAAAAGGGTGACATAGGTTTGTGTTTTTACCCTTTTGCCATTGAGATTCATTAGTTCGATGTCGTGTTTGGAGTTCTATGCTCTACATTTCCTTTCATTCTATTCTTGTGTATTATGATGGATGGTTATACCTATGGTATTGTATTTTATTTCAAGGATCTTAAAGAGACGATGTAGTCTATTTTATGATGTATATTCTTTCAGCCTTTCATACCTTGTGACCTATACAGTGGATGATTGTGCATTCTGATTATTGCCAAGTGACATTCAGGATAATTGTATATTATTGCCAAGTGACATTCTGAGTATTAATTAAACTTAAATGTGATTCAACATCATGGGACCCTTACGAATTGTAATTTTTTTTTATGGTGTGTGTTTATGTGTATGTTATTGCTTCTGCTATTCTACATCTATTGTTGTTATGTTATCATCTTTAAAAAAAAAAAGTTTGGCAAACTTGGTGAATTTCTTTTGGGTTCCCTGGTGGGGAATTACAAACTACACATATAGGCATCAAATGAAGCAACTTTGATTTTCTATATCACATGCACATTTTCATGATACCAAGAAAAGGTACATGATCACATAGAAAATATTTTAATTGACTATTTGGCTTCACACAAGAGAAATCATGAAATGCTATATTCTCATACGATGAATACAACCAATAATATTTGAAAAACCAAAGATACATTGAAAATACTTCCAAATTCACTTGGTTTTTAATACATGAAGTGATACTACAATGATAATTTTGTCCTCTCAATTCCTAAAATTTCAAAAAGTCCTTTTACAAAGTAGAACAATCCCTTATATAGACTTTAGGTTAATAACTACCTCTAAATCACACGCTTCTAGCAAGGTTAATTAACCTTGCTAAAATTAACCTATACACAAGAAAACATTAAAAACATGTCCAAAGCCAAAATTCATAAAATATGCATGAAATATATATTTGATCACTGAAATATCTAGTTGCTAGAGTCCATCAATCAAGATCTAGTAGATTTATTCTTGAAAGCCTCATAAGCATCAAGGATAACTACCATTGACTCATAATTAGGAATAAAAACATTCTCCATCCTGAGCTTGGCTATGTAGTATTTGTCCTAGATTCTTCTAATTCCTGTTGATATGTTGAAATGTTGCAATCTTCAAAAGTGAAAGTGACTAGACTGAGCTTCTTTATAGTTTCAATATCAGACACTCGATTTTCCATGTCTCGATGAATTCTAATAGTGAAAGAATCCAGAAGAAACTTACAATCAATGTGTTGAAGATTATTCATTTATGCTCCACCTACAATAATCGAGATAACTTCTTCTAAGACTTTTAGTCTCATCTGTTCACATGCACTTATCAATTTTTCAATTTTACCAATCCCTTTGCCAGTGTTTATTACTTTCCAGTTAATACTCTTAGTCCTCATGTTCCCTTGATTTTCCTTTGGATCAAGAATACAACTTTCAAGGGTTAGAGTTTTTATATTTACCTTCGACATCTCTTGAAATTCATCAGTTACTCCTTTCCAGACAACTTTTTTTTCCTTAGTGGTTTCAAGTTCTTTGGATACCTCTTTTCCATGTGCAAGGACTTTCCCACATATTTCTTTCACTCTGTTTATGAACTTTGAAGCATTTTCTATCTTTATATCTATCCATGCTTATATCATCATGTTGTGAGACTTGTGTTTGCTTACATTTTTGACCACAACGTGATTGAGAATACCTTTAGGACCTGTTAGAGTTGGGGAAATAATTATTGTCTGGGCCTCAGAGGAATTACTAACTGAGTTTATGTAAGATACCGACCGTAATGCCCACCCTTAGTTTTCTTTTCTACTCTATCTATCAAACTCTTTTAGGCCTATTCCATTTATGTGTTAGTTTAAGGGATATTTGATTTACAATTATATTACATTATTTCATGACTAGGATTACATATATATTAATAAAGAATCACTTAGTTGATTATATTTCATGCAACGATTGATGATTATGATTACTAGCACATTAATGATGTTTTAATGGTTCTTTAGTAAATATGGTCTCTCTCATGATTATATAAAAAAATGATTATTTTATATTCATAGTGTTGCATTATTTTATCTAAGAATTCAATGATTTGACTTGTGATTGACTATTATACTTATCCCATACTTGCATGTGTATGGTGTGTGTGTGTGTGTATTTTACATTTATGTTTGACGTGCCTAATATGGTTGAGGGAGGGAGTCGTAGTCACCTGCTAGTCAAGATCTACATGATGTACCACTCTCCACTATTGTCTGTTTAGTTTAGATATATATGCACATGTACATGCTCGTCTTTAATACAAATTTTTAGGTATCGGGCATTGACTTTCCTGAATTTTCAAGATGAGTGTGCCTTATCGCAATAACTCAATGGTAAGAATGGGGAGATAATGTTTAGGTCCAATCCTAGCTATAGCCTAAATACTTGTCTTGCAAGGAGGACTCATAACTAACTTTCTACCCTTTTTAGAACTCACGAGTTTACCTTTGTCTGTGTTGTTTGATTTTGAGTTTTGGTCTGTTTTGATAATATTGCTTTAATGTGGATTCGGTTATGTGATTTATTTGGTAAACAGTTTTAATTATAATGTTTGGGTTAATCATATAATATTAAAAAATGAGAAAAATTAATTAATTACAAACTAATTAAATATGTGCTTTAATTTAAAAGTCTTAATTTAGAAAATTGGTTAAAGAGAAATTAGAATATGATGATATTTAATTAATTAGAAATTAATTAAATATGTGCTTCAAGTTAAAAGACTTAATTTAAAAATCTAATTTGAGAAGTTGGATAAAAAAGAAACAAAATATTTAAAGATAAAAAATTTAATATTTTTTTATTACAATTATTTAATTAATATTAAATAAATTAGAGTTACATTTAAATAATGAGCTTTAATTATTATTATTAATTTAAATAATAAATTACAATTCAAATAGTGCTTACACTATTTAATGAAGTGGAGGAAAATAAAATAAAAGAACATTTTAATTTTAAAGTTCTTTGAGTGTGCATGAAAGGATTAAGTAACAAAAGTTTATTTTAAAGAGAGGACTTTGCATGTTTGAAAACCAGAAACCCTAGGTAGAGTTAAACTTTTTATTAAGAGATTCGAGCTCATTTCTACATGCAGAGGTTTTGGGAGCAAAAATTTGGAATTGGATCAAAAAAATTGCTGAAAATTTCAAAGGGTTTGGATTTGTATGCATTCATAGATTGTCTCAGATTTTAGCTGTGGTTTTGAGATAGGGTTTGAAAACCCATTGTAGAATTTTATTGAAAGATTTGTCTACTTCATGTCTTCTTAGGTGCTTGCATAATGCTTATTAATTTATTGTATTAATTTTGGATGAAGAATTGCATTGTAGATTTTAAAAAGGAAAACTTATTAATCAAGAAAGCATGAGTTAGGAAATTGTAGAAAAATTTAGAAAATTATTATGACTATATTCTTTTAAAACTCTTTCTAATTTGATTATAGAAAATTGGAAGAAAATAACAAATTGAACAGCTAGGGTTTAAACTTTAAATTTTTCATTTGATTATCTTTATTTAGAAAATTCATGATAATCACATGACAAATTTAAAGTTCAAACCCAAGCTGTTCAATTTGATATTTTCTTCCAATTTTCTATAATCAAATTAGAAACAGTTTTAAAAGAATATAGTCATAATAATTTTAAAATTTTTTCTACAGTTTCCTCACTCACGTTTTCTTGATTAATAAGTTTTTCTTTTAAAATCTAAACACAATTATTCATCCAAAATTAATACGATAAATTAATAAGCATTATGTAAGCACCTAGGAAGACACGAAGTAGACATATCTTTCAATAAAATTTTACAATGTGTTTTCAAACTCTACCTCAAAACCACAACTAAAATCTAAGACAATTTGTGAGCACAAGAAAATCCAAACCCTTTGAAACTTTCAACAACTTTTTTAATCCAATTCCAAATGCAGCAATAAGATTTGATCCTCAGGGGTCGAACCACATAGCAGGTAAGGGTCCAATGGGACCCTACTGATGAGTCATTAACTACTTGGGAGGATGCATCTGGTTTATAGGATATATATCCCTACTTGTTTATAGGCTTCTAGGAGTAAGCCTAAGTTTGGGGGGTGGATGTAGTGCCTACCCCTAGTTGACTTTTTACATTATATTGCCGAATTCTTCTAGGCCAACTTTATGATTATATTTGATGATTAGTGGTATTTTATTTACATGATTTGATTGGATATTATTTCATAGTTAGTTGATTTATGTGATGAGTTACTTGGTACTCATTTATTCATGACTATATGGTTATTCTTCAATGATTATGCTTGTATAGAGTGATTTTTGTTATTTCATGATGATAGATGAATGATTTATATGTTGTTTCTATGGATAGTTACCCCATACTTGCATGTGTATGGTGTACCTATATATTTTACTTTATGTATGATATTTTTTCGATGTAGTTAAGGGAGGGAGTTGTAGTCACCTGCTAGTCGGGATCTACACGATGCATTACTCCCCACCATTGCCTATTTAGTTTAGATTATATGAGTATGTACATGCTCAAGTTTTATGCAGATTGTAGGTACTGAGCATTGACTTCCGTGAATTTCCAGAATGAGCTTGCTCTATCACAGTATCTCAATAGTAAAAGAGGGGAGATAATTCTTGAGTCCAAATCTTAACCTTGAGCCAATTGTACTAGAAAGTAGGATAAGTATCTGAGTTCTACAATTTCAAATTCATCAAGTGACGTGGATTCATGATTTTGACCCTTGAGTTTGATTTAATATTCTATACTTTATAATGGATTTTTGTATTTAGTCTTGTGGATCTATTGTGGTTTTCAATTATAATTAAATCAAATTAAAAGATAATTTAATGAAATTTTTATAAAGAAAATTCAATATATAATCAATTGAGAAATTAATTAAATAAAAAATTAAATTAAAGATTTAATGAAATTTCTAGTTTTGGTGTAATCATATTTATTTAATTTAATAATAATATATTTAGGGGTTTCATTTTTATAATAAATTCTAAATAATATTATTAGTTATATTAATAAATATATTGTTAAAGACGTCCTGTGATTTAATAAAAGAGGAAAAGAACATATTTAATAAAGTTTATTTTAATTAAATTACAAAAAGGTTGCACATAAAATTAAAATATAATAAAATAATTAAGAAAAAGGTTTTGCGTGATTGCAAAAACGAAGCTCTAATTTGAGAAAGCTCTTTATTAAGGAATTAAAACTTGTTTGGAGGAGCCAATTTCTGAGAAGAGGGTTTCAAAAGAAAGGGAAATTGCTTGCGAGTTCTACGCATTCGCTTATTTTAGCATCAGATCCAGGTAGGATCTTGTGGGTTTTACACAGTAGTTTCTTCCTTTGAAATCTTTGTCTTCTCTGTGTTTGAATGAAATTGTTTTCATTTTTGAAACCCTTGTTTGTTAAATCAAGGGATTTGTAATTCGATTGTTGGATTCAGGATGGGGTTTAGAGAGGAGGGGCTGTAAACTTCTCCCCCTCAACTGCAATGGTAGAACATTGCCAAGGCAGCGGTCTGCCAAATCAGCTAGCCCCAAGTAGACTCCCCTTATTAGGGGTTACAATAAATGTAAATCGCATATGGAGTATTTTTTTATTACTTTTAATTTATTTATAAACAATAAATATTAATATTATTTTTATTAATATTAATAATTAATATTTTTAATATTAATAATTAATATTTTTATTTTATTTAATTTAACATTTATTATTAATAATAATATAATATATATTATTTTATTAATAAATTAATAAATATTATAAGAAATAAATAACAATAATTATTAAATTATAATAATATTATTTAAAATTCATGTTTCTATTTTATAAAATATTATTTATTGTTTTCAATTCAAAAGAAATATTTATATATTTATTAGTAAAACTGTTACTTAGAGTACGAAAACTTGAACCCTGGTTGTTTAAATCAAAATCATATGTTTTCAAAATCAAACAGATTCTATGAAACTACAATTACTATGATTGTATTGGTGAAATTTGTGACCTTCATTCAATTATATTTCAGTGGTTTCTAGTTGCTTCTTTAAGAATTGATGTATGTTATTATGATCTTATAAGATCTTCTTCTATTTGTGAGCTTAGGGTAGGTTGTCTTTATGTTTGTTGGGAAGTGGCTTACAATGGAGGCCAGAGCCCTAAATACGCTGCCTCGGTAACCCACTGTAGGTTATTTTAATAAGTGATAATGTGATATTCCCATTTTGACATATAATTTAATAATAAATAAGTATTATATATAAAGTTTATAATATTAAAATGATTAATATATAAATTGAAAATATATATTATTATGTATCATAAATATTACCATATAACTTATATACATGTGTATATATTAGATATTTAAAATACTGTACTATTGAATATAAATAATTAATATATACACACGTATATCAACTACTGACAATCACATCTTAATTACATATTAAAATTAAAATAGTACTATTAATTACAAGGAAAATGATTCATATAATTAATATAATAATATATAATATAATTACCTTATTAATATAATTAATATTAATAATGAAAAGACACGACTCTTTGAAATACATACACATATAGAAAATATCAAACAATGAAAAGCATATCATATATGAAATTATCAAACTCATACAAACTAAAAAATAAATGAATAATAGTCCCGAAACGAAACATTACAAATGGTATCGCAGCTTTGAACCTACCAGCCTGTGGAATGTCTTTGCAAAAATAATTCATCATTTGAGAGCCTAAAATTATTTATCAAAACTCTCCTCAGAGGAAACTAGTGGTGTTCTTCTTGCACTAGCTAGCCTTTCCATTGCAAGCACATTGGCGCATATAACATCATTAAATACTTGACAGTATCATAAAGGTTCATATAACGATCATGGCCTAAATAATGTATTAGTAACTAATTGATGAGAGATCTTGAAATCGTAACAAAAAGCCAAGATAAAGGCGTTGGAAATTAAAATAATCAGGCAATATTAAGACAAACTAATCATTGGTAGTTTGGGAATCACAACCTCAACAATACTATGGAGAGTATCCAGATCAATACATAGATTTTCCCAACCAACCACCATTCAAATTATCCTTGTAATTATATTACTACATGGGTGACCACCTCAATTTTATCGATAATCTAGAGTCTTGAGAATCATGTGATTATCCCATGCCCCGCCCCCAGCTGCAACATATAACATGATTACAGAAGGACAAAAACCCAATTTTCAATGTTTCATCCTACGACACCTTACATTATTTAAGGAGATTGATAATATATTCTACACCTAGATTCGGTAGTCAGTGTGTATTTGGAAGCAGCTAGTCATCTTCATATTGGTTTGATAACACTCCAGCACAATAGGAATCACTGAAATAACTGCCACTATCTAGCACGCAAGGACCTTTAATGGAGTCGAGGAATTGTCAATTCATTCTGGTGATGGTTTCAACATCCCAAAAATTTGAAGAATGCTTCAAATATTGACACAAAAAGAGTTGTATTTAGATGACTCACTAACTCATATTATAAAGTGCATCAGACACACCATTCATTGCCCCGTTATTGCAGACCATACTCTATGAGTACATGCATCAGGTATAGGAATGTTAAACAAGAAAGAGTATATATCGAGTATTATTAAAAGAGAAACATCATATATTGAGAAACGAAGAGGGTCGAACCAATTAAAGGTGACCACATATATAGTATGACCGGTCTATAACTAAGATAATAATGTGCCCATATTGTATAGCAAGTCACATCATAGGAAACCATATATATATATATATGGCCGAGGACATTATAAGAGGAAATAAAAATAGAAATGGAGGAGGCCCACCATTGAGGAAAGGGATAAGAAACAACATCATCACCTAGATTCACGTTGGCATAAAGAGGGATGTGGAACGAAGGCAAGGGAGCATAACAGATAACCTTGGAAGCACTTAAGAGCATTGTAAGCATTTTGGAAAGTGTGAAACCTAAGATATTTGGGCATATTGAAACTCACTAGCTATCAAGAGGTATGCCATACACAACCAATGAGCTGTAACATAGTCATTGGTAGAGGCCCGCAGGTGGATTGTTAAACTATTATATTGGGAACCGAGGTAAGACCCTATTGCCACATAGTTGAAACTTTATTTTATCAATTATTCAGTATTATGAAACTAGTTATTTAATATATACATAAGGGATATTTAGATCTGAAATGGTTAATTAAAGGATAAGTAGCTTTCTTCTCCATGTTTTAGTAATATAAACTGAAGGTTTAATAAATTATAATGTTGTTAAGTAAAATTGATTAAATTATCTAAGATCATCATCTTCCAAGATAAGATAAGGTCGACGGTGGAATGGGCTAGGTGATGCCATACAAAGGTACTAGGTAAGGCCTGTGGTAGAATGGGCATTGAGCTACATCATACAAGGGTACTAGGTAAGGCCTACGGTGGAGCGAGCCCAAGGTACATCATACAAAGGCACTATCTTGGAGATGATGATCGGAGAGAGATAACAATAATAAGGGGGAACAACGAGGCCCATGATTGGGTAATAGGGAACCCTATAATAGTTTCTCCTCCCATACTCAGGAAATGATAAATTAATATTATTGGTAATATATTAAATAATGATTTATACTTTTGACTAATAAATCACTGTAAGATCAAATTTCTGTATATTTTCTAAATCAAAATTATACATACCTTGTCAGGGGATTAATATAAGGAAACTCTAAAAGGGGACATTATATGTATATGAATGTGTACTAATGATTTTGTGGTTCTAGGTTTACAATCAAATACAAAAAGGAAGTAAACTTTGTAATTCCTTGCTCTAAGAGTAAAAATTGTAAAATTATAGGGCTTAATAAAGGAATTGCACAACGTATGTACTATGTGTTTACATCATGTATAATTCATGTCTTCATTTGTCTACATCGTGTATGCTTCGTGTTTTCATGCATTCATGTGACTACTTTGTGTCTGCTTCATGTTTTCATTCATTAAAGATGAATATCTCATAAATATTTTAGTCATTTTCTATGCAAATATGTTTTGTATCTATGAATGAGCTTGTGTATAAATGATTTTGCTTGAGACAAGCAAATTTGAGAGGGAAGGACTGTGATATCCCCATTTTGACATATAATTTAATAATAAATAAGTATTATATATAAAGTTTATACTATTAAAATGTTTAAAATAATGTATATAAATTGAAAGTATAAATTATTAGATATCATAAATATTATCATATAACTTACACACACACACACACACACACACACATTAGATATTTAGAATGCTATACTATTGAATATAAATAATTAATATATATATACACATATATCAACTATTGACAATTACATCATAATTACTTATTAAAATAAAAATAGTATTATTAATTACAAGGAAAATAATTCATATAATTAATATAATATATAATCATATATAATTATTATGATAATATACAATATAATTATCTTATTAATATAATCATCTTATTAATATAATTAATTTTAATAATGAAAGGACCCAACTCTTTGAAACACACACACACACACACACACACATACACAGAATATCAAACAATGAGAAGGATATCATATATGAAGTTATCAAACTCATATGTGTTGAGATAAGGTGACTCGACCTTACCATGATTTATTGTTTTATTTGTGCTTTCTTGGAAGTTGCTAAATGAAGCTGGATTCTTCCACAAGAAAAGACTTGGAGTAGAAAAACAAAAAACTTCTATTTTTTGGTGATTTATTCTCTTATGCTTTGTTTTTATGAAAGGGTTGTGCATAAAGAATTTTCTAAAATAATTTGTAGATGCGTTGAATGCAGATGCTTCAGAAATTGTTTCCTCTTGTATGAAAACTCTATATGTACAAATCAATGTTGTAGAGAATTATGAGAGATATGATAAGTTATTTGCATGGGTGATGCTGTCGGATTTTCTCTAGAATGGAGCAAGATGTAAATCTCCATGTAAGGCTAAAAATGTATTGTAACTTATTTTTGAATAATACATTAGCTTGATGGTTTGGAGGGTGATATTTTTACCTAGAAAGGTTTTCCCCACATATATTTATGTTCTCTATTCTGTCTCATTCTTCTAGTTTTATAATTGTAGAATAGTAATTTGTATGTCGTAATGCTATTGAAATTTATTTAGATCGATAATTGCAATCACTATCCTTTAAGGTTTTATAGTGTTTCATGATTGTAAAATAATAATCTGTATGTCATAATGTTTCTGAAATTTAGTTAGATCGATAAATTTCAATCACTTTCCTTTAAGGTTTTAATTGTAGCATTAATATTAGGATATATTTTGAGATGTGAATTCAAGATCACCCATTATATTTCTTTATATTTATTTCTTTGAATTATGTTTAGTGAGGAGTGTGGCCTCTATTTGTACTTTAAACAATCCTCTTACTTGCATCATGAAAACTCCATCATTTCCTTCATAGGCAGTCTATCCAACAATTCGTGACTACTGATGAGTTTAGGTACAAATAAAATCTTTGGGAGTTTTCAATCTTTATTATGATCGAGGCAATGCTATTTGGTATTGCTAACTATCACTTCTATGCCTTCACTTACAAATGGTTATCATCTCAGCATTGGGACTACTCAATACAATCACAGTGACCTTTCATCTTGGAAGCATCTGGTCAAATACCTCATGAGCATCCTCTGTATAATGGGGTAGTAAAGAACTTTGTATATTTCATATGGGTTCCCTCGCTATGCACTGATGTCCAAGTGGAAGATGCATTCAAAGGTGGAAACAAACTTGTCCAACAACTCTTTTTTGCAATGACTCTAAGCATGCTAGGGATTTCGTCAAATAGTTCGCAATTAATTCTCTTCTTGTGGTCTTGAAATTCAAAAACTTCTCTACCTATGTGGAATATATAATTCATTGTAGACAAACATTATCATTTTCCCACAACATGATGTCCTGGCTTGTTTCATCAAACAATCATTCAATGTGCCATGAGTTTTCTCTTTCAAAATTCTATCTTGAGGCAACTAACACCACAATATTAACTGTCCCACTTCATTGATGGATGGGCACTAGGAAAAATAACAAACTACACAGAACAACACAATAAAATATATTATATTTCATTTACTATTTTTTCATATTAATTGCATTACATGATGCCTCTGTTTATAGAGGTCTTAGATCATTTTTAGAAACATCTAAATTAGCTGGCAAAACACAAATAGACTTTTCTAGAATTATATATGACTTCCAAAACTTTACCTAACCCTATCCAGCAATTTCTAGAATCTTGTATTATGACTTTACATTTCATTTGAGGGGAAATTACACATTCCAACACTCCCCCTTAATTTCAACCTCAAATGTTATTACATACAAATTTGAAATCATTTCTTTTGCCTAATGCCAAAATATCATTTTTCGATAATCTTCATATCTGTTAATGCCTTTGTTAATACATGCCTCATCTATCACAAATGCTGATAACCTTTTTCCTCTTTGATGTCTTGCTCTAATCTACTTCCCAATGCTGCTGTATTTCTTCTTACTCTTGAAAATTTATACATAATCAAACTTTTGATCATACTTGTAATCTTCTGCCAACTCGATCCGTAGCTCCATCCACAATCCATTTTTATACAACCTACCATAGAATCATTTTTGCAATCTCTATTCCAACATGTCTTGTCACAATGATTTTTCAAGCCAAAAATATTACATGGATTTAAATCCCAACATCTATCCTTTGTATGCCTTTTCTTATTACAATGTGAACATTGCACAATCTTTATGTCTTCAATTGATTCTCTTGAAACTTTATTCATCTTTCCACTAGCTGCATCATATCCAAGACCTACATATTTGGGCCTGACTGTAGTCTTGACCGCATTCCTTAATCCCTACTCATGCTTTGCAAGACCTTTACCTTTGAAACCCATTCTTTCCATAATCTTCAAGCCAATACTATTATTATCATAACAAACAAGATCTGCAAACTTCTTTTCATCACAAACACTTTCAACTTCAAAAAAATCACAGTTCTCAATCCCATAACCACTTAAATCATTTGTGTCACAAGATACATCACACAAAGATGGATTAAACTTCAAATTTCTATTCTTTTGTTGTAGATTAAACAATTCTGTCTTTAGTATACTATTTTTCTCTTCCAATTTCTTCACCTTTTCTTCTAAAGCTTTGTTTTTTTTCTCAACATCATCAAACACTTTTAACTTTTCTTCTAGATCTTTATTTCTCTTTTTGTCATCATCATATAGTTTTAACATTTCTTCTAATTTCTCATTTTTCTGTTAGCTCTGATCAATTCCTTTTCTAAATCTTGAATTTGACACAAATACTCATAATTTTTTTTACCAACTTCTTTGAACCCTTTTATCAAATTTTAATTTGACTCTAACATTCATCAATTCTTCTTCCAAACTATCTTTTTCCTTCTTTACTCTTTTTCTAGCTTTCCCCATTGAAACATAAGAATTTAACACTATGATCTTCTTTCCTTTTAACAACAATAGGGAAACTTCTCAAATTTCATTAAATAATAATAAGAATTCGTACCATACCTTTTTTTTCTAACTTGCCATCTTTCCTGCTCAACACTTCTTGTGTGGTCTTCATTCATTTTTATTGCAATCAATTTCTTTTGACTTCTACTTTTCCACTTTTCTTTGCTTTGGATCGATTCAACATTAGCTTCTTCCTTGTTTGAAGACACTTCTCCTTTGACCAGCAACTTAGACAATGCCACTGAATTGTATTTTCTTTCCCTTTCTTTGACTGGGAGCCACTGTGTACTCTCTGTTCTCCTTCACAATTACAACTTGGGGTTTCTTTTGTTCTACATCTCATTTTTGTTCTCCTTTGATTACCACAATTCTCATTTGACTAATAATGGTAAAGATGCTTTCCAACATTTTCCTTTCACTTGGGAGTGGTTTCTCATATCAACAAATTAATTGCTACTCTTCTTCTACTAATAGTCAAAACTCATCTAGGAACACAACCAATCAGGCTTTCCCATGATTTGACTACTCTGAAACCACTAATTGTGCAATAGTTTAAATAGCTGTAAATCCAATTTGGAACAAACCTTCTAATTCCTCTTCTTAACCTTGCTGTCCAACCTAGCTTTGATACCAATCTAATGGATGGGCAGTAGGAAAAATAACAAACTACATAGAACAACACAATGTGTTGCCACATAATAAAATATTTTATATTTCATTTACTATTTTTTCATATTAATTGCATTACATGATGCCTTTATTTATAGAGGTCTTAGATCATTTCTAGAAACATCTAAATTAGCCAAAAAAATACAAATAGACTTTTCTAGAATTATCTATGACTTCCAGAACTTTACCTAACCCTATCTAGAAATTTCTAGAATCTTGTTTGTGACTTTACATTTCATTTGAGGGGAAATTACACATTCCAACATTCATATGTTTCATATGTGCACAAATAAAAGGAAAGCACAGGCTTTCAGTCAAACAGATATGTGCCCAGGCCGACAACAACCTCTAAGATTTTTAATCAAACTCTTTTGTTTTGGGTCAAACCCGCTATAAAATCATTGCCATTTCATTGCAACAATAGTTTCAAACACATTATCTCCTTCATCTGCATACTCAAATATACAACCAAGACCTTGAAAGCTTATACTTCTCCATGAAATGAAATCTCTTTGAGAGTTCCCATCGAATAATTTTGTGTATTTTGATCATTTTTGGCTTTTAACCATGAGACCATGAGAACATAAATCCTTGAGGCATTTGATGTTTCTTTGCACCATATTGATATTAATTTCACTTCTGGCATGAAGGATTTCAAAAATCTCTCAACCAAATAATTATGCTTCATGTTTACAATGTTTCATGATTGTATAATAATAATTTGTATGTCGTAATGTTTTTGAAATTTAGTTAGATCAGTAAATTGCAATCACTTTCCTTTAAGGTTTTAACTGTGGGAATTCATCCATGTTTGTTTTTTCTTTTATGGAATAGTAGTATGCACTTGTATTTTCTTATTAGAAGCTATTTAAGGAACTATTGGATACAGGATGTGGATATTGATCTTAGATGACTTTCTAGGGTGCTCTCATTTCCCTTCAATCGGTATTAGAGCTCAATTTTGTGAATTGTATGTTGCTTGCATGTGAGGATTCATAGTGTTTTTGGTTTTGGGTATTTCTTTTGTTAAGATTTCTTAGCTTTTAGAGCTTCAAGGGTTTTTGAAGAAATTGGCTAATAATTAATCCTTTGATGAGTGAAAGTCTTGCAGTTGATTTAGTTTTTCAAGAGACAACAAACATTTCTTGAAGGATGGTGAAGATAGAGAAAATAGAGTTTGTCATGTTGGAATGACATTGATTTGGAGCTCTTAGTTGACAAAAAAATAATTCCTAATGCATTGGTATTGGAAGATGTCTCTTTTGTTACCTCAAATGCATATAGGTTATAGAGTTGATCATTGGATGATCTAGAAGCTTTTGGATAGCCTATCTCTCTCAGATGCATGTACTAGTAGTGGTTGTGGAATTGGTCTGCAAGTGGTCCTGGAGTTCATGTATTATGTTTTCCTCTTGGATGCTTATACATGCATGGCTTGGATTCTTGTTCATTGGACCTAAGGGTTTTATATATTTTCCTTAAAAATCTATGATTATGCTCATCTGTGAAAATCCATTATTTTGGGTTCAATTATTTGGAGTTTTTTCAGAATTTTGAGTCTTTTAGATGAAAAATGGGTGTAGATTTTCATGGGTGTTCTTAAACACAATATTTTTGCAAGTTTCACATGCTAAAACAAAAACTTGTGGTATTTTGTGGATCTATTGAAGAGTTATTTTCTAGACTTTGGTTCCTTTAGGGTATCATTGGATGTAATAGTTTTAGTTCTACATGCATGTATGCTTTGTGCATAGTGAGAGCAGGTGTTTTTATTTCTCTGCATGGAGATTCTAGTATGTGATTAGTCACTCAAAATTTTTGTGGTGATTCTATTTTGGATTCCTGGACTGTGGTGCTCAATGTGGACTTAATTGGCAAAATATATTTGTACTTGATCTGGTATTTGAGTCATGTTGTCTACATGATTATTCTCTTTGATCTCATTTTTACATGTCAGTAATTTGATAGTGGGTTTTCATGTTGCAATGATTGGATCTACAAGTTATGCAATCAAGTGGGTAGGTCACCCATTTAATTAGAGTGGGATAACTTGGATGTGGATTGTCTATATCTGCCAGTTTTGCTTTAGTATTGGTGTAGACTTGTTAGGTAGCCTTTTTTGTGGTCACTTTTGTATTGGTGTGCTTTTTTTGGGATTAAATGATGGATGATAAGTCACGGGGTTACTTGCATATCTTGGAGGAGAATTCTCATTTTTGGCTCTTGGTCTACTCGACAGTATGTCATTGGAGAGGTATTGCCTAATGTTACTTTCAGGTGCATTGTATTTTCTTTTATATTCATAGATCTTGAGCTACACTTGATGGATCTAGAGGATTATTTGTGAGAGATGGGTAACATGATTATCTCCTTGAGGTGAATTTTCATTTATGATGATAGTAGGAGATGATAAAGGGTTGATTTCTTGAAATGGGTTATGGAGTTGTTTGATCTTTTTAAAGAGGTTTACATCCATATAGATTCATGATATCATGTTATGTTTGATCTCTTGAGGTTGAATAGTTTTGGATGTTGTTGTAAATTTTCTCTTGGGGTTGTGAAGGATATCATCCTTTACATAATTAACATTTAGAAGTGTTTGTAGAAGGACATGCTACATGCTTATAATTTTTAGGTTCTCTCTTTGGTCTTGGTTATCTTCTTGGATGTTTGGGTTTTTTTGAGATCTTTTGGAGCTATGGTGGTCACTCTTTTGTGGTCATTTGTTATCACTTGTACTTCATGTTTTTTTGTGATGATAAGGTGGTTCATTTATCTCTTTGATTTTTTTGATATGGAGAACATGGGAGAGTTGTAGAGATTGGCTAAGAGAGATGTTTCTTGTAGTGTTTTTGCTACAGGATTTGCATATCTTTATGGATGGTCCTTGGTACTACATGGTTCCACTTTCTTTGTGTTGTTATATCAATAGAATCAGTATACTTTTGTTTTTTCAGATTTGACATTACCCATGAAGTGGGAGTTCTTTTATGTGTTTGGTCTTCATTGACTGGTTTGCACATAGAGCTTGAGGTTGTAGTTTATGGGTTGGTTATGTTGGTGGCATGAGTATTCTGATATTGGATACCTTTGAGGTATGAGTAATTGGATGGGTTATCATTTATTATTGATGCCATTTTCAATCTTGTGGGTTTATCAATTGGATTGGACCAATTAGTTTGGTTGTTGTTCTGGTTGGTGTTTTATCTTGTTTTCTAGAGGATGACTTCACATTCATGTTGCGATAAGAAGTTGATGTTTTTTGATACTTTTGTGTAGCTCATGAGTGTACTAGAGTTGTGGTAGTAGTGTGTAGCTTTTGTTATCACAGGGATCTTATGCTTGTGTTATTTGGACAGGTGTCTAGTTAGAGCACTAGAGCATATGTTATGATTTATGTGGTTTCATGGATGGATGTAATGATATAGTTTTATCAGTTTGAATCTTGTAAGGTCTTTTTCAAGTGGGAAATTTTTGGGATAAGGTGACTTAGCCTTACCATGATTTATTGCTTTATTGGTGCTTTCTTGAAAAGTTACTAAATGAAGGTGGATTCTTCCACAAGAAAAGACTTGGAGTAGAAAAACAAAAAGCTTATATTTTTTGGTGATTTATTTTCTTATGCTTTGTTTTTATGCAAAGGTTGTGCATAAGGAAGTTTCTAAAATAATTTTTAGATTCATTGAATGTAGATGCTTTAGAAATCATTTCCTCTTGTATGAAAACTCTATAAGTACAAAGCATTGTTGTAGAGAATTAAGAGAGACATGAGAAGTTATTTGCACAGGGTTATGCTATCATATTTTCTCTAGAATGGAGTAAGATGTAAATATACATGTGAAGGCTGAAAACGTATTGTAACTTTTTGCTGAATAATAAATTAGCTTGATGGTTTGGAGGGTTGGGTTTTATGTAGAAAGGTTTCCCCCATGTATATTTGTGTTCTTTATTCTGTCTCATTCTTCTAGTTTTAGATAATAGAATAATAATCTATATGTCGTAATGCTACTAAAATTTATTTAGATCGGTAAATTGCAATCACTTTCCTTTAAGGTTTTAACTATGGAAAACCAACTATGTCTATTTATGCTTTTATGACATAGTAGTATGCACTTGTATTTTCTTATTAGAAGCTATTCAAGGAACTATTGGATATAGGATGTGCATACTGATCTTAGATGAATTTTTGGGGTGCTCTCATTTCCCTTCAATCTTATTTCCCTTCAATATGAACTAAAAAGAAAATGTATAATAGTCCTGAAATGAGACATTATAGATAAAATTTCATTATACGAGTTTAAAATGAATTAAAAAGAGTTAGTATATTTCTTGCCCATGTCTTGAGTGCTAGTACAGACTAGAATGGGAGTAGAGAGGATGCTTGGATGCAACCTTGCCTTGTCAGTATGCCTTGTTCGTAGGAATGGATACTGATGCTGCATAGATTCACTATGGGGATAGAGTCTAGAGAGACTACCAAGGTAACCTTAGACTTGACTCATGTGATGACACTTTCCCACTTGCACAATAGATTTCCTATGTGTCTTTTTTGCCTCTAGGTTTAGATGTCATTTGTGTCTTGGTGCCTTTGAGATAGATTACTTTTAGATTTTCCTTGACCTAGTTGTTGGATTTGACTTTTAGGCTTGATACTTGTATCAGACTTGAGATTATCTCCTCAACATGGTAGAGTGGGCCATTTAGGTTCCACAAGGTCAAGTGGTAGTGCTTTATACTCATACCATTGAGGTCCAACAACTGGAGGTCGATGCTAAATGTCCTTATGTAGTTATTACTATCTTGTGATCATGTGTTCTAATGTATGGTTATATTCTGTTGTATTGTATCTAATTTTTAGAGTGACTATGAGATGATATATTTTATCCTTGATGTATATTATTTGAGCTTTTCATACCCTATGACTTGTACAATGGATGATTATGCATTTTGGTTATGCCAAGTGGCATATTATGTAGTTGCATATTATTTAATTAGAATTATACTTGTAATAATTCTTTGATTAGATTTTTTGTACATTAGATTTAATATTAATAGAACTTAATTATATATGTAATTTAAAGTTACGGGACCCTTAAGAGATATAATTTGTTTATGATGGTTGTATGTATGTGAGTTATTGCTTCTTCTATTTTATCTCTTGTTGTTATCTTTACATAAAAATGTTTGGCAAACTTAGTGAAACTTTAGGTTAATTCATTTTGGGTTCCCTTGCGGGGCATTACATCAAAATTTGGACCTTCTTCATGAGTTGTTCCTTTGATTTATTTTCTTTCTTAGCCCTTTGCAATATTGGTGGCACAAAAAACTCAAAATTCTAAAAATCACCTTCATCGGTTGATGGACCAAGATCTACTTTTCTCAAAGTGAAATATGATTATGTGGCTTCTTCTACATTCTTCTCTTTTTAGGCCTTTTTATCTCTACACATCAATTTCCCTAGGTTTCATAATGGCCAACCTAGACATCACCTTAGTTCTCTTTACTTTGGGTGGTTTTTGGAAATCCAAAAATCACATTAAACAGAGGTGGAACAACTTGAACTACATTCTTCTTCTTTTGTAGACTCATTCACAACCCTAAAGTTGTAGGAACTTAGGATGATATCTTCATATGATCTTTTTTATGGTTAGTTTTCACCATTAAATTTTTGGTGTTAGGAAATTGATTATCCACCTACATGATTTCAATCAATGGTATCTCTGGAGGAGAAAAAATCACGAGAATTTACTATTGTAGGTGAAAGAGAAACTGAAATAGATTGTTCAATGTTCTTAGGAGATTCTGGATTATTCTCATTAGGTCTATCTTCTCTCTGCTTTTCTTTGCCAACTTTATCTTTTGGTTTTGATCTTCTTCTCTTGAACATGAATTCAACCTTACATACTTTGGATAAATCAATGGGCTGATTTGGATCTTCATCATCACCATTATTACCTAAATTTGATTGCTAAGATTTCTTATTTGAGGTTATTTTAGATGCCATATGGGATGATTCTCCTTGGTTGTTATTCCTTCTAGTAGGATTACTCCCTTTACTTTGAGGTTTGGTAGCTTTATAATCCATCCTTTCCTTATTCACCCATTCCTTTATTCTCTTGATGACATAGGCTATTCTTTCTTCAACATTTTTAATTCTTGAATAGATTGATCAATTGGTGGGAGTTCTAACAAATCAATCTTCTCGTAGTAAAGGGGTTCAATCAATGGGCATTCATCAACTTCTACACCTATCACATCAATATCCACCTTGAAATCTATCACTTGCCTTATTATAGTAAACCTCATCTAGTCCCTTTTCCTAACTTTGAAATCATTCTCACAATCTTCCCAAAAGTCTTCTAGAGTTAGAAAATGACCAAGGTTAGGAGTCAACTTTAGTTGATGACTGCATAGCTTTTACTATCACAAGGGAAGCACATAGTGTAAGGGCAAAAATTAATTTTGGAAATAGATATTTCTATGTCCGTCTCATTACTAATGTGTCACACCTGTAATGCTCAATGCTAATAGGAAATGAAATCTCATCTACTCTCCATTTTTTGCAAAGCCTGTTAATTTGACCAATTTGCTTGCATATCTCAACCAACATCAGTTTGTCATCAATTAATCTAGGTAGCATGAGGGGGCATGAGGTGGTATCCATCACAACCTACCAACTAGATATAAGTGAACTTTAAGAATTGTATGAAGTAACTTTTGTACTTTTGAATTGCCACTACTACTTCTAGCAATATTCTATCTCCAATGTTTCCTTGAAGTTCTCTTTTTGTTAACATTGCGAACATGTCATTCACTCTCCTAAATTGATGTAGGCTATTCTCATATTGCAGTCAAGGGAGACGATTATAGATGAGAATTGCATCATCATAGATACCTTGTATGTTAAGTCCAAGCCAACTTTTTTGCACTTGCTATAGCATAGAAGGGTTAAGAAGTCATGTAGAAGTAATCATTGGTTTGAAGATCTAGGAGTTCCTTGTAAAGGCTATCAATGATAATCTCTTCCTAATCAATATGTTGCTTCCATTCATAGATCATATTGATAACTAAAAATATAAGACCTATTACTCTACTCAGAAGAATTACCATGTCTACCATATCTTCCTTGAATAATGACCTATGAATGGACATTGCTAATTGGGATTTTCCTCTTCTTGGTTGTGAGAACCAAGATTTGGAAATGGTGTTCAAGCACTGGGTTTGATTTACATCATAATACTCCTTGGCCATCCCTTTGTCTATGTTGGTATATTGCTCTTTGATAGGAAATTGGAATGCTATGGAAATAGAAACTAGATCCAACCAAAATATCACCTTATTATTTGATGAAATCACTCCTCTAGTGTTTGGGTGATACATCTTCATACATTCCAACATTAATTTGGGGCATTGTGCTGATACAAGATGACCTCCAAATCAAGCTAATCCTCTTTCCAATATCTTTTTAGCTAAGGAGGCATTGTCGCCACTTTCTAGGGATGACCAGGAACCTTGCAAGTTGACATTTCCTAGAATGGTATCACCAATATCTGGAAGAGTTCTTTTTGGGATTAGGGAATAATATGGCCTTTGATATTTATACTTCTATCTTTGGAATTAATTTTTGATGTTTACTTTGACTTCTCATCTTAGTGGAAACAATGGAGCACCTTTTTACACATCTTTAATCAAGATACTTGTCACCTTTTTCATTGCATGCCAATGACTTGTGCAGAATTTCTCTATTGAACCCGTTTCAAATCACCATCATATTTTATAAATAAATCAACGATCTTTTTGATAAATCATTGTAGAATTAATATTAGGATATGTTTTGAGATGTGAATTCAAGCTCACCCATTATATTGCTTTGGATTTATTTCTCTAAATTATGTTTAGTGAAGAGTGTTGCCTCTATTTGTACTTTAAACAATCCTCTTACTTGCAACATGAAAACTCCATCATTTCCTTCATAGGAATTCTATCCAATAGTTCATAACCAGTGATGAGTTAAGGTACAAATGAAATCTTTGGGAGTTATCAATCTTCATTATGACTAAGGCAATGCTATTTGGTATTGTTGACTATCACTTCTATGCCTTCACTTGTAGATGGTTATCATCTCAACATTGGGACTACTCAATAAAATCATAGTCACCTTTCATCTTGGAAGCATTTGGTCAAACACCTCATGAGCATCCTCTATATAATGGGCTAGTAAAAAATTCGTATATATCATATGGGTTCCCTCTCTATGCACTTGATGTCTAGGTGGAAGATGCATTCAAAGGTGGCAACAAACTTGTTCAACAACTCTTTTTGTAATGACTCTAAGAATGCTAGGGATTTTGTCAAATAGCTCGTGGTTAATGCTCTTCTTGTGGTGTCAAAATTCAAAACATTCTTTGTCTACATGGAATCTATAATTCATTGCAGACAAACATTATCATTTTTCCACAACATGATGTCCTAGCTTGTTTCATCAATCAATCATTCAATGTGCTGTGAGTTTTCTCCTCCAAAATGCTATCTCAAGGCAACTAGCACCACAATATTAAATGTCCCATTTTATATTTTTTATATGTGTGCGACTAAAATGAAAGCAAAGGCTTTCAGTCAAACAAACACATGCGTAGGCTGACTATTAGTTTAGTTAGCTTTGGATAGTTGTTCATCCATATGTTATTATTCAGAAAGTAATTTTTTTACTAACTAATTGGTTGGATTAGAGACAAATATTTTTAAATTAATTGACCACTTTTGGAAGCAACTAGAAACCAACTTGGTTAAGGTTAAGTTTTTTTAATCTCGACTATCAATTTAGAATCAATCTTGATTGTTGTTTTTCCAATAGGAGTAGTATAAAAGGGGGTCAGGGGGCATTTGGAAAACAAGAAGTTTATAGAATTATTTGTAGTGTCAGCAAATGAGTTTGCAGTGATAGAAAACTATCTTGCAGTGTTAGCAAGGGCACAATGATAACATTGTGGATAACAGTGGAGGAACATTAGTGGGAGAAATTGGAAAGTTTTCTGAGTTTTTCCAGTGAGAGGCAAGGAATTTTGTATCTCTTGATTTCCTAAAGTTAATATAATTCCTCATTTGTAGAACTAGTTTTCCCTTAGGGGTTTTTCTAAGGATAATTTGTCCAAAAATATTGTGTTCTTTGTGTTGTGAATTTCTTTCTGTATTTTATTGGTAAAGTTGTAATTATGTTTATTTTTGGTATTAGCTAGGAATTTATTTTTGGCAGTTTAGTAATCATTTAGGATAGGAGATTAATAATCAATGACTGTTATAGGAATTTTCACATGGTATCAGAGCAGTGTTGAGGGTAGAAGTGTTTTTTCCCTAGGAAAGAAATTAAGGGTTTATAAAATCTAGATTGATCTCTTTAAATTTATACTACTTTAATCTCTTGAGATGGCTTCAGCTAGTTTGAGAGATCAGGATAGATTGGATGGTGCCTCAAATTTTGGTGTCTGGAAGGCCTGACTTTCTTTATTGTTGGAAGAGAATGGTATCAAGGAATATGTTACCACTGTTGTTGCTGTACTTACAGATGCAACATAGCTTGCAACATACAAGAAGGAAGATGCCAAGGTGAGGAGGATAATCCTTGATGTTGTCAAGGATCATATTGTTCCACATATCTCGAAGCTAGATATAAGGAAGAAGACGTGGGGTGTCATTATGAATCTATACTAGAATGCTACCACCAACACGAAGATGATTCTTAGGGAGAAGTTGATGAATATGTAGATGAACCAGGGAGAAGACATTACAAGTTACCTCACTAGGCTTAGAATTGTCAAGGATGAGTTAGCAGCCATTGGAGATAGCCTGAGTGATGACGAGCTAGTGAGAATATCCCTAAATGGGTTTACTAAACAATGGAGTGTCTTTGTCCAAGTTATCAATGGAAAAAATACCCTACTAAGTTGGGATTGACTATGGACTAATTTCACTCACGAGGAGTTTGGACTGAGTGTTGTCAATGGTGCCAAAAAGAGTAAAAAAAGTGAGGTGGAACAAGAGAATGTTACCCTAGCAGGGAAAGGGAAAGAAAAGAAGGGGTCTAGCAAAGGATCAAATTCACAAAGTGAGAAGAAGAAGAAGGACTTTTATCAGGTAAAGTGCTTTGGTTGTCATGAGTATGGTCACTATGTTAGTGATTTCCTAGAAAGGAAGAAGGCAAAGAAGCAAATGGTAGCTTTAGCAAGTGCAGAAGAACTCTCTAGTATAATGGAAGATGAGTTTGCACTTATAGCTTGTATGGTGAGCTCAACCTCACAGACTATTTGATATATAGATAGTGGGGCATCATTTCATATAACAAGAGTTAGAGAGTACTTCTCTAGTTATAAGAAGGAGAACACCGATATCTAGATTTCTATGGGAAACTTGTCCAAACTCAGCCCAGTTGGGAAAGAGACTATTTAGTTTCAGAGGGAGAATGGAAAGATAATTCCACTCCATGATGTGTTGCATGTGCCAGGATTAGGTATGAATTTGATTTCTGTATCTTTTCTTCAAGATAGGGGGTATAATGTACTCTTTAGAGGGACACATGTGTTGGTTAAGCATAAGGATTGGAAATCACCCATAACTATAGGAGTTAGGAGTGGTCACCTTTATAGGTTGCAATTTGATACTCCTAAGGCACTCATGAGCAACATTAATCCTAAAGATCTTGGAGAGCTATGACATAGGCGAATGGGCCATATTCATCATGGAGTGCTTAAATTACTTTGTGAGACTGTGACAGGTGTTCCAGAGGTGAACACAGAGCATGATGATGTATATAAGGGATGTGTGTTGAGGAAGTTTGTGAAAACATCTTTTCCAAGGAGTGATACCAGATGTGAGGGTGTTCTTGATCTAGTACATTCAGATGTATGTGGACTGATGTTGACAAAGTCTCTTAGAGGATATGAGTACTATGTTTTGTTTATCGATGATTTCTCTAGAAAGACCTATATATACTTCTTGAAGACCAAGGATGAGATTTTTAGTTGGTTCCAAGAGTTCAAGCTTCTTGTGGAGAACTCGACAAGAAGGAAGATAACGGTTCTTTGGTTAGACAATGGAGGTGACTATAAAAGAAATAACTTCTAGGAGTTCTGTACCAAAGAAGGAATTAAGAGAGAGTGGAATGTTCCTTACAATCCATAGTAGAATGGAGTTTCTAAGAGGAAGAATCATTGTATATTAGAGGTGGCAAGAGCTATGCTACATGACTAGGACATGCCCCACTACTTATGGGTAGAGGTGTGTAGTACAATAGTCTACATTCATAATAGGGTTTCACATAAGGCACTAGGGAAGATGACACTAGAGAAATCTTTCACAAGAAAGAAGCTAGATGTTAGCCATTTCAAAATATTTGGGAGTTTGGCATATTGTCATATTCTAGGAGATACTCGTACCAAGTTAGATCAGATTGTAGAGAGGGGGTGCTTTGCTGGGTATAGTGAAACCTCAAAGGCATATAGGATTTTAATCCCTAGGACTAAAATAATTATTGTCAGACATGATGTTAAATTCATGGAGGACAAGGCATTTAGAAGGTTTATAGATTTGTCAGTAGATGATCAGAATGAGTGGCCAACAAAAGATCTAGGGCCTAGTAAAGGGAACAAAGCACAAGTACAATTACTAGTACAAGTGTAGGCTCAGGTGGTGAAGTTTCAAATAGCATGGAGCAATAGGTGCAACAAGAAATGCATCTAGAAGAATTAGATTTTGATATTTCATTCTCTATAGTTGGTAGAAGGAACTATGAGGTTCAAGATACACAAAGGGATACTCATGATTTTGTGGGAGCTCCTAGAAGTAGTACTAGAGAGCATAGAAAACCGACCAAGTTAAATGACTATGTGACATTAGTTAGTTGGTAGATAGTGAACCCTTCCAGCTATCAAAAGGCTGCATGACATCAAGTATGGTAGGATGCTATGGTTGAGGAGTATAGCTCAATTATGCAAAATGATGTGTGGGAGGTAGTGTCTAGATGAACATATAGAGTTGTAGTTGGATCACACTAGATCTACAAGATAAAGAATGGTGTAGATGGTAGCATCGAGAAATGCAAGGCAAGGTTCATGGCCAAGGGTTTCTTTCACAAGGAAGGAATAGATTACAAGGAGACATTTTCTCTAGTGGCTAGGTATACTTGTATACAAGCTGTGATCTCATTTGAAATATAGATGGGATGGAAGATCCATCAAATGGATGCCAAGAAAACATTCCTTAATGGTGAATTAAAGGAGGAGTTATACATAGAGCAACCAGAAGGCTTTGTAGCACACAACAAGGAGATCCATGTGTGTAGATTGAAGAAAGCCTTATATGGACTCAAGCAGACTCCCAAAGCGTGGTATGAGTGCATTGATACATACTTGCAAGAAATGGGCTTTGTGAAGAGTGAAGCAGATGTTAACCTCTACTACTTGGTGGTTGGGGGTGAAGTTCTCATTCTTGTTCTTTATGTGGATGACTTGTTTCTTATATTTACACTAGGGCTCATAGAGGATTGCAAGAGGGACCTTGTAGAAGAGTTTGAGATGAAGGATTTAGGACTTATGCACTACTTTCTAGGCATGGAGGTGTAGTAGACATATGGAGAGATTTTCCTTGGTCAAAGGAAATATTACATTAAAATGTTGAAAATTTTGGGACGGAGGATTGCAAAGCCATGTTTACACCCATGATCATCAATTGGAGGAAGGTAGATACATTTAAGGAGAAGGATGTAGATCCCACTTTATATAGGTAGTTGATTGGTTTACTTATGTACTTGGTCAACAAGAAGCCATATATTGCATTTGCAGTGAACTTAGTTAGTTCATGGTTGAACCAAAGACAATGCATTGGATAGTAGTCAAGCATATATTGCATTACTTGCATGGTACAATTGAGTATGGGATCATATATGTTCAAGGTGAAGGTATCAGATTCATAGGCTATACTAACGCAGATTGGGCAAAAAGTATAATGGATAAAAGGAGCACTTCAGGATGTTGTTTCAATTTGGGATAAGGAGTTGTATCTTGGTTTAGTAGGAAGAAAAAGTCCATGGCTCTGAGTTCAGTAGAAGCAGAATACATAGCATCTAGCATGGTGACATATGAAGCTATATGGCTTCAAAAGTTGTTAGTAACCTTGTTTGGTCAGAAGGTTGAGACTACTATGATATACTATGATAATTAGAGTTGCATTAAGTTGTCTGAGAATCCAATATTTCATGATAGGTCTAAACATATAGACATCAACTATCACTTCATTAGAGATTGTGTACAATGGGGGGTTGTTCACCTAAAATACATACCAATAGAGGAGCACGTAGCAGACATTCTGACAAAGGAATTGGGGAAGGAAAAATTCATCTTCTTCAGAGATAAGTTAGGTGTCATGTAGAACAACTTCCTCGTTAAGAGGGAGTGTTAGTTTAGTTAGCTTTGGACAACTCTTAATCCGTATGCTATTATTTACCAAGTAATTATTTTACTAACTAATTGGTTAGATTATAGACAAATATTTGTTAATTAATTAACCAGTTTTGGAAGCAACTAGAAACCAACTTGGTTAGGGGTTGTTAAGTTGTTTTAATCTTGACTGTCGATTGAGAATCAATCTCGGCCATTGGTTTTCCAACAGGAGTAGTATAAAAGGGGGTCAAGGGGCATTTGGAGAACAAGAAGTTTGTAGAAGCATTTGCAGTGTTAGCAAAGATGTAGTGATAGCGTTGGGGATAACAATGGAGGAATATCAGTGTGAGAAATTAGCAAGTTGTTTGAGTTCTTCCAGTGAGAGGCAAAGAAATTTGTATCTCTTGATTTGTTGAAGTTAATATAATTCCTCATCTATTGAATTGGTTTTCCTTTAGGGGTTTTTCCAAGGACAATTTGTCTAAAAATATTGTGTTCTTTGTGTTGTGAATTTCTTTCCGTATTTTATTGGTGAAGTTGCAGTTGTGTTATTTTTTGATATTAGATGGGAATTTATTTTTGGTAGTTTAACTATCATTTACAATAGGAGATTAACAATTATTGTAATATGAATTTTCACACTGACAATGACCTCTAAGACTTTTAATCAAACTCTTTTGTTTTGGGTTGAAATTGCTATAAGATCATCACCATTTCATTGCAACATCAGTTTCAAACAGATTATCACCTTCATTTTCATTCTCAAATTTACACCCAAGACCTTGAAATTTTATACTTCTCCATGAAATGATATTGCTTTGAAAGTTCCCATCATACAATTTGATGTATTTTGATCATTTCTAGCTTTTAGCCGTGAGACCATGAGAACATAAATCCTTGAGGCATTTGATGTTTCTTTGCACCATATTGATATTAATTTCATCTTTGGCATGAAGGATTTCAAAAATCTCTCAACCAAATCATTGTGTTTTCATTCATATCAGCTGATCCCCAATTGACAATTAATGAATCTCAATTGTAAAAATGACCTAGCATATTATGAGATAACTAACTTTTATTAAGGTTCATTAACTTCATAAATTTTAACCTCTCATATTTGGTAAAGAGGTTAAGATTTGTCCCCAAAACACATTTTTAGGTCTTTCACTTAACCTTCTTGGCTTTTGGAGTTCAAAACATGTTTTTGAAGTGCTCTTCTTAACTCCTTTTTGGGTAGGGTGGTTAAGAATTAGGATGAAATTAGGGTGGTGTTTGCAAAATTTATTTTTAGGTCTAGATATACCAATTCAACTTTCAATAACTTCAAACAAATTAATACATCTTAGACACCCACTCGATCTCTATAGCATATCATCAACAATTTAAAAATTCATATAATTTCTTGACCCTTTATTCCTATATATGCTGACTGCCAATAAATAAAGTACTATAAAATATAACATGCATAAACATAACATCCATACATGGAAATAACACTTTGGCATCAGGATTTATCATGGAAACACAATTTGAGAAAAACCACTAAGTAACATGCTACCAATTTTTTGTTTTTATGAAGTAAGCTCGGTTAAGAGCCAACCTTGTTAAAGGTTATAAAATACATTGCTAAATTACATGACCCTATTAAAGGATTTAATCACCCTATTAGTAGCAGCCTTGTTAGAGGACTTTAGATCATTCTATTAGAATGTCATCTTGATTAAAGTATTTACAAAATGATGATTAGGTCAACCTTGATTAAAGGATTTTGAGTGATACAATGGTTAGAATGTAATAATAGGTTTGATTTGCAAAATAAAACTCACTTTGAAAATTTAGATCTCCATTCACTCATCTGTTGGTTCATTGAATAGCCTTCATTGACATCTTCATCACTAATCTCCTTGGTATCTCCTCAAGCAATCACTCTTCACCAAACTATTTACACTTCACTTCTACTATTATGCTCTTCACAACTTCTCCTTAAGGTTTCCAATCATTAGTGAACCAACCTTGGAAAAAATCTCTTATGTCTCTTTAAATAGGTAATTTTGATCTTTTTATGCTTAAACATCACTGTTGATCTTAGGGTTAGGTCAGATTCACTGAATCCTTCCATCTTTTTTTTTCCTCCTTCTAGAAACTCCTGATCAAATCCTTTCCTTTGATTGCTTATCAAACTCTCCTCATGCATTAAATATGCCAGCTCATCAATTCTTATCTTCCATGTGCTTTGACTAATTCAAAATTCCAACTGTGTCAGCCTCAAATTTGATTCTTTCTCATTCTATTACTTTTCCTATCACTTGACAATCACATTGTTCTTCTATTCGGTCATCACTGTGTAGCTCAGCATAGACTATATTGTCTCAATCAAAATCAATAGGCTTTCTTGACCATTATTATGTTCAGTCAATACTGTCACTTCTTCATACACTTTCTTGGTGATAACTATCACTCAGTTTGAATTGCTTTATTCAACTTCTACATAAGTTCCTTAATCTTCTTCTTCAACTCCTTCATTGACTATCCAATACTGATACTTGGTCAAGCTTATCTGTATGACTTGTTTCAACTCTAAAATTCATTCAAATGTCTTTCTTTACTTCATGTATTGATTAAACAAGACATTATGTTTTCAAGTACTAACTTATCAAGTGCCTATTGTATTTCCATGATACTTAACACATCTCAACTCACCAACACTCACTAGCTCACTTTGCTATCTCTTCTTTTCAAATCCTCTTCATCAATCAAATGATATGCCACTCTAAACTGTTAGTAAATGTCTCTCTAGTAGGTTTGACATTCTAGCTTACCAATATGTTTGACATCAATGACAACATAACAATTGCTCCAATTACAATTTCCTACAAAAACTTCACTCAATAAATAATACTTAAAACATATCATAAAAACTAATTTTGTTTTGATCTCCAACTCATTTATTTGACAAGTGTTAAATAAAAAGGTATTTGATTAATTTTTTACCTAGGTATTTTGTTTTGATTGATTATCATGTTTAAAGGAAACTGCTTGAAAAAATAAATAAATTACAAATTCTTTTTCAAACATCACTTCTTCTTTGGTCACATCATGTAGTAATGGATAGTCCAATTCAAAAGCAGAAGTTAAATGAATAACAAAATAACCATTAGTCTATTGAGAGTGAAATGGGTGTGTATCATTTCAATTGAATTGGTTTAACTATAGATAGATAGATGATTTTTAATGTCCATGAGGCTAAACATTGCCTATGAGACAACCTTCCAACTAAACAAACTTTAACAATTCAGATCTTATTTTATGCAAGCTGATGATGATCCCACCTATCTTCTCAATGTTCTCTTGGCTGAATAAGTTATGCCAAGAGCTACCAGATATAATATCTACAAATTTTAACTTGATATCCTTGAATGCCTCACATGCAAATATAAAGTGTTGCTCGGTTTCTACCTTTCCAAAGTTGTAAAGTGCACAAGCTCATTCTTCCCAAGGATTGGCCTCAAGTAGATATATAAAATAAATTATTATTGGGAGAGTAGGTCTTGTACAGATACATGATTAACCTTTAGAAAATATTATTATTTTGATTACATAAGTACAAAAGAAATAAATGAGTGACAAGTATGCCATGTATACAAAGCTATCATTAATGCATCATACTTGTGATTGATAAAAAATAGACTTGCATCTTTTTATCATGGAAAAATATTTATTTTTTGCTAAGGAAAATTGATTTTTCTCCTTCCAAAAAATAGTATGTTCCATTAGAATCAATGAAAAAATTTGATTTATAAATGATGTAAAATGAGATAAAAATATAAACATTTGAAGTTTCATTAAATCTTTCAAATTTTATAATTTGATTGGTTTGTTTAATTCAAAAACTGAATTGAATGGATGCAACAACATCCACCCTTTGGTAGTCTTTAGCAAGAACTAAAAAAGTACATGATGCTTATCACTACTTATGTTATTGATGGTCAATCATTTATACATAGAATCAAAATGTATTATAAGAAATTACATAGATGTTTCTGTAGTCTAATGCAAAGTTTGAATAATATATTTATGTGAACTATTAGAATATTGCAATCCTGAATGAATATTTATTATTATTATTATTATATCATTATCAACATTATTAAATTGTAACCTTGTTGGCATTTTTGTCATTAGATTGTAGACACAAGGACTAAACTATACCTATCTCAACATAGTCATCTCTGTGGGTCTACCGCTTCCAAGTGGCCAATTTAATCAATGCAAAAATTTTCAAACATAAAATCTTGAGTCCATCCGTAATGTTGTAGTTGTGTTGGGTTTCACATCCCCCCATGTTTACAAATTTTTAGGTATAACCAAATTTTATCCTTCTTTATACTCATGGGTTAATGAGAGAGGTACATACATACATATTCTTGTCAATCATAGGCACCACATACAATCATTAGGTGATGTAGTTTGGTAGGCATCACTTAGTACAGATCATTGTCTCCAATAGCTTACCTTGTTGGGACCAGTCTAGTAAAAAATTCCTTGCATGAACAAGAATGGGTGCACACCACACAAATGTAAAGCAAAATCTAATGGCCACATTGTGCAACCTTTATCCACCATTCAAATACCTATTATCAGATACTTATATTACATTGTTTGAAGGATAACAATTAAATGTATTAAAAAATGATTCACATGGGTTTTAAGTTTATTGTGCAATTTTTGACATTTCAACTAGTATTTAATCATATAATAATGATTCCTAATTTATTTATCTATTTTAATATAATTATCTAGACTATTTAATTAAGCAATGATTAACCTTATTTATGTATGATGTGGTTTATATCTATAAGTAATGATTAATCTTATTAATGTATGATAGTGATTTATTTCCATAAAAAAGTGATAACAATTTTTTTTCATAACATTTATAATTATAATTTAATCTTTACTTGTAGCATTAATTGTAATCTTAATTTAAATATTATTATATTGTAAATATGTATACTTTAAATAATAATTCCTTATTAGAGGATTGACCTTGTTAGGAGTCAATAAATTTTTTTAGTACATATTAGTGCTTGTTAAGAGACTTTGAATCCCTTTTAGAAGATTCCAACCCTGTTAGGAGTTGTGCCAACCCTATTAGAAGTTATAGAAGACACATGGACCCACTGTCCAAATAGATTCAGGGGCAAGACCAATGAATTCATTGTCCAAATGATCTCTATATTATTCCTTGGAGAATAATAGAATTGAACTATAGTTCTCCTTCCTCTTCCTTTGTCTTGTCGACCAAACTTCTACTTTTTCTAATCTCGATACTAGATCAAAAAATTTGCATCTAATAATCCCTTAGATCACTTACTTATACTTCAATTTGAAACACTCTACTCTTGTTTGCACTTCCTCAATTACTTCACATTTCACACACTCACTATAATAAAAGAAAATACTTTCCTTTATACCAAGTCCTCAAAAAAATTCCTTTAGTTAGCCTTGAGGCCTTTTCAATTAATTATAATAGGACCATAATAAAATAATTCATTATTTCATAATCACATAGCACTATCGACTCACAGTCCATACAACTTCTCACACGTGTGACTTCAAGACTTGCACACTCTTTGATTTCATCATTAGACTTTCCTCTATCACTATATAACTTCACATACCCTAATTATATCTATTAGGAGATACAATCCAATCATCAAAAATTTCTTATTAGATACTTTGTCTCTGCACTACTCTTTGGAAATTATGTATATCTTTGAATTATTTTACGTGCACTTAACCTCATCATCAGGACATAGTGTGGAACATGTCCTTGACCACACATCACTAGAACATCAAAACTCTATCCGTATGGCCATGATCTCTATCTGCTACTCAACCGGTCTTTACAAAAACTATACTATGTTGTCATCAACGAAAAACACAATGATGAATGCAACATGTCAGTTATGCCATATGTTCATAAATGCTTAGGATACTCCCCCAAAGGAATACCATCAACATTTATGCTAATAATCTCCCCCTTTGGCATTGATATAAACATAGATAAAAAACATCTAGGTTCCAAGAATACCAAACAATACTTTGCTATTGCTGTTGTTGCTCTCATATTTTCAAATCCTCTTCATTAATCAAATTTGAAATCCTCTTGAACACTGCTCTATTTTGTATCTTATAGGATTGGAATTAGTTGTTCACACACTAAAAAAATCTCATCTTCTCCCCCATACATCGTAAATCTTCATGCTATATATCTCTTTCATAGAGATATTCCTTCTCCTTACTTGAATCTTTCTAAATATCCCTAACAAAGTAGAGATATATTTTTCTTTTTTTGCATGCAAACTTCTATTCTCCCCCATTCATACTTAGGAGATGTTGTCACACTTATCTCCCCCATATTCTAGGAGATGTTTTTCATGTAGTATCTCCCCCATTGACATCAATGTCAAAGGCCTCATTACCAAATATGTACTTCAAGTCTCCAACCAGATCAAGTTTTTGAAGACACTGTTCAAGACTAATTACATCCTTAGTGACTTTTCTCATCACAGATACTCCACCATACAGGGAGCATTGACATTACTCTAGTCAAACAATAGTGCTATATACCACTGGAATGATGTAATCTTTGTATCATCTACTTTGAAGTAGGTAGGGCATAACCCCAAGCATACCTCTCAAGTATTCAAATGTATCTTTAGGGAAGGGCTTTGTAAAGATATCTACAATATGATCTTTAGTACTAACATACTCCAACCTTATCTCTTTCTTTACTACCTTCTCTCTCAAAACATGATACTTGATAGATATATTCTTAGTCTTAGAATGCAATACATGATTCTTAGACATACTTATTGTATTTGTGTTATCATAATATATGATAATAGGTTCTAGAAATTCTATCCCAATATATTTCAACATCAACTTCATCCACATGACCTGATTATAATTATTTTCTTCTACTACATGCTTTGCCTCAATTGTACTCTATGAAATACAATATCATTTCTTGCTTAGCCAAGAAACCAATCTTCTTTCAAGAAAAAATGATCCACCATTGGTGCTTTTCCTGTCATTCATACTTCTTGCCCAATCCACATCAGTATAGGCATATAAAGTGAAATAATTTGATCTATCATACCATATCCCATAATTAGATGTTCCCTTCAAATATCTGAATATCCACTTTACTATTACATAGTGATACTCCTTAGGATTAGCTTGAAATCTAGCAACAATCCCAACTATATTTTCTATATCTACTCTAGTGTGAGTTAGATATTACAAACCTCCAATCATGGATATGTACTTCTTCTTCTCAATAGTAGGCATTTTCTCATTGCTAGACAACTTGTGACCAGTTATCATTGGTGTATGAACATGCTTACAACTTTCCCAGCCAAATATTTTCAACAAGTATTTAGATACTTAGCTTGAGAAATTAAAATGCCATCACCATTTTTTAGAATTTGAAAACCTAGAAAGAACTTCATCTCTCCTATCATAGTCATTTCAAACTCATTCTTCATTTCTTCAACAAACTTATCACTTGATTCATCATTACCTCCAAAAATTATGTCATCAACAAATATTACTATTATCAACAAACCATTCTGAATTTATTTCAAGTAAAAGTTACTATTTTCTATACCTTTAGCATATCCAAGCTTTCCCTTGAATACTTGTCCAACCTTACTTTCCAAGTTCTAGATGCTTTCTTTAAACAATATAGATCTTTCTTCAATCTACATACCATATCTTTTTATTTTGTCAGAGGGAAACCTTCAGGCTACTCAATATATACCTCTTCTTCAAGTTCTCCATTCAGAAAGTTTGATTTGACATCCATTTGATACAGTTTGAATTTATTACTTGCTACATAAACCAAGAAATTCTCACTGCTTCCATTCTAGCTACAGGAGCATATGTCTCCTCATAATCTGTTCCTTCTTGTTGTGAATATCCTTTTCATACAAATCTAGCTTTGTTTCTTACAACTTCACCTTGTTAATTCATCTTGTTTTTGAATACCCATTTGGTTCCTATAAAATTCTTGTCTTTAGGCCTATGAACTAATTCCCATGTGTCATTCTTCACAATATTATCTAATTCTTCCTTCATTGCTTGAATCTAATGATCATCTTTGCTTGCCTTATCTGTACTCTTAGGCTCAACTTGAGAAATTAAACATAATTCCTCATTTACTCTATTTTTTATCATCATTCCTTTGTCTTTGCTTCCAATTATCTTCTCCAGAGGGTGATTCTTTATCAGGTTCTTGTTAGAAGGAGGATTTGTTAACTCAACTCTTATCTTATTTCTTGGTTCAGATGTCTGTTCTCCTCTTTGTTCAATAATTTGCACATCATTCAACAAATCATTATTAGTCTCAAAGAATACATCTACATTCTCATGGTTAGCCTTTGGATCAACAATAGTCACCAAAGCTATCTCTTCTATTACTTCATCTTTCTTAATCAATTCAAGCTTATTATCACAGTCATTCAAGAATCTTTCTATACTTGCTTTATATTCTTCATCTTTATCAGAAAGCAAATTATTTCTAGTTTTTCTTACTCTCTTAGGACATTAGGATGAAAAATGACCAAACTCTTTACATGTCCAATTTTTTTTTCATAACTTCTGGCCCTCTTTTCATAAGCAGATCGATACCTTCTTTGATCTTCTTATCTTCTTCAGATCTAGATCTATCTTTACTTTTGCGTCTATTCTTTTGTATTCAACAAAAGGATTCTAGATTTGAAAACTCAGTGCTCTGTTCTATACAAAATTCTAATATCTCACCAAGAAGCTCCATCTTCTGAGTGTCAAAATTTCCTCCATTTGACTTAGGAATTTCTTTTCTGAAGTGACTCGACATTAATCTCCCAAAGTAGTTAAGCTCTCCCTTCAAGGACCTAAAGCTCTGATACCAATTTTTAGAATATATAGTCCACCAATATAATTGAGAGGGGGGGGGGTGTAAATTAATTATATAATAACTAACACAATTATCAACCTTATTAAATTTTTACCATATGGGCAATATAATCAAAACCACAACAAGATACTCATGCACAATAACACCAGATATGTTAAATAGGGAAACCCTTGATCAGAGGGAAAACCCTAGTGAGGATGGTACCCATAAGATAATGTACTAATATAAATATTCCTTGTTAGAGGATTAACCATATTAGGAGTCAATAAAAGCATTCAGTACATATCAGTCCCTGTTAGGAGGCTTTGAATCCCTGTTAGAAGATTCCAACCCTATTAGGAGTTGTAGAAGGAAAATGGATCCACCATCCAAAAAACTGCAGGGGAAAGACCAATTAAATCATTGTACAAATGATCTCTCCTTCCTCTTCCTTTGTCTTGTTAACAAAACTTCTTCTTCTTCTAATCTTGATACTAGATCAAAAACTTTGCATCTGATAATCTCTTGGTTTTCTTACTTGCATTTGCCAAACACTTTGCTTTTGTTTGCACTTCCTCAATTACTTCACATCTCACACATTCACTATGATCAAGGAAAATACTTTCCTTTATACCAAGTCCTCAAAAAAATTGCTTGAGGCATCCTTGAGGATTTCCCAATTAATTATAATATGACCATAATAAGATAATTAATTATTTCAAAATCACATAGAACTATCAGCTCATAGCCCATGAAAATTCTCACACATGTGACTTCAAGACTTGTGCACCCTCTAGAATCATCATTAGACTATCCTTTGTCACTGTATAACTTCACATACCTTGATTATATATCTATTAGGAGATACAATCCAATCATCAGAAATTGTTTATTAGATACTTTATCTCTGCACTACTATCTGTAAATCACATATATCTTCATCTTATGTTACACCACTTAACCTCATCATCTGGACATAGTGTGGAACATGTCCTTAACTAGGCATCACTGAAACATCAAAAATCTATCCGTATAACCATGATCCATGTTTGCTACTCAACCAGTCTTTACATAAACCATACTATGTTGTCATCAATGATAAACCTAGTTATGAATGAAACATGTTAGTTATGCCATATTGCTCACTAATGCTTAAGATACTCCCCCAAAGGAATACCATCAACATCCATGCTAACAGTGGCAACATGAGTGACAGTGGGTTTAGTGACCAGAGGGCATAGAGCCTAGTGTAAATTATACAATCTAAACAATAACCCTTAGTGCAGAATCACATTTTCCTTATCTTTCTAGTTACCTTTCTAATTAATGTTATTCTTCTAGCTGATTTTATTTCTCATAATTAATCAATGAGAGTTTTATTAATCCATTCAACCATTATTAAAAATTATTTTAAATATATTAGGGAAAATGATGTTTCAATTTTTCTTTTTTATAGTTAATAACTATTATTTAGTCTAAATGAGGAACCCTTTATAAGTTATAAAATGTTTAACTTGATTATAGGAAAACAAACTTATTATGAAGATAATTTAGATAGATTGATTTTTAAATTTATTTTTCTACTTATTTTTTGACATATTATTTCTTATATTTGTTTGAAGCATTTTGTTTTTTTCATGTAAATAGTATAATGACATTAACATATTACATTTCACCATACTTTTCTTATACAATAAACATAAAAAATAAATAAAATCATAATTTCCAATTCAAAAATAAAATGTTGTTCCTTCTTTTCCAAAATAATATAACTGTCAAAGAAGACTTAAGTGATAAAAAATTAGATGTAGCCACATATAAAAGTGAATACATATTTTTTAGCTTCAAGAAATATTATCCTTCGAGAAATGTTTGAAAATAAAAATACATTTCAAAAACAATTTGTAGCCCTAGAGAGGACAAACATATAGCTGGAACAATAAAGAGAACAATGATGTGTTTGATAATGAAATTCATTTCATATAGAATGATGGGTATATTACAAAATACATTGTTCAAAAAATCTTAAAGGAGAGAATATTATTGTTGATGTTGTTCAATGTGAAACACATTTACAAAAATATACCATGAAATACAATCCAATTAAATATGATCAAAATAATATCTCAAAGGTTTCCAAAATCTTTTGAAATGGAAAAATTCTCTTTGAATTGAAATAAAATACACAAATTCTTAGAACAAAGTCCATTTTATTTATAGTTGAGTATGGGTGATTTAGATTACTGTTCATTGGTTATTAAGGGTAGAAACTACATAATCAATCTTTCCTTTGAGACACCTGCACAAAGATTCTACATGTTGGCAGACATGGGTAGTGACATCTCTTGGATTCCATGTGGTGCCCACAAAGATTGAACATATTGCAAAGGTGATGTACTTGACCCCTCCAACTTATCCACCTTCAAATATCTTAGTTACTCTCTACCTACATTCTAGGTCTTTAGTAGCAGACAATATTGTTGATGTTACAACTGTAACATCACAAAGACCTATAGTGATGACTCATAGGTGATCCATGATCTCTTTATGGACATGCTGGTCGTGGGTTTGCAAATGATGACATATTTTTTTTTGGTTGTGGACTAGTCTCTCCCATATGTATAGAAGATTAAAGTAAAATAACATCCACCAAGGCTTTCTAAATGTGATATAGGTGTTTTTAGAACTATCCAAAGTAGAAGTTTCTATACACAAAACTATTATTTAAGTAAACTTTAGAAAGTGGGAAGTTCTATTTAGATATAAGAATTTCTTATTGAATGATTTTGTCAAATGCATCCCTATAAGGGATATTCATTTCAACCAATAATATCAAAGATAAATAGGTTTTTTGAAATAGATAATTAATAACTTATAAATTTTAACTTTGGTAGACTTATGTTATTTTGATAAAAGTAATAATGAACTCATATTATGTTGGGCTTCCAAGGCTCATTGGCATGAAGTTTGTAAATTGGTAAGGCTAAACACTTAGCACAACAATGTATTATCATTGATTGGTAACCAATCAATAGAAGATGAAGTTGTTGCAAGATAGTACATCCACTCCTAGAAGAGTGCACCAATATACATGTGTGTAGTAACATAGATTAAGCAATGCCATGCAATAGGTTAATCATGCAATGAATCAAGGGCCACTAATTATGTGACAAATTACAAGGATAGTAAAAAAATGATGTGACAAAATGTAAGGGTAGTCTGAAATGATGTGATAGGCATTTAGTTCAAAGCAATAAAAGGACACAATGAAAAAAGTTACATCTAGACTCATAGATGAGCTAGAAGGGCTACTAGTCTAGACTACTACTAGTAGGTGTCATGGGTTTTTTTGTGAACAACTCAAGTATGAATCTTAAGTTTGAAATTGAGGGTATGTGCAAGATCATGGTGTGCCAAAAAGTGGCGATGTGAAAAAAGTGTAGTTTGAAAATTTCTAAAAGCATTTCAAAATTTGCTTTGACTTTTTTCCACCCATCTTGATACCAAGGCTAAAAAGTTTGGACCAAGCCTTTTTGGGTATTCGATCAGTGATCAAGTATCCAATTTCATATCAGATACCTAAAACCTACAACATAGATTTAAAAAAAAACCCAAGAGCTATTTTACATTGCATTTTTTGTTTATTTCATTGTTGAGCTCTATTTAGGTATCAGATTTCCAAACAGGTATTAGATAAAGGTAAGTTTTAAATTTTTTTTTTTTGAATGAATATTATTATAAATTAATTATTTTAAATTAAATTTGCTAAAAACTAGGTTTTTTAATAGAAATTGTTGAAATTTAGGTTGTTTTTAATAAAAATTATGTTTTGCAAATTAATAGATATTGCTGACCCAAATAATGATACTAAGGTAGGAAACAATGTTCCTCATAACCCTCCACCAAATGATCCAATACCCCCTCAAAACCATCCACCAAATGGTCCCCTACCCCCTCAAAACCCTCTTCAAATTAAAGATTTGATATTTGAAAATCTCATCGAACTGAGGGTTTTGTGAACCACATATAACACTATACCCGCATTGGCTCCCATGTTATCCATGTTAAACACCATAGTGGATAATATTGTAACACTTACCAATGAAAAAAATGTTGCTCTACATTGGCATGAGCAAATGCATGCCATATTTTATGATGGGTTGGACTATGATGAGGTTGCAGCCCTAAATATAACTAAAGATGATATAGTTTGGCCTTTTTTCAGACCCAAAAATTGGTAAACAAGTAGAATGCAAAAAGCCCAAACTATTAATTAAATGGTGCACAAACAAGGCTATGCATGCAAACTTTTGAGGATTTTTGGTGGATGGTTTTTGACATCCCTCCACACAACAATTTAGAGGTGCCATTCTATTTCATTAAAAAATTGTATGCAAATTTGTGTTGCACCTCAAGGTGAACTATTGGAGCATGAGGCCCAACATGGGTGTAGGAGGAGGAGCTCTTTAGAATAGAGCCTTTGCCCAACGAAAGAAAGATGCCACTTTTGTCCCCCCTACTGATGTCTCCCCCCCTCTAGTGTAGCATCCTAATATCATTACATAGGCTAGCTCTTAGACTATTAGAGCTATCCATAGATTGAGTGGCCTATTGATATCCCAGGCTAGGTCAATGTTGCCTCCCCATGTTGATGATTCTAGTGCGAGTTCATCATCAACAAGCTCATCACATGTTTTTGTGCCCCATACTTGCATAACATGCAAGAATATTTCTCTGGGTCCCCATAGGTGATCTTTCTGAATATCAGTTTGTATTTGAGGAGGATACACTAGATGTGCGTACAAAGGCTACACACCCTAATGTAAGAGAGGATGGGCATGTAGAGGCATGGAATCCTTCTGTGTTAGTACATGTATACATTTTTTTGTAATGACATATGTGATTTAAAGTTAATTTTTATAATAGAGTAATTTTAATTTTAAACCCATACTGACTTATACATGTATGTGGCCTTGAGACTTTTATGGTACATTATGTTGTGTTCTCATTATTTTTTCAATTTCATATTGGAGCATATATAGTTTCTAATATTTATTTTCTCTTGCAGGTATCACCTGTTAGTGGGGGGCAGAGTGTGGGGGATGAGGCACAACCCATTGACAAGGGAAATGTAATTAGGTACTTTTAAAGTGATTAAATATTGATTCATTCTTGTAAAATGTTTTTGGTAATGAAATTTAATTATATTCTTTATTGTACAAGGCGTGGCTACTGGTGATGAGTCTAGGTAGATTCCATGTCACAGACCCTCTGGCATTTCCATTCACAGTGAGAGCCCCATCATATGTAAAAGTATCATTTATTTTTAGTTTTCCTTATTTTCATAAATAAATTCAAAACTGATTTCCGTGATATTAAGAACTAGTATTTTTTATCTCATAGGAAACACCGAGTGCATAGGAGGTTGGATGCCAAAGTTTTGTATCTTTGCTAATGCAGCCATTATATCCAGAGGAGTCAAAAGAAGTAAATTATAGTTTGAATTATTGGTTTTATGTTGTAAATTTAGCATGCTATGAATTATAATGTTATAGTTTAAGTTGTAGATTCATTTGACAAACATACTTGAACATACATAGACCACAATCAATGAGGTTCAAGCATTGCCAAGGACATATGAGAGGACACCTGACCGGTGCAGGAGGTCAATAAGAGAGGTATTTAGGATGAAAGTTTAATACTATAAATATTCATTAAAAAAGGGATCATCATACATTTGAATAATTCAATGTTAGATACATAGAATCATATAAGTTTAGTAGTCTAACTTTGCATTTTCCTTTTTTGTTTATGTAAGAGGTATTTGATCCACTTAGAGCAGCAAAGAAACTACATTTTGATCATCCACCAGCAACATAGGACAATATAGTTTCCATATGATGCATCATGAGACATTTTGAGATGGCATATGCCACATTGTATATAGAAACATTGATATTATACACATTCTGATGACATGATCAACCACATTTTGTATATGGATATATGTATTTTGATATATATTTGCATAATTTATCTATGGATACATGACATTTGATATATATATTTGTGTAATTTTTCTATGGATACATTTATTTTGATATATATATATATATATATATATATATATATATATATATATTTGTCATTTATGTGCACAATGATATACATATTAATTTAGTATAGTATTGTTTGATTTATCGTGGATCATGTGTATAATTCATGATTATGGAATATCATTCATTTTGATCATGTTTTTTATATTCAATTCAAATTCAATAATTTGTTAATAACATTTTAATAACCTTTATTATCAAATTTTGATGCAATGTTTAATTTGAAATGCTATCATATATGTTTAATTTGAAATGATCTCTACAATCCCTTAAGATGTCACTATGGTTCACCCGCCCAAATGCACTTAGAGAACCTTGGAAATGAGATAGGTTATTGTAGGCCTTGGCATGACCATCCTATAACATTTGACATTTCATTGATAGCCCCCACAAGCTCTGAGTTATGACCCTCTAAAGATTGACCTCGAAACACACTTAGAGCACCTTAGAGGCTCTTCAGTTGCTGTGAATGATGGAAGCTCTCTACAGCCAGAACAAGAGTGTCACTAGGGTCCACCCACCCATTTGGAGCTAACGACGTTGATAATTTGATGCCAATATCAATGGTTTCAAAGTTACATAGTGATGCACCTATAAATTGAGGCACACAATGAGTTTTGGCATCGAGCAAGATTACTATGCCGAATCCAAACATAATGTGATCTCTCAAAATTGAGATAGGTTATTGTAGGCCTCAACATGACTGTCCTATAGCATTTGACATTTCATCTCTAGCCCCCACGATCTTTGAGTTATGACCCTCAGAAGATCGACATTGAAATGCACTTAGAGAACCTTAGAGACTCTTTGGTACAGGGTGGCTACAAATGATGGAGGCTCTCCATGACTAGAAAAAGGGTGTCACTAGGGTTCACCCACCCATCCAGAGCTAATGGCATTGACGAATCGATGCTAAGATCAATAGTTTTAGAGTTACACAGTGATGCACCTATGAATTGAAGCACACTAGGAGTTTTGGCATCAAGCGAGATCGTTGTGCCAAATGCAAACGAAATATGATCTCTTCAAAATGAGATAGGTTATTATACTCCTTGGCATGATTGTCCTATAGCATTCAACATTTCATTGATAGCCCCCACAAGCTCTGAGTTATGACCCTTGGAAGATTGACCTCAAAACACACTTAGAGCACCTTGGAGACTCTTCGATATGGGGTGGCCATGAAGGATGGAGGCTAGGGTTCACCCACCCATCTGGAGCTAATGGCACTAATGATTCAATTCCAAGATAAGCAGTTTCAAAGTTACACCGTGATGCACCTATGAACTGAGGCACACTGTAAGTTTTGGCATCAAGCGAGATCATTGTGCTGAATCCAAATAGAATGTGATCTCTCAAAATAGAGATAGAATATTATAGGCCTCAACATTATCATCTTGTAGCATTCAAAATTTCATCAATAGTGGCTATGAGCTCCAAGTTATGACCCTCAGAAGATCAACCTTGAAATGCACTTAAAGCACCTTGGAGACTCTTTGGTACAGGGTGGCCGTGAATGATGGAGGCTCTTCATGGCTAGAAAAAGAGTGTCACTAGGGTTAACCCAACCATACAAAGGTAATGGTGTAATTGATTTGATGCCAAGATCAATGGTTTCAAAGTTACATTGTGATGCACCTATGAACTAAGGCACACTGCAAGTTTTGACATCGAGTGAGATTGCTGTGTCGAATCCAAATAGAATATGATATATAAAAAATGAGATAGGTTATTGTAGGCCTCAACATGAATTTCCTATAGCATTTAAAGTTTCATCAATAGCTCCCTTGAAATTTGAGTTATGACCCTCAGAATATCGACCTCAAACACACTTAAAGCACCTTGGAGACTCTTCAGTATGGGGTGATCGCGAACGATGGAGGCTCTCCATGACCAAAATAAGGGTGTCAATAGGGTTCAATTTCCCATTTGGAGATAATAGAATTGATGATTTGATGCCAATATTAGTGATTTTAAAGTTATGCTATGATGCACCTATGAACTGAGGCACACTATGAGTATTGGCATCAAGCGAGATCGTTGTCCTGAATCCAAACAGAATGTGATCTCTCAAAAATGAGATAGCTTATTGTAGGCCTCAACATGATCATCTTGTATCATTCAACATTTCATGACTATCCCCCACAAGCTCTAAGTTACAACCCTTAGAAGATTAACTTTGAAATGCACTTTGAGCACCTTGGAGACTCTTTGGTACGGAGTGGCTGCAAAGGATAAATGATCTCCATGACTAGAAAAAAGGTTTCACTAGGGTTTACCCACCTATCCAAAGCTAATGACACTAACAATTCAGTGCCAAAATTAGTGGTTTCAAAGTTATGTTGTGATGTACCTATGAACTGAGGCACACTACAAGTTTTGGCATCGAGTGAGATCGTTGTGCCGAATCCAAATGGAATGTGATCTCTCAAAAATGAGATATGTTATTGTAGGCCTTGGCATGAATATCTTATAGCATTTGACATTTCATTGATAGCCCCTATGAGCTTTGAGTTATGACCCTCAAAATATTGACCTTGAAACACACTTAAAGCACCTTGGAGACTCTTTAGTACGGGGTCACCGCGAATGATGGAAACTCTCTATGGCCAGAACAAGGGTGTCAATAGGGCTAGTATTAAGTAAAAACATTATTTTTTAACTCTCAAGTTTTTGGCATTGGGCACAGTGCAAGTTTGGTGTTAATATGTATTAAATCATCATTTTTAGGTCCCTGCACATCAATTACATTAAGTAAAATCATCTTTGTTTCTTACATTAAATCAAAAAGTTTACATTTATAATATCTCAAGCATTTCATCAATATTACATCAATACACAACTATCAAAAATCATAGTGTTAAAAATAGTAGTGTCAAAAATTGTAGTATAAAAAATAGAATAGCTTTTTCTTCATTCTGCTCCTTATTTAGTTCTTTAACTTCATGCATGGATACTCTTCATGATGTACCTACATTCCAATATCATAAAAAATATTAGTAACTTATTGTATTGAACAAGATAATCATCAGTTCACAAAATCATTATGAACAAAAGAACATAAGAAGTAAATATACCTAGTCAAGTGCTCTTGTAGGGTCCTCTCTCTTTTAGGGTCTTCAATAGGGCTTCATGATCAACATTAGTAATAGTAAAAAGTTCTTTTACTTTTGGTATTCTTTGATGCTTCAACAATTTCACATTTGTTGCTATAATAAGATGTAAATATATGAGAATTATTTTGTGCTTTTGATAGTACTCAAATGCAAGAATTCCTTTCCTTATAAGCATGTATGTTCATAGCCATGTTCCAACAGCAACAACTAAACTAGTAGGATATGTGAATCCATCATCATCTGTGATCAATTGTGCAATTTTTTGTTTACTTCTTACACAATGTGTTATCTAATAATTTGATTTCTAATCATTCCCCTATGGTGCACCCAATGCAAAGACATGTCTTGGCTGAAGAAGATTTGATAGATGGTTATTCTCAAGTGAAATTTCCATGTCATCATTTCTGATAGAGGGTATGATAGACAATGGAGCAAGATAATGTGGAGCCCATTGTTGAAAAAAAATTGATACAAGTATGATAAATGTGTTTCAATCATTGTTTTGTCACTGATGTCAAACATATTTTTTGTTGATAAGACAACTACTTATATGATTTAAGTACTATTACCTATTTGATGATGAAGAAGATTTAATCAAAAAGATGTAACAAAAGCACCTAGAGGAAAGGTTGAGTTACGATATACAAAGAAGTACAAGAATTAGATAAGAAAGTGATTTCATAGTGCTTTGATAATCTACTTAAGGTTGCAAATGTTGGTTACACTTAGCAAGTTCAAAAGAACAAGTTAAACAAAGTTTGTTTGCCAAGCTTGACCAAATGGATAGTAGGTGTTGATAAAAGTTAGTGCAAGTTGAGTAGAAAAATTAGTTGGAGCTAAGTAAAAGTTCATTTTAGTGTATGCCAAGAAAAATAGTGGATTCTGAGTAAAGTTTAGTTGATACTGAGCAATAGTAAATTTTAGTTCATGCTGAGTGATTTTTTAGAGGATGCCGAGCATCAAAAGAAAGTTAATGCCGAGTGCCAAAATTATTAGAAAGATCATGAATTTGATGGATTTGAGATGACAAGTTTATTTTCTTGTGTTATGTGAACCAAGTGGAAGATAAGATTAATGAGTTGGTGGCACAGAATTCATGGTAAACTATTTTGAGGAAAATTCAAAGAGGATTGAAGGAGAAGTTTTTGGAAGTGATATGGAATGAGGAGTAAATTCATTGAATCCTACCTAATCTATCCTAACCCTAAATTGGATGATGGAGAATGAACAAGAAAAGATCTTGATTCTCTATTTATAGGGATGGCTAGTCAAAAGCAAGGGTTGTCATATGCAAGAACCTAAGGAAGAGAAGGAGTCAAGGGTATTACTTCATCAAGTGACCTAAGTAAAGAGTTTGCATTGGCATGTTAAGCAAGAAGGCTTAAGGGTATGAATGCTTGAAGGGTAAACAAGCCGTTAGAGCTGAAATGTGTGAAAGCCAAGTAGAATGGAGGGCTAAAACAAAGATCTATAAAATTTAGGTAGAGTTGTAAGTTGTTATCAGATCAAAGCCTTACTGTTACTCTCTAATAATTGTATCAGTGTAGGGTAAATCCTTTGGATTAAGGTTGACCTAACAATCATTTGCAAATCCTTTAACCAGGTGACATTCCAAGTGAATGGTCTAAAGTCCTCTAACAAGGCTCACTCCTAATAGGGTGATTAAAATCCTTTAATAGGGTCACATTTAACAATGTGTATTGTAGCCTTTAATAGGGTTGGCCTTTCACAAGGCGTCACTTCATAAGAGTGAAAAATAGTAGCATGTTATTGGTGGTTTTTTAAAAATTTGGTTTCCATGTAAATCATTGTGTCAAATGTGTTTCTGAATCTATTATGTTTCATGTTTAAATTTCTACAAATTGATTTGACAGTAACCTACAAGTTTTAAGTGAATGCATAACCTTATGGATGCATGCACACTGATAAATTTTTTATGGGTTCACTAAGCTATGAAAAGTTCTATTTATACATCTAGACCTTGCATAACTAATTCAACCCCCTCTCTCAATTATTCTAAATAATTACAAAAATTGGTATCAAAGCTATCTACTTAAGAGGACTAGTTTGAAGGTACTAAAAGCACAAAGATCAAGATGGAAAAAAGAGATGTATCCAAGCTTAATAGAGATAACTTTCTTGCATGGAAAAGTTTGATGAAGCTACACCTTGGAGAACCTGGAGATCATGTACAATCTACCATTACTACTAAGCATGTTGATCCTGTTGGAGCCCTAACTACCGAGGATATGAAAAAAGAAGAAAAAACACAACCAGGCAATGCTAGAGATTTCCTCTGTCCTAAGCTATGCTAAATGTGATGATATCAAAGATCTTGATAGTGTAAAGAAAATGTGGGATGCTTTAAACACTATCTATAGAGGAGACAAGCATGTTCTAACAACCAATGCTAAAAATCTCAAAGGTAAGTTTGATGATATGAGAATGCAAGAAGGCAAAAATGTTGCTCAATATTTCTCAAGGATAAAAGATGTTGTTAATGCAATAAGAGGAGCTACTGGTACAATAGATGATGACACTGTACTAATTTTTTTAAACAAAATTACTACCTATATATGCTATTAGAGTTTTTGCAATACAAGAACTAAGATGTATACTAGGGAATACTCATCTCTTGAAGGTCTGGTAGGTAGACTCATTGCTTTTGAGCTATCTATCTTTGACAGTTACAAACCTAAAAATATTGAATCTAGTTTCAAAGTGAAGCTGTCACTAAAGGAACCTGATGAGAAGAAGTAGAAGAAAAAGACAAAGTATGTGTCTAGTGACAATGATATAGATGAGGAGGATGTAGATCAACTTGAAGCACTATTGGCAAGGAGATTTCATAGAGGTAAAGAAAAGTTTAAAGCTAAATTACCTATCATTTGTTTCAATTGCAAAGAGCTTCATCATATTGCTACTAGATATCTAGAGAAGAACTATAGAGGTGGTGACAAGTACAAAAGTAGAAGAGATGAAGACAACAAAGATTACAAAGACAAAGAGAAGAAGTCTTGCTACATTGATGAAGAGGAAACAAAAGATGAATTTAATGAACATGATGATGAAGCAATGTATGTTGCAATGGATGAATCTAATGAAAATGAGGCAACTACACATGTGTCATGTGTAAACAAGAATGATAAATGGATCATTAACAGTGGATGTTCACATCACATGACTGGAGATAAAAGTAAGTTCATTACCTTGAATTGTTATGATGGAAATAGTTTAAGCTTTGATAATGATGCACCATGTTTGATAAAAGGAAAAGGTTCTATCAAACTCATAGAAAATATTTTATGTGACAATGCTTACTAAGTTGAAGGACTTAATTATAAATTTATTGAGTGTTTCATAATTGAATAATTTAGGATATAAGGTTTAGTTTGAAAAAAATATTGCGAAGATATATGATATTGATGGAAAACTGATTGGAAATGGTGAACAGACTAGGAGTAATCTATTCTATCTTGATATAGAGGATGCTACTTGTCTAATTGTAAAATTTGATGATGTGTGACTATGGCACAAAAGGTTATGTCATGTTAATTTCGATAACTTGGTTAGTATCAATAACATGAGAAAAGTTAGAGGTTTTCCTATGTTGAAGAAGCCTGATAATATAATGTGCAAAAAATGTCAGCTAGGCAAAATGTTAAAGTCAAATTTTAAGAGTAAAACTCATACCTCTAAAGGAATACTAGAGATTGTTCATACTAACTTGTGTGGACCAATTGAAGTGCAAAGCTACAAAGGAGATAAGTATATTATGCTGCTTGTTAATAATTATTCTAGAATGATGACAGTTATGATTCTGAAAGAGAAATTTGATACTTTCCAAATGTTTAAGTGGTACTTAGCAAGAGTTGAGAGGGAAACAAGTAAAAGTCTGAAATGCTTGAGATCTGATAGAGGAGGAGAATTTATATCAAATGAGTTTGTGATGTTCTGTAATGATAGAGGTATTAAGAGACATACATCTGCTTCTAGAAGCCCTCCACAAAATGGAATTGCTGAAAGGAGGAAAAAGTCTATAATGGACTATGCTAGGACACTCAAGATGGAGAAAAATGTTGCTTTGAAATACTGGAGAGAAGCTACAAGTACAACTGTCTATACCTTGAACTATGTACAAGTCAAGAAAGGTACTCATTCAACACCTTTTGAACTATGGTATGGATACTCACCTAATGTAAAATATTTAAAGGTATTTGGAAGCAAATGCTTTATTCTCAAAGATTCTAGGAATGGTAAACTAGATGCAAACAGTAAAGAAGGTATATTTCTAGGTTATTCCACAAGAAGTAAAGCTTATAAGTGTTTAAATACTAACACTGACAAAATTGTGGAAAGTGCAAATGTGAATTTTGTTTAATATACAGAAGTATATTAGGATGAACCTATGAAAGAACTAGAAGAATACAAATCATTTGTATACTTTTATGAAGGTATGCCTACTAAAGAAGATGTTGCAAATCAAGCGAAAAACCAACATCAAGTTTTAGTGACTGTCGATCACACAATATGAATGCCTAGTTGCATTCAAGAATTGAGCCACATTCAGATGCAAAGCTATAGGATGAAGTTGAGGCATATTTTGATTCTAAGATTAGTGTACATGAGAAAGATGCTAAACTTCATGTCAGAGATGTACATAATGACTCTGAAGTAGATAAACCAAATGAAGAAACCAAGGTTGAACCAAGATTGTCCAAATATGTCAAGAGATTTCATCCTACTAAAAAAATCATTGGAGATAAAGATGCTAGACCAATGTAAAGAAACAAGTTGAGAAATGATACATGCTCGCTAAGCATAAAAGAGCTAAATTAGTAAAAGATTTCTTAGAAGATGTGGATTGCACTAAAGCCATGGAAGAAGAGATTGAACAAATTGAGAAAAATAAAACATGGGCTCTAGTTCCTAAATCAGAAGACAAAAATGTGATTGGCACCAAGTGGGTATTCAGAAATAAGCTAGATGAAAATGGTGAAGTCACAAGGAACAATGAAAGATTAGTTTGCAAAGGATATACACAAGAAGAAGGAATTGACCATGGAGAAATATTTTCTCCTATTGCTAGACTAGAAGGAGTAAGAACTCTGCTTGCCTATTCTACATAAAAAGGTTTCAAAATTTATCAAATGGATTTTAAATTTGTATTTTTGAATGGTATATTAGAGGAAGAAGTTTACATAGAACAACTAGAAGGATTTGTTGATGCTAACAATAAGAACATGGTATGTAGATTACACAAAGATCTATATGGTTTGAAACAAACACCAAGAGCATGGCATGAGAGACTTCATAATTATCTTGTGAAGATTGGATTTTAAAGGACCGATGATAACAAAAATCTGTACATGAAGAGAGAGCAAGGAAAAGGTATTTTGTTATCTAAAATTTTTGTTGACATTATCATATTTGGAGGTCAAGATGCTTCATGCAAGGTTTTTGAAAATGAAATGAAGCAAGAATTTGAAATGTCTATGTTTGGAGAGATTAAGTTCTTTGTGGATTTGCAAGTACATCAGATGAAATATGGTATATACATCACTCAATAAAAGTATGTTAAGGAGACACTGAATTTTTTTGAACTGAAGGATTCCAAATCAGTAAGTACACCTATGGTGACATGACATAAATTGTCAAAGAATGATGACTCAACTAAGGTGAATCAAACATTAAATAGGTCTATGATTGAAAAATTACAATATATAGTACATAGAAGATAACATATTACATTATTTGTAGAGATAGTTGCAAGATTCTCCGCCAATCCCAGGGAGAATCATTTGATTATTGTAAAGAGAATAATGAGATATTTGAAAGGAACAAAGGGATATGGTTTATACTACAAGAAAAATGAAAAAATTGAATTAAGAGCCTATATTGATGCTGATTGGGTTGGAAACATTAATGATAGAAAGAGCACTACTAGAGGAGCATTTTTCTTAGGCAAGAGGCTGGTCACATGGACTAGCAAGAAACAAAATTGCACTTCACAATCTACTACTAAAGTTGAATATGTTGTTGCTACTATAAATTGTACAAACATATTATGGATCAAACAACTACTCAAAGATATGAAGGATGAGATCACAAAACTAGTGATAATTTATTGTGATAATACAAGTTCTATAAATATATCAAAAAATCCTACGATGCACACAAAGACTAAGCACATTACAATCAAGTATCATTACTTGAGAGAATTAGTTCAAGATAAAGAGGTGAAGATGGAATATGTTAACACAAAAGATAATATTACTAATATCTTCACAAAAACATTACCTAAGGATGCTCATGAGTATTTAAGAGGTAAACTAGGGGTGATACCCCTATCAAAGGCTATTTAAGAAAAAAAAGGGATGCCCTACATCAAAGACACTGATTGCCATATGTTACAAATTGATGCAGTGGATCTTACTTTAGGAGCTGCCTAAAGTAATCAAAGTGCTAAAATTACAAATCAATCACAAGCAAGGTGACTGAAGAGAAACTGAAGAAGTTCATATCTGCATATTAAGATGACAAGCCTTTGGCATTGTTGTCAAAGATGGAGAAATAAGAGATTAAATTGATCATGAAGGGAGAAATATGAACAAAGAGGGAGAAATCCTAACACACAGTATGAGAGAAAATGTTGACTATTGAGAAAGATAGTGTATCTATTGATAACATCTACCTAGTAAGAGGGAGATACTGTAGAAGGGAGATATAAGAAGTAATTCAAAGGGAGTTATAAGGATGACACAAAAGAATTTTGTAACCTATTTAGAAGATGAAAGTTATTGATAGAGGGAGAGATTTCAATACAATAAATTATTTTCTTTTTGGTATATTGTTGGTCTTACTATTTTAACCAAGCTAGTTTTGTTGATTAGTTTGGTTTGTCATCAATGCCAAAGAGGGAGATTATTGAAAACAGATTGATACAAGTATGATAAATGTGTTTCAATCATTTTTTTGTTAGTGATGTCAAACATATTTTTGGCTTGTAAGACAACTACTTATATGATTTAAGTACTACTACCTATTTGATTGATGAAGAGAATTTGATCAAAAAGATGTAACAAAAGCACCTAGAGGAAAGGTTGAGTTATGATATACAAAGGAGTACAAGAATCAACTAAGAAAATGATATCATAGTACATTAATAATCTACTTAAGGTTGCAAAGGTTGGTTAAACTAAAAAAGTTTAGAAGAACAAGTTAAACAATGTTTGTCTTCCAAGCTTAAATGAATGGATAGTAGGTACCGAGAAAAGTTAGTGCAAGTCAAGTAGAAAAATCAGTTGGAGTCGAGTAAAAATTCATTTTAGTGTATGCTGAGAAAAATAGTGGATGTTGAGTAAAGTTTAGTTGATGCTAAGCACAAGTAAACTTTAGTTCATGTAGAGTATTTTTTTAGAGGATGCAGAGCAATGCAGTATGTGCCAAGCATCAAAAGCAAGTTAATGTTGAGTGTTAAAATTATTAGAAAGATCAAGAATTCAATAGATCTAAGCTGATAAGTTTTTTTTCTTGTATTATGTGAACTAGGTGGAAGATAAGATTGATGAGTTGGTGGCACAAAATTCATGGTAAACTATTTTGAGGTGAATTCAAAGAGGATTGAAGAAGAAGTTTTAAAAAGTGATATGTAATAAGGGGTAGATTCATTGAACCCTACCTAATATGTCCTAACCCTAAATTAGATGATGAAGAATGAATGGGAAAAAATCTTAATTCTTTATTTATAGGGATGGCTGGTTAGAAGCACAGGTTGTAATATGTGAGAACCTAAGGAAGGCAAGGAGTCAAGATTATTGCTTCATCAAGTAACCTAAGTAAAGAGTCTACACTAGCATGTTAAGCAATAATACTTAAGGGTATGAATGCTTGAAAGGTGAAAAAGCTATCAAAGCTAAAATGTGTGAAAGCCAAGAAGAATGGAGGACTGAAACAAAGACTTGTAATTTGAAAATGGAGTTGCAAGTTGTTATCAGATCAAAGCCTTACTGTTACTCTCTAATAATTGTATCAGTCCAGGGTAAATCCTTTGGATTAAGGTTGACCTAACAATCATTTGCAAATCATTTAACTAGGTGACATTCTAAGTGAATGGTCTAAAGTCCTCTAACAAGGTTCACTCCTAACAGGGTGATTGAAATCCTTTAATAGGGTCACATTTAACAATGTGTATTGTAACCTTTAACAAGGTTGGCCTTTCATAGGGAATCACTTCAAAAGAGTGAAAAAGAGTAGCATGTTACTAGTGGTTTTTTCTAAATTGGGTTTCGATGTAAATCATTGTGTCAAATGTGTTACTGAATCTGTTATGTTTCATGTTTAGATTTCTTCAAATTGATTTGATAGTAATCTACAAGTTTTAAGTGAACGCATAACCTTATGGATGCATGCATGACGATAAAAGTTTTATGGGTTCACTAAGATGTAAAAAGTTTTATTTATACATCTGGACCTTGGATAATTGATTCACTCCCCCTCTTAGTTATTCTAAATAATTCCAACACCCATGTGTCCACCCACTCACTCAACTCACAATGATGCCAATCACACTAAAAACAACTAGGAGAAAATCAAGCTAGCTTTCATGTCCAAATGGTCCATGTACTAGAATTAGAGCTTTGGAATGAATGCATTTTTGATGAGTCTCTATTGTAGCACAATATGATCTATTGCCTATAGACCCTTCCTCAACCAACCAAAAGAACCTGCGTACTATTGAATCAAGAGTCCCCTCTGTGATAATGCTAAACTACACCAATCAACAATGCTACGAGCATCAAGAAGCTCTGCTACTGAAATCTTCAATTGCTACTTAATTAGAGCTCTCTTCAGACATGGCCCTGCTCTATCATGTTTCCCTTTCCCATGGCCAGACACAAAAAAACTCTAAATATGAGGCACCCCCCTCTCTATGTGCATCTAACACAACCAATAAAACATGCAATCATTCTAGAATTGACTTATGTAATTATCTTACCAAATGATATGTCTATCCATAGTGATTTCATGCTCCTATAAGAAATCAAAATAATTCTCGAAACATTGTTGCATAAACTTGTGAGAATGAGATCTATCATCACTCATATAAAATTGGTACTCTATAATAATATTTTGATTATCTTCCACACTATCAAGGGCATGTCTATATTTTATGTGGACAAAAATAACAATTTGAATGGAGTTGTAATACTGAGATTGTGTCTCATTTTGAGGTTGCAATGTGTAGTTCTTAGCAAAGTCAACAACTGATATAATGGTGCCAATAGGAAAAGTCTCCTCACACATTTTAAATTGTTGATCCAACCACTGAGACCTATGACTATGCCTTGCATACTCGTAGAAAATATTTGTCTTGAAATCTGAAATAAAACTAGCCACACTGATTTCTTTCATAGCCAATTCACATCTAGAGCCCTCATGCCCACTCTTCAATGTGTATTTCACCATTTCATATACCATTTTAAAAAAACTATTGTCTTCCCGAGATGTTGTTCACACCCCTCATGGAAAGATGTATCAAACTTGGATAAGACACCACATTCTGAACACTTCACATTCAAGGAAGCATTTTTATAAAATAAACAACCATCAACTCTATGACATAAAAATTAATTTAGCAAGTCTCTTGATGATTTTGGAAGCCCAATAGCACCATAATTCTCCAACATTTCTTTACTATGCAAAGTAGAACATATGGAGTGCAATAGTTCATGGTGCATAGAAAATTAGACATGATATTTGCAACAACATATTTTTCAAATTTTAAGTGGCACACAATAAAATGGCTTCAAAGGTTCAAAAGCCCTTTGTGATATATGCGATCTTGGATGACTCTCTTTGAATTCATTGAACAACATAGTTTGACTTACCTCCAAATAATGTTTAGGATGTGGCATGCAGTCTCTGATGCCAATTCTCAACTTTACCACATCTTTAGTATTGGGTGATACTCTTGAGCTAGAGTGCCAAAACTATGTAATTTCTTCCTTCACATCATCAGATAGCTTCTTATCAAAATGTGGAAGTCTCCTACCAAATGCCCATGTTTCATTTTGAAGAGGATTATCAATTCTCTCTTGTCTACTAAGTGCTCTTCTCAAAGTAGTACGATTTAGGTTCAAGTCAATACAAGTTTGTCTCATATATCTACCCTTTATCAAATGATAACTTACCAAAGAGGTTGTAGTAACCCTTCGAGCAACTCTCTTATCCTTCTGCCTACTATTTTGCCCAATGCTATTGAGAGCACTGAAAAGATTCTTCACAATAATGGCATTTCTTTCCAATTTTTTACAAATCTTCAATTTGGAAAGCATAGGTCTCATCTTTTGCATCTTTAATAAGTGCATAAAAAGTTGACATTGCTCCACCACTGTCTTATTGTCAAAAAACATCTTATATAGTCTTGAAGCCTATAACCAAATGGTTCTTTGAGATTTTTCCCTTCCAAATTAGTAATAATCATTTCATTAATTTTAATTATCCATTTTGGTGTTCTGGAATATTCATGTCGATTATAATTAGGAGATATGTAACATTTCTATGTATTGTCATTTTCGACATGGTCACTCATGCAATTTACATTATGAAATAGTAAAATTTCATTCTCAAAAATTTCATTCTCTAACTTTTCAATCCTAGCATTATCATTATCAATTGGTACATTCTCATTCCCCAACTATACATATCCATTATTTGACTCTATGATTTCACCTTTGATCAATACACCATCAACTTGACTCACATTTAACATACCTTGTCTCTTCCTTTAGTGATTTACCTTGTCCCTTTCCCTATATGCTACAATGTCCTCATTGAATACCTTCCTTTTGAATTTAGCCTTTCGACGACTACTACTCCCCATTTAGAAAATAATATCGAACACCTAATCATATATTATAGAACCTTTTTCAATCGTATGGGTCCCAAGAAATCATTTTTCTCCAAACCTGTAAAAATGTCCCCCCAAAAATATGATTGTCGGGTCTACAGTGACAAAGAATATTTTGGAAAAAGTATGCCAGTATTTTGGGTACTCGATCCCATATCGAGTACCCGAAATGGATGCTTGAATTTTGGAGGGAAGTCAAAATTTGGCAAGTGTGGGCACCGTGAACGAATTTGTACATTATTATATGTTAGTATTTTATTAAATATAATATTTGTATATTATTATTATTATGAATATTATTATTATGATTACTATTATGATTATTAAATATAATATAGATCGTTATTATGATTATTATTATTAATATTAATATTATTATAATTTTTACTATTATTATTATAATTGATATTATGATTATTTAATATAATCTAGTAATATAGATTATTATTATTATTATGCTTATTATTACTATGACCTATAAATATAATATATTAATATATATGATTATTATTATATTTAATAGGATATTATATAATTATTATATTTGACTATTCTATATTATTATTATATTATATTATTATGATTTTTACTATTACTATTAAATATAGTATAGTAATATATATTATTATATTATGACCTATAAATATAATATATTAATATATATGATTATTATTATATTTAATAAGATATTATATATGATTTGATTGAATGGGTCAAAAGGGGTCATAGGTTTCGATGCATTTCATGACAACATATGCTCCTATGGGCCTTAGGACCCCTAGGGAACTATTTAGTTGGTTCAAATGCATCAAAAGGGGTCATAGGACTTTCAACGCATTTCATGACAACATATGTCCCTAGGGGTCCTAGGACACCTAGGGACCTATTTGGTTGGTTTGAATGTGTAGAAAGGGGTCATAGGTTATCTTATGACCCCTTTCAACACATTTCATGACAACATATGTCCCAACGGGCCCTAGGACCCCTAGGGACCTATTTGGTTGGTTCAAATGTGTTGAAAGGGTTCATAAGGTAACCTATGACCCCTTTTGATGCATTTGATGACAACATATGTCCTTAGGGGCTCTAGGACCTCTAGGGACCTATTTGATTGGTTTGAATGGGTTGAAAGGGGTCATAGGTTATCCTATGACCCCTTTCAATGTATTTCATGACAACATATGTCCCTAGGGGCCCTAGGATCCCTAGGGACCTATTTGGTTGGTTTGAATGCATTGTAAGGGGTCATAGGTTACCCTATGACACCTTTCGATGCATTTCATGACAACATATGTTCTTGACAACATGTCCCTTGGGGTCCCTAGGGACCTATTTGGTTGGTTTGAATGCGTCGAAAGGAGTCAAAAAGTTATCTTATGACTCCTTTCAATGCATTTCATGACAACATATGTTCCTAGGGGCCCTAGGACCCCTAAGGACCTATTTGGTTGCTTTGAATGTGTTGAAAGGGGTCATAGGTTATCCTATGACCCCTTTTGACGCATTTCATGACAACATATGTCCCTAGGGGCACTAGGACCCCTAGGGACCTATTTGGTTGGTTTGAATGCATCGAAAGGGGTCATAGGTTATCTTATGACCCCTTTCAACACATTTCATGTCCTTAGGGGCCCTAAGACCCCTAGGGACCTATTTGGTTAGTTTGAATGCATTGAAAGGGGTCATGGGTTATCCTATGACCACATAAGCTATGACCCCTTTTGATGCATTTTATGACAACATATGTCCTTAAGGGCCCTAGAACCCCTAAGGACCTCTTTGGTTGGTTCAAATGCATCAAAATGGGTCATAGGTTATCCTATGACCCCTTTAGACACATTTCATAACAACATATGTCCCTAGGGGCCTTAGGACCCCTAAGGACCTATTTGGTTGGTTTGAATGCATCGAAAGGGGTCATAAGATAACCTATGAACCCTTTTGACACATTTCATGACAACATATACCCCTAGGGACATATGTTGTCATGAAATATATTGAAAGGACCTATGAACCCTTTCGATGCATTTCATGACAACATATATCCCTAGGGGTCATAGGATAACCTATGACCACTTTTGATGCATTTCATGACAACATATGTCCTTAGGGTCCCTAGGATGCCTAGGGACCTATTTGGTTGGTTTGAATGCATCGAAAGGGGTCATAAGTTATCCTATGACCCCTTTTGATCCATTTCATGACAACATATGTCCCTAGGGGCCCTAGGACCCCTAGGAACCTATTTGGTTGGTTTAAATGTGTCAAAAGGGTTAATAGAATTTTGATGCATTTCATGACAACATATGTCCTTAGGGGACCTAGGACCCTTAGGGACCTATTTGATTGGTTCAAATGTGTCGAAAGGGGTCATAGGTTATCTTATGACCCCTTTTCGATGCATTCAATGACAACATATGTCCCTAGGGGCCCTAGGACCCCTACACACCTATTTAGTTGGTTTGAATGCATTGAAAGGGGTCATAAGTTATCCTATGACCCTTTTTGATGTATTTTGTGACAACATATGTCTCTAAGGGCCCTAGGACCCCTAAGGACCTATTTGGTTGGTTTGAATGCATAAAAAAGGGTCATAGGTTATGTTATGACCCCTTTTGATGCATTTCATGACAACATATGTCCCTAGGTGCCCTAGGAGCCCTAGGAACCTATTTGGTTGGTTCAGATGCATTGAAAGTGGTCATAGGATAACCTATGACTCCTTTTGATGCATTTCATGACAACATATGTCCCTAGGGTTCCCTAGAGGCCCTAGGACCCCTAGGGACCTATTTGGTTGGTTTGAATGCATCAAAAAGGGTCATAAGATAACCTATGACCTCTTTTGATGCATTTCATGACAACATATGTCCCTAGAGGGCCTAAGACCCCTAGGGACCTATTTAGTTGGTTCAAATGCATTAAAAGAGGTCATAGGTTATCCTATAACCCTTTTCAATGTATTTCATTACAACATATGTTCTTAGGGGTCCTAAGACTCCTAGGGACCTATTTGGTTGGTTCAAATGTGTCAAAAGGGGTCATAGGTTATCCTATGACCCCTTTTGATGCATTCCATAACAACATATATTCATAGGGGCCCTAGGACCCCTAAGGACCTATTTGGTTGGTTCAAATGCATCAAAAGGGCTCATAGGTTAACCTATGATCCCTTTTGATGCATTTTATGACAACATATGTCCCTAGGGGCCCTAGGACCCCTAGGAACCTATTTGGTTGGTTCAAATGCTTTCAATGCATTTCATGACAACATATATCCGTAGGGCTCCTAGGACCCCTAGGGACCTATTTGGTTGGTTTGATTGTGTCGAAAGGGGTTATAAGATAACCTATGACCCCTTTCAACGCATTTCATGATAATATTATATTTAATAATAATAATATAATTCTATATATTTGAAAATAATAATAATATATTACTAGATTATATAACAATAATAATCATATATATTACTATATTATATTTAATAATAACAATAATCATACATATTACTATATATAATAATAATAATAATCATATAATATTACTATATACATATTTAATAATAATAATTATCATGTCTATTACTATATAATATTTAGTAATAATAATAAACATAATTATTACTATATTATATTTGATAATAATAATCATAATAATAATGATATGTATTACTATATTATATTTAATAATAATAATCATAACAATGATTATATGTATTACTATATTATATTTAATATAATAATCATAATAATCATATATATTACTATATATAATAATAATATAATATTAATATAATAATAATAATCATAATCATATATAATAATAATAGTTAATAATAATAATGCCCACACCTCCTAAATTTTGGCTTTCCTCCAAAATTTGGGTGGTTTCCCTCCAAAATTTACAAAATTTCCAAAATTTGGGCTGGGCTATGAATGTTTGAAAGAATTTTGGTTGCCAATTTTTCAGTACCCGATTTCATATCGAGGACCCAATCTAGTATCAGGTACCCAATCATGATTGGTATTTACCAAACCTATTTGGTCAATTCAAAAAACATGTTTAAGACAAGTTTCACTGACATTTAAACTTCAAGTAGCCATCTGACAATATTATTTTCATCAAAATTCAATGAAGTTCAATAAGTATTTATTAGATAATTTTTAATGAAGATGTCTATAAAGTGCTGATTGAAAAATAGCTATAACGTTTGAATGATATAACATTTTTGAAATCCAAAAGTTGAGTCACATTCTATGCTTCACCTAGTATAAGGGAAAATAATAATAATAATTTGGTAAAGTTTTCAATTAGTTAAGGTGGTCAAACACAGGAATTTTTTTTATTCTGGAAAATTTATCGTAGAAAATTTATATTTAATTATTTATTTAGAATAAAAATACCCAAAAAATATGTGTCACATCTAGCCATGAGTCTACTTTTTTAAATTTATAATCATACTGAAAAATATTATCATCTTATTTTGATTAAGGTGGTCAAACATGTGCCTAATTTTTATTTTCGCCCTGAAATTTTTTTAGTACTGCATTAAAATCCAAAAAATTGACAAGTCAAATTATTTTTTCTCTAGATAAGGCCCAATAGTTTTGAAATTACATTCAATTTCCTACAGATTATTTTGTTACAAATTTTTGATATAAAGCCCATAAGTACTTTAAAATTAAGTGTCAACATAACCCTGATTTGCTAGTTTTTCATTGCCACTTAAGGCCATAGTTTCGTTCACCATGATCCTGCATATACCCTTGAGTGAGATTTGGTTTTAGGCAACTATTCCCAGATATTGTGGAGTGTATATGGACACTTAGGCTTCATTGTTGGAGGGGGTTGTGCAAATTATTGTTTGAGGCAAGAGTGTAAGCTAGTGAAGAATATAATTGTAGAGAAGATAGAAAAATAATTAACAAACTATTTTTAAAATCGAGGAAGAAGTGAGACTAAGGAGCTGACGAAGAAAGTAGAGAAAGGTAGAAGATCAATGCATCTTTGTAAGAATACATAAGATAAATCTAAAAGATAAGATAGTTCTATTCATAGATCACTTATTTTGATTATTTTCTTATCATTACATCTATGGGAAAACTTAAGTAACAAGCTTGTATAAATCCACTTACAATATGTCTCTTAGAAAGAGATTTGTGAATCCTCTAACCAAGTAACTTTTATAGGATTTTGTAATTCTAGCAAGTTAGAAACATTCCTATTGGAATGTATTCCTAGTAAGAATAGCTACAACCTTTAACAAGGAAACCCTTTACATGCATTATAAGGGTTAGTGGGTATATTACTCCCACTGTGGTTTTCATATTCTCATCAAGGGTTTCCACATACAAAGTCTCTGTATCACTTGATGTATGCATTTGTGTGCTAGATTACTTGCTTTTATCTTATTGCTCTTATCATTGTAGTATCAATTTAGTGGTCATTATCTAGGTTGCTTGGAATAATACTTCAATAAACCTTTTGGAGAATTTTTACTAATTCACCCTCACCTCAATACTAGTTGGGACCAACAATTGGTATAACAACGCAAACCCTATCAATGATAAGCCTAACAAATTGAAGGAATCTCTAATGGAAGCCTTCATATTACAAAAGTAGATTGATGAAGCACTCAACACTATTGAGAGTTTAAAGGAGAAATGAGAAAGTCATTAACCAAAAGAAAGAAGCTAAGTGAGAGCTAATAATTCATAGAAAAATGGAAGATCATAGTGGATTTGAGGAGTCTAATGAAGCCATAACTGATCTAATGGCTGATAATGAAAAGTTGAAGGAAACCATTGCACATATGAAGAAAGATAAGGAAGAGATAGAAAGAAAAGTGATAAAAGCTCAAGAGGAACAAGACAATACCATCTTAGCCAAAGATGAACCCATGAAAGAAGAAAGAATAAAATATGCACATATAGCATAGAAGAAAGAGGAAAATAGTCATTCTCACATGGGACAGTTCACTCAATTTCCTAAGAAAGTACTCAAATTGATTGAAGATATGCAGAGTATGAATCAAAGGAATGAAAATCTAAAAAGGTTCAACAAGAGCTCAGAGAAAATTAATAAATGCTAGCTCAAACAAGAAACAAAAGTGCCACCAATCTTGACTATGTTGGTGACAACAAGAATGAAGAAGTTGAGACCTTAGGAGTAGAGAACCTAGACTTCAAGAGGAAAAGAAGCACATATCAAAAAGATATGAAGACTGCTAAGCCTACTTGTTATTACTATGCTAAGAAGGGAAATACATCAAGCATTCATTGGTTTAATCAAATATTACCTATGAAGCAATGTACCTTTGATGGATACTACAATTATTTCCATCTATATGGTTACATAACACAAAAGTTCATATCTCATTTTAATGAGAAGATAATAGATGGACACTACTACTACTACAAAAAGTATGGGCATAAAGATGAGGATTGTAGATCGAGAGAAATATCTAACTAGTCATCTCTACAATCAGTAAGTCCCACTAGAAGAGACAAGTTTGCCACACCAATTTGTACTACCTGTGGGAATAATGGTCATCTTGCAACTCACGACAAGTTGAGGATGAGTCAGAGGAACAACACTAGACTTGGAAAGGTACTAGAGTGTCATACTAAAAGTTTCACAAGATTGGTATATAGAAAGAGATTGTAGAAGTAGTCGAAGACCAAACAACAAGTCCCCTATTGGAAAAGGGAAGAACAAGACTATAGAGAGAGAGAAATATGACAAGGAATTTACCAAGATTGGAAGAAGATGAGCAAAGAAGTAGAGGTAGTTAAATTAGATGAGCTTGCAAGATTATGGTTAGTGGTGAGACCTTAAAGATAATTTAAGATAAGTTACAACTTCAAGAGGCTAGGAAAGAAAAATCCTATATTGGTCCCCTAGTCTAAACCGATATGTCACGATGCGTCATTGATGATACTGAGTGATTGAATCATCAACAAGTATTCACCAACTGTAATTTACAGGATGAAAGGTCAAAAGTGACTATTGCTTGATGGATTAAAAACATTAATGATTCATGTCTAGTGGTAGGTAAATATTTTTTGACCTTTATAATCCTAATATTACAACTCCTAGATATAAGTACAGATTCATTTTTATTCATTTTTCATCTTACAAGATTAAAATATCTCTTGTTTTAAAAATTAAAAAAACCATATCTTTTTGAGTAAACTTGTGAGCACTGTGTTTAAGAAAATAATGGAGTGCAAGAGAAGGATCAATGAATAAGAAACAACAAAAAACTAAGCATAGTGCACTAGTCAAAAGAAAAGAATCTAATAGATGAGAAGGGTAATAGAGTACTATTGATTAATGTAATCGATATCAAGTGTCTTGGATATGAGGGCATATTATTGGAAGAAAAGGATGTAGAAGAGGGAGAAGGAATGTCATCCTTACCTACTCATGTTCTAAATACAAAAGATATGAGTGTGTATCTGGACTTTGAGATACACAAATAGGGTGAGAAGGAAATTCATGAGTTGTATGAATCATTTTTCTCAAAAGGGGTTTTGAAATAAGAAAACAAACAACTAGAGATGTCCACCCTAAACTGAGTAGTAGAAATACCAAACTTATTTCATGAAGAACAGGTGAGATTTACATTAAGAAGAGTTCATGATCAATAAATGTGGCTAGATAATCCATATAAAATCATAAAGTCCATAATATAGAGAGAAACTAGATTCAATGCTATTGGAAGTGAGCTAACCATGAGTGTAATTTTGGCAAGGCAAGATACATAGCTCACAAGAGGATGTCTGAAGTATAATGGAAGGGCATGCACAATATATAACATCCCATACCTAGAAGTGAGGTTCATAGTGATTGTAATAGGTTACACAATGTATCACTCAAGTAAGGAAAACTACACCCCTAGTGATGCAACCTACATAGCCCATCGGATCATTAACAAGAAAAATATGATATGACCTAAGTGGTTGGATTCATAGTCAAATTATGGATAACCTAGGCATGATCAAGAAACACTATAGAATTCAAATTATGAAGTTTGGTTCCATATTAGTTTTCCTAATCTTCTATCTTAGATGAAAATTCCTAAGGTTTTCACCCTTTAAGTGGAAGGAAGATTGATTTGTCACTGTATAGATAGGAAAGCTATATAGTAAACTTGAAGGGAGAAGTAATTCTATTCTATGGGATTAATTCAAGAGTTTCTAGAAGGAAATGCATGAGAAAGTAATAATCCATTCTATTTTGGTTGAGAAATACAAGAATGATATATGTTTCTTAGCAAGTATAGTGTGAGATCCTACCTGAACCCTTCATGGATTAGTTGGTAGTTTCATATTTCGCTAATATTACTTGCATTATGTTGATACATTTAGAACATGGATATCACATCTTAAAAGTATTATGCAATAAATCTAGATTATGATTGATAAGCACTAAGATGACATTGGACACATTTCATATGCATGATATTGATGGATTGAGAAGATATATGACATAATTTAATTTCCTTTTATTGGTATTTCATAATAAGGATTAAGGTATGTTTGTATTATGCACATGGATCCTAGCTTTGAAATGAAATAAATGACCAATAGAGAGAACATGATTTTTTATTTTCACGCATCTTCTATGAATGCATATTTCCTTGTAAGAGATGAAATTATAAATCATTGTATTGCTAATGAAATTGTAAATCATTGTCTTGGTAATTGATGGATGTTATGAATATGATTATTCTTGTTGATAATGTTAATTATCCATGTCGAATTCATTTAATTTTTTTCTTGGACTATTGATGCCTTGTTCCAGTGTGTAGGGGATTAACCATGGAACCAAATTGGAGAATCAAGTTTGAGCTAATGTGAATCTGTGATGCCAAGTGTTAGGTAATGGGCGGGGTGGGGGGTTAATCATTTATAACCAAAAATCCTACAATCCTTATAAATAATTTTCATCAATTCAAATGCTTTAATCTTTCAGATCAATACCTCAATAAATAGATCTAGCATCAAATATAAACTGATATAATCTTTGCAATAAATTATCAACTTAATATGTATTGAATATCAGAGTTATCTTCCACCTCATACCAAGTTGCAAAAATAAATATTAAACATGAAATAAACTTGTAACATCATAAGAATTCACACAATTTGGCAGAAGTATTTAACATAGAAACCCTACAAAGGGAAAACCTACCTAGGAATCGATAACCCAAATTTTTTACTCTTCTAAAGTGAGCTTTATTAGGAGCCAACCTTATTAAAGGTTACATTCACATTTTTAATGTGACCTTGTTAGAGGATTTTAACTAAAGATTATCTAGACCTTGTTCATTCTTTGAAACTTCTAAAGAATGGCTCACTCTAAAGGACTTACATACACTCAATAGAATGTTACCATATTAGATTTAAAAAGGTTTTTAGGTCCACTCAGTCAAGATATTTTTCTATTACAATGATTAGAGAGTAATAATGAAATGATATGCTAGGTTTAGCACTATCTTGCTTGTTCATATCTTTGCTTTTCTCAATCTCTTACTGGTTGAATCAAACTCTTAATACATCAACTTAACACATCCTTTGCTTGATCTTCACAATATTTCTCTTCTTGGTTTGCCTTATTTCTTCAACTTCTCCAACATCAATTTAACCAACTCAATCAATGACATCAACAACAATAAACATCATGCTCATCCTTTACATATAAAACTTTTGTCATTCCTCTAGAATATTCTAGGTTTTTTCACTTAATCACAATCATTAGATCTTCATCAAGTTCATGTTCATTGAGTCTAGATGCTCAAAAAATATAATTCCACCTTGAACTTTGTGCTCCATTTTTTATTGTTAAATCTCCTTCATTAGATCTTTGAATTTCTCCAGTCATTGATCTTGTAAAAAACTTCATCCTAATCTTTGAAAATTATCAAACAATCTTTATTTTCAGAAAATTTCCATCTTAGATTAAATATTTTCTTAAACTATTCCTCCTTTTCATGCTTCTTTAACATTATATCTTACTTGATCAACATTAGACTTAGTTAACACTAAAATTTCTTGGTCAATACTACACTTTCTTTATTTCTATTTCATGTGCTTCGTGACAATTATAACATCTCGATTAATACTATGTTCCTTCATTCACTAACCAAAATGTCTTGCTTATACATGATTCAAAAACTTAATCAAATCATGAAAAATAATCAAACCAATATTGTTTTGTCAAAGTCCAACTCATTCAAGCGCCTGTTAAATACCATACACTTATCAACACTTACATCATCATACTTTCTTCAAGTCCTCTTCATGAATCAAATGATATGACACTCTATTGAATTAGTGTAATGTCTAACCACCTAAGGCTTGACATCAATGACAATGTAACAACTGATATAACTCTTTCACATACATTAACAACATTATCAATTGGGGATAACAATCACCCCCTTTGGCATTGATGGAAAAACATAAACTTATAAGATATTAAATTAAATAAAATGACATTATGAAACATCAAATGCCAACACATCTTCATCTCTCTAACTTTATTCAAGTTCTCTACAATAGGTTTAACAATAGTTTCCAAAAGGAGGAGAAGACTCTGAGAAGAAGAGAATGAAGGAAAGATATAGTAGTAGAAGAAAGAAGAACAAGGAAGAAGTACCAAAGAAACACACCCTTAGGGGGAGATCAAGAAGATATAATCACGAGGAAAGAGACTTCCAATGGAAAATTATATTGAGTACACATATTGATGTAAACCTCTTTACCAATATAGTTGGAGGAAAGTTGTTAAAAAAGCTAAGATTTTTTTTTGAAAAGGAAGTCAAGGATGGTGTAAAGAGTTTTTCCATCAATGCCAAAGGGGGATATTGGTGGACTTACAAGCCTCAGTGGTATGGAGTTCATAAATTGGCAAGGCTAAACACTTAGCACACCAATGTGTTGTCTTTGATTGGAAACCGATCAATAGAAGATGAAGTTTTTGTAGGATAACACATCTACCAAATAAAAGTGCACAAATTAAGCTATGACATGCAACAAGTTAAGACTTTGAGGTCCATTTACATAGGAAAAGACAAAATTTAAGGAAAAATATATGGAAGTCTCAAGCTTTGCAAAGGAATTTATCAAACTTAGTATGAGATCAAGGATCAATGAATGAGAAATAAAGAAGGTAGCAAGGTACCTCAATGGGTTAAAATTCATTATTCAAGATGAGTTAAGTTTATTGACACTTGATACAATTCATGTGTTTTCAGTTACTAATGAGTGTGGAAGAAAAATTGAAGAGGAAACAAGACTAGGTTAGTAAGGTATCTCAATAGGTTAAATATAATTATTCAAGATGAATTAAATTTATTAGAACCTAATATAGTTCATAAGTGTTTTCAATTAGTAATGAGTGTGGAAGAAAAATTGAAGAGGAGACAAGACTAATGTAGAAAAGGTAATTTTTTAAAGAACAAAGGTGGATCAAGTGACATGACAATCTTCTAGAACAACCATTGAATTAAGTCAGAGTGAATCTCAATGAGGTAGAAATAATAAAGGTTATTCAAGAAGGAGAAGACCTCTTAGAAGATGAAGATTTGGAGAGAGAACAAATAGTCCATTTAGATGTCACAATTACAATCAAACACCCAACTCACAGATGTCACGAGAAGAACAATAGTTATTCTCAAGGATAAAGAAGAGCATTATTAATACAAGAAGAAAGAAAAGGTGTCAACTCACCTTCTCAACTTCTAGACCTTGAAGAAGGAGAATGTTTGATAATAAGAATAACATTACTAAAGGTACCAAATGCACAAGATCCCCCACAAAGGAAGACCATATTCATAACAAATTGTGAGAGACAAGGAAAAATATGTAAGCTTATGATTGACTTTGGTTCAACTATAAATATAATATATTTAGCAATGATTCAGAAATTAAAATTGAAATATTACTGCACCCTTTTCCATAAAGAGTGTCATGGTTAACTAAAGGCCAACAAAGTCTTGTAAATGAGTAGTCTTGGGTAGAATTCTAAGTAGGAGAATATAAGGACAAAGTCTTATGTGGAAAATTTTTATGGATGTTTTCTATTTACTTTTAGGATGCCCATGCAAATATTACTTAGGTGCCCAACATGATGGTAGGAATAACACCTATACCATAGTTAAGGATGGGACAAGGTACACCACAAGCAGACTACCTATTAATAAGTTTGAAAATCGAAGGGAAGCCTATATTTTTTTTCCATAGACAGTTAAAGTGAAAGACACCCTATGCTTTTCTTTATTTATCAAATGCAAACAAGAGGAGAAGAAGTTGAATGAAGAGGCAAATGTAACAAGAAGGAAGTAGGACCCAAGAAAGTCAGGGATTTTTTGTGTCAATATAAGGGGATCATTACTATAGGTATGCCCACTACTTTACTCCCTACTAGGAAGATTAGAAATCAAATAGATTTCATTCCTTATTCTACTCTGCCAAATATAGCTACCTACAAGTTAGCCCCTATGAAAACTGGAGAAGTGGCCAAATAGATTCAATAATTTCTTTATAAAATACTAATAAGGAAGAGCTTTAGCCCTTGTGCTACCCTAATAGTCCTAACTCCTTAAAAGGATTGTACATGGAAGTTATACATAGATTAAAGATCCATTAATAGAATTATAATCAAGTATAGGTTCCTTATGCATAGATTTAAAGACTTGTTAGATTATTTGGTTCGTTCAAAGATAGACCTTAATAGTGGTTATCATCAAATAAAGATTAGGGCAGAAGATGAGTGGAAAATATCTTATAAGACTAATGAAGATCTATATAAATAGATGGTTATGCCCTTTGGACTATCTAATGTCCCTAGTACCTTTATGATACTAATTAATGAAGTCTTAAAACCCTTCATTAGCATATTTGTTAGTCATTTGTTTGGATGACATAGTGGTTTTTATCAAAACTAGAGAAGAAGATTTGATACTTATTAATGAAGTCTTAAAACCCTTCATTAGCATAATTGTAGTCATTTATTTTAATGACATACTGGTTTTTAGCAAAACTAGAGAAGAACATTTGATGCACCTAGATCAAGTTATAAAAAAGACCACATAAAGAGAAGTTAACAATCAATTTGGAGAAGTGTGTGTTCTTATAGGAAGAACTAGTGTATCTTTAATTTTTGCTATCAAAGGAAAATTTAAGGATGTTTCCAAATAAGGTAAGAGCTATTCTAAGTTGGCCAACACCTAAAACAATGAGAGTTATAAGAAGTTTTCATAGACTAGCAACATTTTGTAGGAAGTTTATAAAAAAATTTAGCCACATATGTGTCCCCATCTTAGAGACAATCAAAAGAGAAAAAAAATGCCTATTTGCATGGACTCTTGCACTAGATGAGTCATTGAAGAAAAAGAGAGAAGAACAATCTATACTTGCATTCCTTTATGTCAATGAAATATTTACTCTTGAGTTTGATGCATCTAATTTGGGCTGTAGGGGCTATGATTAGTAAAGATGGAATACATATAGTATTTTTTAGTGAAAATTTGAATGAGACCAAGAGAAAAAACTCCTCTTATGATTTTGAATTATATGCATTAGTTTGAACACTCAAGAAATGGAGAGACTACTTACCACAAATATAATTTGTGGTATTTTCTAATGATCAAATTTTGGGCTACTCAAATACTCAAGATAAATTAATTCATAGGCACATGAAATGGGTAGAATCCATTCAAGCCTACACATTACCATAAAACACAAGAAAGGACAAGGTAATAAAGTAGCTAATGCCATAAGAAGAAAGGTAATGACTATACAAGAATTTGAACTCTAGAGTGTGGGAATTAGTACCCTCAAGGATATGTATCCTTCTGATGAAGACTTCAAAGAGACATATAAGGGTTGTGCTAATTTTTCTAACACTTATCATGTTGAATTCTCTGCATATATGATATAGGAAGGATTTCTATTCAAATGAAATCTCCATGTCCCTAAATTCTCTATGAGGGATACCATTTTGAAGGAAAAACATTATGGAAACCTTGGAGGAATTTTTGGTCTAGATAAGACCTTAGAGCAAGTGAGGAGATATTATTATTGGACTAAGCTTGAAGTTGATGTGATTTTTTTCATGGAATTATGTACCATTCATCAAAAAGAAAAAAAAAGAATCATAGATGTAGGTCTATACCAGTCATTGTTTATTCCAACTAAGCCTTAAGAGAGTGTTTCTATGAAATTTATAATGAGTTTACCTAGAACACAAAAGGTATTTAAATGTGTTTTTGTCATGGTGGATAGGTTTAGAAAATAGCACACTTCTTTCTTTATAAAACTACTAGTGATACTTCATATATTGCAAGTCTCTTCTTTAAGGAAGTAGTAAGGATTAATGGATTACCTCTAAATATTGTATCAAACCAATATGTCAAATTTGTGGGCCATTTTTGGCATACTTTTTGGAAGAAATTGGTGGGAAACCTATATTTCAACTCACATATCATCCTAAAATAGATGGACAAACTAAAGTAGTCAATAGGTCACTTGGGAATCTTCTTATATGCCTTACCAAGTAGTATAGAGAGAAATGAGATGCTATTTTACCTTAGAAATTTTTTTAGAAAATAAATTAGTTAATAGGAGCACATGAATAAGCCCTATTAATATCATTTATGGATCACATCCTATGGGTGTATTAGAACTTAGAGGTCTTCCAAATCCTAACCAAGTTATTGCACATGGAGAGAAATTTTTAGAGGCCATCGAAGAAATACATGAACAAGTCAAGAAGGCATTACTGAAGTGTACTAGCATGTATAAGGACCGAGTTGATAAGTCAAGGAGAGAGGTATAATTCCAAGTGGGTGACATGTCATGGGAAAATATTAAGAAGGAAAGACTACCTAAGGTCCCACACACTAAACTACTCATGAACAAGGTAGGTCCTTGCAAAATCCTACAAAAGTGTTGAGAAAATACCTACAAGATTAAATTACTACATTAGCATCTCTCTCATACTTAACGTTTTAGATATGACCCTATATAAAGTAGATAAAATAGAGAGAAAAAAATACGACTAATTTTTTTCCCTCATAGACTCCTACAAATCTTGAGAAGATGTTAGATACTAAGGTTGTGAAGAAGACAAGGATGAAACACCACAAGGAATATTTGGTTAAATGACATGGATTACTTGATGAAGATGCAATTTGGATGGATGAGACTGAGATCAAAAGGAATGGTAGAAATCTCAATTAACTAATATCAAATAAATTTGAGATCAATTCTACCAAGGAGTATGATGCATGAGAAGCCCCAAAATATATGAAATCTAAGCCAAAAAGGATTAATTAAAAGGCAATTTCTACGAATTCACAACCTAACTATTTGCGCACTTGTGAAATAGTAAAAATTTCACTTTTCATAACCTACTCATTTTCCTACTTGATAAATAGAAAAAAAAAATTCAACAAGCATGATGCATAGACCTATGAATAGTTAGGAATACTCATGGTATGCCATATAATACAACTGGTTGAGAGTCTCTATTTATTGTCCCATTTTGGTGTGTTTAGTATAAGTTTTTTTTAAAATTTTGGTCATATGGTAACTTAGTGCCTGTAACACCTTGCCAAGGGATCCAAAAGAAATACCCTAAAGTTTTACTAAGTTTGGTAGCAAATTTTTTTTTTTGGAAACATGAAAGATAAACCATTCACATCAAATACATAATAGTGGAAGCAATAACATACATTCAACTAAAAGCATACATAACAGGTTACATTCCTTAAGGTTCCCATGATGTTGAATCACATTTAAATCTAATCTAATACTAAGTCCATCAAATACCACATCCATATGAAAGAATAATGAAAAGTCCAATGTCCATTTAAGACACATTTGTTCTAAATGCCTCTTGGAAAATTAATTCAGAATGCACATTCATCCACTATACATGTCATAGGGTATGAAAGGCTTAAAAGAATATACATATGTAAAATTAGAAATACATCATCCTCTCTGGATCCATGATACGTACAATAAAATGAATGAAATCATCCACCATACATCAATAAAGATATAATATACATCATAAAATGATACAACATCCATCATAAAATATAACCATCCATCATAATGATCCATGAACAGAATGAAGAAAAATGCCAACAAATAATGCTCCAGCCCCGGTGACCACAAACGGATCTCAATGGTAAGAGTGAAAAAGCACTACCACTCGACTGCATGGAACCTAAATGGCGCACTCCCACCGTGCTGAGGAGATAGTCTCAAGTCCCAAACATGATATCAAATCACATAACACATATACTAAGTCTAGGAATCCTAAAAGTATACTAACTCAAAGGTTCCAACATAGATCGACATCTAGACCCAGAGGCACACAAAGACACATAGGAATCTAGTATGTAAGCAAAAAAGTGTCATTGCACAAATCACGTTCAGAGTTATACAGGGTAAGTGCACAAAGTTGTGGTGCCAAAAGGGGGGTATAAGTGGACACCTTTTTCCTGAAATCTACAAATTTTGAACTTTAACAAGAATTTGAAGATAGTTAAGCTCAAAATTTTAAGATATGAAAAAAAAAAAAGTTGTAGTCCTTTGAATCTAGTTTCTAAACTATGAATTTTTTTCCAAAATGGTTTAGTTTTAGGTCCTCAAAAAAGGGGGCCACAAAAAGTGGTACTGTTTATTCCATAAAAACATAACATAGTACAAAGTGTGCCCCCCCTAAAATTTTAACTTTTTTTTTGAAATTCTTTGATCGCTCTAGTGAAAAGTTACTTAACACTATGTAGTTTATCCCAAATTTTTCAGGTAATTTTATAATGTGTATTTTTTTTTAATGAATTTTTTAACTAGATACATCCCAAAAATGTGAAATATCTGTGTGCTCCCCCTAGAAATAATTGAAAACTAATCTAAAATCAAAACTTTTTTTTTCAAAGTGTGTAGAATGGAGTCTAGTTTCTAAAAAACTAAGCTGTTGCAAAATTCAATGAACGAGCTAAAATCTATAGCCCAATTAGTACATGGTGGTTTTTGACAAAAAATGAACATACATTCAAAAGAAATTATAGATGAAAGGTTTGAAATAGTTTAAATTAAAAATAAATTATATGGTTAGATAGCTAACATAGAGACCTATAATGCTATGTAACCTGAGCTTATCGATACCCAACCATGAGGAATCTTGAAGGGGAGCACACAAGAAAAAAAAATCATTTTTGGTATGTTTGCTGGAAAACACGTCTCAGACCTATTCATAAACTCCAAACCTTTGGGTTGGATCTCCAAGGAAAAACCAAGCCTTAGGCTTGGGTTTAAATAAGCTTTCAATAGCATGTGTGCCCTATAGCGCACACGTGCTATAATGCACATGTGCTATCTAAAACATGATTTCTCAGTAGCGCGTGCACACTATAGTGCGTACACACTATTAAGACCTAAATTGCATAAGAGAACTAGGTGGGGGGGGATAAGGGAATGACCATGTGTGTGTGTGTGAGAGATAGAGAGAAAGTAGGGCATGGGAGAGGGGAGAGAGAAAGTGAGAAAGAGTAGGGGTGGCAAAGAGAGTATAGGATGGGAAAGAGAGTAGGGGTGGCAGAGAGAGTACAAGATGTGAGAGAGAGGAAGTGTGAGAGAGAGTAGGGGTGGAAAAGAGAGAGTGCAGGATGGGGGAAATAGATTGAAAGTATGGGATGGGAGAGAGAGGAAGTATGAGAGAGAGTACAAGTTGGGAGAGAGAGATTAAGAGTAGTGGATGAGGGAGAGAGAGAGTAGGCGATGGGAGACAGAGTGGGAGAGGAAGAGTGAGAGAGAGGAGGATGGGAGTGCATGTGTGTGAAAGAGAGAGAGTATGGAATGGGAGAGGGGGAAGGCAAAGTAGCTCGAGAGAGAGTAGGGGATGGAAGAGAGAGTAGGTGATGGGAGAGGGAGAGAAAGGGGGGATAGAAATGTGTGTAAGAGAGAAAGAGAGAGAGAGTAAGGGATAGGAGAGAGTGTCAAAATGTAAGAGAGAGTAGAGAGGGGGAGAGAGAGAGAGAGAGAGAAGGCAGTGGGAGAGGGAGATAAAGTGAGAGAAAAAGTAGGGGATGGAAGAGGAGAGAGGGGGGATGGGTGTGTGTGAAAGAGAGAGAGTAGAGACAAAGAGAAGGGAGAGAGAGATAGAGAGAGTAGGCAATGGCAGAGGGATGGGAATGTGTATTTATTTATAAGAGAGATAGAGTAAGAGATGGGAGAGAGTGTGAGAGTTTGAGAGAAAGTAGGAGGTGGCAGAGAGAGCTTGTATGGGATGGGGGCGAGAGAGAGAGAGAGAGAGAGAGAGAGAGAGAGAGAGAGAGAGAGAGAGAGAGAGAGAGAGAGTAGGGGATGGAGAGAGAAAGTAGAGAGGGAGAGAGAGTACTTGAGAGAGAGAGATAGTAGGTGGTGCAAGAGGGAGTGGGAGAGGGAGAGAGAGCGGGGATGGGAGTGTGTGACAAATCTAGAGAGTAGGGAATGGGAGAGGAGAGAGAGAGGGAGGATGGGAGTGTGCGTGTAAGAGAGACAAAGAAGGGGATGGGAGAGAGTGTGAGAGTGTGAGAGAGAGTAGGTGGTGGCAAAGAGAGCTCATATAGGATGGGAGAGAGAGAGAGAGTGAGATAATGAGATGGGAGAGCATGAGAGAGAGTAGGGGATGGGAGAGAGAGAGTGATAGTAAGGGATGGGAGAGAGAGAGAGAGTAGAGAGGAAGAAAGAAAACTTGAGAGAGAGATAGTAGGCAGTAGGAGAGGGAGTGGGAGAGAAATAGGGGGGATGGGAGTGTGTGTGACAAATGTACAGAGTAGGGGATGGGAGAGAAGAAGAGTGGGGGGATAAGAGTGTGTGTATCTCTGGAAGAGAGAGAGTAGGGGATGGGAGAGAGTGTGAGAGTGTGAGAGTAGGGGGTGGCATAGAGAGAGAGAGAGAGAGTACGATGATGGAGGAGAGAAAGTAGGCTGTGGGAGAGGGAAAGAGAGAGGGTGGATAGGAGTGTGTGTGTGTAAGAGAGACAGAGTAGGGGATGGGAGAGCATGTGAGAGTGTGAGAGAGTAGAGGATGGGAGAGGAGAGAGAGAGAGTAGGGGATGGGGGAGAGAAAGTAGGTAGTGGGAGAGGGAGTGGGAGAGGGAGAGGGAGAGAGAGAGGGGGAATGGGAGTGTGTGTGACAGATGTAGAGAGTAGGGGATGGGAGAGAAGAAGAGTGAGAAGATAAGAGTGTGTGTATCTATATGAAAGAGAGAGAGTAGGGGATGGGAGAGAGTGTGAGAGTGTGAGAGTAGGGGGTGGCAGAGAGAGAGTATGACAATGGGGGAGAGAAAGTAGGCAGTGGGAGAGGGAAAGAGAGAGGGTGGATGGGAGTGTGTGTGTAAGAGAGACATAGTAGGGGATGGGAGAGAGAGTGAGAGTAAGGGATGGGAGAGAGAGAGAGTAGAGAGGAAGAAAGAGAACTTGAGAGAGAAAGAGCTAGTAGGCGATAGGAGAGGGAGTGGGAGAGGGAGAGGGAGAGAGTGGGGGAATAAGAGTGTGTGTATCTATGAAAGAGAGAGAGTAGGGGATGGGAGAGAGTGTGAGAGTGTGAGAGAAGGGGGTGGTAGAGAGAGAGTACGATGATGGGGGAGAGAAAGTAGGTGGTGGGAGAGGGAAAGAGAGAGGGGGGATGTGAGTGTGTTTGAGAGAGACAGAGTAGGGGATGGGAGAGAGTGTGAGTGTGAGAGAGTAGGGGATGGGAGAAATCATCATCATGCCAAGGAAGAAACCAAAGATTAAAACAAATGAAGATAGGGAGAGAGATTTGGCAATTAAAAGAGATAAAATGAAATTACTATGTGAACAAAGAAAATTACAAAGCAATAATGAAGAATTGACTTTCAAAGAGGATCAAGAACCACCAATACAAAGAAACAAAGAGGAAGAATTAGAAAGACAAAGAGAATGAATGAGATTGATATGCTCAAGAAGATAATTGAATTGTGAAGCTACACCATCCTCCAATGTTGGAGTCATATCATCTGCTACACCATCTTCCAATGTTGGAGTACCATCTTCCAATGTTGAAGGCATATCAACCTTTCATGTAGAAGAGACACTGATTTATAGATTCGACGATATACACACTCCATCGTATTATGTTGAAAGCACAACATCAACACATCAAGTAGGTGATATTCCATCTTTTACATCTTATTGCCAAGGCACATCATCTTCGGTTCAAGGTACGCAATACACTCAAACTTATATTGATGTTCAAAATGTTGAGAGAATTGAAGAGATTAGAACACCTTCTAGAATTCATTTTAGAAGACCAAAATATTTGATTGATATTGATACTAACATTTTGAAATCAATGCTTGACAAGATTAGCAAGCGTGCTTGTCAAAGAAAAGTTAATAGTATGTGGAGATTATTTTTTGAAGAATTAAATATTAGAGGTCAATGCCAATTATTTGTTGAAATGATGAGAAATTTGAAATTTAGGCCTATCATGAAGATTCTTGGGCTAAGAATGATGGACGATTCAAATGAAAGAAATATTGTAAAGAATCTAATGAGTGCTATGAAAAAGTGGGTTCTAAATCACGCACCAAAGATAGTAATATCACAAGATGAGTACTCACATCGATAATATTAAATAGCCAAATGAAGAAAGCTTGACTCATGAGAAAGACAAGCAAAACATTAAAAATTGGTAGAGGTACCCTAAGGAGAGCCATGCTAAGGCGTGAGAGATTAGAAGATCCAACAAAAAATGAGTTATGGACATTTAGTGGTAGAATACCACAAAAGGATAAAGAAATTAGTGAAGCCTTGAAATCATTGATCGAAGATTTTGGAAAAACAATACCCGTGTTTCTCCTAATCAAAGAGATGTTGTAAGAAGGAGGATTGGTAGCCAAAATCGCGAGCCACATGCGAAACATTTTTTTGACTCAACTTAGACACAATTTTTTGCAAAATTTATTAGTATGTATCCTCAAATTCAAATAAGTCAAATATTTTTTGAGATGGGTAAACCTTTTTATGTGAAGATAAATCACACACGCACAACTTGTTGTTGTAGGATACCTATTGAATTTTCTAACCATTTTGATGTTTTTAGGCATATATGCGTAGTTTTACATTCTCAGTTTGTTTTGCAGGATTGTGACATAAAAGAGCCACCAAGATCTTCAAGGGAATTCATATCCAACATTTTATGTGAAATAGGGGATGGCCAACAATTTTACAAGACATCATGCTTGGATGGTACATGCTTATTTTGTGATTCTTTGCAACTTTTATCAACTTGTCAACATATGGATAGTACACATGCAATTGGAAATGAAATAGTAGATTACAAAAAATTCAAGATAGTGACATATGCTCTAAAAGATGGAAAACATGGTAAAAGATGTGATCTAGTCATTGAAAATATTTCAGTGTATGAGTTCATGAAGATTTTTTCATGAAAAGATTATTTACAAGTATGCAAGGCATACCCATAGAGCTCAATGGTTGGATTTACAATTCAAGTTGTGCAAGGATACGCTTCCATTGGATACCATTGTTTCAGTTGTAGATTTTGTAGAGAACTACACACTACAACCACAAAATGAGGTGCAAGAAAAGTATTATACATCTCAACAGGTTTCCATATTTGTTCACATAACATTCATGCATTCACCTACAAGTATAGAGGATGATAGGAAGATTTTGAGGGATTACCATTTTTACATCAGCAATGATCGATCACATTCTACGGAGTTTGTACATGGTTGTTTTCAACTATTTTATGGATATTTGGCTAATAGGGGAATATCATATCGTCAGCACATTATTTGGTTAGACAATTGTGCATCTTAGTTCAAGAATGCACAGATGTTCTATTGGTTGAGCAGGATGCATAGGTTATGTAGAATTCAATATATGTGGAATTTCAAAGAGGCTAGTCATGGTAAGGGAGAGCACGATGGTGCAGGTGCATGCATTAAAAGAGCCGTGGCTCGTGAAGAACTAAAGTACAAAGATGGAGTAGTATTGATAGATGCAAAATCCATTGTCTAATGGTGTAACACTACAATGGGTCTAGGTAAGGAAGGTGAGTCTATAGTTTGTAGATTTTTTTGGTTGATAGATAATACTAACATTGCACTATATCAGGATTTTTGCACACTAACAGGATCTAGTGAGTTACACTCTTTTAGAATATCCGATGCAGGTTCATGAAGTATCCAAACATGAAAAATGGCATGCTATTGTCCATCATGTGCAGAGGAAAATTGGGATGACTGTGAGTCAACTGAATGGGTGAACAAATGGGATATGACTATGAGTCCTTTGCTAGAAATTGGAGTTTTTTTCTTTAAAACATAAAGAGGATGATGCAAAACATTATGAGGGGAGGAAAAGACCTAGGAGGAAGTATAAATGACTTCCCAAACCCTAAAGTGAGGAAGAAGTTGTCATTTTGAAAAAAACAAGTGTTGTAGCATGCATTTTGAGAGCAAAAAGACTGGTTTTTTTCAGTTTTGAGGTTTTCATTCATTTCTTTTTGTGTGCTATACTTGATATAATGTTAGATGGAATGATTTAGAACAATTTTTATTTAGGAAGTTTGGCTTGAAAGAGTTTCATTTGGTAGTTATAAAAATCTTTTGTTTTTAGGTAGTTTGCTATCTAGTTTACAACACTTTGTAAAGAAAATGAGACCCTACAATAATTCAATAAATATAATCACTTATAAATACACATATCACCAACAAAAATATTGTACCCAAGTAAATATCACCAAAGTCATCTTATACCCACAAATTCCAACCCAAGTTTTGATTGTGGGTCCAAGATATCTAGAGCGTGTGAAATTTGATCTAAAAACTTATTTTTGGGTTTAGAGAGAAAATACATGTCATAAATGGTAAGATAAGTTCCAATAAATGAATGGAATTATTTGATTGAAGTTGAAATAGAGAAGCACACTTATAGATAAGGGTAACCTTGAGCTTTTAAAGAAAATGAATCAATATAGGACTTAAATAATAATTTGAAGGTCCAATGAGTGTTAGGAGAGTGTAAAATCAATGTAGGAACCCATAATGTATATTAAAATGGGGCTAAAATTAATACCAAATAAGTGTTCTTACTTTTTCAAATGATACATGTAGTCCCTACTTTATTGGAAGCATGTGTCCACCTCATGCACACAATAAAGTAGAAGAAAAAAAGAGAAAGAGGTAAAGATTTTGGGAAAACTACAAGGAGATTAAATATCAACAAGCTGAAGGACAAAAGCTCCCAAACCAAGAATATTAACTATTACATTCATTTGCAAGGATACATAAAAGAGCAACAAAATCCTAAAGCTTACTAAGATTCCAAGTGAACTAATTGAAGAGACCTCACTCAAGAAAATGTCTCAATCTCAAGCATCGTGTTGAAAAAGCTATAGCAAAAGCTCAAGTGGTCACTTGAGAAAAGAAAGAGCAAAAATAAAAGATAAGAAAATACTCAATGATTTATCCCACTAGCATAGCTATAAGAGTATGAAAAGAAGAGAGAAGGGCCATGAATCCAAAAGTCTAGTAAGTTATCTTATCCAAGTTTATTTTGTATGAGAGGAGGAGGAGGACGAGAATGAAAGAATGTAGAATTTTGTTATTCTAGTTCCATTCATCCCAAAGAAATAGTGAAGGAGAGTTGATGGTGTTGATTCCAAAAACTATAGTTTCTTTGAATCCTAAGGATATGCCTAGTTCTATTATCAAGTTCAACATTTGACTTTAGCCTATAAATAATATTAATTTAAAACACAAATTCTCTTGCACTTATGACTCTACTAGACCAAGGTGAGTATATCTAATCACCAATTATATCTTTAAACTTGACTATTATTTATAGAAAACATATAACTTCCATCTTGTAGGTCCTACTCCTAGTTGCAATCAACTTGGAATACAACTAATCTTCTATTTCTATCTTTACTTTTAATTTCATCATCTCCTACTCTTAGTTCTCATACCTTTATTTGATTTTCATACTTCTTCTCTACTTCTAACTTCAATATGTGCTCCTAGTTCTTCTTTATCTAACTCTTTCACTGCCACTTCTACCTTCACTCCTAGTTTTTGAATTAAAAGTAGCCAAAACTAGGGGGCTAACCCTTTAACAACAAACTAACCTATTATCAGCAGATAACCATTAAACAAAACTACCCCTTACCACTTAGTAAAACAAAAAAAAGGTTTCAATCCATAATTAAAAGAGTATCAGTAGGCCTAACATACATACTGCTTGTGTAAAAACCATAAAAGCTATAGTAATATATAAACAAAGGTTAACATTAGAAATTTTGAGATTAACTAGATTATAAACAACAACTAAAACGAAGAAAATTCTTTCATACCTCCGTCAGTGGCTGTGAGCTAGCCATAGCCACGACCACTCCACTATTAATAGACTGTCGTAGATGAGGAGGTGTGTCCGACATCATGAGCTACATGTCATACAATAAACGTTACATCTAACATGAAACATAAAATAAATATAATCAAATGAATTAAATTAACATGAAAAAACTATACCTATGTGAAGCTCGTATGATGTCTATGCTCCGAGTCTGTGGTAAAGTTTGAGGGTCTTGTGGAGAACTGATGCACATGCATAATTTTTTTTGTCAATCCTTAATATTATTACATAATAAATATATGTATTAATTAAAATGATTAAATCGATACATACCTCAAGACTTGTGGAAGGGACAAAAAATGGGCCTGGAGGATCGCTGCTAGGTCCAACAACACTCTGACCCTGAATTTTGAACAATGTCAACAGATGCTAATTAATTAATCATTCACTATACATATGAAATTTGATCAAATTAGTAAATTATAATTGTAATTTACCTATGTGTCAATGCCAAATGTGTTGTTTAGGAACTGATCGGTGACAAGCCCATCATCCGCACCATCTCCAGCATGAGTGCCAAATGTGCATAGGGATCTGCATGAAGTGCACATGTGACCACGATGTACAAAAGGCTCCCCCTCAACTAATGGGCTCATGGAATGGATGGGGTCCGCATCAAAGCATTATTGGTCCCTAGAGTGCTGGCCTCTACATTTTCCTTCACAACTGAAGGAATAGTCACATGCTCATGCTGTGGCTTGACCACAGGTACCTTAACTACATTAGGGTCACGACGTGCTCCTAGTCTCTCAAATGATGACCCCCCACCTCTACCCTGGAAGTCTAATATATCAAAATAATTGGGGATCTCCCCAAGGACAAACTCACAATATAATTTCTTCAAAAAATACATGGGGACCTCGTGATTGTTGCAAGGAGGGGCATCAAAAACCATCCACCATCTATTCCAAAAATTATTTCTAATAGCATCGTGTATGCACCAATGGATGGGAAATAGTTTAGTACCCTCTATAACAGTATTTTGCTCACCGGGTTTTCTAAATAATGCACATATACTACCTTTTGGTATTTCTTTTTTTTTTTAACATCTTCATATGACAATTTATTTGCATAAAATATTTTTTGTTCATCCCTCTTAACCTGCCAAACATCTAACTGACCACTAACTGAGGCTATCTAGGTGTTAATGGATTCGAGGGATGATGCCAATTGAGCCCTCATTGGATTGGTTTGTCCGGATTCTTTCAACCGAGCAATGAGTCTTATTAATTCAGTTTTGCCTCTCTCTATTTCATTTATTATATTTTCTTGTGTGCCTGACGAAGGTCTTGCAATTGGTTCGGGTTGTGGAATTTGTTGTTCTTCTTGAGGAGGGTTTTGGTTTTGAGGGTTTTGAGGCTCTTGTGATTTTCTGGTTGATTATGGACATTTCTTGATAAAAAGTCAATTGAAATCCAAATAAATAAACAAATCTGAATTAAATTTGTAAAAACCCTACAAAAAAATATAAAAAACCTACAAAACAATATGAAAAACATATTAAACAACGTAAATTTAAGTTTATATCACTTACGACATCATTGTTGGTGTGCTTGTTGTCTTCGATTTCATTGGCGAGGAGGCATATTGGCAAATAATGGTGAAAACTTGGGTTTTTGACCTGCGTATGTGCTATTCTATGTGGGAATAGCAAAAAAAGAACATAAAAATGATGGGCTACGGGTCTGTAGCCCATCATATATAATTTTTTGATTGCACACATAACGTGTACGTGCTATAGCATGCACACACTATAACGCACACACACTATAGCGTACACGCACTATAGCGCGCATGTGCGCTATTGAAATTAGGAAAAAAAAAAAACCTTGTCACCTTTTTGGCACCACAACTCAATGCATATGCCCCACGAGCAGTCCCTTAGGAGTCCTAGGTCCCTAGCGATCCCTACGGCCACTAGTATCCTCTCATGCTGACAAGGCATACTACAGAATGCAAGGTCATAACCAAGCGTTCTCTCTACTCCCATCCTAGTCTGTACTAGCACTTGAGGCATGGGCAAGAACATACAATTATCTCTTATTAGGGTCATTTAAGTTAGTATTAAGTGTAAAGTTATCACTTATTAAACAAATTACAATGGGTTACCCCTAGGACCACTTAGGATCCCTAGCCCCCATTGCAAGGCACTTCTCAACACTGCATATAGATAACCTTAAGCTCATGAAATCACAAATCAAAAAATCATAGTAAAATCACCTTAGTCCTATTCAAGTGATTGAGAAGAATCATAAAGATAATCATAGTAATCACATCAGTTCTCTACGAGCAACTAAAAAGCAACAAGATAAATCACAATATCCATCGGTTCTCAACGAGCAACTAGAAAGTAACAAAGATAAATCACAATATCCATCGGTTCTCAATGAGCAACCAGAAAGTAATCCAACAATACTGATCAAGGACTCAGAATGGTAAAATCAAGTATCTCATAGCATATATCCCACTATCCCACAAAGACACTAAAACATAGTAACCAACAGTATAAACATACTCATCATAAGCATACCATCACATACATGGTTGAGCAATAATGATCAAGATTGAGTCAACATGATACCACACTCAAAAAACTCCCGAGCCTCTGGTAGATGTCCTATAACTGGTCAACAATCTAGTCAACCCCAAAAACCCCAAAACACAGATAGCATGAAGAAAACAAGATACAAATACATGCTTGGGTTTGCTTTTACAATCACATGGTTAAGTCAAATATGAGGTTTCAGTTTTCGTTTCAGAGTCATTATCAAGTAAGATATATCCTCTATAATTAACTTTAAGTATTTGTTTAAGTAAAATAAAGGTTTACCCCACAATTTGAAAATCAATTTTCTAAATTTACTAAGGGTAAATATTATATTGTTTCAAGTTTGCTAAGGTAAGTTTCCTATTAAATCATAGTTCTACTGAAGTCGAATTAATCATCTTAAAAGTTTCCCTATCTTGCTAATTTAATACTCATATTAATTAATTTAAATTTTATAAACTAATGTCTATTAAAAAAAATCTAATTAATATTTATAAATTAATTTTAAAACAACTCATTAATTATATTGAATGTCACTTGTTAATATCATAAATTATAAACTTTTAATAACTTTACTAAATCAATATTTAATGTGAACTAAAATAAATATATATTAAAATAAAAAAACTTTAATTAAATTAAATTAAATTAAAAAATTTAAAAACAAACTTTTAATAAAAATCACATGTCACATAAGTGACTGCGTTTTTTTTAAAAACAAAAATCAACGCTGTTGAACATACGCCATCCCTTTTAAAGGGAGGGTGCGATGGCTCTACCATGATAGTGGCCTGACACATAGCCTTTAAGGTTGCCAAAAGTCCACTGTCGTGGACAATGCTGTGACAGAGGGGGGTGGGATATGATTGCCCACATCCCCAATCAAAATATAATTAAAAAATAAAATTTTTAACATAAATGTTTCCTCATTATTATACGTGTATGAATTTATTGAAATTGTACTTTCACATAACCAAAAATTGGTATATCAAATTTATTTTATTGATCATATATATATTTAATATCAAATCCAAGAATATATTTGGTGGATGAAAATAGTGTGCCCTTTTTTTTATCTTTTTGGTTTAATTTCCTTTGAGAAGATTTCTCCAATTAAAAAAAATTCAAACCCTTCCCGGTAAATTTCTCAATCTAGAATCTACTGTAAGAAAAATTATATTGAACAAATAGAATGTTCCATGTACAAAGAAATTTCCAAATATCCATAATTCACAACATGATATATTCTTCACAACAATTATTCAGACAATCATCTAGCAAACACGAAGAAGACAGGAAATAAAAGAACACATTTAAATTATGCAAATTTTCACAAACATCTACCTGGACACTGATGTTAATTCACTATGCCCCAGAAATCTGTAGAGAACAATTCCCCTTTCAAAACTTTCCACTTCTCTGAAAATTTCTTCCTTCTCCAAAATTCGCAGTCCATTGGAAATGAACCCCCAAATTGTGATAAGGAGTTCTCTCCCTAAAATTGAGGCACTAATTGTGCGTTCACCCTAGAGAACTCTTTGCTCACAACCTTTTAACTCTTTATTAAATTTTATTTTTCTTTCTTTTATCTTTTCCATGCACATACAATAATCAATTAAATTACTTTATTTAATTTTTACTCAACCTCTTTTTAAATAAATTTATTTAATTTAGTCTCATGCACGTATTATGCAATCAGGAAACTTTTAATAAATTAATTTCTTTTCCCAGTTCTAATTTTATTTTTTTGAACATTAATTTTTTTTTGATAACTACTTATTAATTTAAATAATAATATTATTTAGCATTTATTTAAAAATACACTCTAAATATATTATTATTAAATTAACTAAATATTATCACATTCCAAATTTAAACTTATAAATTTATCCTTAAATTTAATTCTTTTTATATAATTAGTTTCTCAATTAATTAAATAAAATATTAAAATATCATATAAATTTTCCATTAAATTAAATCATTAATTAAATCTTTTAATTAGACTTAATTAACAAAAAATTCACCAAAACTCCCAAAGTAAAATACGAAAAACCCATCATAGAAAAATTGATACAAAATCAAACTAAGGGTTTAAATTCATGAATTAATGTCATTCAACGCATTCGGAAGGTACATGACTCAAATACTTGTCCTAATTGTCCATTAGGATGAATGGCTCAAAGGTTTAGGATTTGGACTTAAGAATTTATCTCCCCTCTCTTACCATTGAGATAATGCGACAGGGTATGCTCATCTTGGCAATTCAGGGAAGTCAATACTTGGTACCTGTGACCTACATAAAATTCACGCACGTACATACACAATATATACTAAGCTAAACAGGCAATGGTAGGAAGTGGTACATCATGTAGATCCTGACCAATAGGTGACTGTGACTCCCTACCTTAGCCACATCATAAACACCATACATAAAAAAAACAAACACACACACCGTACACATGTAGTATGGGGTAAGTATCCATATGAAAACACATATGATAATCTATCTAACTAAACATCATCAATAATTTAACAGCATTGTAATAATCATCATGCACACATGAAGTATAGAGTACCAAGTAATCTCATCATATATCAACTAAGTCTGAAACAATATCTAATAATCTCAAGATAATGCTACTAATCATCAAACATAAAACTGGCCTAAAAGAGTTTGGCAATAATAACATTAATGTAAACTAGGAAAATGTAGACTAGGGGTAGACACTATAGTGCCAACATGATCTTTGACCAAGGTGTCATAAGAGTCATTTTATTAAGATTTGATAAGTTACAAAACAATAAATACAATGTTGCAAAAATTTGCTCAACAAGATGACAAAATTGCAAAATTGCAAGATGACAACCTTTGAAAGTTGAAGTCACCTTCACCATGTATAAATGTGAAAATACAAGGTATGGTTGGGGAAGGAAATATGAGGAATCCAATATCATTCTGGATAGTAGAGATCATAGTTGTATGGGTTGGAGTACTTTGTTTTAGTTGAAGAACTTCTAGTTTTCTCTTGCAATATGGATTTTTTTTAGCCAGTGTGATATGTTGTATGGATTGGTGAGCATGCACATATGATAGATTCATGTAGATTAGTGTGTTAGAATTAATTTAGTTCAAGTTTGGTGAGCTCTTGTTAAATTTTGTAGGAATGATTTACTATTTTGTATAATTTGGTTTAAACTCCTGATTGAGCAAGGGTTTGTTTGAAAATGATCCATTACTTGAAAATTGTCTAGTATATTTTAACAAGCTCTTGGGATTAAAAGTAGTGAAAATGCACTTTCATTTAGATTTGGTTTCATGCTGATGTAGGAACATCCTAGGCTTTCTTGCAATCCTGCATGTGAGCATTTGGCTTTGGAGTTGAGGACTCGGTCACCAAAGAAGTGGTGCTTGGTCATTATTCGGCATAGTTTATGCCTGGGAGCTCAACATACTTTGGGAGCTCAGCATACACTATGGAGCTATGGTCTTGGAGCTTGGCATGGTCTTGGAGCTCAACATGGTTTATGGAACTCAACAAGGTCTAGGAGCTCGACATAGTCTTTGGTGCTTTGTTTGCACTGCGAGCTCGATAATGCTTGTGAATTTATTGGTGCTCGGCTTGGTTTTGCTGAAACTCGGCTTGGTCTTGGTTCCTGTTGGTGCTGAGTTGTTTGTGAGTTGACTTTTGGAATTTAAATTATGTATGGTTATTTAATTTGTGTTGTAGTCAACTTGTGGCTCAACATATATTTAATGTATGGGATTTAATTTAGTTTTGAATGAACAGGGCCGACTTGTGGCTTAGTTGGGTATAAGGGGTTTGGGGAGTCTTTAGGCAATAGAAGAGTGGTTATCATCCAGCTTGGAGAAGGGGATGAAGTGTATATGTGAATTTTGAAGAGCTAGTAGCTATGGCTTGAGAACTAGAGGATTGCTTGGTGGACATGCATGCACAAGTATGAATTCTTCTTGGTGTTCTTATCTAGTTGTGGATCTGGACTAGATGGGATTAGTGTTGTGAATTGGATCTTGTAGATTTGTTATTGTAATTTCTGTTGTATTTGGCCCTAACTCGGAAGGCCTTAAAAATAGGCATATTGCATGTAATCAATTATATATGAATAAAGAGTATTGAATTGGTATCAGATCTCGCATTATTGTTGCTTGTTGTTGTGTTTTCACTGTGTGGTTGTTTTCTAGGGGTTTGGACATCTCTTTTGAGGATTCTCCTTCCTTGCACCATGTCACATGTAGAGAAGTTTAGGGAGTGAGGAGAACAACCAAGCCCTAGTCAAGCATCTTTCTTTGACTGACAAATTGAGAATGGAGTTTTAGCATAATAGATATGGAAAAGGGGTGGTATGAGTATGGTGAAATTGTGTTTTTAGGCTATAAAATACCTAAATCTAAAGTGTGTTTTAAGAAAACAGTTCATTTGTGGGTAGTTGCTTCACAATGGAGACCTAATTAAGTCCATTAGTCCTAGAGACGTAGGGAATTTTCTGGTAAATGAGTGAGTAGGGTTCTAAAGTTTGGAATTTGTTAGAAGTCCCAAAAGACTATTAAAAATTATAATTGTTTTGGAGGATCCTTTGGAGCTTGTGAAAGTTAAGTCCAAATAACTCGTTTACAAGACCTAATTGATAATTAGGCCCATCCTAGCCAAGTACTTTAAAAAGGTTGTAAAATAAATTTAATCTTGTTTTGTTCTTTTTGAATTGTGTTGTTGAGTGCCTCTAACGTCCTTAGTAGACCTTTCTAAGTCTTTAGGATAACCATTGAGGTGTTGACCTATGTACAAGCTAAGAGAGTAGTGTGATGGAGAGTAAAATCATGAACCTTATATCCAAATGCGACCTATGCCAAATGTTCTTGTGAAGATGATGAAATCTTGCAAAACTAGCAATTGGAAGGATTGAATCCATTAGGTTCTAAAACCTTGCATCAACTCTATTAAAGATGGTGTGTGGACGTTGATTTAGTAACCTTTATTTTTAACCAATCTATTGATCTCTAAAGAATGAAAAAAATGATTTCACCAATATTTTAAAACTATTTCATTGTAGTTGTAATATATACCTAGTGAATAGGATCAACCACGTTGTCTAATAATCATCCTCCATCTCTTTAATTTTCCATGTTAATTTGAAGCCCTTTATTTGATCAAGAGTAAACCTCACCCAATTTCTCTTCTTGCATTCATTGCCATGCTTACAATCTTCCCAAAAACACTCTAAGGAAAAAGGTAGCATCCAACCTTAATGCCTATATTGTTCTTGATGTAATCCTTACTATCACAAAAAAAATCACTGCGTAAAAATAAATTGTTATCTTGACTAACAAACACTCAATGCTTCAAGCATCAAAAAAAGTTTTGCACAATTAGTCTTTAAGACTAATAAGAATAAGAATCTGTGCTTTCTTGATTTTCATAAGCAGCTCATTAACTTCATTAAATTATCTACAAATATCTACTAGACTAAGCTTGTCATTAACAAACCTCAATAATTTACATGGGTAATCATAAGATCCTCCAATTTGCTAAAAAATGAAACATTAGAAATTTGGTGTACTAACTCTTGTAAATAGTGACGCGAGCTACTTATCTAAGTCTAATATTTCCTTGAAGCTCTCTTATTGTTAGAATTTCAAATGCATCATCCACTCAAGCTCTTAAAATTATGTTCTAGTTTTAATTGTAGATCATGACTATTAATTTATGTTAGATTATCATAAACTCCTCTAATGAAGAACCCTCACCAAATATTCATCCTTGTAATAGTATAAATAAAAAGAAATATGAATTCTTCAATATATATTTTAGTCCGTCAGATATTGCTTATAGACACTAGACATAAATACAAATATCATCTCTTTACATACCATTTGAGCATAAGAGCAAATATCATTAAGGCAAAGACAAATTGACACTACGTTAAAAATACCTTAAGTTCTTCATATAAAATTTGGTCAAATTGATGGAAAAGAGATTGAAAGACATGAGAAAGAAACATCATGAAAAGATTACATAGTGGAGGGAATAAGATAACATAAAGACATGGATTTGCCATCGTTCATTTCACTTTTTGTTACTTGGCTATTTTACATCCTCGCGAAAGTTCATCATGCAAGCTTAGAACGAATCTTAATTGCTGTGTAAGCTGGGTATATGCCTCTTTTATATTCACTCAAATAAATGGGATTTCTTTGCTACTTAGATCCCAGGGAAGGAGTGAAGGTGGGCACATGAAGGAAGTTTATTCTGGTTCAGAAAGCATGGGGGACGCCCGTGGCTCGGCTTCTCTAATACCACGTAAGAAGATTATTTTACTTGGCATCACAGAGATCAATTACATGTAGATTTTGGAGTTATGTTTATGCTCTTTTTTTCCTACTGACATGATGAATTATTGCATTGCATGGTTTACGGTATTAGTTAATACATTATCTAACTCGGAAATTATTCATAGAAGCTAATACAAAATCTGATTTGAAAATCAAAGTAATGCAACAATGAAAATCTTATATCATTAATGATGAATTGTTACTCGGTTTTGCAGTTTTTGGATATTTTGGAGAAAATTCAGGGCGAAATAGCGAGGGAAATACCGAAACCGAACCAGATAACGAAGGAAATGAAGACTCAAATTGTTGTTATACCAAAGAGATGGTTGAGGAGGAAGATGTGTCCCCAATTGAGCAAGTAGTTCTTACAGTTCCCACAACTGATGATCCATCTCTCCCTGTGCTCACATTCAGGATGTGGGTGTTGGGATTGCTTTCATGTATCAGTCTTTCTTTTCTTAATCAGTTTTTCCCCTACAGGATAGAGCCTCTTACCATCATCGCAGTGTCTGCATAGATTGCTGTGCTCCCACTAGGGAGGTTCATGGCTGCTGCCCTGCCCGAAACTAGGTTTAAGGTCCCTGGTACCAAATGGAAGTTTTGCTTGAATCCAGGATCTTTCAATGTGAAAGAGCATGTTCTTATTACCATCTTTGCTGGTGCTGGAGCCAACTCTGTAAGTGCAATCCATATTGTCAACATCATAAAGATCTTCTTAAAAAGGAATCTGGATCTGTGTGTAGCCCTATTGATAGTCCTTCCGTCACAGATAAAAGTGCATTATCCAATGCTCATTGGCTAAACGAGTTAATTGCTATGGATTTTGGCTGTTGTCAAATTAAAACCAGGTTCTCTAATAGAATGGAATGGGGGATCTCTGGTGTCACAAATGTTGTTGATAGCTTAAGCTTTACTGAGCAATATAAAACTACTCAAATATGACATAAGATGTATAAATCAACCCATAAATGGCTATCTACTTTTGCAGCTATTGGGATTTGGATGGGCTGGCATATTTCGAAGGTATTTGGTAGAGCCATCCATAGCCATCTTCAATGTGGTGGCCTGCAAATCTGGTCCAAGTTTCCCTCTTCAGGTATTCTATTTTCTACCATGTTTCATTTATGATCATATCTGTTGCCGTGTTCTCTTTGTCTCTTTCTGTACCAATCGATTTCTTTGAAATCTCTCTGTTGTAGTAGATAGGTTATAGCACTTGCTTTCCGAATTGGGCGGTGCAATCAATTTGTTTATTAGCAGCTCATCAGAAAGGGCCTACAATTCCTCCCCTTCTTTTAAACTCTTGTCCTTGCTTACCATGTTTAAGAATTTTTTTATGCTAATTATTGGGTGCTCTTTTGAATCACGGATTCTGTTGTAGAACACTTCATGAGAAGGAAGAGCAGCACAAAAGAGGCCTAACGCGTATGCAGTTCTTTCTAATAGCTTTAACATGCAGCTTTGCTTATTATCTGCTTCCTGGGTATCTTTTCCCCCCTGCTTACGTCTTTTACATGGCTGTGCCGGATGTTTCCTCGATCTGGTATAGCACAACAAGTGGGTTCAGGCCTTCATGGACTAGATCTTGGTGCTGTTGGACTGGACTGGTCAACTATGTGTTCATATCTGGGAAGCCCACTGGCTTCACCCTGGTTTGCTGTAGCCAATGTGGCTGTTGGCTTTGTGCTCATTATGTATGTGATTACACCACTCACGTATTGGTTTGGTGTTTATGATGCTAGATTCTTCCCCATATTTTCCAAGGACCTCTTCACATCTACATGACAGATTTACAATATTTCTGCCATAGTGGATTCCAACTTTCAATTGGACGAACAGGCCTATGAGAAGTATGGTCAGCTACATCTTAGCACATTTTTTGTTTTTTATTATGGCGTTTTTGTTTTTCATCATGGCGTAGCCTTTGCAGCATTGTCAGCCACGGTCATGCACACAATAATCTTCCATGGAAAGTAATAATCTCTGTTCCCTCCACTGAGAGTCCACTCTAATATAATTCAGACATCATTGCTTTAGATTGTAAATCATAGCCTTTAAGGGTTCATGATTTGTACTAGCAGAGACATATAGAATCTCAGCATGCATACCTTCAGAGACAAGAAAAAGGACGTGCCTTCTAGGCTCACAAGAAAAGACAAAGCAATACCAGAGTGGCGGTTTTTCATAATTCTTGCCTTGACTTTAACAGTCACCATTTCAGTCTGTGAATGGTTTAAGGTTCAGCTTCAATTGCGGTGGTGGGGAGTGATCCTTTCATGTGGCCTTTCCATGTTCTTCACTCTACCCATTGGCATTATAAAGGCTACTACTGATAAGGTATCAAATACTTGCAATTTGAAAAAGAGAACAGTGATCGTGCCTCATATTATTGCATGATTGCACTTTCTCTTACGTTTTCCTTTGGTTCAATGCAGAGCCTGGGCTTGAATGTCATTTCTCAATACATTTTTGGCTACATCTCCCCTGGTAGACCAGTGGCAATGTGTGCTTCAAGTGTTTGAGTACTATCACCATCGGTCAAGCCCTAACTTTTCTCCAAGACTTCAAACTTGGTCAGTATATGAAGATCCCTCCACTCTCAATGTTCATGGCACAAGCAAAACTCTTACATCCCCTGCCATTTCTATGATTCAGTTAAATACTCTCCCTGAAATCATTGAAAATTCTCATTCACATTGTTATCATTTATGTTTATTAATGCAGATGGTAGGGACAAGTGTTGCTGCAGTGGTATACATGGTAACAGCATGGTGGATGATTGAAAACGTTCCCAATCTGTGCAACACAGCTGCTTTACCAGATAATAGTCCATGGGTTTGTCCAGTGAACCAACTTATATACGATGCATCTGTGGTTTGGGGATTACTGGACCCAAGGCGAGTTTTTGGAAGCCTTGGCCCATACGGTGCTGTTAACTGGTCTTTCTTAATAGGAGCCATAGACCCAATCTTGGCATGGCTTTTGCAAAAGTTGTGGACTGAGAAAACATGGATAAAGTATATAAATATGCCCGTCCTTATTGGAGCGGCATCACACATGCCTCCTGCCACTGCAGTGAATATCACTAGCTGGTTGATTATGGGATTTATTTTCAGCTTTGTGATATACAGATACCATGGGCAATGGTGGCAGAGACACAATTATGTGCTTTCAGCAGGACTGGATGCCGGTTTGGCATTCATGGCTGTGCTTCTCTATGTTTGCTTGGGCCTAGAGAATGTATCTTCGAAGTGGTGGGGATCAAATTTAGATGGTTGTCCATTAGCTTCCTGCCTAACTGCCAAGAATATATCTATTGAAAATTGTCTAATATTCGTTTGAAAAATCCTCTTCTGTAAGAGGATTAATAATATTGCAAGATGTATTAGATAATTGTTAATGTGTAAGTGAAGTGCATATAACATGAGTTTATTTACTGGACTTGGTGTACTGTTTTCGATTGTGTATCGGAGCATCTTATCAAAATCAAATTAGAGTGTTCGAGTTTGACAAAGACAATGCCGATTTATGACCATGGAAATCATATATTATCTGCATTAAGGCTCCGCTTGATATTCACTAATTTGACATTTGTTTGCAAGATACAAAATTGGAATTAGATTTTGCCTATCTTAATTTGACCTCAAAATGAGCATAACGGAATTCTTTAAAAAGATGGAATAAGAAAAGCTTATTCTTATTTCAGTTTTTAATAAACTCTCAATTTGATGGGTTGTCGGGTCCGTGACTTTGCCATTTCATTGTATTTTGCCACTCAAATGCATTTTTAGACTATTTTCTTTGTTCATGATAAGATATAAATTAGATCAACATTAATTAACATTATATATATATATATATATCTTTTCTAAACTTTAATAAAATTATCTTTACAAATAAATCTAGTGTTTAGTCCTATTATTAAAACTATGTTGACAGATCATTTAAATATCATATTAATGATTTCGACTTATTTGTATTTTTTATTTTTTTTAATATATTGAAAAATAAAATGATTTTAGTTTTGATCTTATACTCATTAAAATATTTTAATTTAATTTAGAATTAAATTTATAATATATAATATAATATGTCCTTTGAATTTCGATGAATTTCAAAGGTTGTGATATATCTTTCACTTATACAGTCAATTTAAAAAAAAAAATAAAGACTAATTAAAATTTTTTTTCTTTTTGAAATAATAATAAAAAACCAGGTTTTATAAATAAAAAATCTTGTTTATTTAAAATATTACCAAATTAAAAATAATAAATTAATTATTAAAATTTTAAAACAAAACTTATTCCAATTCCTATTTCAATTATTGCAACCAAACATAGAATATGCATATTTCAATTCCTCTTTTAGGTCAACCAAACGGGTCCAAATGATATTCTAGAACTTATTTTAAGAATGCACGAATACTAGAAAAGAGCTTATTCTAGCATAGACGAATGCCGCATTCAACAATTCTTGCAGCCAAACATGCAAAAGGTTGAAGTCATCATAAGGAGAGTGTTGGATTCCGTAGCATAGATTTGTATGCTCAAATTGGGTCCCTTGGATTGGCCCATGTTATTAAAACCTATTGATGGTTTCATATATTGTCTTTGACCAATTGAAAATGTGGTTATTGGTGATGGATGGTTTGACACACTCATCATAAAAGGAAACAAGCTACCGTCGGACTTGGTTACTTTTGTACTGTTGTTTCTATGATATTTCTAAGTGAATTTATAGAAATAAGTTGTATTTTGAAAATTTGATTAATGTTCTTATGTTTAGTATTCATATATCATAAGTAAAAGTATAGAAATAAGTTGTATCTTGAATAATTGATTAATGTTCTTATGTTTAGTATTCATCACATTAATTGTATACACATTTATTAAATTTGCAAATTTAAATAAAATATGACCACAAACAAGAATTACTAAAGATTTAGATTACAACACTAAAATACAATTTTAATCCTTAATCTAATGCTCTTATAACCAAATATTAAAAAAAATGTTGAAGAAAGTAAGAGTTGAAAGAGAATTGATCTACTTTTGCAAAGATGATAAATCCAACTCTATTGAGAGGACATTATCTATTTTTATGAAGACCACAATTCATTTGAGGAGCAAAAGTTATGTATATGTTTATAGATGCACATTGTGGGATAAATCAACATGGAAATTAATTATGCCATCATGTCTCATATAATATCATCCATTTCTTGATGGTGCATCTCACGCATCATCCGATGTTACATTTTCTATCTAGAGTTGCTCATTTTCTTCCTTTATAGATAGTTGTTGATCTCTCACTTTCATTGAGTCTTTGGACAATACTATCAATGGTGTCTCCCATCATTCCCACTGTAGGACAATCATTATCTTTTAGATTTATCTTTGTGGGAATAGAACTTGACAAGAATATTAGATTTATTTTGTGAATACCATATTGTAAATTTAGAGGACACATTTAAGGGGCCATCTCTCTTCTTTGACAATATCATTTCACCATTATTGTCAAGACATCATTGTCTTTCTATCATGTTCAGGCATGTACCTAGTTAATTGGTGCATCACCTTCTATGAACATGACGAGATATAGGTGTATTCAAAGGCATCTTCATGCATCTTAGTTCTTTATCTTACCAATTCCTTTCCTAAATGGGGAGAGTTTTTGCATCTATACATGGTTTTATTTCTTCCCAAGAGATTATTAGTGATTGTATATTTGTAGTATTCAAGAGTTATGTTGAGTCCTCCATTCATTACTTACTCCATCAGTTGTATATGATTATATTATTGCATTTTCTCTTTTAAAGAAGTGTTTTCCCATGTGCCTTTTCTCCTTTACTATAGTTGAGTACCTAACATGGTCCGATATCTAGGACCCCTCCATGCTCTTTGTTGTAGAAGTTGTGAAAACCAACTTCATAGAACCCAAAGAACACATGCATGCAAGAAACTTGTTACAACAGAATAATGGAGACACAAAGTAGAAGGGCTTCAAAAATATGGAATATTATATTGGAGAGAGAGAGAGAGAGAGAGAGAGAGAGAGAGAGAGAGAGAGAGAGAGAGAGAGAGAGAGAGAGAGAGATGAATAAAATAGAATGAGATCAATCCTTATAAAAGATTGAAGAAACCCTAAAGATGTGCATTTAATAATTATAATTATTATTAGATACCTAAAATGCATAACTAAGTTGATCTCAAGAACAAAATAAAATGTCACTTAATTAAAACAATTATGTGAAATACCCTATTCTCTAACACTCCCCCTTAAGATGAACTTAGAGTTGCTACAATCAAAGTGCATAAAAGAAAAATGCAACTACAATGCTAGAAATAAAACTTAGGTCATGGAAAATAATCTATGTTAGGTAGCCAATCACAACCAAGTCTTTGTAAAGTGGAGAACAATAGAAAACCACATGGAAAACAATCTTTGTAAAGTGGAGAACAATAGAAAACGACATGGGAAAAAATCTTCTGCAAAAAGAGATGACCTATTGTAAAGAAGCATTGGAAGAATATTGGTGCACTAATTCTAGAATCTTGAATTTGGAAAGAAGGGAAAGCTACTTTTATTTAATAGAGACCATATGAGAGTCATCATCTCAGGTGGAATAATGATAAATCAAAAACAAATCCAATGCTAAGGAACACATAAAAACTCATAAAATAAAACAACCCTAGAATCTATGAAGCAATAGTAGATTCGACAAAAATTATCCATGAGAGCAAGTACCATGAATATTCTGGAGCATTAACCATAGAATAAATGGCCTAAAATTAAGATGTGTCTCGATGGGATCATTAAACATAGGCTCTCAAGCTAAGATGTGAACCAAAACTCTATCAAGTTATCAACAAGATGTGTCCAAAATAAACAACATAATCCACATACAACTCATGTGTGTTGTCATCAATATGAAGATGGGATCAAAGTGCATGTCATGTGACTACACTCTAATATGATTATTATTTAATAAACCTCCTTGATGGAACTTTATTGAAGTTCATTTATTACAATACCCTAAGATTGTAAAAGGATAACATGCGAACCATGCAAAAATGAAAAATAAATATAAACCCAATACATGTAAAAATAAACAAGTGCATGCACAAATGAATATTTACATATACCTCCATGATCCAAATTATCCTCAAATCTATGTAGATTGGAAAAGAGCACTGAACCACATTCCCAATATATATTCATTTTTGTAAAGTAAAGTTTAAATGCACAAGTTATGCCCCTGTAAAGGAAATAAATTACTTTTGACTTTGATTGTAAGAAAACTCAACAAAATGGAAAAATTAAAAAATACAACCCAAACCATTATCTATCGAGCTTGCAATTAGCTTGCCAATGATATCTAGTTTGCCTAGTTTTGATATTGTATGATCATGTTATGAGCAAAAAAAACTAGTTATTTTTCATGAAGAAAGAGTCAAATTATGAGCTACTCGAATTTACATACTAGACCAGTGACTACCAAAATTGAATTGAGCAATGAGGAAGAAAGAGTCTCAATTGTCTATGAATGTAATTCTATTCATTCCTATGTCTTTCCAGTTCCAATTATTTTAAATGATTAAATCTTTGTAAATATTTCCCATAAATGCATGATTGTGATATCATTAGTACCAAATTGGAAGTGATGCATGCAGAGCAAATAGAAGAGAAAACACCACTGACAATGACAAGACATTTATTTAATATCCACTAGAAGTGGGACTAGGTGAAGGGAGACATGTCACCATTCCAAAGACTTGCAGAAGATTGAGGTTTTGTTTAAGATATTCGACCCAAAATATTATTGATATATAAGCATCAAATCATAGACAAATGTTAGGTTTTTACCGAGCTAATCAACAACATTCACCTACATGAAAAGAAAATAGTATTGAAAAGTGGTTGTTCACCATTAACATTTATATGTTTTGATTAGTGTGATGTGAACTGGAGCTAAATGAGTGAATTTGTGTATGCAAAATCTCAACTTCAAATTTGACTTATCAATAGTAACATTTATGGATCTTACTTTATAATGAAAAAAAACTATTCGAATGATGAATATATGCATACATTAACATAGGTGAACATGCATTATAAGTGGACATATAGACGGATATATCATAATGAGAATACTTTCTTTGATCTATCATATGCATTCAACCTCAAAAAGAAATATGAAACATACAAAGTTTATAGGCACCAACTCGCCAAAAATAAATTCACTTACAATGAATTAGCATGCACTAGCCTACAAGAGACACCAATCCTCTAACATAAGAATTATACAACAACACAAATTTGAGGTGATGAATTAACATACTCCAACCTATAAGAGGCACCGACCCACCAAAAATAAATTCGCTTACAATGAACTAGCATGCACCAACCTATAAGATAGATACCAATCCTCTAATATAAAAATTGGGCACCAACAAAAATTTGAACCAATGACCTCAATTATAAATGATGTTGAATTGTATGGACTTTCCAAACCTAGATTACACCATAGCCTAATCTAATATTCTATTGAAGTCTCTCTACGTGTATATGATCTATGTCTTGATTGACACACCTAGACTCATATTTATAAATTGAAATAACAACTTGCACAGATCTTTCTCCACATACACACCACTTTGTTTAAGAAATTAATTTAGATTATATACTACAAGGATAATTACATTCACATGTCAAATTAGAACATAATTATAATATCCACATGATGGATGCAAAAAAATACTTTAATTGAACATGTAACATGGTAGGTTCAAAATCTAACACATTACTCTAGAAGAAGGGACATACTATGCATTACCTAGTATACATTCCATTTCCCATAATATATATTTAGACACTATCTATACCTCACACATTTTACAACCCTTTAATACATTAATGTAGAATATTAAGTTTGTTGAACAACTATCACATTGAACTCTGCCACTTCCAAATTTCTACTTATTGAAGCTTAACCTCTAAAACTCTAGAACCTAATACATCATGAAAAAGCTTACTTTATTCCAAACTACAAGCCACAATCCTCAATTGTGGAAAAATGCAAAACATAAGAAATTATCACTATAAACACAAAGTCTAAGAAATAGACTTTAGTAACATTTGTCAAACACTTTTAGGTCACCATAAACAATAATACAATAGATTTAAAATAATATTACAAACGTTCTGCAACATATCTCTTGTTGATGTCATCTTTCTCTCAACCTCTTGTATGTCGGTAACTATGTATCAATAGTTTTGGGTGTATAGGTTGGTTGTAGATTGATTATATTTTACCAATAGGTCATGTATGGAGTATTGTGCATTATCATTGGTTGAACATTAATTGTTATACCATTTTATGCCTTAGGGGTGACATACAACATTTTGGTGGATCATGTTTTGGGTTGATCCTTTGTGAAGCATGTGGTTTTGACTTTAGTCCCAATAGCCTTTTCTAGCGTGTTCATCATAACTATTAGCACTGAATATTGTTGTGTTTCTCGAGGAGGTGTGACCTATCTAAGATTTTTCTTAGTTGACAAATTTGTGGAGTGCATCCCATATAAATAAAGTATTATTTCAAGTAGGATGTAAAATAAGCATGTGTATGAAAATATGAGTGATCTTATTTTATTATTGTTTATGAGCTATATGTGGTGCATGTACAAACTTACTCAATTAGCTAATTTGAGGAGGTGTAGACAGTAGCAAAATGTAACCACAGAGGCTTGACTACTATATCATGTGGTGGTTTCTACTTCATCTATTATATACTAGCTATAAGCATATCAATAGTGAGCATCTTCTTATCAACAATGAGCCTTATTGTATTTATGAGGCAAACACACTCTGAAGTGAGGCCTTTTGATAGTACCCCTTCTTATTGCAGTGAACATTTTAGGCACTTAGCTTTGTTGTAAAAAATCACATTAACTGATGTCACCCTCATTGATGTTTCTCATTTTAGAATTTTCCCATATTGGGTTTTCTATGTAAATCCCAGTGTTGATTGTGGCAATGTTCCTATGCTTTCATGCTTATCTTTCATATGGCGATTAATTGTGCTTTTACCAAAAGATTGTAGGTGATGGTTGATGGTTGTTAAGTGTTAATTGATAGATCAAAAAATATTATAAGTGTGTGAGAATAACTGATTCAGCCCCCTCTCAGTTATTTGGTCTATTCAACAATCTCATCAACATTACTTGTCATTGTCATTGCAAATATTAAATGGTTAGACATAGTCAAGATAGTGATTGCACTCTTTGGAATACCTTGATATCCATGATGGAATTGACCAACACCTTTGACATTAATGACAACCCTTTAGAGACACAAATCACAAGCCCACAACCTAAGAACTCCACCACATACAATATTTTGTTCACCTAACTTATAGCATACACAATCACCATATAATTCACATGACACTTAATATCATTGATCTTATAATGTTGTAGGTCACAACTTCACAGTACATGTTTATAACATTTTCACATTGATGCTTTAAATCAATACAAACTAATCAAATGTAATAATTTTAAAAGCAAGGTGTAGGGGGCAAATAGCCACAAGGAGAGATTGCAAAGTAGAGCTTGACCACACATGGTGTAATGAGCCTTTCTCAAATCTGATCACCTATTGCTTTATTTGTTACTTTTAAACATTTTTACAATTACTATGGAAGCAACAACTAAGAGAATATGAAACATCTACAGCCAATAAATCTTTACAAGTTATGAATATAAAACTAATATTTGTAACAATTTACTAATTTCCCTCATCCAATACAATGCCAATTTCAAACCCAAAACTCTGGTAATATATGTATGAATGAATGCTTAAAACTAACAAGACCTCCAACTACAGTAGTAGCATATAACATACATGAATAAATAAGGGAAACCTAGTTATGTTGTAGCTTCCTTAAAGTATTTGATTTTTCAAAATGAGGTTGCGAAACAACTCCAAAGGATTTGCCCTAAATGATATCCTAATGACAAGTAATAGCATGTTCCTGCAACATGTGCCTGTAGAAATCCCCCAGCTTATTTTTCCTCTTCATGCCTGGCCCTTGGCCACAAAATTCAGCACAATGAAGTGACTAAAATATCACCTCCAATCTGCAATAATTTAGGTGATGTTTCACACCCTCAAAATTGCTATCATTGGGAGTTTTCGTTCCCAAAGACAAATTGATTATCTGCAAGCTCTTGGCTCCACAAATACATAGGAAAATGTCAAAATCAAATCCGGATACCTTCCCATGAGGCTCTCTCCTCTATTTATATTATTCCTACCCCCCCTTCCAGAAGAATCATAAGTGTTATCTTATTGCACTATTCTGGAAGCTTCCTCCTTTCTGACAATAGATAAGCTGTGCTTCTTGATGATTCCCTAAATTAAATATAAAGTCATCTCTTTTAATTAATTAATTAAAAAAAAAAAGTATTTAACAACTTTATAAGAAATCAAGATGGGGACATTACACATGGATTCAACACAAGACTATATCAAGCATAAAGAACATTGTAAATCATGTTACACAAATATAGAAATATAAACCTATTTTATTAGATCAATTATTAACATATGAAAAATCGTGAATAAATTTGAAACTAATAGATCAATAATGTTTTGAACATTCAACATATTATAGAATTAACTCTACATATCCCTTGAAAAAAATAATATATATGCATAGAAACAAATTGAATCACTCTTTAATCTACCATAAATTAATGTAATTGATTGAGATGGGTATAATGCCTATGAGAAAGAAATAGTTTAAAAAACAAAGACTATAAAAGTAAATATATATAACAAACAAGAGCTTTGTAGAGTTAGAGTCCCACCTTATAAAAGAAAGGGAAAAGAATGATAATTATAATAAATCAAGTTGTAACCTCTTTATAAAATAAAAGAAAAAAATGATAATTATAATAAATCAAGTTGTAAATGGTTTCAAACAATTGTAGTTACTAAAATGAAAGAAAGGAGGAGAAGATATAATATTTCTAGAAGGATTGGGCTATAGAACAAAAGACAATGTACATTCTATAGTAGATTCATCTATTGGTGTTTCTTGGTTTTAAAATTAAATTTTGAATATGAACATTTATCTTAATAATTTTCCCTTTCTCCTTATGATCAATTGCTTTGAACTTTCATATTTACCATGTTTAATTTTTTACTTTCATACTTTTAAGGGTTGTTTCTACTTTGTGATTGAGATATTAAAAATATTGTTTCATTTTTTATTATAAATAAATTGATAATAAACATATTGTAAGCATTGTAAAGATTTCTAAAATATAATTTCATGAATAATCATGTATGTAATAAAAATGATGAGATTTATTGCATAGATTAAGAACTTTTTAAATAGGGTTATTATTTAGATGCATAGTTCTATGGGTATTTTACCATAGGTTAAATTATTTCACTATGTAAAATAAAAAAATATGAAAGAAATTTAAGAAAAAAATCAATTAACCCAAAAAGCCCATTTTTTGCCTAATTGTAAATAAAAATTGATATGAAATATCTCTAAATGTATTCAATGATATTATGTCTCTCAATGTTTTTCTTTGTTAATTCTTTTTCCATGTCTTCCATCCATCACTTGAGATATGGTAATGTTGACCACTCCAATTTGTTGTGGCTAAATACTTCAGATTTATTTTGTTAAACAACCTTGACTAGATGTTGGTTGAATGCCAATGGCTTTACACTTGCCTTTCTTTATTGTTGCTGGTGGGTTGCACTTTGGCTAGTTATGATTGTGCTTATCTGATTTTCCTTTTGTCCAAGTGGATCTAAGGGATACACAAAAATTATGAAACATGGAGAGTGCGGGGGGTGCCAAAAAAATGCATCCAGACCTGCAATTGTTGGCATGCATTGAAGTGACTCAATATTTTACACTTAAATGAAGACTGACCATTGGAACAAAGTATCTACCTATGGGAAGAATTCAATTTGGCAAATTTGAGGTGTGACCAAGTATCTACCTATGAGAAGACTTCATTTTGGCAAATTTGAGGTGTGACCAAGTATGGAACTTTCAATTGTGTTGATTTGCAATAATTGTCTTGAAAGAGTTTGATTCCCTGTTGAGTTTTTCTACATGTCCAAGCTTTTGAGAACAAACATTTGTAGCCATCCAGATATTGCAAGTGCCCTTAATGTTTTTCTCACCCTTGACGTTTTGGAGCATTTATCATAATCAAGTTTTATAGTTACAATCAAACTTCAAAGTCTTGAAATCGAGAAAATAAAACCACATTTTAGTCCATGTACCAAATCAAACCTTGGTCAACATTAAAAAAAAAACTTGATAGCTTCCTTGCATTCAAGATTAGAGATTATTGGAAAAAAAATATCAATACAAACTATGATGAGATCTACAATGAATAGAAAATACTCCACAACATGAAATCATATTGCATGTTACAAATGCCAATTAAGATATACTTGCAACAAAAACTAAATATACAATGAAAAAGCTACACTCAATCTTGGTTTACTATACAAAAAAGTTTTGATGTACATTTATTTTAATTCAAAAGGTTTTCAATTGTATGTTTCTACAAATAATTTTTTTGATACATCATGATCAATTTTGATAATAATGAGATCTAATATAGATTATTAAACATCGATTTAAAAATAAATTGTTATTATTTGAATATTTAAGTTATGATAAAGAAAAATAGTGTATAACTAATTATTTTCATACAAGATTGTAAATAATAAATAGAAGTAATGTAATGCTACAAAATATTAATTTATAAAGAATATCTATTATCACTAATTTAGATTTTCTATTTTTGATATATATATTTGTCTACTTATGTTTCTAATCATAACCCTTGATATGTTATTACAATGAAGAAAAGTAATATGTAACTAATTTTATTGGTAGATGGTAGAAAATAATGAAGAGAACTAATGTAAATGCTACAAAATTATTTTGTACTTATAAATATTTATCATTACCTGTATGAAGATTTTAGGTGTTTGATCATGTAAGTATTTTTATATCAATATTTCTAGACATATGCCCTAGTCCAACCTAAATCCATTGGTACACAAATTATTCTTCTTCTAACAAAAGTGAATAGAGAAATATAAAAGAAGTTTTTAGATTTAGGTATAAAGATTAAATGTAAAAAATTGTGTGAATAAACATACTTGCACATCTTCTATTGGCCACACGTTTCTCATCTAGTTTTGTATGATGAATGGAGGTCGAGCTTAGACAACCATAAAAATAAAGTCGCTTTATTATTGGTGCAAGTAACGACTCCCAATATAGTCAAAGATGATTAGGGGAGAGGACCTAGTACTTGAACACCCTAACTTTGCACTTATCAAAACCCTACATACAAATTTCAAATTGCTCTCAGTTTTTTATAGTAGCTTACTTGGCGAGTTGCCTACTTATAACTAAGGTTTCAAGTCCACATCACTCGTTATGATGCCACATCAGCATGCTTTTTGGCAATTTATCCAAAATAGCCCCAAAAAAAGTGAGACAAATGGTCGTGCATAAAGAGTACCCATTGTTGAATAGCTAATGTGGCATCACATCATTGGTTAATTTTAATAACTAAGGGTACATTTTATTCAATTTTGGGTAGTTAGCATTGTACTAACAACTTTAAAGTCACAAGTATTGGTACAATGTTGTCAAAAAAATTGGACATTAAGTCAATAAGTGTAGGTATCAAGTGAACAACTCCATTCACAACTATTGGAATGCATTCAAGTACTGGGTCATCTCCCCTAATTTGGAGAAATTAAATAGGTCATTGATTCCTTACCCACCAGAATAGAACCATCAATTTTTCTCTTTGTCTGATTCATTTATAGCCCATTGTAATGAAAAATGTGAAGAATATAGAAGCCCATTATATTGAACCAAAGAAGGAGAAAAATTAATGGGGGCGTCTGTGGGATAATATACAGGCTAAAACCCTCATCATAATGAGCTTCTTTATTGCATTTCTCTATTTTAGTAGAAGAAAATATCTTAAAACAAATAATATGAACCCACTAGCATACGTGCATGCAAAATGTTAAAACAAACTCAGCCATGTTAATTAGTTTAAGGTTTACATGTGCCCATGATTCCTAGATAGGGGCTTCTCTTAATTGTTTTCTTGCCATATTTGTGCCATTTGAGGTCATCCTCTACCATATCGGTTTGAGAATTGGTCTTGAAGGCATATTTAAGCCCTTTCCTCCCCCTCCTCTTACTCTTCTTTCTCTTGCTATCACTGGACTCTAATTTTTTAAAATTTCAAGCTTTAACAAGAAGTACTGAAGCGCTCTCACACAGTCTCAAAATTTCAAGCTTTAACAAGAAGTACTAAAACATTCTCACAGTCTCAAAATTTAAGCTTCAACATATAGAACTGAAACATTCTTCTATAATCTCAGAATTGAAGATTTAACAAACTTGTAATGAAAACTCCCACAATTTCAAAACTTAAGCTTTAAGAGCCATGTAATGAAATAAACTCTGGCAATCTCAAAATCTCAAGCTTTACAAAACCTATAATAAAAGATCCTCGTACAGTCTCTAACCTCAAGCTTTAACAAAACTGTAATAAAAGACACTCACACAATCAACCATACAACTAAGTGAGGAACACACCACTGAGAAAAGAGGAACACACAATTTTTTTTACAAAGCTGAAATGCTTGAACCTGATGGCCATTAATCACGATTACAAAATGACAACTCCATGTAATATAAGTGAAGGATGCTACATAAGGTAAGCATACATTTAGCCAAGTGAACCATTATAACGATGCCATCTATGCTTGATTCTTAGATATGTGGACTCTTAATTTTTTTCCCAATTTGTTAATCTAAAAATTGAAAACACTGCTAGTAAAATTGGCGAGAGCCAATCATAAATTAACAATAAAAATATTAAGTTATGTTTTAATAGAATAATTTGAGAGGATCATAGCTTATAATTTTTTGACATGGATTAATTGATGATAAGGAGGTGAAAACTATAATCTCCACCTATATAAGGAGACTAATAATAACATATATTAAATATTAAATATGCTTTTAGTTATGGAATATCTTCATACTGTGATTATTCCAATCTACATGTTAGATGGATTCATTTGTCATTTGATATATTCTTCAACCAGCTGCAATATTTGTGGGGACTTTCAGATTCGCTTTTTGTTTTTTCCCTTGGACAAATTCATATTACTTTTATTTTTAATTTGCATTTAAAATTAATTTAAAAAAATGTAACGACTACAATAAAACAGTTTCCACGGTCTTGGAATCGTAAAATAATTGAAGTGTCTAACGTGGTACCAAATAACTTGTTATGCACAGTGGATATTCATTCCTATATGCTTAGAACCAGTGCTGGGCCGTTCTGCAAACATCAGAGTTTTTAAAATTGTAAAATCATTCCAAAGCACAGATCATCAAATCCACTTACAGGCACAATTGAGGAAGTTGATTGTGTTTTTTTTTGTTGAGAATCACAAATAGGAGGTGTTCATTCTGGTACAGAAAACATGCAGGATTCATGTGGCTCATCATCCCTAGCACCTCGTAAAAAGTTGATTTTCTTTTTGAATAAAAGAAAAATAAAGATAATTTAGAGCTAGGTTTCTGTTCTCTTTTTCCTGCTAACAAGATGAATCGTTACTCTGTTATACCGCAGTTCTTGAAAATGATACAAATATTTCAGGGATCAACAGCGGGGGGAATACCGAAACTGAATCAGATAACGAAGAAAAAGAAGAACCAAATGGTTGCTATACCGAGGGGATGGCTAATGAGGAAGATGTATCCCCAGTTGAGCAAGTAGCTCTTACAGTCCCCACAACTGATGATCCATCTCTCCCTGTGCTCACTTTCAGGATGTGGGTGTTGGGATTGCTTTCATGAATTAGTCTTTTTTTCCTTAATCAATTTTTTTCCTACAGAATAGAACCTCTTACCATCACGGCGGTCTGCAGAGATTGCTGTGCTCCCACTAGGGCGTTTCATGGCTGCTAACTTGCCCGAAACTAGGTTTAAGGTCCCTGGAACCAAATGGAAGTTTTACATGAATCCAGGACCTTTCAATGTCAAAGAGCATGTTCTTATTACAATTTTTGCTGGTGCTGGAGCTAGCCCTGTTAATGGAATCCATATTGTTAATATCATAAAGATCTTCTACAAAAGGAATCTGGACCTATATGTGAGCCCTGTTAATGGAATCCATATTGTTTATATCATAAAGATCTTCTACAAAAGGAATCTGGACCTATATGTGGCTCTATTGATAGTTCTCATGTCACAGGTAAAAGTGTGGTTTTTATCCCATGCTCAACGAGTTAATGGCTGTAGATATATATATTGGCAGTGGCACATAAGCTGTTTGTAACATTGCTATCAGGATTTAATTGTCTAGTTTTTGAGTCAAACTCATTAATTCATATTTCATTAATAGTACAATAAATGGAACATTAAGCACTCATTGAATTTAGGTGATGCTCACAGAGGTGAAGCACGGGGACTTTCTGGGAGATCACCCATCCCAGTACTACTCCAGCTTGAGTGAGCTTAACTACGGAGTTTCCTCCATGGTTAAAATGACTCTGCTTGCAACCTCATTTGCAAAACCTTCACCAAGTGTAGTGCCTTATGAACTATTCATTAGAATGTCCCTTAAGCTCATAAGCTGTTGTCAAATCAAAATCAAGTTGTAGATTAGCATGGAATGGAGGATCAATGGGACCATACAGGTTATAAAATAGTAAATGGGGTTGCAAGCAAAGTAAGTTTAACCTTGGAGGAAACTTCAAGGTTAAATACAATTGAACTGAAGTAGTAATAGGATGGGTTTAATTCCGGAAAGTCTATGCTTCATTTATATAAGCAACACTTAGATAAAATATATGTTAAGTGTTCCATTCAGTCTCATGAGAAATGGTTCTTGTGAGCCATAATTCATAAAATATGGGTCAATAAGTTCAGTTCAAAAATTGCACAGTTAAATCCTATTAACAATATCACAATTTAATGTACTGTAAAAAATATCTCCTACTTACCATACATATTGTTAGTAGCTTAACTAAAATTTACTGAGTCGTCCATGCATAGGAAAGCACAGTATGACATTTCTCAACCTCAATTCATTTTACTTTGTAAGCAATAAGATAGATTTAAATAAATTTGTCTGATGAAAAGCTGCACATGTTGCAGTATCATATGCCTCTCAATAGTTAGCGTTCATTTTTCACAGTTCATGAGATTGATTTGAAGGCTTCTGATTTACACTGGATGTTTTGTTGTTTGATAATTCAGAACACATACAGTGGTCCATCATGAAGAAGTCAAAGAGCAAAAGATAGTAAATCAGAAGCTTTCAAATGTCATGCCTCTCAATGTTCATCTCGCCTGTCTTTTAAAAAAAAAAAATTTCCCTATTTCAACTGCCTGTGGTAGGTACTGAGAACCTAGCTTGAACATCATCTTGTGTACTTTGCCATGCATTATGCAAAGAATTATTAATGCCTCGTGCAATTATCCCCATAACGGTTATCTTCTTTTCCAGATATTGGGATTTGGATGGGCTGGCATATTTCGAAGGCATTTAGTAGAACCCCCTACAATGTGGTGGCCTGCGAATCTGGTCCAAGTCTCCCTATTCAGGCATGCTATTTTCTACCATGTTAAGAGCTATAAGCAGTGGGCTACATGAAGATGGATTAGCCTAAGGCTTAAGTTTGGCTGCATTAGTGACCATTTTCTGTAATGAATTTTCTGTCGCTGCATTTACTTTTGACTCTTTCAAGAGGTACTTCTTTGAAATCACTTTCCTGTTGGAGGATAACATTATAGCATTTACTTTCCATTATTGATTGTTAGATTATAGCATTTCCTTTCCAAATTGGGCAGTGATATCAATTTCCTTACTAGCAGCTCATCAGAAAAAGTTTCTAGCCTCCTCCCCTGTTTTTATCTCTCGTGCTTTCTTACTATTATACCATTGAAAAATTTAAGACATCCTCTTACGCCAAGTCTTCTGAACCATGGATTCTTTTGCAGAACGCTTCATGAGAAGGAAGAGAGACAAAAAGGGGGTTTAACGCGCATCCAATTCTTTCGAATAGCTCTAACATGCAGCTTTTGTTATTACCTTCTTCCTGGTTATCTTTTCCCCCTGCTGTCATCATTTTCATGCCCGTGCTGGAGGTTTCCTCGATCTGTTATTGCACAGCAAGTTGGTTCAGGTCTTCATGGGCTAGGTCTGGGTGCTGTTGGATTGGACTGGTCAACTGTCTGTTCATATCTGGGAAGTCCACTGGCCACACCCTGGTTCGCTGCTGCCAATGTGGCCGTTGGCTTTGTGCTCATAATCTATGTGATTACACCACTCATATATTGGTTTGGTGTTTATGATGCTAGAGTCTTCCCCATATTTTCCAAGGACCTCTTCACGTCAACAGGACAAATTTACAGTATTTCTGCCATAGTAGATTCCAACCTTCATTTGGACGAACAGGCCTATGAGAAGTATGGCCAGTTACATCTGAGCACATTTTTTGTTTTCTCTTATAGCGTGGCCTTTGCAGCATTGTCTGCCACGGTCATGCATGCAGTCATCTTCCATGGAAAGTAATATTTTCTCTCTTCCCTCCACTCTAATATCATTATCTTAGATTTGGAAATCATGGTCCTAATTGTTCAAACTTCATAATTTACAATGGCAGAGACATGTGGAATCTTAGCATAGATACCTTCAAAGGCAGGAACATGGATGTGCACTCCAGGCTCATGAGAAAATACAAAGCAGTGCCAGAGTGGTGGTTTTTCACAATTCTCGCCTTGACTTTAACAATCACCATTACAATTTGTGAGTGGTTTAAGGACCAGCTTCAATTGCGGTGGTGGGGAGTGCTCCTTTCATGCGGCCTTGCCATATTCTTCACTCTACCAATTGGCATTATAAAGGCTACTACTGATAAGGTATCAAAAAACTTGCATTTTGAAAAAGATAATGGCGATCGTGCTACAATTTCTTGCATAAATGTACTTTCTCTTACTTTTTCTTTGGATCAATGCAGAGGCTGGGCTTGACTGTCATTTCTGAATACATTTTTGGCTACATCTCCCAGGCAGACCAGTGGCCAATATCTGCTTCAAGATTTTGAGTACTATCACCATCGGTCAAGCCCTAACTTTTCTCCAAGATTTCAAACTTGGTCATTACATGAAGATCCCTCCACGCTCCATGTTTATGGCACAAGTAAAGCCATTTCTAGGATACAGTTAGTTACTCTTTCCGTAATAATTTAGGATTCTTCTTGACATTTCCCTCACTATGCATATTTATGCACATGGTAGGGACAAGTGTTGCTGCACTGGTATACATGGTAACAGCATGGTGGATGATCGACAACATTCCCAATCTGTGCAACACAGCAGTATTACCAGATAACAGTCCATGGGTTTCTCCAGTGGACCAAGTGATATATGATGCATCTGTGGTTTGGTCCAGGGCGAATTTTTGGAAGCCTTGGTCAATATGGTGCTGCTAACTGGTCTTTCTTAGTAGGAGCCATAACCCCAATATCGGCATGGCTTTTACAGAAGTTGTGGCCTGAGAAAACATGGATAAAGTATATAAATATGTCTGTATTTATCGGAGCAACATCACTCATGCCTTCTGATAGTGCAGTAAATTTCACGAGCTGGTTGATTATGGGGATTTATTTTCAGTTTTGTGATATACAGATATCATAGACAATGGTGGCAGAGACATAACTATGTGCTCTCAGCAGGACTGGAACCGTTTGGCATTCATGGGTGTACTTCTCTATGTTTGTTTGGGCCTGGAGAATATATCTTTGGAGTGGTGGGGAAAGCATTTAGATGGTTGCCCATTAGCCTCTTGCCCAACTGCCAAGAACATATCAGTTGATGATTGTCCAATCTTTTCTTAGGCAAAATTTATGGAGAACATGTTTTTTGGAAAGCAAAAACTGAAATCAATGGGTTACTTCAAAAGGTTTGAATAATTCTTAGAAAATTCAAATGTAATTGCCGTATAGGCTTTATTTAAGATGTTCATTAGAAAGTTCTCTAGAACTTTTGTAAGCAATTTCTGTTATGTATTTTATTTATTTTTACTTGTGGTAGTCATTTTGATTGAACTCTTATTCTTTCATGTAATCTAGTTTTCTTCAATGTATAAAATTTTTAACCAACAGTTGTTTTTTTATAGAGTATATTCTATAAATATATATTTAATGTACATTAGAAATCAATATTAGCACATAGCTTTAAAAGATCTATGGAAAACGTCAATAGTGGCATGTTCTGATGGTTAAGTTGTTGAGTTGTTATCCTTACCATCAAGGTTCAAATCTAATGGGAATGAAGGCCCTTGTTTGTGGCCTCATTGGTTCATAGCACAAGGTCAAAGAGTTTACTCCTAAAAAAGAAAAAACAAAAAAGATCTAAGGAAATGAAAAACAAGACCTTTAGTTGAATAAAATTTTTCAAAGACATTTAAAAAAGGAAAAAGAAAAAAAAGATGATTGATCTATTTTCTCATATTCTTCCCCTTTTGATCATCTTTATACATTATTTCCTTCATATCAAAATTAGGGGAGAGGACCCAGTACTTGAGTGCGTTCCAATGGTTGTGACAGTAGTTGTTAACTCAATACCCACACTTGTTGATTTAATATCCAACATTTTTGACAAGATTGTACCAATAGATGTGACTTTAAAGTTGTTCTTCTTTATGATGATTACGCATAAGTGAATGAAAAGTGTCCCTTTTTTCAAAAAACAACCAATAGTGTGATGCCACATGAGCTGCACAAGTATGGGGGTCTCCAATGCACTATGATTGGTCTCACTTTCTTTTTGAGTTGTTTTGGACACTTTGACAAAAAGCATGTTAATGTGGCATCATATTTGATGATGTCTCTGAAACTTTAGTTATAAGCAGGGGACTTGCCAAGTAAGCTACTATAAAAAAATGAGAGTGATTTGAAATTTCCACATAGGATTTTGAGAAGTGCAAAGTTAGAGTGCACAACTATTGGGTCTTCTCCCCTATAATATGTTTTATATCTATTTTCTTTTGTTCTTTTTCTATGATCATCAATATAATTTCTCTCTTTTGTTCTAAAACTATAATACCATCAAATGCCAAAAAAATTGGATTCAGCAGAAGTCTGGTTGGAAATATGGGCAATCTGTATTTTTTTCATTCAGATATTTTTAATTTTTGAGTGTAAAATCTGAAATGAACTGCACTATCTGATAGACAAAGGAAATTAATCATAATAAAAGGCAGAGAATTGGATTATGTATCAGTTAGTATAACCAAAAACATTCAAATGTAGCGAACTTTCATACGAAGATACAGATGCCAACTTAGGCTCAATCCGCAGGATATTTTTGTGTTTTGTCATTTTTTTTTTAGTTTTTTTTAAGCATACTTATTTTTCAAAAACTCAAAAAGATAAGCCTGTGGCAGATGACACTAGCGATTATCTAGAACCTTTGAAAGCTAAGCTTCACTTGATTTTTGAGAAGCTAAATACAATTTAGTGCCTTCAGCTTTTATTCTGCTTAGTTGTTCCTTTCTCGTCTTATTGCTATTTATTTTGTTATTTGTCAGAATTTCTTGGAAGGGTTGTATTTAACTATGTTTCTTGGCTTCTCTAAGGGTATACTGTATAGTTGTTATTTTTTTAATATAAAGACCAAAATTTTAGGGCATCATAAAAGACTTTCGATTTTAAAAATAATTTAGATACAAAGCCACGACATTAATGGGTAAATAATCTCAATAATGAAATTACAATTTAGTGATAAGATAAATGATTGATTCCATAAATATTCTTTGTTTATTCCGTCAAATAACTAATAACAACTACAGAGTTTGATTTTGATGCATTTGGTAGCGCTACTAGGGGAGAGGATCCAGTACTTGAGTGCGTTCCAATGGTTGTGAGAGTAGTTGTTAATTCTGTGATTTTAAAGTTGTTCTTGTTAATAATGATTACCCATAAGTGAATGAGAAGTGTCCTTTTTCCCAAAAAACAACCAATAGTGTGATGCCACATGAGCTGCACAAGTATGGGGGTCTCCAATGCACTACGAATGGTTTCACTTTTTTTTTTGGGCTGTTTTGGACACTTCGACAAAAAGCATGTTGATGTGTCTCTGAAACTTTAATTATACGCAGGGGACTTGCCAAGTAAGTTACTATAAAAAAATGGGAGTGATTTGAAATTTTCACATAAAATTTTGAGAAGCGCAAAGTTAGGGTGCACAACTAGTAAGTCCTCTCCCCTAAATCTTGTCTATTAATCCTAATGATTCGATTGATCTTGGCAAAAGCGAAGAAACTTAAGAGTTTTAATTACGAGGTTACTTGTCAACAATCAAAAAAATTCAGACAAATCTCACGCTAGACATTTTAGAACCATGACTATTTGTTCAGAAGCCTAAAAAGAAGTATATCAGCTAGATGGTCACAGAAATATGCACAAAAAGATAAAACCTTATGCTACGGGAACCACCACTAAATCCTTTATATTGACTGAAAAGTCGACGTCAAGCAAATACATAGTCAAATAGCACCATTTTTTCTCTACACAGACTACTGAGGAGGAAAAATTGGTGATTTCTCTGTCGCGTGATTAACAGACTGTTGTCATCATGAAACCCTAGATCGCGCGATCTGTATCTTTATGTCACCGTATCTCGCGAATAATGTCACTTCGTCAGCCTAAACCCTAATTGCATGATTTATACTCGTTTGCTGCTATGAAAAGCTTCTGCAGATGACCTGATTGTGTTTGTCACTTACCCTTTCCCTGTCATGGATTTTGATGTGTTCGCTGCCATCACCATGCTCAACCGCGGGATTTTGCATTGTATTGCTATTCAATTTAAAACACTGTTAGTTAAGGTGGAGAGAAGTTGTTTTAAAACAACTTGAATTGGATATTTCGTTAAATAAAATAAGAAAACTATGAAAACATTCTTTTCTTGTAAGCTAAGTAAAGTAGCTAGGCTCTATGTAAGATTGCACTAACAAACTTGTAATTGGATTGGATTCTATTATATTCTGGAAAAGAAAGTTTGCTATTAGATTAAATAGAAGAAGTTGCAAGTTTTCCTCAAGCTGAAGTTTCCTGAATATATCTGTATTATTGTCTATATCTGATTGGCTTCTACTGTTTTGCTTCTGTTAACAAACACAAGGTCGATTTCCATCTTCTTGGCAACGAAAGACCCTCTGATTGCATGATTCGAGCATCCCGACATATCTGCCTGCACATAACCCAGTCCATAAACAATCATCTACAATCCATTCACACTGATTTCATCAGTTGCAAAACCATTGTCTCTGAGAGCCTTAAATCTGACATGAGCTAGCAACAACAACCTCTGTATAGTCTCATTGAGAAGTTTAGGGTTTGAGAAAGCATCTGACCAGAGTCTTCCAAGGTCTTCTAAAAAGAGTCAACTAGCTTTAGAGAGGCTGAGTATTAAATTTTTATTAATTTAAAAACAAGTTTGCATTCTGTAATTAGGATTAGGTTGTAGTCAAAGTGTTAAGTATTATCAATTTCTTAAAAAGAAATCTTTTATTTCTTAATTCAATGTACATTGAAATTATAATTGAAGTTTAAAATATTTGAGAAAATGAGTTCAACAAAATAAATAAATATAAAAATATTAACTTAATTTTTTTAAATATAGATCATAAATAATTAAAAGATTAATTAAATTTTTTAACAATTAAATTATTTTTAATAAAGGCAATAATTTAATTTAATTAAAAATTTTAAATTCTAAAATTAAAGAAATTTTATAGAGTGAACCAAGTGCTACAAAACAAGCAATACTAACAGTCTCATGAGGCTCTGGGCATTTTATATTCTGTGGAGCAATTTTGTTTAAGGGGATGACACAAGTTTATTTGTGAATTCGACTCTCAAGTGGTGGTGAATTTGCTTACTTCTTAGTTGCTTTAGGGTTAGTTGGCAATTGACTTTAGTTGTTAATCAAACTCTTCTCTTCTGTACTTCTTTAAAATCCGTTAGTTTTAATTACATTCTTCGAGAATGGAATATATTTGTTGGTTGTTTGGCCAAATGGGCTTTTGATCATGTTCAAGATAGGGGGCAACTACCCTTGGATCTGTCTCATGAGTTAGATGACATTGTTGTTTCCTTGTTGAACTCTCCTTTTTTTTCTTCTTTTTCTTTTTGTCTTAATAAAATTTTACCACTATTTTAGTTTTAAAAAAATCCTACAAAACAAGTCTATCTTTATTATTATTTATTTTCCGTTTCTGAGTCAAGAATTGGAAATATTGTAAAAGTGAGCTTAGAATTATTGAAAATTTAAGAAAATGAAATGGAGCATGAGAAGTTTGACCTTGTCATTAAGGTTGCATAACATCGAACTTCCTTCCAAGTTTTGATAGGACTAGTTGAATTTTATATGAAAAGAGTTAAATTTGTGTGTATATATATATAGATATAAAATGTGTATTTATGTAAATTTCTAAGTATCTTGTAATTTTATTATTTATTTTATTTTATTGAAAATAGAAAGTTAAAGTTTACAAAAGTTAGAAGTATATTTGATGTAAGACATAAAAAGAATTAAAATCATAATTTTAAAATTATTTATTATTTATTATTTTTAATATTATAATGAATTTTTATATCATATAACAAATATATATATATATATATATATATATATATATATATATAATTAAAAATATAATATAAATAAACCTAATCTAATATATAACAATTACTATAATAGTAACAATACAATATTAAAATAGGCAAAAACCTACAATGCAACAGTAACTTGCGAGCCTCTCATGTGGGAGGTCTTGGTTCGAATCTACCTCCACTTATCATATAATAATAATTAAGTTGAACAAATAATAATAACTAATCTAGGCTAATCTAGGCTTCGGCCGTTTACCAATCAGAAAAAATAAAATAAAAATACAATATTAAAATAAGTGCAATTGTGGCTAGTCCTTCGTGTGAATAGTTTAAATAATATTATATAAAAGTAGGTGATAAGATAATATTATTACAATATATATTTAATTCTATTTTAAGATATTAAATTATAACGTATAATATAATATAATATAATATTACTATTATATCATAATTAAATTGTAATACTTATTTATAAAATGTATATATTATAATTGTAATTTAATAAATATTATAATTTAAATTATATTATTAAAAAATATTATAAATAATAAGATTATAATTTATTATAATTTAAATTATATTATTAAAAAATATTATAAATAATAAGATTATATTAGAAAATGTAATATATATTGTATTCTATTTTAAAAAATCAAGTTATATATAATATAGTACTATTATAAGAAATTATATAATAATATATTTTAAATTATAATAATTGTATATCTTATAATTTTGATATAATAATTAGTTTAGCATGAGATTTTATAATATTATACAAAATATAATAATAATATATAATTCAAATCTATTTATACGTACGATAAAATTTGTACATGAATTGTTAATAGATTTATTTATATAATTATATAGTTTTATTGAACATAACTATCTTATATCACTATAATATTATTATATACATATGCAATATGGAAAAGCTTTGAGAAAAGGGCTCCTATAACACCAAATTCATTCAACCAATAGTATCTGAGAAAAATTAATTGTATAATAAAAAATAATAAAAAATAAGTACCAAAGCTTTAGAAATACTCAATTTATTAAAAAGTAGTTAGTCTTGATTGGTGCAAAAGAACATATTAATTGACTAATTGAAGATAAGTGAATGCAATAGTACATTGCCTATGACAAATACAATAATAGTTTAAATATATATGTAATGTCGTATATAGTATTATACTATATATTATAAAATTTTAACATAATTTGTCAAAATTTTGGTTGCTTTGAAATTCGTTAATTATCTGTTTTGTTCGAGACAATTCTACAAAATACTAGGATTTTCAAATAGTGTATAACTTACATAATAGTTGTATTACAAATTAAATTAGCACTTGCATCAGAGAAGGTGCAAGGGGTGCATCTATAGTTGTAGAAATGAAGCAATATTCACCAAAATATGATATTGTGTAAGTGTCACTTGTACTATTTCAATTAATTCAAACACATTAGAAAATATTATATATGTAAACACAAATGGAATAAACATACAAGAAAGAAAGTGGGAAACCAATGTTTATTTTTGAACAACAATGGATGTAAATTAAATTGAATCTTACATAGAGAAAGCATAGCTTTTTTTGTATTTCATTATTAGTGTCCACAAAAGAGTAGCCTATACAATACAAGAAAGATGAAATACAACAAATCGTAGGAGGAAATAGAGTTTTTCTTACATAGAACATACTAAACTTTCATCTATGCAACTTGATACTTAAGGAGAGGAAATATAGTTGCAAACAAAGAATATTCCATGATGGTTGATATGTGAAGTGCATTTAGTAGACTTAAAAAGCTATTCAATTTGAAACACAACACCATTTGACTATGTTCAAGTTAATGTAAAATGACATTTGAATATTTGCAAAATAGAAGGAAGTTATTAAAGTGTCATTGTATACCACACTTTTATTGTAGAAAGTAGTATTGTGGAGGGTAACATCAAATTAGGATGGATTTAAATTAAAATATTTTATGAGAAATGTTGAATTGGTGGATTTCTCAAAATAAATGCAGTGACAAAATGATTGGAACACAATAATCTCATCTGTTCCTTAGTATTCATCATTAGGTTGAACCTATAGAAAATGTAAAATTAAAAAGGGTTACAAACATAAATGCGGTTGAATGTAAAGAAACAAATAACTTGAACTATAACATTATTAAAAGAGGTTGTGCATAGATAGCAAATACTTGAGTAGCATGCCAGAGCAGTTATAAGCGAGTCTCTTCTTTCTTTCTAATAATGTTGAACAAATTATTTTTCATTTACAATAGCATTCAAAATGTTGATGTTTGGTAGCTTTAGTCAGATAAAACCATGGCTATATATAATTATATATGAGATATAATTACATATGAGATATATGTTTATTATGTGATATATATATATATATATATATATATATATATATATATATATATATATATATATATATATGATTCTATTTGTTATTATATAAATTATCAAATTAATGAATAGACATGTCCCATGAAGGGACATGTCTCTTCTGATCCTTTTCACATTATAAATAAAAGGTCACTTCCATTTGGATCACACATACCAAATATTATGGTAGTACTATTACATTTGCAATAGATCCAAGAAAACTAACACAAAAGAGAAGGCATGTTCAATATGAAGAAATTGTAAGAACACGACTCTAAAGACCATTATAAAGGTGAGACCATACCTTTCTCTCAACCTCTAACATGTTGGTAGTTGTGTAGCGACAATTTTGGTGTATTTCATATTAGTTATCTTTTACCAATGGTCCGTGTATCAGGTATCCTTCATTATTGTTGGATGAACATTGATTATTATAGGTCATGGTCATTTTATGCCTCAGTGGTGGCATGCAACATTTTGGTGAATCATGTTTAGGTTTGATCCTTTTTGAAGCATGTGGTTTTGATTCTGGCCTAATAGCCTTTCCTAGTATGTTCATCATAACTGTTAGCAATAAAGATTGTTGTATTGTGTTGGAATGCTCGAGGATGATTGTGTTTCTCGAGGAGGTGTGACCTACCTTAGATTTGTTTTAGCTGAAAGATTTATGGCATGCATCCAATATAAATAAAGTATCATTGCAAGTGGGATGTAACACAATCATGTGTATGCAAATTTAAGTGTTCTTTTAAAAATTTTATGTATGATCTATATGTGATGTAAGTGAAAACTTTCTTAGTTAGTTGACTCGAGGAGGTGTAGACAATAGTAAATTATAATTGTAGAGGCTCAACAACTATATCATATGGTGGTTTCTATTTCATCTACTATATAGTAGCTATAATCCTATCAATAGTGGATATTTTCTTATCAACAATGAGCCTTATTGTATTTATGGGGAATATAAACTCTAGCAATGAGGCCTACCAATAATACCCTTCTTATTGTAGTGAGTATTTCAAGCAGCAAGCCTTGTTGTACAAAGTCATCTTAACCAGTCTCAAGTCCTAATCTATGTTTCTCATTTTATGATTTTCCATATTGGATTTTCTATGTGGATCCTAGTGTTGATTATGTCAGTGTTCATGTGCTTTGATGTTTATCTTTCTTCTAGTGATTAAATGTGCTTTAACTAAAAGATCATAAGTGGTGGTTGATGGTTGTAAAGTATTAAATGATAGATCAAAAGTTTTTATAAATGTGTGCAAATTTTTAATTCACCCCCTCTCAATTATTTGGCATGTTCAACAATCTCATCAACATTACTTGTCGTTGTCCTTACAAATATTAAATGGTTAGACATATTTATGATAATGATTACTCTTTGGAATACCTTGACATCCATGATGGAACTGACCAACACCTTGGACATTAATAAGAACCCTTTAGCAACACAAATCACAAGCCCATAACATAAGAACTCCACCACTTATGATGTTTTGTTCGCTTAGCTTGTAGCATATACAATCAACAAATAGTTCATGTGGCACTTGATATCATTGACTTTATAATGTTGTATGTCATAACTTCATAACACATCTTTAGAATATTTTGACATTGACGCTTTAGATCAATACCAACCAATCAATTGCAATAATATTAAAAGCAAGGTGTATGAAGCAAATAGCCACAAGGAGAGATCGATACACACTATGAGTATTGCAAATTAGAGCTCAACCACACATGTATTTGACACAAGACAATGTTAAGTATACAAGAATTGTAAATCATGGTACACATAAAGGTAGAAATAATATCTTATTTTATTAGGTTAATGATTAACAAATGCCAAATCATGGATAAATTAGAAGCCAACGGGTCAATAATTTTGTTTGACATGTAATCAAGAGATTAAAGAATCAACTCTACATATCCCTTCAAAAAATATTATATATACATAAAGAGAAATTGAATCTCTCTTTAATGCTACCATAAATTGATATAATTGATTGAGATGTGTATGACTATAGGAAAGAAATATTTTTTTAAAAAAGAGAGTATATATATGAACAATAATAACACATATAATATATGCTTTTATTTATGGAAGTATCTTCAAATTGTGATTATTCAAATCTACATATGAGATGGACTACTTTATCATTTTATATATATCCTACAACTACAATATTTGTGGGGACTTCAGCTAGATTCTCTTTTTATAGCCCTTGGACAAGTTCATACTACTTTTCTTTTTAAATTTGCTTTTAAATTTATTTACTATTAACATTTTTCAAGTGTAGCTATTAAATACATGATAGTAGAAGAGCTATGAGAATAAAATGTAAAATAATTTCAAAGTGTCTAACTTGGTACCAAATAACTTGTTATGCACAGTGGATGTTCATTCCCATATGCTTAGAGCTAGTCTTGACCATTCTACAAGCTCCACATTTATTCCTTTACTGCTCAGTATTAGTTTTCAAAATTATAAAAATTATTCCAAAGAATAGATCATCAATCACACTTATAGACCCAATTGAGGAAGTGCATGTGTTTTTTTGTTGGGAATCACAAATAGGAGGTTCACTCTTGTACAAAATTTATGGAGGACTTATGTGGCTCATCATCTCTATCACCTTGTAAAATTTTGATTTTTTTGTTGAATAAAAGAAAAGAAAGATAACTAGAGCTACATTTATATCCTTTTTTTTTGCTAAAATGATGACTTGTTACTATGTTATATTACAGTTCTCGAAAATGACGTGCACAAAATTCAGGGAGTAATAAAATGAGTGGTTTAAGGACCCACTCCAATTGCATTCTTTCATGTGGCCTTTCCATATTATTCACTCTACCAATCAACATTATAAAGGTTACTACAGATAAGGTATCAAAAATACTTAAAAAAAAGATAATGATGATCATGCTGCAATGTCAAAGTGAATCAAGGAAATGGCTATTGGTCCAGGACCTAAGAATAAACCAAGAGTTATGATGACCTATGTTGGAAATAAGACCGTGGATTAGGGAGAGGAAGAGTAAACACCAAACAAGATGAGAGGTTAGATTACCTCACCACGAACTCAGTTGCAAAAAGAAGAAAGAAGTGAGAGGAAACAAAAAAGTTAGCAACTTCAGATTGGAAGGATGAACCAAATGATAATAAAAGATGACAACTTGACACAATTAAATAAGTATTATGATTTGTATGACCCTTTACAAAAAAGGAAATTAGAAAGTGCAATGATAAGGCACATGATAGATTTTAAGAAATATTTCATTCATGTTCATGGAAACATACCTAATGAACTTTATGAGAGGTTGAAGATAAAGAAGAAGAGAAAATGCTATACAAAAAAAAATTGTGGTAAAAAATGAAAACCAACTTGATGATATCAAGAAAAGGCTGAAACCCCATTGAGAAAGAAAATAAGACCAAGTCAAATAATGAGAGGATTATATGAAGAAGTAACAAAAGAAATAGGGGAAGAGAGCCTACCTTTGAGGAAGTTCAAGAAAAATAGAAAGAAGATTGGAATAACACAAACTTGGAAGGGGATATATCCTACAAAGACTATGCAAAATTAAGAATCCAATATTTGGGTATGTGTAGGATCATGGTATGCCAAAAAGTGGTGATGTGAACAAAATAGAGTTTGAAAATATCTAAAAGCATTTCAAAATCCACTTTGACTTTTTTCCTAAAAAGTTAGGACCAAGCCTTATCGGGTATTTGATATGAAATTGGATACCTGAAACTTGTAACTTTGATAAAAAAAAAAAAAAACCCCAAGAGCTGTTTTCACATTGCATTTTTTTGTTTAAAGAGTTGACCTCTATTCGGTTATTGGATTTCAGAACGAGTATACAATAAGGGTAAGATTTTTTGTTTTTATAAATGTTTTGAATGAATATTATTATAAATTAGTTATTTTTAATTTAATTTGTTAAAAATTAGATTTTTTTAAAATAAAAATTGTTGAAATTTAGGTTGTTTTTAATAGAAATTATGTTTTGCAAATTAATAGGTGTGGTTGACCCAAATGATGATACTGAGGCAAGAAACAATGTTCCTCATAACCTTCCACCAAACGATCCAATGCCCCCTTAAAACCGTCCATCAAACAATCCCCTACCCTCTCAAAACCCTCCTCAAATTGAAGATTTGATATTTGAAAATCTCGTCGAATTGAGGGTTTTGTGAATCACATATAATACTATACCCGCATTGGCTCCCATGTTATCCATATTAAACACCATAGTGGATAATATTGAAACATTTACCAATGAACAAAATGCTGCTCTTTGTTGGTGTGACCAAATGCATGCCATGTTTGATGATGGATTGGACTATGATGAGGTTGAGGCCCTAAATATAACTAAAGATGATATGGTTAGCATTTTTGTGGACCCAAAAACTAGTAAACAAGTTGAACGCACAAATCTCAAACTATCAATTAAATGGTGCAAAAATGAGGCTGTGTGTGAACTTTTGGGATTGTTGGTGGATGGTTTTTGACATCCCTCCACACAGTAATTTAGAGGTACCATTTACTTCATTAAAAAATTGTATATAGAATTTGTGTTGGGCCTCAAGGTGAACTATTGGAGCATGAAGCCCAACATGGGTGTAGGAGGAGGAGTTCCTCAAGATAGACCCTTTGCCCAGCAAAAGAAAGCTAGCACTTTTGTCGCCCCTATTGATGTCTCCCCCCCTCCTCGAGTGCAACATCCTAATATCATTGCAGAGACTAGCTCTTAGACTATTAGAGCCATCCATGATTGAGTAGCCTATTGATATCCTTGGCTAGGTCAGTGTTTCCTCCTCATGTTAATGATGTTGGTGTGAGTTCATCATCAGCAAGCTCATCACATGTTTGTGTGCCCCATACTTGCATAACATGCAAGAATATTTGTCTGGGTCCCATAGGTGATCTTTTTGAATATCAATTTGTATTTGAGGAGGATACACCAGATACACATACAAAGGCTACACACCCTGACGTGAGAGAGGAGGGCATGTAGAGGCATGAAGTCCTTCTATGTCAGTACATGTATAAATTTTTTTGTTATGACATATGTGATTTGAATTTAATCTTTATAATAGAGTAATTTTAATTTTTAACCCATAATGACTTATACATGTATGTGATTTTCATTCATGTTTAGTTGATGACTGAGGAGGAGCTCAAACAAGTTGATAATGTCACACTCTTGGCTATTTCATTTGGCCTTGAGACATCTATTGTACATTATGTTGTATTCTAATTATTTTTTCTATTTGATATTGTAGCATATATGGTTTCTAGTCTTTCTTTTCTCTTGCAGGCATCACCTGTAAGTGGGAGGAAGAGTGTGAGAGATGAGGCACAACCCATTAACAATGGAAAGGTAATTAGGTGCTTTCTATTTGATTAAATATTGATGCATTCTTGTAAAATGTTTGTGGTAATGAAATTTAATTACATTCTTTATTGTATAGGGCATGGCTACTAGTGATGAGTCTAGGCAGATTCCATGTCACAAACCCTTTGGCATTTCCATTCGCAGTGAGAGCCCCATCATATGTGTAAGTATCATTTATTTTTTATTTGCCTCATTTTCATAAATAAATTCAAAATTGATTTCTATGATATTAACAACTAGTATTTTGTAACTCATAGGAAACACCTAGTGTACAAGAGGTTGGATGCAAGAGTTTTGTATCTTTGCTAACACAACCATTATATCTAGAGGATAAGTCAACACATGTAAGTTGTAACTTTTGAATTCTTGATTATATGTTATAAATTTAGCATGCTATGAATTATAATGGTATAGTTTAAGTTGTAGATTCATCTAACAAACATACTTGAACATACACATGCCACAATCAATGAGGTTCAAGCATTGCCGAAGACATATGAGAGGACTCCTGACCGGCATAAGAGGTCGACAAGAGAGGTATTTATGATAAAATTTCAATACTATAAATCTTCATTAAGAAAAGATCATTATGCATTTGAGAAATTCAATGTTAGATACATAGAATCATAAAAATTTAGTAGTCTAACTTTGGGTTTTCCATTTTTGTTTATGTAGGAGGCATCTGATCCACCTAGTGCAGTGAAGAGGCTGCATTTTGATCATCTGCCAGTAGCTTAGGATAGTATAGTTGTCATAGGATGTGTCATGAGACATTTTGAGATGGCATATGCCACATTGTTTACAAAAACATTGATATTATACACATTCCCATGGCATGATTAGCCACATTTTGTTAATGGATCTATGTATTTTGATATATATTTGTGTAATTTATCTATGGATACATGAACTGTGATATATATTTGTGTAATTTGTCTATGGATACATGTATTTTGATATATATTTTTTGTCATTTATGTGCACAATGATATACATATTAATTTAGTATAGTATTGTTCAATTTATCATGGATCATGTGTATTGTTTATGTTTATGGAATATCATTCATTTTGATCATGTTTGCTATATTCAATTCAAATGCAATAATTTGTGAGTAACATTTATCAAATTTTGATGCAATGTTTAATTTGAAATGCTATCATATATGTTTAATTTGAAATAATCTCTGCAATCCCTTAAGATGTCACTATGGTTCACCTGTGCAAATGCACTTAGAGCACCTTGAAAATGAGACAAGTTATTGTAGGCCTCAACATGATCATCTTGTAGCATTCAATGTTTCGTTGATAGCCCCCACAAGCTCTGAGTTATGACCCTTGTAAGATCGACCTCGAGACACACTTAAAGCACCTTGGAGACTCTTCAGTACGGGGTGACCATGAACAATGGAGGCTCTTCATGGCTAGAACGAGAGTGTCACTAGGGTTCACCCACCCATCCGAAGCTAATGGCACCGACGGTTTGATGCCAAGATTAGCTATTTCAAAGTTACACTGTGATGCACCTATGAACTGAGGCACACTGCGAGTTTTGACATCGAGCGAGATCATTGTGCCGAATCCAAATGGAATGTATTCTCTTGAAAATGAGGTATGTTATTGTAGGCCTCTACATGACCGTCTTGTAGCATTCAACATTTCATCAATATCCCCCACGAGCTCCAAGTTACGACCCTCAGAAGATCGACCTCAAGATGCACTTAGAGCACCTTGAAGACTCTTCGGTACAGGGTGTGATGTACTACAAGGCTTGCTCACACTAACTAGTCCTTCTTAGGACTTCCAAAGGTAAAATTTAAGACCTTTCTTTTTTCTTCTTGCTTCTTCCACTTTGGATCCAACTAAGATCCACCTCCTTCACCTTGGTACATCAACTTTACAAAGAAAAATAAGAACAAGTGCTATTATGAGACTTTACTACACATTCGGCTTACCAAGCCCACATGACATTTTGGAAATGAAAGAAAGATTCAAGGCTTCCATCAACATCATGACATTGATATGTATGAGTTTGGATCAACCAAAAACTCTACAATAACTAAAAATCAATTTCTCAAACAAGTTTTAACTAGATGTTGTTGTTAGCACATTAAAATCATAGTCATAGCAAGGTCATTGCACACCTTATATAGGCGCTTCCAACCTTTTATGGTCATGCTAAACCCCTAAATAACTCTCTTCACTCATTTTCAACTTTGCAAGAAAAAGTTACAAAAGTTGCAAAATTGTAATTTTGTAGCTTTTGCAATTTTGAGCAATTTTTGCTATTAACTTAAAATTCTTAATTAGATGAGTTCACCAAACTTGGTAAGGGGTCCTATTAGGTTGATTTAGAAATTCCAAGATGGATTTTGACCCTTGGACAACTTTTCTACCACTTTTGGTCAACCTAACCCCTATTGAGCAACGTATACGCATAACAATAACTTAGGAGAAACAAACCACTTATAAAAGGTAATTTAACCTTACCTAAGGACCTAATAGGTTTTATAAAACCACTAGTTATGTGGCTAGAATCACTACAAGCCAAAATGACAAGAAAGAAGCACTGGGTACAAACTAGACTATCTAGGTGCTCCTGTACTAGGGTGGCCATGGACGATGGAGGTTCTCCGCGGCTAGAACAAGGGTGTCACTAGGGTTCACTTGCCCATCTAGAGCTAATGGCATTGAAAACTTGATGCCAAGATTAGCGGTTTCAAAGTTACACTATGATGTACCTATGAACTGAGGCACACTGCGAGTTTTGGCATCGAGCGAGATCATTGTGCCGAATCCAAACAGAATGTGATCTCTCAAAAATGCGATAGGTTATTTTAGGCCTCAACACAACCATCATGTTGCATTCAAAATTTCATCAATAGACCCTACAAGCTCTAAGTTACGACCCTCGAAAGATTGACCTTGACATGCACTTAGAGCACCTTGGAGACTCTTCGGTACGGGGTGGTCACGGATGATGGAGGCTCTTCATAGCCAAAACAAGGGTGTCACTAGGGTTTAACCACCCATCCAAAGCTAATGGTGCTGACAATTCGATGCCAGGATCAACAGTTTTAAAGTTATGCTGTGATGCACCTATGAATTGAGGCACATTGCAAGTTTTTGCATCGAGAGAGATTGTTGTATTGAATCCAAACAAAATGTGATCTCTCAAAAATGAGATAGCTTATTTTAGGCCTCAGAATGACAGTCCTATATCATTTGATTTTTCATCGATAGCCCCCATGAGCTCCAAGTTATGACCCTTGAAAGATTGACCTTGACACGCACTTAGAGCACCTTGGACACTCTTCGATATGGAGTGGCCACGAATGATGGAGGTTCTCTATGGCCAAAACAAGGGTGTCACTGGGGTTCACTTGCCCATCCATAGCTAATGGAACTGATGATTTGATGCCAAGATCAATGATTTCAAAGTTACATTGTGATGCACCTATGAATTGAGGCACACTGTGAGTTTTGGCATCGAGTGAGATTTTTGTGTTGAATCCAAATAGAATGTGATCTCTCAAAAATGAGATAGGTTATTTTAGGCCTCGACATGATCATCCTATAGCATTCAATGTTTCATCGATAGCCATCATGAGCTCTGAGTTACAACCCTCATGAAATTGAGCTTGACACACACTTAGAACACCTTGGAGACTCTTTGGTATGGGGTGGATGTGAATGATGGAGGCTCTCCACAGCTGGAACAAGGGTGTCACTAGGGTCTTTACTATGAAAAGTCTCTTGATGATTTTGGAAGACCACTAGCACCACAATTCTCCAACATTTCTTTACTATGCAAAGTATAACAGATGGAGCGTAATAGTTCATGGTGTATAGAAAACTCGACATGATATTTGCAACAGCATGTATTTCAAATTTTAAGTGGCACACAATAAAATGGCTTCAAATATTCAAAAGCCCTTTTTGATATATGTAAGTTTAGATGACTCTCTCAAAATTGTTTGAACAACATAGTTTGGCTTACCTCCAAATAATGTTTAGGATGTGGCATGTAGTCTCTAATGCCAATTCTCAACTTTAACACATCTTTAGCATTAGGTTGAGCTAGAGTGCCAAAATTGTGTAATTTCTTCCTTCACATCATCAGATAGCTTCTTATCAAAATGTGGAAGTCTCTCACCAAAAGACCATGTTTCATTTTGAAGAGGATCATCAATTCTCTCTTGTCTACTAAGTGCTCTTCTCAAAGTAGTATGATTTAGGTTCCAATCAATACAAGTTTATCTCATATATCTACCCTTTCTCAAATGATGACTTACCAAAGAGGTTGTAATAACCCTTTCGAGTAGTTCTCTTGTCCTTCTCCCTACTATTTTTCCTAATGCTATTGAGAGCACTCACTAATACATTAGGGGTCAATTTGTGACAGCAAGCAAATGTAATGTAGTTTTGGCCTTTTTTTTTCTTCAATTATAGCTTGACGATGTTGCAATTGCGATGCTAACGGGATATAAGAGAAAAAAAAAAGAAAACACTGCTCATTTGTTATACAACATCACCTCATTTGATATTGAACCCGTTCCGCTACTAGACGCAATGTTGACGGATGGATGGGTGATTTAGGGCAATTTTGGGGTGAGGCCATTTTCAGACTGAGTTGGCTTTGGTTTTGCTGGTGAAGGGGAGCAATGGAGCTGCTAAAGAAGCAGACAGAGTGGAAAGCCTCCTAGGCTAACCCCCCGTAGGTTTTGCTCAATTTTTCTCCGTAGGTCTTGTATTATTTTGTGAGTATCCACACTTCCCTTGTTTCATCTTTTCATTTTATTGTATTATTACAAGACCTCAACCCTAGATACTATTGCAGTTGCGTGAATTGAGAAATCCAACTGCAAGAGATGTTATTGTAAGTTGATTTTTAGAAAATCCAATACGAAAGGAGCAATATTAGAGCAAAGCAACAAACTTTCTAATCTGAAAAAAATCGAAATTGGTGTTTGGAATTGTTGCACACACCTAGTCATTACAGGTGAAGATGTTCAAGGGTATCAGACTTGAAATGGTATCCAGAATATATCCTTCAAGGATTCAATGTAGAAAAATATATTGAATAAAATAATCCTGTAATGTTCAAAGAAATTATACCCTTCAACTCTTCCATTTATATTAGTTGCTACACCAGTGCATATCGCCATGAATACAACTTGGTAAGCACTAACTTTAACACTGCATTCTTCTGCCCTACACATTTTCTCCTTCTATGACTTCTTTCAATCCAAGTATATGATAGTAAAACCCCAGTTGTGATTGCTACATGTTGACAAACAAAATTAAGGGTAGGTTATTTTTATCCAATTTCAGGGATACCTACTGATAAGAAAAATTAAGGGCAGTTTAAGTTAACAAGATTTATAGGTTAGTAAGGTCCGAGATTCAAAAAACTAAATCATAGTCAATTCAGGAGCAATTCTTTTGTCAGAGTTTGTTTGGTAGTTTGGCTCCAGTTTTTGTGCCTTAGGAATATTTCTTGGGAGCTTCTTGTAAAAAAAAACAATGAATTTGGAAGGCATTGATAATCTTAGGGTATGGCATTGCTAGTCCTTTAATCCAAAATGTTGTTTGATTCATAAACATTATTTGAAACATGGAGCCAACGTAAAATCCAGTTTGAAACTCTAAATGTTGTCTCTATGCTTTTTACTTTGTGTCACATTTGTCGTATCATTCAACATTCCTGAACTCTCAAGAATTAGTCCTCATAAATTATTATGCGATTAATCTAGAATTTGAAGATTCTTGAACATAAACAACTTTGGTGAGAGAATGTTTTACAACTCATTAAATGACAAGCTGAGAGATCATAACTCTGCTAATTCTCCAATCCAAATTGAGATACACCCCTGAATTTTGTTTTGCAAGTCAAATACTCAAAGTTTTGTGCAATTTGCAATAGGAGGAGGAATAATAGCTTGCAATTTTTTCTTTACTCAAATTTAGTGTCTCAAGTAGAGGAAGATTCCCTAACTCTTCTAGTACCCCACCTTTGAAATAATTTTGAGTCAAATTCAAAATTCTCAATTGAGAACATCTGACAAAATTTTAAGGAGTAACATCACTTAGTGCATTCTTTGAAAAGTCCACAAATACTAAAATATTATTGGCAAGACATATAGATAGCGGAATAGAGCCAGTTAACAAGACAGTTGCAAATTTCGCATCACTGGAAATATATTGAAGAGCCTCCATGTTTTACCTATTATAATCTTTGTAATATATTGCTACAGATTGCTAACCAAAGCTCCAAAACAATTTTCAGTAGAAATAATATCAACAAAAAACATTAATCATATTTAATTCAGTACAAATAAGCTCTTATGTTTGCACTCTTGAAATGCAAACTGTTAAGAAGATTCTATCAAGAATATGTATCTGGGGCAATTGAAATGTATTTTGAAATTCTCACATACATTCTACTCATTATCGAAATTATGCAAGAAATATATATTTTATTGTGTAGATCCACCAAATATTGGTCACCTTTCAAAGTGATAAGAAGTTGCTTCTTGAATAAAATCTGATTGCGCAGAATTATCTTGATTGTTAACAAAACGTTATATCTTTAATATTCAATTGCAAGCATTTAGGGAAAACTGGAATCAAATGCAATATGTGGACAGTTAATTTTGAGAAATTTGGTCAATAAAATAAAGGAGAGGAAGAATCAGTTCAACCCATATAACAACTACTTCGTGGGACTTCTAACTGTATGTAAGAAGTTAAATATAAAAATTCAAATACATCAGGACCAACATAAAAGCTTCATGAATTCAGCATTCAAAAAGATATTGGATAAAACTATCCATCAAAGTAAAACACTTGTACCTTGATTTTAGGTGAAAGCACAACATTGCAATCACGCTGGCAAATCCAACTCCAAAACACAACCCCACTGACACTGCCCACCATTGGTCCATCTCGTCTGCATCTCCATCTGCATCTGTCACTTCTGTGTTGTTCCTTTGTGTTTGGCCACCTATTTCACCCCCACCAAATCTCATTGCTCCATTTTCAATATGTCCTATGGATGTCCCTATCTAACTATATATCTTTTAAATGCATATAATAACTAATTTATGTGCTTTTTCATGACTATGTTTGACTCATATAATTGTGATCTTTCTAGCACTATGATGTTGTTTAATATGTCTTGCTAAAGCTTGTAAATTTTGTTCCTTTTTCCATGTCATGTAATATGTCTTGCCTTGTTGCTTATATGTTTTGAAATTTCTGTTAGGCCTTGTATCTTGTATAATTTGATTGTTGGAGAGCTTCTATAGCTAAGCAAGAAGGCCGTTGCACGAGTTATAGCTGCGCGCTCCGGTATGAAAATTGTATATTTTTTAATCTAATGTATATTTTAACTAGACTTTTAGCTTATATGTTTTGAAATTTCTTTTAGTGGCTTAATGTTGTAAGGTCTCTTGAAGTAAGACTTTCGAGCAGTTGGTCAAAGTTTTACAAATAATCTTATCCACAAATTTGCCTAGAGCAATTAATTGAATGTTATAAAAGGTGATTGGGTTAAATGTCTTAGGAATAAAGTCAAAGAAAGTATTTTTAAAATATTAAAGTATTTAGCTAGGTCTAAGAAGATTTGTGTACTTTCGATAGTTTTTCTTAGTTTGTGAAAGTTGTAGACCAAAGTTTTCATAGCCTGATTTTTTCTTCCTGCGAAGAACGATCATGTCAGATAATATAACTGAAGAACAAAATAGGGAGACAATAGCTAGATTGTGGTCTAACTTGAAAAGAAAAGGTGATGGAAAATTTTATTGTCCTTACAAAATTTGTAAGGGCTTAAACCATAGAAGATTTCTATTCAAAACAGTTAAGAGACATTGTAGGGAGAATGGTCACATTGAAGGGGGGCATGACTATCATCCACTGATAAGTTGTTCATTATATCATTTTAACAATTTATATACATATGAAATCACTTGATGATGAGTTGATGATCATGGTTTATTTATGTTAATAAATTTTATATAGGTTGATCTCCCCAGGGAAGTACATGAAATGAACCACAACAATTCGAAGAATATAGTTTTTGAAGTGGAGGAACATGGAGGTGTGAATATCCAAGGTGAAGATAATGATCCGATGGAAGATGACGATCATGCGCTAGAAAACACAATTGAAGATGATGATATAAATACATTGATCCATGACACATTTAGTCCAAGTGTATCTGATCATGATGATGATGATAGCCTCGATGTACCTCTACTTGAGAAGGCATACGAGCCCCTATAAAAAGACTCCCAAACAACTCTTCTCTCTGCTGTATTGTTGTTGTTGAACTTGAAGGTTATGAATGGTTTATCCAACATAAAAATGTCATGTATGTTAAGGTATGTCATATATGTCTTTATAGTTAACAAAGAGTGAATAATGTACCACTAATATTGTTTCTATTAACAACTTATATTTTTTGCTGTAGATTGATAGGCAAGTTTTTGTTACCAACATCAAATATTCTACCTCGCTCATATTGAGAATTATTTGCTATTATGAAAGATATTGAAATGGAGTATGAAGCAATACATGCTTGTCCCAATGATCATATTATATATTATAAATAACATGAATTTGCAACACAATGCCTTGTATGTCATACGAGTAGATATCGAACAGATCGACTAACAAAAAAGGTGCCTCAAAAGGTTCTTCGTTACATCCCCATTATTCCATAAATGCAACAATTATTTAGGTGTAGTAGATTGGATCAATTATGAATTATCATGCATGCAATAGAAGTCGAGATGACATTATTTGAATCCCTATGGATGGTTCAACATTTATGCACATAGAGAAAAAGTGGCAACACTTCAAAGAAGAACCTCGTAATCTCAGGCTTTCATTGGAAGTAGACAGTGTCAATCCATTTGAGAGATGAGATCTGTTTACTCGGTGTGGCTTGTTTTTGTTATCAACAATAACATTCCTCCGTGGATGTCAATAAAGAGGGAGCACATTATGTTGACAATGATTGTTCCAGGTATCTTATCATTTGATAGTTATTAATTTACATGTACTTACAAATCTTGTAGTAAAATGGTCACAATAATTATGTAAAGTTTCTGTTCATTCAAGTAGGTAAATATCAAGTAAAATATATGAATGTATATACTGAGCCTCTTATCGACGAGTTGGTGGAGTTATGGAACGGTGTCACTATGTATGACGTGTCTAGACCAATACGACAAAGACAATTTCAATTCCATGGACAATACATGATGCCCCAGGGCTAACACATTTTTGTGGTATGTTATATTGAGTTCAAGTTGCGCACGATAATTCTAATTATAAAAATCAACATATTTAATAATCCAATTATATCATTATCTTGTAGGTCTTCAAAAAAAGGGAAAATTTGCATGTCCAGTTTGTGGTCCAAAGATGAAATCTTGTCATTCAAAAAGTTTAGGAAAGCAGGTGTTTGATAAGTGTAGGCACTTCCTCCACAGGAATCATAAGTATTGAAGTATGGAAAAACATCTTTTCAATGGAAAAGAAGAGACTACATCAAAGCCACAAAGAATGACACCTCGCCTATGGAAGTTGGAATATAATAGAATTAATCGTCGAGGTAATGCCATTCCACCTAATGGTTTATGTTTGTAATTTATATATTTCTATTGTGATTTTTGTTTACTAATTGTGTAATTGATGATCATGAAGGTCATCAAGGCAGTACTGACAACCTTCCAAAGGGACTAAAAAGCTAGCCCAGACAATTTAGTAGGTTGACCTACTACAAGCACTTACAAATTGTGCATTTGTTTGATATTATGCATATTGGAAAGAATATAACAGAGACATTGTGGAAAATATTGGATGAAAGGCGTGACAAAGAAAAAATTGTCAAAATTTGTAATGACATTCATGAATCCAATCATGCATTGAAGAATTTCATTCACTCAAATAGCAATAGAGATCATATTAATATAAGTGCCCTTCCTTGGTTATTAACGGAGCAACAAAGTGATGCCATAAAAGAAGTCATACGAAAAATTTGATTTCCCACAAGATTTGCTATGAACATAAACAATCTCATATAAAAAAAAAGTGAGTTTGGGCCAGGGCTCAAAATGCATGATTGGCATACTTTTGTCAAGGTAAGTTATGTTCTTCTGTATTTACAATATATTCATAAACTACATGTACTGTTCGTTATGTTATGTTAGAAAACAATGAAATGATTGGTTTATAATTACTGCAGTACGTGCTTCCTCTATCTCTCCCAGAGCACTTCAACAATAACATCAAACAAGTGATATATGATCTTGGAAAATACATGAGGTAAGCAGTAATATCTATTCAATTTGTTGTATATATTTATTATATTCATGATTTTTTTTTTTTGCTATGTAATCTATTGTATATTATTTTGTAAAGTCTCATATCTATATATTTGTTGTGACTTAAATCTCTTAATGTAGGTGGTTGTCATCTAAAGAAATACATAAAGAAGATATAAACTATTGGAAGAGAAGAATTCCTCATTTACTATGTGAAATGCAAAAGTGTCTACCTCCAACTTTTTTCAATGCATAGGAACACTACCTCATACACCTAGTTGAGGAGATTGAATTGTGTGGACCTGTACACACTAGGTCAATGTGGATGGTTGAGAGGCACTTGAAATATTTGAAGGCTTTGGTTTGATAAAGAGCACATCTTGAGGGTTCTATGGTAGAGGGATATATGGTATATCAGACTATGGTGTACATTACTGAATATCTTCCTAAGTTTGCATCAAATATCCATGTAGATCACATTTGGGATCTCGAGCCTTTTAAAAAATTAGAAGGGGAGTACTTGATGGGGAAAGGTACATTGAGGAAAGTGAGAGGTAATAAATTATAAGATTTTATTGTAATAAATTATTTCTTAATCTTCAAAATAAATCGGTTGTAAGTTGTCTAATTTTTTTTTGTACAGGTGCTCAAGAGTGGGATGCACTGCATTTGTATATTGCAAATAATCTTGATTGGATAACAGTATGGATTGAATTATGTGAACATTCTAGTCGCACACTAACATGGGAAGGTGTATCTTCATTGGTTAAAGAAGCTCATCGTAATGGAGATTCCAATGTTACACAAAGAGATAGATTTAGCACGTGGTTTAAGAGATTTTTTGGTACATACAAATTTATTAATCACCCGTATGTTTATCAACTCACGATACAATAATTTTGACATCTTTCACATATTATTGCAGGTTAAACACCACAAGGCTATGTTCTATAATGGTAAAAAATTTCACGTCAAAGTGTTGGATGACACGAAGAAAACTTGTGATTCAGGAATAACTGCAATCTTTCATGTGACTAATATTTCATCTAGAAATGACTTACATCCTCGAGAGTCTAAAAATTGATACTATGGCATTTTGGATGATAGACTTGAGTGTGACTTTAGTTCCTTCAAATTAGTACTCTTTTTTGTCAAATGGTACAAGCTACACCTTAATCCAAATGATCCTGATAGAACTGTTATTGAACATGATAATGGATTTACAATGGTTAATACAAGGTCGTTTGAGCCAATTGGGGATGAGCCCTATGTTCTTTCAAGCCAATGTGAGCAGGTATTTTACTCAGAGGTTCCACATAATCCAAGTTGGTCATTTTTTGTTAGACATGAACTGAGAGGAAGGCCAATAAAGTATAATGCGATGGAAGAAGAAGATACTGAAGAAGTAGAAGATGATGCAGATGGTGATCACGATCGACAGTTATTGGATGATGTTCCTGACACAAATTTTCATGAAGGAGGAGAAGAAGAAGATGATGATGATGCTGCTACTGATGATGATGATGAAGATGATGTTGATGTTGATGATGATGACGATGAAGACAACAATGATGATGAAGACAACGACAATGATGGCGAGGATGACGACGATGATGATGATGATGACGATGATGATGATGACAAGGATGATGATGATGATGATGATGATTATGATGATGATGATGATGATGAAATTCAGAGGTATGCCATCAATCCTTAATCTATTTAATATTCATTTCTTGATAGAAATATATTTGTCTTATATGGTTACATAGTTTATTCATTATCTATTTAAAAGCTACAAGTTTCAACTACAAATAGAATACTGCTAATCTAAATTAACTATTAATCTAAATTAATTAAATAAAACTATTTAAAATACATATTGATGCGTGAATATATTGAGTCTTATTTTCTTTAAGGTCAAAAGCATTTGTAAGTGTTTAGTTTAGAAAAGGGAATTCATTAAATATCTATAAAAGGGAGTCATACCTAGAATAAAATTCATAGGGAAAACATAATATAAGTTCTTACCCAATTTGTTGGTTAATAATTCTGCCTCTATAGGTGATGCAGAGACCCTAGGTGGACTTGCAATCATTCATAACAAGAGGGACTTCCATAGTGTTCTCACAACACCAACCAAGCATCTTCATAAGATCCCTCTCCTTGATCCAAGCCAACTCCATAACCTATCAGAGTGCACACCAAATCCTTATGCCACCTTAGGTTCTACATCTTTGGAATAATCCCATGAATGTCCCTCAATCCATCCAATGGATTCATCCAAGCAATCTAATCAACAAACTATCAAATGCTCACAATGCCTCAATAGGCACCAAACTTGACTTCACCTTAACTAGGTGTTTCCTCCACCTCCACACACATCAAAAAACTTCAAATAGCATGTCCCCAAGGTGACTAAGCCCTCAACTCATTAGCTGATACAAAAACCTAGTTTTAGCCCTTCATTAGGCCTACTTCCCTAGTAGGCTTATAATGTGAGCCAGATTTAAGTGTTATATTGTGTACCTTTTAATTTTTTTAATTTTTATGTGATGCTTATGATGGATGTGATTATGATTATGATGTGATTATGCTCACGGTAATTGAATTACATTTGTAGGAAATTGAACCCCTTTCAGGAGCATCCCACACAGTCTCATGGATCGACAGGTATAAGTCAATACTCCTTATAGACAGTCTATTTAATACACTTATCAATGGTAAGATTGATGTCTTCTAAGATCTCTCCCATTTGCAGGTACTAGTGAATAGGTATTTTTCAGAAGTGTCTTCCTCGAGTGAGGGAAATATAGGAATAGAAGAGGAAAGTGAGACATGTAGTTTATCTAGAATAGGGAGATTAACTAGAGGTCAAAGGACTAGAAGGAAATTCAATAAACACATGAAATTTTTCCTTGTTCAAGGGGGGTCATGTTCTTATGATGATGAGATAGAAGGCAACATCGAGGTGCCCTTGAGGTACCAACATCTACAGAAACATTGGGTACCCAAGGAACTTCCTCCAATAAACACTGATTTTTGTGTTAACGAGAGGATATATCACATAACACCATCATCATTACATGGTTTGCGCCTATTTTCTATGGATGACATAAAGGTGTCTTACAAAAAAGTTTCTAAATTGATGGAGTATGTTGGACCATGTTACGATTACAAAAGTTGGATGCATATTGTTCAATATAAAAAAAGTATGTGTAGGTATGCCCTCTCGAAAAATTATATACAACAACAAGACAATAATCAAAATAAAAGTGTGGCTATATACATTGATGGAAGGCTAAAAGCAATAGGGAATATTGTAGGTTTATAAATAGTACATGACCTGGGTCAACTATAAAGCAACCCAATTGCATATTTGAGGCACGCGAGGGAAATTGTGTATTCATCTGTGCGATAAAATTAATACGTTCAGTGGAAGAGCTTCTTATTGATTACAATTTGAACCGCATAGATACAAACGAGGCTACTATCATGGGGGTGGTACATACTATTAAACCAACTTCTAATCAATGACTCCCACATACCATTTAGTCAATAAATTTTTGGCTAACATTTTTAGACTTGATCTTTGACATAGGGGCACAATATGGAGCAACCGCCCGGAGGGGATGCTGGTAATGTTCCCGGTGCATCTACACATGAGTAGGTAAAACTCATTGTAATTGTGCAAACTAGATAGAAGAAAAATGTTATTTTTTTAATGTTGTTTTCTTCATTATTTTGGAGTAATTTTGATAATACTAATACTATTGTTGTCACAGAGGGCTAGTGGTTGGAGGGAGGGAAAGGAACCTACAGTCCCTCAGTAGCCCCCCCTAAGGAGGACCCTTTCTATATTGATTTAGTAGAGACCGATGACCTGATCGGTTCGATTAAAAAGGTGCTAAAGAAAATTGGCAAATAAATTATATGTTTGGCAACCATAAAGTGTACTACTCAGTAAATAAAAGATAAGGGATCTGAATCATTGCACACCTCTGAAACCTTAAAAGTAAGTATTAATGAAATTTTTAATTATAACAAGAGTTCAATAATGGTTTTTATGTTATGCTCTTTTATGGCATTAATTAAAATATGGATGCATTGTCTTTACAGAGTTTTTGGCGTGATTTCGAGTCCCATTCCCATGATGAGGCTGCTGCAGGTGGTTCAGGTAGATCGCATGTTCCATTCCCCACTTGTGTTTTCCACTAAATATATATAGGAATGATCATAATCATTGACAATACATGCTCGAACAATACTTTTTTTTAATGCTCTAACAATCTTGTCCATGCTAGTCCATGCGTTCTATATTTATGCATCCTCTAACAATTTTATTCTTTAGCATCAAATCAATTGTATCCTATAACAACGCCGCCTCCATCCAGGACAACCACAAATCTCTTTCCGACTGGTGAGTCGACTACACGCAGTTTATAGGCATCGATTGTTGCACCATCTACTAGTACACAAATCCCTCTTTTTCTCTCTTTTGTTATGTATTTAAGTGTTATCATTTAACAATTTTTTTTTACAACTTTTTAACAACAATTATCATTTATTCTTTTATACTTTGTGATAAAGACTTATGAAACTTATGAAACTTTTTGCAATAGGAGCTACAACATCATTTCCTGGATGTTCCTATGTTCTTAGTATGGGAACAGTGAAGGATGTCATATTGATCATCAGCAACGATGAAGGCATTCCATTAAAAGTAGCCAAAGTTCCAGGTACTTTAAAGTTATTATTATTCTATAGTGATATAATAGTAATTTAGTTTTTGATCACTCTTCATATACTAATGATCCCATGATTGTTTTGTAGGGAATGATGTTTTTTGGATAAAACTTGTTGATGAGTGTTTGCGAATATTCGGGCCCGCCCTGCGTACCTGGTGGAACATCATATCCTAACTAAAACCCAAACCACTATTTTGATTTCATATCATTGCTAGAATAGTTTTCCTTTTCATCCATTTCTTGAACTATATTAAAGGTAGCTTCACTTCATTTATGAGTCTAACATGTTTTTTTTTAACTTAAAAGGTGGAATAACCAAGACAAAAAGTTGAAGGATGATCTTATAGAGAGCATGACCCAACTCTTTGGACCTTGTGCATTCGAGAGAAACAAGCTCCTTGAAAAAGAAGGTTTATGTTTGAAGTATATTAGGGACTAGTACAGAAAAAATTTATAGGATAACCCCAAGTACGAGCGTTCGACCTGTGTTCTTGAGGCTGAGTGGTAGGCTCTGATTTTGGATGGAAAGTATAAAGCTAACAAGAAAAATAATATTACACCAGTAGAGAGTACAACAAGGTATGTGATACTATTGAGAATGTAATTATGTACTAATTAACCTCTATATTTATACTATTTAACATATTTCAAACTTTTCATAGATTGCCTGACACATCAACACTAGAAAAGCACAAACACACAAGCTCGGCTTTCGTGGTTTTTTGAAACTTCAAGCATGAGTTGTAAGTATTAGTAAATGAAAAATTGTATCAAATTTTATATATATTGTGATGGGAAATGCTAGGATAGACTAGCTTGTCTATGCTCTTGATCCTCAACTTGGATCTCAGTGTTCCTCCACACCAATATATGATGCAGAGTAACATGATTTGGAAGCACCAACAAACTCCTAGCACCTTGGAACAACTAAGTAATCCAAGTTATCACCCCAATCCTCTATTCTCCACAAGAACATTCAAGGCTTGATTCACCTTCAAACAAGGAACTAATTTGCTATTACAACTACTCCTTTAATTCATGGACCCAACTCATCACATAAGGCTGCATACTAGTTACTTCTCCCTTGTACCATTCAAGGCCTCATACACCCAACCTTGACACCAAGTGTTTTGGACAAATCCAACCCTCTAACATAAATGGAAACCAAAACAAACATCAACACAACCCAAAACAAATCAGGTCTAAGGAAAACTTGCTGTTACCAATCACAGGGCAGATTGCAACACTTGACCTTTATTCTACACACCCAACCAAGAGTGCAATTGGATCCTCTAGGACTCCCAAACACCAAAGATAGTTTAGAACAACTCCAACATGACCAAAATAAGGTGTAACAAGGGTTGGAAACCCTGCTAACTATTTACCATTTCCTTTTGATATTTTAACTACCCTCTATTGGTTGATGAAACAACGCAAGTAAAATTCACCATACCACACAAAAATGCAAGGCTCAGAGTTCAAGAGATGCCTCATAGAAGAGGATAAGAGAATTGGCTTCCAACAAGGCTATAGTGTTGAGATAATGGGTGTTGCACACATTGCATAGTATTATTATATTTTATTATTTTATTTTATTATGTAATGTTGTGCCTAGATGGACGTGCAACATGTAAAGATTCCCATGAAATATTCTTGATGAGTTGTATTGTAACATTGTGATAATATTTCATGTAATTATTTAATGTTGGGTAAAAGAATTAAATGCCCAATATTAAATGTGGGGTCAGTGGGTTAGGTAGCAATGGTTTTTAAGCACATGGTTTATGTAATACCACTTGGTGGTTTTGTGGGACTTGCTACTATATAAGCAGCCACAAGGGTAGTTGTTGTAGAAGAGTAAGAGTGAGAAAGGCAAGAGTCGAGTGGGACAAGGCTTGACAGATAGCCAAGGAGCATTTGTGAAGGCTAGAAGCATGGCATGGGATGTGTGGATTCATGCTTGTTCACATAGTTTGCTCGGTTGTGGCTATGACCATGAAGGCTTCCATGGTTGTATTGCAATGGTATTTTTTTGCTGAATAATACATGGTGATGGATGCTTTTGGAGGCTGGGTTTTTCCCTCAATGAGGGTTTTCCAGGGTATATCTTGTGTCACAATTTTGTGGGTATGTTGTCTATTCTCTTGCATGTGGATTTTAATTCCATATTTTTTTTTCAGATCTATTATGGGTTATGTGGAAATGGTTATATTCTTTGTTGCCAAGTTTCTTTACATATAGAGCCATGGCTGAATGACTACGAGCTAAAATCAATGTGGAAGGTTCTAATAATGATGCATCTGAGCCACAGGTAAATAAGCTAAATGAAATTTATTTCAAATTGAATAATTTACCAATTAGTCTATTTGATGTTATGTTCTAATATAAAGTGAGTATATCTATTTTAAGCAAGCAATGATAACAATGCGTAGGATGTTGGAATGTAGCCTAACAATCCTTCTACACAATCTGTGGATGCTAAAGGTTTGCATGATGTGCATCCCAGTGGTGGAGGTATACATTTGCTATTAAATTTTTTATATGTAATTGCAATTGGTGTTTGGATTAACATAACATTTTGTATAGCAACTGTAGAGGATCGAGGGGTTGATGTTCATGAGCATGTTGACGTTGAGTCCAGACAAAATGATGTGGTCAGATCAGGTAAAGAGCACCACAGTTATGTTATTTAAAATAATTAAATACTTGTAACAATTATAATAATAATTTTTAATTTAACTCTTTTATTTTTTATTACAGAGGACCCCCCTTTGTAACATCATAGGAATTTGAGATCATCAAGAATAGAGAACAAAACAACTGATGAGTGGGGAATTGATGATGACACTGATGCTCCTCTTAGAGCTTACATAGAAAAAAGAAATATAAAGAAAAAAAAGAGAAATTATTTTCATCTACATACCTTAATTGATAATGACTGAATTTTATATCTCAATGAATTTAATTATGTGCTAATGAATGTTCATGAATTATGTGTTAATGCAGAATATTGATGAATGTTGCATGTTAACGAATCTAATGTGTTAATGAATGTTATCATGTGATATTGATTGAATGTTACATTTTATTAATGGTTGGAAGAATGAATGAATGTTAGATGTTAACGGGGAATGTAAAGTGATGTTAGGGGGAGGGGGGTGGGGCCAAATGAGCTTCCACCTTCATGTGGCTGGCCCTATTTAGTAGAGAATATTAAACTATTCTCGAAACAAAGTGAAGCTCAATAAGATACTAAATATTTCTGTATTTTGTCCTATGTTTAGACTATTGTCCTATGCATCTAAGGCTTCATGCTTTGAACTGTCATGAAGTTCTAAAATTGTAGCTTTTTTATTGCATCCTTGGATCTCAACACTGTCTTGGGACTGTGTTATCACCAATTATACAACAGTCGACATTCATGAGAGAGATCTAATGCACAATCCCTGGATAGCAACCTAATAAGATCTTATGGCCTATTAGAAAAGCTTCCTCATGGATCCATGGAAGAAATTGATCATGTTGAAATTCCCATAGTTTGGTTACCCAAAGATGGTTATAACTGAACATTCATGATAGGTAGAAAAAGAATGTGAAAGAAGCTTTGGGATTGAACATTCTGTGTAAAGTAAATGCCTGAAAGGAATGCTTTGAATCTCAAAAAAATCAATAGACATTTCATGACTATTCTGATAGTTATCCAAATATGTACAAGAGCTTTAGAAAACATTAAATGATGGATAGGACTGATGAAAAGAATCACAAGAAGGCAAAAAAATGAGGCTCTTTGAACAACATATAAAGCTACATGAGTTTGAATAGAAAATGATGCTGATGTAGAATAAAAGTCTTGAGATGCATTCTATATGTCCTGATTGGAATAACTTTTGTTCTCCTAGTATTAAATGGTTGAGGATCTTTTAGAGTGTATTCTGAGATAAAACAGAGAAGTGTATCAGAGAAGGAAAATAATTACAATTGCCCAAGACATGAACTTTACAATCTTGTTTAGACATATGTCTACAATGATATACCCAAATGCCTCAAAAAGAACCCCCAAAAATATCACTAAATAGTAGATGACCTAAAACTTAGAAGAAAGTGAGAATTACCAATTTTCCAAGAAACCTTATGCTGACATCATTCTAAAAATTGTTCATATAACTAAAAGCATGGATTTCATTTAGACTGCATACAACTGTAGAAAGAGGAAACATGTACTGCACAAAACTATAACAAGTGAGAATAGGAGAGTCTACAGCTATTAAATGATGGACATACAGTTGGAGAAAGTGGACCATAAATAGGACTCTTCCTGTGAAAGTTAAACCATTTGTTCATAGTGTGTAAGTTCATTCCTTATTCTTCTTATACTGACTTTCCATAGACTCGTAGAAAGGCAAGATAATTCCAATGAATTGAGAAACCAAGATAATAGATAGGTATATGAACTTTGATTTGGAAAATTTTATGGACATCTAGTTTTCCTGTCATGCCAATGTTGGAAAAAATAATGGTGGACTCAATCACATTTATTTCCTCTCCTAAGGGCAGTTGATACATCAACACAATGAGCTTTGACAATTTTAAATAAATTTGTCAATAAGGCCAAGAAAATAATTTTGGAGTATATAGATGTCAAGTTAAAATTTAAAAGTTATATGGTATGTATGCCCAATTCTGGGATGAGCGGGTATGAACAATAAAACTAAATTAAAAAATGAATCTATGAATTTTTATGTAGTTTTATGCTCCTTAAAGACTTTTTCATAAATGTGTTGAAGTTTTTGGATCCTTCTTACTTGTCATATCCCCCGTCTTGAAACCTTAATTGCATCATTCCCTTTTAAAAGCAAGAGACACAAAGCATCAAAGTTCCTACCATTAGTTTAGAATGGATAAAAGTAGAGATGAAGATAGAGTGGGAAGACGAGGAAGAGAGGGGGAGAGGGAGATGTATCCAAAATACAACAAATTTGAAATGTTTGCAAATATGAAGAACTATAAAGTGTTTGGGTCATTACAAAGCTGCCAACTAAGCAATTTATTAGAGAAAATTTTTGGTTAATGAAGCACATACAGCTGAAAACCTCCAATACATTATTTGTAGATTCATAGAAGTGCCATGAATAATTACATTGGCACTAAAAAAATCAAAAAATAGTTGGAAAATAGTCCTGCAAAGAAGACATGAGAAGTGAGAAAATTGGCAAAATGGGAAATGGGAAATGTTATAGCATCAAGGAGGCATGCCAAGTGTTTGAGAAAATAATCATGCAGGCTTCTGTGTCACGGATTAGTACAATTACAACACATTTTCAACATGGAAACTTTGATTATACATGTGAAATGTTAGATGTAATCAAAAGAGAACATTGTTTCTTAGAATGCAATGCTTCAAAGATATGCACAACATTCGTTTGGGGAAGAGGATTTGAATTTGTTTCAGAAAATGCAGAGGACAAGGATGCTACTGGATTGTATTACTTATGGGAGCCTTTTAAGTGCATTTACTACTTGTGAAACTTTGGAGCACAAGTAAGTCGATGCTCATTTTATCAAATCATCATTGAAATTACCTCCTACTTTCTATTAAATTGTCACTAAAGAAAAAAACAAAATAATTTGATTGGAAGGCACTAATTCACTGATGTTTGAAAAGATTTCTTCATGCGAGGCTTGCATCCTTATAGCTATATTAGAAACAACTGATTATGAATTAAAACAAGAAAACAAAAAATAGAGATGGTAGAATAACACGTCTGCTAGTTGATAGGGATGATAAATTGCCTCAACTATGCATGATATAAAATATTGTTGACTCAAAGTCAAAGATGACAAGTGTATTTTGATTCACTTTTTTTTAGTGGAATGCCAAAATGCAAACTTGGACTCAATGATAGGGTGCTACTAGAAGCTCAAGGCAAAGCGTCAAAGGGTAAAGCAATTGATTTGGATGACATCAAGTTTCATCAGTATGCAATCAAGCTCATTTTCTTATTCAATTCCTTAAACTATCAATTTTATCTTATATTAAAGTGCTTGCAAATTCCTTTGATGTTGTACTTGGTCTTTTTTTTCCCTTGAAAAGGCATATGTTAATTTCTATTTCTTCTGTTAGGTGCATTCATCTTGCTCATTTTGAAAATGATAGAACTATATCCTTCATACCTCCTGATGGGACTTTTGATCTTATGAGCTATAGACTTAGCACACAAGTTTCTTCATATATTCAAGAGAATGCAGTTGTTGTCAAATCTTTGAAGTTCTGTTATGAAGGATATCCTTCTAAAGTAGGTTTCATATCATATGTTTTTATTACTTTGCAGGTAAAGCCATTGATATGGGTTGAAGCTCAAGTAGAAAAGCATTCAAGAAGTGTTAGGATAAACCACAGACAGAAATAAAAACTACATGCAAATATAACCAATAACAGAAAATAATAGAACACACAGAAAAGAACACAAGGCACCAAGATTTAACGTGGTTCACCCAATCCCTGGGCTACGTCCACAAAACAACAAGTTCGATCTTATTACAATCTAGTGATTACAACCTGATTACAATCCGTAATCCCTTACAGCTCAATACCGCCGCAAGAACCAATTTCGTATCACCACACATGAAAAATACCCAACCCTAAGCCCTTTTTATACAAGTATTAAACTACTTTAGGGTTATAACATGTCGGCCATAATATGTCGGCTACCATGTCGGCTACTTCCCAAAAATTTTTTTTATGCCCCGAACCCCACTATTTATGAAGTATGTACAGTACTTTCCTGATCAGTCACCACAATCTAACAATCTCCCACTTGGGGACTGATCAGGCTCCACACTAAACAACAATCTCCCACTTGGAGACTAATCCTGTAGCAATACAACTACCACATGGGGCTCCCACTGGATCAAACCACCCTGGACTCTGCTGTTCTTTTATTCACATTTAGTCTAAAAGACCAACTGAAGCTGAAGAGGAGTTCAGCTTCTCCCTTGTTACAACCTTTGTCAACATATCTGCTGGAATTTCATTGGTATGTATCTTCTCCAGCTTTAACTGTCCATCCTCCAAAACTGACCGAATGAAATGGTACCGCAACTGTATGTGTTTGGTCTTAGAATGCAGAGCTGAATTCTTAGCAAGATGAATGGCACTCTGACTATCTGTGAACAAATAATTATCCTTCTGAGGATGTCCCAATTCTTCCAAGAAGAACTGAAGCCATATCATCTCTTTGGCTGCCTTTGTAGCAGCAACATACTCTGCCTCTATAGTGGAGAGAGCATTAATCTTCTGTAGCCTAGAAACCTAGCTCACGGCTGCCCCACCAACAGTAAAGACATAACCTGTAGTACTCCGCCTGGTATCAATATCCCCAGCCAAATCTGAGTCAACATAGCCCTGTAAATCAGTAGTAGAGCCCCCAAAGTGTAAAAACTTATTGGATGTTCCTCTCAAATATCTGAGAATCCACTTGACAGCATTCCAATGCTCAAATCCTGGATGACTCATATACCTGCTAACGACTCCCACTGCATGTGCAATATCTGGCCTAGTGCATACCATAGCATACATCAAACTTCCTACAGTTGAAGCATAGGGTACCTTAGACATCTTATCCTCCTCTTCCTGTGTCTTGGGACACATCTCCTTAGTCAATTTCAAATGACCAGGTAAAGGTGTGCTGACAGCTTTAGCATTCTCCATAGAGAAATGTTGCAACACCTTCTCAACATAATCAGCTTGAGATAGCGTCAATGTTCTGTTCTTCCTATCTCTGCAAATATTCATACCAAGGATTTGTTTTGCTGCCCCCAAATCCTTCATAGCAAATGCATGTGCTAATTGGCGTTTCAACCCCTTAATATGATCCATGTTAGACCCAGCTATAAGCATATCATCAACATATAAACATAAAATAATGTAGCTATCATCATCCAACCTCTTAAAATAAACACAGTAATCTGAATGACACCTATTATATCCATGCTCATGCATAAAACTGTCAAATTTCAGATACCATTGCCGAGGTGCTTGCTTCAAGCCATATAAACTTTTCTTCAATTTGCACACTCAGTTCTCCTTACCTTTGACCTCAAAACCCTGTGGCTGAGCCATATATATTTCTTCATCCAAATCACCATGAAGAAAGGCTATTTTAACATCCATCTGCTCTAAATGCAAATCTTCAGTAGCCACAATACTTAAAATAGTACGAATAGAAGTCATTTTAACAATAGGAGAAAATATCTCATCAAAATCGATTCCCTTTTTCTGTGCAAATCCTTTTACAACTAACCTGGCCTTAAATCTTTTCTTACCTCCTTCCTCTTCTTTCAACCTGTAAACCCATTTATTCTATAAAGCCTTTTTACCTACATGCAAATCCCATGTCTTATTTTTCAGCAAAGAGTCCATTTCATCTTTCATTGCAGACTCCCACTAAATCTTAGTATCCACCTGCACAACTTCATCATAACTTTCAGGTTCACCAGCATCAGTAAGTAAAATAGAATACAAAGAGGGAGAAAACCTTTGTGGAGGTCTAATTGGCCTTGTTGACCATCTAACATTCACTGGTGTGTGTGGTATTTGTTGTTGCAGTTGTTGCACATCATGAGGAATGGCTGGAACATCAGCTTTTGGAGTATCATCCAGCACTACATAATCATGTTCTTTCTTCTCATGTTGCTACAATAGATCTTTGTACAACACTTTTTCATTGAATATGACATCCCAGCTTCTTATAATTTTATGATTTTCAAAATCCCAAAGCCTATAGCCAAATTCACTAATGCCATATCCAACAAAGCTACATTTCTTTGATTTAGCTTCTAGCTTGGTTCTATTTTCAGAGTCTATATGAGCAAAAGCTTCACAACCGAAGGTCTTGAGAAAAGAATAACTCACCTTCTTACCAGTCCATGCTTCCTCTGGAATACCACAGCCCAAAGGAGTAGAGGGACCTCTATTAATCAAATATACTGCAGTATTGATAGCCTCCACCCACATGTGTAAGGGCAACCTAGCATGCAACCTCATGCTCCTTGCGCACTCCATTATAGTCCTGTTCATGCGTTCAGCCACTCCATTTTCCTGTGGAGTCCTTGGAACAGTTTTTTGTCTACGAATACCATTAGTGGAGCAATAATCTTCAAATTCATGACTGCAATACTCACCACCATTATCAGATCTGAGACATTTTAATTTCTTACCAGTCTCATTTTCAACCAAGCATTTCCATTTCTTAAAAGTTTGAAATACATCAAATTTTTGTCTAAGGAAATAAACCCATACTTTTCTAGTTGCATCATCAATAAATGTAACATAATAATGAGAGCCACCAAGGGAAGATACCTGAGCTAGTCCCCATACATCTGTATGCACAAGCTCTAATTTCTCCTTTTTGTTTTCCTTCCCAGTCTTTACAAAACTCACTCTCTTTTGTTTTCCATACACACAACTTTCACAGAAATCCATATTCACACATTTTAGACCTGGTAAAACTTTCCTTGAATGAAGTACTTTCATACCTTTCTCACTCATGTGCCCAAGTCTATTGTGCCACAGCGCTGTATCAGAATCTACAGCAGCTATTTGTTCTCCCTACTCAACTGCAGTAATTGTTCCTGAATATTCATTTTTCTCTGAAACAATCAAAGTAGAAGGAACAATATGACCTATACAAAGATATAAGGTGCCTACTTTCACACCTTTTGCTACTACAAGGGAACCTTTTGAAACCTTCAAATTTTTATCATTAAAAGTAACTACACAACCCTCATCACCGAGTTGCCCTGCTGAAATTAAATTCCTACTCAGCTTTGGAACATGTCTTACCTCATGTAGTAGCCAATGATTCCCATTCTGCAACTTAATCTTAATTTTTCCCTTTCCAACAATCTGACAGGGTTCATTATCCCCCAAATAAACAAGCACAAAATCCCCTTGGACATAATCAATGAAATAACCTCTATGAGGTCTAGCATGAAAAGAAGCACTAGAATCTAAAACCCATGAATCATCAACACTCTCTAAAGACAGAAGCAAAGCATCCTCTTCGGATTTGTTACTTACCACATTTGCCTCTTTGTCTCCATCTGATTTATCTCCTTCATTTTTCTTTCGAGTCCAGCAATCTTTCTTTTTGTGCCCTGGTTTCCCACAGTACCAGCAATCATTTGGTCCTCTCGATTGAGACCTCCTCCCCTTTGACTTTCCTCTTGATTTCCCACGATTTCTAGAGTTACTTCCTCTTTCAGTCGTTCTGCCCCTACTTTGTGCATTTAAAGCACTTCCTGATGTAGATCCACCTGAGGATTTTCTACAAGTTTCCTCACTTAAAATAACACCGATCACATCATCATATTTTAGGGTACTAGATCCAGGAACAGAATTACTCACCGCCATTACCAAGCCATTCCAACTTTCAGGCAAAGAACACAAAATCAAGAGAGCCCTAATTTCTTCATCAAAATTGATACCCACAGAAGATAATTGATTAGTAATAGTATTAAACTCATTTAAATGATCTGCAATAGATCCACCTTCTACCATTTTCATATTAAATAAACGCTTCATGAGAAATACCTTATTTGAAGCGGAGGGCTTTTCATACAGTGTCGCTAGGGTTTTCATCAAATCTTCTGTCGTCTTTGCTTTTGTAATATTAAATGCCACCGATGGTGCCAAGCATAACCGAATGCTTCTGAGTGCCTTTCTATCCAAAAGATCCCATTCAGCCTCTGACATAGTTCCCTGATTCTTGGCTTTTCCTTCCAAAGACTTCCATAAATCCTTCTGATATAAATAGTCTTCCATTTGCATCTTCCATAACTGGAAGTTCTGCCCATTAAACCTGTCAACCCTCAACTTACCCTCATCTGCCATTGCTCCCACTCAATTGTGAGACTCCCACTTAACCGTGAGACTTTCCTGCAGAGGATAACTGAAAGACAACCTTGCTTTGATACCACTTGTTAGGATAAACCACAGACAGAAATAAAAACTACATGCAACTATAACCAATAACAGAAAATAATAGAACACATAGAAAAGAACACAAGGCACCAAGATTTAACGTGGTTCACCCAATCCCTGGGCTACGTCCACCAAACAGCAAGTCCGATCTTATTACAATCTAGTGATTACAACCTGATTACAATCCGTAATCCCTTATAGCTCAATACCGCCGCAAGAACCAATTTCGTATCACCACACATGAAAAATACCCAACCCTAAGCCCTTTTTATACAAGTATTAAAACGCTTTAGGGTTATAACATGTCGGCCATAATATTTATGAAGTATGTACACTATTTATGAAGTATGTACAGTACTTTCCTGATCAGTCACCACAATCTAACAAGAAGCTGGGTTGAACAGTAGGAAAGTTGGATTGAAGAGATTGAAGATTGATTTTAACTATTAGATTCTTATAGGGTTTGATTAAAACTTTCTTTAATGAAAAGATGCAAATCTATCCTTATTCAATTTATATACTCCACATTTAAAAAAAAATTATGGATTCAATGTTTAATCTTTTGGATCCAACTATCTCCCCGTTCAAGCCTGTCCTAACTAGATTTGTATTCTCAACATTCAACAAAGTTATGAATTGTATCCTCATTTTTTTTTCTAAATTTCACCACAGCTTCCTAGTAGGGTGTTTTATATAAGTTGTTTCTTGCAACTTTTTCTTAAAAGAGCTATTATTGTTCATGGCTTTCCTAAACATTGTTTCTTGTTTATTTACTGAAGTTAGCTTGGGTTGTATCTTGATATGTTTTGTGTATTTATTTTAGTGAAAGTTGCAAAGGGATAATATGAAATTACATTTTAAAAAAAGCACATGTAAGCCAAATTTCATGGAGCTCCCTAATCATTTGTTGTTATGAAATTTTACTATTTCAAACTATGATAATAAATTATAATATCTGAATTTTGTGTTATTTTGTCATTCTGTCTATTTATGGTCTCAATGTTTCTTCTGAACACAAACTAGTTTCTTATTTCAGTTCTAAGGTGATAGGGAACAAATTACTTCCCAAGCATGCCCCTCTAGATTCAGGGGTGTTCATGAAATTCACAAAATGGATCTTTTTTTTTTTGTTGTTGTGACTTAATTTCTGAAATGTGAAGTCAAAAGCTAAATAGTAAATTTTTAAAGTATGATCGTGATAGTTTGATGGTTGGGCTTTGTTTTTGATAGGAAGAATGTAGAAAGGTCTCAACAAAAGGGTAGCAGAAACGGTTGGAACTTTCAAATAAATTTCATGATTGACATAAATTTGTATTTAGTGTCATCAGATTTAGTTCATTGCATCGAAACATCAAATGCACACAGATAAATAGTTAGTTAATAATCAATTTTTTTATTCACATAATGAGTTAATAAAATGGGTTGTGACAAATAATATAGAATGCTCATGGAATGTGGAAAAGACAAGAAAGCTTATGAATAATATAATCAGGGCCACAAATGTCATACTCAGCATCTCACCTCATTGTAACTGAGCCTAAATTGGAGAGTTCAATCTTTAGAAAAAATCGCAAACCTTACTTTTATTTCCACTTTTTTGTATCATGGATTGTTTAAGCAATATACAAATCTAGTCCTAATGTCATTATTGTTCTTTCTTCTGAAGGTATATGGGCAGGTATGAAAACTATGCGCTATTTTGATGGAAAAACTTATGAATGGGTGGGAATAAGTCGACAACGTAGTATTATGGGTAAGGTAATTATTATCTTCATGCTCAATTTTCCTTATCCAAGTAGAAAAGTATACTATTTTAAAAAATTTCCAATCTAATTATATAGCTCTGGAAATAATGTATTCATAAGGTAGAATGTTTACCTATCTCATCTTTTAGAATTGTTGATTGTATCTGTTTGATTATTTATAGTACATGCTTTATCAATTATTAAACATTTTTTCCTTCTCTAATTGAAATTCTGAATTATGGAATACTTTGAATGACTCTCAAATTCTTAGCAAATATTTAGCTATTCTTATTCATACATAAGGATTTTTTGAGTCTACTCAAGAAGTTGTGAATTTTCTACATAATGCACATTCCCTAAACTTTGTTGTAAATGTACTGACATTAATAGTTGTCTCCTGCAAAATCTTCCTCATACAATCTATATTAGAATTTACCAGGGTGTGAGAAACTTTTATCTTGTTTATAATACTTAAGTATATATTTTCATTTTTCCCTATTTGGAAGACTTCCAATTGAAGTAGTATGTCTCAAATATCTGGTTTCCATCTTTAGGGACCTTGTCCCTTGGGTGTAGTATATATCTGTCAGGGGTCATTTCTCTCTGTAAGTTTGACTCCCCATGTTAGTGAACTCTTCTCATCATTACATTGCCAAGAGAAGCAACATATGGGTAGCACACATGCACATGATACAAAATAACTTAAGTATGTCTATAAACTAACAATCAGTTTCATGCGATTCCCATGCTTGATAGTACTCCATCTTAGATCAAGATTATTTATAGCATTGTAAAACATGGCCTAAAAGTTTAGGAACTTTAACGCTTGATGGAATTGAGTAAGCCAACAATTTGTTTTGTTTTGTTTTACTTTGTATTCGTCACAATTGTGATGTCCGCCACAAGAATTGTGATGGGGTTGCTGTAGCAGCGATGCCAACTTTCGTCGTAATTTCCAGGGTGTCTGTCGCAATTGTGACGTCAACCATAAGCATTGTGATGGGTTTGCTGTAGCGGTGATGCCAACTGCCGTCACAATTGCCAAGGTGTCCATCACAATTGCGACGTCAGCCACAAGCATTACGCTGGGGTTGCTGTAGCGGCAACGCCAACTATCGTTGCAATTACCAGGGTGTCCGTCGCAATTGCGACATCAGCCACAAGAATTGTGACAGGGTTGATGTCACAATAAAGTGGTTGCATAGTGATGGATAGGCATCGTAATTGTGATGATATAGGATAGACGTCATAATTTGTGACTAAAAAACAATGACATCTATTATTGTCGTAATGACGACACATTGCTTTCGTAACTGCGACACATAGCCATTGCAAATCAATGCCAAATGTATTAGTGACTAAAAAAATATTCTTCAAAATAATGACATTTCTTTCCAATTTTTTATTGACATGAATCTTCAATTTGGAAAGCATAGGTCTCATCTTTTGCATCTTTAATAAGTGCATAAAAAGTTGACATTGCTCCACCACTATCTTCTTGTTGAAAAATATCTTATATAGTCTTGAAGGCCATAATCAAATGGTTTTTTCTAATTTTTGCACTTCCAAATTGGTAATAATCATTTCATCAATTTCAATTATCCATTTTGGTGTTCTCGAACCTTCATGTTGATTATAATTAAGAGAAATTGCATTGTCATTTTCGACATGGTCAATCATGCAATTTACATTATGAGTTGGTAGCATTTCATTCTCCAAATTTTCAATCTATAAATTTTCAATCCCGACATTATCATTATCAATTGGTACATTTTCACTCCCCAACTACACATATTGATTATCTGACTCTATGATTTCAACTTTGATCAATACATCATCAACTTGACTCACATTTAACATACCATGCCTCTTATATTATTATTGTTATTATTATTATTATTGTTATTATGACCCTAGGGGCCTTAGGACTGCTAGGGACATCGAAAGGCTTCATAGGTTTCGAAAGCATTTCATGACAACATACAAATGTGTTGAAAGGGGTCATAGGTTAACCTATGACCCCTTTCGATGCATTTCATGACAACATATGTCCTTAGGGATGCTACGACCCCTAGGGACCCATTTAGTTGGTTTGAATGCATTGAAATGGGTCATAGGTTACCCTATGACCCTTTTTGACCCATTTCATGACAACATATGTCCCTAGGGGCCCTAGAACCCCTAGGGACCCCTTTGGTTGGTTTGAATGCATCAAAAGGGGTCATAGGTTAACTTATGACCCCTTTCGATGCATTTCATAACAACATATAACCCTTTTCGACCCATTTCATTACAACATATGTCCCTAGGAGGCCTACGACCCCTAGGGACCCATTTGGTTGGCTCCAATACATTGAAAGGGTGTCATAGGTTACCTATGAACCCTTTCAATGCATTTCAGGATAACATATGTCCCTAGGGGCCATAGTACCCCTAGGGAAGCCCTTTCAACCCATTTCATGACAACACATATGTCCCTAGGGGCCCTATGACCCCTAGGAACCCATTTGGTTGGTTCCAATGTATATAAAGGAGTCATAGGTTAAGCTATGACCCCTTTCGACACATTTCATGACAATATATGTCCATAGGGTCCTACGACCCCTAGGGACCCGTTTGGTTGGATTCAGTGCGTCGAAATAGATCATAGGTTAACCTATGACCCCTTTCAATGCATTTCATGACAACATATGTCCCTACGGGCTCTAGGACTGCTAGGGACCCATTTGGTTGATTCTAATGCATTGAAAGGGGTCATAGGTTAACCTATGACCCCTTTTGACCCATTTTATGACAACATATGTCCCTAGGGGCCCTAGAACCCATAGGGACCCATTTGGTTGGTTCTAATGTTTCTAAAGGGGTCATAGGTTAACCTATGACCCCTTTCGACCCATTTCATGACAACATATGTCCCTTGGGGCCCTAGGATCCCTAGGGTCCCATTTGGTCGGTTCCAATGCATCGACGATCTATTTCAGGACAACATAGGTTTGTAGGGGCCTTAGGACCTCTAGGGACCCATTTGTTGGTTCCAATGCATCAAAAGGGGTCATAGGTTAACTTATGACTCCTTTTGATGCATTTCATGACAACATATGTCCCTAGGGGCCCTAGGACCCCTAGGGATCCATTTGGTTGGTTTGAATGTGTCAAAAGGGGGCATAGGTTAACCTATGACCCCTTTCGACCCATTTCATGACAACGTATGTCCCTAGGGTCGCTATGATCCCTAGGGACCCATTTGGTTGGTTCCAATGTGTCAAAAGGGGGACATAGGTTAACCTATGATGCTTTTTAATGCATTTCATGACAACATATGTCCCTATGGACCCTAGGACCCCTAGGGATGTCGAAAGGGGTCATAGGTTAACCTATGATCCCTTTCAACCCATTTCATGACAACATTTGTTCCTAGGGGCCCTACAACCTCTAGGGACCCATTTGGTTGGTTCCAATGCATCAAAATGGGTTATAGGTTAACCTATGACTCCTTTCAATGTATTTCATGACAACATATGTCCCTAGGGGCCCTAGGACCCTAGGGACCAATTTGGTTGGTTTCAATGCACTGAAAGGGGTCATAGGTTAACCTATGACCCCTTTCGACCTATTTCATGACAACATATGTCCCTAGGGGCCCCTAGGACCCCTAGGGACCCATTTGTTTGGTTCCAATGCATTGAAAAGGGTCATAGGTTAAGCTATGATTCTTTTTGACCCATTTTATGACAACATATGTCCCTAGGGGCCCTTGGACCCCTAGGGACCCATTTGGTTGCTTCTAATAAGTTGAAAGGTGTCATAGGTTAACCTATGACCCCTTTCGATGCATTTCATGACAACATATGTCCCTAGGGGCCCTAGGACCCCTAGGAACCCATTTGGTTAGTTCAAACGTGTCAATTAGGGTCATAGGTTAACCTATGACCCCCTTTGACCCATTTCATGACAACATATGTCCCTAGGGGCCCTACGACCCCTAGAGACCCATTTGGTTGGTTCTAATGTGTCGAAAGGGGGTCATACGTTAACTTATGACCCCTTTTGATGCATTTCATGACAACATATGTCCGTAGGGGCATTAAAAGGGGTCATAGGTTCATAGGTTAACCTATGACCCTTTTTGACCCATTTCATGACAGCATATGTCCCTAGGGGCCCTACGACCCCTAGGGACCCATTTGGTTGGTTCTACCCATTTTATGACAACATATGTCCCTAAGGGCTCTATGACCCCTAAGGACCCATTTGGTTGGTTCCAATGCGTCGAAAGGGGTCATAGGTTAACGTGTGACCCCTTTCAATGCATTTCATGACAACATATATTCCTAGGGGCCCTATGACCCCTAGGGACCCATTTTGTTGGTTCTAATGCGTCAAAAGGGGTCATAGGTTAACCTATGATCGCCTTCAACGCATTTCATGACAACATATGTCCCTAGGGGCCCTAAGAACCTTAGGGACCCATTTGGTTGGTTCCAATGTGTCGAAAGGGGTCATAGGTTAACCTAACCTATGACCCCTTTCGACACATTGGAACCAACCAAAAACTTATGACCCCTTTCAACCCATTTCATGACAACATATGTCCCTAGGGACCTATTTGGTTGGTTCCAATGTGTTGAAAGGGGTCATAGGTTAACCTATGACCTCTTTCAACCCATTTCATGACAACATATGTCCTTAGGGGCCTCAGGACCCCTAGGGTCCCATTTGGTTGGTTTTAATGTGTCAAAAGGGGTCATACAATAACTTATGACCCCTTTCGATGCATTTCATGACAACATATGTCCCTAGGGGCCCTAAGACCTCTAAGGAACCATTTGATTGGTTCCAATGTGTTGAAAGGGGTCATAGGTTAATCTATGACCCCTTTTGATGCATTTCATGACAACGTATGTCCCTAGGGGCCCTACGACCCCTAGGGACCCATTTGGTTGCTTCCAATGCATCGAAAGGGGTCATAGGCTTTCAATGCATTTCATGACAACATATTTCTCTAGGGGCCCTAGGACACTTAGGACCCATTTGGTTGGTTCAAATGTGTCGAAAGGGGTCATAAGTTAACCTATGACCCTTTTCGATGCATTTCATGACAACATATGTCTTTAGCAGCCCTACGACCCCTAGGGACCCATTTGGTTGGTTTGAATGCATCGAAAGGGGTCATTGGTTAGGTTGGAAGGGATCATAGGTTAATTTATGACCCCTTTCAATGCATTTCATGACAATATTATATTTAATAATAATAATATAATACTATATATTTTAATATAATAATAATATATTACTAGATTATATAACAATAATAATCATAAATATTACTATATTATATTTAATAATAATAATAACCATAGATATTACTATATATAATAATAATAATCATATAATATTACTATATATATTTAATAATAATAATAATTATCATATATATCACTATATTATATTTAGTTATACTAATAATAATATATTACTATATTATATTTAATAATAATAATTATAATAATCATACATATTACTATATATAATAATAATAATCATAATCATATATAATAATAATAATCATAATCATATGTAATAATAATAATAATCTTAATCATGATCATAATCATATATAGTTAATAATAATAATCATAATCATATGTAATAATAATAATAATGCGCACACTTCCCAAATTTTCATTTCCCTCTAATATGGGTGGTTTCCCTCCAAAATTTCAAAAATTGGAAAATCTGGGGAAGAATTTTGGCCACCACTTTTTAGGTACCCGATTTCATATAGTGTATCCGATTTGTTATCGGATACTCGATTTGAAATTGGGTACCCAATTAGGCTTGGTATTTACAAACCTATTTGGTCAACTCAAAAAATGTGTTTGAGAAAGGTTTCATTGACATTCAGACTTCGAGTAGCCATTTGACAATATTATTTTCATCAAAATTCAATGAAACGAAAAGGGTTTTTTTTATAGCACTCACAAGATTCCATTAATATAATTGCTGTCAAATTCTGAGTTTGATAAGTCTTTATTAGTTAATTTTTAATAAAGATGATTGTAAAGTGTTGATTGACATACTGATTGAAAAATAGTTATAACTTTCAAATAGTATAATATTTTTGAAATCCAAAAGTTGTATCACATTCTATGCTTCGCCTAGTATAAGGACACAAGTTTTTTTTGGTAAAGTTTTGAATTAGTTAAGGTGGTCAGACATGAGAGTTTTTTTAATTTTGGAAAATTTATAGTAGAAAATTCATATTTAATTATTTATTTGGAATAAAAATACCCAAAAATATGCGTCACATCTGGGCATGAGTCTACTTTTTATATCTATAATTATATTAAAAAATATTATCATTTGATTTTGATTAAGGTGGTCAGACATGTTCCTACTTTTTATTTTTACCTTGAAATTTTTGTAGTACTGTATTAAAATCGAAACTTTTGACCAATCAAATAATTTTTTCTCCAGATAAGGCCTAGTAGTTTAGAAACTACATTCAATTTCCTATAGATTATTTTCTTACAAAATTTTGATATAAAGTGCAGAACGACTTTAAAATTATGTGTCAAGTTGACATAACCCTAATTTGTTGGTTTTTCACTACCACTTAAGGCCATAGTTTGGTTGAGCATGATCCTGCACATACCCATTTAGTGAGTGAAAATTGAGGATATTTCAATGCTGACCTCAAAAGGGAATTATGTAAAGTGTTTTTGTCACCATTTGATGGATCTAGATCAATATATATGTAGGCATGGGCTATGAAGACCAATGTCTACTTCCAACTCAACCTGATGCCATAAGAGGAAGAAATTAAATTCATTGTACTCCAATTGGAGGGAGTGGTGCATGAATCGTAGTATCATGGTATAATTATATTGGGACATGACCAAGTAGATACTTATGTCAAATTGATTGAAAAATTGATGAATCAGTTTGATGACAAAGATCCATAACTAAAATTTTAAGAACTCAAACAATTAAGACAAACGAGATCGGTTGACACTTACATCATTGAATTCTAGAAACTCTTCATATTGGTAAGAGACATTTTTGAAAGAAGATGGATAGTATTATTTATGGATGAAATGATAGGACCAATGAGGGGTTAGGTAAAGAGTTTCAATCCTACAACCCTTTTTGAGGATATTAAAAAAGTGCAAAGTATGACACCATCATTGATATCTTCCTCTCGAGGTTACTCCCACTCCAAACTGCCATTGGTTTCGAGGGACAAAGAGAAAAAACCCTCATCAAAGAAGCCTTCATTGGACGAAGCTACCAGATAAGAACTCTGAAGGAAAAAACTATGCTTCACTTGGAGGGAGTTGTTGGAACCTGAGCACAGATGCCTCAGTAAAGAAAAAATACACTACATCAAAGTTTTATCTAATGTTAAGGATGACCAAGGAGATTTACCCACAGAGGGTGGTTAACATTAGAAGGACACCAAGGTGGTCATTTTAAACCGTATGGAGAAGATCACCACATTGGTACGATGTGGAAGGACTATTGCCTTGGCTAAAATCTTGAGATTATGGTATTCAGGGTACGAGGAACCTATTGAGTTGTCATTTTGCATGATGCTGAATGAAAAAAAATCCTTTTGGATCACTCTCTTGAAAATATGATCAATAACCTCTGATGACTATTTTTCAACTTGCTAGGTAACTCAATTGAAGATAAATGTGTATGTTCACGAGGAGGCCTTTGTTGGTTCTAACCAATTTGCACAACTTGTTGCTGAAATGTAACCACAAAAGAGATATATATATATGTGTGTGTGTGTGTGTGTGTGTTTTCCGTTTTTATGATGAATGCAATATTTATCAATTCAACAATTTGATTCCTATTTTAACCAAGAGTTTAAAAAGAAAATAAAAAAGATAAGAGTAACAAGAGACTTTAAAGCAAATTGCTGAAAGGGAAATTCCTAACGGACATAAGCCAAACTAACAACACATTTGCGAATTAAATTTTCAAAAGGCTCTTGGTAGGAAACTAATGAAATTATGAGCAACACTTCCTTAACTCCACTGATACAATCGTCGATGGGAGCTTCAATAATAACCCAAAAATGTTTCATGTTTCATCAAATTGCAAGGCCACCAAAAGTAGGCTCACACGAAACAAAATATTATGAAAGAACAAAGATGATCCTTTCTCCAATTTGTCACAACAACAGAATTTGTTAGCACAAGGAAAACACAAGAACTAAAAGATCACATAATCATAACAACACAATAAAACCATTGGATCAATTATTATTCATGAACATGCATTCATAAAAATAAGACACTCTGGCAAGAATAACTAAACTCAGAATGATAGCAACAATATCATATATTATTGCATCAAAATAATGACCCCAAGGACATATTACACCATGTATTTAAAAGAAATCCTCTCCTCCTTTTGTGTTAGGTGTGAGAGCTCTTTAAATGAAATCTTATGCTAAAAACTAATTATATACAAATTAATTCTCTAAATGGTGCTAAGTAGGTCTTCACCTTGTTCATATCCATTAATGGGCGCATGAGCCTTTACATGACTTAAATGAATAAAAGAAGGAGTAGACAAGAAGATAGAATTCGTGAGATGATCTAGAAGTCTCTAGGATCTTTAAAAATGGAAGCTCGACCTTCTTTAGGCATTTTGGCAAGTTGAATTGCCATCAAAATGTATTTTCAATGCATGTAATGCTCTAAAATAGCAACTGGTAGTTAATTGTTGGCACACTGCTTCTTCTTCAAAATTGTCAATGTACCTCTATGAAAAGCACACCCGCACACCTTGGTGAAAGGATCCAAAAAAACCATAAATCTTTTAAGTGTCAAAATTGAATTTCCAACATTTGGGTTTTCTTTTCCTTTATACCAAACTGATGTTTGGATGTTTACTCTTGGATTTCTCTATCATCTCTACAACTTCACTAGCTTCTGGTAAATCTAATGCATCATACTTGTTCTTTACTACTTTCTGTTAATTACTTACTTTTATACTTGTCCCTAGAAAATCCTCAAGCTTAGTGTATAGTTCCAACAACAACTCTTCAGTTCTAAATTCTTGCCATACATCATCTTTTGAGAAAGCATCTTCAAATGTATTCCTCTTAGGGTTTGTTTGGTTCCTAGAAGATGATAGGAATTGGATTTTTCAAAATCCAGATTTGAAATTTTTTGCATTTGTTTCAAAATTGGCAAAATGGAATTAGCATACCAGACTTCCAATTTTGCCTCAAAACCAAGTTTTCCAACTTCCTACTAGCAAGTAGGAATTGAAAATCAAAACCTGGTTATGTTTTTTAAGGAGTCTAAAAATAATAGATTGGACTACTTTTTGAAAATTTCCTTCAACTCCAAGATTATGCAAAAAAATGTGTCTTCACACGCATCTTCTGAGTAAAACAAATAATTTAAGTAAAATCCCAAAAATCAGAATGAAGTTTTGCAAAACCTTGATTTGGCTAAACCAAGGTTTGTAGAAATTCTAGTTTTTTAAATTCCATGAACCAAATGGACCCTAATTGTTGATCTTCTAATTCCACTGAGGAAGGCTTGGTCTTCGACTCATTTTGAAAAATCTCAAGGTTGGCGATGTTATAGTACCTTTCTACTTCCAAAAGTTGTTCTTGAGCTTTATTATTTATTTGTTAGATTCCCCCATGTAATCCTTCCATTACTTTATTCCTTACTGGCACCAAGTTACAAACCCATGTAGAATGTCAAATTGGAAAGATAATCCTAACATCAAGCAACTTCTGGACCTCTTTCATTATTAATGGCTCGATAATGGGGTTGACCAGTCTCTGCCTTTGATGAAAAGGCTTAGCATCATGCTTTAATAGGATGTTGTGAGTGATGATGTTAGGATCATATGTCTTGAGTTCTTCATAGCTCCATGCAATGTTATATTTATACTCTGTGAGTAACTGAAGCATACTTTCTCATTCTTGGGGATTACATGCCTTTCCAATTCTCACCAACTTAGCATCATCTTCTATGCTTAAATTATATGAATCACATTCTTCAATCCTCTTTTCTTCGATAGTTCTTTTACTATGTGTTGATTTTTCCTGATCAAAAATATGGTCCAACTCTACCATCCCCTTAGGAATATTATTGGTTTTCAAAATTATGATCCCATCTTCATCTTCTTGTTCATCATCCTTAGGTTTGTCATCAGGAGCATAATCAATCTCTTGTCCTTTGAACAGACCGTTGCACACAATGAACTCAAGAATATGTTGATCATCTTGGAAGACTTGGAAGTTAGTAATGTTGTCTAGAATGGATGGGGCAACCACCAATTCAACCAAAAATCTTCTAAGTTTTATTCTTTCAATGGTCTATAATGCACTGGCTGAAGTTTCAAGGGCATCAGCTATCATATTCCTCCTTCTTGGAATAGACCTTATGTTTAGGGCTTCAAAATCTTCCATTGAGTCCTAAACTCTTTTTTGATAAGCAAGTAGTCTTCTATCATTACATGAGTAGATTGCTTTAACATGTCTAATCACCAATTGAGAATTTCCTTCAACTATGAGAGCTTTGACACCCTTCTCTAATGCGAAGAGAAGTCCATGAATCAAGGCTTCATATTTTACAACATTGTTACTACACCTAAATTATAAACAATATGCAGCATAAAAAGACCTACCTTTGGGATTAATTAGTTCAATACCTATGCTAGCTCCTAATTTGCATTTAGAGCCATAAAACCTTAATGTCCATATTGGTTATTCTTTCGGATTCCTCGACTTGTGTTTATTTATTCAAAGCTTTTCTTTCACTTGGACTTTGAAGGATCATTTCTTCGAGATCCATTGCAATCTTTCATGTGGTGGACTTGGTGAGTTACCATTATTTACCTTTGATATGGGGATCACCTATTTTTGGTGTTCATCTTGAATTTCCCCAATCAAGTCTATGATTTTATCAATTTTTGGTTTAGGTTAAACAATTATTGATGTCCAGCCTTGACCTTTTACAAAGAATCTTCTCCTTAGGACTTTAATCATCCCCAGTGGAGGGGAAGAAAAAGCTCCACCATCTAAAGCGGTGTTATTGTATGATGCATTTAGATCTTCATTTTTCTCTTCATCATTATCCATGACTTCATATATGCATCTAGGAATCAAATTTTCTTTTGGTACCTCACTTGGAGTTTGACCATTATTAGGTGTATTATCTGAGTCAATAGTCAAGCAATCACTTTTTGGAAATGTGGGCACCCAAATTCTAAATGACTTAGTTTGTGTAACTTATAAAATCTTGGAAGGAGCAAAATGTTTGGGTCCACTTCTTCTCCTAAGCACTACAAATTTGCAACAATGTTGTCTATGAATTGAGTCACTATCTCTTCCCATGGGGTCAGGTTCATTAGATCTCTATCTAGATCATCTAATTTTCCAACTAAAGTCATATCTAGAGCCATTACCTTGTAAGAGCCTAAGTCTAATTGAAGAAATGCTACTTCATTTGGTGCATTTTACTCTGTGATCATTGTCTTGATTTTGGCTCAATGTCTATATTGATTTGGTTATTCAGTCATTTCTAAGGTAACCATAGTTGGGTAAAATTAATTGAGAACCATCCTCTTAGGCACCGGGTCTATTCTCTACTTAGTGGTAAGCCATATGTTTTTGGAATTTCCACAACATGTAAGTTTGTGATATCTTGAATTTGGGGGTCTGTAGTCAACTATATTCAAACATCTTTCAATACCCCAATAACCTAAGTTACCTCCAGTTTGTCAAGTTGAATCACTATTCAATTTGTGGGTTGTGTGGTGAATCCCAAATATTGAGCTATTTAAAGTGGTATGACATTGTAAGACGCTCTTGAATGTATAAGATAATTATGAAGGTTCTTCCTAGAAATTATAAGACTAAGAAAGGAAGGAGACACTTTGACTTTGTCTTTATACATGGTAGGCATAGCCTTAGAAGTGTTAACTTGTTGTGATACTGTCTTCTAAAGGCCTGCAATAGGCATTGCTTTTGTATGATCAAGAGTTTTCATTAATGCTTTCATTTTATTAGTGAAGCTTTGTAGCATATCAAACATAAAAATATTGGCCTTTGTCCTTTTTAAATCTTCAATTGCAATGTACTTTTCAGTTGACTGAGCAGGATTCTTCAGTATCCTAGGTATATTTGCTTGGTTCTAATTTTGTGGTCCAACGTAGGGTGCTCTAGTAGGTGTCAGATTTTTCTTCTCTCTTGGATCTAGAGGATTTGGTTGCAATGTAGGAAGAATCCCATCAGTCATGGGTTCCCTTCGATTCCACAAGTTGTAAGTATTTCAATTGTCATTCTGCAAAGAGAACATTTCCAATGGTTTAGGATCTGATTCTTGATTGAATGGAAAGATGAATTCTTCATTGATTTGTTCTTCCATTTTAGAATTCAGTGGAGAATCATAAGATTCTAATAGCATAGTATTGAATTGCATAGGGGGCTCATTGTTAGTGCCTTGTGAATTCTAGTCAACTTCTTGATTTCCATTGAAATATGAGCCACGATCATTGGGTATGTTTTGATTGGTGTCAAGTTGATTGATATCCATAAATTGAGCATTATTATTTTTGTCTATAGGGATACTTCCATTATTTGGACAGGTATTCCATTGTCGATTTTGTCTTTGGAAACCATTGTTCTGATATGGAGGATTGAAATTATTCCCTGCACTTTCATTTCTGTTGAAATTCTTATTGTAATTTTGACCATAGTTATTGTTGTAATAGCTCGCATTTTTTCTTTGGAAGTTGTTATTCTTCCCTTGTGATAATATCAAATGGGTTACCTCATTGGTTATTTGAGACATGATTTTTTTAAATTTTACTTAACTCAGTTATGACATTATTTTTTGTCTCAACAGATGGTGCTACCTTTTGCTCAAAGAAAGAAACTTTTGATGGTTCATATCCTGGGCAGGTTATGGCTGGAGCTGGTACAACTAGTGCCTATTATAGTGGAATAGGAGTCAGTGGAATGGATTGGCTAGGTAGTACTTGTGCTCCAACAAGATATGTCAGTATTGTCATACCAGCATGAGTTGGAACCATCAACCCACTCCTATTAGGATATGGCTATTTACTAAAGGTAACTACTTCTTTGAATAATTTTTCCAATGTATCGATATCTATAGTAGCCAATCTCCTTAGGAAGATAGTAGTGAGGTGGTCCATAGCATTAAGATAGATCTAGATTGCAACTTCAACTGGTATGGTGTAGGGTGTTTCCAACTTGCAGTATGCCATGTGAAAGCGATTATTGAAACATGAAATGGTCTTTGGTGGATCCCTCTTTATTGATACAAGCTGATGGTATATCATAGCCGGGTTGATGAATGTTTTGAATTGATCTAGGAACAATTTTTCAAAGGCCACCTAGTTTTGGATACATCTTGGTGGTAAATTCATGTACTAGTAAAAGGAAACCTCTCCCAATGTGTAAGGGAATAAACAAAGACTATGAAAAAAATATGATTCTTTGTTGTCTGTGTTTCTCCATAAATGAACATTCGGAAAAATTTCTCTGGGTTCTTGGGAAGGTCATTGAGTGAACCTTGAAAATTGATTAGTGAATCTACTACATTTTCAAAGAAGGCAATTGGTGGAGGATTATTTGGAATGATAGGTGGAGGTAAGTTTAGAGGTGGAACTAAAGAAGATGATGAAATTTGAAATGGGAATGGTAAAATTTTTGGTAACCCCTTATCAGTGCGAGGCTTGCAAAAATGATTGAGTTCTAGGAACTTGTGTCCACTAGGTGAAGACTATAAAGCTTGCTGAAATGGAGATGGTGGATCAAGATCTTCCAATTTGTGTTGATTTTGGAAAAGTGCACCTCTTACAAAAGCACACCTGTGCACCTTCTGATATTGACAAACTTGAATTTTTTTAAGAATGTTTGAAAGCTGCAGAATTTTGAAACAACAACTTGGGTTTCTTGCCTAAATGGTTTTGGGCCCTCCTTCTAGTGCCACTTCTATTGAGTTGTTATTTTGTATGATACTGAATGACAAAAGTCCTTTCATATCTCTCTCTTGAAAAGATGATTAATGACCAACTCCAAGGTTTTGAATGGCTATTTTTCAACCTACTGGGAAACTCGATTGAAGATAAATGCGTATTATCATGAGGAGGCCTTTGTTGGTTCTAACCAATCTGCACAACCTATTGTTGAAATGTAACCACAAAAGAGATTTTTAAAATTTTTTTTTGTTTTATGATGAAATTTTTTTATCAATGCAACTATATGAATTCCTATTTTAACCAAGAGTTTAAAAATCAAATAACAAAGATAGAGTAACAAGAGATTTTAAAGAGAATTTCTGAAAGGGAAATTCCTAAAGGACATAAGCCAAACTAACAAAACTTTTGCAAATTCAATTATCAAAAGGATTTTGGTAGGAAACCAATGAAATTTGAAGCAATTCTTCCTTAACTTCATTAATGCAATCGTCAATGGGAACTTCAATAATAACCAAAAAATGTGAGAAGAACCTCCTTATAGCAATATCGTGAGAATGCTCGAAATAACAGAATACAAAGTGATAGCAGAACTCAAAATAAATCTACTGATCGCAGGCCACTTCGAGGGGGTAACCTCCTTTGAGCAAGCTCAATACAATAAATTCGTCCGTACCCATCAAGGGCCTCAACCTATTCTTATATACTGGGTACGATCTAGAAAAGTAATACTACCTATGCATGTGGGATAATAAAATAAACTCACGGGACGACTTACAAAGCATATGCGTCCAACAACTCTACTCTAACAAAATAAACAGAAGGAACACACAGGTTCCTAACATCCCCTCTCCCTTAGAAAAAAGCTTTGTCCTCAAAGCTTAAGGTGTGGAAATTGTTGTTGAATCTGAAGAAGGGGTTCCCAGGTAGCATCCTCTGGTTGCATGCCATGCCACTGAATCAAGACCTCAGAGATGGAGCGAGAGCGAAGCTGGCGAGTGCGCTGGTCAATGATTGCTACCGGCTCCAGGATAATGGATCCTTCCGTATCCATTTCAGGGAGAGTAGTTTGTGCTCTGACAGAGGTACCCAGAACTTTCTTTAGACAAGAAACATGAAAAAATGGATGAATGCGGGAAGAAGGAGGAAGTTCCAGTTTATAAGCAACTGAACCAATCTTCTGCAGAACCTGATAAGGCCCATAGAATTTTGGGGCCAGCTTATGACGCCCTTTCAGCTTTAGGGAGGATTGTTTGTATGGCTGTAGACGAAGAAAAACCATATCCCCAACTTGAAATGAGCGCTCAGAACGGTGTTGATCTGCTTGTTGTTTCATCCGATTACGGGCCATGTGAAGATTATCCTGTAAGGTACGAAGAATCTGATCCCTGCTGCGGAGAACTATGTCAACTGCCTGGACTGGTGAGCTGTTGGGAGTGTAGGGAAGGAGCACTGGAGGTGCCTGACCATAGACTGCTTCATATGGAGTCATTTTAGAGGCAGTGTGGTAAGAGGTATTGTACCACCATTCAGCTAAAGGGAGCCACTTGGCCCACTGATGTTGCTGTTCGGAAGTGAAGCAACGAAGATAAGTTTCCAAGCATTTATTGACAATTTCCGTTTGACCATCAGTTTGTGGGTGATAGCCCGAACTCATCTTCAGTTTGGTGCCAGTTTTCTAAAACAGTTCAGTCCAAAAATGACTGGTAAAAGTTGCATCACGATCAGAGACAATGGAAGAAGGGAGTCCATGAAGACGAAATATCTGGTCCATGAAGATTTGTGCAACAGAGGAGGCAGTATAGGGGTGGCTGAGGGCACAAAAATGACTATATTTCGAGAGACGATCAACCACAACCAAGATCACTGTCTTGCCACCGGATTTAGGAAGCCCTTCAATGAAATCCATAGAAATATCAGTCCAAATCCGTGTAGGGATGGGCAATGGTTCGAGCAAGCCAGGAAGGAGGGTCGTTTCACCCTTGTGGCGTTGGCAAGTATCACATTCAGCCACCATCTGTTGAATCGTCTGTTTCATTCCTTTCCAAAAGAAGTTTCTCCTTGCTCGCTCATAAGTTTTGAGGAAGCCTGAGTGCCCTGCTGAAGGAGAAGCATGGAGTTCATAAAAAATAGCCTGATGTAGAGCTGGGTTCTGAGGAAGCACTAGCCGACCCTTGTATCGAAGAGAAGCACCATCCCAAGAGTAATGTGGTATAGCAGAAGGATTATTGGCTAGCTGGTGAATGATTTGAGATAAAGAAGAGTCACTATCATAGCCCTGCTGAACAGACGCTAACCAATTGGGAATGGGCTTAGAAATAGCGGAAAGGGAAGCTTGATTATCAAATGTGCGAGAAAGAGCATCTGCCACAATATTCTCCTTACCCTTCTTGTAGGTGATCTCATAATCATACCCCATGAGTTTGCTGACCCATTTCTGTTGTGTAGGAGAGGATACCCGTTGTTCCAGGAAGTATTTCAGACTTTGGTGATCGGTTCTGATGCAAAAATGACTCCCTAAGAGGTATGGCCGCCACTTCTGTACAGCATGCAAAATAGCCATCATTTCTTTTTCATAAGTAGAGAGGGCTAGATTCTTACCAGAGAGGGCTTTGCTAGTGAACGCAATAGGATGGTCATCTTGCAGGAGAACAGCACCCAATCCATTGCCGCAAGCATCACTCTCAATAGTGAAGGGTTTGGAAAAATCTGGCATCGCGAGAACAGGTGTACTGCACATAGCCTGTTTCAGTTGTTCAAATGCAGTCTCAGCAACAGGGGTCCAGGAGAAGGCATCCTTTTTTAACAGAGCTGTCAATGGTGCTGCAATTTTCCCGTAATCTTTGACAAACTTGCGGTAGTAGCCAGTCAACCCCAAAAAACCCCGAAGGCTCTTGAGAGTTTTAGGATGCGGCCAAGTTTTCATGGCATCTATTTTTGTAGGATCCACCCGCACTCCATGGTGTGCAACAATATGCCCGAGATACTCCACTTCCTCCTGGACAAACACACATTTAGATAGTTTTGCACAGAGTTGATGATCAGAGAGAAGTTGCAAGACAAGCTCCAGATGATGGAGATGCTCAGCCCAAGTTTTGCTATATATGAGGATATCATCAAAGAAGACCAGAATGAATTTCCGGAGGTATGGTCGAAATATGTTATTCATCACTGCCTGAAATGTTGAAGGAGCATTCGTGAGGCCAAAGGGCATGACTAAAAATTCATAGTGACCATCATGTGTGCGGAAGGCAGTTTTAGGTATATCCTCCTCATTAACCCGAATTTGATGATACCCAGAACGAAGATCTAACTTGGAGAAAAAATGAGCCCCATGAAGTTCATCAAGAAGTTCATCAACAACTGGAATGGGAAACTTGTCCTTTATAGTGAGATGATTAAGTGCTCGGAAATCAATGCAGAGTCGCCATGACCCATCTTTTTTGCGAACAAGCAGAACTGGAGAAGAAAAGGAACTGGTACTAGGGCGAATAATACCTTGCTTCAGTAAGTCACGGACAAGTATCTCGATTTCGGTCTTCTGATGAAATGGGTAGCGGTAGGGCCTGATGTTGGGCGGAACACTGCCAGGAAGGAGCTGAATACGGTGGTCCTCTGGATGAGAAGGAGGTAATCCCACAGGTTCAGCAAATATACCAGAATACTTGTCCAAAATGTGTTGGAGATCGGCAGGAGTGCTAGAGACTGCTGATGGCTGCATCTGAATGGAATGGAGCTGAGCGATGACACCATGTGAATTCTTCTTAAGAAGTTTTTCCATACGGTGTGAAATGATGATGCTGAGAGACCCTGGTTGTAAGCCTTTCAAAGTGTGTTGGTGCCCCTCGGCTGAAAACTGCATCCAAAGTTCAGCAAAATCCCAGAGAATGGGGCCAAGAGTGCGTAACCATTGGGCACCCAAAACCACATCACAGCCACCTAAGGGTAAGGCAAACATGTCAGAGCGCATGTTATAATCTCCAATAGAGAGACGCACATTGCGACATTTCCCTTTACAAGGTAAAGTGCCCCCATTGGCAATCATGACTTCAAAGCTAGAGCAGGGATGGATAAAGCAATCAGCCTGTTTGGCTATGCGTGGATCAATGAAGTTATGAGTGCTACCAGAATCAATGAGTATAGTAAGAGGGATCTTCTTGAAGAAACCCTGGACCCGCATGGTTTGTGGAGTAGTGACTCCTGCCAAAGCATGGACAGATATCTCTGGTGGAGCTTCTGGGGAAGGAGGTTCAGGCTGGTGAGGCTCAACCTCAGCATCCACTGTTTCCTGAGCATCTACATATTCTTCCAGTTCTGGTGGAGAATCCACATCCAAGAGATAGAGCTTTTGCTGAACACATCTATGGCCCCGAGACCATTTCTCATCACAATTATAACAAAGCCCTTTGTCTCGCCTAACTCGCATCTCTGTTTCAGACAAGTGCTTGATCGGAGTAGTTCTGGGAGCTGGTATGACTGGAGGGTTGTGAGAACCTGTATTTCTGAATGGAACAAAATTAGATCTGGAGCGTTGTAGAGCACTAATCTTGTCTTCCGCTAACTTGGCCAACCCAAGGGCTTCCATCATTGTAGTAGGTCGAAACATTTTGACTTCTGAGCGAAGTGCATCCTTCAGACCACTGACAAAACAACTACGGAAGAATTCATCAGACAAGCCCTCTGTGTGATTAGCTAATTTTTCAAACTCTGTCTGGTATTCTCTTACAGTGCCTGTTTGACGCAGTTTAGTGAGTGCTCCTGTGAAATCATCAAAGGAACTAGGGCCAAAGCGCTCCAAAATGAGGGTGCACAATTCGCTCCACGTTGGGCCTACATTAGCCTTGATGTACCAACGGAACCATTGAAGAGCTTCATGTTCCAAATGAAAAGATGCAAGGGAGACTTTGTGGTTATCCAAAGTATTATGCAAGCTGAAATACTGCTCTGCCCTATAGATCCATCCAGTCGGATCAGAACCATCGAAGCGTGGAAAATCAAGCTTTGGTCCACGAAAATTGCCAGAAGAGGACCCAGTATCTCCTGAATGGTTTCGGCTCATGGCTGACTGCTGAAAGTTAAGACCCAGAATTTTGTCATCCAGATCTTGAAGTCTGGTTTTGAGGGATGCAATTTCCTCTTCCATGATTTTTGCTCCTGTACGCGTAACAACCATAAAACAAGGTTTTTTTTTTTTTTTTTTTTTTTTTTTTGAAATGGGTAGAAGATGAGAAACAAAAAATTTTTTAGTTACGGCAAACTTGGATTTGGGTAAAACTCATATAGGAAATGGGTGTTCGACGGGTGGTGGGAGACTATCTGGGGACAAGGGAAAAAGAAAAATGAGGGTTTCAAGGGTAGGGAGGCGAAATGAGGCGAACAGTCCAAGAGGGATAAGGGAGCAAAATGAGGAATTGAATCTTGTGGCTCAGTTTGGTGGCGATTGGATGAGAGGTGAAAAAGATAGGGCAAACCCTAAAATTAGATAAATGAGGGTTTTAGGGCTTTGATATGTAAAATTTGGGGTTGGGTCGCCAAGGAAGGAAGTATGCGAAATGATATTGCAGACGTTCTGCGGAAGTATGAGCAGAAACAGAAAGCAAACAAGGAAGCTACGACTAAAAAACAGAAAAAATTTTACTCCTTTTTTTTTTTTTTTTTTTTTTTTTTTTTTTTTTAAATTTTTATTTTTATTTTTCTGAACAGTCGACTTAAAAAAATTCACTCACAGACAGAACAACTGAAAAGAGTTATTGCAATAACAAGAGATATTAGAAGTGAGAGGAACCTGAAGGCCACGACAGAAAAAAATTTGATGTAATTTCCACCCAGCGAGCCCAAGAGAGTGCTCTGATACCAGATGCGAAGAACCTCCTTATAGCAATATCGTGAGAATGCTTGAAATAACAGAATACAAAGTGATAGCAGAACTCAAAATAAATCTACTGATCGCAGGCCACTTCGAGGGGGTAACCTCCTTTGAGCAAGCTCAATACAATAAATTCGTCCGTACCCATCAAGGGCCTCAACCTATTCTTATATACTGGGTACGATCTAGAAAAGTAATACTACCTATGCATGTGGGATAATAAAATAAACTCACGGGACGACTTACAAAGCATATGCGTCCAACAACTCTACTCTAACAAAATAAACAGAAGGAACACACAGGTTCCTAACAAAATGTTTCACATTTCATCAAATTGTGTGGCCACAAAAAGTGTACTCACATGAGACAAAACAATATGCAAGAACAAAGATGATCCTTTCTCCAATTCATCGCAACAACAAAATTTCTTAACAAAAGGAAAACACTAGAACTAAAAGATCACACAATCTAAACAACACAATAAAACCATTGGCTCCATTATTTTCATGAACATGCCTTCACAAAAATAACACACTCTGGCAAGAATAACTACACTAGGAATGAGAGAACCAATAACATATATTATTACATCAAAATAATGGCCTAAAGGACATATTACATCCATGCATTTAAAATAAATCCTCTCCTCCTTTTGTGTTAGGATTGAGAGATCTTTAAATGCAATCTCATGCTAAAAACTAATAAAACAAAGCTAATTATATGCAAAGAAGATACTCATCACTACAACATTTGGGGTCAGAAACCACAACAAGATACTTATCACTATAGCATTTGGGGTCAAATTGTGATGGTAATTTGCAACGCGGTGTAATTTGTGGTGATTTTTGTGCTTTTTTTTGCAATTGTCGTCGATGCTATTGCAATACCTACATTGGCATTGTAATTGTGACACCCACATGAGTATAAAAAAAACAAATATAAGACAACATAAATCATTCCCCATTTGTTTTGATTGTGGAGAGCTACATGTGAAAGAGGCTGAGAGCTTTGAACAAGGGTGGAGAGCTCTGAACGTTGTCGTGCTCTTATGATTGGTGCATTTCATTCTTGTGCCCTTGCAATCTCTAGATTTTGTTGACATGCCCTTGCTCTGTGATTTTATTACCATGTCATGCCCTTGTGATCTCTATGCCCTTTCTCTATGATTTTCTTCAAGGGTGAGAAGAGGTACCTATGTAAATATTCTTTTATTTTCCTTGTAAACACATATGTCTTTATATTTCCTTCTAAACATGTATCTCTTTATATATAGAGAGAGATATTTTTAAAGGTGTTTATTACATATTAGCTCACAATAGAAAATTTTTTCTAGTTGCATATATATTCTAGAATCCAAATAATAAAACAATAAAACTCACTCAACCCATGTTAAGTGACTTACCTCAAGATCCTGCACAAAAATAGGGTTGACCATGAAAAATGGATAGAGTTCGCAAGAAATTTTACAAAACATATCATAGTAGATATTTTTAGAAAGAAATAAGCCATAAGTGTTATGATCTTGGTGGGCAGTCTTCATTACCACCTCGGGGTTTTGGTGTAATGGTTCGTACCATGTGTTATCAGAGCCTCCACCCAAGTTTAAGTCTTAGAGTGGGTGGCAACATTGACATTGTAGTTTTTGTTCGGGGCTCATATGGCCAAGGGAGGGCCCATCTTATGGGTGCACATCTAGCCTAGATTCTGGACTACGGAGCGTGGTGGGATGCTATGATCCTGGTGGGTAGCCTTCACTAGCACCTTAGGGTTTTGGTATAATGGTTCATACCAAGAGGGCATATGAAGTCAAGTATAAACATATGTAGCTCACATTGAAGATCATTGGATTAACACAATTTTTTACTATAAGGTAAAGACCTTTAAAGATCAGTGGATTTGATAGTAAATAGGTTATAAATTATTCCAGAGCTGTTTGAGGAGGATGTAAGCCATTTCTAAAGTGATCAAGACACAACAAGAAAGAAAGTAATTCCTACTATAGATTGGTCAAACAAAGATGAAGTTTTGACACAATAATGATTCATGTTTAACACCATTCACTCACACATGGATAAATCAATAGATGGCTAAGTTGAAGGGAAAAAGAATTCCATTGAAATATGAACTAAAGAAAGATGTAGAAGAAGCAAATGAGGAATCATGTGAACAATTGTAGTGCCTCTCCCATTTGACTTCTGTAAGTCATCCTGATGGATTCAACCTTATTGATCTTTTGTTGTGATGGGATCATGATTGTGGCCCTGAGTGGTCTACACCGTTGAGGTGTTTGGATTTATGTTTCTGTATCAATTTCTTTTATTTTGCTTTGACTGGTCTTTGAGATTATGATGTGATTTATGGTTCACTGAGGTTTGTGCTAGTGGTTACTAGGATCGATGTGGTATCATGAGGTTGTTCTGTGATTACCTTGAGATGTGTGCAGAGATTGCACTATGTACTATTACCCTGCTACACTGGACTAGGTTCCTGTAGCAGTGGTTAGTCATGTTTATGACTATGGTTGTTTATGTGTTTTAAATGCCCTTTTAATGCACAGTAATCAATCATTATTAAATGCTTAAGTAATTTAATGGGTTGTTCTTGTTGGATTCTTTGGGTATGTGTTGCAGATATTTACCTTGTTATATTTTGATCTAAGAGAAATCTGTTGCTTATGTGATGCTTTACATTTGAGACGATATGTTATACCTTGATTTCAATATCATAGATATTAGACTACTATGTTGTTCAGTTAATCATATTGCATGATGACAGTGTATTTTATGATGATATCTAGTTATCTGGTGTTTGGACATACCTTTGATTATGTTAGGTGATGGATTTAATGCTATGATTATTTACTTCATTCCTACGTTGTTATGCTTATTGCAAACGTGAGTGATATAAATAGATTATTTTAATATAATTAAATAAATGGTTAGATTAGGTGATTTAATGCATTTATTGCTTCAACTATGTTATTATATGCAATTGCACTTGATCGTGTTGTTTAGTGTGCAGGATTTATATCCCTGGCAGTGGCACATGGAGTTAGTGATTCAGCCTTTCATATTTTACCAATGTCGTCCTAGTATGGTCAACGTATCCTTAATTAAATATTTAATTTAAACCTTTTGGTGATTATTAAATCCGAACTCATTTGCATTATGTGATTAGACCTTTGAGCGTGTCTGTGCATTTAGAGTTTCACATTGTCATGAAAGTGGTTAAGGAGATTTTTGTGTTTTTGGGTTTTCAGGCTTTTTTAATTGATTTATTTTAATTTTTGACAGCTTTTCCATAGATGAATTCCTATTTCTAGGAATAGCCTATTTTCATTTGGGTCGATTCAAGGTTTAACTAGGTTGGCTAGTTATTTGCCCTAATCGATTATTCACTTGAAAAGTGAATAAATATCCAAAAAGGAATTTAATTCCTCACTTCTCACTTTTGAATTAGAAAGTTGGAGAGTAAAATCCAAAATCCTCTTCATGAGGATTTTTTTTTTTGTTCATTGTGGGAGCTACGAGCGTGGGATCATCGCGAGGTTGGGCTCATTAGATCCAGCTTGGGGAAACCTTGGATTGCCGTGATTTTTAGCTACTTCTGCAGGATATTTATTTTATGGTTTAGATTCTCATTTTTCCCTTTTGGCTATGAGGTAGGGCTTTCCTATTTTATTATTTCTAATTTGTTTCTGCTTCTATTTTTGGTAGCCATTTGTTTGGAGGCCGAGAACTAGTGTTCCCCTCTGTTTCTATATGTTAGTTCTAGCTGGTTGGGTGGGTACGAACATTTCCCTATTTTTTGGGATGAGGGTTTGGGATTTTACGTCGTTATGCTGGCCATTTTTGTATACGTTGTCTGAATTTGATTATTTTTGGATTTTTAGGGTGTTTGTGCCCAAAGACCAAATGGGTTTTAATTTTGCAATTTTTCCAAAATTTGGGGTTTTTACCTCATTTTGTGTGCCACCCTATTTTCTCATGTTTTCTTGTCACAATGTGGTTCATGGACCTTGATGATTCGTTTGGATATCAGTCAGACCACTATTGCACTTTTATGTTGCATATGGATGCATGTTGCATCCGTACTCTCGACATTGTATTCGGTTGAGTGATTTTATACTTGTGTTATTATTTCTTTTATACCTTTGCTTTTGTTTCATGAATGCTAAGATTCGTGTAGAATCCATACTCTCAGATTGAGGCTGGTGGAGTGAGTTCATGATTTTTGGTTTTGTTACATCATTGGGATTCATGTAGAATCTATACTCTCGAATTGAGGCCGGTTGAGTGATTTCATGATGTATGATTTTATTGGCTTTGGGATTCATGTAGAATCTGTCCTTCCTATGTTGTTTTCAGTTGGGTGTTTTCTTTGCATTGTGTTCTCATCCTGTCCTTGTGTTATGATCTTCGTGATAGTGGTGCGCCACACATGAGTACGTGCGCATACATTTGTTAGGTGACTTGCGAGGCCCGTTCTTTCGTGGTACTTCCAAAAGTTATGATCATTGGGGTTGGGATGGGAGTATGCATGCCCACAGGCACTTTTTGTAGGGTGAGCATGGGTAGGGTAGGGTAGCATATGGAGGGGATTCTATCTTGCAACCTGGTGACTATTCCCCAATTGGCAATGGAAGTTTTATATAAGTGATAATTAAATTAAAACATTGGGTGGTAATAAATACAAGATAATAAAATGTGTGGGTTGTGCACCTTCTGTCATGAAGAGTTGTTGCCCTGGGTTGTGCGCCTTCCGTCATGAAGAGTTGCTACCCTAGTTTGTGCACCTTCTATTGAGAAGAGTAGCTGCCTATACTAGCTTGGGCTTTTGGATGCCAAGCGACTCTCCATGATGTCAGCCCCTACTTAGTAGCCTATTGAGTGTCTAACCAGAACCTGTACTCCTTGCATTGTCTTAGGTTCTTGGTTATAGTCATCATACTGTCTGGCGTGAGTGTTAGCCTTGGATGTTGTGCTTTATGTGTGTTTGTGGTTGGATCGTTATCTCCATTAGCATGACAGGTGTGGACCTATGGGTTCCACATGGTTGGGAGGCGTAGCTACCTTCACCACTACTAGGGACCAGTGTACAGAGACGGTCTTGTCCTAGTGCGACTGTTGTTGGATGTTTTCACTTGGTACTTTAGGTTATTGAGTATGCTTTCTTGTGATTTATGCTTTCATTGAGATGCTTGCATATCATGTTTAGATGATGTTATTTTATTTGACGCATTCCCTTATTATGATGTTTAGCATATGATTAGATGATGTGAATTGCTATAGTAGCATATCTTTTGCTTATTGATGTTCAACATGTAATAGGTGATGTTATCTACTTGTAAGATTATCTGATGCTTTACTACTAGCATGTTAGATTTCCTTATGCTTTTGTTGGTAGCATGTTTAGTAGTGACATCCCTATTACGATAGTACCAACGATCAGATCGGTGGCTTGGGATGTTACACGCGGGGTATGGCTAGGACCCACGATGGTCTTATGATGCTATTGATGGTTGGGAGGAATCACGTACTTAGTGGGTTATTTAGTTTACTTTGATGTTGTTTTCAGTATGTTCATTACTACTTTGGTTTAGATGGCTAGATGTTCCCCTTTCCTTTCTGTTGTTTCTCTCGAGTGTTCATTCCTCAATTTGCATAGATCTGGTACTCCTTGGTGTGGAGGTTTCCTTGTTTTTAAGCTTTTCATTTGTGTTTTGTTGTCGCGCTGATTTTTTTTCTCACATGGAAACGTAGTTCCTCGCACGAGAATGTATCTCCTCACGTAAGAGAATACACTTCCTCGCGTGAGAATGCAAATCCTTGCGCGATGCATAGGGAATCCTCGCGTGAGAGTGAAAGCCCTCGCACGATGTGCAAGAGTCCTCGCACAAAGTTTCACACTTTCTTGTGCACAACAGTGCAAGAACTTGCACAAAACTCGAGACCAATTTTCTTTCTCACGCGAGAAACAGGGGCTATCTCGGCTTGTCGGTTGAAAGTTTGAAAGTTGGTTTTGGACACCCTTATGGTTTTTACACCTTCCTAGTTGAAAATAGATTTCTTAGGGGTTTACAATATATCACTTAAGTATAAGTTGACATATATTTAATTCCTTATACTTAAGATATATTTGAATATATGCGACAAATCTTTTGAGATAGGTTTCAGACCTCTCGGAGACAAGTTAAGGATTCTAGAAAATTTTAAGGCTTTAGAAATCCAGACTTAGCAAATTTTCAGGGCTTCAAGATTTCAGACTTAGCCAAATTTTAGGATTCTGCATTTTACCCCAACTTGGTGTTTTGTTAATGAGGGGTTGTTTCTTGAACCCTCATCTTGTTGGTGGTGGTTGTTGGCTTTTGTTTGCATGTGTTAGTTTGGTAGTGGCGTTCAAAAATTTGTTGGTTGCCAGGATTATGGAGAAGTCTTCCGTTGCGATCTTTGTGATCCGTGTATGATGTTCTCATGTGCATTCATACTTGTAAAAAGAAAAATTTGGCTTGTATTTCATCCTTTTTTCCAAGGATCTCTTGGCAGGGCATTACAACAACTCCCTGAATGTTCAAGAAAACAAGAAGGCCAAAACAAGAAGAAGAATGTAGGTAGTGAAAATGAGCTACAAATAAGAGGAATGAAGAGGAAGGGGATAGAGAACAAGGGGCCACCTCAAAAGAAGCAAAAGTCAAAAGGAAAGATGGCTTCATAAGTTGTGATTGAATTAGAGACAACAAGAAGTACAAGTTTAGAGTACTCACCCTTATGTCCAAGTAAGAAAGAGATGGATTCCCCCTCTAATGAAAGTAAAGAACAACATATTGAGAGACATTTTGTGGTTGACATTGAAGCACTTTCAAATGATGATCAAATAGTGCCCTAAGGCACAAATATCTTAGACATTAATTTGAGCACCCAAGATCATGATTAAGGAATTCAAATTCATGAGGATGAACTACATGAGATCACCTCCCTAACATGGCTATCAAAGCAAATGTGATGGGGACAAATAATAATAGCCCAACCCATTATGAGTTAGCAAGGCAACTCTAATATTTACCTTTAGATTTGGTTTTCTTCATGCAATCTTATTTACCACAACACTTTCCTGGATTCTATCTAGTGCTCCCATAATATCCTCTATGTTGTCTATCTGTTGTTTCTACTGTGTAGTCTCTTTTTGAAGCCACTCCTTCTCCTTCTGGTATATTGCCATAGACTCTCTCTTGTACCTTAAATTTGGATCAAACTTTAGAATATCTACCTCTACCATATCTAAAATCAACTTCACATTGTGTTGTAACTCTGGCATAGGTGTTTGAACCTTGATAGCTTTCATTTCAAAATTCAGGTTTTGAAGATTGTTCAACACCCTCAATTCTAGACCTCTCATGTCAAGCACTTTTTGTACTATTTCAACAACATGTTCTTGCTTCTGAGCTAATAGTTCTTCAAGTGCATTTTCTTGTAAAACATTGATTTTTTTGAACAATTGTAAACTCTTAAAAAATGCATTCTTATTTTCTATTACCTTTGATAGGCTTCCCTTGAACAAAATCAAAATGAAGAGGCATAAATACACGAAATTTTTCTTTCAAAACCATATGTGCAAATATAAGCATAAGTACAACATGTCCAATATCTTTGCAAATATACACATTAATTACACCAAAATTTTTCTTTCAAAACCATATGTGTAGATATAAATATTAAGTACAACATGTCCAATATTTTTGCAAATATACACATTAATTACACCAAAATTTTCTTTTAAAACCATATGTGTAGATATAAACATCAAGTACAACAAGCCCAATATTTTGCAGATATACACATTAATTACACCAATTTTTTTATTTTTAAATCGTATGTGTAGATATAAACATTAAGTATAACATGTCCAATATTTTTGTAGATATAGACATTAATTACACCAATTTTTTATTTCAAAACCATATGTGTAGATATAAACATTAAGTACAACATGTCTAATATTTTTGCAGATATGTGACATTGTTATGTTGGGTAAACCATTCATAACCTTCAAATTTACCTACAACAATACAACAAAGAGAAGAGTTGATTGGGATCCTTCGTAAAGGGTCATGTTTTCTTTCTCAAGTAGAGGGATATCATGCATGGCCTCAATGTAATCCTCATCATAATCATCATCATCAATAGCAATAGTAGCAACACCAGTACCAAATGTGTCATGGATCAATGCATTTATACCATCATCTTCAAATGTGTTTTCTAGCACATGATTGTCATATTCTGTGGGATCATGATCTTCTCCTTCAATACTCACAACTCTATGTTCCTCCATATTCACACCTCCATGTTCCTCCGAGATTTGTTGGTCCATATCACATACTACCCTAGGGAGATTGACCTATATAAAAATGATGATAATCAAACCCTCATTCTATGGTTCATATGTCTATTAATTGAGAAAACAATATAACAAACAACTTACCAATGGATGATAATCAAACCCCTTCAGTGTGACCATTCTCCCTACAATTTCTCTTAGTTGTTTTGATTTTGATTCTTCTTGTCTTTAAGCCATTACAACTCTCACAAGAACAATAACATTTGTCATCACCTTCTCTTTGAAAGTTATCTACAACAATCTAGCGATTGTCTCCCTATTTTGATCAAATTCCCTTGTATTATTTGACATGGTCCTTCTTCATGGGAATAACTTATTCTTGTACCCTTATTGAGTTGGTTGTACTTAATGTTTATATCTACACATATGGTTTTGCAAGAAAAATTTGGTCTAATTAAATGTGTCTATTTGCAAAAATATTGGACATGTACTTAATGTTTATATCTACACATATGGATTTGAAAGAAAAATTTGGTATAATTAGATAGGTTAGTGATATACGTCATTATAGTCTATAAAAGGTGGAATATGCACCATTAAGATTTTTTATACTAATGAATTTTTTTTGTTCGTTGTGGATTGATAGGTGACTATTTGTTGCCACCACCAAATTTTCTCCCTCGCTTGTACTGAGAATTATGTGCCACTATGAAACATATTGGAATGAAGCATCAAGAAATAGATGTTTATCTTGAAGATCATGTAATTTATCATAAAGAACACAAAACTACAACAAAATGCCCCAAATGCCATATGAACAGATATCAAGATGATCAAGTGAGAAAAAATGTGCCTCGCAAGGTTCTTCGTTACATCCCCATTATTCCATGTCCTAAATGATTATTCAGGTGCAGTAGCTTGGCACAATTTATGGATTACAATGCACACAATAGAACTCAAGATGAAATTATTTGAATAACAATAGATGGTTCAAAATTTATGGACATAGAGGAAAAGTGGCCACACTTTAGAGAATAACCTTGTCATCTCAGGCTTTCTCTGGAAACTAATAGCATCAATCCATTTGGAGAGATGATATCTATTTTCTTGGTGTGGCCTACTTTTTTTATCAACAACCTTTCTCCATGGATGTCAATGAAGAGGGAGCACATTATGTTGGCAATGATTGTTCTAGGTATTTTATTATTTTATTGTTACCTACATGTAATTATAAGTCTTGGAGTGAAATGACCACAATACTTAATTAATGTTGTTCATTCAATTAGGTAAGTACCAAGTGAAAGCTATGAATGTATATATTGTGCCTCTTATCAATGAGTTGCTGGTGTTATGGAATGGTTTTACTATGTATGATATCTCTAGACCAATTGGTAAAAACAATTTCAATTTCATGCAATGCTTGTGTGGACAATTTCATGATGCCCCAGGGTTGACACATTTTTATGGTATGTTATGCTGAAATCTAGATGTACACGATAATACTAATTCTAAAAATGAACATATTTAATCCAATTGTATCATTATCTTGTAGGTCTTCAAACAAAGGGAAAAGTTGCATGTCCAATGTGTGGTCCAAAGATGAAATCTCATCATTTCAAAAGTTTAAGAAAGAAGGTGTTTGATGATAATCGACACTTCCTCCATAGAAATCATAAGTATCAAAGTGCCAAAAAATATCTTTTCAATGGGAAAGAAGAGACTACAACAATGTCATGAAGAATGACACCTCACCTATGCCAGTTGGAATATAATAGAACTTCAAGGTAGTATCACTCCACCTAATGGTTTATGTTTGGAAGTTATATATTTTGATTATGTTTTGTTGGCTAATTAGGTAATTTGATGATCGCGAAGGTCATCAAGGCATCACCGACCACCTTAAAAAGGGACTAAAATGTTATCCTAGAGAATTTAGTATGCTACCCTACTATGAGCAGCTACAAATTGTGCATTTTTTTGATACTAAGCATATTGGAAAGAATGTAACACAGACACTGTGGAAAATATTTGATGGAAGGAATGATAAAGAAAATCTTGCAAAAATTTGTAGTGACATTCATGATTCCAATCATGCAATGAAGAATATCATTGAGTCAAATAGTAATGGAGATGAATGGATTAATGCAAGTGCCTTTCCCTGGTTATTAACAAAGCAACAAAGTAATATTATAAAAGAAGTCATACAATTTTTTTGATTTCCTACAAGATTTGCTACGAATATAAGAAATTTAATATCAAAGAAAAGTGAATTTCGGCCAGAGTTGAAAACACATGATATGCATACCTTCATCAAGGTAAGTCATGGTCTTTTGTATTTACAATATATTTGTGAAACTACATTCAATTTTCATTGAATTATGTTAAAGAATGAAATGATTAGTTGACAATTGTTGTAGTATATACTACCCCTATCACTCCCAAAAAAATTTGACAATTATATCAAACAAGTGATATATGATCTTGGAAAATACATGAGGTGAGTAGTGATATTTGTTCAATATATCAAACAAGTAATATATTGTAAAGTCCCATATTTATATGTTTTTGTGTCTTTAATCCCTTGTAGGTGGTTGTCATCTAAAGTAATCCTTAAAGAAGATATAAAATATTGGAAGAAAAGAATTCATCTACTAATGTGTGAAATGAAAAAGTGTTTACCTTCAACTTTTTTCAATGCACAAGAACACTACTTCATACACCAAGTTGAGGAGATTGAATTGTGTGGACCTGTACAACCTAGGTCAATGTGGATGGTTGAGAGACACTTGAAATTTTTAAAGGATTTGATTTGAAAAAGGGCACATCCCAAGGGTTCTATGATTGAGGGATATGTGGTATACTAGATGATGGTGGACATTACTCAATATCTTCCTAATCTTGTAGGAAAGACCCATATAGATTGCATTTCAGATCTTGACTCCATTAAAAAAAATGAAGGGGAGTACTTGGTGGGAAATGGTAGAATTAGGAAAGTGAAAGGTGATAAAATGAGATATTATTGTAGTTAATTAATTCTTAATCTTCAAAATAAATCTTTTGTAAACCATCTATTTACTTTTGTATAGCTGCTAAAAAGTGGGATGCAATACATTTGTTTATTGCAAACAATCAAGATTGGACACTAGTGAATTGGGACCCAATTTTTGACCAATTTTGGTCAAAATTTCAACCCACATTCATCGCTATTTTTCTTGTTGAAATTTTGACCAAATTACAGGTTGGTCAAAATTTTGACAAATACATTTGTCGAAATGTTTTTGTTTTGAGCAAAACAAAAATGACCAACCTGTAATTTGGTCAAAATTTCGACAAGAAAAATAATAACGAACTTGGGCCGAAGTTTTGACCAAAATTGGTTGAAAATTGGGTCCACATTTACTAATGGAATGATGGTATGGATTAAATGATGTCAACATTCTGGTCATAGATTAAAATGGGAATCCATGTCATCAATGGTTAAACAAGCTCATTGTAATGGAGATCCCAGTGTTACATAAAAGGAAATAGATTTAGCATATGGTTTAAGAGATCTTCATATACTTATAAGTTTGTTAATCAACCATATTTTTTGAACTTATTATGAAATAATTTATACATGTTTGACATTATTGTAGGTGAAACACCACAAGGCTATGTTATGCAATGGTTATAAATTTCGTGTCAAAGATCTTGATGACACAAAGAGAACTTGTGATTATGAGATAAGTGTAGCCTTCTAGGTGACCAATATTTCCTCTAGAAATGACTCACATCCTTGAGAATATCAAAATTGATACTATGGCATTTTGGTTGATATAATTGACTGTGACTTTAATTCCTTCAAATTAGTTCTCTTTGTCATCAAATGGTACAAACTACAACTCAATCAAAATGATCTTGATAGAACTATTATTGAGCATGAGAATGGATTTCAAATGATTAATATCAGGTTGTTTGAGCTAGTTGGGGATGAGCCCTATGTTCTTCGAAGCCAATGTGAGCATGTATTTTAGTCGCAGTTCCACATAAATCGAGTTGGTCATTTATTGTTAGACATGATCCAAGAGGAAGGCTGATAAAGTATAATGTGATAGAAGGAGAAGATACCGAGGAAGATGAAGAAGTGGATCATGATCAAGAGTTAGTCGATGATGCTCCTAATGTAAATGATGCTGCTACTAATCATAATGATGATGTTTCTATTGATGATAATGATGATGATGATGATGATGATAATGAGGATGATGATGATGATGATGACAATGACAATGGTGGTGACGATGTTGACAACAATGATGATCTTGATGATGAGATGGATGAAGAATAATATAAATGATAGGGGAATTTGATTAGCTAACATTGGAGGGGGGTTTGATCATCAATGAGAATAATGAAATGTACAATTATGTGATCAATTCCTATGGTATTCAATATTTAGTTCTTGATAGATCAATGATTAATTTGATTAACTTGTCATGTACCTTTTACTATTTATAATTCATATGTGATGCAAATATTCAAAGTAATTTTTAGTATATGTATCATGACTTTTTTAGCTAACATAAGATAATTGATTTACTATTGTAGAAACTCAAAGCCCTTTCATGAGCATCCCACACAGTCTCATGGATCATTAGGTATAAGTCAATAAACCCCATAGAGATTAATGCCTTTTATCATTTGTAAAATATCTCTCTCATTGCCACCTATCTCTCTTATTTCATGGAGTGTAGGTTCCAACAAATAGGTATTTGTTAGACTTGTCTTACTCGAGCGAGGAAAATGTAGGAATGGAAGAAGAAAGTGAGACATATAGTATGTCTAAATCAAGGAAATCAAGTTGAGGTTAAAAAAATCATAAATAAAATCAACAAGTGCATGAAATTTTTCCTTGATCAAGGGGGGTCATGTTCTTATGATGATGAGAGTGAAGGAAACTCCGATGTTCTCTTTAAGTACACACATCTATAGAAACAATGGGTCCTTGATGAACTTCCTCCAAGAAACACTTATTTTTGTGTTGGAGAGAGAATATATCACATAGCACCATCCTCATTATAGGCTTTGGGCTTACAAAAAGTTAGTGAACAAAGTCAGGGAATATTCCAAGTTTTATAAATAGTACAAGACCTAAGCCAACTAAGAAGTGACCAAATTGCATATTTGAGGTGTGCGAGGGAAATCACATATTTTTATGTGTGATTATATCAATACATAGAGGTGAAGAGCTTCTTATTGATTACAATTTGAATTGCATAGATACAAATAAAGCCACTATCATGGGCAAGGTGGTATGTACTATGAACATTTAAAATCAACTCCAATCAATGAATCCGACATATCATTACATTTTTATATTTTTTTTGCTAACTTAAAATAATAACAAATGTGTTTTAGCAAGTCTCAATGATTGTTTTTTGAAATATAGAGCTACAGTATGGATCAATAGCCATAGGATATACATAGTGGCGATGGTTCTAATGTGTCATTTTCTTCCTGACAAGTAGAACTCATTGTTGTTGTACAAATTAGATACAATAAATGTGCTAATATGTATGTTGGTTTGAATTTTTGCATAATAAAATTCCTTTGTCCAAGTATAAAAATTCAGATTGGGATCCATTGATGGTGAATAGGGTTTCTAGCTAAATCTTCCATTTGTTAGCCTTTGAATTTTTTTTGTTAAAACCCTTTGTCTCATTCCATTAAAAATTTTCCTAGCGTGAAAGTTTTGAAAAAAGGATAGGTGAATATTATTTTCCCACCCATTTTGAGGTCGTTGTTTAGTCCTTGTGAAAGAATTTTTATCCCACTGTCAGATCTTATTTGAATCTATGGTTGTCATATACTTGCTATAGCAAGATGCTTTAATGTTATGCCTAGCAAGGTAGCGACCATCGGATAATTGTGTCTGTGATACTAAAAAATAAAGTCTGGCACCGAGAATTGTGTTAACATGAATACATTATGGAACATGCTATGTCCCAGGCTTGTCAATTTTAAGAATAAACACATGTGAAGAAACTTGTAAATGGTGTCATCGGCATCCAAGTTTCTTTGGCAATTCGCTAAGTCGCTATCAAAAAATCCATGTGACTTGCCGATGGTGACATAGCGAATTCTCAGATTTAAAAAAAGGTGGTGCTCTCTTAAAGATTGATGTGACTGTAGAAAATTCCCATGCAGTCTTATAAATGTGCATGACCACCTTCTCTAACACCAAAATTAATTGGTAGGTTTTCAATCAATTTGTTTTTTGTTCTCCGTCACCAGAATTGAGAATCTGTCAAAGGTTGCTATATCGCTAGTTGGAATAACACCACCTTTCTGATAGTGACATAGCAAGGGCCTAATCATTGCAAAAGATGGCGTTCTTTTAAAAATTAGAAAATGATTGTGAGGATCCTGAAGAAAATATTATGCAGGCTCTACTTTTATTTCTATGAAAGTTGTGTTTTATTTCTCGACATCAGTTTTGATGTTTACCAAGAGGTCGCTGTATCGCTAGCTAGATAGTTGGTAATTTGTTGGTAGTGATGTAGTGACTAGTTGAAAAATGGTGATGTAACAAAAAATCCTCAAAGGTGGGCCCTGAATGAGTGACATGATAAAGATGAATTGTGCAGATAAAATTACATGGTGGCATCCTACTGAGCATCTATAAGCTGAAAAATTTGGATTCATCAGAACTCACCATATCGCTAGTCGGATAGTTGGTATTTTTGCCGGTAATGATGTAGTGACCTACCTGAAAGTCACAAATGCGGAAAGGCCAAAAATATGTGATGTCATTAAGAGATTAGAAAAAAAAGAAGGTGTGCTAGCATGTTGAGCTAGCTAAGCGACAACAGTATCCTGGACCCATGCCCCATGTATAAAACCTGCGAAGAATTCTGATCGTTAGATCAAACTAGGATCAACGGCCATCGCTATCTCATTATGGAAAAGTGCTTGGAACTTATGTATAGCGAGTTAGTGAATAAAGGCCCACCATTGTTGTAGTAATGTGTTATCCACAAGATTAAGTATGGATCAATGATGCTCATTAATTCGCTATGGAAAGATGTGCGAAGATTATGTATAGCGAGTTAGTGAGCAAGGGACCCACCATTGTTTTCTTAAAATTCATTTCAAATATCTACCATGTGATCAAAGAAAAATAGTGGTTATCGCTAGCTCGCTATGGAAAGGTGCTCGAAATTTATGTATAGCGAGTTAGCGAGTTGATGACATGTGTCCTTGATCATCCATGGGCCCAGTTTGAAATGCCAGCATTGAAGGAAAGGTATAGATGGAGGTAGTTTATTGGTTTGACTTCCAGTGTGCTAAGAAGAACATTGAGTCAACCTAGTTTTCATTCCTAGATTGTAGGATTTTTCAAGGATCAATAGTGCAAATTTAAAAGGAAGTGCAATGCTACTGTGTTTTTCTATTCCATGAATTTATGATGAATGAAATCTTCGCATGTGGGAGAAACAGAGTATAATATAGAAGATTTTCATTCATTCTAGTCCCATGCAAACAAAGATTTCATGATTTTTGAACACAAGAACCTGTTGATCACATTGTGTTAAACTTGGTAAAGACGTGAAGCAATTCCTCATCTGTTTGTGTGAGGCCTCGCCCTGACCCATCATAGCTTAGTTGATACTTTGTTATTTTGATACTCATGACTCGATATGTCAGGATATTATTTGATGCACTGAACATTATTATGCTATTTTATGATGAGTGATGCTTTACTTTCAGATATTTGATTTAGTCATTTAATGCTTTATGAACATGTATAATGACGAAGTAAATGAATGTAGAACTAAAACTTTGATTATGCAATTTTAATGGTCAAAATATGAGTATAATGAGATAAAAAATTGATTATTAGAAAGATGGATGTTTTAAATTTACATGATTTTCTTGATACGTAATTTACATATATGCATGTAATTCTTGAACTACTAATGTGTGCAAGATATTTAACCGAGAAACCTAATGGAAAGATGGAACAGAACCCCTTGTTAATTTGTGCTATTTTTGCATTGTCTTTCTTTGAAGGTTGCTATATAGTCTTAAAATTTTCCTAGCTTTTGTTTGAATTCTATTAAGTCTTTAAGGCCTAAAAACATTAAATTTAAGTATCCTAGGGGTAAGGGTATGGGTTGAGAGTACTTTCCACCCCCTTAGCCTCTTAGGTTGACTTTTAGGGTCACTCAAAAACCCTACTTTTGGTTGATTGCAAAAATTGACTTGTCTCCTCCATGAGTTGGTGACTCAAACTCCACCTTGGGGTTACTTAAAGTCTAGTTGAGTTAGGATCATATTTAGAGGCTTTTTGGGAAAGTTTTGGTTTTGTTATCCAATCTCTAGTTTTTAGAGAGAAGTTGAAGATTGAAGGAAAGGGAGGATAAGCTCTTCTCAAGTTGTCATTTTACGATAACTTTTTGTGAAGGTAGGATTCTTCACTCTTTTGATCATATTTCTTCTTATTGTTCATGCTTGACTCATGGATAAGGCATTGTGATGATATTTGTATTGCTTGTATGTGTGTTGAGGGCATTTTTGGAGGAATCTTAACTTGTTCTTTGATGTCTTTTTTTATGCTTTGCTTTGAAATTTTGAGGGGATTTCATGGGGGATTGTTTTGGCATTACTCACCCTTGGATACGAAAGAAGTGGCCAAGTATGGGGGAAGGGCCTTAGTTGGACCTCAATAGTGTAGAGTCTCCTCTCATGGTGAGAAGAGGGAAAGAGGGTAGGGTGTATGGGCCCCTACTTGTCATCACATACCTTGTATGAAAATTTTAATTCTTGTAGAAGGGAAGGAATGAAAATCCTTGTTGCATTGGCCTCGAAAGGGCATTTGTATAAGAACGAAAGTTCTTGAATTTTAGCCCCAAAAGGGCTATGTTATGGTATGGTGATTGATGTCTCCTATTGAGAAAATCCACCTCCCCCCTATTTTGGTTCAATGCTAAACCTATTGTGCAAAATCGGGTTGGGAATGCATGCTTGAATTGGTCATCATATATGTTGTTTTACCTTTGGGTTAGTTCTTGTCTTCCCAAGGATCCCTTGATGCATTGAAGACATTGGAAAAGATCTCTTGTGAAAGACCTAGAAGAGAATTCAATTGAATTGTAACATTATGTAAAAATGTATTTTTAAATTTTGATGTATTTGGCAAAGACGTTGGGTTTTCTTACTGGTTCTTTTCTCGATGGAGCCTTGAACTAGGTTAATTAATAGAGAGAAAGGATTGAGAAAGCCTCCTTGCATTGTATCTTATGTTATTTCAATTCTTGTGTATGTTGTGGAAAAATAGATTAAATGGTGATGATTAATTATAAAAATTTTCAAGTTCAATTATGCTAAGGAAGAAAGTATGTTATGTTGAAAATTTGATACATATTGTGATTATTGGAAACAAACACATCTTACATTGTTGATAAACTAAATTATTCAATCCCCCTTGTTAAACTAGGTAATTGGTAAAATCAAATTTGGAAGGAAAATATACACCCTTTGTTAAAAATATAGTTTTTTAAAAAAAGGGAAGAGAACCAGCACCTAAAAAAAAATTTATTGGCAAAAACAAAAGTATACTCCCAGGAGAAAAATGCTCTCTGGAATTTGTATGGAGGGGAGATTTAATTCACTAAGCAACAGAGCATATTCTATATTGATTCCTTATTAAGAAAATGATTACTAAATTCTTTAAATAAAAGAAAGGAATAAGTTGTTGGTGTCAACAAATGCATTAAGACAAAAAATAATAATAATAACATACCCTAAGGCACTCCTTAATGCTTTTCTCTCAACAACAAAACTTTTGGCAATTACTCCAATAGCTACCTAGCCTATCATTGATTCATGTTTTCAATCACCTCCCTATTATTACAAGCGCAGACCTGGTGTATTAAGTCAGCAGTTAATACCATGCATCATGAGGGGGCAAGGTACTTGCCTTAGGCTTCAAGTCTAGTCAGATTATTAAATAAAAATTTATTTAACTACATCATTTAGATTATTCTTTCCCCCACCTCTCCCTTGTTTTGATTTTTCGAGTGGGATGCTAGGCATTGGGAATCATCCACCCAGCTACCACTGTATGAACAACCCTGTGCAAGGATCCATGTCACATCAAATAAGCAAAGTAAATTAAAAAATCCCCAATCAACTTGTAACTTCCCCACTCCCTCTCCCAATGCGCTTACCTATGTTTTGTCTCACCCTGCACGCAATGGAGGGGCAGCTTTCTGTGCTTAGAAAACTTGGGGTAGCGTGCTATTTCCTAGGGCAACATGAGGCCTCATGGGAGAAGGCCAAGTTGGTGGCTGTGCCACTTGGCAAGTAGTGAGTGGGTAGGGAGTCTAGGTGAGTGCAATGTTTGTTTTTCTACTAGTTTGTTTTATTGATGGGTTTAAGTTGTAGATTAGTATGTATATTAAACAATTTTAATTAATGTTCTCTTATATTAATGAGATTCAATTTCAGTTATGAGTGAGAGTGTTATGTAAGGCATAGCAGTTAGTAAGTAAATTGAATAGAAATTTTCAAATTTGTTGAGTTAGTAAATATACAAGTTAATGTTACTAAATTTTATTAGTTTAGGAATATGTATTTTTTTAGAATCATCTTTGTAGGTAGTTAGCTTATATTTAGTAGTGGTTAGTAATTGTTATGATAAATTTTACAAATGGGAACTTTAATTTAGATAATTTAAATTGATAGTGAGTTCATTCATATGGTCTTAGATGACCATTATTATATGGATTAGCATCAACTCATTATTAAATAGTTTTCGCATTAAACATCCTTTTGTTTTATTAAATTAATATGTGTTTGGGTATTAGTTATGGGTAATTATATGTTGTAAATATGAGTTATTTAGTGATGTTAACAATTCTATCAATTTTAATGTTGGATTGGTAGATTGTGATAGTTTGTTTTTATTTTATCATCAAATCGTGTTTAATATAATTTATATTGTTATTGTCTTTAGGAATGTTTTATTAGAATTATGGATTAAATAAAGTATAATTTGAACCATATAAATTTTAAATAAAGTATAATTATGAATGTATCATCACATTAATTAGTAAGTTCTTTTGAAATCAATTTTGAATAATGTTAAGTATATTGATAATATAATAATGAATATGCATCGTTATCAATTTAATAATGAGAGTTAAGTTTAACAAATTATTCCTCATGGTTATAAACTATAGATGACTTGTAGTGAACCTATTTTTGCACTTGCAAATCAACTCTTAAACCATAGTGAACCTAATTATTATTATAAAAAAAAAAAAAAAAAAAAATTGTGTTTTCGCCCTCGTATTTCGGGCATGACAGTTCGAAAGCAACTGCAGAAGTTTGAAGAAGAATGAGTCTGGCAAGTCAAGTAAGTACTCATATATAACCTTTGTGACATTCGAGTTCCTATTATTTTGATCAAGATGCCTCCTAAGAAAACATTCTCTGGGCACGTTAATAATATGGATAGGAATGTCCATGATGATTTGTTAGAATTACTCCCAGAATCCACTACAGAGCCTGCACAAGTTAAAAGGTTAATTTCCTTAAACCCTAGGCTGAAAATTGTTGATGGCTTATATGACAAGGGGAACTAGGTTAGGGATGCAATAACTAATCAAACTGGCCTTTTTTTGTTTAAAAAGTGGTTTTCAGAAAGGAAGTTGTTTGCCCCTCATGCTAATATCTGGAATTTTGATTTGGGAAAGCTAGTAGTTCCAAGTGTTTTTATGGATTATGATTTGCTAGAAGCCATTACCAAGAATTATGACCAAGCTATTAGGGTTGTGAGAAGAAATGATGGTGTGCCTTTGGTCTCAATTAGTCTTGAAGAAATTAGAGAGGTTTTTCACCTAGAACCATTGTCAGATTACCATGTGCCAATCAATTTGCCTGAATTAGAGAATGAATACAAAGCAAAGAGAGATATAATTAGGGGAGGTGCATTGAGGGCATACATTGGTACTATAGGAACTCTAACCATAATTACTATAGCCTCTAGAGAACCTTTCAAGAAGAGTCTTTTCACTTCCCAGGCTATAGAGATATACATGACCCTGTGCCGTGTTTTTGGTGAAGATGAGAAAGATTTCATGCCTATTGGTCTTATGTATATGATGGTTCAACTTGCTTCTTTCAGTGTAGATGTTATCTTTGATTTTGCATCCTTTTTGGCTAAAGAAATTCACATTGGTTTAGTTGGAATTGCGAAAGGCCAAGTGGAGAAAACTTTTGGCCACTATTCTCTATTAATGGATATGTTCTTGTTTAAGGGGGTTACATATTTTGGTAATGAGATGGAACTGAATAGAGAGGAAAATGGGGAAGTACTACCAGTCTAGTTCTAGAGCGCAAATATGACCTGGGATGCAAATAATGCCAATTTTGTCAGATTTGATAGGTATTTTGCTTCTAAATTGAGATGCCTCATATTGAGTGACAATCCCAGAATCTGTAAGGTCCTAATGAGTCTCATTAGGCCTATGGATAGCCCCCATAATTTGAAAGTGTCACACAATTGGGGAGATATCATCCTTTACTCTATTTCTACTATTTTTAGAATTTATGGTTTTAAAGGGAGTCCTCATGTCTTGCCTTACCGAGTACCTTTCAAGGCAGGAATGGCTGAAGTTTTGTGGCAACTAAGAGGAGTAGAAGAAATGTTTCTGTTGAAGAGGCAACTAGGGTCAATTTTCCCTACTTTCAAAGTGGCCCATCAGTTTGTGATTACCAAAGGGGGTTAGCTCTTTTTGCATAAAATTTTGGATCAGTATATGATGGCTGTCTTCCATCCCCATTTTTGTGATTCTGAGGGATTTTTCAATTAGACCTTGAGGCATAGGATTAAGTTGGGACAGGTTAAACATGATTCATATTATCCAGAGGACATTATAAGGAATGAATTCTCATTGCAAGAACAAGAAACTCAAAAAGAAAAATGGAGAGTTTACTCCTAGGTCCTAGAATTCATTCATTATTTTGATCAGAAATATAATCCTTTAGATAATGCTAACACAAAAGCTGACAAAATAAATAAGCTCATGAGTAACTTCCCTGAAATAATGGAAGTTATGAATGAGAAGAAACAATTTTTTGTTGATTCTTATCTTGATAAGGCCAGAGAATTCATGAGGAGGTTGGCTTTCACTCCTAATATAGGAGCTGGTCAAATAATTGTACAGAAGAAGCCTAGTTACACTATAATTCAAAATAAAAGGGCTCTTGTAGATAAGGGCAAACAAATAATGGAATCCACTAGTACAGTCCTAGAGGAGAGACCTGATGAGCCTAGTCCCAAGAGGTAGAAGGTAATGAGAGAAGAGAGGCCTCAAATTGAGGAATATTTGCCCACTCAATCTCCTTTGAGGATTGGAGAAGAACAACTCACAGGTGAGCAAATTGAGCAGATGGGATCACAGGGAGGCATTTTTATTACTCAAGCAGAATTGGATGAAGGTAACCCTCTAGAACCTCCCCTCCCATGTCTAGACCTAACAATAGCTAACTATAGAGGCAGGGAATTGGACCTTGTATAAGAACATGCAAGTCATCAATTATTGACTGATGATAGTTTTGTGAAATCTAGGGCTTTTTAGTAGTTTGCATGGAGGGAAAACATGAATATTTTTGAGGAAAAATGTAAAAAGTTAAAAATAGAGTATCCAAAAATGGATGAAGCCTCCATCCAAAAAAAAAAAAAAGGAACAAATGATGCAAAAGTTCCAGAACATTACCCCTGAAGAGGGAAGGAAAATGGTAAAGACTTCTAACATACTATTGTTGCCTAATTGGGATATTGCAGATGCATTGATTTTCAATTTTGTTTCTAATAAATTGGAGTTTCAAGACCCAAATAAAAGGGACTTCCAAGGCACTACATTCATTGAAGATCAAGCTGCATTGGTTAGTTAGTCATTGAGAAGAGGATCTAGATCCACATCATCGCAACCAGATGAGTCTAGATTGATGGGAAACATACTTGTAAGAAGGGTTGCTGATACCTGACATGTGTAGGAAGCACATTGGAATGTGGATTCTTCCAAGTTTCTTTTGGCCATTGCTAAGAAGGAGGAACAAGCTATGTTTGAGTTACAAAATAAATATGAGGCAGTTGTAGATGCCTACAATAAAGAGGTAAAAAAGAGAATTGAGCTTGAAAACAAGCTATTGGAAAAACCCACCAGGCCTAGAATAGCATACCCTCATCCCCTAGTTGAACCTTTTAAATCCACCCCCCTCATAGAAATACTAGATACACCCCAAAGGCCACAGTATTACACTGCTGAGGATTTTGAAGAAGAGAAGGGTAAACTATGGGCCTTACATGTAGAGCTGGAGTCAAAATATGAAGATAAACTAAGAAAAGCTCTCACATATTTGGGAGACAAAGTTGAATGGCCACTAATCCATGATTATTTGGCCAGGGTGATCAGTATCTGGGAGGAGTTGAAAGCCAATGATGAGGCTCTAAAGCCTATTGTGAATAAATAGGTAAGAAGGGAGAAATCAATGACATTTTTGTGTTTCTCTATCATAAGGGGTTCTTATAATCAAATTGGAAAAACCTTTGACATTGTTTTTGATCTTGATGATTTTGATAATAAAATGATTCATTTACAGAGAATAATAATAGGCTACTTGAACAAATACAAGATCCAAAAATCCAGTTTGTTTCCTCGTGCCCTAGATAAAAGCAATAATTTGAAAAACAAAGATGAATGGGTGAAGGAACTTGATGATATTTTTTGTTTGAGGATGAATAGAATTATAAATTAAATAGGGCATGCATGGTGGGCTACCACAATAGAAGAAATGGTGAAGGCCAAAATATTCTTTGATTCTTTAAAACAAGAATTTGTTGCTATTGATAATGAGGTTGAGTATATATTAAAAAAGTAGAGGGATATTTTGCAATTCAATTTTCCAGATGACACACTATTTGACAAGTGGATGGTAGAAATAGCTCCTAGTGAATAGTTTGATGAAGATGAAACTAACAGTGGTGAGGTGCAAGGTGAGGAGATCCAAATCATTGACACCGTCACTACTCAAACCCAACTAGAAGAAGAAGACAAGAATAATTAGTCACTTTTAGTTGTAGGCCTGAGACCACAGGATGCTGATACAACTGAAGAAGAGAAAAAGGTAGAAGTTACTCCCACCATAGAGGATAAAGATGGTGAAAACCCATAGGTGGAGGTTAATGTGCCATCATCAGAACAAACTTCATCATTGGCTAATTTGGCAGTTGCATATGAAGAGGGATCAAAATAATAGCCAACTCAGCAACATTAGAAGATGTGACAGAAACTGACCCACCAAAAAGAATGTTTTGATTTGGATATCTTCTATTACCCACATTTTTGTCATTTTGTGATAGGTGTATGTAAATATTTCTTGTAAAGGACACCTATCTTTTTCTCTTAGCTTGAAGCTTGTTGCATCTCACACTATATAAGTGAGAGTCCACGGCTAGAGAAAGGGTCCGATTTTCTATTTTTTCTAAGTGATATACTTAGTCTATTTTTGGTCCAATGTTTGGAGCAAGTTTATGATGTATTTTCTCTATTAATTCTTGAGAATACATGAATAATAGAATGATATATATGTTTCTTCTTAAGGTCATTCTGAGTTTACTGTAAATGTATACAATTTTAAAAGAAAATGAATACAAATTATGAGCTGTCCCCATATCAGTTCTTTCTGAATTTTGTCTCCTTTTGATTACATGGTTATCTTGATATTGTATGAGTAAGGCTTGTGCAATTGAATGCAATCTAGTTAAGTTATATATCTATTCATCACTGCTATTAGTTCAATGGATTAAGTAAAAGATTTGATGAATTTGATAAGGTTGCTATAGTAGTGGAAAGGATTTTTGAATGATGAATTCTAATAAGAATTGCTAATAAAATTTTTTGTAAGGAAACAAATTAGATCTAAGGATTTGTAGTAGACTTTGAACCCCAATGGATTAGGCACTAGTCAAATTGATTCAGCTAGAAGAGAAATGTGTCATAAATGGTTTTCAAATGTAGAATTATAATCAATTTTACTTTTATTTCTTGAAGATTTTCAAAGTTGGCCTATACTTGTTTGCATGGAATGTTTTAACTTTAGTTAGCCACTATTGCTGAGAACACGTGCATATCTATAGAAGGATTTTGGCCAGATCTGTTATATGGGATGTGTTTATGAAATTGTCAAGAATTATGTATGTATTTGAGAATTTGAGATGAGAATCATAATGAAACTAAAATTATTCTCATACAGTGTTTCCCAGTCTTGAATCATCCCTGGGTATACCCACCCTGGTTTTGTAGAGCCTAAAGAGTAGAAAACCACCTTTGGTTTTGTTGAAGTTGGGTCCAAATAGTTTGCACATATAACTGTTAATAGGAATTGGCTAGTCCTTAGATTATATGAGTGATGTCATTTTGGTATTGAGTATTTTGTTGCTTGGTAGTTTTCAAAACACCAACAACGTATTTTCATTATGTTTTATTCTTCACTACTATTTTGGATTGATTTTAAATATAGTGCTAATAATATTGCTCTCACAAATGAGTGCTAATTAGGTTAAGGGAAAGGAAAACATAGTCCACAAGGAGTCGTATGATGAGCTGGATGAATTCATTATTGATTTTGTGGCAACCACTAATCCTGTGGCTATAGCAAAAAAGGTGCTTAATGCTTTAGGAATAAGGTTAAATCAATTGGCATCAACTAAACCTTAGACTCCTAAAAAAAAATAGGAGGGTGAGTTGATGCACCTAGTTTGTACATATACAGTAAGTATTAATGTAGTTTTTATTTATAACAAAAGTTCAATAATGTTTTTTATAGTATACTCTTTTATTTATGTTACTAAATAAAATACATATGTGTTATTTTTATAGAGGTTGTTGAGGACATACAAGAGTGATGCCCTAGAGGATGATACTTCAGGTGGTTCAAGTACATTGCATGTTCTATCCTATACTTGTGTTTTTCTCGAACAATATTTTTCTAATATATCTAAAAATAATGTTTTATTGTACTTTACCAATCTCATTTTTAGTTCCTACAATTGACCCTATGTTCACTACATTTCCTGCTACAAGGAACATAACCGAAGAGGCAATGTCGACTGCAAATTTGACAACACGTAGCATGGTGATAGATGCGGTGGCAATGCCTATTGGTAAGTAGATTCCTCTTTTTCTCTCCCATTTTTTATGTGTTTATTTCACTTGAACTATTATTTCTAAGGGGGCATTTTGTACTATTGGATTCATTTTATGCAGGAGGCAATGAGGAAATTGTTGGTTGTACTTGTGTTATATCTATGGGAATAATAAAGAATTAGGATTAATTTCTTGTTAGCAATGAACATGGTCTTCCCCTAAGAGTAGTTCAACTTCTAGGTACTTTAAATATTGATCCTTTCTTTTACTATAAAATCTTATACTCATAATCAAATGCACTAACCTCCTATGCAGTCCCTTGCAATAACTACTAATCTCATTATTATTTTGCAGGGAATAATCTATTTTATGAAAAAATTAATGATGAATGTTTGCGTATATTTGGGCTAACCACACACATAGAGTATCATATTTTTGTTAGATCATATTTCCTTTGATCAATTTCTTCTAGTATATTAAAAGGTAGCTTCAGTTCATTTATGAATCTAACATGTTTTTTTCTTTTCTTAAAAGGTGAAATTTGCAAATGAAAGAGTTAAAGGATAAACTCATTGATGCCATGACAACACTTTTTGGACCCAACGTCTTTTAAAGACTTGGGCTCCTTGAGAAAGCGAGCCAAGCTTTGAAGTGTATTAGGTACAACTATAGGACCCAAATGAAAAAAAACCCTTGTTATGAGTGCCCCCTTATATTCCTATTATTGAGTGGGAAAATCTTAAAAAGGATGCAACTGAGAAAAAAATAAGAGATGGTGGAGAAATGGTACCACCCAATGAAAGAAGGTATGTCATAATATTAAGAATGAAATTATGTAATAATTACTTTTAATACTTATGTGATCTAACATATTTCAAACTTCACATAGGTGGCCTGACACATCAAAGGCAATCAAAGAAAGAAAACAAAAGCGCGAGAAACACAAGCTCAACTCGGTTGAATATTTAAAACTTTGTATACAAATTGTAAGTATAAGTAAATGAAAACTTATATGAAAATATTTATAAATTGTCAAATATTTGGTCTTGACAAAATTGATTACAAAAAAAAATCATGATACCAAGCAAAAATGTAGGCCATGGCATTTAAAAAAAATAAATCTAAAGAGGATAATTAGAAATTAGCCTACAGACAAAGCTATACAACTATGGCTGAATGACTCCGAGCAATGAGTGTGCAAGGTTCTTCTGCTGGATCTATTGATGAGGTAAATAAGTCAATTGATTTTTATTTCAAATTGAATACTTTAGCAATTATTGTATTTGATATTAAGTTCCAAAAATAAAAGTCATTATATTTTTTTTAAGTAAGGAAACAATGATTATATATTTGTTTAAAACTTTAAAGTGAATATATTTATATGTATTAAAATGAATGATTAAAATATTCAATATTTGTCTTATATTTATATGTATATATTTTTGGTAAATGCACTAATTATTTACATTGGATTGCAGTCTGCCAATCCTGATACATCAGCCGAGCACCATGGAGGCATTGATTCGAATGTGGATCGTAGTACTCAAGGCATACAGTTTCTATTCAATTTTTTATTTTTGAATTATTAATACAAGTAAACATTTTAAATTGAATTTAGTGTAGTAATACAAATTTAACTATAATATGTGTTGGGATTAAGAAAACATATTGTATTGAAATTGTAGGGGATGCAGGGGTTGTTCCTGATGAGCGTCTTGAGGTCTAAGCTGGTGGGCAAGATGATGTGGTTGGACAAGGTAAAGAATGCTACAATGTTCTTTAAAATATTTAAAGTCTCAATTTTTTTAAATTTAACCCTTTTATTTGTTATTGCAAAGGACCCACCTTTGCAAAGGACGAGTGCATGTCCATGGGTGAGAAAAAATATCGACGACGACATGGATATGCCTCTACAACAATATAGGGAAGGACAAAAAGAAGAAGAAGAAATGATTCATGTGAACTTATGTAACTTATTTGATAATGACTGATGTTTATGTCTATATGTTTTATTTATGTTCTATTGAATGTTCTAATTAATCTTATGTTTTAATGTTAATGTGAATATTCTAATGAAACTTATGTGTTAATGAATGTTATCATGTGATAGTTCATGAATGTTACATTTTTTGAATAGAATGAATGAATTTTATATGTTAACAAGCAATTTAGATGTTGTGGGGCGGGGGTGGGAGGGAGGGAGGGGCGGGGGGGGGATTTGGGCAGTTGGGGCCAAATGAGCTTCCACCTTCACATGGTTGGCCCTAATTATTAGAGAATATTAAACTATTCTCAAAACCAAGTGAAGCTCAACACTAACCTATGATTGCATGACAACTAATTGTGTGAATCTCTTGGTTTCAGACAATGTAAAAGGATGCCATAGTTCAATATGCAATCTCAATTCATATGTATACGACATCAGGTGGAGCTAAAAAAACCTAATAGGTTTGCATTTTTGTTAGAGATATTTAATTAGGTATTTTAAGTTAAAATGGTTCATGAGAATATAAAGATATAAACAATTGATAATTAGGAGATAATTTCCACAAGAAGTCAAATTGTGATATTGCTATCAGGATTTAATTGTGTGACTTTGAGTCAAACTCATTGACCCATATTTCATGAGTAGTGATTCAACATGAATCCATCTCTCATGATAATAAATGGAAAACTTAGCACTCATTAGATCTAGGTGATGCTCACAGGGGTGAAGCACCAAGACTTCTTGGGAGGTCACCCATCCCATTATTACTCTAGCTTGAGCATACTTAACTACGAATTTTCCTCCATGGTTAAACCCAAAGCTTGCAACCCCATTTGCAAGCTTTGGGTTTAGCCATGGAGGAAATTCTATAGTTAAGAATGCTCAGGCTGGAGTGTAGTGGGATGGGTGACCTCTCGAGAAGTCTCGTTAAATCCTAATAGCAATATCACAATATAAACAATTCTAATTCAACTATTTTGAAATACCCGTATGTTATCGACGAATGGCTCCATAATGGATATTTTATTTGCTATGACATCTGGCGACCATAATCTTTGAGTTTTCTCTAAGCTGACTATACACAATGCATTCTAGCGGGTATGTACTTATTTTGAGCATTTCTAATGATTTTATGTTTTTTAACCCTTCCATCTTCTTCAATTTGTAGCATTTTTCCAATTGAAAATATTTTAAAGATGTCATTTCAGTGAGACTTGAAGGCACATCCAATTCTGAACAATCACTTAATTTTAGCTAATTCAATGATTTCAAATGTTTCCAAATTTCTACCTCCTCCAATTTGCAACAATTTTCCAATTCAAAAGCTTTCAGAGAAGTGATTTCTATTTTTGCTGACTCTTAAATATCACTTATCCTGAGCTCCTTTAATGACCTTTTGTTTTATAAACCCTTTATCATTTCTAATTTGGGGAACTTTTTCAAACAAATTTGTTTCAGAGAAGATAATTCCACAAGACTGAGAAAACCACCAAATTGTGAATAGTCATATATGCCGAGTCCTTTCAATTTGGGGCACCTTTGCAACTCAATTTTTTCAAGTTTGAGATCACCATTTAATTGTATCTACAGTTGCATATCTTAAGCTTCTTCAATTCAAATTCTTTAAGAGAAGTTAATTTTGCAATCCTTGGAAGCCAACTAGTTTTGGACATAATGTATTATGAGCTTCTCTAGTGATCTTATGCTTTCTAGACCACCTATACTCTCTAATTTGTCAAGAAAGTAAAAATCTATTTGTTTAAGAGAAGTTGAAACTTCTACCTTTTTCAACTTTTTGCAAAACAACAATTCCATTATTTTTAAAAAAGCGATCCCTTGGAGTCTTGTAAGTTCCTTCAACTTTGGATAGAAACATACCTTGAGATCCTCCAATGATTTTAAATATTCTAAATTTTGAATCTTTTTCAATTTGTTGTAGTTTTGTGATACAAGTTTTTTGAGAGAAGTATACTCTGCAAAACTCGAAAGCTCGTCTATCCCTATGCTTAGCTCTCGCAATAATCTAAGCTTTTCTAGACCTACCATTTTCTTCACCTTGCTACTATCATTGAATGTGAGATTTTCTAAAGATAAAAATTCTACAAAACATGGAAGCTCATCCAACTTCTTATAGTTTTCTATCTATAGACTTTTAAGTTCTTTCAAGCCACAAACAGCTTTGATGTTGATGGAATGATTATAACAAAAACATATACTATAAACAAAAGCATAAATGATCAACAATATAGAGTTAAAATAGAGTACCACTAGAACAGAGCAAAGATATAATTTGTAGAGATATGAAAAAGAAACAAAAACAATAGCTTTATTACATAAACACTATGAATTTTTGGTACATCATGATACAAGGAGGATGCATATTTATAGTCATTTATGGAGAGCTCTAGTAATTTCTAATAGAATATGGTGGGAACAATTTGGAGATTATCTTACAAATATTTTAGGAAGTTTCCTGATTGTGTATTAAATGCTCACCTACTGAGAAAAGATAAACATTACTTTAAGACTCCCCCATAATGTTTATTTGGAGAGGATAGGAACTTCTTTGAGTTGTAATAGATCTCTATGTTTGGCAAACTTGACAATAGACAATGCTTTTGTAAATATATCAACAACTTGATCTTTTGTTCCACAAAATTGAAGCTCAACTTCTTGATTTTCAATTAGATCTCAGGAAAAATGATGATGCACTTCTATATGCTTGGACCTTGCATGATATACTAGATTCTTTACTAGCTTGATAGTACTTTGGTTGTCACAAAATATTGTAGTTGGTGAGCCTTGTGGATGGTACAATTCTTCAAGTAATCTTCTAAGACACAATTCTTCTTGAGATGCCTTTGATGAACCAATATATTCAGCTTTAGTAGATGAAAGTGACACTGTTGATTGCTTCTTGTTGCTCCATGAAATCGGTCCTGATCCAAGACAGAAGATATATCCCAAAGTTGACTTTCTATCATCAATGTCACTTGTATAATCAAAATCTGTATATCTAACTAAAGTAGGCTCTCCTCCATATTTGTATTCAATGCCAAGCCGGTAAGTGCACTTAATGTATCTTAATATTCTTTTTGCTACTTTCCAATGTTCAATGTGTGGATCTGCCATGTACCTGGATACAATACCAACCGTGTATGCAATATCTAGTCTAGTTATGGTAAGATACCAAAGATTTCCAACAAGCTTCCTATACAATTTTTCATCCACCTTCCATTGAGTAGAGTTAGCACTCAAATTTAATCCTACTTCACGTGGTGTTTTAGATGGTTTACAATCACTCATATTGAATTTTTTAAGTACATCAAGAACATACTTAGTTTGAGAAAGCATGATCCTTCCTTCTTCTTGTCATACTTGTATACCAAAAAATAGTGCATTACTCCTAAATTAGTTATTTCAAAAACTTGTTTGAGTTGATCATTTGTTATCTCAATATCATGTGTGTGATCTCCTATAATAATCAAGTCACCCATGTACAATACAATAATAGCATTTTTATCATCACTATATTTTGCATACACATCTGGATCAACATTACTTCTTTTAAATCCAACATCTAGTAAGCACTCATTTATTTTTGAGTACCATTCCCTTGGTGCTTGCTTAAGACCATAGAGTGATTTTCTTAATTTATACACCAAATTTTCTTCACCATATTTAATAAATCCTGGTGGTTATTGCATGTAAATTTCTTCCTTTAAATCACCATGCAAAAATGCACTTTTTACATCCATTTGAAAAATTTTCCAACCAAAATTTGTAGCTAAAGCAATTATTGTATGAATGGAAGTCATTTTGGCAATTGGAGCAAAGGTTTTAGTATAGTCTATACCTTCTTCTTGTGAGAAAACTTTAGCCACTAACCTTGCTTTGTATTTTTCAATAGCTCCATCTGATGTGAACTTTTTTCTATAGGTCCACTTGCAACCAACCACATTTTTGCCTTTTGAAAGTGTTGTTAGTTCCCATGTTTCATTCTTTATCAAATAATTGTACTCTTCTTGCATAGCTGCTTCCCATTCATCTTTTCCTTTTGCTTCTTCATACGTGCTTGGAGTATCAATCTGCATCACCTTGGTCATAAGAGCATAGTTAGCAAATATATTTCTAGGACCTTCTTGATAAATTTCTTGGATGCTTCTAAATTTCCTTGGATTTTAATTATCACTTTCAATTGATTCTTCAACTTGAGTCTCTTCCCATGTAGTAGTTTGCACACCTTGATTTTGACCATTGGTAGAAGTAGAATTTTCTTCATCAATCAAAATTGGAAAGAAAGATAGTCTTGGAGAGTTATCATTCTTAACATCTTCATCAAACAATACATTTATTTTAATATAGATTTCATTTTTTTTGGGATTGTATAACCTATATCCTTTTGATTACTCACTATATCTAACCATTATGCACTTCTCACTCTTCCTTTCAAGTTTGCTCCTTCTTTCATCAACAATGTGATCATATGCATTGCAACCAAAAATTCTAAAATGAGATACTATAGGCTTTCTTCCACTCCATGCCTGTTCTGGTATTATGTTCAAAACTACCTTAGTAGGTGTTCTATTCAAGAGATATATGACAGTATGAACTACTTTAGCCCAAAATTTAGCTTCTACATTTCTAGAATGAAGCATACACTTAACCATTTCTATTATAGTTCTATTTTTCCATTCAACAACCCCATTTTTTTGGGGTGAATAAAAGACAATTGATTCCTTCTTTATGCCATATTCTTTACAAAAATCTAAAAAATCCTTATTCATGTATTCAGTCCCTTGATTAGTTCTTATTATCTTTAAATGTTTTCCACTTTGTTTTTCAGCTAAAGATTTAAATTCCTTAAACTTTTGAAACAGTTCATCTTTCTTTTGTAGAAAATATGCCCAAATTCTTCTGCTATAATCATCTATAAAGGTGAGAGCATACCTTGATCCTCCAATTGAAGGTTTTAAAAGGACCCATTACATCACCATGAACTAGACGCAGAGGAGTTTTTGCTCTCCATGATTTACCTTGAGGGAAATGCTCCACATGTTGTTTTCCCATTGCACATCCTTCACATACCTTGAGACTTAATGATATCTTTGGAAGCTCATGAACCATTTGTAATCTCTGGAATAAGCTTGAGAATTTAAAAATTGACATGCCCCAAACACTCATACCATAACCTACTCATATCTTCATATTGGGCAATAGCACACATAAGTTTATCTCCAAATTTAGAAGTAAATTCTTGAAACTCATATAATCCATTATCCATTTTACCAATTGCAACAACTCTATAAATATCATGGACATCCTTAATTAAGAACTTATCATTGTAGAATTCTATTTTATATCCTTGACTTGCAATTTGAGATACTGAAAGTAGATTTGTTTTTAATTTAGGGACTAATTTCACATTTTTGAACAAACCATTATCAACTTTGACATCATCAGTCCCTTTAACTTGTAAAGCACTATTATCCCCCAAATATATTTTCTATATATTATTTTCACTTATTGATTCAAATTGATTCTCATTATGAGACATGTGTTGTGTAGCACCAGAATCAATAACCCAATCATCTTTGAAAGTATTGTTTTCTTTAAGTGCAACACAAAAGGCATTTCTTTTACAATCACCAAATTTTGAAAAATTATTTACCTTCTTTTCTATATCTCTTTTCTTCTTGAAACATTCATTTTCATTATGACCCATCTTGCCACAATAATTACATTTCCATTTACTTTTATTATGATCTATGGATGAAGAACCTTTATTTTCATACTTCAAATTTCTTTCTTTAAATTGATTATCTTGTGACTTCTTATAATATTTTTTTTCTTGCATTACAAATGCTTGAGATTCACCATCAAATGATTCTTTTTCTTTAGCTTGTCTTTTCTTTTCTTGAATTAACTTAGCATACAATTCTTCAAATTTAATAATTTTTAATTTATCCGCAGTATCTAAACCCCTTATAAATGATTAATAAGATCCCAAAAGACTTTATAATATAATTTGCACAAAATCTCTATCATCTATATCTTTTCCAAGAGAAACAAGCTCATTCTTTTTTTCCTTTAACTTACTTAAAAGTGGGAGGGACTATTTCTTGTGAGCTTGATAATTTCATATTATATAACTCAGTAGTGAGAGATAAAATCCATACATCACCTAAATTTTTATATAGATCCTTCAAGATCTCCCATACTTTGACTCCACTTCTCTCATTACGAACTTCCGAAAAAACCTCTTTTGAAAGTGTAAGCTTGATTAGTGCTACTGCCTTCTTGTCCCTTTTATCCCAATTATCTTGATCCTTTCCTAGATTTGTAGGTCTCTGTTCACTACCAGTCACAATATCATAACAATTTTGAAGAGTTAGAGTGATTTCAACATGAGATACCCAATCATAGTAATTTTTCTCATTTAATTTAACTATGTACAGAGTAACACCAAGTGATTCCATTATCAAATTCTCTCCTTTTTGGATGAGAATGAAAGAGGTTTCAAAAAAAATTCAATGCCCAGATTGAAATTGAAAACCTCTGACCAATTTGTTGAACAATGTCTCTTTCTTTTGCTATTGTATTGTTCTTTTTGCCACAAGAATTACTGATGCTTCTCACTCCCAGATTATAGCCTACAAGTAAAAGATTCAGCCAAAAAGAAATTCACATCCCAAAGAGAAAAGAATTCTCTGATACCATGATGGAATGATTATAATAACAATATAGACTATAAACAAGAGGAAAAATGATGAACACAACAGAGTTAAAATAGAGCACCACTACAACATAACAGAGATATAATTTGTAGAGATATGACAAAGAAACAAACATAGCAACTTTATTACATAAACACTATGAATTTTTGTTACATCATGATACAAGGAGGATGCATATTTATACTCATTTATGGAGAGCTCTAGAAATTTCTAATAGACTATGCTGGGAACAATCTGGAGATTATCTTACAGATATTTCAGGAAGTTTCCAGATTGTGCATTAAATGTCCACCTACTGAGCAAAGATAAACATTACTTTAACATATGTCTCTTCAAAACCTCACAATATCTAACATCTAAGGTCTTCAATTTTTTTGGTATAGTTTTCATCTCCCTCAGATCATCATTAAAAGAGAGGTTGAGGGTCTCAAGAGCAAAACAACTATCTCCACCAAATGAAATCTTGGACACTTTTGTACTATGTAGAACAACCCTCTTAAGTGAGTTTTCATAATTAATAGGATAATGTACACTCTAGTGATGATTTTTTTCTTTAAGATGACACTCATTTTTAGTGAGTGGATTCTTCTAAAGCCATTTAATTTGCCATCTTTAGATAAATCAAGCATCGTCATCCATCAATTCCCTTTGTATTATCAATTGTGCATGTACATAATTTCTTGTTGCATTCATCACCTAGAAGTCTTTTCCTTTACTTTTCAACATTTCAAACCGAGCGCATTTCAAAATGAGGATCACTAAGTTATTAGAGGTCAGATACCTTGTAAGACATTTGGAGGCATTCAAAATTTCTTATTGAACCCGATGGCTCAAGATGTTGGTGATCATTTCCTAAAATGACTTGAATACATTTGACCTACGAGCATCATTAGGAAACTTTCCATAATCAATCTTTCATGCATAAAGGACACTTAGCTAACTCGATGAGGAATTGATAATTACTCACTTTCTTTTCATTCTTTGTTACTTTTATGCATCATTGAATTCTATAATGAAAATTTGATCTCCTTATAAATGCCATCAATTTAGGATCTTATATTAATTGATCTAAGAAGGAGTGTAGTTGTTAGGATAGAGAAAACACCTCCATGCCAAGTTGGGAACTCTCAAATAGAGCATCAGGTCCAATTGACCCATCAAATTCATTGCCTCACTATGTTTCTCGACACATGGAGAAGTTTCATGGTGTCTTTTCAAGTTGATAGCTAGGTGTTGTGGCTTGTCTAATATTACAAACATGTGGACATTTAGTCAAATGGATTAGTCAAATGAATCACACTCATGTTATGTGTTTCTATGCATCAGATTTATTAAGTAACAAAACTTTGTTGCAACAACTACTACAACTGCTAGGGAAATGACCCCTTTATTGTTCTCCTTTTCAAAGCTTACTCATTAGTTGGATACATAAAGAACTGCATGATTTAAATCTACATACACCTATACATGTAACCAATTCACAATCTTTTCTTTCAATACTATCAAGTATTCTTCTAGTGCACAATGGTATGATTGTGTGTCTCCACAATTTCTCACCACATTTTTCATACAATTATACTCAATTTTGATACAAGAAGAGGCTTCAAGAAATATTACATGTAATAGATCAGTTTTTAATAGTTATGAAACCCTTCTATTGGAGTTCTTTCTAGTAAGGAAAATATCAAGTGGGTTTAAACCTAATACTAGGAAACAAAAAGACAGGAACAAACCTAAGGATTAGCTAAATCCTATATTTAGCAAGGCTAAATCTTAATTTTGGGCCAACATTAATAGAGTCATCATGACTCACTTCACTTTAGGCTCTATAGGGCCAAGGTGAGCAAACCTTAGGGATTGATCTTATTAACTTGATACTCTTTTTTGCAAGACTATACCCTATAGTAGAAATGGTCAATGTTCTTCTATGATTTGCTGATAAACTTCTTAATCACAGTAGCTAACTATAACTAAAGGGAGAGTAGATGCAAATAAGTAAAAACCAACATTTCTAGTTCTTCAATACATAAAAAGGTAAATTGATATTAGATTAAAGATTTAAATCTCAACACAACCTAGGTATGCAACAACAAGGAACATGTAACCTCTAAGCTATCTAGTCCCTTATCCATTAGGCATCAACTAAACCTTAACATACATATGGACACCTAAAGTATACTCATATATTCAAACATATGATCTATCTATTGAACTTGCAAATACACATAAATCTTCAAAAAAAAATTGTGCTTATCCAATCCTGTAATGTCCCCTTTCCAACATTCATAGCATGATGTTGTTGTTAGCCTATTTCCCCACAGTCCCATAGGCTAACTAGGACATTAAAGGGGCTTAGAGGCCATTTGGCCTAGACAGTTTCAGTAGCAAGTCTTTTTGAGGGGTTATGAGGCAACTTTGGGCATACTTACTATTTATAGTAAGTCATCTTGGACATGGCCGGACATTCAGTCACAGTGGTATGTTGATGGTAATTGTTTAAAATCAACAGGAAGACTTATTTATCATTGATAAGATTTGTTATGCATTGATAAAGCCATTTTATAAAGTTAAATTTAAATATTTAACTTTATTAATGCATAGACTATAGTTTGTGGGAAATATTTAAATTAAAAGAGTTCCCTTTATTTTTATAACACATTGGAGACATAAGGTACATAAAGGGAGTTATGTTTTATCCCACATTGAGAAAACGAAGGATTGAGCTCTTGTGAGAACACTATAAAAGAAATGGAAGAGCTTTTTTTTTGTATGCTTGGATGAAGATTAATGTTATGTTGCTGGATATCTGATTATCGAGCTTGGAGGACAGAATCCCTCTTTGCTAGCATTCTCTTCGCTGTTGGAAGACATAGTCAGGAGGATCAAGGGTGTTTTCACTTCAGGAAACACACTGGGTTTCATTTGGGGCATTTGCATAAAGAAATTTACAAGGGTTTGAGGTGCAGATCTGAAGTTAGTTATTGCTATAGTGCCGCATGAACAGTATTTTGCTACAGTCGGCATGAAAAATATTTTGCTACAGTACGGCGTGAACAGTGTTGGTATCAAGTTTTCTTATTTTTTCAGCTGATTAGAAGTTTGGAGGGCTGGCCGACTACATCTGCAAAATACTACAGCAACTAATTCCAGGTTTCTTCTGTCAAATTTTGATATTTTGCATAATAATTGTTGAATACAAGTCTGAATAGTTGTTGCATCCTTTAAGGCAGCTGTAAGTGCACATCTACATTTAAAAATCACCATTTATTAGCAGATTGAAAGAGTTTCTAGATTTTTCATATACTATTGAATGTGTGCCAAGTGTTTGTAAAAATGTTATGATGTGTATTATGCATTTTAATGCCACTTCATAGTTGTTCGTAAATCTACTCATTGGAAAGCAATTTATTGAGGAAACTAGCTTTATGAGTTTGCATACAAAGTGTTTGACAATATTCCTTAAGTTAAATTTCTACAAGTCAAAGTTCAAATCAGGGGAGGATATTACAGTGGTATCAGAGCTATAAGTCCTGCCATCCTATGGAGGTTTTATAGGAAATTTGGAACTGGCGGATAAAGGGGAAAGTGTTTAATGAAATGTCAAAACACTAAAATCAGAGCATTTATGTTTGAGCATGCGATAGGGGCCTTATAATTTATGCAATACCAGAGCAAGACAAAGTAGGAGTTCAAACCTGCAAAGCAAACAGTCTAGTTCATCCGTACAAGGGGGTATAGAATCTAGTCATACAGACATAGTGGAGGTATTCTTTGATCAAGATAGCAATATGGGTGACCGAGATGACAGGAATACAAGATTAGGTGGAGGCGGGAATGCCGGTCCAGAGCCTAGAGAAGAAAGATTCTTACAGTTATTAGAGACCTTGGTACAGGGTTAGCAAGTAGCAAAACAAAGGGCACAGGAACACAATCAGAGATTGGATCTTATGATGCAAATGATGGCTCGTCAAATGGGGTTGAATGCAAACATGGGTGGAGAAAATAATCAAAATGGTAACAATCAGAATGGAAATGATCAGGATGGGACACATAATGGAGATGAAAAATTTGGGAACAATTTTGATCATGCACCCTAGTGAGCTAGGACAGTGAGTTCAAGGCCCATGATTCCTACATTTCCTCCTAGAGCTCTAGAGCAGCTCGTACCAGAGCCCCAGATTGCTGATATACAGGACCAGTTGAGGATAGATTGGGAAGCCGAAGGGCCAAATTTTACTGCTGCAATTACCTTTAGGGAGTATATGGATGTGCGGATGAAACATATGCCACGTGGACATGACAAGAACCAGAGCTATGAGCTATGGAAGAAAGTAGGGAGACTTGAGTTACCATATTATGATGGCTCAGGAAAGTCTACAGCAAGAGCTTGGGTTCAAAAGCTTGACACATACTTTCAATTGAACCCTATGCCCGAGGAAGAAGCTATTAAGTATGCAACAATTCATTTGGATGGGTTAGCACACGAGTGGTGGCATCATGGTATGGTCACTATGGGACATGCACACATTACCTCATATGTGGAGTTTACAGAGAGGCTGATTGAACATTTTGATATGAAGGATCTAGAACTCCATTTCAAGGAGTTATCTCAGCTTAAACAGTGGGGATCATTGGAAACATACATTTCAGAGTTTCAAAAACTTGCAGTGTTAGTAACAGATGTATCAGAACTAAGGATACTAGTTCTATTTATGGATGGGTTAGCTGATCCGTTGAGAGGGTAGATAAAAGCTCTCAACCCTCCCACTTTGCAGGGAGCCATTAAGAAAGCTCGTGACATGGATTCCTCTTCATCTTCAAAAAATAAATTCTAGGCAAAGAGTTTCCCTTCAAGGAAAGATAAGGTCAGGAAACCTTTTCATAAAGAGGTTCAGCCAACTAAGGAGGAAAGTAAGAGGTTGGACAATGAGACACTTAATGATCTCAGGAAGAAGAAGCTTTGTTTTCATTGCAGGGAGCCTTGGGATTTGTCACATAAGTGTCCATTGAAAGCAAAAGCTAAGCAGATGGAGTACTTTTCAGTCGAAGAGTCAGTAGATGGAGATTCAGAGTAGTCATCTGAATCAGATGGAGATGATGATAGTTCTTCACAGGAGGAAGCACACGGTGATAGCACGATAGCTCAGTTGTCAAGTATACAGGAGGCCGTCACTTTCAGAGTTAGGGGAACCTTGGATGGACAGAGAGTTGTGGCACTCATTGATACAGGGGCGACACATAACTTCATTGATGAGAAGTTTGTGACACGCAGAGGGCTACATACAGAGGAGCATAGGGGATTTAAGGTGATGGTTGTCGATGGCTTCAAAATTGAATGTACTAAGAAAATCTCCAACTTGCAGCTTCGTTTGGGAGATTATGACATGACAGGAGATTTCTTTGTGGTCAACATTGGTGATCAGGATATGGTGCTTGGGATGAACTGGATGAAGTCTCTGGTAGAGTTTACATTTAACCTTGAGAAAATGGAAATAAGGTTTGAGGCAAATGGTAAGAAGATAGTGCTCAGAGGTTTTTTAGATGGGAGACTTTGAGTGGTGTCACTCAAGTAGATGCAAAGTTTCTTTAGACATGATCAAGTGCAGTGGGCAGCAGAGTTTAGAGTAATGCCTGAGATGACAGAGCAGCATAAACTAGAGTATCCACCTGATGTACAAAACATAATAACCAAATATACTAAGGTGTTTGGTGAGATACCTCCAGGGAGACCCCCGGATAGGGGAATCGAGCATGTTATTGAATTAGAGGAAGGGGCTAAGCCAGTTATCATCACACCTTACCGCCATCTGAAGAGATATAAGGATGAAATAGAAAAGGCAATTAAGGAGTTGATTGACATGGGGCACATACGGCCAAGAAAAAGCCCTTTCACTTCTTCAGTAGTATTGGTGAAGAAGAAGGATGGTACAATGAGGATGTGCATTGATTATAGGGAGCTAAACAAGAAGACAATCAAGAATCAATACCCTATCTCGCGCATCGATGAGCTTATTGATGAATTGCATGGTGCATGCTACTTCTCCAAGATTGATTTGAGATCCGGCTACCATTAGATACGGGTTAGAGAGGTGGATGTGGAGAAGACAACTTTTAGATGCCACTATGGACATTTTGAGTTCTTAGTCATGCCCTTTGGGTTGACAAATGCCCCTTCCACTTTCCAGTCATGTATGAATTGAGTGTTTAGAGATAAGTTGAGGAAGTTTGTGTTGATATTTTTTGATGATATACTGATATACAACCATACTTGGGAGGAACATTTGAAGCATATTGATACAGTGCTCAGTATTCTAGAGAGGGAGTCATTATATGCCAAGATGAGTAAATGTGAGTTTGGGATGACAGAGTTGCTCTATCTAGGGCATGTTATTAGTGCAGGAAGTGTTCGGGTTGACCCAGACAAGATCAGGGCCATTCTGGATTGGCCACTACCGAGGAACACTTCACAACTCAAGGGATTTCTCGGGCTTTGTGGGTTCTACCGCAGATTTGTGAAGGGATTTTCACAGATAGCAGCACCACTTATAGATTTGACACGGAAAGATAGTTTCAAGTGGTCAGAGAGGGCTCAGGATTGTTTTGATAGGTTTAAGGAGCTGATGAGTACATGTCCTATTTTAGCCATTCCAAATTTCACCAGGTCTTTTGAGCTGTAGTGTGAAGCCTCGGGAGAGGGCATAGGAGCTGTTCTCATGCAAGAAAAACATCCCATCGCATATGAGAGTAGAAAATTACAAGGTGTGGAGAGAACCTACAACATCTACGACAAAGAGATGCTAGCAATCATGCACGCGCTAGCTAAGTTCAGGCAGTACTTAGTGGGAAGCCGATTCACAGTAAAAATAGATCATAATAGCTTGAAACATTGCCTTGGACAGAAGGACCTTAATGACAGGCAACAGAAATGGGTGAGTAAATTATAGGCCTATGATTTCAACATAGCCTATGTCAAAGGGAAGAAAAATATTGTTGTAGATGCTTTATCTAGAAGGCCTCATTTGCTTGCTGTTGGGATAGTCATGGATGATTGGAGAGAGATGATCTTGGCAGAATATGCTAAGGATAGTTGGGCATCTAGCATTATTGAGGGAGCTATTCAAGATAGTCGATACACTATCGTAAATGATTTGATCATCTACAAGGAAAGGATTTATTTAGTACCCGGGTCTTCTATGAAGCAGAAGATTTTGAGGGCATTTCATGATTCACCAATGGCAGGACATTCCGGATTCTTTAAGACATATCGGCAGGTGAGAGAGCGCTTCACTTGGAAAGGACTCAAATCAGAGGTGCTTCAATTTGTTAGGGAATGCCCTGTGTGTCAGCAGAACAAATAGGAACATTCTTTTTCAAGTGGTTTACTACAACCCCTATCCATACCAGAGAAGAAGTGGGATAGCATTTCCATGGATTTTATCACAGGCCTCCCCAAGGCACAAGGTCAGGATGGTATCTTTGTTGTGGTAGACAGATTGACGAAATTTGCAAATTTCTTTGCAATTTCGTCTACATATTCAGCAACACAAATAACAGAACTATTTTTTCGAGAGGTATTCAGACTACATGGGATACCATAGAGCATAGTCAGTGACAGAGACAACAGATTTATGAGCCACTTATGGAAGGAGTTGTTCAGGTTATGTGGAACAGAGCTCACTCCGAGTACCAGCTACCACCCCCAAACTGATGGGCAGACAGAGAAAGTGAACAAATGGGTTGAGGGGTACCTTTGAAACTACATTGCAAGAGAGCAGAAGGCTTGGGTGAAGTGGCTACATCTAGGGGAGTACTGCTATAATACCTCTTTCCATATGTCTATTCAAATGTCCCCTTTTATGGAACTGTACGGGTATGATGCTCCTAATTTTTTGGATTTGTTATTTGGGGATAGCAGGGTGCCTAAGGCCAAGGATACTTTGCAGGAGTGTTAGGACATTATGCGATCCTTGAAGGAAAATTTGCAAAAGGCACAAAATCAGCAGAAGCAATATGCTGATCAGCACAGGGTTGAGAGGTCTTTTGAGGTGGGAGATATGGTGTACCTCATGTTACAGTCATATAGACAGTCCTCTCTCAAGAAGAGTGGAGTAGAGAAATTGAAACCACGCTACTATGGACAGTTCAAAGTAATCAGGAGAGTGGGCGAAGTAGCTTATGAGTTGGAGTTGCCTGCAGACAGTAAAGTGCATAATGTGTTCCATGTGTCACGCCTTAAGAAGGCATTGGGTCACAATGTGGTGCCTTCAGTAGTATTGCCACCTCTTGATGATGAGGGAAAGATTATCTTGGTTCCCAAGGCCATACTTGACTCTAGGGAGAGGGTGCTTCGTAGGAGGACTATCAGGGAGTATCTAGTGAAGTGGAGGAACCTACCTGTCGAGGATGCTACTTGGGAAAATGAGCAGATATTGTAGCATACAGAGCTGAAATTGCTTGAGGACAAGCAATTTTGGGAAGGGCAGACTGTAATGTCCCCTTTCTAGCATTCATAGCATTATGTTGTCGTTAGCCTATTTTCCCACAGTCTTGTAGGCTAACTAGGACATTAAAGGGGCTTAGAGGCCATTTGGCCTAGACAGTTTCAGTTGCAGGTCTTTTTGAGGGGTTCTGAGGCAACTTTGGGCATACTTACTATTTATAGTAAGTCATCTTGGACATGGCCGGACATTCAGTCACAGTGGTATGTCAATGGTAATTGTTTAAAATCGACAGGAAGACTTATTTATCATTGATAAGATTTGTTATGCATTGATAAAGCCATTTTATAAAGTTAAATTTAAATATTTAACTTTATTAATGCATAGACTATAGTTTGTGGGAAATATTTAAATTAAAAGAGTTCCCTTTATTTTTATAACACATTGGAGACATAAGGTACATAAAGGGAGTTATGTTTTATCCCACATTGAGAAAACGAAGGATTGAGCTCTTGTGAGAACACTATAAAAGAAATGGAAGAGCTTTTTTTTTGTATGCTTAAATGAAGATTAATGTTATGTTGCTGGATATTTGATTATCGGGCTTGGAGGACAGAATCCCTCTTTGCTAGCATTCTCTTTGCTATTGGAAGACACAGTCAGGAGGATCAAGGGTGTTTTCACTTCAGGAAACACACTGGGTTTCATTTGGGGCATTTGCATAAAGAAATTTACAAGGGTTTAAGGTGCAGATCTGAAGTTAGTTATTGCTATAGTGCCGCATGAACAGTATTTTGCTACAGTCGGCATGAACAGTATTTTGCTACAGTACGGCGTGAACAGTGTTGGTCTCAAGTTTACTTGTTTTTCCGGTTGATTAGAAGTTTGGAGGGCTGGCCGACTACATCTGCAAAATACTACGACAACTAATTCCAGGTTTCTTTTGTCAAATTTTGATATTTTGCATAATAATTGTTGAATACAAGTCTGAATAGTTGTTGCAACCTTTAAGGTAGCTGTAAGTGCACATCTACATTTAAAAATCACCCTTTATTAGCAGATTGAAAGATTTTCCAGATTTTTCATATACTATTGAATGTGTGCCAAGTGTTTGTGAAAATGTTATGATGTGTATTATGCATTTTAATGTCACTTCATAGTTGTTCGTAAATCTACTCATTGGAAAGCAATTTATTGAGGAAATCAGCTTTATGAGTTTGCATACAAAGTGTTTGACAATATTCCTTAAGTTAAATGAAAAATGCATCTCTTGTCAATTCCAAGGGTATATTACATTATATATTTCGGATGAAAACAATGCCTTTGAGACTAATTTGAAATTTCAGGCATTGGGCCATGAACTGTTATTAAAAGAAAAATTTAAATGATCATATAGTATTAACTATATAAAATCATTAAATTTATTTAAAACTTTAACATCTAAACTTCTCATTGATTGAAAATCTTTGATATTTTAATTCTTTATTCATTTACCATTCCCCTTCCAATGGATGCCAAGTGTCAATTTTTCATTTGTGGAAGTGCACCTAGGTGGGCCCCACACACTTTATGTATTTGAAGTATTTGAATTTTTCCTTAATACTTTATCTCTATAGTGCTTCATTTTCTAACATCTTATTACTCAAATTTTATTCTTGCTATCTTACCCAACCCTCAGATATTGTAGCATTGTAAGCTTCCTCATTTCTTCCTTCGACCTCACACTTATATGGCATGGCCATAACATCATAACACATCAAAATTTATTTGGTAACCATAAGCTGATCATAGTATCGAAGGACCTGACCTTGGCATAGTATCGGAGCCCCCAACTTTATCTCTTGCAATCTCCTAACATCCTCCATCTCCATTATGCACCACATGGGTCAAAATTTCATTAATTGAATGATCTTACCTCGGCGTAGTATCAGAGCCCCCAAATTTATCTCTCATGATCTCCTGACATCCTCCATCTCCATTATGCACCATGTGGGTCAAAATTTTGTTGACCACAATGTGTACTGACCCGCTACACAATGGTTTCAATTTGAATCATAAAGCACCTAGCTTTAGATACCTATCCTTCAAACCGCAACATATAAATCTACCATAATCAATTTCCTCCCCTCCAATGTGGGACAAAAAATTTCTCTGATAATAACCCCGTAACCTGGGTCTTCTTCCTTCAACAACTCAAATGTGGTGCTCCAATTTCTAACGTGGATTCTTTGCATCATTTTCTTAACATGGAGCTATTCTACCGCATCCAATGTTGTGGAGCTCACATAATGTTCCATTGAACTCCTCCATCTCTTACCCCTATAGTTCAAATACTTGCTAACACCCTTTATCCTTGCTACCATGCCATAGCCATGCTTTCTTTGTTATGATGGCACCTCTCCCTATGGATCACTTAGTCTCCTATCGTGGTATGTAGCATAATCTTGCTTTTCAACTTCTGCTCCCGCGGACGCTGCAGATGTTATGAGATGCTATGCCATTTTTTGTGGATGCTCTATTTCCTATGCCTATAGGTTTCTCTCCTTCAATGTGGGGCTCCTCTTACATGCTAGTTGTCTTCCCTGCCAACCATGCCATCTCCTTCCTGTGGGTTTTACATGCCATGAATTGATAAAAGAGAGATGTGAGGAAGGTGTAAAGAATGCCTTCCATCCTACCATGTTATGAGGAAAGTACAAAAAATTTGCTCCTACTGTAGATGGGAAAAAACTAACAATATGATCCCATTGTAGATTGTCTTGCTCCTTTTCCCTATGACACATATCAAATAGTCTAAAAATCTCCTTCAAAAATTGTACTTGCCTTCCTTTTTTTCCATGGGATGCAACCCCCCAAACTCTCTTTGATGCAATTGAGATTTCCATATATATGGAGGTTCAAAAGTTGATGGGCGTTTGGATAGCCTTATAGTTTTTAACGTGCTTTTTAGTATGAGTAACTAAATATAGTATTGTATTAAGGTCTAAAGTTTTATGAAAGAGGACTTCTTTTTCACTTCTCTCACATGAATTTATTTATGCCATCGGGGAAGACCAAGAACCTCAAGATGTCATATTCAAAAAGATCTATAAAGTACACTCAAGTAGCAATTAGCCACAATAGAGAGATCTTCCATAAGAGCCCTCAAAAATCTTCGAGTGGAAATTTGTTTTAGTAAGTCGATCAAGAACTCCATGACGTGCTCACTATACAATAAGCATTCTTCATCCACTAATCATTTGATAGCTTTTATAGTCATTGTTAATCTGATGGAATCAGTTATTGGTCCAAGCTAAATTTTTTTTTTCATTTTCAAACAATTGACATTGCAAACTATTCCATTGATAATCTCAAACTATTTGAATTCAAATTTGAGGACTGAATCATCATTTACAACTTGTTTACCTTGTTTTCATAAATTGATATTCATTGAGAGGAAGGCTCGTAGGCTGGCTTTAAAAACTAACCCAAATAGATAACTAGGCTTTGAAAACTAAAATTTTGGTACTCTATTTTGCATTCTTGCATCTTACTAGATCTTTTTTCATGATGACACTTGGGTCAAAATATATTGACCGTCAAAGTTGCTCGATTAAAACTGTTTGCAAATAAACATGTTAAGGAAACATAAAACAAATTTGGATTTAGCTTCAAAAACTAGGTAAACTAATGCTTGAAGGTTTGAAAAATGGGGAATTAGTTCATTGACATGAGGAAAATCTAATTCTATGATTTGGGCTCATGATGAATAACAGGGTAATTTTGGCAATCTCGCGAAGTGGGCTACCCAAAATTGCAGAACTGGAAACATCAGCAGAACTGTGGTTTTTTGCAAATGGAATGGAGCTGGGAAAGTGTGCAGACGAATTCCTCAAGGTTTAAAAACTAGATCACTTTAATTATTTTTAGATTAGAATGTAGTGGTACAAACTATTTGATCTAGGCAATCATGGATTCAAAGTCACGACATCTTGAATAGGGGTACCGACCCATCTGCATTTCATGACACTAGTAAAAAGTTATAAATTGCATTTGGAATCACATTTGAAAACTAATCAAATTGATTTGTCAAAAGCTCAAATATGAAACATAGAAAGTATGTGACCTATAAAATATAATGCAAAAGGAATTTTCTTAGAATGGTCAACTAGGTCAAAGTTATAGTCAGTCAAAGAGGGAGCTTCTCAGATTTCTGAGAAATATGCATTAGCATGACACAAGTAACCAACTTTGATGGATTCAAAACCTACTCAAAACATATTAAAATGACTTGAAAATTGAAAAATAGGTTCATTGATATGCATACTAAAAAATAAAAAAGAAACAAGTCATGAAACATTACCAGGTGAGAGATATTAGATGAAAACTAGGGTTCCTATCGCTGTTTGACACTCAAGCAAAAAATGCAGATTTCAACACTACTCAAAAAAAAACTTCACGAAATGTCTCAGAATGACATTTTATCATTATAGAATGGATAGAAATTCTGAATGCAAGGTGTTAGAAACATTAAACACTTCTTAGACCTTAATATGATAGCCAGGTACATAAGCATGAAAATGCATTTATTGGGCTCAAAGTGACTCAAAAGTTTGGAATGGTACTTGAAATGGGGAATGCAAATTTGAGTCCCATCACCATCTAAACTAAGATACTTTATTAGTATTTGCTTCTTAAAATAATATGGAAATTCATCCAACTTGATGCAACTTCTCAAATTTAGGTGTCACCATTTTGTTAACTTGCCAAAATTATTGGGTAACGATGACAAATTTTGGTAGTATCTCAACTCCAAGTGTTCCAAAGATTGGAGATTACAAAATTCTTGAGGGAGGTCACTCAATGCATCAAAATTTTTATAATTATCATCATTTATTACTATCTTTTTCAAATTCTTGAGGTGTCCAATTGAGCTTGGAAATCCTGTAAAATGTTTGCATCTCCAGATAACCAACTCTCTTAACTGCAAAAGAGCTTGCAACCCATTTTCAGTATAATTAACATAGACTAATAAAAATAAAAATATATTACAAAAGATCCATTTTTAAAACCAAACCATAAAAGAAAGATACTTACATTTGCATCTGCTTCCCACAAATGTTCTAAGCTCCTAGATTTGAAAAAGAGATAAAATTCTTAAGTTTTCCAATCCAAGTCATGCTAGAAGATTTTTATGCTCAATGTTAGTACACTAAAGCCAGATGAGATCCTTGGATATCTCATTAAATTCCCCATTTAAAATTTCTCCATTTCCAAAAAAAATCTTCATTGTAAGCAGGGAGGGTATAGGGCTCTACTCTCCTTGGTTTGTGGTGTTTATTATGAGCTCCCCATTTCGTTGGTAACAATTATCACCAATTGTGGTTGTTATTCCTCAAACTCGTGTTGCTTTCTTAATTATCAAAGTAAAAATAAGAAATATTTTAGTGCTCATTATAACTAGAGAAGTTGGGTGCCCTATCCATGATTATTAAAGCCATAAAAAGAAGGCATTGACTTCACCTATTGAGGAGGATTATCTCGAGACCAAAGGTAGAACCATACCATGATTAATAAATCCATACAAGAAGGCATTAAATTAACCTCAATAACCTTCTTTAGAGACCAAAGGAGGTATCATAGTTGTCCATTTGCAATGTCCCTCAAGTGATCATGCATTCTTATTTGACCATCTTCATCCTCCTCAACAAGACATCTATTGAAAAGAGTTCCCCAACCAAGTAATTCCATAAAACTCAGTGTCCCATGCTGCAATGACCACACTTCTTCTTTCTCCAATGAAGAAGCATGATGCATCCAAGAACATCTCCTTCTCTTGCTTCCCTAGAGCATCATAGCTGACTTTGAGCCTCTTTTTGATGTCCTTGTGGGAAATCTAGGAATAATTATTCAACGTTTGTCACCAATTCTTTTTAAAATAATTTGGCAATCTGTCACAATTGTGATAGCTTATTTTGATGGATAGTCATCACTCCCACAATATTGTTTTCACATATGTGTCACAATTGTGATGGATTGTTCTGATGGATAACCGTCACTCCCACAACACTGTTGTCACATAACTCTCGCACTTGTGGTGGCCTACTCTAATGGATAGCCACTGGTCCTATAACATAGTCATTACACATGTGGTGATAGACTGAAAGCTTAAGCCATTTTAGTTGCGATGGTCTACTATCACAATTGGGATGTTGTGAAGATGAACTCTTGCCCTTGCCTTCATCAATGTTACGACAACTTTATCCATCACAATTATGACAGATGCCCTTGCCATCACAATTTGTGACAAAAAAAGTTTGACGCTCTACCAATGGGAACCAATTCATGGTATTGTTGCTTGGGTGATGGTTTTTGATTGTAATTGTGATGGTCTGTTAGGACAATTCATGCCAAAATGTAGTAATGCATTCATATTTAACACCAGATATGTTAACTAGGGAAACCCTTGATTAGATGGAAAATCCTGGTGGGGATGGTACCCATAAGATGACGTACTAATAAAAATATTCCTTGTTAGAGGATGGACCCTATTAGAAGTCTATAACAATATTTAGTACATATTAGTCCATGTTAGGAGACTTTTAATCCTTGTTAGAAGATTCCAACCCTATTAGGAGTTGTAGAAGACAACTAGACCCACTGTCCAAACAACTTCAAGGGCAAGACCAATGACCCCACTATCTAAATGATCTTTTTATTATTCTTTGTAGAAAAATAGAAATGAATAATATTACTCCTTCCTCTTTCTCTATCCTATCAACCAAATTTTTGCTCCTTCTAATCTTGTAACTAGATCATAAACCTTGCATCCAATAATTCCTTGGATTGCTTACTTACATTCTCCAAACAGTCCACTCCTTGTCGCACTTGACACTCATTCAACACATTCAATACATTCATTACTTCTTACAAACAATGAGAACATCTTTCCTTTCTACCATATCTTCAAAATAATTCCTTGAGTCATCCTTGAGGCTTTACCAATTAATTATAATAAGATAATTAATTAATTCATAATTACAATAGCACTATGGGCTTACAATCTATACAACTTCTCACATGTGTGACACTAGGGCTTGCACATTCACTAACATCACCATCAGATTGTCTTCATTCATTGGCTAACTTTGCATCACTATATTATAGTTTTGTTAGAAGATATAATGCAAACATTAGAAACTAATTCTCAAGTACTCTATCTTTGTATTGCTCTCTCTAAATTAGGTATAACTTCTGTACGTCTTCGACTTACTTGTTGTGCATTGAATCATGTTATTAGGACATAGTGTAAAACATGCCCATGACCACGGATCATCAGACAATCAAAACCTTTTATGTACAACTATGATCTATGTCTTCTACTCTATCGGTCTTCATAGATTTACTACTATGTTGACATCAATGAAAAACAAAATCATGAATGCACCATTTCAACACTCTCCAATTCTCAAGATACTCCCCCAAAGGAATAACATCAGCATTCATGCTGACAAAGTGAATTTCTTTCACAAATTTTAAATAATGTTTATCAGTGTGTAGAATTATTGGCTCAAGAAATTGGCAAATAGATTGGCTTTCACTAGAAAGTTGTGATTTAAGTGTACACTTATGTGCCACAATAAGGAATATATGTGACATGAAGGATCATGACTCTTCCAAATAACAATATTATGTACATAGATAATCACATAGGATAATAAGCTATTACAATGGATAAATAGTAACACTTTTGTAAGATTGGGCTTGAGTTGTCATTTTGCACAATGCTTTAATGATAGGAATCTTTTTGAACTCCTCTCTTGAAAAGTTAATCTAGGATCAACTCCAAGGTTCTAGGTGATCTGTGACCTACTGGAATCTTCTCAATAGAAGATAAGTTTGAGTGTTCACCAGGAGGCCTTTTCTAGTTCGACCAATTTGGGATAAGATGTTGAATCTACTTGCTATCTCAAAAAAGTAACAACACAAAAAAATATATAGTTTTTCTATTTTTTCTATTAATAATGAATGCAGTTTTAACTATGCAACTATATGAATTCCTAAATTAACCAAGTGTTTGTAAAAGAAAATAACAAAGATAGAGTAACAAGAAATTTAAGTAAATGACTTGAAAAGTAAATTCCCAATGGACATAATCCATGAAAACAACATGTGTGCAAGTTAAGCATTTGAAAAGATCAATAGGTAACCAATAAAAATAGGAGTAGTGCTTCCTTGATTTTGCTGATGCAATTGCCGATGGGAATTTAGTAACCATAAGATGTTTCACTTATCATCAAATTGCAAGGCCATAGAAAGTGCACTCATGCAAGACAAAAAGCTATGTAGGAACAATAGGTGATCTCTTCTCCAACTAAGTATGGCAGAAAAATTTGTAAACATGTGGCAAACACCAGAACTAAAAGATCAATAACACAACAAAACCATTAGCTTCATTACACTCCATGAACATACATTCAAAAAATATAACACACTCCAACAAGAATAACTACACTCAAAATGAGAGCACCAATAACATATATTATTGCATCAAAACAAAAACTCGAAATACCTATTACATTCCTCAATTTATAGGCAATTGTCTCCTCAATTTGTGTCGAGAGTGAGAGATTCCTTTATGCAAATATTGTTGGAAATATAAGAGGAGTAACTAAGAGGGGAGGGGTGAATCAGTTACTACAAAAATAAATCCTAGATCCCTTAGATGTCAGTAAAATAAACTCAGAGAACTTAATACTATTGATGCTCGACAAACACACATGAAATGTTGTAACTCGGTAAGAACTGATTATGCTCGGTAAGTATTAACATGAAAATATTTAGATGTTATCTATAATTATTATTACTTTAACTTAGTTGAAAACACATAAAAGAAAATAGCATGAACACATTTGACACCAGGATTTAACATGGAAAACCAATTTGGGAAAAACCACCAATTGCAACTAGTTACTATTTTCACTCTTCTAAAGTGAGCCCTATTAAGAGACAACCCTATTAAAGGTTACAAAACACACTATTAAGTGTGACCCTATTAGAGGATTTAATCACCCTATTAGGAGTGGCTTAGTTAGAGGTCTTTAGACAATTCAATAGAACTGCCACCTTGTTAGAGGATTTCACAGATAGTTGTTAAGCCAACTCTGTCAATAGATTTAGATCACTACTACAATGGTTAGAGAGTAATAATGGGGTGACCCAATTTGAATGCACCTGAATTGTTGATTGTAAATCTCTATTCTGGCTTGTACTTGATCCTTCTCGATCAAATATAGCTTTTCTTCTCCATAAAGATATTCTGTTTATCCTTCAAATTTTCTTCCTCTCTTCATTAAATCTTCAATAATATCCTCATACTTGCACTCTTTAAAACCACAACTTGACCTTATACATATATCTTTCATATTGTCAAGTCAGCTCAAATACAACTTAAAACAATTAATATTCATCACCTCAGTTGGCTAGAACCAATAGATAAATCAATAGAGCTTAATATGCCAAAATAAGAAAATCCTTTGTTAGCTAACCAAACTTAGTAGAAACTAACTTAGAAGCAATTTCCTGTGTTAACTAATAGAAGCTCGGTTAACACTGCAAACTTGCATAGATCCTTTGGTAACTGAGTGAGCTCAGTTAGCATTGGTTCCATTTAACTTTTCTTACTTTAACCATGTGAGCTTGGTTAACACTCAACTTCCACAAATTTTCCTTCAATGTTCGAGTGAAATTAGTAAACACTGTCTTCTAAATAGGAACACTTAGTAGACACAGGAAACTATGTTCACCACTCGAGTGAGCTCAACATGCACTGACTATCAATGATATGATATTTGTGTAACATCAAAGGCAATACACAATTAATCAATTGTATCCAACAATCTCCCTCTTTGGCATTGATGGCAACACAACATGTCATAACACAATGAAATTTTGGAGTAGGAATAAGGCAAGGAACATATCCTTACTTTCATTTAGTTTCTTATTCATGAGAACTTTTTCTGTTAGAAAACTTTTTCCTTCAACAATTTCTTGTTAACTTTTTTCTTCAACAATGCACTAACTATCAATGATATGACATTTGTGTAACATCAAAGACAATACACAATTAATCAATTGTATCCAAAAATCTCCCTCTTTGGCATTGATGGCAACACAACATGTCATAACACAATGAAATTGTGGAGTAGGAATAAGGCGAGGAACATATCCTTAGTTTCATTTAGTTTCTTATTCATGAGAACTCTCTCTGTCAGAAAACTTTTTTCTTCAACAATTTCTTGTCAAGTTTGATCTCCCTCTTATTGCAAACGTCTCCTTCTTAGAGAAATTTCATATGAGATATGACAGTAAACTTCTCCCTCTTTGAAAACACATGCCAAAGACAAAAATTCTATTAATATCAATGTATCTTAAGTACTGATTCATTTGCAATGTGCCCTTGCCAATTTTGTACTAATTGATTGATCTTCAACATACTCTGGTTGATGGATCACTAAACTTTATTTAGTGAGCTTTAGATAGGGGAATGATCCCTAGCTTACCTCTTAGATACATAAATGCATCCTTAGGTAATGGCTTGGTAAATATGTCTGCAATTTGTTTGTTTGTATTAACATATTCCAATTTTACTTCTTTTTCTTGCACTAATTCTCTTAAGAAGTGATATTTTATAGCAATGTGCTTTGTTTTGGAATGCATCATTGTGTTCTTTGATATATTGATTGCACTGGTGTTATCACAGTATATGACTACTAGATCTTTGATATATATATTCATACCTTGCAATAGTTGCTTGAACCAAACAATGTTTGAACAATTAACTGCCACTACCACATATTCTGTCTCTGTTGTGGATTGAGATGTACAATTTTTCTTTTTGCTTGTCCAAGACACTAGTCTTTTACAAAGAAAGAATACTCCACTACTAGTGCTTTTCCTATCATATGTTCTTCCTTCCCAATCAACATCAGTAAACACTTTCAAGTCTAAACTACTTCCAAGTTTGTACCATAGGCCATAGTCTTTAGTACCTTTCAGACATCTCATGATTTTTTTGATTGCCATCATGTGATTTTCCTTGGGATTTGCTGAGAATCTTGCCACCATTCTAACTGCTAGAGCAATATCAAGCCTTGTATGTACTACATACTGCAATTTTCCAATCATTGATCTATATGTGGTCTAATCTACCTCTTTGGAATCATCATTTTTAGAAAGCTTATGTCCTGTAAACATAGGGGTTCCAACTAGTCTTGAATCTTCCATTCCAAACTTCTTTAGTATCTCCTTGATATACTTAGATTGAGTAATTTAGATGCCATTTTTGTTCTGTTGTATCTGCAATCCAACAAAGAATTATATTTCTCCAAACATGGACATCTCAAATTTTTTACTCATTTCTTTTGAAAATTCTTTGCACAAGTCATCATTTCTTGTAAATAGAGTATCATCAACAAATATTTTTGCCAACACAATCTTCTTGTCTAGTCCTTCCTTGATATACAAGCTACTGTTATCATTTGTTCTTTTAAAGCCAATCTGTACCAAGTAGTTATGAAGTCTTTCATACCAAGCTCTAAGAGCTTTCTTGAGACCATATAATGCTTTGTGTAACTTGCAAACCATGTCTCTTTTGCTAAGATCTACAAAACCTTCTGGTTGTTCAATGTAGACTTCCTCATCAAGAATTCCATTCAAGAATGTAGATTTAACATCCATTTGATACACTTTGCATCCTTTATGTGTTGCATGTGCTAGTAAAGTTCTAACACCTTCCAATCTTGCTACAGGAGAAAAAGTCTCACCATAATCAATACCTTCTTCTTGAGAAGAGCCTTTATATACCAGTCTTGCCTTGTTTCTTGAAACTTCTTTATCTTCATTTAGCTTATCTCTAAATACCCACTTTGTACCAATTATATTTTTATCTTTGGGTCTAGGAACAAGGGTCTAAGTGTTGTTCTTCTCAATATGTTCTATTTTTTCATTCATTGGTTCAACCCAACTTTCATTATCCAATACATCCTTAACTTTTCTAGGTTCAAATTTAGCAAGTAAACATATACCTTTCAATTTGTTCCTTGTCATTGTTCCATCATATTTGTCTCCAATGATCTAATCAAGTGCATGATGCCTTCTAACATATCTTGCTAACATAGGCTCTTTTGATTTTGAATGAGTTCGACTATTTTCATTATGAACTTCAATACTAGGCTTGGGTCTTTTTGTTTATGATTCGGGTCCATCCAACTAAGTTTGAACTAGCTCGGTAGCCTCTGACTGTGACTTGGGTCCTTCAGACTGAGACTTTGAGTTGCAGTATTTGTAACTCGGTAATTATTGGAGATTTTGGGGACTTAAGGGTTGAAGCCTCCTTTCTTTTAGATAAGTTTGGCAAGGTATTAGGTTCATAGTAAAAAAATCTTATGTAATCCTCTCGCTCTTTGTTGCTTTCTTCTTCACTCCTTTCCGCAAACTCATCAATTCTAACATGTGCACTTTCTATGATTTTATGAATAGATAGATTTAAACATTTTTATGCTTTAATTCTACTGGAGTATCCTAGAAATATGCCTTCGTCACCTTTTACATCAAATTTTCCTTTTCTAGATTCCTTCAAGGTATAATATTTCCTGCCATTTGTAGCCATACCATAAGGACTTTTGTTTGAGTCTTTCTTCAACTATACTATGTTCAAGGTATGAACTGCAGTGCTGATATCTTCCTTCCACTATTTGAGACCAACATTTTTTCAATCACCAGGGTTCTTGCACAATCCATGATAGATCTATGTCTTCTTTCAGCTATACCATTATGTTGTGGTGTACCAGGGACTGATACTTGTCTCTTAATTTCTCTTTCAATGCAAAAATTATTGAATTCATTGGAGATGAATTCACCACCTCTGTCTAATCTTAAGCATTGTAATCTCTTTCTAGTTTCTTTTTCTACTCTTGCTAGATACCACTTGAACTTTTGAAAAGCTTTAGATTTTTCTTTCAAGTAAATTACAATAATCATTCTAGATTAGTCATCAATAAAAAGAATTAAAAAATTTTCTCCACTATAGCTTTCTATTCCATTAGGTCCACATAAGTTAGTATGCACAATCTCTAAGACTTCTTCAGACTAATAGTTTTTTCTTTTGAAACTAGTCTTTCCCATCTTACCAATTTGGCAATTCTTGCATAGACCCATATCAAGTTTCTTCAAACTAGAAATACCTCTTACTCTCTTATGTTTGCTTATCCTAACCAGATTATCAAAATTTACATGACATATCCTTTTGTTCCATAACCAACTTTCTTCTACTTGAGCAATAAAACATGAGCAATCATTGAGATCAAGATAAAATAGATTACCTTTTGTTTGCTTTCTAGATCCAACCAGATTTCCTTTTCTATCCAAATGTTTGGCCTGTCCATACATGACTTCTACCTTGAATTTAATGTTATTCAACTATTCCACACTCAGTACATTATGCTTTATTCCTTCAACCCAATAAGTATTGTCACATACAAGTTCTTTAGTTAATGAAATACATCATTTTCCTTTTATGTTACAAGGTTCATTGTTTCCAAATCTCACACTACCTCCATCATAATATTCCATGTGCTCAAATTTTGTTTTGTCTCTAGTCATATGATGTGAATAGACATTGTCAATAATCCATATATCATTCTTGATAAAATGAGAGATAAGTGCCATCTTATCTCCTTCATCATCAAATTCATCTTTCATAACAATCTATACCATTTCATCTTCACTGTTATCAGAATTTTTAGCTATAAAATAAGATATCTTAGCTTTTTCCTTGTAGTTCTTTTAGTTATTGGAATCCTTCTTCCCTTTGTGATTATTGCTTTTCTTTTCATCTTTGACTTCTTTATTTGGACACCTTGCAACAATGTGACCAACTTCTTCACAAGAAAAGTAGATAAGAGGAACTTTTCATTTGTACTTTCCTCTTCCTCTAGAATACTTCCTTGCAAGTAGGGCTTCAACAACTTCAAGATCACTATTTGAACTTTATTCAGATGTTCCTTCTTCTTTACTTCTTGATTGACTAGACTTTGATTTCTTGCCCTTTTCTTTGAGTCAGAGTTTAGTTTTAAAAGCAGATTCAATAACCTTTGAACTAGGAACATAGTTATCAAAGTTATCTAACTCAAAAGTTGTTAATCTTCCAACTAGAGCATCCAAATATATTTTATTATTTGGATCAAATCTCATCTCTTGAATAGTAGATACTTTAATTGCATAAATAGGAAGAAGAGTTTTAAGTACCTTGCTTACAACTATTTTCTCTTCAATGTCTCCTCCAGATGCTTTGATTGCACTTACACTTGCTTTGATCCTTTCCACATATTTTTCAATGTTCTCATCTTCTCTTATTTTCATTTGATCAAAATGGCCTCTAAGACTTTCAACATTAGCTCTTCTTACATTGTTGTCTCCTCCATAGATATCTTTTAGTTTGGTCCACATATCATGAGTTATTTTGCAATCTTTGACTTCATCAAATTCAGCATAACTAAGAGAAGATGCAATATCAATCATCGTGATGTTATGATTCTTATTTTTAGCAATATCTTCAACTGATAATGTTCCAGTGGGAGTCTTGTATTTTGCATCAATATATTTGCATCTTGAATCACTGATGGTAGCCAAATGTAATCTCATGAGTCCTTGCCATGCTGCAAAATTATCTCGGTTCAGCTTGGTAATCTCTCTTTTGTAAGACATCTTAATCTTTTAGCTCAGGTCCTTGAAACCTTCTCTGCAAGCACCAAAAGATTTGACAACAATTGTTAGAAATATAAGAGGAACTTATCTGAGAGGGGAAGGGTGAATTAGTTACTACAAAAATAAATCCCAGACCCCTTAGATGTCAGTAAAATAAACTCAGAGAACTGAATACTGTTGATTCTTGGAAAACACATATGGAATGTTGTAACTTGGTTAGAACTGATTATGCTTGGTAAGTATAAACATGCAAATCTTTAGATGTTATCTATGATTATTATTACTTTAACTTATTTGTAAACACATAAAATAAAATAATATGAACACATTTGACACCAAGATTTAATGTGGAAACCCAATTTGGGAAAAATCACCAATTGCAACTAGTTACTATTTTCACTCTTTTGAAGTGAGCCCTGTTAGGAGCTAACCCTATTAAAGGTTAAAAAATGCACAATTAGTTGTGACCCTATTAGAGGATTTAATCACTCTATTAGGAGTGGCCTAGTTAGAGGTCTTTAGACAATTCAATGGAATTTCTACCTTGTTAGAGGATTTCACAAATAGTTGTTAAGCCAACTCTATGAAGAGATTTAGATCACTGCTACAATAGTTAGAGAGTAACAATGAGATGACCTGATTTGAATGCAACTAAATTACTAATTACAGATCTCTTTTGTGCCTTATACTTGATCCTTCCTAATCGAATATAGTTTTTCTTCTCCATAAGGATATTTTGTTTATCCTTCAAATTCACTTCCTCTCTTCATTTAATCTTCAATAACATCTTCATACTTGCACTCTTTGAAACCACAACTTGACCTTATACTTATATCCTTCATATTCTCAAGTCAGCTCATATAAAACTTAAAACAATTAATATTCATCACCTTAGTTGGCTAGAACCAATAGATAAATCAATAGAGCTTAATATGGAAAAATAAGAAAATCCTTCGTTAGCTGACCCAACTCGATAGAAACTAAATTAGAAGCAATTTCCCATGTTAACCAATAGAAGCTCGGTTAACACTGTAAACTCATAGAGATCCTTTGGTAACCAAGTGAGCTTGGTTAGCACTGGTTCCATTCAAATTTTCTTTCATTAACCGAGTGAGTTTGGTTAACACTCAACTTTTACAAACTTTCCTTCGATGCTTGAGTGAACTCAGTAAACACTGCCTTCTGAATAGGAATGCTTAGTAGACATAGGAAACTGTCTTCACTGCCCGAGTGAACTTGGCATGCACTAACTGTCAATGATATGATAGTTTTTTAACATCAAATACAATACAAAATTAATAAATTGTATCCAACATGCTTAAAACTAATAAAACAAATCTAAATATATACAAACTAACTCTCTATGAGGTGCTAAGTAGGACTCCACCCTTGTTTTCATCAATTAACGGGTGCATGAGCCTTTACATGACTTAAAAATAATGAAGCAAGAAGTAGATAAGAAGGAAGTTTTCAAATGATGTAGGAGTCTTTGGAGATGCCAAAAATAGAAGCTCAAACTTCTTTGGATGTCTATAGGAGTTAAAATACCATCAGAATGCATTTCTAGTGCATGGAAAGCTCTAAATTTGGAACTGGCAATTAACTATCAATGTACCTCTTCTTCAAAAAATTCCAACACACCTTTGGAGAAGCACACCTTTGGAGAGGTGTACCTTGTGCACCTTTGGAGAAGTGCACCTTATTGACAGGTCCAAAAAACCAAATTTTCCCAAGTGTCAAAACTAAAATTCTAGCTTTTGGGTTTTCTTCCCCTTTATACCAAAGCTATGTCTAGATGTTTTCTCTTGAATTTATCTATAATCTCCATCACTTGGGTTTCATCTAGAAAATCCAAAGCATCATACTTATCTTTTACTATTTGCCGGTAGTTGCCCACTTCTATGTGAGTCTCTGTAAAATCTTCCAGTTTTACATCCAATTCTAACAATGCCTCCTCTATCTTAAATGGTTTTCTAATGTCTTCATGAGTCAAAGTATCTTCAAAGATCTTTTGAAACTATTTGCACAGATAGGAGTTTATCCCTTGACTCATCTTCAAAAATGTCAAGGCAAGCATCACAATAATACTTCTCTACTTACAAAATTTGCTCTTGGGTTTGATCCTTGAGCTTATGAATATCTATATGTAATGTCTCCATTACTTTGTTACCAACCAAAATCTTCTCAATCCAATCATCTATCTTGTCCAAATCTTCCCCCATATATACATCCATCAACATACAATACCTCTAACCTTTTATTGACTATAATGCTTGAAGGTCTTTACCCCAGGTATGTACCTCATCCATCAATCCAAAATCTTGGTTTCATATAGCAACCAATTTATCTGCATTATTTAATTTAAGGTTTCCTTATATTATCTATATACCTTTTTCCTCAAAACATTCCCCCCATAACTGACATGCCTTAAAAAATGGATCCAATTGTTGAACTGCCTTTTCTTTTTTGTCAAGTGTTGTACCTAGAGTCACCTTAGGATTATTACATTCCAAAGGACCAACTACTCGATGCAAATAGCCTTTTAAAAGCTCATTCTATTTCAAGAGCCTGACCAATTTAGACTCATCTTGTTTTAAGTGTCTAAGAACTTCTTTTATTCCTTTGGTGATCAACACTTTAGCAATGTCCACCATAGGCTTTCCAAGAAAGACCTCCTTAATCTAATAATCTTTTGAGTTTAGATCTTCAACATGTGCATGTAGAGGAGGGATGAAAATATGATCCAACAAGTCTTGATTTTGGTTCTTCATAATGAAAGCCAATGTTTGCGCATCACCTATAGGTGGCTCAGGTCTCCTGAGGGCTTTAACTAATTCTTTCATTCCCTCATCCACACTACAATGCATTTTCCCTTCAACCAGCTTGGAGTAGTTCCCATCAGAGACATACTTAGCTAAAGAGGTGGTTTGTATTGCTAGACCCTTTCCCTTATCACTTCTCTTTGGAGTCTTCTCTTTCTATGAAATATCTATACCAGGCATTATTGTGTCCGTTGAGTCCATAGTCCTTACCTCTATATCTTGGAAATTTTGTTGAGGTTCTTCATATATCTACCTCTCTTTTGATACTTCATCGACGGGTCTCTGTTGTGGTTCTTCTTCTGGCACTACTTGTACCTACTCTTCATTAATAGGAGGGAGAGGAGTGGTTGAACCTTTATCCAAGAAAGATAAATGGTGAGGCATCTAGAGGTCCTTGTGGAAGAGGTGGTGATTGATTCCAATCCCCTCCTAAAGGCTGATTTTTTGGTGTATCCCTTATCTTGTCACCTAAAAGTTTAGTGCCCATAGACATAAAGTAAAAAATTGACATGTCAAATTCATCATTCCCTTGATTCTCTTTTTCTTCAATCCATTGATGCAGCTCATCTTCCAAAGTTGTAACCTGAATAGGTTGTGTGGGAAAAACTAGCCATGTTATAGTGGACCTCCTTCTTCACTCTTCCTTTATAGCTCTAGAAAGATGAGTCCTTTGACTCAAGGGAAGGTCATCCTCTTCATCTTCTTCATCCTCTTTAGGGATGGTTTTTGGAACTAAAGGAATAGGAATAACCCTTCTTATCACCTTTTTTTCCTTCTAGTCCTTCTTACTGGAGTCTTCTTCTTAGCTTTCTTAGGGACTAATGGGGAGGTCCCTTCCTCTTGAATAGGTATAGACATCTCTTGTGCTTCTTCTCTAATAGTTGGAGATACTTCTAGTGCTTCCCCTTCAAGTCCTTGTCCTTGTTCTAGCAGTGGCCCTTGCGGGTTATCCCAAGTTTGAGTGGCTTCTATATTTCCAGGCTCTTGGTTCTTAGGGGCTTGAGTTGCCTCTTGGGCTTGAGTCTCTTCAACATTGGGCTTAGCTTTTTGAGGAGAATCTCTTTCCCTTTTATTCTTTCCCTTTTTTTCCTTAAATTACCCAACTTCCCTATCATGTTGATACACCATCTCCGACCTAATTGGAGATTGGGCTATGAATGTTGGTACTATAACCTTTGCCCCTCTACCTTTTACTGGGCAGGCTGTAGCTTGGAAGACTACTGGTTGCAAAATTGGTTCCAACTTGAAGGGCTTATTGATCTAGTCCTTTGTCAATTGGATAATATGCCTTTCCCTATAGTTGATATCTGCATTCTCCTCCGTGTCAATCTCTATGTTCATGATCTGTCAATTGTATATCTTATCTCAATTGTACAAGGGATCCAAGACATTTGGAGTGTCTTGTTGAATAGATGTCAATGGGACTATAATCTTCAAAGCACTACCTACCAGATAAAGAGTCATCTTAAAATAATCTTTTATTCAGATATCATAGTCATCTACTGCATTCATCCAATTATCTTCTATGGCATCTTCATGTTCAAATTGCTTTCCTGCCAAATATTGGACTTTGCTAATATTGTCAAAACATAGATGAGGGGAGTTATAGTCCTCCAAGGGATACTAATCCCATTCCAAATCAAAAGTCATGATGTCCTACTTTTTCTTGACTTTGAAAAGACCTATGGTGATGGGCCATACCCAGGTCTTCTTATGTTGTTTTCTCACTCTTTCATATGTCGATGTGAGTTGTCATACAATCTCGAGAAAAATGAGTTTATCACATAGATACCTAGGGATCTTCTTAGGATTTATAGTTGTGCCCGCTACCCTTAGGTAGGTGAGTGTCTTGAATTGGATGTGGTAGGTGCCTATTTTTGCAATTCTTGCCACTACCCCGACTGACATCCTTTTTGCATAATCACCTTCAATGAATTGGATGATTGCAAAAATGAAAATGATAGAGGGCCACACCACCCTACCAACTCATAACCAAGAGTGCAACAATATGGAGACCAAAAAAAATGCTTCAAAAGAAATTTTATTATACTTGAAGATCCTTACAACACCCACAAGATGATATCAAGCTTCTCCTTGAGCTTCTCCTTCCACAACTTCTACTTCCCAAGTTTCTACTCCTCAAGCTTGATTACAAATGATAATAAGCCTTGCTTAAATAGGCACTTCTAACCCAAGACATTACAAACACAACCAATGTGGGATAAAAGGTAAATACAACTATCTTTAAATAAATATTAAATTCCCACCCAAATACAACTAAACACCCAACAAATATTAAATGCATGATTTATCCAAAACCTTCTAGAATTTCCACCTAGACACCTCGATTAATGGTATGACAACTATTTTCCTATTTTTCTATTTACGCCACCTATGCACCTTGAAAATAGAAATTCCTCTTTTCTTTTTCTTTTTTTCTCCTTTTTCCCTTTTTTTATTTTTTATTATTTCTCCTCTAATTTTCATCACTTTTCTCTCTCCTCCAATTTTTTTTTTTTTTCCAATGCAAGATGCTCCTGCATCAGAAAACATCATTCACAATCCTATATTCTTTATTTTGATCTGACAAATTTTTCTTCACTAGTTGGGGGTATACCACATAAGGCTAGGCATTAGCATCTTGCATGCTTCCCCTCTTAAATAACCCTGGGTAGTTGGTAGTCCTTGTCGCTAACAACTACACCAAATATGAAGTCATATAGAAACTTGGATCAGATTTAACTATCATTAGTTGTTCATCAAGATTCTCACTAAGTATTGTAGCAAATTCAATTGGCATCTTTGTTGTTCTGATGGTTTCGATGAAGTGAATCATCGAAATGTTCAATTTTCCTACTGCTGGTAATCCCATGGTCCTACTCAGAAGCACTATGGAGTGTCTGATATCATCCTTCATATATTCTCTTGTCATGTCTACCTTTCCTACTCTTTGCCCAATAGGTGTTCTATAAATCAGATATGATGATTGAATAATTTCAGTAGCCTTATACTCATTGTCCTTCTACCACTTTTCTACTTGATGATATGTCAACCTTATGTATTGATCCACCCTTGGGAGATGAAAAAATTTCTCAATGTTCTTCTGTCTTAGATCTAGAATGATCTCCCTTGTTATTCTTTTCACCACTCTCTCTTCTGACACATAATTCTCGACCAAGGCCATAACCAACTCTAAAGATTTCACTGATGTAGGGTGTGAAGCCATGTTTACTAGTCCTAATCTAATAAGTGTAGAAACCATTGGGGATTTTTCATTTGGCTTGTTTCAGAGTACTAAAAATGCATTCCAATCAATATAACCTAGCTTAGAGTCTCGAATCTCTGAATGTGCATCCTAGAAGCATGATTTCAATGGTACACCTTAAAACTTAAAGACCACCAGTTTTGGAACAATCTTTTCTATGAATGAGGACAAGGAGCAAGCCATTTTATCTACACAAAACATAAGAATTTTAGTCTAGAAGATGGAAATTCAAACCCTAAATAAACCCTAATTACTAAAAAACCTAACCTAGAACACAAAACCTAGCCAAAACACTCAAAAACTCTATTTATGCCTATGATAGGCAATTTTTTTACACACCTTGTGCACCTTGAGGGTGTACTCTTTCCATTAAAAAATTTTTTTCAACTATAGGGTGCACACCCTTATTGTGCAAAAGACTTTAGTACAATAATAGGGTGTAGACATGAGCACCTTGAAGGGTGCGTATGTGCGCACCTTAATATTGCTATGGCTTGGTTTTAAAACTAAATGGTGCGAAGGTGCACACCTGCGGACCATTCTTTTTGTTTCTTAGCATATTTTGTTACAATGGTGCACAATTGCGCACCTTTGAAGGTGTGCAACTCTGCACCATTCCTTTTGTTTTGATTTTTATGTTTCAAAAGGTGAGTTTTAGGTTTGTTGTTTAAGTTTGTGATTAAAGTGCACAGTTGAACACCTTGGACAGGTGCACAATTGCGCATCTTCTATCTAGTGTTTTTATGTTATGTGTAGAAACTTGGAGAAAAGGTGCACCTCAATAGGTGTAGAGGCTCACCGATAGTCGAGGGGAAGAAATGAATGCATGAAATGGGGGAGGTCTTGGGATTTTATAGTCCTAGGATACAACACACCTCTTGGGGGTGTGCACTTGCACATGTGCACACTTCCAAGAGAAAATGCTCCACACTAGCATGGTTAGCACACTAGCCCACCTTGAGGGGTGCATTAGGTGTGCTCCTTTCTTTACAAAATCAAATTTTTATTCAAATTTCTCTCATTCTAGGACCTAGGTTTTTTAGACAGAGAGCAGGGCAAGACCTAGACTTAGAGTAAAACCCAAAAAAATGAATCAAATCTCAGACTAGGGGTCTGGGAAAGAAATTTTTTACTAGGGGGTCCCCATTTTCCAGGAGAAATGGGGCATGCATTGTGAAAACCACAATAATTGGAAGAGTATATAATATTACCGAGGTTGAAAGAAATATCACAAAACAACATGCAATTAGATGGGATGTCATCATAGAAAGAGGTGAACTATGCATTCCAATAAAATTGAAAAAAAATGGCAAGATTTGGGTTAGAAGGTACTCATAAGGTCTTTAATGTGTGTATATATATGCACACACATATGTGTGTGTGTCTATATATGTGTATATATGTGTATATATATACATATATGCATACATATACATATATCCATACATATGTGTGCGTGCACACACCCACACACACACACACACACACATATACACACACACAAATTTATATACACATATACATGTATTTTTGTGTGTTCTTGGACATCGTTGTGAAAAAATGTGATTAGATGAATTATTTCAGTTTTACAAAAATTGTGGATTTGAAATAGGCAACATATACATACATTAGTTACAAAAAACATAATATATTTTCAAAGTAACCTTCATCATGCTAATTAACATGGACACTTAGGAAGCAATATTATTGTTACAGAATAAAAGATAGTGGTTCAAATGAACCAAATTACATTTGTTCTTACATTTGAACTATGACAATAACTATGCCATTTGACATAGGGGAGCACTTTCTTCCCATTAAATATTGAAAACATCACTATCATGTACATACAATAAATTAGGAACATTTCAAGAACATCGTCCAAAAATTATTTAATTTACTTGCACTCTTTGTGATTTTTTTTGAATTAATCATTGTCCCATTGAAATGTACATACATATTTTAATCTTCTTTGGCTTAGTAGTCACCTATACTCAATTAAAAAAAACATGTGCACACCTACCCACAACGTGAAAGTAAAGGCACTCATACAAACCATTGAATATAATTGGCATGTTCTTATTTTGAACACAACTTGCACAAACGTTGGAGTTTACAAAATCAACTCCCTACATGCACCTTCACATTGGCTCCCTATTTTCAAAATTATAGCTTAAAAAAAATTCAAAAGGCTATTCACATTCATTTTAGACTGCACACTGATGGTTGACATCAACATCATCAGTATGTTTAGTGTCCTCTATCCCCTTCAAACTACCTTCATCTATTGGTGCACATGGCTCATTTCCCAACACGATACCATAGTGATTTTGTTTCAATAGAAATAAAATAGAATCATAACTCCTATTCAAGTCTTCAATCATCGAAGCACACAACCCTTGATTGTGCCTCTAGACCCCAATTTGCACAATTTTTTCATCTAAGAATATTGTAGGCTACATGTACACATAAAGAGCTCATTTGAAATTTGGATTGAACTACTAACCATCTCATGGGGCATTCTTTCTTCTACCAGGGATTTCCCCTTATACAAGTCATAGCCTCTTAAAGTGTCATCCAATGTGTTCCATGAAATATAAACTCCCTTCACATATATCAAATTTATTTCTTGGAATGAGGCATAGCTTAGAAGGAAATCCATGCATTTTGAGAGAATTATGGATATCAACTTGGACAAAAAATATGAAATAGCCTGGTTGACAATATAGAAAATTTCACCCAATCAAAGATACAATTGCAGATTCCATGTACATATGCTCATTTTCAAACTAATTTGACAAAATAATTTGTAGAATCCATCCCTCAACTTCCTTCTCCCACTCTTGTATAGGGATATAGATGTGGGAGTTACAATGAACAAGCACCATAAATAACAAGATAGACAAATAGGTTTTCTTTTTCACACTGATCACAAGAATAAAAAAACCTTTAGCATATAGTGATGTAATGAACATAACACTACACGTAAAGTGTTAAAGATAACAATACAAAAAAACTTATCTATAAACCCGAATTCATTTAGTAACATTAACATTTTGCGGCCTTATTGAAATTTAACAATTTGTATGACATGGTCACCCATTTGGGAAAGGTGCATAACTTTGAAATCGTCAGAGTTTTTAACCATTAACAAAAGAGCACCTAGGTAAGTTTTATTTATGCTTTGACTGTCTAACTTCTTGGAGGTATGATCACTCAGTTATTAGTTCATTGAAATGGAAACCCTTGTAGTTAAAAAATATTATATCTACATACTATATACTTTATTTATACCTTCTATATATTGCTAACATCATAATTAGTTATATTGTGCAATAGCTTATATGTACATACACACACACACACATACAATATTGTGTTAATACATATATAAAATCATAGTATAAAGGATTTATATAATCAAGGGACACCATAAAAATATATATTAATATTATAATATTTAATTATGTGTTATTTATGCAGATCTTGTTATTAATTAACTACTCAGAAGGGAAGGTATTTACAAACAAAATATGGGTAGTCTTAATCCAACATGATAATTCCTACTTTTGATGAACCCCAACAAAGTCATTTGATGGTCAACATCATTCTCCCTCTTTTCATATTACTCATTTGTTTTTAGAGAAAGAGGTGGTGGATTTTTTTGTAGTCTTCTAGCATTTTTTTCACACTATTATGGTGGGAGAAAAGTAAGATTATGTCATCTATACAAATTTAGATTTTTCAAACTCTGCAAGCTCCACCTTCATTACTAAAAACATGAACTAAACTCAATGAAGTATAATAACCTACCATACACTTGTTCAATTTTTAAATTAATAGAGAGTTGTACAAATGATTTGATAAATAAAATAACATGTACTTCATGAAATTTATAAAATTGAATGCACAACATTTTAAAAATGACAAATTAAACAATAATTATAATTTCCAAACCATATTTCTATCCTTAAAATAGCCCATTCCCTTCTTTTCTTCCTCCCCATCAATATTACCTCGATTGTCTTCACAACATCCTCATCAATTACAACACAATTGTGTTCTTCACCCTCGCCAATGGCCAAGTCAAAATCTTCCTCAGAACCATTTTCTTCTTAAAGGAAATTAAAACTAGTGAATACTATTATCTTCATCAGATATTTAACATTTCTAAATCAATTTCTACATCACCACCATGTACACAATGAATCAAAAGAATATTGATAGTCTAATAACTATGTATGTTGCAATATAATTATTTGTTATGTACCTATTTATAAATTCTCTATTTATGATTATTCATTTCAAAACATATAAAACTAAATATGGTATGCAATCTGATCACTATAGAATGTGTGGTGGATTTACATTCATGAATTCTTGACCACCATGTAAGAAGGCTTATCTGATCTTTAAAAAAAATGCAAATTTTCCATTGTCACATGCTTATGAGAGGACAAATTGCCAACATAATAAAATTCAAATTATTAGTTCTCACCTCAAATTATAGCATAGAACATTCTCTTAAATGATTCTCTTGAAAAAATCACCCTCAATCGCATCTTTCATTTTTCTTTCTTTTTCAACCATTTCTTCACTGTCAATGTCTTCTTTCTCATCAAAGGATTCCAATGGATACAATTTCTTTTTTCTTTCATCTTCCTCAAAGGACATATCTTTCTCATTAGATGCCAAGTCAATTTGCCAGATGCCTTAGATGGTGAATTTTTTATATTGACAATTTATCCTCCAACAAGCACAATGGGATCCACATTTCCTTTCAGATTAGATAAACCCTCTTACACATTGGATGAGAAATCATTAAAAAGTAAATCTACTACACAGGTTATAGAGATCAAATTTCCTACTTTCTTTAGTCATATATATCTTGATATATAAATTGATAGATAAAGGGTTTATAAAGAGGTACATAACTTACAAAATTTGTTTCACCACTCCCAAGATAAGATGTCAATTACCATCCCTTCTACAAGGGCTTGCTCCCAAGAGAGGATAAGGGATTTGTCCTGCTAACTTTGACTACGACTTCAAACAAGATCACAATTCACCTTTGTTTTGTAACACCCACTTCAAGGATTTAAGAAGTGATAATTGTGTTAAAAAAAATACATTAAATGATATAATCGTGGACCATCATAAAGTTTTTTAAGTTTTTCTATTTAATAGTTTTGAAATGTTATTTTTCTCCTTACTTTTATTATGTCAAGCAATAGTCAACAATATATATAAATAACATTTTTCAAATTTCAAGAAATTAGAATAGTCATAATTTAAAAAAATAAATCTAATTGATACAAATAAAAATATTTTCATTTAATAGATGCAATAATAACTTTTAATTGTTGTAAGAAAGAACTAATAAGGATTTACTTAGAAAAAGTAAACAAACTAAAGTCAAATTATAATTGAAAAAGAAGTGAAATTCCAATAATTTGGAAATATTTGGAATAATTTTACGTTACACACTTTCACATTTTCTTCCCAAGTCCTAATGACCTTTTCACCATAGACTTATTTCAAACCATTTTGCGTGTCATCCCAACTATATTAAAGAGGACTGCTGTGGTGAAAGATAGTCAATGGTAGGTCACATACAACACTTACTTTTCCATAGAATCATTTAAGAATCTAGTAGGAACGAATCTCCTTTTAATAATTTTTGTAATAATTGAACTAAGTTCAAGGGATACTCTGACTATGAATATGGGGGTAAAAGCAGTGATACATTTTAATTGGAAGATTCGTGAGAAATCTCCGCTTACACTCATTTTCCGTGCATCTTCTTACAATATAGTTTTTGTTTTTGCAATTCTATTATCGCATGACTCATTGGGTTCAATACAAAGACTTAAATTAGGCATTGATAGTGGATTTTTTTATGCAACGATAAATGATATTAATATCATCATCACCAAAGAGCTAGCAATCACACTTCAGATGCAATAGGTATGCCGAAGACATATTGAAGGTGAGTTAGAAGTAAAATTTAATATATTTTGTTGAAACATAAAAGTGATAGCTATATAAATAAATTTAGCCAATCTTCCAATTACAAAGATAATCGTGCTTCATATCTTAGATAATCATGCTTCATTATTATAAATCTTAATCTTAATCTTAACCATAATCCTAATCCTAAATTACACCATAATTTAATTGTAAAGGGTAAGTGCAAGAAGTTTGGTCTCACTTTTGGCCAAAAAGTGGAAGTTTTTTTTCCTGTTGTTGAAATGTTTTGTCAATTGATGCCAAAATTCGAGCCATTTAAAGATTAAATATAAAAAAACTTCAGAAATAAAAGTTGTAGTGCCTGGGATCTTCTTTTTGAATATGTAATTTATCTGTATACCCATATGATAGATTTTTTTTTGGTATGGATCTTGAAAAACCATTTTTTCAAAATGCTTGTTTTAGGACCATACCACGCTCATGTACGGACACCATAATTTGACACAAATAAATGAATTTTCGTAAATCCTTTTAAAAGGAGTTACCTAATACACCTAAGACTGATGATAATATTTTTCTTTAATTTTTTTATTGATTTTTTTTATTAATTATTAATTGGCTATAAAGGTAAAATTTAAAACCTCTTGTGTACGGACACCATAATTTGATCAAGATTTCACTTTTTCCAATTGTTTTTTTAAACCTCAAAAGAATTGAATGTAGATTGATGACATGTGAATTAATTTAAGAAAAATTATAAAATAAAAAAGGTTATTAAAGTTTTAGTGAATGTCACTTTTTAATGTTTAAGAGATAGTTTTGATTAATAAATAATGGAAAAATAGCAAATAAACTAATAACACTATAAAATTTACATTTTTGAAATTAGAATAGTAAGAACTATAATGGGTTTTTGTTTCATCAAAAAAATCAATGGAGACGACCATATAAAAATTATGACAATCCCTGAAATTGTCGATTAAATGCCTTAGAAAAAAATAATTCATAAAGGCATGGCTTGGTGGGACCAAGCCTATGCCATGCCTTTCCCCAAGGCAAGACCCCATCTAAAAGTCACGGCCATTCCAAATTCCCACTCATGTCTCAAGAATCGAGCACCCGATTTGTAATTCAAAAATCAGGTGCCTGATTGCATGTTAACCATTGTAAGAATCAGGTACCCGATTTGTAAGCGGGTACCCAATTTTTAAACAATCAGGTACCTAATTCTAATGTACCCATTGGGCCCCAAAAGTTGCCCCACAGGCTAACTTTCAATGATTGAAATGATTGAATAATAGTTTCAATCTGCAACAACAAATTTTGTCATAGTTATTCTATTTTCTTGTCTTCTTCTACAATTTGCAAGCTATTGATTCAAATTCAAAACTGGTGCAAACATGAGATCAAAACAACAAAGAAAGAAGAAAAAAAAGTTATGACATATTGAGAGATTGCAACAAATAAAGAGAATGAAACATGATGTCAACAACAGAGAAGACACACAATTAGAGACTTGAACAATGTTTCAAAGGAGAAAGACATTGAGGATACCACAATGGATGAAGAGGCCAAAGGAGATAACCCAATACAAGAAAATTTAGGTGCACATTCTAATCAAACATTCAATACAGGTGTATCTCAAAACTCTCAAATTTTTTCTTGTGATGAAATTGGTGATTTTTTAGAAGCAGGTTACAATTTAAACGATTTAGATTTTCTTTATGAGAATAAATTGTCAAACGACCATGCACAAAAAACTCCAATGGAAATGCATGCCCCGAAAGAAATACCAAGAAAAATTAAAAATGAATTCAAATCTCAAATAATAGTGAAAATGAAATGTCAATTGAAAATAAAAATTGCATGAATGTAGACATAGAAACGCCAACTACTGAACAAACGTGTCAGCATGATAGCAAAGTGTCTGAACATAATTTTCATATTCCTAATGATGTGCTAGACAATCTTGAGAGATTAGTTTCATGGAGACAAATTAGGACACATGCTAATAGATTATATAGACATTTTTTTTATAATAATAAATTTGGGTTTCAATGTTAGTTGATGTTGCAATTGATTAAAATATCTAAAATGTGAAAAGTAATGAGAAGGTTAGGAATGTATGCAAAACCCAAGAATAAAAATGATTATTTAAAATAAGTTGTATCCACTGTTGCTAGTGCCTTTGATGTTATCGAAAAGAAAAGTTGTTCTAAAGATAAAAATGCAGCACAACAAGCAATAACAACAACTTTAGTTAACAAATCTACAACTGATAAAAGATTGATTAGCAATAGAAGTGAATATCTTAATGCAAATCGTAAGACTTTAGAAAGAGTTGTAAAAAGAAGGGTTAACTTTGAATGTGATCCAACAAATATTTTGTGGACTTCTAGTGGTAGACTCTCGAGATGTGATATGAAACTTACTAGTGAAGTCAAAAGTTTGGTTGAAATTTTTTGGCATGATAATACAAGAGTATTATCTAATTTAAGAGATGTTATTAAATTGAGAATTGGGTCAAAAATACGTGATCCACATCCTAAACACCTTTTCGACATGACTCAAATTGAATTGTTTAGAAAATTTGTAGATGGTAAGGTATTAAATATTACCATTAGTCAAAGGTCTTATAAAAAGTGTAAACCATGGTGTGTAAGGATTAACAAGGAAAGAATCATATGCTGTTGTAAAACTCATATTTAATTTTGTTACCATTATGATGTATTTCGATCTATATGTGGTACCATGCATAGTAAAGAAATGTTACAGGAATGTGGTATAAAAATACCACCTAAAACTATAAAGGATTTCATATTAGGTTTGTTTTGTAAGCCACCTAATGATCAATACGTTTCTTTTCAATGCATGTCTTTCTGGTACATGTGATATGTGCAACAATCTTTCTTTGTTAGATTAATGTTTGCATGAAAATGCTTTGACTACTTTTGGACAACAATTAGTCGAGGTAAAAACATTCAAAACCATTGAATATCCATTGAAGGATGGGAAGATTGGAAGAAGGTGTGATCTAGTTATAGATAAAGTTAGTTGTCATGCATTTATGGATGAGTTTAAGAGTGTGATCATACCAAAATATGTTAAACACTCTCAATATGCTAGATGGCTTGATGAACAATTTTGCACATGTAAGAATACATTTCCAATTGGTACTATATTTTTAGTTGTTGACTTTGTAGAGAACTGCACACTTGCACCACAAGAAGAGGCACAACCACAATATTACAATTCAATGCAAGTAACAATTTATGTTCATATAGTTTATAGGCATGCACTTGATAGTATAGAGGAGGATCAAAAAATATTGAGAGAGTACCATTTTTTTATGAGTGCTAATAAACTCCATTCATCTAAGTTTGTCCAATATTGTTTCAAGGTCTTTTATGATAATTTAAAAGAGAGACAAATTCAAATGACACAACATTGGATATGGTCACATAATTGTACAGGACAATTCAAGAATGCTAGAATGTTCTATTGGTTGAGTAGGACACATAGGCAAACTAACATCCAACATGTGTGGAGTTTTTTTGAGGCTGGACATGGTAAAGGAGAACATGATGGTGTTGGTGCATGCATGAAGAGAGCCCTTAGTAGAGAGCAATTAAAATTTGAGGAAAAAGCTAAATTAAAAAATGCACATGAGATTGTCAAATGGTATAACAAATATTTATACACAAGATCAAGTGAGAACTTTAAAATCAAATGTTTCTTCTACCTAGTTGAAGAGAAGAATATCCTTTCAAAATATGACTATGATACAATTAGTGGGTCAGCTAAATGGCATTCATTTAGGAGTTTAGATTCTAACACTTGAACTATATGGACTAGGGGGATTGTTTGTTTTTGTCAATTTTGTCTTGCAGGTGAATGGGAAGAATGTGAGAATACAGAATGAGTTGAAGATTAGAAACAAAAATCATTAGCACCTATTGACACACATTTTCAAGATGATATAGTAAATGAGGGCCAGAATGTTACTTTTGCATTAGAAGACTATGCGTATTTCAGACCTCATAGAGCCTGGTATGCATAATTTAATTAGATTTTGTTGTAATCTCATGCTTCAATTTATATAATTTGCATATGTACTCATGTGATTAAAGTGTTTCTATACTTTATCTTATCTTGTAGGACATGTTTATGTTGTTATTGCGCCTAGTAATAACGATGAACAAACTAAGTATTGGCTAGCTAGATGTGTGGAACCTAAGCAAAAAATGATATGTCATCAAGTAGACAATGATGGTTTTGAGTATCCAATTGGGTCTATCGTTGTGGTTGGCACCTGACTACGTAGATACCTAACAAGAAGAAATGGTTTACCAGCATTTGAAGACTACCAATCTGAAAAGAAGATTTTACACTATTTCATTTGGTTGTGGCAACGAATATCAAATTAGAAAGATACAAATTGAGACCCGCCAATAAGGTATTATGGACAATTTCAATGGACGAGCACGAGACAATCATAGATGTATTGCAAAAGAGAGAAGATGCAGATGGTACAGTGGGATGACTACATTTAAATCAAACACATGTAAGTTTTTTCTTTATTGTGTTATTTTTATATATGTACTTATATAATTTAATTACATGTATGTTTGTTAAAGTGGATCGAACATCAACATCTTATGTAATTCCACATAGTGAGTACATACAATTACACATATATTTACATAGTTCAGATACCTCATATTAATTTATGCATTTATTAACATGTGTTTTTGTTTTACAATTTTATTTTACAGGACCGCATTTGAAGAGATGTGTTGAACTAATTTTATATTTTGAGTTCACTTCTATAAATTTATCGTTGACATTGTCTTACATATATTGTGAAATATGTTGTACAAACAAATTTAAAAACAAGAGTTTACTTCTATTTGAAAGTTAAAGGTGTGCACTTGATATTATAAATTAATTGTCAATTTAAGTAATGACCTCCTATTTTTTCCATTACTTTTACATTCAAGCATGTTTAAATTAATGTTTGTTTGAAGTTTCAAATTACTATTGATTGTAATATTAAACCCTTCACTTGTACATGATAATTTAAAGATCAGTACTCATTGTATTGATTATATGCTATTGTTATGTTGATAATTGACATGTATGTTTAACCATGTTAACCATGTTAAGTGAGAGGGAGGGAATGAGGAAGAGAGGGAGAGAGAGGGAGGGAGGGATATGGGGAGGGTTATAAGTGCTTGTAATTTATTAGAAAGGGTTATAATGGGTTCTAGGTGTCCTACAATCCCTTTGGACCCATTATGACTCTTTAGGACACAATAGGACCCATTAGGACACCTTAGGACAAATTAGCACCTCTTAGGACCCTTTACAACACATTAGTTATCGTAGTCCTAAAAGTAATATTTTCTAATGTGTCCTAGTACATTCTAATGTTTCCAAGAGGTTTCGATGGGTCATAAGAAACCTTAGTACCCATTATTACTCCTTGGAACCCATTCATACCATTAACACACTTTATGAACCCTTAGAACACATTAATCATTGTAGGATACACTCTAGGGTTGTAATGTGTCCTATTCAATCCTATTTTTTCCTGAGTTTTAGTGGGTCCTAAGTGGTTCTAGGAATCCTTGAGACTAATTACAACCTCCTAGGAACCATTATGACCCATTATGAGCCTTTATAGCATATTAGTCATTGTAGGACATCGTTTAGAGGTCTAATGTGCCTTAATGAGTCATATGTTCTAAGGGGACATAAGGGATTTTTAGGACCCATTAGTACACATTAGGTCTCACTAGGACACATTAGGACCCATTAGACCCCATTAAAACCTCTTATAACACATTAACCATTGCAAGACATAGTAATGTGTCCTAAGTGGTCGTAGTATCTCACAACAGATCACGATTGGTCCTATGTGGTTTGAAAACCCATTAATACCTTTACAGTGAACATTATGACCATTTAAAACATATTAAAATCCATTAATTCCTCTTAGATAATCTTAAGGGGTATAAGACACACTAATGGGTTATAATATGCCCTAATGGGTCCTAATGTGTCTTAAGGGGTTCTAATGTGTTTTAAGTGATCCCATGACCTTTTAGGACCTATTAGGAACCATTATAATCCATTAGGGTCCATTAGGACACATAAGAACCAATTATAACCCCTCTGAACACATTCACCATCATACGATACACTACTATGTCCAAAGGCATTATAATAGTTTCTATGTGGTTGTAATCAGTCCTAATGTTTCCTCTTTGATTTTAAGTGGTCTTAATATATCATGAAGGGTCATAATGGGTTCTTAGTTATCCTAGGACATCTTAGGGCCTATTAGGACCCCTTAGAACACATTAACTATAGTAGGACATAGAAATGGGATGTTAATGATTCTAATGTATCATAAGGGGTCATAATGGATTGTAAGTGGCCCTAGGACCCATTATAAAACCTTAGAATATATTAGGACCAATTAGGACACATTAAAACTACTTCAATCAGTTATTTAATTACATAGGTAAATATATTTAAGAAAATGTAACAACTCGATAAGACATCAAGTGTCTTGTCTAGAAAATAGGCATTCTTGCCGGAGTGACACTTGATGAGAAAATGTGTGAAAGGAAGGGTATAATCCATCATTTCATTAAAAAAATCTTCAATCTTTACCTCAATTTTATAAATTTGAATTTTAAGGATGAAAAATATTTATAATAGTAGGTCAATTTTATTTGTATGAATCTCAGTGCATAAATTTGATGTGATATTTATCCAATAATCTTTTTGATATCAATACTAATGCTCTATAAATAGTTAAAATTATTATTCATGTACCATATATACTTACAAAATGTGTCATATGTTCATGAATAAAATATGTCGCAATAAAGAAAATGGTTTGAATACTTAAAACATGATTTAACATAATAATATATACTACATACACTAGCATGATAAGAATTCATAAAATAATAGTACATGGTCTAACATGTCATATGATGATCTATGAAGTCAAAAAATACATATAATAGAGTTAACTATCCTAATACAAAGTGTATCAAAATAAACAATATGTGTCATAAAAACACAATCTAAAGGTGCCAACAAGACCTAATCTATATGATCGAATGTCCTCTTTACTCCACATGAAGAGGACTCAGATGGGTCATCTTGTGTAATATGAGTTGTCTCATCATGTGGGACACCTTGTGAGGTAGATGAATCATCCTGTGTAATATGAGGCATGTCTCGTCATGTACATGCTTAATTGAAATGGGTTTCAAAATCTAACTTGCAAATAAATTAAATATTCACTACATAATAAAATAAATACCACATGAGATGGATGTCCCTATATAATGGGAGGAGATGCACTGTGAAAGCTACCAAATGTGGCAGTGGTGAGGTCCTGTAATTTATAATATATACATTTTTAAAATTTGATAAAGAGTATAATGAACTATGTATGTACATAAATCATAATACTGACCTCAAAGGATGATGTAGGTACCTCCATCTGGCTTAGTCCTGTACTCTCAGCAACATTCATGGCAACAGTCCTAAAATTATGGATACATAAACATTGAGTCAAAATCATATATACATGGATAATTAAAAAGTACGTAGACTAAAAAGTACATAATTTGTACACTACATTTTTTATACACTATAAAAACATGTATATATATCATACCTAAGTAGTAGCCAATGTCACAGATGTGTCTAAAGGTATGCTAGCACAATGATCAAAAGATGGAGTCAAAAATAAACTATATCAAGGTTTGCATGGATGAGTATGATCCATCTCCTGTTCATAAAATCAAAACACATAAAATACATACATGAGTCAAAATTGTTCAAATTAAAAGTTAATAAAAAATGTACATACATAAAAATAGTACAAATTATTTATCTTCAGTCAAAAGTTCATACCGTATGTATTTGAGGCTATGCCTCAGTGGTAACTAGTGTAATACCCCAAAATTGGCACATTGCCATATTAACCAACTTTGATTGATTCAACTATTCCTAAGTCCTATTTTATTAGGGAATTCTAATTCTAATAATCGCTACTTGATTTAGGTGTCAAATGTAAAAAACTGTAATTTGCATTAATCATATTATTTATTTAATTTCTAAATATCGACTCAAATTAGCTACACAAACCTATTGATTTAAATTAATTTAATTATAAGTGTTCTACTTTAATTAAATTAAAATTACCTCTTTAGCTAATATAAAAAGGAATCAAATACATTTAATTTAATAAGATATCTCCTCTTTTTAATTATTGAATTTAATTATTCAATTAGTTAAAGTTATCCATTTATGAGGTCATATTCTATTTTATTAAATTAGATATTCACTCAAAAAACAAAACCAGTCAGCTCCTTTTATCACTCAAAAGGTAGTTAGTCAGCTCCTTTTATCACTCAAAAAGGACTCAATTAACTCCTTTTATCACCAAAAAGGACTCAGTTAACTCCTTTTATCACTCAAAAAGGATTCAGTTAACTCCTTTATCACTCGAAGGTAACCAATTAACTCCCTTTTCATAAGGAAGTTACCTTTATGACTGGCTCTCCTCTTCAATCTTGACCGTCCATTTTGGTTAATCTTGACCGTCAATCACCTCTTGGATTCTATAAAAGAATCTCTCCATTCCTCATTACAGAGGATTATTTTTTGGAATTTGCATCAAACTTATGTTGAAATTTTTACTCACTTTGCTCACATTTGCATAGCTTTATTTCTTTCATTGTAATATCATTTAGATTTTAAATATGCATCTATTTAGCATACTATGTTTCTTCATTTCGTAGATAAATAATTGCATCTCTCATCTAGATTAATTGCACTTTCATTTAACTGCATAAATCCTTTATTCTAGAGGTCTGGTTGCCTACTTTTCATTCTGAGAGCACAAGCATAATCCTTCTAGTTAGAAGGCAACAGGTCGCTCTGTTAGACTTTTTCAATAAACAATACAATGCTTATTTCAGGATGATCTCACAGGTAATGACCATGTTGAAGTGTATGTGAGGATCAGAGGCCCTCAATTTTGCATATACAACTAGATGAAGACTTGTACTAACATCAAATTGTGTAGTAGCTAACAATCCCTACAAAATCAAATAAAAAGAACATATGAGCACATGTTATTAAATTTGAGTTCAAATGTACATTTTTATAGTGTAATTCAAAGTGCATACTATATGAGGGACGCCAACGTCTATAGGTCTTGAAAAAAGACTATACTGCCTCCTGGGAGGAACAGTATCATCCATCCTCTGTTATTTCATAAGTACAAATTAATATGGTTAATACAATTAGACATGTATGTAGAAAGTAAATAATTATGTACTTTATATTTAAATTTTAATTAAAATTTTACCTGTTGCTCTTGATTGTCTTCAGGCTCTCTCTACATGAGGTCAACAAATGATGAGACATTAATCTCATCAGTACCATTACCATGGGTAGCGTATATGTCATCATCAAAATCAACACCCTCAGCATAATGGTTATTGTGCACTGCATCAACATCGCTCTGGGGGCCTTTGCATATGCCTCCATAGCTAGTACAAATATGTCTAAGCAGATGAACATGTGTTGCCTGCATCCATTTCTATACTAAATTTCTTGAAAGGGCACTCAAAGAGGTAAGAGTAGATGAAACTGCTTGATGATGGTGTTGAGCTAGTACAATGGGTGCAGGAAGAGGTACAAGGGGCTGAGGTTCCTGAAGTTTCTCATTCTATCACTCAGCTTTGCCTCAGGGCTATCTTGAGGCATCCCTCCACCAACCCCCTGAAATGATTTCATATCAAAATAATTGGGTTTCAAACCCAATTCAAACTCAACCCATAGCTTCCTAAGGAAGTACATGGTCACCTCATGATTAGCATGTGGTGGATGGTCAAATACCATCCACCACCGCTCCCAAAAGTGTGTTGCTATGTGTGGATGTGTGCACCATCTAATAGAAGTACGAGGCTTCCTCTCGTTAATCTCCTCACCTGTCTTAGGGTTTACAAAATAGCTTTTAAAATTTCCTTTACCTATTTTGAGGTTATGGACCTCTTTATATAAAAAGCCATCAGAATGGAAGCCACACATTTTTTGCCTCCATAATCTAAATGAATCAATATTGTAATCCAAATTCTCTATAGATTGAATGATGCCTTGCATGCTATCTGCAAGGTGTAGTAGGTGAGGTGGAAGTGGGGCTGGCGCCTGATAGCCTCAATATCTCACATGAGGTCATTAAGATTACACCCCATGCTCTCTCACAGATCATCTGCAGTGGGTGGTGGAGGAGGACTAGGTGGTCATGGAGGTGGAGGTGGAGATGGAGGGGGTGGAGGTTGATGCAGGCACATCTCATTACTAAATCATTTCAAAGGTCCAAGATTCTCCATATATTTTAAATGATCAATTTTAATAATTTAGGATTATGTCTTAGTGGATAGAATTAGGTGTTTTATTAAATAAATGTTATAGTTTTAGTCAGATATGTTAGAGAGTTAGAGGAAAGGGTTAATGATGTTAGTGTCGGTTTTAGAAAGGATAAAATTAGTAATAGAAATGCCATGTGGTCAATAATTAAAAGAATCTCATCAGAAAGTTGGTGGCAATTTTAAGAGTGTTCATAATGACGAAAAAATGGCTATGGAATAAAAGAAACCGTTTCATATTCCTTCTATTTGGAGGAAAGTCGATTTTCTTTAAAAATCCAATCTTATTCTTAGCAGTTACAAGAATATCCATGATTGCTGCATGGTATTGATGGAAAAGCATCTTTCAGATTCCTATTCTTAGATGGAAAAGAAAATGTTTTTATTACTACTGGACAGCAAGGCCAGTCAAACTTTGGTTATTAAAAAGCCAATCTTTTATGTAAAAAAAGGATTTGAACTTGGGGAGGAATGGGAAGTTTTATGTCTCCTTTGGTCTCCTGCATTTTTTTTTTTTCAAGATTATGGTTCTATTGTTATGCTTCATATATTTCTCATGGCAATCAGTTTAGGGAATAACAATTGCAGAAAAATGTACTCTGATGCGGGGTCAATATCTTGAGTTTGAACCATTGGATTTCTCTCAAATTTTTATATTTTGTTTGAAACCTAGTTACGCCAAAGATCAATGGTTGGATTGAGTAAATATTTTTTGGTTCGAAAGTTATTCATGTCTAAGTGCGGTTCTATCCGAAGGCAGCAAGAAGATATTTTGGGGGATTTATTTTCAGAAAAAATGTACTCTTATGTGGGGTCAATATGTCGGATTTGAACCGTTGGATTTCTCTAAAAATTTTATATGTTGTTTGAAACCTAGTTACACCAAATATCAACGGTTGGATTGAGTAAATCATTTCTAGTTCGAAAGTTATTTATGTCTGAGTGTGGGTCTATCCGAAGGCAGCAAGAAGATATTTTGGGGGATTTTATTTTCAAAGTTTTGTTTATTGAATCTGATTTTAGTGTGTGATCCTGAAGGTTGTACATGCCCCTTGAAGCAACTCAGTTGAGGGACTGATTCCTCCTGACTTTTCCAAGGTGTGGCTCTGCATCATTTTTGGTATCAGAGCTCAGCAAAAAGTTTGAGAAAAAGTAGTTGTGTATATGTTTGTGTGATTGTGAAAGATTGAGAGAAATAGTCTGAGAAGAAGTCCAGGAGACTAGATAAGAAAAAAATAACCTAGCTGAGGAATGATGGGACAAGAAGAAGTAGCTTTATTGTATCTTTTTAGAAGGTATCGGCAGAAAAAATGATTCTAAATAGAAGGAGATAGAGGAAAAGAAGAAAAGAGAGAAAGAAGAAAGGAGAAAACAAAGAGAAGAGCTAAGCAAGATAGAAGAGGAGATAAACAATTTGAGAAGGAGACTTGAGGAGAATGATGCTAAGTTGAAAGAGAATAAAGCTAAGTTGAAAGAAGTGCAGCAAGAACACAAAGTGCAGCAACAAGAAGTGTAGCAAGTATCTCTTGACGAGAGCAGTAACAAGACAAGCCCTATTGGATTTGAATGCAAACAATCTGTGGTTGGAACAGTAACATGTCCTTTGAAAATAGAGAAGAGTATAATGCTGGAAGGTACTCCTATGAAAAATATTTTGGAGGCTGAGGATAAGAAGGAAGAAGTGATTCAAAGCACATAGGTAGAGGATGACGAGTTAGATCAAGAAGAGGAAAATAATCCATTAGAAGGGCATAGATAGTAGGTGAATGTTGGTGTAGAGACTAAGAGTGAACAACAGGAGGTTGTTGTTGAACCTTGTGAGGAAAAGATTCTTGCAGATGAAGGAGAGTTGGTGACAGGTGTGGTTGTAGACAATATTTGCCCAGATGATGGAGATGTTGACACAAATGATCAGAAAGGAAAAGATGTAGTGCAAAGATCAGATGCTGAAGAGAAGACTATTGATGACAAGAATGAAGTATTTGTTGATCATTATGATGCTCTAGAGATATACAAACGAGAAGCAGATGTTGGTATGATAATTTGGTATTTTTATGCAGATGATAGGAGGCTGTTAAATATATTTGTTCCAAGATTCAACACAGGTACCATGGAAGGTATTCATTCTACAGTTTGGAATCAGAATGTTCTGGCAAGTGGCATCAATTCCATCATTCTTATGGTGACATTATTGCTTACATACAATTGGAAACTCCGGAAAAAGATTGCAGCAATTCAATGGGACTTGAATTTTTCTGTCTCCGAGAGTATGATGCAGGTGCATCTCATTATTAAATCATTTCAAAGGTCCAAGATTCTCCATATATTTTAAATGGTCAATTTTAATAATTTAGGATTATGTCTTAGTGGATAGAATTAGGTGTTTTATTAAATAAATGTTATAGTTTTAGTCGGATATGTTAGAGAGTTAGAGGAAAGGGTTAATGATATTAGTGTCAGTTTTAGAAAGGATAAAATTAGTAATAGAAATTCCATGTGGTCAATAATTAAAAGAATCTCATCAGAAAGTTGGTGGCAATTTTAAGAGTGTTCATAATGACGAAAAAATGGCTATGGAATAAAAGAAACCATTTCATATTCCTTCTATTTGGAGGAAAGTCGGTTTTCTTTAAAAAACCAATCCTATTCTTAGCAGTTACAAGAATATCCATGATTGTTGCATGGTATTGATGATTCCTATTCTTAGCAGTTACAAGAATATCCATGATTGCTGCATGGTATTGATGGAAAAGCATCTTTCAGATTCCTATTCTTAGATGGAAAAGAAAACATTTTTATTACTACTGGACAACAAGGCCAGTTAGACTTTGGTTATTAAAAAGTCAATCTTTTATGTAAAAAAAGGATTCGAACTTGGGGAGGAATGGGAAGTTTTATGTCTCCTTTGGTCTCCTGCATTTTTTTCTTTTCAAGATTATGGTTCTACTGTTATGCTTCATATATTTCTCATGGCAATCAGTTTAGGGAATAACAATTGCAGAAAAATGTACTCTAATGCGGGGTCAATATCTTGAGTTTGAACTGTTGAATTTCTCTCAAATTTTTATATGTTGTTTGAAACCTAGTTGTGCCAAAGATCAAGGGTTGGATTGAGTAAATCTTTTCTGGTTCGAAAGTTATTCATGTCTGAGTGTGGGTCTATCCGAAGGCAGCAAGAAGATATTTTGGGGGATTTATTTTCAGAAAAAATGTACTCTGATGCGGGGTCAATATCTCAGGTTTGAACCCTTGGATTTCTCTCAAATTTTTATATGTTGTTTGAAACCTAGTTATGCCAAAGATCAATGGTTCAATTGAGTAAATAGTTTCTGGTTCGAAAGTTATTCATGTCTGAGTGCGGGTCTATCCGAAGGCAGCAAGAAGATATTTTGGGGGATTTATTTTAAGAAAAAATGTACTCTGATGTGGGGTCAATATCTCCGGTTTGAACTGTTGGATTTCTCTCAAATTTTTATATGTTGTTTGGAACCTAGTTACGCCAAATATCAATGGTTGGATTGAGTAAATCTATTTTGATTCGAAAGTTATTTATGTCTGAGTGCGGGTCTATCCGAAGGCAGCAAGAAGATATTTTGGAGGATTTTATTTTCAAAGTTTTGTTTATTGAATCTGATTTTAGTGTGTGATCCTGAAGGTTGTAGATGCCCCTTGAAGCAACTCAGTTGAGGGACTGATTCCTCCTGAGTTTTCCAAGGTGTGGCTCTGCATCAGAGGTGGGGGTGGGGGAGGGGGAGCGGGTGGCAGCAGGTCCATTAAATATAATCTGCATATATATTTAAACAACATAAAAAATGACAAAATTACTATTTAATAAAATTTAAATCTAAAATATCAATTATATAAATGTGCAGATCTTTAAAACCATATCAATTAAATAAATAAATTTAAACACTTAAGTAAACTTAAATGTTAAGGCTAATTGAACATTATATCGAATTTAAGTCTAATCATAAAATAATACTCCAAAAAACTATATTAACAAATCAACTATATAAATCTAGTTTTAATGTTAGATACGAACTTGTTTTGTCTATGCAAGTTCAAGGGAACATGTTTTTGATATTAAGGAAAAGGATGTGAAAGTGCCCAATAGTTTAACCATTGTTTTGTTAGATTATGATCTAGATCCTAAATGGAATTACTTTATGAAATATTGTAGTGATTTTATTATTATTAATATTTTATATTGAATGGTAGAGTAGTTATATTCCTATTCTATTTAGTTTTTAAAGTCTTGTTGAAAAAAAATTATAGTTCTATGTTTTTGTCCTAGACCCCTAATTGACCATTAAGGATGATTTAGACAAACCTTGTGTGATTAAGGATAGACAAAAGAAGAATGATGATGATGATGTTTTTAATCAATTCTTTAGTATTGTATAGAAGAATGACTCCTTATGTGAGGAGTTCTCATTTTATTGGATGCATCCAAGGAGAAATCAAGGACTCACTTCTAGGTAATTCCATCAATAATGAGCATATAGATGTTACCATTTCTGGAAACATATCTCTCGTGTATGATTAGTAGTCATGATGAGTCAACTAAGAATAACATGTCTATGTATAGGAAGAACTAACAATGTTGCTTGAAGAGATTAATATGATGATTTGATTTCTAAGTTACAATGTCTTGATCAGAGACTAGTTTTTTTGGTGATGATGGATCGATTATGTAATATTTTTTGGTGCTAATCAAGTGAACTGTCGAGTACTTGTATGTGTATATCAAGATAGAAAGCTTCATGATTTTTATTTGTGCATGCTATTTTTATTTAAAGATAGATATTTCTATTTGATGTTCATGATGAACAATGTAGAGTTTCTTTTGGATTATGAGATAGAGATGTCTTTTTCGTTGATGCGGTATTTCACAATGCTTATTTATGTTTCAATTGTATCAAGTTCTTAATATGAGAAAACAATGAGATTTTTGATTGGATTCAAAAGGTCTCTTGGAGTGTGTTGATGTATTATTTCCCAACTTGGTTAGCTGTCATGTTGCATTAGATCATGAGTGTGACTGATAATCGTGGCATACTAGAGATTATATATGTGGATCCTAACTATGTCTTAGTTTACATATCTTGGGTAAAATTGATTATTGTAGTTCATTTTTGTAAAATTAATATGATGGTTAAGATCAACCTTTTTTATGTTAATTGCATGTATATAAAGATGAAATTATTTTTTAATGTTACAAGAAAATGGTGATGTTATGAGTGTATGAGATATAAAGGTGTGTAAGAATGTCATACTAAAGATTGATCTAAGAGGTATGATTAGAATATATATTGAAATTTAGAGAGTTGATAACTTATTTAGAGTTGTATTAGCATATCACAGATGCTATCAGTTAGTCCATAATTCAATGGTTTTTTGGATTGTTGTTTGTTCTAGGGTTATTTCCCTCAAAATTGTTTCCCTTTTCTATATTCAAGTAGCTAGTCAATTTTTATGTACACTTATTTTGTGACACTAGGGGATTGTATTCTCATTATGGATTATATGTTCATCTTAGGATCAAACAAAGTTTAGTAATGTTACCTTTGTTGGCTCAAAATCTTAGTAATGAATGGGTTAAAAAGGTTATAAAATATAATAGAATCATTCAAACCCATAGCTAAAGTTGTAATGAATGTAGACTTCATCACAAGTTGAATGAGTAATTGACAATTATAAAATATACTTAATTTAATAGTTTGATAGAGGAAGTTTATAGTCGGTATAGTTTTCGTGTCTCAAAATATCAATGTACCATGATCTAGTATTTAACTTAAGACAATTATATCTATTAAATAACTACATTAATAAATGAATTTTTATACACAATCCATTTCATTATTTAGAACTAATTATTAATAACATATATTCTCATAATAATATTATTCATATTATCCATAATATTTCTTCAACCTAATTTAAAATCATTAAATATAGTTTTCAAACTTAGGATTAAGATTACTTTCCATTATACCTACTGTTATGGTTACCTAGCTAGGGATCAAGTGTTAGGTTTAAGATTTGAAGTTACAATTACAATTAGGGTTTAATATTTACGATTAAGTTTATTAACATGATTAGGGTTAGGCTTAGAATTAAGTTTGTCAATTTTAATTATATAATTTGGTTAAAATTTTAATCAGTGTTAGGGTTAGGTTAGAATTATGGTGAGAGTGAGATTTTACATCAAGGTTAATGCTATGTTTATAGTTAGTGTATAGTTTTATTAAAAAAGATATGGTTTTAAGGTAAGGGAGCACATTATGTAACGCCCAGTCAAGGGATCCAAAGAACTACCCTAAAGTTTTACTAAGCAAGCAATAACATGTACAATAATTTACATTAAAAACATAAGAGATTACATTCCTTAATGAGCACATTTACATTTCATTTTTAAATAATTATACTAGAAGTAAAATAAATAACACATCCACATGGAAGAGTAACTACAAGTTCAATCCATTTAAATAATATACATTTGTTCTAAATACCACTTGGCATTGATTCAGAATGCACAATCATCCATTGTACATGTCATAGGGTATGAAAGGCTGAAAGAATATACATTTATAAAATAGTTTACATTATCCATTTTCAATCCATGAAATAAAGTACAATACAATAAGTAAAATCATTAAATACTGAGTTTTGTGTTTGGATCCCTTGGCTGAGTGTTACATGATTAAATACTGAGTTATATGTTTAGGGTTTTATTGTATAGTTATAGTTAGGTCGAGATTAAAGACTTACAAATATATAGTTAGTTTTACTTTCTTTCGAATATGATTTACAAAATAATCTATAATTAATCACTATTTATTTGAAATAAATATAAAATATTGAATGTAATTACATGTTTAAACAATGAATTTACATCTATCTAATCATTCAACATTGTAATTTACATATTAAATACATTTCAAAACATCTAAAATAATAATTTTTAAATAAACATCTATGAAACTATTATTTAAATTAATAGATACAATAATCTAAAGATAATACTATTAATAATGAAAACTTACAATTTTATGTACATATTAAAACTGAAAAAAAAAACAATAAATTGATGGTATATAAAACATAAAATAGAAAATAATTAAATAAAATAGTACAAAACAAAATAAAATACTTGGTATGTCAAAAAATAGCAGTAGGGGCATCGGTAGAGGTCAAAAACAGGCTCTTGTATTGCTTTGAAATTGGGCTCACATTTTGTAAATGGTAAAAATGACACAAAATGCCAAAATTGGAGGGATTTGTACTTTTTCAAATTAGGTACCCAATTTTCAACAAATCAAGTGTCCAATTTTTTAGATGTTTAGGCACCCGGTCCACATTTCAAAAATTGGGTGCATGATTTTTTAAATGTGGATCGAGTGCCCGAAGTGAGATTTCAGAATCGATAACCCGATTCTAAGCAAATCGGGTACCCATTTCTGAGAGGTCCAATTTCGTGGATTTGACTTTTGCAGAATTGTGACCCAACTTTGTACTCTTACCCTAAACACAACCACAACCGTAACCTATTGTGTTGGTTATATCCTCAACGTTATTGGTGTTTTTCTAAGCCATTGCATCTGATTGATTTAATAGAAAATTACAAACATTTTTCACATTATTGCCACAAATAATTATTTGATCGAAAGTTGTTACAATTAACTTATGTCATGTCTAAATTACTATTTTAAATTTCACACATTAATTTCTAAAGGGAAAATAAATCTCTAAAATTTAGACAAAACACCTTCCAAAAGTTATTTTCATTCTACTTTACATTTCAATAAAAAAAATTCATTTCAATTTATTTTAAAATAACAATTTTTTTAACTGTTTATTTTTTATTTTTATTTTTATTGAAATCTGACATTGATATCATAATATTTTATATTCAAATGCAATCAAAATTTTAAAACAAGGTTGTGTAAGTGTTTTCAAAAATTTCAAAACCATTTTATAAATACATTTTAAAAATATATAGATTTTTGACTTAATACATTTTCTTCTTCTTATTTTGCATTTTTTTCATGGAATATTGCATAGGACACAGATATTATAGTAAGATGAAATCTCTTTGGAACAAACTATCAAATATTTTATATAAATTAAACTACCAAATATTTTAAATAGAACAATTAAAACTCTTAACATTATTTCCCACAGTTGTGTAGCGTTCTGTAGAGAGCTCAAATCTCCACATAAATATCCATATCAACAAATCCCTTTGAGGCATTAATGCTACTTACTTCATCTAGTTTAGCTTTTCGTTGGGAGGATATATTGAAATTGATGGACCAATATCCATTGAGGAATTTTACATGAAGTCTATTAATTTTTTATTATAAAAATGATCCATATTTCTCAAAATAAAAAAAAACTCTAAGACCATTTCCTCCTTAAGAGAAAGAGCTAGTTTAAAATCATTTCCTCCTTAAGAAGAAGAGCCAACCCAAACGTGGCTTTTGCTAGACACTCTGTGTGCTTTATCTATCCTTTAACTTTGCATGCATGTGTGAAAAAGAATGGGACATCATTTTGATACACCAGCTACAACTCAATTTGAATAACATATGAAGTCGTCTGACTTATAGTTTTGTATCCATACTAAACAGTTCAGTACCCCCAAAAAATTAACAATAAAAGCATAATCCATGTGTTCTTATTTATTGCTTCTTAACTATATTTTTTTATGGGCATGGAGAGGCAATTGTGTAAGAATTTGGCTTAGGCCAAAATTCACCCAAGACCAAGGAACTCAAACACAAACACAACAGTAGACCAAAGAGAGAGAGTATGATCAGAATGATGATATATGTAATGCCCCGCCAAGAGATCCAAAGAATTAACCTAAAGTTTCACTAAGTTCGATAGCATTTTTTTTTTTTTGAAACATGAAAGTAATACCATTCATAACATAGTAGCGAAAGCAATAACATTATTCAACTGAAAGCATACATAACAGGTTACATTCCTTAAGGATCCCTTAACGTTGAACCACATCTAACATAACTAATTATGTTTCCATCTAATACTATATCCACATGAAATAATAATGAAAAGTTCAACGTTCAAAAATTACATTTTTGATTGCTCAATCATCCACTGTACATGCCACAGGGTATGAAAGGATTAAAAGAATATACATTCGTGAAATAAAGTATATCATCATTCTAAATCTAATCCATGATGCAAATGCAATAAAATAAAGGTAATCACATGATACATTATCATAAAAGATACAAACATCCATCATAAAGGATAACCATTTATCACAAACATAATTAACTAAGTGCACGGTTCCTCCCAACTATAAATAGCATCATTAGACCATTGTGGGCCCTAGCCATCCCTCCATGCGTAACATTCCAAGTCACCGAAGAGATCATCGGTATTATCATAGTAGGAATGTCACTCCTAAAACATCCTACATCATATGCAGAAAGAAATCTAACATGCAAGTAAAGCATAAGATAACATCATCTAACATATGCAAATCATCAATATGAGGATACATGTCCACCATCATAATCCATGAAGATAGATGCCAACAAAGAATGCATCAACCACAATGTCTTAAACGGATCTCAAATGGTAAGAGTGAAAAGCACTACCACCTGACCGTGTGGAACCTAAATGGTCCACTCCCACCATGCTGAGGAGATAATCTCAAGTCCCAAACAGGTTATCAAAATCACATAGCATAAATACTCTCAAGTCCAGGAATCTTAAAAGTATACTAACTCAAAGGTTCCAATCACAAAATCGACATCTAATCCCAGAGGCACACAAAGACATGTAGGAAACCTACTATGCAAGCAGAAAAGTGTCATCGCACGGATCATGCTAGAGTTACCTTGGTAGTCTCTCAATAGACCTCGGCCCCTAGTGATCCCTGTGCGGCCACTAGTATCCTCTCATATTGACGAGGCATACTACGAAATGCAAGGTCGCAACCAAGCATCTCTCTACTCCCATCCTAGTCTGTACTAGCACTCGAGGCATGGGCGAGGACATACAATTATCTTATTGGGTTCATTTAATCCCCATTTAGTGTAAATGTTTTGACTTATTAAAACAACTTACAATGAGTTACCTTGGCAGCCATGTAGGGCCCTAGCCCCCATTGCAAGCCACTTCTCGATACTACAAGTAGATAACCTACCCTAAGCTCATGGAATCATAAATCACAAAATCACCACAGTCGTATACAAGCGACTGGAAAAATACCAAAAGATAATCCACCAAAGAGCATCAAATCCCCATGAGCAACTGAAAAGCATCAAATATCCACAATATCAAAGATAATCACAATATCCATCGGTCCTCGTCGAGCAACCGTATAAATCTCAATAACCATATCAATGATAAATCACCATATCCATTGGTTCTCAATGAGCAACCAAAAAGGCATCTCAAAGCAAATAATATTGATCGAAGACTCCAAAATGGTGGAGTCAAAACATGTCACAACATGACATCATCAAGAAATAAATCAACATTTCAGTCCCATCATGGCGACTGGAAAGTAATCCAAGGATAACTGATCGATGACTCAAAAATGGTTAAGTCAAGTGTCTCAAATACATATAACTCAGCTTCACTCAAGAAGACTGATGAGCAATAACAATCAGTAAATACAAACATCTCATAGAGCATGCCATCACATTACCATGGTTAGTTTTATAAAGAATCAAGATCAAAAGACATCATCATGACATCACAATCATAACCCCCAAGCCTTTAGTAGACGTTCTATAACTGGTCAACACTAGTCAACCCAAAAACCCAAAACAAGAAGCATAGAGAAAACACAATGCAAGCACATGTTTTGGTTTACTAAAATTTCATAGTCAAATTGAGTGTGGAGGTTTTCGTTTCTGTTTGCAAGTATACTTAAAATATATAAGATTTATCATTTGACCTACAAGTCAACCCGTTTGTTCCCTCCATAGCATTATCCTTCCATTATTTAAAACTACATTCTAAGATTAATTGAAGGATAAATATTTACTCATTAAACTAATCTTCATTGTCCCTTAATTAAAATTATTCTCTTTATTAATTAATCTTAATTAAATCAATTAATAATGAACATAGGTATGACTCTTTATCATTCTAACAATACTTAATTAAAACTCAACTAAAATTTAGGTCTTTTAATCGATATAATAATTAGATGATCACTAATAACCATTAAAATATCTAAAGTCATTATTCAAGTCATTAGAATAAGACTTATCAACTTCGATGTAAATACTTTACAACTTCATTAAAAGAATCATATCAATTAAAACTCTATTACATAACTTAATCATTAATTAAATTTAATTAACTCTAGTAATTAATTTAATTCATAATTACCTATCCATATCAACGACCCAATGAATATCAGTTGATTAATAACTAACTATAATTTGTAAGTTAAAAGTCAACTATAATCCAATTCTCCAATGTTAATAGTTCAAAAATGACTTGTTATTATTTAATAACAAGTTATATTGAAAATCTTATTAATAAATCTATAATGACCACATTCGTCACTCTATTCAATGAATACTAATATTTTCTTAACAAATTCGTATTATCGATAATCATTTCAATTAAGACTCTATCGCATAACTTAATCATCAAATAATTTGCAATTATTTAAATTATCTAATAATTTCATTACTATATTATTAGCTCAATGAATATTTCAAGCGAGAAGACTCTTTTCTAAAATCGACTAAGGTAAGCATTCGAATAACTTAAATCTTTAAATTTATAATTTGATAATTTTCTCAACACATTATGAGTTCGTTTCCATTAAATTCGATTTCCACTAATTCATTGATTTCCAATAAGCCAATGTGCAATTCTATTGAATCCCAATACCATCGATAACAATAATTGCATACACTCTAATAATTAGCCTTAATTAAATTAAATTAAATTAAATTAATTAATAAATTCTAACTATATCACTTATTTGAAATTTTATTGACTTGATTAATTACTTTAAATAAAATTTTATTAATATTATATATATAAATATAAATATAAATAAATAAATAAATAAATATATATATATATATATATATATATATATATATTTATATATTTATATATATATATATATAATAGTTAATACTCAATAACTTCATCATACTTAAAAAATTGAATTACAATATTATATATATATATTTATATATATATATATATATATATATATATATATATATATATATATATATATATATATATATATATATATATATATATATATATATATAATATTTAATAATGAAAATCAAATTATTCAATATCGATTTCATATAACATAAATTCTAATCAAAATGTGCCTGCGATATAATAGTTGCGACAGTACTGAGCACGCATTAGTGTGACAGTCGTCGTGCAACTTAGCAGTGTTTTATTAACTCTGTGCACGGGCTTTTAAAGCCGCAGTCTTTAGCACAAAGGGTCGTGCGACCCGCAGATTGCAGGTACTCTGCGACTCGTGCAGGTACGCCGCCGGCAGATGGGGGGATACATGGGGACCCCTCCAAAAAAGTTTTCAAATTTTAAATTTTTTTTTTAATAATAACATTTTTAATAAATGTTCAGCCATTATGCGAATTCATTTTTTTTTAATAACATTTTTCAAAACGTTTTCTCAGTATGAATCGTGATGCAATTTTATAAGTTTCTCACTACGATATATCATTCGATTTTTCAATTTTATACACACACACACACACACACACACACATATGTATGTATGTATATATATATGTATGTATGTATGTATGTATGTATGTATGTATGTATGTATATAGATATGTATATATATATACATACATATATACATATATATAAATATATACATATATATATATACATATATGCATATATATATGTGTGTGTATATATATATGTATATATATGTATGTATATGTATGTATATATATGTATGTATATATAAATGTATACATACATATATATATGTATGTATATATGTATGTATACATATATCTATACATACATATATATATATACATATATATATATATATATATATATACATATATATATATATATATATATATGTATACATACATATATATATATATATATATATATATATATATATATGTATACATACATATATATATATATATATATGTATACATATATATATATGTATACATATATATATATATATATATATATATATATATATATATATATATATGTATACATACATATATATATATATATGTATATATATATATGTATGTATATATATATATGTATGTATACATATATATATGTATATGTACATACATATATATATATATATACATACATATATATATATATACATACATATATATATATATGCAGATCTGAAAAAATATATAAACATGTATATTTTTATAGAGAACATATACATAATTTTTAAAGGCTTTCAATTTTAAGAATTTTTCTTATAACGCATTTGTTCTCTAAATTTATTCATTAATTCTTCTAATAGGTTTGACTATAAATTTTAACCCTAACCCCATAATTTTTTTCAGATCTACACATAGGAAGTTTTCTCATAAAGATTTTAACTAACTATGACAAAATACATACACCCAAGATATAAGAATCCTCAGAAAACACTTAGAAGACATGAAGAAGACAGGAAGTGCAAGAAGCAGAAATATCATAGGTAAAATCACAAGTGTCTACTTGGATTCTAATACTAATTCACTTCTCCTCAGAAACTGCAGAGCAAGCTCCTTCCTTCTCTCACGTTCTCGGGTCCTCCAAACACGCTCTCCAAATGCTCTCCCTAAGCTTCTAGGAGTGCCTGAATATAAAGAATTCTCAGGAAGCACCTAGAATGTCTCTAGAAAAAACCAAAAGGTGTTAACAACTAAGCATGAGTCTTTTCCAACCTTCTAGATGAGTCATAAGGTTGTAGCCACCATGTGCTTAATTTGTGCACTAACTCATGTGTTGTTGACAACACGTACATAATTAGAGTGCAAACTCCTGTGTTGTCTACATGACAACTCCTGAGAATTCGCATACTCCTATGTGAATGAATAATGCACATTAATTAATTTAATATTCACTTTACTTTTTCCAATTTAATTTACTAATTTTTTTAAATCTTAAGCACTCACTTTAATAACTCCACTTGTTTTATCTTAATACATTTATATTTTAATCACATGCACACATCATGCAACCTATAATCTTTTAATAATTTTAATATCTTTTCCACTTTTAAATTCATTTTCAAAACTTAATTGCTAAAATATTTATTAACTTAAATAAATATTATCACATTCCAACTTTAAAATTATAAATTTTATCTTCAAATTTAATTATTTTATTTAATTAATTTTCTAATTAATTAAATTAAATAAATATTAAAATACCATATTAATTTTTTATTAAATTAAAGTATTAATTAAATCTTTTAATTAGGCTTAATTAATAGAAAATACACCGAAGACTCATAAAATAAAATACAAAAAACTCACTATAGCAAAACACATACAAAATCAATCCAAAAGGGTTAATATTACGAATTACGTCATCTGACGCATTCAGAGGGTACTCAACTTAGATACTTGTCCTAATTTTCAACTACAACAAATGGCTTAAAGGGTTGGGATTTGGACTTGAGAATTTATCTCCTCTCTCTTACCATTGAGATAATGCGATAGCGTACGCTCATCCTGGCAATTTAGGGAAGTCACTACATGGTACTTGCAACCTGCATAAAAAACTATGCATGTACATACAATATATATATATATATATATATATATATATATATATATATATATATATATATATATATATATGCTAAGCTAAACAGGCAATGGCAGGAAGTGGTGCATCGTGTAGATCCTGACTAACAAGTGACTATGACTCCCTTCCTTAACCACATTAGAAATGCCATACAATAAGAGAACAAATACGCACACCATACGCATGCAAGTATGGGGTAAGTATCCATAAGAAAACACATAGAATAAACCATCTATCTAATCATCATCAATAACTGAAATCACTTGAATAATCATCATGCATACATGAACTATAAAGTACCAAGTAATCTCATCATATAATAAACTGAATCTGAAATGATATCTGATAATCTCAAAACAATGTTACTAATAATCAACATAAAACTAGCCCTAAAAGAGTTTGACAATGATAACAAAAACACGACCTAGGGACAGGCACTACAATATATTCATTCAATATGCCATATATGCCATATGCAAGTATACTAGGAGTGCCTATATATAAAGGCCTTAGGAGAGCTTCTAGAATGCATAGAAGTCAACATTATGATAAGTTATACAACCAGGAACATGTGCAACAGATATGGGTTATCCTCCATTAAGCATGGAATTAAATGCGATGATGTGAGGATAAGCCTACAATGGTGTAGCATGCAAATCAATGGTGTAGACAACATGTGCTAAATTAGGAGTGCGAATAAGTGTGTTATCAATGTGACATCTTAGTGAATGATGCAAACTCCTATGTTGTAGACACCATGTGCATAATTAGAGTTACGTACTTCTGTGAGAGTACATAAAATTCTAAGTGTCTCACCTAAATAAATAATAAAATAATGCATTAACCTAAGTAAACTTAAGTAAGTGTAAATAGTAAATACTTATTTACACCAACACCCCCCCTTAAGTGCAACATAGGGGAAGGCCCTTAAGCTTACAAAATCTAGGATGAAGTGCATGATGGGTCCCGACTACTAGGCCATGTTAGGTACCCATGTACATAATGCAAATGCAATCTCTCATAAAGTGGAGAAAGAGGGAAAACCTCATGGGAAAAACCCTCCCCCAAAAAGAGAGATAAAATGATGTATTGATGGATGGAGTAATCAAGACCCCCCTAATATGACATACATCCAGTACATACATAAGAGAATGATGAGAAGAGGAAGAGAGATATGATAGGCTCCCCCCAAAGAAGAATGCCTACCAATGACTGATCCATTGAAGAAATTGATCCAAGACTACAGCATGGTGTTCCTCCCCTTAGGAAGAAACAAGTCCAAGGGTACAAATGAGATGCTTCTGTTGTGCGTGGAAAGAATCCCATGGATAAATGATGTCTTTGAAACCTACTCAACTGGCTGAAAGAACTGTCTCAAAGAACTACCTGTCTCTACAATTAATGAAGAACCCTTCTACAATTGTTGATCATAAGTATCAATAATCACTTCAACCTGTAATGATCAATCATGTATAGAATGAACAAGAGGGTCAGATAGAGCCCTCGTGACAACTGAAGAAGATGCTTCTCCATTAAGAAGAAGAGGCAGATCATCAATACTATCCCCCAAATCTGTCACTAAATCTAGACCTGGAAGACTGGATGTACCCTGCTGTGCTGGACCTATCACTGTGGTGATGTATGCATGTGGATTGAACTAATGTAGTGACCTCTTGCTACAACTGTTGATAGAACCCCACATGTCTAAATCTATTGAAGCACTATCACTAGTGTCACTATAAGTTTCCACATGATATGATGTGCAGAGAGGATTAGAGGACAAGCTTGGTGAATTTTCCTCAAAGTGTAAATCCTTCTCCAAAAAAATCTAATGTGTCTTTGGATCTATAATTCTGTATGCCTTCACACTATCTTCATAACCAATGAAAATACAAGGCTGAGGTGACTATACCTTGCATCCCTTGAAAGATCTATTTGCCCATGCAGGACAACTGAAGACTCTGAAGCGTGTCACAATAGGTTTTCTACCACACCATGCCTCAAAAGGATTCTTGCCATCTAAGGCTGGATGAGGAGATCAATAAGAATGTGAGTGGCACTACGGGTTGCTTCGACTTCTAATGATGGATCTAGAGACTTGGCCTGTATCATGCAACTTGCCATAGACTTAAGAGTTCAAATCCTCAATGCTACAACATCTATCTTATGCAGATTGAATGTTGGAGGAGTTTGAAGATTAATTTTCTTGAGTTTGCAAAAGTCCATAAGTCTTCTATTCACATACATGCTTCCATTTTCCATTCGGAGAACTTTGATGGCTTTCCTGGATTTTTTTTCTACATGAGTCTTGAAGGTTAGAAATTTGTCCAACACTTCATTCTTGTTATGAAGAAAATAGACCAAAGTGTATCTTGAAAAGTCATCAACAAAGATAAGTATGTAGTGACCCTAGCTGACTACAAAAGGACTTGCTAATACCATGTGAACCATTTGTAAAACACCTAGTGCTCTTGAAGACTTCCCTCTCTGTAATTTGCACTCTAGAGGCATATCCACTAAATTTGTTGAACACTCACCATGGGAAAAGTTGATTTGAGGTAGACCTTTGACCATTTTGTTTGTGCAAAGTTGTTGAAGGTAGCGAAAGTCAAGATGACCATACTGCTCATGCCATAATTGCATTGTTGAACTTTATTGAGATAACAAGGCCTTTGAAGGTGACTTGGGCATAAAATGGGAGAAAGAGTACAACCTTTTGTTATGATTCACTTTCCCCACGATAACCAAGGAATCATCTTTAAGACTATGCACCTTTACTGAGTCTAGAAGGAACTCAACTCTATGGCCATCTCCGAGGTGAGTGATTTAGTAGATTGATAGGAGATTTGAACTTAAGTTTGGAACACAAAGAACATCTTGAAACTCTCCATTTTCCATCTCCACGTTGCCTTTCCCTTCAACTTCCATTTTACTATCATCTCCCTTGAAGATGTGTGGTACCTTTGAATGCTTCATTGAAGAAAAATCCTCGTTTGAAGAACCCATGTGATAAGAGACACCTAAGTCAAATGTCCATTCCTTTGAAGAGTTTGAATTAGCCATGAGTGCTTGCCCTTTTCCCTTTGAATCTCAAGAAGTCCCTTTATAAGCATTAGGCAATGGAACATTATGTTTTTTCATGATCTTGGTCAACTCATCAATCTTCTTAAGATAACACTCATGCTCTTCATGACCTAATTTCTTGCAATAAGAACACTTCTTCTTCTCCTTATTGTTGTCCCCTTTCTTGTTGGAATTTGAGGACTTGCCTTGTTGATTGGATTGTGGTGTTGTCTTTTATGCATCCTCTGATTTGTTCTTCCACTTCTTCTTACCCTTTCCTTTATTTGAAGACTATCCAACTGAATGTTGAGAACCCTCATTGTTGGCCACCAATGCTTTTGACTGAGGTGATTTGAGAATCTCGATTGATTTCAACTTCTTTTCTTCAATATCCAACAGATCAACATATTCATCAAAAGTGACTTTCTTATAGGTAGACCCTAAGGTAGTCTTAGAGGTGTTAAAAGAAGAGACAAATGTGGAATACTCTGATGGCAGCTTGTTATGTATGAGATAGATCAATCTGTCATCTTTGATAGAACTCCCACAATCAATAAGCTTTGTCCTTAGTTCATTCACCTTGATGATGAAATCTTATATTGAATCATATGACTTAGGATCTAAGGAGACAAGTTCATCTTCAATTTTGACAACATCCTCTTTAGACACTTTACCATATAGGCTTTTGAGGGTATCCCAAGCTTTCTTGGATGTATAACACTTCTTAATTTGATACATGATCTTATCATCAACCCCGAAACATATATCACCTAGGAATTTCCTATCCATTGCTATCCAAGCTGAAATATTACTTGCTGATACTTTATCACTTGCTGGTTTAGGAGGAGTATCATCTACATATTGTGAAACTCCATTATACATTAAGTGATACCACACTTTGATGGACCATGTAGCATAGTTATGTGGAGTTAATTTTGGAAATTTAAAATTGCCCATAATGCAGAAAATGAAATAAAAATGCAGAAAAGAGAGAACACAACAGAATACCCCCCCTTTTCACTATATCAAGAAACCCCCCCAAAATAGATAATTTGGGCACTTTATCAGTAGTGCGATTACAATCGGCCACTTGCCAATTTTTGCCTTCGTGGACTTCTAATTTTGCTTGTTACAACTTCTTGATGGATTACAAATCTTGAACTTTATAATGTGCTACAATTCTAAAGTAATACAAAGAAAATAAAGTCCCTATTTTTGAAAGTGACACTTCTGTCCACAAAACTCTACAATATGATTGTAGATCTGGAAAGTAGACAAAAAATAACACACTTTCAAAAAAAATGAAACTTGTTTTCAACTCCAGATGTGCCTATACGAAGCGTTTGAAGTTGCACAATGTAGGATTATGCAAGTATAGTCGCCAAAAAATGTAAATTCTAAAAAATTCATACACGAAAACTAGAAAAAAGATGCACCATTAAAATTTTTAAGAAATTCTACCCAATTAAAAAAAAAAATTGTACCTGATTTGGAGTCCGGATGACTAAGATATGGCCTCCCAAAGTTAGATTGCAAAATCAAAAATCAATGTGGAGAGGGGTTGCATCAGCAAAAGATGGGGTTAAATTTGAGGGTCATATGACTGTCATAGTAGTTCAAATTTGGCTAGGAATAATGTTTAGATGGCCACCAAATTTAGGCTCATGAAAAGATGATGTCAGTGAAAAATTAGCCTCCCTGGTGACGTGGCAGGGCCATACGCTGACATGTCATATAGATTATACAGAATTAGGACACACAGCACAGTATGATAGGTACAAATGTCAATGTGGTGTGGATGCATATGTGTCAGAGGTGACGTGGCAAGGTCACTGAGGTGGCAAGATGTCTTGTGTGTCCGCTAATAGGGCAGACAACTGGCATTGACGTGGTGTCGAGTTAGATTACATGTGTCCTCGAAAAGCCTGCACAGTCACTGTGTGATGTGACATGGAAAACTAATAGAATATCACCACGTAGCAAGAGGAGGAGGTAGGTTCGGGCAAGGAACTGATGCGTGTCACTGTTCTTGAGCACCGTGTGGCACAAATTTCACTACTCTTTACCCCAAAAATCTTTTCCTAGGTGTTGCAGTTTAAAAATGCTCATCAGAGGTTAGAAGTAGCAGGAGTTAGAATCTTTTCACTTACTAAAATTTACCTTTTTTGCATCGAAGATTCTTTGTGAATTGTCCCACATGCATGGGAATTAGAACGTTGCGCTGGTTTAAAAGAGTGAGCACACAATGCTCAAACAATAAAGCCTGTTGGTACAGGCTACCTTGCGAGGAGTTAGTATTTTGACTATTGGTTGAGGATACTCACTGGAATGTGTGACTGGCCAGTTGAGTTTGGTCATTGTGCTGCCTGGAATAAATACATAGTATGGCTCGACAATGGAATAAATAGCCCACAGTATTAATAATATCCTTGCAATAAAAAATAAATTCCTCCAAATTACAAAGCTGAGATTTGATAGCCAGGTTCTGCAAAAAAAATTTCTCTGCAACTAGCTTGACTCGGCAAAAAATGTGAATTTTTTTTTAAAAAAATACAAAGATCAAAATAATTTAGATTCGAAAAACAATTAAATAGATTTGAAAATGAACATACCCGAACTGCGAATCAGGGCCTCCAGGTTGCGATTTGCAAATTTTTTGCCTCACAATCAACTTTCGCCCAGCATAGGCAAATTTATAGTCGATCTTCACTGAATCGACACTTTGGATGCAATGGTGAGGTCAGATTTGGCTCTAGACACTCCTAATTTGTACAGATTCTTTGCATTCGGGTTGAGGTGTTGAAGCATGAACGGTCTAAACGGCTATGTGTAGAGAATCTCCCTCAGCTTTGATACCATGTAAGAATTTGGCTTAGGCCAGAATTCAACCAAGACCAAGGAACTCAGACACAAGTACAACAGTAGACCAAAGAGAGAGAGTATAATCAGAATGACAATATATTCATTCAATATGCCATATATGCCATATGCAAGTACACTAAGAGTGTTTGTATATAAAGGCCTCAGGAGAGCTTCTAGAATGCATAGAAGTTAGCATCATGATAAGTGATACAACCAAGTACATGTCCACCAGATATGGGTTATCCTTCATTAAGTACAAAATTAAGTGCAATGATGCCAAGATAAGCCTACAATAGTGTAGCACACAAATTAGTGGTGTAGACAACATGTGCTAAATTAGGAGTGCAAATAACTGTGTTGTCAACATGACAACTTAGTGAATGATGCAAACTCTTATGTTGTAGACACCATGTGCATAATTAGAGTTACATACTTCTGTGAGAGTACACAAACTCCTAAGTGTCTCACCTAAATAAATAATAAAATAATGCATTAACCTAAGTAAACTTAAGTAAGTGTAAATAGTAAATACTTATTTACACCAACAAATTGTCTTAGCAGCTTAGTGTCGAAACATGGTGACACTAGCTATAATTCTGTAAGCAACAACTTGGTGTCACATTTATGGTAAATAAATAAAATTATTATCTTTTAAAATTTTTGTATCTGAATAGTTTAACATATTTTGTTCTTTGACACCTATACATTTAGGTCATTTTAATTGGCAATGAAATGTATTAAAAAATAATTAAGCGATGGGAAAAATGGCACCGATGAATAATTAAGACATGTGAAAATCAAACGGTGTTCATAATATTGTGAAAGGTGTTTTATAGGTGTGGTTGGGCACTCAACCTTTCTGCTAAGGTGACCAACAAGCTGCAGAAGCAACTCATAGAGATTGATTCCCATTCACAAAACACTAGCATAATTTCAGTGCTGAGAAGGGGAAATGGGGAACAAAAACCCTCAAATCTCGTCCACTCACAAATGACATATAAATTATAAACAAATGGGCCCCCCATCATAATAGCCAGTAAGAGACATACATGCCGATAAAATGTGATTTATTTTTTTGGGTTATCACCTCCCACACTTATTGGTAAAAATTGACACTTGAGATCAACGATTATCATGACTGCAATCGTTTTGCATACATCTATTGTATTGTAGACCATTGATTTTTAAGTGAATGAATTTTCTTTAGTATAGTACACGTTCGGCATAATTAGACATCAATAGGCCCTACACCACACTCACTCACTTTCCATTTCATCGCTTTTGAAATTTGAAATGAATGAGGAAGTATGACTAGCAATCCCACCTTGGTGTGCAATGGGTACACTGAAAATATCTTGAAGGTAATTCAAGAAGCGATTCAATTTACTTTTTGTATACATTTTTGTAATAAATTTTTGAATATAGGATAAAATTAAGGTTCAGAAAAAATAAGATAGTCACTCCATTGCGAACAAGTTACATTAGATTTGCAATAGAGGGAGTGAGGGAGGTGCAAGGAGAGAAAGATAGTGGGGAGACCGAGAAAGAGGAAATGTGATAGAATAGATACATATATAGAAAATCCATTAGAGATGGGGAAATATATAGATCTTAATAGTTTGAAATTGAATTAATTTTATTGACTTGTAAGTACTATTTATAAATGGTAGATGTTGCAAGACGATTGCAATTTTTCAAATTGTAAGGTAGTTGTCCAACTTTTTCACTATTTTTTTTGCTCTCATTTTTTTCTTTTCTTGCAAAGAACCAATTCTCTTGTGTTTTGATTTCTTATTGGCTGTAAATACTAAATATATTTTGAATAGAAGATATGCAATTTGAATATTTATTTTTTTTGTTTAATTTTATTATATATTTTATGTATTTAAAACTATTAAATCTAAACATGGTCTATCTTTCCCTATTTATATCTCTTTATGACTTATCTTCACCTTCTTTATCCCTCACTCATGACCTCGCCATCTCTATTTCCCTTCCCTCTCTCTCTCTCTCTCACACACACACACACACACACACACACACACACACACACACACACACATTTATTTCCCCCATCTCTATCTCTCTATCTACCCCCTCTCTTTATTACTTTCTCTTCACTTTCTTTACCCTTCTATCTCGATCTTCCCATCTCTTGAGCTCTTTATCTATATCCCACTATCTATATCTTTACATGTCTCTATCTCTTACTCTCTCACTTCTCTCTTATTGGTATCTCTAGTTATCCCACTCCCTCCTCTCTCTATCCATCTCTCACCTCTCCTCTCTCTCTCTCTATATATATATTCCTAACCCCACCTCCACCCTCAATTGTCCCCCTTAACCTACCTACCTCTTCCTCCCTCCTCTCTCTTCCTTAGCCTACTCCCCTCAACTCTCCCTCCCTCTTCCTATCAATAGATAATATAATTCTCGTCCAAAAATGAGTTATTTGATTTTGTAAATTTAATCTTTTTACTAATTTTAGACCACTAACGACAAATTGATTCACACTTTTTAAAGTTGAGCTTTTGGAGATTTCCATCTATTCTAAAAGATTAAGTTCTTTTTCTTTATATGTTTTTCCATGTTTTGTGAGCTTCAATTCTAACTCTTCTTTTTTGGAATTGTGAGTTTGTGAGAACTTCAATTCAGAGATTTCATGACTTTTGTGGTTTTTTGAATCTAGTTTTACACATTCCAATTGCATTATATTGAAATTTTCTAAAGCCTTTATGAAAAATCCATTTTGTCGTTCCTTTTCCATATTTTGGATTTGGCGTAAAGGCTTTGCCATTGTTTCGTCTTAGTTAGAGATAGTAGCCTAGAAAGATGAGGTGCCTTGTTCATGTTACCAAGTGTTGTACAATTGTCTACCACATCATTTCCAGCTACAATATGTTTGAAAGTTTATGTAGCCTTTTAAACAAGGACATTTTATGAACACACTCCAATCATGGCATTGCATTTTTTAGGCATATTGTCAAATAGTTCACTCGACACCCATTCTTGTTTGATGTAACACATAGCAGATCCCATTCTCGTTTGTTGTAACATATAGTAGTTCATTGCTAATGGATAAAAGATAGGAAGAAAGCTATGAGTTACAATCAATTCTTCCAAAATTAAGAAACCCAACCATTACCCATGTGTGTCTTAACCATGCCTAATCTCTCTATATTTTCACAATAATTATCGAGTGACTTCAATGCGTCATCAACAATAATATTTTTCATGTCATTCTGTCCTCCAATGATGGTCATTTCTGAAAGAGCTAAAGTATAAAAACATAGATTTTATTGATTCAAATTTTCATTGGATACATTCAGATACAAACTAAATGATTCACATTGATATCTGAATAACTTTATATAGCCTTATTTTTCCATTAAAAAAAACTAGTTACGGGAATAACTTCCCAGCAACTAAATACTCAGCTAATTTATTTATTTAATCTAAACTTAGAAACTAACCTAAGTAATGTAATAAGTCCAACATTCCCCTGTTATTATATTAATCCATCAGGAGTGAAAGTTGTAAAGGTTTAAACCTGCAAATCCTAAAGTTTTCGTTGTAATAGAGTGTTCCCACCTCCCTTGCACAATGATACATAGTTCCTCCAAAATTTCACATCTCCTTGGAGTGTGTCTAATGTCTCCTTCAGTGCAGTAGGAACAATAGTCACTAATATGACTGTAAGGACAATCATGTTGCCAATCCCTCTTTTCTCTTTAGGGACACAAATAGGTGCTTCTCATGCAATACTCATCTCTAAGTGATAAGCTAGCTTGAGATGATAGATGCCCTCTAGCCTCCTATAATTTCTTTGTTATTGTTTAAAGCACAAATCTTGTATCATTTTTAGGTGGACTATCATAGTCATTATATTTGTATGTATTGCAAAATCACAAAAGTGTGTCTCACCTTCGATTGCAATAAAAGCTGTATTTTTCTTCAACTTCCCATCGATGAGATCTTTGACCCCTTGAATACAATTCATCTACACCAATCCATTTTGCTGACAATAAATACATTTAAATTCTATTATGGCAGGAATCTTAGATTTCTTTCTAGCAAATAAAGCACATTCCTTAGTAATATGATAACTCTTATGAACTCTACTTCATCAATTAAAGAAAAAATTGCAATTTCTAAGCTAGGATTCATTTTGTTCAAAGTGAAAACAATATGATCAAAGCTTGAAGGCATACTATTAAGTAGGATTGCTTTGGCATCATCATCATAAACTTTAGAGTTCACACCTGCAAGTTGATTAAGAAGTGAATGAAAAGTACTTATATGTTGAACAATATTATCACCTCCATTCATCTTCAACTTAAACTTCTTCTCTTTTATGGACATTTTTGCACTAGAAGCCTAAGAACCAAACAAGATGTTAAGCTCATGCCATATTTCTTTTGAATTCTTTGATGTATTAATATGATGTAAATATGCATCTGATAGACTAAGTCCAATCAATGGAGACACCCTATGATCTTTAACCATCCAGTTTGTTATTTCATTTGCATCTTGGGGTTTCTTATAGTTCCATTAACAATGTCCCATAAACCTTTTTCAATCAAAAGTAATTGTATCTTAATTTTCCATGTGTGAAACTCAGGCCCTTCAAATTTGGGAATTGTAGTTAATTTATCCATTGTTTAGCAAACAACACATAGAAAAAATAAGTAATGAAAAATTGAGTGATGCACATAAACTACAACTGATCTCTATTTTATTGCTAATAAAAAAATCATAGCATATTCATGGACTCGTACACTGGAAAACATAACATTTTCAAAATTAATCTTCAATAACACAATTCCACATCTTGTGTGCTACCACTAGCCATCTTCATATGTTTGTACACTTAACCACAATTGCCATACCACACTTGAAATAAATGTAAGACTCCTAATAACACATTGCAATTTAATGTAACATACTTCATAGTGAAGGAGAAAGAATACACATCACAACTTCCAATTTGTTCGTTGTAGAAGATCTCAATTGTAAAAGTTAGGGTCTTGTCATCCAAAATCCATCATGTTTTCTGAAAGACTACATTTATTACATCCATGAATCCACTCTGATACCAAATGAAAGGGCTAAAGTATAAAAATATAGATTTTATTGATTCAGATCTTCATTGGATACATTCAAATACAAACTGAATGATTCACATCGATATCTAAACAACTTTATATAGCCTTATTTTTCCATAAATAAAACAAACTACTTACAAGAATAACTTTCGAGCAACTAAATACTCAACTAATTTATTTATTTAATCTAAACTTAGAAACTAACCTAATTAATGTAATAAGTCCAACAATTTCCCTACTTAAAAGGGATTTTTTGTGCTTCTCTCTCAGATCCTTGCCCCTAAATTTGCTTAGAAATTCCCCATACTTATACATTCAGACAACAAGAAATAACATCCAAATTGATCCCAAAAATAAAGAGAGCTAATGGAACAAATAAATGGTCACAAATGGATCAGAATATCCCTCTATTTTGAACCTGCCAAAACCGTATTATTTCATTAACAGCTAACAAAATGCGCAATCGTATATGACTTAATTTGGCTAGCTTCAATTCAATTTGGATCGACCAATGCATTCATTTTTATCACTAAATGTTATTGTCTCTGCAAGTGCCAAAAAAGTAATGATTGTCATCTACAATGGCATGTCAGTAACAAGTTTCCATTGTAGTGGGAATTTTTCTTCATCAATCATCAAGATTCTTGAGAGATGGGCGAATGTGTGTCCTCTTTTCAAAATACAAGAGGACGGAGGAAGTATTAAACAAATCTTTGTGCACACAGCTGGCTGTGTCTAACTTCTATGGTGCACTATCACTGCAAGACCAAAAACCGTGATACTACACTATTTAGATATAGAGAAAGTCAAGTACTAACAAAAAGAAGCATCTACTTAGCCGACAGACAGGTATTATTTTATTATTTAACATTAATTTAAAATTATAAATTCATTGTTTTCTAAATTTCTAAGAATTAGTAAATTAAAATATCCACGCATCCTATCGGTTGCATAGCCAATTCGCTTTAGGGTCCATTTGGTTCGTGGAATTTAAAAAACTAGGATTTCTACAAACCTTGGTTTAGCCAAATCAAGGTTTTGCAAATCTTTATTTCGATTTTTGAGATTTTACTTAAACCGTTTGTTTCACTCAGAAGATGCGTGTGAAGACACATTTTTATGTGTAAGCTTTGGAGTTGAAGGCAAATTTCAAAAAGTAGTCCAATCTATTGTTTTTACATTGCTTAAAAAACATAACCAGGTTTTGATTTTCAATTCCTACTTGCTAATAGGAAGTTGGAAACCTTGATTTTGAGGCAAAATTGGAAGTCCGGTATGCTAATTCCATTTTGCCAATTTTGAAACAAACGCAAAAATTTCCAAATCCAGATTTTGAAAAAGCCAATCCATGTCATCTTCCAAAAACCAAACACACAAAGCCTCAAAGTGAATTTGAGGCACATTTATGTCTTAATTTGTTTTCTTACAGACCAGCTACCAGCTAGAGCGCGGCGGAAGAAAAAGTCGAAATGTGATTAGGGCTGCAAACCATCCCATTTAATGACCGTAGATTGTGGCTGCAAACTATCCCATTTAACAGGTTTACGTGGTAGATGCAAGCTGTCATGTCTATTTAAGAATGTTGGTCCCACACGACAAAGTTGAGATGATGCCAACGAAAACGAAGTTCTCGCAGACTTAAAAAATAATTTCGATGGTCGTTCAACTGCCGTGGATGTAAACTATCAAAAGCAGGTCGGACATATTAAATAGGAAACGCCTTCGCCGTAACTAACATAGGTAGAAGACGTATTAACTATCAAATCTTACCTATACATTTTAAGTTACCAGTCAAATGATAGGAAAAGCAAAGATCTTTATGCATTCCACTTACTAATTTTCTTAGGCTCCGTCAACAATTTTGCATTCAAATGTCATGACATTACATGATTTCAAACTTATGATTGAAAGACCACCATATCAACTTCAGCGATGATTACTGATGTGTTAATTGTTGCGTGTTCTGGACACGGACCTCCCGCTGTTTGCATTTTTCCGCCCCAAGTCAATGCTGGGTCCTGCTTTTACTTTTAGTGGAAGTCACAGTACAGACCGAACACGACTTTCCCGTCCAATCACAATTTTTATAAGTTTCATGCTGCTGCCGAAGGAGTTGACAGTTCACAGTGGAACAAATGCTCTTTTCATGCTGGTGGAGATGAGTATGTCTCGTATGGACGGTATGCGTATCTTCCTCTTCCACTCTGTTTTTCTTTTAAGCTTTCTATCACATTGTCCCCATGGATGTCCTCCCCACGAATTGAAAGCTCTTTTGAGTATGAAGGATGGTGTAACATATGATTTCGATGAAAATCTCAAGTCTTGGGAGGGAGATGATTGTTGCACATGGAGAGGTGTTTATTGTAATGAATCAGAGATGGGTAGACCGGTTTACAAGCTGGATATCCATGGCTTTGGGCTTGAAGGCAATATCAATTCAAGATTGCTCGAATTGAAACATCTCAAGCATTTGGATTTGGGGGGTAATGATTTCGAGTGGAACAGTTCAATGCCTCAAGGTCTGGCTTCTTTAACAAACCTAACATATCTAGATATTTCTGGCCTTGCAGATTATAATTTGACCATAAAGTGGTTGTCTAGTCTTCGATCACTAGAATATCTTGTATTGAATGGGAATAATCTGCAAGGCTCTGAAATAACCCCCGTCATCGGTAGTCTCTCAAAGCTTATCCATTTGGAGTTGTCCAAATGTGGTCTGGAAGACTCCAGGATGCTTTTTTCTTTGGCCAATCTTTCCTCCCTCGGTTTTCTTGACCTAAGTGGTAATGGCATTTCAGGGTCAATACCCAGTTGGATCGGAAATATAAGTAAACTAACCTCGCTTAGTCTCAGTTGGAATAGAATTTCAGGACCAATTCCAAGTTGGATGGGAAATATGAGCAAATTAACTTCACTTGATCTGAGTGCTAATGATTTAAATGATTCCATACCTCTTGGCATCTTTGGATCCACAGCCGAGTCTGATGGAAATATTCACCTTTCCTATCTGGATCTTAGCTCTAATGTATTAGAAGGCGCTCTACCATCCGGATTGGTATTTCATACGAATCTTTCCCACATAAATCTTAGTTTCAACAAGCTTAGCGGCCACATACCTCCTCTTGTTGGAAATCTCTCCGTTCTTTCCTATTTGGACCTTCATTACAACCATTTGGAAGGCAGAATACCGCCTAGCCTTGGAAACCTGTATGCACTTTCCTATTTGGACCTTTGGAACAACGAATTAGAGGGCCCGATACCACCTACCATGGGGATGCTTATGAATCTTTCTTACTTAGATCTTAGCCGCAACAAGCTTAGTGGTCGAATACCCCCGCCTCTCGGAAATCTGTCTGCTCTTCTCCACTTACAATTAGAAGATAATCATCTGACCGGAAGCTTTCCCCTGTCATTTTCTCAACTATCTTCGCTCACTTATCTTGATGTAAGCAACAATGTTTTGAATGCAAGTGTTCATCCTTCACTTCAGCTACCGTCCTCCCTTAAGAAGATATTCCTTTCAGGCAACAGCATGGTTGGAGCAATTTCAGATGTCTTTCTTCAGAACACTTTCAACTTGGAAGAACTTGATTTGACTGACACTGGCTTGAGCATCAATTTCAGCTCGACCTGGATTCCCCCATTCCAACTTGCACAGCTATCTTGGAGAAGATGCAAAATCGGAGGCCCGATCCCGAGTTGGATTTCAACGCAATATCGGCTTGAATCGTTGGACTTGTCAAACACCTCAATGGTGGGAAATCTTCCTCCTTGGCTATGGAGTTTTTCGTCAGAATTGCGAGCCCTAAACTTGTCATGTAATTATTTGGAAGGTACTTTCTCTCCTACCATGCTCAGCTTAGAAACTTTGGATCTCTCTAAAAATGAATTGAGTGGACATTTAGTGGCTGATATTGATGAGCATATCTTGTCTGTAAGTGTATTGTTCCTTGCAGACAACAAACTGCAAGGGAAAATCCCAGCTTCAATAGGGAATATAAGTTCTTTGACTCACCTGGATTTGTCAGGGAATTTCTTAACAGGCAATGTCCCAGCCAGTTTGGGTGTTTCGTCAGATCTTCTAATGCTGAATTTGGGAAACAATTTTTTGGATGGAAAAATTCCTGCCGACTTTGGTAACCTACTCGATCTTATCATACTCAATCTTGCAAATAATCATTTGACTGGAAGGATCCCTGAGGAACTGGGTAACATGACAAAACTTCATTCTTTCCGCATCCAGAAGAATAACATACAAGGGCTTCTTCCGCTTTCTTTCTCAATACTTTCAGAGTTGCGGGTGCTTGATGTTGGAGAAAACAAATTGGCAGGGCCTATCCCAGATTGGATTGCTAATTTATCAAGTCTGCAAGTTCTGGTCATGAGACGTAACAAATTTAAGGGCGAACTTCCTCCACAGATCGATAAAATGCCTTGGATTCAGATTATAGACCTTTCTTCAAATCTTGTAAGTGGTAAAATTCCAGAGAGCTACTTCAATTTTTCAGCTATGAACAATGTGCAGCCAATGAACTTTGGCATTCTAGGAGGTGGCAGTTCAGTGCATCCCGACATTGATGGGGATTACAGTTCAAATTTCTATAAAGATGACTTAGTTGTAAGCATCAAGGGCACAGAAAGGCAGTTCGAGTACATTCTTTCTAGCTTCACATGCATTGATTTGTCGAATAACAGATTCAGGGGCAGTATTCCACCTGTAAATGAAAATCTGAAAGGCTTGATGTTTCTGAATCTCTCCATGAACACTCTCACCGGGCCAATTCCTGAGAGTCTGGGAAACTTAAAGCAGTTGGAAGCCTTGGACCTTTCTATGAACAATTTCTCAGGACCAATTCCTTTCCAAATTGGTTTTCTAGATTATCTGGGATATTTAAATATGTCTTATAACAATCTATCAGGAAGGATACCACTGGAAGGACGTCATATGGATACATTTGACAATTCATCGTTCTTGGGAAATCCAAATTTGTGGGGATGCCCGCTTGAGAGAAAGTGTTCTCACCCTCATCCAAAACTTTCTCCTCCTCCCATTATGGATATTCAGAAAGAGAAAGAAGCTTTTCCATGGTATGAGATGTGTTTTGGATTGTCAGTTGGAATGGGATTTTCTATAGTGGTAATGGTGCTTGCATTAAAAGTGAGGTGGAGGAATGAATTGTTTCAAGTGATGGACAGAGCTGCAGCATTTCTGTTTGCCAGGCTTCTCAAGTGGTGAAGGTAATTTCAGTTGTGGATAGCTGAACTCCTCTCTTGATTTCTATACATAATTGGAGGAAACCCCAATCATTAGCGGATAGTTTTGTGTTGTATTTCCTTAATGTCCGATCCCTGTTAGGCATATTAACAGATATTGGATCGTATGTCCTCTGTTTTCTTTGATGAGTTATCTAAAGACTAGCTATAAATTTTATATTTTATCTTGAATAATGTAAATGAAAGTATAATGATGCAGAGGGGCAATCAGCAAATTTCGAAGAACAGAGAAATACAGGCTATCAAAATAGCACTATATAATGGTTTTTCAAATGTTAGCTTTCTATTTTGAAGGGCTATTAATGGTTTCTAAGTACCTTTATTCAAAGTATATGTAATTTTAATGTAAGGACGAGGAATCCATCAATAATTCAACAATAAGTAGGAAATTGTGATATTGTCATCAAGATTTAACTGTGTAGTTTTTTCACTCATGTTTGATGAGGAGTGATTCACATGAATTCATTTTTCATGACAATAAATGGTAATACTAATTCAACCTAAGTGATGCTCCCAAAAGACTCAAAAAAGTACATGTTAAATTTTCATAGCAATATTACAATTTGACTTGGTGTGGAAAATATCTCTAATTAACTAATAAGAAATGTTATCTTCTGATCTTATTTCTTCCAATTTTTATTTACAAATTTTTCAATTTAATTAGTCAAATGACCAATGAAATTTAGTTATTAAAATTTATTGAACCAAAATTTAATAGTTGATAATTTATATTTATCTTTGATAATTCTAAAACATGACTCATCTGAATTAACTACAGACATTTAACATTATAACAAAAAAAAAAATTAATAACTTCATTACCACAAAATTCTTGAAGCTTCCGCTGGAAATTTCTACATTTAGCATGGAAAAACACTCAGCTGAACCTTGTGTGCCGCGTATAGTAGGACTGAGCTGGAAATCCCATGCTGACTGTGAAACAAAGCAGGAGGTTTCGGAAGCACAATTGATGGGATAATTTAAGGACCGACGTTATCCATAAGCAAAGTTTCCTCTCTGTTGCAAAGTAATCGTAGATGTTTCAATTGAAAATGGGCGCTTGATGTGTTCTTATGCCAACAACCATTTCAGCTATTTCCATGTAAATGGCAACTATTTCAATCAGTGATCACATCATCACACATGTAAACTTGAATACAATGAAAATTGACCTTAAGTTGTGTTTCGTATTGTGGGAATCAGCTGAGGAGGAAATACACAATGGCATATATATATATATATATGAAAATTTATCCTAAGTTGTGTTTCATATTGTGGGAATAAAACGAAGAGGAAATATACAATGGCAAAGCTATATATATATATATATATATATATATTATTGGATATACAGATTTCATTTAGTATATGTTGAAGTTGATGAAAGATCAACCCAACAACTCTCAAGAATCACTTGTCATAGAAAGAGAGAAGTAAAGTTATGGAGTTTGGAATTCTTAGATCCATAGACGAAACATTCTTGATGAGTAAAAAGAGAGATTTATATTATCAAAAGTGAATTAATAAATTAGAAACAGATCAATCCTTATAAAAGGAGATCTAAACCCTAATAGATAACTAACATAGGTTGCATGATAATACTTAATAAAAAAAATTAATTATTATGTCCAAAGTTTAGCTTAAGTAAACTAGAGATAATAAGCGACTTAATGATTTGATTATTAAGAAAATATTTTATTACTCTAACATCCCCCTTAAGATAAACTTAAGGAGTTGCTAAAAAGTTAAAAGCTACTACTGAAAGGAAATTTGGGTCTCGACGAAAAGGCCTGATGAGGTATCCAAGCACAACCAAATCTCTAAAAAAGGGAGAAATAGAGAAAACCATATAGAAAAAACCTTACTTTAAGAAGGGATGTAAAGAATGTTCCAAAAGATAGGAACAAAAGGATAATCATGAAGAACACCACTAAAACATGAAGCTGCAAACATTGCCAAATTGTTGATTTGAAGAACCTCTATTATATAGAACACGACAATGTAGAGAAGACTAAGTCTGAAGAGTTGATCAATCAAAGATGGAAGGTATCTTCATGGCCTCCAAAAATAGGAATGAAAGAAAGTCTATATGGTAAATGATCCATCTCACTGAAATGCATAAGTATCTAGCCACTACAAATGCCTAGTACAATGAATCAAATAATGAATACATAGCTCACTCCATCAAACCAATAAAACAATAGAACCAACATAAACCACCTATAATGCTAAGAGGTAAGACATGAACACTGAAACTAAATGCAATATCTCCTACAAAAAGAAGAATTAGGAACATCAAGAGTGCAAAAGAAGTACAAAAACTTATAATGGCACGTTTCATTGACACACCACGAGGCTAATGTCATGGAAGGAACACTCACTTGACAAAGGAAGATGGCAAATATGGCCAACATAAAACCCCTTAAGGCACTTTATAATGTAGTGATCTAGTACAACAAAATACAAAGATGTGCAAGATCCTAAAATGTAATAGAGTAACACTTTATCTCAGTGTGTTTGTAAAAATACTACAAAAGGATGTCAACAAAGATCAAAAAAGACATAAGGTTGATACAAGAGATAATACAACCCATGACAAATCATTTGAAGCAACAAAATCGATCTCCAGACCTAAAACAAGAAAGATATCAACCAAACTGCAAAAAAGAAAAGAAAAAGCTAAATGGGATGTGCTTGGAGCAGAATTTGGAAAAAATAATGTCTCAAGATATGTCTCTTGGAGTGCAAAATAGAACCTCTGACTTTGACTGCATAAACTCACAATCAAACAATATCAAAACTCTAAATAAACTATATCATCATGATGGGCTTGGAATCATCTTTACGATGATATCTCGTTTGTGAAAAATAGAGTTCGAATGAGCAAGTTACAGTTAAAAAATCACAAGTAGGTCAAAAAAGAGCTGGAAGGGCAAAATAAAAAAAATGGCCTCGGGATTTGTGCCAAACAACATTAGTTTTGGTGCCAAATTGCCTCGATTTGTGTGCCAATAAATCTCAAATTTTATGTCAAAAATATTGTTTTGCATGCCAAAAATTTTCATAGTGTTATGAGTTTATTTGCTATTTTTACATTATTTATTAATCAAAAGTGTGACCTATACATAAAATAGTAAGATTCACTAAAACTTTAATAAATTTTGTAGTTTTTCTTAAATTGATTTTCATGTCATCAATATGCACACAATTCTTTTGAGGCCTTGGGATCTGTGCCAAACAACATTAGTTTGGTGCCAAATTGCCTCGATTTGTGTGCCAAGAAATCTCAATTTTTATGTCAAAAATCTTGTTTTGTATGCCAAAAAAATTTCATAATGTTATGAGTTTATTTTCTATTTTTACATTATTTATTAATCAAAATTGTCACCTATACATAAAATAATAAGATTCACTGAAACTTTAATAAATTTTGTAGTTTTTCTTAGATTGATTTTCATGTCATCAACCTGCACACAATTATTTTGATATTTAAAAAATAAAAATAAAATGTTAAATTTTGATCAAATTACAGTGTCCATACACGAGAAGTTTTAAAATTAGCTTAATCATCAATTAAAAACTCATTAAAAAAAATTCAATAAAAATTAAGAAAAAATATTCTCATCAATATTTGGTGTGTCGTAACTTCATTTAAAAGAATTCACAAAAAAACATTTATTTGTGTCAAATTATGGTGTATGCACACGAGCATGGTATGGTCCTAAAACAAACATTTTGAAAAAGTGGTTTCTAAAGATCTCTACAAAATAAAAAGTCTGTCATATAAGTATTCAAATAAATCACATATTCAAAAAGTTGACTCTGAGTACTACAATTTCTATTACTAAATTTGCTAATACTCAAACTATAAGTGGCTCAAAATCCAATATTATTTGACAAGAAATTTTAAAAATGAGAAAAACACTTCCACTTTTTGGCCAAAAGTGAGATCCAACATCTTGCATTGATCCCACTACCATTTGAAAAACACATACGAAAATTAAATGATAGTTTTGTTACATTTGTAGGAATCCTCAGAAACTCAATGTGTTCTATATAGAAAAAAATATCAATAATCTTCTTCCTCAACTAGAGTGTATTCTATATACACATCTTTAATAATTAGCTTTAAGGAGTCTAATCAAATGAAAACATAAAACACCATTAAGTTTTAGCGGTTAAGAAAATGTTTTAATAGTTGGAATATGGTGCAACTAAAATTTTAATGCATTTTCTTGCTCAACCTCACATGAAGGAGGTTTTTGAAAAAGTTGAGCAAAATCTATGAAGATTTTTAAGAAACATGTTAAAATTATTGATCTTATATATTTTGTAATGCATTTTAATTTAAATCTTTAAATTATAAAATTAAAGAAAACTAATAGCCTCATTGATACTAATTTATTTTACAATGAGAAGATTCTTTTTTTTTGGTCAGTAATAAGTGTTTTTTATTGAGTTCAAGTCATATCGAGTTAACCTTGGCTCGAACCAAGGGTAGTAACAAATAGGGGTACTACCATCCCAAAAAAAACTCAAACAAACAAAAAACAAGATTTTTAAGAAATATGTTAGAGTTATCGATGAAAAAGATCAACCCCACAACTCCCAAGAATCATCTACATGCAAACACTTGTCATAGAAAGAGAGAAACAAAAGCTATGGAGGCTTGAATAGCCAGATCCATAGATGAGACATTCTTGATGAGAAAAAAGATAGATTTCTATTATCAACAATGAATTGGTTTATAATTACAAAGAGAGATCATCCTTATAAAGGAGATCAAAACCCTAGAAAAGTCTAACCCAAGTTGCATTATAATAATTAATAAAAGAATTAATTATTAGATACCTAAAATTTAGCTTGAGTAGATTAGAAGTAATTGTGAGATATTTGATTGCTCTAACATGCATGATAGATGTTAATATCCACCTTTGAAAATCTCTTTAAAGGTTGTTTGAAGTGTTGAACAATCTGGTTGTTGGCCTCTTCTACTCTTTGGTTAAGAGCATACCACCGAAGACTTGAAGCAAATTCATTGCAAATCTTGCATCTAAAAGGGAGTTGTACCTTTCAATTCAGGGGTCTTTGATGGATTACTGCATTGACCCATTCTGTTGTTAACATCTTTGTTTTCCACTAGCTATTGGGCATTTTAAGAGTCAATGTATAAACCAAAATAATTGAGGAAGAAAAATTGTTAACTAACAATTTTTGGTGACTCCGTTGGGGACTTACTTATATGTCCTAAGTTTTTTTAGTAACTCTATCTATGGCTTTACTGGATAACTTAAAATTTGTCTCTGGGGCACTCAATTTGTCAAGTGATGCATATTAGCTTGTAAGGAGAAATGATGTTGCTACACAAAGGACAAATCCTGATAGTGCAACCCAACCTCAACATCCAAGACGAGCAAGAAGACATAATAAACCAACTGAATACTCTTTCCTATAAAAGTCAAAACTCTCTTGACCAATATCGAAGAGTAAGCTTCGCTCTTGAAAGAGAAGAGGCCAATGTTGAGTATTGGGAAGGAAAAGTACAGGAAATAAGATAGAGAGAAGTGTGTTCGTTGTGAATTAAGAAACTCATCCTAGATCTTAAATATACCAGAAGTATTTGCGACAAAGGGAAAATTGACCCAACATTTGAAGAATTGAAGAAAGCTAATTTCCCAATATTGGAAGATCTTCTGAGAAGAGGAAGAGCTTGCTTACAGGATCAAGTGTTTTAAGGTATATGTGGAGCTCTATTTCTGTTGCCTTGACCCATTTCCTAGAGATGTAGTAATTCCTCTTCACCTCTTATTTTCTGCACTTAGATCCCATCACTGTGTAACACTCACCCTTTATAGAGTGGTAGCCCCTATTGCCGTCACCTTCTAGCCAATACCAATAATTCTTCTTGCCTCAATGGCTATGCCTTGGGGAAATTGTATTGGCCCCCTTCAACTTGTTGCTAACAATGACCTACCAAGAGCTTCCTAAAAGATTTTTTTGAAGTTTAATGGTGATGGGAAAACCTTTTCTGATGAGCATGTAGCTTCTTTCATTGTGGGTTACCTTTGAACACACATTCTGGGATGACTCACCCACTTGAAAACCACCAAAGGACTTTTTCTTCATGCAAAAAGATGGAGCATTGACATCAACTGCTTTCCTTTGTAGACTGCTGACCAAGCCATCAACTTGAAACAATTGATCATTGCAAACAAAATTTGTAGGAGAGGTCCTAGCCTTAACAAAAGAGGGAGCTAGAGTCAAGAGCTCCATTATATATAGACCCACAAATTAATACACCATTGAAGCTTGTATTATTAATGTTTATCCATACATAGAGAAATAATAAAAAATGATCATCATTTGGAGTAGTAAAAATGAGAGTTACTCAAAAATTTATTCTTATAATGAGAAAATTCTATAGAGTGAACAAATTCTACATATAGGGTATGTGCAGGATCATGGTCAACCAAATTATGGCCTTAAGTGGCAGTGAAAAACTAGGAAATCAGGGTTATATCAACTTGACACATAATTTTAAAGTGGTTCTAGACTTTATATCAAAAAGTTGTAAGAAAATAATTTATAGGAAATTGAATCTAGTTTCTAAAATACTAGGCCTTATTTGGAGAAAAAATTATTTGATTGGTCAAAAGTTTGGATTTTAATGCAGTACTAAAAAAATTTCAAGGAAAAAATAAAAAATAGGTGTATGTCTGAGCACCTTAATCAAAATCAAATGATAATATTTTTAAATATAATTATAAATATAAAAAGTAGACTCATTCTCGGATGTGATGCATATTTTTGAGAAATTTTATTCCAAATAAATAATTAATTATAAATTTTCTACTATACTATTTTCAGAATTTAAAAACTCTTGTGTCTAACCACTTTAAGTAGTTCAAAAAAATTCAATTTTTTTTTTGTTTTCTTATACTAGTCGAAGCATACAATGTGATGCATCTTTTGGATTTCACAAATCTTATATGGTTTGAAAGTTATAGCTATTTTTCAATCAGTATGTTAACCAACACATTGTAGCTAACTCCATTAGAAAATAAGTAATAATTACTTAATTAACTCATACTTTGACATACATTATATCAATGGAAAGCTGAGAATGTTCTCAAGAAACCCTTTTTGTTTCATCAAATTTGGATGAAAAAAAATCGTCAGCTAGATCGTCGAAGTCAGAAACACACAACAACAAACCAAAAACATGTTTTTGCAACATTTTTGGTGTTCACCATGGAGGGTTGGCATCTAAAGAAAAACCAAGCCTAATTGGGTACCTGATAGTATCAGGTACTCGTTCTCAAATCAGGTACCTGTTCTCAAATAAGGTATCCATTCCCAAATCAGATACTCATTCTCAAATTGGATACCCATTTATTATTATTAATTTTTTTTTTTAAATTCCTTTTTAATAGTATGACCCCTTTTTAGGAAAGTTAATGTGTTTTTTAAAGGCTTTAGGACCCTTAACCATACATATAATGGTTCCAATGGATCAAAAGGGGTCATAGGGTACCCTTTGACACTCTTTGACCCATTCAATCACAATATGTGTGCTTATGGTTCCTAGGACCCCTAACCACATAAATGATGTGATCTAATGACTCAAAATGGCATTAGAATATCCTATGACCCTTTTTGACCCCTTAGATGACATTAAGTGTTCTTAGGGGTCATAAAATACTCTATTACCCCTTTCAACTCATTCGTACACATAATATATATTCCTAGGACCCCTAGGAATGTATTTTCTTATTTAATGAGTCAGAAGGGGTCATAGGGAACTTTATGATCCCATTTGACCCATTCAAACACATAATGAATGTCCCTAAGGGTCCTAGGACCCCTAGGAACATATGTGGTCCCGGGACCCCTTTGGACCCATATAAACGACTAGAATATATCCCTAGGAGTCATAGGACACCTAGAGACATATGTTGTCATGAAATGTGTTGAAAGAGGTCATAGGTTATCCTATGGCCCCTTTCAACCCATATAAATGATTATAAAATATCCCTAGGAGTCTTAAGACCCTTAGAGATATGTTATAATGAAATATGTCAAAATGGGTCATAGGTTATCGTGTGACCCCTTTCAACACATATAAACGATTATAATATGTCCCTAGGGGTCCTGAGACACTTGGAGACATATGTTATAATGAAATGTGTTGAAAGGGGTCATAGCTTATCCTATGATCCCTTTCAACCCATAAAATGATTATAATATGTCCCTAAGGGTCTTGGGACACTTAGAGACATATGTTGTAATGAAATGTGTCGAAAGAATTTATAGGTTATCCTATGATCCCTTTTAACCCATATAAATGATTCTAATATGTTCCTAGGGGTCCTTGGACCCCTAGAGACATATGTTATAATGAAATGTGTCAAAAGGGGTCATAAGTTATCCTATGACCTCTTTTGACCCATATAAATGATTATAATATGTCCCTAAGGGTCTTAGGACTCCTAAAGGCATATGTTGTCATGAGATGTGTTGAAGGGGGTCATAGGTTATCTTATGACCCCTTTCGACATATATAAATGATTATAATATGTTCCTGGGGTCCTAGGACCCCCAGAGACATATGTTGTCATGAAATGTGTCAAAAAGGTCATAGGTTATCCTATGACCCCTTTTGACCCACATAAATAATTATAATATGTCCCTAGGGGTCCTAGGACCCCTAAAGACATATGTTGTAATGAAATGTGTCGAAAGGGGTCATAGGTTTTCCTATGACACCTTTCGATGCATATAAATGATTATAATATGTTCCTAGGAGTCCTATGCCCCTTCGGAACATATGTTGTAATGAAACATGTTGAAAAGGGTCATAGGGTTATCCTATGACTCCTTTCAACTCATATAAATGATTATAATATGTCCCTAGGGGTCTTAAGACCCCTAGAGACATAAATTGTAATGAAATGTGTCGAAAGGGGTCATAAGTTATCCTATGAACCCTTTCAACTCATATAAACAATTACAATATGTCTCTAGGGGTCCTAGGACCCCTAGAGACATACGTTGTATTAAAATGTGTTGAAAGGGGTCATAGGTCATCCTATGGCCCCTTTTGACCTATATAAATGATTGTAATATGTCCCTAGGGTCCTAGGACCCCTAGGGACATATGTTGTATTGAAATATGTTGAAAGGGGTCATAGGTTATCTTATGACGACCCCTTTCGACCCATATAAATGATTATAATATGTCCCTAGGGGTCCTATGACCCCTGTAGACATATGTTGTACTTTTGACCCATATAAATGATTATAATATGTCCCTAGGGTTCCTATGACCTCTAGAGACATATGTTGTAATGAAATATGTGGAGAGGGGTCATAGGTTATCCTATGACCCCTTTCAACCCATATAAATGATTATAATATGTCCCTAGGGGTCCTATGACCCCTAGAGACATATGTAGTAATGAAACATGTTGAAAGGGATAATAGGTTATCTTATGACCCCCTTCGATCCACATAAATTATTATAATATGTCCCTAGGACTCTTAGGGACATATGTTGTAATGAAATATGTTGAAAGGAGTCATAGGTTATGTTATGACCCCTTTTGACCCATATAAACGATTATAATATGTCTGTAGGGGTCCTAAGAACCTTAGAGACATATGTTGTAATGAAATGTGTCAAAATGGGTCACAGATTATCTTATGACCACTTTCAACCCATATAAACGATCATAATATGTTCCTAGGGGTCTTGGGACCCCTAGAGACATATGTTGTAATGCAATGTGTTGAAAGGAGTCATAGGTTATCCTATTACCCCTTTCAACCCATATAGATGATTATAATATGTCCTTAGGGGTACTTGGTCTCTAGAGACATATGTTATAATGAAATATGTTAAAGGGGGTCATAGGTTATCCTATTATCCCTTTTGACCCATATAAATGATTATAATATGTCCCTAGGGGTCCTAGGACCCCTAGAGACATATGTTGTAATGAAATGTGTCGAAAGGGGTCATAGGTTCTCCCATGACCCCTTTCGACCCAAATAAACACCCTAGCGATATATGTTGTAATGAAATATGTCGTTTCAACCCATATAAATGACTATAATATGTCCCTAGGGGTCATAGGAAGACCCCTAGCGATATATGTTGTAATGAAATATGTCGAAATGGGTCATAGGTTATCCCATGACCTCTTTCGAACCATATAAATGATTATAATATGTCCCTAGGGGTCCTAGGAACCCTAGAGACATATGTTGTAATGAAATGTGTCGAAAGGGGTCACAAGTTGTCCTATGACCCCTTTTGACTCATATAAACAATTATAATATGTTCCTAGGGGTCTTGGGATCCCTAAAGACCTATGTTGTAATGAAATGTGTTGAAATGGGCCATAGGTTATCCTATAACCACTTTCAACCCATATAAATGATTATAATATGTCCCTAGGGGTCTTGGGACCCCTAGAGACATGTGTTGTAATGAAATATGTGGAAAGGGGTCATAGGATATCCTATATGCTGGATACAATTAATTAATTGTGTGTTGTCTTTGATGTTACACAAATGTCATATAAGTTGATAGAAAATGCTTATAGAGCTCACTTGGTTAGTGAAGATAGTTTTTCTTGTCTACCAAGAATTCACAAGTTTACTCTAAACAGATGATAGTCTCTACCGAGCTCATTAAGGCGTCGAAGGAATTTAGGCGGAAAAGAGTGTTAACTGAGCTCACTTGGTTTATAAAGGAAAAGGTGGATAGAGTTAGTATTCACCAAGTTCACTCGATTGCCAAAGGATTTTTGTAAGTTCACAGTGTTAACCAAGCTTCTGTTGATTAATACAAAGAATCGTTCCAAAGTTAGTTTCTACCAAGCAGGGTCAACTTTCAAAAGATTTTTCTTGTTTTGGCATATGATGCTTAATTACTTTATCTATTGATTCTAGCTGACTATGGTGATGAATATTGGTTATTGTAATTTGAATTTGGGCCAACTTGACAATCTAGAAGGTATAAATAAAAGGTTAAATTGAGATTTCTAGTGTGTGCAAGTGTGTTGATTGAATTGAAAAGAAAAGAGAGGGAGAGAACTTGAAGGATAAGTAGGTATCCTTATGGAGTAGAAAAAAAATATTCAATTAGGAAGGATCAAGTTTAAGCAGAAAAGAGATATGGATTCAACAATTTAGTTGCATCACAATCAGGTCATTTTATTGTTACTCTCTACCCATTGTAGTAGTGATCTAAAATCTCTTAACAGAGTTGGTTTAATAGCCAGTTTTAAATCCTCTAACAAGGTGACAATTTCATTGAATTTTTTTAAGACCTCTTGCAAGGCCACTCCTAGTAGGGTGATTAAATCCTCTAACAAGGTCACATCTAATAGTATGTTTTGTAACCTTTTGGAGGGTTGGCTCCTAATAGGGGTCACTTCAAAAGAGTGAAAAACAATAACTAGTTACATTGGTGGTTTTTTCCAAATTGAGTTTCCACGTTAAATCCTAGTGTCTCATGTGTTCATGTTATTTCCTTCATGCTTGCAAATTAATTACTGTTAATATTTTAAGATCTACTAAAAGTAATTCAAACTCTGCATTTACCTAGTTACAACGTTTTCGGTGTGTTTACTGAGTAACAACAGTAATCAATTTTCTTCGTCTAAATTCTATTATTGACATCTAAGGGATCTGAAATTTATTTTAGTGGTAATTGATTCAACCCCCCGCACTCTTAGTTACTCCTACATTTCCAAGAATTGGTATTAGAGCTTTTGGTGCTTGCAATAAAGGTTTTGAGGACCTAAGATGAAGATCAAGATGTCTTACAAGAGAGAGATTCCAAAGCTATACAGAGACAACTTTTTAGCATGGCATGGACTCATAAGACTTCGTCTAGCCACCATTAGTGATTCAAATTGCAAATACCTCAATGAAGAATACAAAACTCCTATTGGTACATTATCTATTGGAGATCTTGTTGAGAAAAAGAACCATAACATCATGATGATTGATATTGCATATGCTCTTAGCTATGATGAATTTGATAAGATCAAAGACTACAAAACTACTTTTGATATGTGGAACAAGCTAAAGGATATCTATGGTGGTGATGACAATGTAAGGAGAGCAAAAGTAGAAAATCTTAGATGATAGTTTGATCAAATGAGAATGAGAGAAGATGAAAATGTTGCCAAATATGTGGAAAGAATCAAAGCTAGTGTTAGTGCAATCAGAGTCCCTGAAGGAGAAATCAAGAAAGAAACTGTTGTAAGTAAAGTTCTTAGAACATTGATTCCTATCTATGCAATTAGAGTATCTTCTATTCAAGAAAAGAGATGTGATTCAAATCACAAGTTAAGTTTGGATGCCTTAGTAGGAAGACTGACAACTTTGACAATTATGTTCCAGCTTCCAAAAATGTTTAGTCTGCATTTGAAGCTAAACTTTTACTCAAAGAGAAAGGCAAGAAACTAAAGGACATTCAGTTAGAAAGTGAAGAGGAAATAGATGAAAGTTCTAACAGTGATCTTGAAGTTGTTGAAACTTTACTTGCAAAGAAATATTCTAGAGGTAGAGGAAAGTACAAAGGTAAAGTTCCTTTAATCTACTTTTCATGTGAAGAAATTGGTCATATTGTTGCCAGGTGCCCAAACAGAGAAAGAAAGGATGAGAACAAGAGCCACAAGTACAAAGGCAATAAGGAATCCAAAAGTCACAAATCCTTCAAAGAAAAAGGTAAGAAGACTTGTTTTATGGCTAAAGATTCTGATACCAATGAAGATGAAATAGTATACATTACTGTAAAAGATGAATTTAATGAAGAAGAAGATACGATGACACTTATCTCTCATGTTAGTAAAAATGACACATGGATCATAGATAGTGGATGTTCACATCATATGAATGGAGAAAAGAAAAAATTTGAACACTTTGAACACTATGATGGAGGTAGTGTAAGGTTTGGAAGCAATGAACTTTGTTGCATAAAAGGGAAAGGCCGAATATCATTAACCATTGAACTTGTATGTAACAATGCCTATTAGGTTGAAGGATTGAAATATAACCTACTAAGTGTGGCACAACTAATCAGCATTGGATTCAAGGTAGAATTTATGCATGGCAAGGCAAGACTACTAGATGAAAAAGGGAATTTGATTGGTTTAGGCAAACAAACAAGAGGTAACATATTTTATCTTGATCTTGGTGATTGCTCATGTTTTATTACTCAAATGGAAGAAAGTTGGTTATGGCATAGAAGACAATGTCATGTAAACTTTGATAATATGGTCAAGATAAGAAAATTCAGAAAAGTAAGAGGTATCCCTAGTTTGAAAAAACCAGATGTTGGATTATGCAAAAATTGTTAAATTGGTAAAATGGGAAAGACTAGTTTTAAGAGCAAAAAGCTAAAACTATCAATTTGAAGATGTCTTGAAAATTGTACATACTGATTTGTGTGGACCCACTGGAATAGAAAGTTATAGTGGAGAAAAAGTCTTTATTCTTTTTGTTGATGACTACTCTAGAACGATGACTATGATGTATCTTAGAGAAAAGTCAGAAGCATTTGAAAAATTCAAATGGCATCTAGCAAGAGTAGAAAAAGAAATAGGAAAAAGACTGAAATGCTTAAGATCAGACAAAGGTGGTGAATTCATCTCCAATGAATTCAATAATTTTTGTATTGAAAGAGGAATCAAAAGGCAAGTATCAACCCCTAGTACTCCTGAGCAGAATGGAATAGCTAAAAGAATAAACAAATCCATTATGGATTGTGCATGGACTCTAATGATTAAAAAGAATGTTGCCATCAAATACTGGAAGGAAGCCATTAGCACTGCAATTCATACTTTGAACCAAATATAGTTGAAGAAGGACTCGCATAAAACTCCCTATGAATTATGGTATGGCTACAAGCCCAATGTAAGTTACCTGAAAGTATTTGGTAGTAAATATTATATCTTGAAAGATTCTAGAGAAGGCAAATTTGATGTGAAAGCTAATGAAAGTATATTCTTAGGAGATTCTTGCAGAAGTAAGGCATACAAATGTTTGAATTTGTCTATTCATAAAATCATATAAAGTGCACATGTGAAAATTGATGAGTTTGCAGAAAGGACTGAAGAAGAAAGAAAAATGGAACTAGAAGATTACAAAAGATTTGTTTAGTTTGAACCTGATACATTGCCAGTCACATCTAACAATAAGGATACTTCACCTCCTGAGTCTTCCATAGTTACTGAGTTGCAAGAAGTACAAACCAAGTCATAGGGACCTGAGTCACATTCTGAAGCTATCGAGTCAATGCTTACTGAGTTTGAATGACCCAAGCCTGAAGTTAAAATTCAAAATAAGACAGTGTAGTTCATTCAATAGGAAAAGAACCTATATTGGTCAAGTATGTCAGAAGGCATCATGCACCTAATCAGATTATTGGAGATAAATCAAAAGGTAGTATGACAAGAAGCAAATTAAAAAGGTACATGTTTACTTGCTGATTTTGAACCTAGAAGTGTTAACGATGTTATAGAAAATGAAAGTTGGATTGAGGCAATGAACGGAGAAATAGAATAGATAGAAAAGATCAAAACTTGGACTTTTGTTCCTAGTCCTAAAGATAAAAATATGATTGGAAAAATATGAGTATTGAAAAATAAGATGAGCAAAGATGGACAAGTATCAGGAAACAAACCCATATTAGTGTGTAAAGGGTATTCTCAAGAAGAAGGAATTGATTATGGAGAGACTTTTTCTCTTGTTGCAAGATTGGAAGGTGTTAGGACCCTACTTGCATATGCTACTCATAGAGGATTCAAAGTGTATCAAATGGATATTAAATTTGAATTCCTGAATGAAATTCTTGATGAAGAAGTCTACATTGAACAACTAGAAGGTTTTGTTGATCCTGACAAAAGGGACATGGTCTGTAAATTACACAAACCTCTATATGGTCTCAAAAAAGCTCCTAGAGCCTGGTATGAAAGACTACATAATGAATTGATATAGATTGATTTTCAGAGAACAAATGATAACAATAGTTTGTACATCAAGGAGGGACAAGATAACAAAATTGTATTGGCAGAGATATTTGTGGATGACACTCTATTTATAGGAAATGACATTCTATGCAAAGCATTTTTAGAAAAAATGAACAAAGAGTTTGAGATGTCTATGTTTGGTGAAATAAAATTCTTTTTTGGATTGCAGATACAACAGAACAAAAATGGTGTCTATATCACCTAATCCAACTATGTGAAAGAGATACTCAAGAAGTTTGGTATGGAAGATTCTAAACCAGTTGGTACCCCTATGTGTACTAGACTCAAGCTTACCAAAGAAGATGATTCCAAAGAAGTAGATCATACCTTATATAGATCAATGATTGGAAAATTACAATATGTTGTTCACACAAGGCCTGATATTGCCTTAGCAATTGGGATAGTGGTAAGATTCTCAGCCAAACCCAAAGAAAATCACATGATGGAAATCAAAAGAATCCTGAGATATCTGAAAGGTACTGAAGACTATGTTTTGTGATACAAACTTGGAGGAAACCTTGACCTAAAGGTATTTACTAATGCTGATTGGGCAGGAAATCTTGATGACAGAAAAAACATAAGTGGTGGAGCTTTCTTTCTTGGAAAAAGGTTGGTATCTTGGACAACCAAGAAGTAAAACTACACATCCCAATCCATAGCAGAGTTGAGTATGTGGCAATAGTAGTGAAGTTTTCTAACATTGTTTGGTTCAAACAATTGTTGGAAGGAATGAAGGTTGAAATCAAAGAGCCAGTAGTCATGTATTGTGATAGCACCAGTGTAATTAACATATCAAAGAATCTAGTGATGCATTCCAAAACAAAACACATTGCTATAAAATATCATTTTGTTAGAGAATTGGTCTAGGACAAAGAAATCAAATTGGAATATGTCCATACAAAAGAACAAATTGCAGACATATTCACCAAGCCATTACCTAAAGATGCATTCTGGTATCTAAGAAGTAAGCTAGGGGTCATTCCCCTATCTAAAGTCACTAAATAAAGTTTAGTGATGTATCAACCAAAACCAAGTTAAAGATCAATCAGTTGATGTAGCATAATCAAGAGATTATTACATATGAATCAGTACTCAAGGTACGATGATACAAATTTGGCATGTGTTGTTAAAGAGGGTGAAGTTTACTGTCACATCTTTATCTTATTGAAATTTTGTAAAAGAGAAATACAACATAAAGAAGTTCTTATGTAAAATCAAAGAGGGAGTCTTGTTCTCAAAAATTTCATTGTGCTATGAAGTGTTTCCATCAATGTTAAAGAGGGAGATTGTTGGATACAATTGTTTAATTGTGTGTTGTCTTTGATGTTACACAAATTTCATATCAGTTGATAGATAGTGCTTACCAAGCTCACTTGGTTAGTGAAGATAGTTTTCCTTATCTACTAAGCATTCAAAGGTTTACTCTGAATATATGACAATGTCTACCAAGCTCATTCGAGCGTCAAAAGAATTTAGGTAGAATAGAGTGTTAACTGAGCTCACTTAGTTAACAAAGGAAAAGGAGGACAAAGTTAATATTCACCAAGTTCACTCAGTTGCCAAAGGATTTCTACAAGTTTGTAGTGTTAACCAAGCTTCTGTTGGTTAACATAGAGAATCATTCCAAAGTTAGTTTCTACCGAGCAAGATCGACTTTCAAAAGATTTTTCTTGTTTTGGAATATGAAGCTTAATTAATTTATATATTGATTCTAGCTAACTATGGTGATGAATATTGGTTATTATAATTTGAATTTGGGCCAACTTGACAATCTAGAAGGTATAAGTAAAAGGTCAAGTTGAGATTTCTAGTGTGTGCAAGTGTCTTGATTGAATTGAAAAGAAAAGAGATGAAGTGAACTTGAAGGATAATCAGGTATCCTTGTGGAGCAAAAAAATAATATTCGATCAGGAAGGATCAAGTTTAAGTAGAAAAGTGATCTAGATTCAACAATTTAGTTGCATCACAATTAGGTCATTTCATTGTTACTCTCTAACCATTGTAGTAATGAACTAAAATCTCTTAACAGAGTTAGGTTAATAGCTAGTTGTAAATCCTCTAACAAGGTGGCAAGTCCATTGAATTGTTTTAAGACCTCTTGCAAGGCCACTCCAAGTAGTGTGATTAAATCCTCTAACAAGGTCACACCTAATAGTGTATTTTGTAACCTTTGACAGAGTTGGCTCCTAATAGGGCTTACTTCAGAAGAGTGAAAAATAGTAACTAGTTACATTGGTGGTTTTTCCCAAATTGGGTTTTCACATTAAATCCTAGTGTCTCATGTGTTCATGTTATTTCTTTCATTCTTTCAAATTAATTATTGTTAATATTTTAAGATTTGCTAAAAGTAATTCAGACTCTACATTTATCGAGTTACAACATTTTTTGTGTGTTTACCAAGTAATAGCAGTAATCAATTTTTCAGTCTAAATTCTATTATTAACATCTAAAGGATCTGAGATTTATTTTAGTGGTAACTGATTCACCCCCCCTCTCAGTTACTCCTATATTTCCAACACTATGATCACTTTCAACCCATATAAATGATTCTAATATGTCCCTAGGGGTCCTAAGACCCTTAGAGACATATGTTGTCATGAGATGTGTCGAAAGGGGTCATAGGTTATCCTATGACCCCTTTCGACCCATATAAATGATTATAATATGTTTTTAGGATCGTAGGAACCCTAGAGACATATATTATCATGAAATGTGTCAAAAGGGGTCATAGGTTATCCTATGACCCCTTTTGACCCATATATATGATTATAATATGTCCCTAAAGCCATATGTTGTAATGAAATGTGTTGAAAGGGGTCATAGCTTTTCCTATGACCCCTTTCGACCCATATAAATGATTATAATGTCCCTAGGGGTCATGGGACCCCTAAAAACAAATGTTGTAATGAAATGTGTTGAAAGGGGTCATAGGTTATCCCATGACCCCTTTCAACCCATATAAAAGATTATAATATGTTCCTAGGAGTCCTGGGACGCCTAGGGACATATGTTTTTATGAAACATGTCGAAATGGGTCATAAAGTTATCTTATGACTCCTTTGGACCTGTATAAATGATTATAATATGTCCCTAGGGGACCTAGGTGTTGAAAATATTCTAGACTATGCTAAGTTACTGAGAGGGGAGGGGTGAATCAATAAATTTTAAAAATTCTACAATTTCAATTCTTAATCCAATAATCCAATTAGCATTTAATCCTTCACATGTAATCTGATCTAATTGTATGCATAAGAAACTTAAAACATGAAAGCATTCATAACACTTTGACACAAAGATTTGGTGACCTAGAAACCTTCCAAATAGAAAGTAAAACTGGGGTGGGGATGATACCCACAAGCTTTAGTATTGGAGTATAAAATTGGTCTATTAAGGATTATATTGATCACTTCTAATGATCTTCCCTATTAAGAGTAATAAGGACTACTAGGTCCACCTTGTGAAAGGTTTTACAAACATACAATGAAGTATGCACTCCGTAAAGAGATTTACAAAATATTGTTAGGTCTACCTTGTTAAAGGATTTAACTAATCCACCTATTAGGATGAAACAATAGCTGATCTCTGATTTGCAACTTGATTTGCTAAATGAGATTCCTTTATGTACTAATCACCTTGTTGTGATAGATATGTCTTTGTTACTCCTTATACTACTGTAGCCTTTGTAATTTTCTCTTCTATGCTTTTTTCTAATAATTACATTATTTCTCATATTTTTGGATGTGATATAATACATTACATGTATACCAATCAATTACATAATTACAAAGTCAACCATAATACGAGTTTACACAAATAATACAAAGTTGGCCAAAGTTTAGAAACGTGGGCTCTGAAAATTGACTTAGTGAGGTTTTGATACTCAACATCCACTATCAAAGCTCAACATTGTCATGTACTCAATAGATGTAGAAGCTCGGTCCATACTAATCACTTTCAAGTAGTCTTGAATTCGGTCTACACTAATGACTTGGTAGATACTATGAAACTCATCATATATACTGAATCACTTGGTTACCACTTCATGGCTCGGTAAACACTATTACCTCGAGCTTGGTATAAATTGAGTCACTTATTTAACATTGAGTAGCTCTATTAATAGTGGACTTGCATCACATCAACTGCAAACTTGGTAACCACTACATTGCTCGGTTTGCAATGGTAAACTCGACATACATTGAGATGCTTAGTTTACTCTGCTAATCTTCACACTAATTGTAACTGCTTGGTAAATACTAGAATCTGTCCAAAGGACTCGATACCAATTATAGAACTTGGAAACAACTAAAATGCTTGGCAAACACTATTATCTGTATAATAAGCTTGGTAGCCATTTATAATTTGAATAAGTATATGTGTCTAATAACAAACTTGAATGATATGTCAACAATCTCCCCATTTGGCATTAGTGAAAAAAACACTTATCAGCCAAAACTAAATTCAAAAAAAACTTTCTTGAATACCTTTATCCATCACCTTGTGATTTAAGCTTGGTAGAGTATTCTATTTTTGAGATTTTTCAAAATTGGTTTTGTAAGATATATATAGTAGGGCTCCTATATAGTATGCTGTACATTTGAATATATCTCCTTACTATATGCAATATATACTTTTTGTACACATCTTTCTCCCCCATTGTTTTACAACTTTTTACATTTTCTCCCATAACTTTTTACATCTTTTTCCATCTCTCTCTTCCTAGACATCTATCTCACATCTCCTTATTCACAGTATATACTCCCCTATACATTATATCTTTCTCCCCCTTTTTGACATTAATGCCAAAGATTTATTCTATTTATTTACATGTTAATGCCAAAATGAGATAGAAAACCTATATGTACCTTGAGTATGATTGCTAAGGTCTTGTCCCAATCCACTTGCAAGATCTTACTTTTATGTAGTCCAATTTGTACTTCTACAAAAAACTCTATCATATGGTTTGCTATGTAGAAGTTGTTGTCATAGATGAGAGTTTTAGAATGTGAAATGTGTTTCTGTAGTGCATCCATGTTGGGAAGAATCATATGTTGTATATCTACCAATGTAGATCTTATCCGTGCTTCTTCTTTAAGCAGTTCTGCTTGCATATCTATCAAATATCTTATCTTCCTGAAGTGTGCAAAAATTGAACTAGGGTCAAGTTACAGCTACTAAGCATTAGCCTTAAGGTCCTCATCTATTTTGGACATATTTGTGCTTTATTTCCTTGGTAAAATTAGAGACATTACATATCTTACCAAAAAGTGATGATACATTTGTGCAAGATGTTTCCAAAGAACCCAAAATTGTAGAAAGATCTACTTGATAGATAGCTATTTGTTGGGCAATGTGCTCTAATGCTTTATTCTCAAACATCTTCTCTGCCTTCTACAATAGCTTATCCTACCCATCGGTATCTTTATTGAACCTTTTAACCGCCTCTACTAGCTGATACAAAATTGGTTATGAAGAATCAATGTTTACACCTATAGCATCTACCAAAATATTCTTTGCATCCTCAATAATTTTAAATTCTTTATCCCTTTCCTCTCTTAATCTTTGCTATTTGGCTTTCTTCTGGAGGAGCTCACCAAATGTCTACATTTGGTCTGGAGTGAGCTTTGAAATATCCAAATTTGGGATTACAATTTCCTCATCTAGGTCTATTTCTTCCTCCATTTCTTTTCCTTTACCTAAAATTTTTGTGCTCGGTTGAGCCTTGGTCTTAATTGTCCTTTCACTTATTTCTTGTGTGCCCGGAATAGAAATAATTGTAGAAATATTGGGGCCAACTATAAAAACTAATATTGCACTTATTGAAGGAATACTAATAGAAATACCTGAAGAATCCAAAATTGATGTGGTAATCATAGATGTGTCCAAAACTATTATGCTCAAAACTAGTGTAGCCATCTCAGTAGAAGAGGGAAGGGTATGCAAAGTGGAGATCACTTCAGTCAATGATGTGTTGAAATGAATAGGGGCAAAGAGTGATTGGACATTTGAGTTGTCACTGGTGGTTACAATCAATCTTGCTAGGGTTGTCTTCATGCTTGATTTTGTCATTGGTTTTCTTGGAGAGTGAGGAAGTAAGGCAGTGACTGCTGCAGCTATCTTAATTGGATTAGTTTCCTCATCATCTTGCTTTTCTTCCTCGATAGCATCTTGCTCCTATTCCTCTTCATCATCAATGTTATCAAAATGTTTTGCTTCTTCAACATTTTCCTCTTCATCTTTCTCTTCTTTATCATCATCATCATCTTTATCTTTTATTTCAAAAGTAAAATCACTTGGTTTATGAAGAAGATAAACATTTTTCCAAGTGTTAGTTGCATTCCTTACAATATGTACAATAGCTTTCATCAAAATTAGACAAGTATTGAATTTTAGAGTCAAATTTTCTTCATTTTTCTTTAGTGACTCTTTTACCTTTGCATTTAATATGCTCAGTATAAGCTGCCTCAGAGTTTGTACATAGATGTCTTTGATAGTTTGCATGAAAAATTTCCATCTTGGTTTAATCTTATCCATCAAAATACTAGGAATTTGAAAACTAATTTGGTTTGGTGAGTATTTCCATTTACCCATTTTCTCCATCACCAGGTCTTCTATCTGCTTCTATTCTTCTTCAGTCTTAATTTTATACTTTAATGCCTTAAAATTTGTTATACTTGCTCCACCCTATAGTTCTTTCAGCCTATATTGGAAGGTGGGTGGTGGTTATCTAAATATAATGTCTCCTCCTTCCTTGTCATCTTTCTTCTTGAAGGATCTTCTTATAAATACTGTAGTGGATGGCTTTGGTGGCTTGGTGATAATTTCCTTGCCCTTCTTCCTTAATGGTTCTTCTTCCTTATATTCTTCTACATCCTCTACTTCCTCATCTTTTGCTTCCTCATCCTCACCTTTTCCTTCGGTCAACAAAAGAGTAGAACTTATTTTTAGTTTAGCAATTCTTTTCTTTCCTTTGTTAACCGCCTGAGGGAGTTTGATCTCAAGCTTTATCCTTGCTTTTGCTTCATCATAATTACCAAAATATCCTACCTTAGGATCCACTAGCTCATTAAAAAGTGCCTCAATGATATCTTTTGTTTCATCAATATTAACCTCATATCCAAGAGGTTTTACCCATGCTATTCTAGGCCTAACTGCATTAATATATACTTGGTCACTATCCACCATGAAACACACATCATCCTTATAATCTTCAACAAGTTTCTTTGGAGCTCGGTATCTATTGTTCATTTTCTCCTTGAAAGCATCAAAATAGTTATCCATGATACTATTATAGATCTCACCCATTTCAAAAATATACTCATTAATTTGATAAAGCACCGACACATCTTTTCTCCATAAAATAGTGCTTTTTGAAGGTAAGAATTTTTGAACATAAAAGAATAGACATGTTAATAGGGAGCTAAACTTAAATGGATTATTCTTTGATGTCATAATGATTTCCATATTCTTGTTAACTTATTTCAATAGTAGCTCGGCAAGGTCATAAGACAGATTATTCTTTACTACCTTGTATGCAAGGTCAACTGCTTCGCATGATATTCTATTTAACTTGCTCAAGCTATACATTTTGTTTGCAAAAATATGGATTCCAAATTTCAACTTCATGTCTATGACACTACTAATCTTCATTCCTTTGTTGTCCCATTCTACTAGGGTTTTCTTTTCAAGTTCAGCCTAACTGAAGGTTTTGGTCATCTTAGCTTTGGCCAACATTAGGAGACTAGTAATTTAATGAATCATCTGTTGTAATATCTTATTGGAAATACTGAGAGGGGGGGGGGGGGGGGTGAATCTCACTAGGTTGGGGATGATACCCACAAAATCACTGTAGTAATAATGTTTGATCACTTTTGATGGTCTGCCCTGTTAAAGGCTTTACATTGTATCAATAGTGACCTGGTTAAAGGATTTGCAAACACTTTACATGAAGTGTTACCCTATCAAAGGATTTAATCACCTATTTAAAGGATCTACAAGATAGCTGTTAAGCTAACCTATCATCATAGGGTTTCCTTTCTAATACAATGGCTAAAGAGTATTAGGTATGATAAACCTGATAGTTTACAATCCTTGATTGCTGAATATAGGCACTTGATCTGCTTTCTTTTGATCTTGATCCTCAGAGATCTAATACTCATTTTTATCACCTGCTTTGTTCTTGATTAACTAGATATTTAACTATTGATCTCTTCTTCTAAGTCTTCTTACTCTTCGCTTTGAACTCCACTTGTGATTTCATTTTCTTCTTCATCCATCTATATGAATAAATGAGATTTCATCTTCCTTATAAAGACATTCGAAGACTTAGGGTTAGACATGGATCTACGATCCATATTGAATCTCTGATTCCAACTCATTCCTTACACTTTTATCAATGGTTGCATGCCTTCTCCATTTTCCTTATTGGTTGCATGTAGATTGCATAGGAAATATAAATGATTTGATCTTATCATTTAAATCCTTCGAGATTCGTCTCATGTCGGCCATGAAAATAGTTTACGTCTGAGTTTGTGAAGTTACAAACTCATATACTGATTCTGAGTTACTCAACACTTACTAATTCCTAATGCTCAACACCTTCTATAACTCGACACTTTTATATGCTCGACATCCTTTATAAATCGGCACTTGAATATTGCTCGGTACTTGGATCATGCTTGGCACCTGTAGTCACTCAGCACTTGATCTTCACTCAACACCTGAAGATCACTCGACATCCAAAGACTTTCCTGACTCAGCACATGGTGTGGCTCGACATGCATAATGTACTTGGCTTTAATGTAGAAAGTGGTTAAGTGTGTTGGCACTCAAATGTCAAAACCATTTTTAGACTAACAATCTCCCCCTTTGACATGAGTGTCAAAAAAACTTAACTAAGCATTATTTATCTAATTTTATGAGTACTCAAAATATTGTAATTTACAATATATACCTAAAAAATTATTATAACTCCCCCTGAGTTGATCATGCTGATGTCTTGTGCCATTATGATATCTTCACAATATTATCTCCAATATTATCTCCCCCTTAACATTATATCTCATCCTTAGAATATTATCTCCCCCTTTTTGATACTGATGTCAAAGGGTCCTAAATAGAAATGCCATTTTTGGCCAAAAATGTTTTATTTACCTCAAGGAGTATTTGGAGAGATGCATCCCAGTTATTTAAGGCAATATCCAATGACTTTTGTTGGATTGCAAGCTCTGCTACTAGATCAACAAGTCTGTCATGTGTAGAAAGATTTGGATCCTTCTTCAGGTCTGTTTCTACTTTTATTTGCTCCTTGTGTAATATTTCTAAGTGAGGGGTGATGGAGGCTTGGATTTGCATCAGCTTTTCTTCGATAGTAGCCTCTTCTGCTGATAATGCAGCTAATTCCCTCTGAGTGTGAAGTTTTTGTGAAAATTTCTTTTCACTCTGTGCAGGATTTGAGGGTAATTGCATGCTGGAGAGCTTTAATTTACTCTCAAGGTTCAAAATTTTTGGATTTATTTCTTGTGTGAACTTGGAAAAATCACACAATTTGCTATAAAGGGAAAATATGTTCCCTAATACACTCTTTACATTTTCCAATTTTGTAGCTAAGTCAACCTATCCCAAAATTATGTTATTAGCTATCTTTTGGTTTACTTTTCCTGCAAACTTCTTTTCTGACCATTCCATTAGTTTTACATTAGTATCATGGTCTTCATTATTCACTTGGTCAACTATATCAGATAGTTGCTCAAGTATTGGCCTGTTTGCATCTGGAGGTTGAAGACTAAAAGCATCCATGAATATATCTTTTATCTCATTCATTGCCTGCTTGTATTTGTAGTCTTTCCTCATTTCCTCTTGCCTCCTTCTTTTATCCAATGCACTATGTATTTCATTCATCTTTTCTTCATTTAGAGCACTTGAATCATAATAGGGTATTTTAATTTCTTCGTCAAGCTCAGGAATACCATAATGAATGGTCCTGGCTACCCTAGTAGAACTTAGACTTGGTGTACTGATATTTTTAGTACTCAACTTATGACTAGGTTTGGTGGGAGTTCCTATTTTTGGTAATTCAACCAAAGTTTGTATTGCAGACTCCTCTTTATCTTGTGTTTCTTCTTTGTCCTTTGCTTCTTGCTTTGCTTCTTCTTGTGTTACTACTATTGGAGGTGTACTTGTTGTCTAAACTATTATCCCTGTGACTATCTCTATTGTTGCACTCAGCTCCTGATGAGTTTGAGTGTCTAATGAGGTGGTAGGAATGTAAGCCCAGTAGTTTGAATGATTTGAGGTGGTCCTTGTGGTAACACCTTGCCTTCTTTGGGTTTATCTACTAACTGTTGAAGATTATCCACACTGACCAATATAGGACTTGTACACAATTGTTCTTGTAGAGTTGTTTGGTCAAGGATCTTAGTAAGATCCACTGCAATTAATGGATTGATGTTTTGACATGTAGTGTCAACAACATCCTTACTCTTTACGATTTCTGCAGGTGTGGTTGTAGAGTGAGGTGGGCTAGGAGGTGAAATTTGTGTGTCTTGCACACTTTGCTATTCATTAGTTCCTTTGTATTCATCTTTTCCTTCCTCCTCTCTTTCTCTCTTGTTTCTTCTTCTTCAACCTTTTTCTCTTCTTTTGTTTTCTCTTCTCTCCTCTTCCTTCTTTCTTCAGGTTTAGTAGCAGCTTCCTCTTTGTATACCTCTTCAAGGAAATCTTTAGTTGTCTTGTACAAGTTTTTCCAAACTCTTGTAGTTCTTTGTAAAACTTCTTCAATTTTGTTTTACAGGATGGAGAATGCCCTATATTTAGGTGTAAACCTTTTACTGTGCCTTTTGACTACTTGAGTTACATGTTCTTTAGTTAATTCAGGCAATAGGTTTGCTAGGGTTGATTCCCTCATTTCTTTCTCCATCATTAGACAGAAATGCCATCTGTCATCTATAGTTTTAGACAATTCCTTTGGTAGTTGTCCATCTAATTCAAGAGGTGTATACTTGAACTATGCCATTAATGCATAGACTAATTCTTCTATACTATTTTGTTCCTCTTTACTGAACATATTGAAATCAATCTCTTTCATTTCACTTAAGTATCCATTCCTAATCTTCTCACATAATATATCAATTGAAGATTTAGGAGGATGACTTACCCTTTCAGTCTAATCTTCTTCATTAGTGTCAGGTTGGGCCACATATATTTTTCTTTTCTTTGGCTCTTCTTGTGCCTTTTTGATTGTCTTCTTCTTTGTGGCTTCCTCTTTGGCCTTTTGGGTAGAGGCCCTTGTTGTGGCTCTAGTGATTTGCTTCTTGAGCGTTTGAATGGCAGATTTCTTTGGTGAAGGCTGAGAAGCAGGAGGTGTCTTTTTCTTCGTTTGGATGACTTTTCCTTTGATGGGTGCTTCTTTGGTTTCTGCTTCCTTGGCACTCTCATCTTTCTCTTCATATTGACTTTGAGGCAATTCTTGTTCTGGCTCACCTTCTTCTTCTCCTTCACTACTCTCTTCTACTTCACCTACTGTACTTGATTCTCCAACACCAAATTTCTTCTTTATCTTCTTTACCAACTTGTCCTTCTTCCTGATTGCTGTGGCTATCTTGAGTTCTATAACAACTCTTGTTTTGATAGTGTCATATGTTCCAAATGCCTTTGCAAATTTATCCATTTCCTCTGCAAGTAATGTTGTGATGGCTGCAGAAGCTTGGTCAACATCAAGCTCATATCCCAATGGTCTAAGCCATCTTGTTCTTGGAAGGACTACTTGAATGTAAGTGTAATCAATATCAACAAGAAAACATATGTCATTTATATGATTTTCTACCAATGAAACTGTTATCCTCATTCTTTTCTTCATTGTATTCTTGAAATCATCGAAATAGATAGACATTTGATTGTCAAAGCTATCTCCCATTTGTGCAATGAAATCATTAATTTGATCAACAATTGTTTTATCCTGACTCCAGTTGATTTTGCCTATTGAAGGGAATTCCTTCATCACATAGAAGAATATACAAACCAACACTGAACCAAATTTACACTATGCTCCCTTGGACTTTCTAATAGCTCCAAGATTTTCATTGATTTGTTTCAATAAGAGCTCTGCAAGGTCATATGTGTGGTCTTTCTTTACAAGTTTATGTGCCACATCTACTGCTATGCAGGGTACACTGTTTAACCTGCTAGATTGATAAAACTTGTGTGATATGATCCTTACAGAAAAGCCTAGAAGGGGATTAGTAATGGTATCTATAGTCATGCCTCTATTGTTCCATTTTGCACCTGTGTTCTTCTCTATTGTTTCCCTCTTTTCACTTTTCAATGTCTTTGGCCGATCTAGGGTTGGAAAACCTGTAACCCTATGAACCATTATCTTGGTAATCTTAACTGGTCCTTGTTCTAACCAGACTGATCCATTATGGATTCTGCTGAGTATTATGCATATCCATTCATTTTTTAATATGATTGGAAAAAGTAGGACTTTGGTCAAACCCTTCTTTTCTACAACAGAAAACTCATTTTTCAGGATTCCATTTTCACATAGTTTTTCATAGGCATTAGAGATTTCCAAATCTCCTATGGCTCTTATTTTACAATTATAGCACTTTCGCACATCCCGAACCATAACAACTTTTTCAGGGATGGCAGATAGGGCACCAGCGGGATCATTTTTGTATGCAACCTTTGGTATAGGTCTAAACTCAGGTTGTTTAACCTCATTGCTAACAAGTTGAATTTCATTGCTCATTTTCCCTTGGGTCAATTTTGAACTAGACACCATTTTTATCTAAACTAGGGTTTAACAATTAAAGCACCTGAAGGAAATACCTGAAGATTGATGAAAGCGCGTTGTAAGAGGTTGTAATCTACTTGAAATGCTAGATTCTCTTCTATAAAGTCACTCTGTGCTCTTTAATCTTCTTTGCTTATTGTTCGTGATGAGGAAAAAATGATTGAAATCGTGTAATGTAGGTACACTCTGATACCACTTGATAGAGGGCCACACCACCCTTACCCACTCACAATAAAAAAAGCAACAATATGGAGACCAATAAAAAAAATGCTTCACAAGAAATTTTATTATACTTGAAGATCCTTACAACACCCACAAGATGATATCAAGCTTCTCCTTGAGCTTCTCCTTCCACAACTTCTACTTCTCAAGTTTCTACTCCTCGAGCTTTCACTCCTCAAGCTACTCCTTGAGCTTCCACTCCTCAAGCTACTCCTTGAGCTTCTCTTTGAGCTTGATTTAGAAATGCTCATATGCCTTGCTTAAATAGGCACTTCTAACCCAAGACATTACAAACACAACCAATGTGGGATACAACTATCTTTAAATAAATATTAAATTCCCACCCAAATACAACTAAGCACCCAAAAAATATTAAATACATGATTTATCCAAAACCTTCTAGAATTTCCACCTACACACCTCGATTAATGGAATGACAACTATTTTTCTTATTTTTCTATTTTATGCCACCTATGCACCTCGAAAATAGAAATTCCTCTTTTTTTCTTTTTCTCCTTTTTCCTTTTTTAATTTTTTTTTAATTTCTCCTCTAATTTTCGTCACTTTCTCTCTCCTCCAATTTTTTTTTTTTTTTAAATTTTTTTTTAAAATTTTTTTTTTTCCAATAATCTTCCCATGCAAGATGCTCCTGCATCATCGTGATAATATACCCTATTTCCATCGCATTAAATGCTTAACTGCAAACTCAACTTTTCAAGGATTTTGACATTACTCGACTTGCACTACATTTCCACTTCACTCGGCTTCCATAGGAGTTACCCAACTCGACATCAGTCATCAACTTAGTCGCTAGTTAGGAACTCGAGATCCATTAGAATTTCACTTGGCATCAAAGACTGCTTGGCATCACCATTTAGAATTTTGTCTTAGCATCTTATCTCATGCAAATTTATATTTCTCAGTGCTTCTTCATGGTTTAGGGCTGATGTGTGATACTTCCTTATGTATCAGTCCTATAGGCTTTTCTTGTGATTAGTTAGATGAGAAATGATCACTTGACCTCATGGGTGAAGTGACCCTTTCATAGGATGTACTTGATTCATCCTTTTTTTCCATGTCTTCTTCATGTTTGTTCTTATGTGTTCCACATCAATCTTCTCTTTGCCCTTGATTGATTCAATTTTTGGTGCTTTTGATCTTGTAGGACAGTTTTTGCTAATATGACCAATTTTCAGGCAATTAAAACATGTGGTTTGGCTTAGCCACCTATTGTAATTTCCTCTAAAATGTGTTCTTATGCAATTTTGGGGTATATGTCCATATTCTTGACAATAGTGACAGCTATACCTGGTGTTGTAGTCCCAATGGTACTGACTTTCATTTCCTTTTGTTTTTGTTGGTTGATTTGATGTCCACATAGGCTTTGATCTACATTCAAATGCTATGTGTCCACACTTCTTAAAATTATGAAAATGTCCATCGAATATTTGTGTCCTTGTAAATCTAGATCTGCAATCTTGTGTCATATGTCTTTGCATGTTGCATTTGTGACAGTAACTCTTGCTTTTGAATGTGTTTGTCTGATTGATTCTTCTACTCCTACAAACATTAGTAGTATGCCCCTTTTTATTATAGTAATGACAAGTAGGTTTAGAATCCTTACCTTTGTCACTTCTTTGCTCAACACTCTTTGATGATTCACCAAATCCAGTACTATTGTATCCAAGTCCTGATGTATCATGGGATGATCTCAGAAATTTCATTAGCTATTCAAAGTACTTGATGGCTTCACTTGATTTGTTGAGATTCTCTGCTACCTCTTTTTCTCTATTCAATTCATTTTGGAATTTTTCATTTTGCATCTTCAAAGTAGAGATCTCAATATCTTTCCTATTGAGTTCATGATGAAGGTTCATCATTTGTGCTAGTGTATCCATTTGCATGTTTCAGATCCTTGTTAACTCAGTACATTTTTCTTCCAGTCTATTTGCAAGATTCCTTTTGTCATCTTCAATCATAACTTTTTCCTCAACTGTTATTTTCTTTTTTTTAGTGATTTCACATAACATTATGACCTGTGATTTATGTTCCATCTTGAGAGATCTTATCTCATCTCCTTGAACTTTTTTTTTCTCCATTAGTTCTGCTATTGCTACATCAAATTCTTTAGTGTCTCCATTGGCAAACACTTGTGTGGTATCAATCTCCTTGTAGTGTGCATTATTTTTAGCGATGGCTATCTCCTTTCTTCTTTTCAAAGATTTTCTTAATTCCACTCTAGCTTCCTCTACTTTTTGTAGAGCGAGATGCATATCTATCACCTGGTTCTCAATGATCTTTCCAAGTTTGAAAACTTCCATCTTTAGATATTTTCCTCCAAGTTGTTAGGCTCCTTTTTGAGAGAAATTAGCTCTGATACCAATTGTTGTAATATCTTATTGGAAAGAATGCTTCTGAGGGGGGGGGTGGGGGGTGAATTAGAAGTACTAGATTTTGACTTGTTTTAAATCCTTAATAACATATCTTTGAAATGAACATGCATGCATACATATATTAAGCAATCATGAGAAACAAATATGCATCACCACATAACACTTGAGATTTTGGTAACCTAGAAACCCTCTAGGAATAAGAAGGTAAAACTAGGGTGGGGATGATACCCACAGAATCACTGCAATAATAATGTTTGACCACCTTTGATGGTCTGCCCTGTTAAAGGCTTTACATTGTATCAATAGTGACCTGGTTAAAGGATTTGCAAACACTTTACATGAAGTGTTACCCTGTCAAAGGATTTAATCACCTATTTAAAGGATCTACAAGATAGTTGTTAAGCTAACCTCTCATCATAGGATTTCCTTTCTAATAAAATGGCTAAAGAGTATTAGGTATGATAAACCTGATAGTTTACAATCCTTGATTTATGAATATAGGCACTTGATCTGCTTTCTTCTGATCTTGATCCTCTGAGATCTAATACTCATTTTTATCACCTGCTTTGTTCTTGATTAATTGGATATTTAACTACTGATCTCTTCTTCTAAGTCTTCTTACTCTTTGCTTTGAACTCCAGTTGTGATTTCATTTTCTTCTTCATCCATCTATATGACTAAATGAGATTTCATCTTCCTTATAAAGACATTCGAAGACTTAGGGTTAGACATGGATCTACAATCCATATTGAATCTCCGATTCCCACTCATTCCTTACACTTTTATCAATGGTTTCATGCCTTCTCCATTTTCCTTATTGGTTGCATGTAGATTGCATAGGAAAAATAAATGATTTGATCTTATCATTTAAATCCTTCGAGATTCATCTCATGTCAGCCATAAAAATAGTTTATGTCTGAGTTTGTGAAGTTACAAACTCATATGCTGATTCTGAGTTACTTGGCACTTACTAATTCCTGATGCTCGACACCTTATGTAACTTGACACTTTTATATGCTCAACATTCTTTATAACTCGGCACCTGAATATTGCTCGGTAATTGGATCATGCTTAGCACCTATAGTCACTCGACACTTGATCTTCACTCAGCACCTAAAGGCTGCTTGGCACTTGAAGATCACTCGGCATCCAAAGACTTTCCTGACTTGACACACGTTGTGTCTCGACATGCATAGTGTACTTGGCTTTAATGTAGAAAGTGGTTAAAAGTGTTGGCACTCAAATGTCAAAACTATTTTTAGACTAACATCATCTTCTTTGTGATTAATACTAGTTGCTCCAACCATAACTACCCATTATGCACCAGACTAAGGATAAACCTAATCCACTTGACTTGAAATTTACGGGGCATGTGAGGGATGTGAGTTAACCCTTTAGTTTCTAGGTGTTGGTGCTTAGGTTTCAAAACTCACTTTACACAAAGTTTACCTAGGGCATCATCCATTTCCAAAGTGCCAATCTCTTGAATAACACATTTAAAATGAGTGTGAATATAATTGATTAGTAGTACCTTTGGAGGGATTTGAGACTATGCTCCACTCAGATCTAGAGTTTTCACAATTATAGGGGTGAGCTTGAAGTTCGGTGCCTTCCATTCACCATGAACTAGCATGTCTAAACCTCACTTTGCCTTGCTACTGTTGGATGCCATCTTCACTTGGTAGGGTTGGAGAGAATTCTAAATCTTTCGCTATTTAATCGCTCAAATCATTTGGATGCTTCTTGAAGATTTCACTTTACAATAGCTCTAAAAAATTTATGGTAAGAATGACTTCAATTCCATGCTTTTTGTCAAAATTTTTCCATAAATGCTTTAGTATGAAAGGTAGATCAATTAACATTATCTTGGTAGACTATCATCCACTTCTTTGTATTAAACACTCGATGAAGACTTTGTGACCTTGTAACCATATGCATCTTCATTAATTTTGACCTCTCTCAGTAGAGTCTTCTGTCATTTAGTAACCATATAGAATTTAGTTACTCCTGACCTCATTCAGTAAAGTCTATTACCCAACCTCACTCGGTAGAGAAGGTAACTTGGTAGACACTAGTAACCTTTTACTTGGTGATCCCTTTATATCCTGAATTCAGATTTGGATCATTTTGTTCTTTTAATTTGGAACTATTTTGGATGTCTTCTTTGATAGCCTTAGTTCCAATTCTCCCTTGAGAACTTAAGTAGAAATGGTAGAGTCACCCAATTCTTGAGTGACTTGATCACCATTGCTTTGACTTGTATTCTTAGTAGACTTTGTAACCCATTGTTGTCTCATCTATTTTTGGATGTTATTAGCCTTTGCCTTCTTTTCATCTTCAATTCTACCAGTATTCATATAGTTCTTGGAAAGATGGCCAAGTTCTTTACAAATGAAATATCTTTTAGTAGAATCTCTTTTCCTCATATGATGCTTTAGACAATTCATTCCAATATGTTCAAATTCTTCACAATAATGACATTTGCACTAGGTGTTATAGTCCCAACCCAATATAACTTTCACAATTTGTTCTACTAGATTCAATATCTTGGTTTTGCATTTTGATGATTTGTGTCCATGTTTCTTACATTTGTGACATTTGCCTTCAAGTCTTGGTTTCTCTTTGCATTCATTAGCCTCATGACTATGCTAATTGAAATTGTAGCATTTTTCATTGAATTTTTCTTTTCCATTGCTCCAACATTTGTTTGAAGTATGACCTAACTTACCATAGTGATTGCAAGTAGATTTTTGATTCTTTTGAGCTCATTGCTTGGAAGATTCTCCTTCTTCTATACATCCAATTCCTGCTTTACCTTTTTGTCTGTAGAGATTTTTTTCATTCAATTGATTCATATCTGCATGTGATTTCAAAATTCTTTCATTGGTTTGCCTTTCAGAATTTAGATCATTCTACAATCTTTCATTTTCTAACCTCAGATTCATGATTTCTTCTTTTGCATTGGTGAGTTGATCAATGAAGTCTACTTGCTGAAGTGATAGGTGTTGGATTTCATTGTTCTTTCATTCTATCTCTTCTTTGATCTTCTTTTTTTTCTTCCATAACTTCACATAGCCTTACTGACTAAATTTCTTGTTCTTTTCTTAGTTTTCTTACTTCTTGTAGTGAACCATTCTTTTCTAGGAGTTCTTTAATTGCTTCATTAGATTCATCTGGGTTGTTTGAATGAGGGCCTTCAATTCTTTCTTCAATGTAGAGATGATCATTCATTTGAATTGCAAGATCTTTTCTTCTTTTTAGGGATTGAGAGTGTTGCTCCTTTGCTTTCTTGAGTTGGGCAATAGCCAATTCCAAATCTAGCTTTTCATTGTTAATGGTTTTATCAAGTCTAAATATCTCCATGGCCTTGATCTTTTCTCAAGCTATTAATCTTTCTCCTAAGAACTACAATGCTTTGATACCAATTGTTGGAAATATTCTAGAATATGTTAAGTTACTGAGAGGGGAGGGGTGAATTAGTAACTTCTAAAACTTCTACAATTTTAATTCTTAATCCAACAATCCAATTAGCATTTAATCCTTCACATATAATCTAATCCAATTGTATGGATAAGAAATTTAAAGCATGAAAGCATTCATAACACTTTGACACAAAGATTTGGTGACCTAGAAAGCTTCCAAATAGAAAGTAAAATTGGAGTGGGGATGATACCCACAAGCCTTAGTACTGGAGTATAAAGTTGGCCTATTAAGGCTTACATTGATCACTTCTAATGATTTATCCTATTAGGAGCAATAAGGACTGCTAGGTCCACCTTGTGAAAGGTTTTACAAATATACAATAAAGTATGCACTTAGTAAAGAGATTTACAAAAGACTATTAGGTCTACCTTGTTAAAGGATTTGACTAATCCACATGTTAGGATGAAATAGTAGCTAGTCTCTAATCTACAACATGGTTTGTTGAATGAAATTCCTTTATGTACTAATCACCTTGCTATGATAGATATTTCTTTGCTACTCCTTATACTGATGTAACCTTTGTAATTCACTCTTCTATACTTTTCTCTAATAATTACATTACTTCTCATATTTTTGGATGTGATATAATACATTACATATATACCAATCAATTACATAATTACAAAGTGAGCCACAATACAAGTTTACACAAATAATACAAAGTTAGCCAGAGTGTAGAAACTTGAGCTGTGAAGATTGACTTAGTCAAGGTTTGATACTCAACATCCACAGTCAAAGCTTGGCATCGTCATGCACTCAGTAGATGTAGAAGCTTGGTCCATACTAATCACTTTCAAGTAGTCTTAAACTTAGTTTGCACCGATGACTTGATAGATACTGTGAAACTCATCATATATACTGAATCACTTGGTTACCACTGCATAGCTCAGTAAACATTATTACCTTGAGCTTGGTATAAATTGAGTCACTTGGTTAACATTGAGTAGCTCAACTAACACTAGACTTGCTTCACATCAATTGCAAACTTGGTAACTACTGCATAGCTTGGTTTTCACTGGTAAACTTGGCATACACTGAGATGCTCAGTTTACTTTGTTGATCTTCACACTAATTGTAACTACTCGGTAAGTACTAGAATCTATCTAAAGGACTCAGTAGCAATTGTAGAACTTGAAAACAACTAAAATGCTTGGAAAACATTGCTATCTATATAATGAGCTTGGTTGCCATTTATAATCTAAATAAGTGTATGTCTCTAATAACAAACTTGACTGATATGTCAACACTAGGATCCCTAGAGGCATATGTTGTAATGAAATGTGTCAAAAGGGGTCATAGGTCATCCTATGGCCCCTTTTGACCCATATAAATGATTATAATATGTTCCTAGGGGTCCTAGGACCCCTAGAGGCATATGTTGTAATGAAATGTGTTGAAATGAGTCATAGGTTATCCTATGATTTGTTTCAACCCATATAAACAATTATAATATGTCCCTAGGGGTCTTGGGACCCCTAGACACATATGTTGTAATGGAATGTCTCAAAAGGGGTCATAGGTTATCCTATGACCCCTTTTGACCCTTATAAATGATTATAATGTCCCTAGGGGTCTTGGGACCCCTAGAGACATTTGTTCTAATAAATTGTGTGAAAAGTGATCATAGGTTATCCTATGACCCCTTTCGACCCATATAAATGATTCTAATATGTCCCTAGGGGTCCTGGGACACCTTAGAGACATATGTTGTCATGAAATGTGTTGAAAGGGGTCATAGATTATCCTATGACCCTTTTCAACCTATGTAAACAACTATAATATGTGCCTAGGGGTCCTAGGAACCCTAACAACATAGGTTGTCATGAAATGTGTTGAAAGGGGTCATAGATTATACTATGATCCCATTCAAACCATAGAAATAATTATAATATGTCCCTAGGGCTCCCATCACCTCTAGAGACACATGTTATAGTGAAATATGTTGAAATGGGTCTCAACTCATATAAATGATTATAATATGTCCCTAGGGGTCTTAGGACCCCTAGAGATATATGTTGTAATGAAATGTGTCAAAAGGGGTCATAGGTTATCTTATGACCCCTTTCAACCGACATAAATGATTATAATATGTCCCTAATGGTGCTAAGAATTGTAGAGACATATGTTGTAATGAGATGTGTCAAAAGAGGTCACATGTTATCCTATGAAACTTTTCAACCCATATAAATTATTATAATAGGTCCCTAGGGGTCTTGGGAGCCCTAGAGACATGTTATAATGAAATGTGTTGAAAGGGGTCATAGGTTATACTATGCCCACTTTTGACCCTTATAAATGATTATAATATGTCCCTAGGGGTCCTAGGACCTTAAAAGAGATATGTTGTCATGAAATATGTTGAAAGGGGTCATAGGGTACTCTATGACCCCTTTTGACTCATTCAAATACATGATATATTTTTAAAGTGGTCCTAAGACCCTTAAGAACATATGTTATCATTTAATGGGTCTAAATAGGTCATACAATAACATATGACCCTTTTCAACCCATTTAAACACATGATTGATGTCTCTAGGGGTCCTAGGACCCCTAAGAACATATATTGTCATATAATGTATTGAAAGGGGTCATGGGGTATTCTATGACCCCTTTCGACTCATATAAATGATTATAATATGTCTCTAGGAGTCGTAGTACCCCTAACAACATATGTTGTAATGAAATATGTCAAAAGGGGTCATAGATTATCCCATGACCCCTTTTGACCCATATAAATGATTATAATATATCCTTAGGGCTCCTAGGAATCCTAGAAACATATGTTGTAAGGAAAAGTGTTGAAAGGGGTGACAGGGTATCACATGACCCCTTTTGACCCATATAAATGATTATAATATGTCCCTAGGTTCTTAGGACCCCTAAAGACATATATTGTAATGAAATGTGTTAAAAGGGATCATAGGTTATACTATGACCCCCTTCAAACCATGGAAATGATTATAATATGTCCCTAGGGGTCCTATGACCCCTAGAGACATATGTTGTAATGAAATATGTTGAAAGAGCCTATGACCCCTTTTGACCCATATAAATGATTATAATATGTCCCTAGGGGTCCTAGGACCCCTAGAGACATATGTTGTAATGAAATGTGTTAAAAGGACCCATATAAATGATTATAATATGTCCCTAGGGGTCTTAGGACCTCTAGAGGCATATGTTGTCATTTAATGGGTCAAAACAGGTCATAGGTTACCCTATGACCATTTTAAACCCATTTTAACACATGATTTATGTCACTAGGGGTCCTAAGACCACTAAGAACATATATTGTCATATAATGTATTGAAAGGGGTCATGGGGTACTCTATGACCCCTTTCAACTCATTTGAACACATGATATATTTTCCTAGGGTTTCTAGGATCCCTATTAACATATTTTATCATTTAATGGGTCAAAAGGGGTCATAGGTAACCCTATGACCCCTTTTAGCCCATTCAAACACATGATATATGTTCCTAGGGGACCTAGGACCCCTAGGGACATACATGGTGTGTTATAATGGATAGAAAGGGGTCATAGGGCATGCCATGACACATTTCAACTTATTACATGAAAAAATATGTTCATATGGTTTAGGGACATACATGTTGTGTTCCAATGGGTTGAATTGGGTTAAATGATATCTTATGACCCCTTTCAACCTTTTACATGAAAAAATATGTTCTTGTGGGTCTGAAGACCTCTAGGGACAAGCATGTTGTGTTGAAATGGGTTGAAAGGGGTCATAGGATAACCTATGACCTATTTCAATCAAATACATGACAAATTATGTTTCTAGGGATGCTAGGGCCCCTAGGGACATATGTGTTGTGTTCTAATGGATAAAAAGGGGTAATTGGGTATCCTATGACCCCTAGGAACATACCTCTTATATTTCAATGGGTAGAAAGAGGTCATAGGGTATTTTATGACCTCTTTTAACACATTACACAAGAACATATGTTGCTAGGGTCCTAGGACCCTTATCATCATTTTTGTTGTGCTCTAATGGGTAAAATTTTGACCCATTACATGATAATATATGTTCTTAGGGGTCCTAATACCCTAGGGCCATACATATTGTCTTCCAATTGGTCAAAAGGGGTTATCAAATACCCTATGACCCCTTTTGGCCCATTGCATGACAACATATTTTCTAAATGTATGTTGTAATTCAATGGCTTGAAAGGGTCATAGGATACTCTATAAACCCTTTCGACCCATTGGAACACAACATATATGTCTATAAGGATCCTAAGACCCTTGGGAACATATGTGTCGAAAGGTGTCACAGGATACTCCATAACCCCTTTCTACCCATTGAAACAAAAGATATATGTCCCTAGGCATCCTTTGACCCTTAGGAAGATATGTTGTCATATAATGGGTCAAAATGGGTCATAGGGTATCCCATGACCCATTTTGACTCATTAGAACACATGTATGTCCCTAGTGAGACCCGTAGGAACATATATCATCATATTTTTTTGTTAACTTAGGTTACTACTACTACTACTACTACTACTAATAATAATAATAATAATAATAATAATAATAATAATAATAATAATAATAATAATAATAATAATATCTGATATATAATTAGGGTATCCCATGACCCATTTGGACTCATTGGAACACATGTATGTCCCTAGGGGGACCCCTAGGAACATACATCGCCATATAGTTTATTAACTTAGGTTAGTAATATATAATAATAATATATATGATATATAATTGATAATAATATATAATAAGTAATAAAAGCATGATCGTCTCTGCAACTTGCCGCTTGTTTGAATGATGTCAACCTTGAAGTTTGTTTGGTTTGTGTTTTGTAAGTCATGTGGTGTGCCCCGTGTCACTTGTACTATTTGTTTGGTTGCTGTGATTACTTCGTTTGCTTTTGTCCGTCACTTGGCTTGCATTTTATTATTTCATTATTTCATGTCCTTGTTGTGTTGTGCGATATTTTCCCTCAGCCTAGTTTTCTTGTGCTATGGGAGAGCTGAATTATGGCAGAGGGGAGGCTAGTAATTTGTAGGATGACATGGATAGGAGTACAACTAAGAAGGGCATTAGTAAAATTGTAGTCAGAATGTGGGTGATGTTGAAGGAAAGTTGTCTTACAAACAAGTGGTTGCTAAAAGTTGTCAGACCTTCTTAGTAGCCAGGTTGTTTAAGGGTGTCGTTCATAGACAAAATGTGGAACCAAAGTTGCAAGGATGAGAAGGAAGATGAGCAACAACCAATGGAGGTGGATTCTCCGACAGAAGCAATGCTGCCATTGGTGGAAGTGGAGGAGAGAATGGTAAGTCTCCTTCTCTCAGTCCTAAGGTTCTTTCTCTTTCCCCCAATGAGGACACGGTGTTTGCTATTTTGAATGAAAGGTCTAGGCTTAAAAAAATTTCCATTTTCTTTGTTTGTTTGGATAAAGAGGCCTTGCCTGCTAGGAATTTTTTTGATGATTGGCTTGCAATCGTTTGGGATAAGAATCTTGGTATTTATGTGACATCTTGTAGAATGATTCAGACGGGCTTGCTTGTTATTTTTTATAAAAACCATAACATGCAAGAAAGAGTTTTGGATAAAAGGTTTTGGAATGTTGGTAGGTCAATGTTCAGGGTCTACCCATGGTCTCCAACAGGTGATTTTGATAAGGTGGTTGCTAGGGCTCCACCAAATTGGGTGGAAATTAAGAACCTAAATGTGGAATTTTGGCCATTCATTTCACAAATTCTTAAGCTGTTAGGTTCTATTTTACAAGTTGAGCAATCTAGGGTTACCTTGCCTTACCTTAATGCTAGGGTTCTTTTGGCTTTGGCTTTGGATGTGGATTTTCCTGATAATATTTCTTTAGATTTTGAGGTAGAAAGGTTTTGTTGGGAGATTTCCCTATTGGGAAATTTAAATTCCTATTTTCATTGTAGACATAATGGGCATACTAAAAAGGATTGCCTGACTCTTTAGCCTTGTCATAAAGAAAAATTTAATATGGTCAATAATAAGAAGTCCTCTGGTTTACCAGTCAATGGTAAAAATAATGCAAGAAAATTCCCCAATAAGGATGTGGGTTCTGTTAACCAAGCTAAGGAGTTAGGTTGTTAATACTATTGACATTCCTATGAGCAATAGTTTTTATTCACTATCAAAACCCCCTTTTGAAGAAGAGTTTAATGTGGTGCTGGCTAGGGTTGGTGTTTCAAATATTATTTCTATGCCCATAGCTTTCCCCCTATCAAGAGGTCAATCTAAAATCCCCCAGGAATTCATCAATGTTCAACCAGATCTGAATGCTTAGAAATTAGCCCTCATATCTATTAAAGAAAGGGTAGTTAAAATTCAACAATAAAATAAGGAGATGCTTTCTTTGCCTTCAGCTCCTACTTCCTAACCTAGATCTTTAGCCCTAGAAGTCTCTAATTCAGAGGGTCAATTTAAAGGGGTTGTTAGGAAGAAGAGAAAGATTGTAGAAAGAAGCTCTAGTTCTTTAGGGGATAGAGGGAGGAGGAATCTTCCTGATTTTATTAATAAGTTATGTAAGAGCTCCAAAAATCCCCCTTAATTATTATAATGTGGCATATCCATAGTTGGAATGTTTGGGGATTAGAAATGCCAGATAGGAAATACCTTGTTAGAAGATGGTGCAATAAGTTGAAGGATAAGGATTTTATTTGTTTATAGGAAAGTAAGGTGGTTGGGTTTCAAGCCTATTCTATTTTGAATTTCCTTTAGGACAAGTCTATAGGCTTCCATTCCAATCATGAGAGAGGAAAGGGTGGGGTGGCTATTCTTATTCACCCTAAATGGGAAAGCTCTATTGTAAACCATGGGTGTTTTGAGTGTCAGAGGGTAATTTGGGTTATTGTCAAGCAAGGCGAAAGTGTCTTTGGTGTTTGTAATGTGTATGCTTCAAATAATTATAGAGAAAGAGTAGAGCTTTGGGAGTGGTGTTGTGTGCACTTGTCAAAAATCCAATGGGTAGTTATGGGGGATTTTAACATGGTGGAGCACAAAATTGACAAATCTAGAGGTTTGTCTCATTGTTGGAAAGGTAATGAAATGTGTTTTTGGTACAAATTCAAAAGAAAATTCAATTTGGTTGATCCCATGGAAAATATGTATGGAAAGTTTCAAGACATTTGGTTTACTTGGTGCAATCATTAGACAAGCAAGCAAAGGGTTTATTGTAGATTGGATAGGGTGTATGAGGATGGTTCCTTCGTTTCCTTCCTAGAACCAAATAGTCATGCTCCAGTCCAAGTTGTTCTAGCTTCTCTCTCTGACCATTCACCTATCCATACTTGCTATAGGATAAAAGCTTTTGGGAATTCTCCAATCTCTAAGAGGACTCATAGCTCTTTCAAGCTTAACTTTATGCTCCTCAAGGATCCTGATAATGTGGAGGCCATAGTCATGCTAACATAGATTCTTAGAATTAGTAACCCTTTGCTTGATCCTATTGATCTCTAGAACTTGAAGGTGGAGACATGGAAAAATCTTCTTCAAGTCATTGGTAAAAAGTTACCCATGGATAGGAACCAAGAGGAATCTTTGTGGTAGAACAAATTGATATGCACAGAAAAATAATTGCAAGGAATAAGATCAAATGAGGAACTAGAGATGCAACTAGCTAACATTGAGCACTATTTTAGTTGTATACAGAGGTACAAGATTCAAGGACAGAGGATTAGAGCAAGGATGAATTGGATTAATGAAGGGGATAAAGGTTTGGGGTACTTTTTTAACATTATCAAAGCTAAGCACAAAAGAGAGTTGATTAGTGATATTCTTGTAGGGGATAGAATTTCAAGTGGCCCTTAGGAGATTTAGTCTACTTTCTATAGTTTTTGCAGTAACTTATTCTCTTTAGAGATGACTCCTAATAGCATAATAGTGATGGAAGAATGCTTTAAACTCATTCCTCTCAAAGTTTTTGAGGAGGAACAAAATAATCTCAGTAAGGATATCTCAGTGGGGGAAATTGAAGCTGCTATTAATACCTTTGCTAATGGAAAGTCTCCTGGTTTGGATGGATTTCTAGCTAAGTTCTATAAGAAAAATAAAATTTGGATTTGCCTTGAGCTGTTGGTTTTTTATAAAGAAGCTTTTAAGAAGGAGTCATTAGGGGGTTCCATTAATAAAGGAGTTATTAAGCTACTGCCTAAAGTGGGGGATAAGTCTTTGGTTAAAAATTGGAGACCTATTACTTTATTAAATCTGTCTTATAAAATTCTTGCTAAAGTGCTTGCGAGAAAGATTGCTTTGTTGCTAAATAAGTTTGTTTCTCAGACACAAATAGGTTTTATCTAAGGGAGGTATATTCTAGAGAATCTTATCACTAGTTTGGAGGCCATGAATTGGGCTAAAGATGATGGGCAAGATGTAGCGATGATTCTTGTAGATTTTGAGAAAGCCTATGATAGGATTGAGTAGGGATTTGTTATTGGTATGCTTAAAGCATTTGGCTTTCTGGAAACATATTGCAATTGGATAAATGTTTTATTCAAGGATGCCAATACTATTATTGATGTGAATGGATGCTTGTTAGAACCTATTGTGCTAGAAAGGTCAATTAGGCAAGGGTGCTCGATTGCCCCTTTGCTTTTTGTCATTGCAATAGATGATTTGTTTTACATTATAAGGGAAAAGGAGTTTGGAACACTACTGAAAGGTATTTCCTTGCCTGATGGGGAGGTTTTTGTTAATGCTCAATTTACAGATGATACTTCTTTATTCTTAGGGATTTTAGAGGATAATTTTGAGAATGCTTTTAAAAGGATTAATTTCTTTTGTATGGCCTCTGGGTCCAAGATTTCACCTTCAAAGTCTAATGTGTTGGGTTGGTCTATTGATCCACCAGATTGGTTAGTTAGCAAGGGTTGGCACTGGTCTAGCCCTAAACAAGTTGTTAGATACTTGGGTATGCCCTTCTCAGTTGATCCAAATCTCAATAAGATGTGGGAATGGGTGTATGAAAAAATTAATAAGAAACACTTGAAATGGCAGAGCCATTCCTTGTCTTTTTCTGGTAGATTGCAAGTTGTGCAAAAAGTTCTTTCCTCTCATCATATTTTCTATGCCTCAACTTGGATATTTCTTAACTCCCATGTGAATATGTTAGAAAGAATTATGCGAGACTTTCTTTGGTTAGATGGAAAAGGGAGTAGGAAGATACATTGTGTTAAGTGGGAATGGTGTTGTCAATTAAGAAGTTAGGGAGGCTTGGGTTTGAAGGATCTTAAAGCCCAAGGAATGGCTCTAGCATCCAAATGGATGTTAAAAGCCCTTTGGGGAAATGAACCATGGAAAATCCTTATTAGAAATAACCTTTTGAAATCAGTCATTAGGAAAGGCAAGAATTGGAAGGATATTCTTGTGATTGATATTGTTTTTGGGGAGTTTAAGATGAGACTATTCAGGTCAAAAAGAATTTAGACCTTTTGGAAGGCTTGGATCTAGGTGAGGAAGTTTATACAAGAAAGAGAAGTAGCATGAAGACCTCCTTATTTCCTTGTAATGGATAGATCAATTTGGTGGGGGCTTTTATATAATAATAAAGCTTTGGCCCTTACTCAGAGTTGTTCTACCAAAGCTTGGAATTTGAAGGGGATTTCATTGATTCAAGATATCTTGATGGGTGGATAGTTAGGGGAGTGGGAGAAGTTATAAGGTAGATTTAATATACTTGATTCTAAGAAAAAGAATTACACATCGATTAAGAAAGCGATTAAGTTCAATAACCCCTGTGATATTATAGATTCAAATGCCTTTCTTGATAAAGCTAAATTGGATAATGGTGTTCTATTGAAAGATACTACTACTAAAGGGTTGCATTTGTGCATGAAGAATGATTCTTCTCACATTGCTAGAGTGATCTAGTGCTAAGGTCAAATTAAACCATTCTCTGATTAGTCTTTCTTTTTTGAATTTTTTTGGAAAGGTAAAGGTGAGCCTAAAAAGATTTGTTTTAAATGGTTGTTGTTGTTAAAAAAATTTAGTGATTGGTCAAATTCTTTGTTCTATTGGTCTATCCCCTATGTCTTGCAATTTGTGTAATGTGATTGAGTCCTTTGAACATTTATTTTTTGAATTTTTTTGTGCCCATAAGTTGTGGTCTATTTTTATTGTCTCCTCTTGTCTTTGGAACTATGTAGGTAGTATCACTTGGAGTGAAATTTTTGGTGGTTATGTAGAGAAATTTGATTCTAAGCTTAACACTTTTTGGTTTTCTCTTTCAAGCGAGATTTTATAGACTCTTTGGAAGGATAGGAACAAATAAATCTTTTAGGAGGAGAGAGGGTACTTACTGAGTTTAATTTTAAACTCACCCATTTTCACATTATGTCTTAGGTTGCTTTGGTGTTACATATCTCTAGGAGTGATTTCATGATCCTTGTGCGAGAAGGCAGCCTGCTAATCAATAAGGATAATGTGCATTCAGTTAATTATATTGATGAGTACTAGAGTTTATTAGCTCCTTCAGAGGCAACAGATTTGAACAATGCATGTAATGTGTTTCAAGAGTACAGTTCAGCCAGTCAGGAGGAGGCAACTATTGATGTGACTGAAAACCTTAATGAAGTTCTAGGGGCTCAGCCTAATCATGACAACCATAATGATGGCTAGAGCTAGTTTGTTTCATCAATTTAATTTTTGTTATGATAAATATGTAAAAAAGCTGTAATCAAGTGAATGTAAATGTAATATCTAATAGTGCTTTGATCTTTTAAGTTTTGATATCACCCCCCCAAAATTTTTGTAACTATATATTTAATTGGGGGTGTGATTTGTTGTTTTATCTTAGACACTTGGATATACTTGTAAATGTTTAAACTATCTTAATAAAATTTTTATAATAAGTAATAAATATATATAAAATGATTATATAATAAATTATTATTATTATTATTATTTAATACTATATAATAAATTATTATTATTATTTAATACTATATAATAAATTTTAGTAACTATATATAATAATTAGTCCCCCCCTAATTATGCTATAACTATATTATACTAGGACTTGATATAACTTAAAAATTGTCCCCTCTCCCTTTACATTTGAATTTGGCACCATAATTTGGGAACATAGATCAGGTATCCATTCTCAAATCAGATACCCATTCCCAAATTGGATACTCATTCTTAAATCAGATACCCATTCTCAAATTGGATACCCGATCAGGCAAGGTATTACATTTTTGGTTTGGTACTAGGATGGGTGGGAAAGAAGTCAAAGCACATTTTGAAATGCTTGTAGGCATTTCAAAACTACATGTTTTTCACATCGCCACTTTTTGGCACACCATGATCCTACACATAACCTATAAAAATAATAATAATAAGTCTAACTCCCTTTACAAGCTAAGAATTTCTAAAATAAATTAAGTGGCAAATGCTCCTTCATCTAGGCATAGCCATCCTCCTTGCACCAAAATTTTGAAAGTTCCTTGAAATACAACATACCTCATGGATGTGAGTAAATTTGTTTGTTTTTCTTATTAGAATGCTTTTTTTTTTTTAAAGAATAATTATATATTATTGTACTTACTATGGGCTAGTACTATTTATAAATATTATAATTTATGTAACCAGATTTATCTAATTCTTGTAAATATTTTAGACAAGTATATTATTGCTTTACATTTGCGAATTCATTTAGAAAGGAGTAATAAGAAATTCCAAGAATTGTGAGAGTATACAAAATATTATTATTTATTTATATAAAAAAGGTATGTAACATAATTTATCTAATCCTAATTCTAATAGTGATCATTATTTAGTTTTCAAAAGTCATTTATTCTTTTTACATACATTATATTTAATTAGCTCAGTAAAATTCATGTAATTCTAATATTGATAATTGTTTCTTATATTTGTTTAAATTTTTATTTGAATATTAAAAATTTTAGTATAATTAGTTATTAATTAGCAATTACAATTCTTATAGTGCCTTTGAATTCAATATTTATTAATTAGTAATCATAAATTTGTTTGAATGAATTAAAATATTTCTATTTCTTTTTTCTAAATATTATAATTTTTAGTACTTGGGTATGTGCAGGATCATGGTGTGCCAAAAAGTAGCGATGTGAAAAAAGTGGGGTTTGAATACATCTAAAAGCATTTCAAAATCTGCTCTGACTTTTTTCCACCCATCTTGATACAAAGGCTACAAATTTTGGGCCAAGCCTTTTTATATATCTGATCCGTAATCGAGTATCCAATTTCATATTGGATACTCGAAACCTGCAACATAGATTTTAAAAAAATCTGCGAGATATTTTGCATTGCATTTTCTTGAGTTTTATTGTTGTGCTCCATTTAGGTATTGGATTTCCGAACGGGTATTAGATAAAGGTAATTTTTTTTTGTATTTTTTTATGATTTGAATGAATATTATTATCAATTAGTTATTTTACATAAATTTTCTTAAAAATTAGGTTTTTTTAATAGAAATTGTTGAAATTTGGGTTGTTTTTAATAGAAATTATGTTTTGCAAATTAATAGGTATGGTTCACCCAAATGATGATACTGAGCCAAGAAACAATGTTCCTTGTAACCCTCCACCAAACGATCTAATACCCCCTCAAAACCATCCACCAAATGATCCCCTACCCCCTCAATACCCCCCTCAAATTAAAGATTTGATATTGAAAATGTCGCCAAACTAAGGGTTTTGCGAACCTCATATAACAATATACCCCCATTGGTTCCCATGTTATCCATGTTAAACACCATAGTGGATAATATTGAAACACTTACCAATGAACACAATGTTGCTCTTCATTGGCATGAGGAAATGCATACCATATTTGATGATGGGTTGGACTATGATGAGGTTACAACCCTAAATATAAGATATAGTTAACCTTTTTGTGAACCCAAAAATCGATAAAAAAGTAGAATGCACAAAGCCCAAATTATCAATTAAATGGTGCACAAATGAGACTATGCATGCAAACTTTTGGGATCATTGGTGGATGGTTTTTGACATCCCTCCAAACAACAATTTAGAGGTGCCATTCTATTTCATTAAAAAATTGTATGCTGAATTCGTGTTGCACCTCAAGGTGAACTATTGGACCATGAGGCCTAACATGGGTGTAGGAGGAGGAGCTCCTCAGAATAGACCCTTTGCCTAGTGGAAGAAAGATGACACTTTTGTCCCCAGTACTAATGTCTCCCCCCCTCCTCTAGTGCAACATCCTAATATCATTGCAAAGGCTAGCTCTAAGACTATTAGAGCCATCCACAGATTGAGTAGCCTATTGAAATCCCAGGCTAGGTTAATGTTGCCTCCCTGTGTTGATGATGCTAGTGCAAGTTCATCATTGACAAGCTCATCACATGTATCTGTGCCCCATACTCGCAAAATGTACAAGAATATATGTCTAGGTACCATTGGTGATCTTAATGAGTATTACCTTGTATTTGAGGAGGATACCAGATGCACGTACAGAGGCTACACACCCTGACGTGAGAGAGGAGGGGCATGTAGAAGCATGGAATCCTTCTATGTCAGTACATGTATACATTTTTTTTGTTACGACATATGCAATTTAAAGTTAATCTTTATAATAGAGTAATTTTAACCCATACTAACTTATTCATGTATGTGATCTTCATTTATGCTTAGTTGATGACTAAGGAGGAGATCAGATAGGTTGATAATGTCACACTCTCGACTATTTCATTCAGCCTTGAGACATCTACAGTACATTTTGTAGTGTTCTCATTGTTTTTCTATTTGATATTGGAGCATATATTGTTTCAAATCTTTCTTTTCTCTTGCAAGTATCACCTGTCAATGGGGGCAGAGTGCGGGGGGTGAGGCACAACCCATTGACAAGGGAAAGGCAATTAGGTGCTTTTAAAGTGATTAAATATTGATGAATTCTTGTAAAATGTTTTTGGTAATGACCTTTAATTATAATCTTTTATTGTACAAGGTGTGGCTATTGGTGATGAGTCTAGGCAGATTCAACATTGCAGACCGTCTAGCGTTTCCATTCACAGTGAAAGCCCCATTGTATGTATAAGTATCATTTATTTGTTATTTTTATTATTTTCATAAAAAAAAATTTAAAGTTGATTTTCATGATATTAGCAACTAGTATTTTGTATCTCATAGGAAACACCTAGTGCATAGGAGGCTAAACGCCAGAGTTTTGTATCTTTGATAATGCAGCCATTATATCCAGAGGAGGAGTCACAGAGGTAAGTTGTGGTTTGAATTCTCCATTATATGTTATAAATCTAATATGCTATGAATTATAATATTATAGTTTAAGTTGTAGATTTATTTGACTAACATACTTGAACATATATAGGCCACAATCAATGAGGTTCAAGCATTGTTGAGGACATATGAGAGGACTCCTAACCGATGCAAGAGGTCAATGAGAGGGGTATTTATGATGAAAGTTTAATACTATAAATATTCATTATAAAAACGAACATTATGAATTTAAGTAATTCAATTTTAGATACATAGAGTCATATAAATTTAGTAATCTAACTTTGGGTTTTCCTTTTTTGTTTATGTAGGAGGCATTCGATCCACATAGTACAGTGAAGAGGATGCATTTTGATCATCCACCAGCAACATAGGATACTATAGTTTTCATAAGATACATCATGAGAATTTTGAGATGGAATATGCAACATTGTATACAAAAACATTGATATTATACACATTTTGATGGCATGATCAGCCACATTTTGTATATGGATCTATGTATTTTGATATATATTTGCATAATTTGTCTATGGATACATGAAATTTGATATAAATATTTGTGTAATTTATCTACGGGTACATATATTTTGATATATATATTTTTATCTGTATAAACAATGATATACATATTGATTTAGTATAGTATTGTTCAATTTATCATGGATCATGTGTATTGTTCATGTATATGGAATATCATTTATTTTAATCATGTTTGTTATATTCGATTCAAATGCAATAATTTTTGAATAACATTTTAACAAACTTTATTATAAAAAATTGATGAAATTTTTAATTTTAAATGATATCATATATGTTTAATTTGAAATGATCTCTGCAATCCCTTAAGATGTCGCTATGGTTCACCCACATTAATGCACTTAGAGCACCTTGGATACTCTTTAGTCTGGGGTGGCCACGAATGACGGAGGCTCTCTGTGGCTAGAATACAAGTGTCACTAGGGTTTACCCACCCATCTGATGCTAAGGGCATTGCCGATTTGATTCCAAGATCAATGGTTTCAAAGTTACATCGTGATGCACCTATGAATTGAGGCAGACTACAAGTTTTGGGACCAAGTGAGATCGTTGTGCCAAACCCAAACAGAATGTGATCTCTCACAAATGAGATAGGTTATTGTAGGCCTTGGCATGACCATCCTATAACATTTAATATTTCACTGATAGCCCCCATGAGCTATGAGTTATGACCCTTAGAAAATTGACCATGAAACACACTTAGAGAACCTAGGAAACTCATTAGTATGGGGTGGCAAAAAATGATGGATGCTCTCAATGGCTAGAAAAAGGGTGTCACTAGGGTTTACCTACCCATTTGGGGATAATGGCACTGACAATTTTCTACCAAGATCAATTGTTTCAAAGTTATGTAGTGATGCACCTATGAATTGAGGCACACTGCAAGTTTTTACATTGAGTGAGATTGCTATGCCAAATCCAAATAAAAAGTGATCTCTTGAAAATGAGATAGGTTATTGTAGGCCTTAGTGTGAATGTCCTATAGCATTTTATGTTACATCAATAGCCCCCACGAGCTCCAAATTATGACCCTAGAAGATCAACCTTGAAAAGAACTCAAAGCACCTTGGAGATTCTTCAATACAAGGTGACCATGAATGATGGAGGCTATTAGTGTTTGGAAAAATGGTGTCACTAGGGTTCACCCACCCATCTAGAGCTAATGACATTGACAATTCAATACCAAGATTAGCATTTTTAAAGTTATGTAGTGATGCACCTATGAACTAAGGCACACTGTGAGTTTTGACATTGAGCGAGATCACTGTGCCAAATCTAAATGGAATGTGATCTCTAAAAAATAAGATAGGTTATTCGAGGCCTCAACATGACCATCTTGTAGCATTCAACATTTCATCGATAGCCCTCACGAGCTTTGAGTTATGACCTAGAAACACATGTAGAGTACCTTGGAGACTCTTCCGTACAGGGTGGCTATGAAAAATGGAGGCTATCCATGGTTGGAATAAGAGTATCACTAGGGTTAGTATTAAGTAAAAATATTATTTTTTACCTATCTCAAGTCTTTGGCAGGAGCCACAATGCAATTTTGGTGTTAGTATGTATTAAAATCATCATTTTTTAGGTCCCTCCACATAAATTGCATTAAGTAAAAACATCTTTGTTTCTTACATTAAATCAATAAGTTTATATTTTCAATATCTCAAGTATTTCATCATTATTTTATAAATACACAACTATAAAAAATGGCAGTGTCAAAAATCATAGTGTAAAAAAAAAAAAGATTTATCTTCATATAGCTCCTTATTTAGATTTTTATCTTCATGCATGACTACTGTTCATGATGTACCTACATTCCAATATCATAAAAAATATTAGTAACTTATTGTATTGAACAAGATAATCATTGGTTCACCAAATCATTATGAACAAAAGAACATAACAAGTAAATATACCTAGTCAAGTGTTCTTGTAGGATCCTCTCTCTATTTTAGGGTCTCCAATAGGGATTCATGATTAGCATTAGTAATAGTAAAAAGTTCTTTTACTTTTGGTCTTCATTGATGCTTCAACAACTTCACATTTGTTGCTATAATAAGATGTGAATATATCAGAATTGTTTTGTGCTTCTGATAGTCTTCAAATGCAAGAATTCCATTCCTTCTAAGAAAGCATATCCGCAACCATGTTCCAGCAACAAAAAATGAACTAGTAGGATATGTCAATCCATCATCATCTATGATCAGTTGTGCAAGCTTTTGTTTACCTCTTACACAATGTGCTAACCAATAATTTGATTTCTCATCATTCCCTTGTGGTACAACCAATGCAAAGCCATGCCTTGGCTAAAGAAGATCTAATAGATGGTTATGCTCAAGTGAAATTTCCATGTCATCATTTGTGATAGAGGGTATGACAGAAAATGGAGTAAGATATTATGGAGCCCATGTGTCCACCCACTCACTCAACTCACAGTGATCCCAATCATATTGAAAACAACTAGGACAAAAGTAAGCTAGCTTTCATGTCTAAATGGTCCATGTACTAGAATCAGAGCTATGAAATGAATACATTTTTTATGAGTCTCTAATTGTAGCACAATTTGATCTATCACTTATGGACCCTTCCTCAACCAATCAAAAGAACCTGCATACTACTAAATCAAGAGTCCCCTTTGTGATAATGCTAAACTACACCAATCAACAATGCTACAAGCATCAAGAAGCCCTGCTTCTGAAATCTTGAATTGCTCCTTAACTAGAGCTCTCTTCACACATGCCCCTGCTCCATCATGCTTCCCTTTCCCATGGCCAGACTCAAAAAACTCCAAATATGAGGTACTCCCCTCTCTACGTGCATCCTACACAACCAATAAAATATGTGACCATTCTTGAATTAACCTGTTCAATTGTTTGACCAAATGACATGTTTATCCATAGCAATGTCATGCTCCTGTAAGAAATCAAAAAAATTCTCGGAACAATGTTGCACAAACTCGTGAGAGGGAGATCTATCATCACTCATGTAAAAATGGTACTCTCTAATAATCTTTTGATTATCTTCTGCACTATCAGGAGCATGTCTATATGTTATGTGGAAAAAATAGCAATTTGAATGGAGTTGTAATACTGAGATTGTGTTTGATTTTGAGGCTGTAATGTGTAGTCCTCTGCAAAGTCAACAATTCATATAATAGTGCTTGTTGGTGTTTGAAAATGATGGGGGGTTTTCAATTATCCCCATGAGAATATGACATATCTAGGGGCAGCTAACTCCCATTCTCAACATATCATTTCAAACACAGGGCCAACTATAAGGCTTGACCCTTCTTCTACTTCAGGCTCTACTAAACCTAAGCGGCTAGACCTTAGATTCAAATGATGTCGCACCAATGCAAAAACATATCCTTGAATCTATTAAGCAGATGAAAACCCTTATTTCTCCTATTAACTCATGTAACAACATAGATCTACAGTAGAAAGTTGCAAATCTAGGAAATTCACAAGTTGAGTGAGGGTAGTCTATTCTAGCTCTTCAACATAAAATGTAAAGATGATTTGAATTTTGATTTGATTTTATGTGGCTGGGGAAAGTAGATGAAAATTAGGTATGAACAACAAACTTATGATCCTGTAACAGATTAGTGCCTCATCCATTGGGCAATTCATGAATCTCCCTCGTGCATTTTGGATATCTGATACTAATTCATATATTTAGATATATGATCTATCCATTCACCTTGTAAATAGACATCAATGTTCAACTTAAATCTCATTCTTACTTGATATCCTCCTCAATAAACCTGAAACCTTGTTGAATCTCTGAAGCATTTACACAATTCTTTGAATTATTAGCAACAATGAAACAACATACAACCTTAAAGGACTGCAACTATGACCTAGGCTCTTTTTTCCAAGACCATAAAACATCACAACTCACTGAGAATGGAGACAAGATTTAAAATGAAACTAAACACTTATTGTTCCTTGTATTGATTTCTTTGAAATAATACATAAAAAATGCATGAAATTGACTCATAAAGAACCTAATAAACCAGACTATACAATGAGAAAATACTGTCATACAAGAGAGAAAATGGCAGGAATGAGAAGCTGATGGGATGGGAAGGGGGTATCATAGCCAAAGAAAAAGCTTCATTGTCTAGAACCAACACATCCTAGATCTTCCATTCAGACTTCATCAATTCCAAGGCCAGTTTTGGTAACTATCTTCATTCCAGAGAAAACTTTCCAAAATTCCAATCCCTACAAAAGAGAAGAAGAAAGAATAAATATCAAGAGGGAAATTCTCAGATTGAATTTGCAACTAACAAGTGTCCCCTCTAAATTCCTTCCTAAGAAGATCAAAAGCCTCTCTCTACCTTCTCTCTGTAACTGAAAATCAAATCCCCATGATTCTGGCTCTTAGAAGCATAAAGATAGAATATCAAATATTTGGTAGAAAATATAATTGATTTATGATGTCACATTTGAACTTGAAGTAAAAAGTGAAAAATCAGTTATATGACCTTTAGAAGCCAAGAAAACATCATAGAATTGATTTTCTTTATTTTCACATTTCACCAAGCCTTCATATTTATCCTTTTACCAATTCTAATGATCCATGATGAAAACTGCTCATTCTACTGAGAATGCCCCAGATTTTACAAATTGGCTTATAGCTTAAAGTGGTAAGGACCTATGCAAAATCTAACTTCAAAAATGGTAAATGTGGATCTGCCGATTCCAGTGGTATATTGGAGTGCCCATTTTCAATAAAAAATGCTCAAGTTATGGCCTTTTGAAAATCATACCTCTGTTCATGGCTCCATGACATTATTATGCAAAAATTTAAACCTTTTCCAAAGTATAAACTATATTAAAGTTCAGACACTTATTTAAATGATCTCTTGACTGCACGTGAAACCAACCCTGAGAATATAAAAATGAATTTTATCTTTGAAATCATTCATTTTTCTCTGCCTTTTCAATTCGGGTCAAATTTGGTTGACCAACCTCGCCACGTGTCACCTTCTTGTTGGCTGCCTTGTTCCTCCATCACCTAGTCACTACCTAGTCAACACCTACCTTGTCATCGCCACATGGCACTCCATTATTGGTCAAAACTTGCATTTGCCTCATCAGTGCTATCAGGACCCATTACCACATGTCATCACCACATCAACCCTCGCCATGTTGCTATAGTAATTCTTGTGCATCTTTTGTTTGGTGACATAGTGACGACCACACAATTAGGACACGTGTCAACATCTGGTGACCTCTGAGATTTTCCCACCACATCATCGCTTAGTCATTTTATCTACTACCACTTGTCACTACCTGATTCACTGATGAAATTGTGCAGGTCCCACACTACTTTATCAACACCTCACTGGATTTTGAGGTTTTTTCAGTGGGTCGCTATGTCGCCATTGAAAAACCTCACCATTTTTTGATGGCGAGATAGCGAATCACCAAATTTTAGACTTCTCTGACAACCTATAAATGTTGACATCATCTTGCTTTGTGTGTTCAGGCGTTGAAAATTTATTCCTCGATTACCTCCAGCTGAGTAGGTCAAACCCACCTATGAGGCCTTGGATTTCAAAAGGTTGCTATCTTTTAGACATTATATATTATGAGTGCTTTAGTATTTAAAGATATAAAAAAGACCTCCCATATTGAATGTGGGATAATGGCCTTTAATGGCTTTTTGCCCCTTTTCTTCATTGTTGACTATTCCTTTTGCTCACGCAGGTTGCTTAGCTAGATCTGGTGGATGAAAAAATGTTGCTGAATATATTGTACTACACAAAGTGACTACCATGGTTGGGTGCAACAAGGATATTATGGATGGTCCAAGTCAAAGATTCAATGTTCCATAGAGTTGTTTTATTAGTCAATCCATACCAGGTCGCTGACCTGCATCCCCTTGAACGGACCAATTTTCCTACACTGTGTTTATTTTTTATTTCTACTTTGATGAAAGTGTTTGCCCAATTCAGTTTTGTGTATATATAGAGAGCATAACCAAAACTTTAGTATATCCACGCAGCTCAAAGCAAGCAATTAAAACTAGCAAATTTATATGTGGGCATTTGAGGCGATGAAGGGAATTATCGATGTTGGATTGATAGTGCCCAGCTATCCGAGATGCCCCATCTCTCTAGATCTGATGAAGGATCCTATCATTTTGTGCACAGGAATCACATACGATCGACAGAGCATTGAGATGTGGTTAGATGCTGGCAACAATGTCTGCCCCATCATGAATCAGATTCTTCATTCACAAGACACGATCCCAAATCACACCCTCCGTCTGGAGCCGCTCATTGTATTAGGTGTGAGATGCTCTTTTGTTATGTTGTGTCCTCTATTTTTTTTTGCATTGGCTTTGATGTTGACTATGTGTGTTTCTTTTTCTTGGTCTGTAGGTTTGGAGCTTTATCCTACATGTGGAGCTTACTAGGATGGTCTGCTATTCTCTTTATATGCCATGGCCCCTTTTTATGGTGTTAGAAACTCCTCCTCTACTTGCGAGATTTGTTCCTTGGATCTGCATGATTTTTGTTCCTTGCTTGGTGGCTCTTGCCTTTGGCGTGAATGCTAGTGTCTCCTTTTTGCTGCATGTTATTGTCTCAAAAAATGATTCTCCTTGATGCTTGGGTCCTGTTGCACGTTAATTTCATGTGCAGGTTTCCTTCTACTTGGCATGGAGTTCTTTTATAACTGGCCTTGCTTCAAATTCACTGGCATCCTTCTCTTTCAAACGTTTTCCTTTATGCCTTTATGCTGGCAACTTGTCCTTATTCAAATGCCTATTGCCTCTTCATTTTGCGTGGACTCTCTTCTTCAACGTGGGTCTATTGAGTGTATGGGTTTTTATAGCTGGTACATGGGCATCTTTGTCTTTATTCCTTCATACTACCCTCTGCTTCTTTCTTCATGGCGTAGGTGGGTTCTTAGCTTCTTTCCTAGATGCTTTCCTATTTGGGCATGAATCTATAGTGTCTCCTTCTTTGTTCTTGCAGGGTCTGCTCCATCGCTAGCATCTCCTTTTCAATGCCATGGATGCTCTTTGTTTTTATCTCCTTTATTGGCGCTGAATGTCTCAAATTTTTATTGCCTTTCCACTAGAACTTTACTAATGGTCTCTGCTTCTATATGCTGTAGCCTGCTCAAAGCTTCTATCTTTTTTAATTTTCTACGACTTTGTATGCATGTAATTTGGGCCTTCTATTCTTTTCTTTTGGCTTGTATCCTCTTTTTTATAAAGTATTGGTTTCCTTTGTAATAGATTGAATACTCTCACCCAATACGTCTACCATAGATGATGATGTAGTTTTATTAAGTCTTACTTATGAAAGATCTTCAGTTGCAAGCAGTTCAATTTCACCAATGTCTATTAAATCTGGCATCTCAATAGCAATAGGTCTGATAGAACCATTTGGCTTTTCTCTTAAAGATGCCTGTGGAGATTCTAAACAAGCAACTACTACATCCTTATTTTCTTGAAAAAATTATTCTAGAGTCTCAAAGGAGTTATCTTCTCTTTGTTGGTGTAACATTGATTCCAGAATGCACATAGCCTTCAACCACAACTATATGAGCAAATGAATTTCATGAGATTTGGTCAACCCTCAATGACTTCAAAGGAGGATATCTCTGTTATAGTCAACTATCTAGTTCTTCTTAAATATCAGTCTCCATTTGAAGCAACATCCTTCACATTTTATCAATTTGGAGAAAATAGTTAGATTCCAAAGTGGGTCTGACTAAAAAGTTTTTGTTTCTAAACAACTGATAGTCCAAACTAACCAACTAAGCCTCTCAAACTGATTAGAATCAAGTTCGACCACTGATTAATCAACTGAAAACCATTTTACCACTGATCTACAAACTGTCACTTTTTTGCTAATAGGGCCTGTCAGCTAGCTTTAAAAACTGACCCAAACATCTAACCGGGCTCTGAAATCTAACATGTTGATTCTCTGTTCCACATACTCCCATCTTGTCAAATTTCATCTCATGATGAATTTGAGGTCAAAAGATATTTGTTGTCAAAGTTGACCTCTCAGAACTGCTTGCAAGAAAACATGTCAGAAAACAATAAATTGCATTCGGAATTGGCTTCAAAAACTGGGCAAACTGACATGTGGGAAGACAAAAACTGGGGCATTGGTTCTCTGTCATGAAGATAATATGAATCTTGGATTTGGGCTCATGAAAAATAACAGGGCACAAATGCTGAGCGGTCAAAGCAAGCTACTTAGAATTTGCAGATTGGAACAATGACAAGATAACAATTTTTGCAAATGGAATTAGCCTGGAAAAGTGTGCAAATGGATTCATCAAGATGTAAAAATTGACACACTTAAAATATTATTAGAGGACAAAACAATGGTACAATCCATTCAGTCTATCCAACCACGGGTTTTGAGTTATGACATCATGAACAATGGTACCAAACAATTTGCATCTGCTGACACTAGTAAAAAGATAGAAATTCCATTTCGAATCGCGTTTGAAAATTGATCAAATGGATTCGTTATGAAATGAAACTTGAAACATAACAAGTCTCTAATGTCTAAAATGCAATGCAAAAGGAAAATTCACATTATGGTCAACTGGGTTAAAAATATAACACATCAAACAGGGCTTCCCAAAATTTTGAACATTGTGCTTTAGCATGAAAACAGTAAACTACCAACTTTGAGGGATTCAAAACCTACTCAAAGGGACTCAAAACGACTCAAAATATGAAACATAGGCTCTTGGATATGGATACTAGACACTCCCAAAGTGGTGAATCGCAAAATTTTTTTGGGTGCAAGATATTCAATTGCAAACATAGCCTCCTATCACTAGTTGACACAGGTAAAAATGCAGATTTGAAACTAGCTCAAAACGGGACTTCACGAAATAGCTCAAAATCTCAATTTAACATCATGAAACACTTAAACGAACTAAATGGAGGGTGTTAAAAACATTAAACACCTTAGGGGCCTCTAAGGGTAGCGAGGTACAATCTCATTTAAAAGCGTTTATAGGGCTCAATTTTCTCAAAAGTGCTCAAAATTTGGGCTACAATTTTGAGCGCCAATAGTGCCTATCTTCTACACTATCAGAGGCATGTCTATATGTTATGTGGACAAAAATAGTAATTTGAATGGAGTTGTAATGCTGAGATTGTGTCTCATTTTGAGGCTGCAATGTGTAGTTCTCTGCAAAGTCAACAATTCATATAATAGTGCCAATAGGAAAAGTCTCCTTACACATTCTAAATTGTTGATCTAACCACTGAGACTTGTGACTATGCCTTGCATACTTGTAGAAAAGATTTTTCTTAGCTACACTGATTTCTTTTGCAACCAATTCACATCTAGAGCCCTCACCCCCACTCTTCAATGTGTATTTCATCATTTCATATACCACTATTTTTTACTATTGTCCTCCCAAGATCTTGTTAACACCCCTCATTAAAACATGTGTCAAACTTGGACAAGCCACCACATTCTGAAAAATTCTCATTTAAGTAAGCATTTCTATAAAAGAAAAAACCATCAAGTCTACTACATAAAAATTGATCTAGCAAGTCTCTTGATGATTTTAGAAGCCCACTAGCACCACCCCAACATTTCTTTACTATGCAAAGTAGAACGGATGGAGCATAATAGTCCATGGTGTATAGAAAAATTGACATGATATTTGCAACATGTATTTTGAATTTTAAGTGGCATAGAATAAAATGGCTTCAAAGATTCAAAAGCCCTTTGTGATATATGCAATCTTGGATGACTCCCTAAATTCTTAGAACAACATAGTTTGACTTACCTCCAAATAATGTTTATGATGTGGTGTGTGGTCTTTGATGCAAATTCTCAACTTCAACACGTCTTTAGCATTGGGTGATACTCTTGAGGTGGAGTGCCAAAACTATATAATTTCTTTCTTTACATCATTAGATAGCTTCTTATCAAAGCATGGAAGTCTCCCACCAAAAGCTCATGTTTCATTTTGAAAAGGATCATGAATTCTCTCTCATCTACTAAGTGCTCTTCTCAAAGTAGTATGATTTAGGTTCAAGTCAATACAAGTTTGTCTCATATATCTACCCTTTCTCAAATGATCACTTACCAAAGAGGTTGCAATAACCCTTCGAGCAACTCTCTTATCCTTTTCCCTGCTATTTTTCTAAATGCTATTGAGAGCATTGAAAATATTCTTCATAATAATGACATTTCTTTCCAATTTTTTATTGACACAAATCTTCAATTTGGAAAACATAGGTCTCATCTTTTGCATCTTTAATAAGTGCATAAAAATTTGACATTGCTCCACCACTGTCTTGTTGTCAAAAAACATCTTATATAGTCTTGAAGCCCATAACCAAATGGTTCTTTGTGATTCTTTTCCTTCCAAATTGGTAATAATTCTTTCATCAATTTCAATTATCCATTTTGATGTTCTAGAACCTTCATGTTGATTATAATTAGGAGATATGTAATGTTCCTGTGCATTTTCATTTTCGACATGGTCAATCATGCAATTTACATTATGAACTAGTAAATTTTCATTCTCCAAATTTTTACTCTATAAATTTTCAATCCTGACATTATCATTATCACTTGATACATTTTCATTCCCCAACTGTACATATTCATTATCTGACTCTATAATTTCACCTTTGATCAATACATCGTCAACTTGATTCACATTTAACATACCTTGTCTCTTCCTTCGGTGTTTTACCTTGTCCCTTTCCTTATATGCTATAATGTCTTCATTTGATACCTTCCTTTTGCATTTAGCTTTTTGATGACCACTACTCCCCATTCAGACAACAATATTGGACACCTAATCATACATTATAGTAATATTTTTGATCGTATGGCCCCAAGAAATCATTTTTCTTCAAACTTGTGAAAATGGACTCCAAAAAACGTGATTATTAGGTCTATAGTGACATAATATTTTAGAAAAAGTATGACAATATTTCATGTACTTGATCCCATATTAGGTATTCGATCCAAGATCAGATACCTGATACAATATCATTTACTCAATATGGATGCCCAAATTTTGGAGGGAAGTCAAAATTTGGCAAGTGTGGGCAATGTGAAGAAAACTGTAAATTATTATATATTAGCATTTTATTAAATATAATATATTAATATATGACTATTATTAAATATAATATAGTAATATATATATAATAATAATTATTAAATATAATATAGTAATATATATGATTATTATTATATAGTCATATATTATGATTATTATTATATTTAATATATAGTCATATATTTTAATTATGTCCCTAGGGTCGTATGGACCTATTTGACTTAATCGAATGTGTTGAGAGGGGTCATAGGTCCTTTCGATGGATTTCATGACAACATATGTCCTTAGGACCCCTAGGGACCTATTTGGTTTGATCAAATGGGTCGAAAGGCCACTTCAATGCATTTCATTAGAACATATGTCCCTAGGGGTCCCATGACCCCTCGAGACCTATTTGGTTTGATCGAATGGGATGAAAGGGGTCATAGGTTATCCCATGACCCATTTCGATGCATTTCATGACAACATATGTCCCTAGGGGTCCTAAGACCCCTAGAGACCTATTTGGTTTGATCAAATGGGTTGAAAGGGGTCATAGGATAACCTATAACCCCTTTCAATTCATTTCATGACAACATATGTCCCTAGGGGTCCTAGGACCCCTAGGGACCTATTTGGTTTGATCATATGGGTTGAAAGGGGTGATAGGATAACCTATGACCCCTTTCGATGCATTTCATGACAACATATGTCCTTAAGGGTATTAGAACCCCTATGGAACTATTTGGTTTGATCAAATACATCAAAAGGGGTCATAGGATAACCTATCATCCCTTTCGATGCATTTCATGACAACATATGTCCCTATGGGTCCTAGGACCCCAAGGAACCTATTTGGTTTCATTGAATGGGTTAAAAGGGGTCACAAGATAACCTATGACCCCTTTAGAGGCATTTCATGACAACATATGTCCCTAGGGACCTATTTAGTTTGATCGAATGGGTTGAAAGGGGTCACCCCTTTCGATGCATTTCATGACAAAATATGTCCCTAGGGATCATAGGATAACCTATGACCCATTTCGCTGCATTTAATGACAACATATGTCCCTAGGGGTCCTAGGACCCCTAGGGACCTATTTGGTTTGATTGAATGGGTCAAAACGGGTCATAAGATAACCTATGACCCGTTTTGATGCATTTTATGACAACATATGTCCCTAGGGGTCCTAGGACCCCTAGGGACCTATTTGGTTTGATCAAATGGGTTGAAAGGGGTCATAGGATAATGTATGACCCCTTTCGACATATTTCATTACAACATATATCCCTAGCGGTCCTAGGGCCTTTAGGGACCTATTTAGTTTGATTGAATGCATCGAAAGGGGTCATAAGATAACTTATGACCCCTTTTAATGAATTTCATGATAATATTATATTTAATAATAATTTAATACTATATATTTTAATATAATAATAATATATTACTAGATTATATAATAATAATCATATATATTACTATATTATATTTAATTATAATAATCATATATTACTCTATTATATTTAATAATAATAGTCATATATATTACTATATATAATAATAATATAATAATAATAATAGTCAATAATTATAATGATGTCCACACTTCCCAAATTTTGGGTTCCCTCCAAAATTTGGGTTATGAATCTTTGGGAAAAATTTTGGCTGCCACTTTTCAGATACTCAATTTCACATTAGGTACCTGATCTAGTATCAGGTACTTGATTTGAAATTAGGTATCCGATTAGGCTTGGTATTTACCAAACATATTTGGTCAACTCAGAAAACATGTTTGAGACAGGTTTCAATGACATTCATACTTTGAGTAGCCATCTAACAATATTTTTTTCATCAAAATTCAATGAAATGAAAAGTATTTTTTATGACACTTAAGATTTCATCGATATAATTGCTGTCAAATTTTAAGTTCGATAAATATTTATTAGTTAATTTTTAATGAAGATGTTTGTAAATTGTTGATTGACATATTGATTGAAAAATAGTTATAACTTTTAAATGATATAACATTTTTGAAATCCAAAAGTTGTGGAACATTCAATGCTTTGCCTAGTATAAGAAAAAATAAAATAAAATAAATTTTGTAAAGTTTTCAATTAGTTAAGGTGGTGAGACATGAAAATTTTCTATTTTGGAAAAGTTATAGTAGAAAATTCATATTTAATTATTTATTTAGAGTAAAATACCCAAAAATATGTATCACATCCGGGCATGAGTCTAATTTTTTTTAAATCTATAATTATATTAAAAAATATTATCATTTGATTTTGATTAAGGTGGTCATACATACACTTACTTTTTTATTTTTACCCTGAAATTTTTGTAGCACTACATTAAAATCCAAAATTTTGATAAATCAAATATTTTTTTCTCCAGATAAGGCCTAGTAGTTTAGGAATTGCATTCAATTTCCTATAGATTCTTTTCTTACAAATTTTTGATATAAAGCCCATAGCTACTTGAAAATTACGTGTAAAGTTAACATAACCTTGATTTGTTGGTTTTTCATTGCCACTTAAAGCCATAGTTTGGTTGACCATGATTTTGCACATACCTAGTTACGTTTCTTAAATGATTAAATTATATTATCAAATTTATACAGAACAACATTTTGATTTTGTTTTTAAGCTTTTAATATTTTATTATAAAATTTTTAAAAATATTATATTATAAAAGTAATTAGATTTTTTTAAAATTATGATAGCATTGTATTATAGTACAAAAAATATTATTGTTCCAACTATTATATTTAATATTTTAATTACACTAAGAGGCATTCTTGTTGGAATTCTTTTAGAATAACTGGAGGGTGGTGAATCAGTTATTCAAGGTCCAGATGTAAAAATAAAACTTTTCACAATTCAGTGAACCCATAAAACTTTCTTGACCATGCATACATTCATTGTGTGTTAACCAAAATTGATATGTTGCTGTTCAATCAACATGCATAAATGTAAAGCATAAAACATAACATATCCATTAGCACATTTGACACAATAATTTAACATAGAAACCCAATTTGGGAAAAACCACCAATAACATGCTACTCCTTTTTCATTCTTCTAAAGTGATGCAATGTTAAAGGCCAACTCTATTAAAGGTTACAACACACATTGTTAAATGTGACCCAGTTAAGAGATTTCAATCACCCTATTAAAAGTGAGCCTTGTTAGAGGACTTTAGGTTATTCACTTAGAATGCCACCCTATTAAAGGATTTTCCATTGATTGTTGAGTCAACCTTACTCCAAAGGATTTACCCTAGGCTGATATAATTGTTAGAAAATAGCAGTAGAGCTTTGATTTGATACAACTTACAACCTTTCTTGTAGATTATAGATCACTATTCAGTCCTCAGCTCTACTTGGCTTCCAATCTTTGCAACTCTGATAGTTTTTTCACCCTTTAGGCATTCATTCTCTTTAAGACTTCTTGCTTAGTATGCCATTGCAAACTTCTTCTCTTGAGTCACTTGATGAAGCAAACCCCTTTCCTTCTCCTTGTCAAATTTTTGCATCAAAACTCTCTAACTTCTTTGCTTCATGACCAAACATCCCTACATATACGAAATTAAGACCCTTTTCCCACTCATTATCCATCACAAAAATTAGGGTTTTTGATAGATTAGTTAGGATACGATGTATCTACCCCATATCTTGTCTTTTTTAGAAACTTCTTCTAAAATCCATTTGAATTCGCCTTCAAAATGGTTTACATAAGATTTTGTGCCACTAGCTCATCAATCTTATCTTCCTCCTAATTTACAAGTTCCAAGAAAATAAACTTGTTAGCTTTTACTTGGTGAATCTTCAATCTTCTCATAATGTAGCAGCTCAGCATTATCAATTTACTAATGCTTGACACATATTGTGTTACTCATCATCTACTATAAAATCACTCGACATCAACTAGATTTTACTAGTGCTCGACATCAACTGAATTTTAATCGGCATCAACTATCATGCTCAACATCTACTAACTTACTCGACATCCACTAGAAATCATTTTTACTTGGCTCCAATTGACTTTTTGCTCGGCTTGCACTAACTTTTCTCAGCACCTACTATCAGCTTGGTCAAGCTTGGCAAATGAACTTTGTTCAACCTTATTGTTCTAAACTTTCTAAGTGTAGCTAGTCATTTTCTAACCTCAAGTAGATCATCAATACAATATGTTATCACTATCTTAATTGATCCTTGCATTTCAATACATAATCATAACTCAACCTTTCCTCTAGGTACTTTTGTTACATCTTTTTGATTAAATCCTCCTTATCAATCAACTAAGTGATTGTGCTTGAAACATATAAGAAATTGTCTTACCAACATGTAGTGGGTTTGACATCAGTGACAAAACAATGATTGAAACACATAGTCTTCTTCAACAATCTTTCTACTCAAATGATCTTTCCAATCATATATCAATAATCTCCCTCTTTGGCATTGATGGCAAACCAAATTGATCAACTAGTCAAACAAATGAACATCTTGTTCCATCAAACTAACTAGGTTAAAATGGTAAGGCAATACCAAAAAGAAAACTTGTGATTGAAACTTCTTTCTCTATCATTTGCTCCTCTTTTGATTAGGTTATAAAATAAAACTCCCTCTTTTTGTTTTTTTTTTCCGATCCTTCCTCTGATTGTGTTCTTTCTGCTTTCTTCCTCTTTCTTTCTTACCAAACCAATCAGTAATGTACTTTCTCCCTCGATCAATTTAATGTACTTTCTCCCTCTTTGACAAAAATGCCAAAGACATATACTCAACACTTGGCATCTTTGATATATGCAGACATAGGCTTTTGCAGGCTCTTCAATTTTCTTCCTTTGTCACCTTGCTTGTGATTAATTTGTAATTCTAGCTCTGTAATTACTTTAGGCAATTCCTAAAGTAAGATGCACTGCATCAATTTGTATGAAATGAATGTCATCTTATTTGATGCACGGTCTTCAATTTTCTCCCTCTATCTTTTACATAGCCTTTGATAGGGGTATCACCCCTAGTTTACCTCTTAGATACTCATAAGAATCCTTAGGTAATGCTTTGGTGAAGATATCAACACTTTTCTCCTTTGTGTTAATATATTCCATCTTCACCTCTTTTTTTTGAACTAATTCTCTTACATAATGATACTTTATTGCAATGTCCTTTGTCTTTGTATGCATTACATGATTCTTTGATATATTTATAGCACTTGCATTATCACAATAAAGTGTCACTGGTTCTATGATTTCCTCCTTCATTCCCTTAAGTAGTTGTTTGGTCCATACAATGTTTGTGGAGTTAATAGCAATAGAAACATACTTTGCTTCAACAGTAGATTGGGAAGTACAACTTTGCTTCTTGCTAGTCCATGTAACAAGTCTTCTACCTAAGAAGAATGCTTCTCCATTGGTGTTCTTTTTGTCATAAATATTTCTAACCCAATTAGCATCAGTGTAGACTTTCAATTCAAAATTTTCATTCTTCTTATAGTATAAACCATACTCTTATGTTCCTTTCAAGTATCTCATTATCCTTTTCACAGCCATCAAGTGATTTTCTCTAGGATTAGCAGAGAATCTTGCAACTATCGATATAGCTAATGCAATATCAAGCCTACTGTGTACTACATATTACAATTTTTCAATCATAGATCTATATAATGTTTGATTGACGTCAGCTGAATCATCATTCTTTGATAGCTTGAGTGCTATCACCATAGGTGTACTTACTAGTTTTGAATCCTCTAGTCCAAATTTGTTAAATATCTCTTTGACATATTTTGACTGAGTGATATATACACTATATTTCATTTGATATATTTGTAATCCCAAAAAGAATTTAATCTCACCAAATATTGACATTTCAAACTCTTGCTTCATCTCATTTGTAAAATCTTTACACAAAGCATCTTATTCTCCAAATATTATGTCATCAACAAATATTTTAGATAATAGTATACCTTTTTCTTTATCTGTCTTCATGTACAAATTTTTGCTATCATCTGTCCTTTCAAATCCAATCTTAACAAGATAAGTATGAAGTCTCTCATACCATGCTCTTGGTGTTTGTTTCAATCGATATAGGGATTTGTGTAGTCTACATACCACGTTCTTATTATTTTTATCAACAAAACCATTTGGCTATTCTATGTATACTTCTTCTAATATGCCATTTAAAAATGTAGACTTAACATCCTTTGGTAAACTTTGAAACCTTTATATGTAGCATAAGCAAGCAGAATTCTCACTCCTTCCATTCTTGCAACAGGAGAAAATGTTTCACCATAGTCAATTCCTTCTTCTTGTGCACACCCTTTGCAAACTAGTCTTGCTTTGTTTCTGTTGGAGTTCTTTTTGGCAAAGAACATACCAAGTAGATCTAAACCTGATACCAAGAGACAAAGACTAGGAACATGCCTAAGGACGAGCTAAGTCCTATATTTAGCAAGGCTAAATCTTAGTTCTAGGCCAATTAACAGAGTCATATCGGGACTCACTTCACTTTAGGCTCTGCAAAGCCAAGGTGGGCATACCTAAGGGATTTGTCTAATTTATCTTGATACTTCATTACAAGACTACCCTCTATAGCAGATATGGTCAATATTCTTCTTCAATTTGCTGGTAAATCTCCTGATCACAGTAGCTAATCATAACCAAGGAAAGTAACCACAAATAAGCCATGACCTACACTTACAGTTCTTCAAAACATAAAATGGGAAAATAATATTCATTTTGATTTGATTTCTCAGCATAATCAGATATGCAACAGCAAAGAACATGCATCCTTCAAGCTGACCAGTCCCTTATCCATTGGGCACTAACTGAATCTTCACATACAGATGGATACCTAAAACATACTCATATATTTAGGTATATGGTCTATCTGCTTGTCTTGCAAACAGGCATCAATATTCATTAAAACTCTTGTACTTATGGTGATATCCTCTTGGTGTAACCTGCAATCCTATCAGTACAAACAAGCATTTACTCGGAGCTTTGTTCCAACAGAAAATCTATTCTGATATACAACCTTAAGGGGATGTAACTGGGTTCAAACTCTTAGTTCTTAAACATAGAACATTGCAAATAACAACAGCAGGAGATAAGAATCATAATGAAACTAAAAGATGAGGCTCTTTGTATTAATTTTATTGAAAAGAATACAACATCTGCATAAGAAAACTCAAAAGATACACATAGAATGACTGTGTAATACGAATGCCTCAAAAGGAATACAATATGTTGTTCATAACAAGAAGAATCACTGAGAAAAATGGTATCACAGATCTGAGAGAACTCAAGATTGGAACCATGAATTGGTCCTTCAGTTACAAAAAACTGGAACCCTTACAAATGAAAAAAGAAAGAAAGATATAGCAAGAAATGAATTCTCGGATCTGATATGTAATTGCCAGGTGTCCACTTGAAATCCAATCCTCTGTAACTGAAAAACCTCTTTCTTCTTTCATCCCTTCTGATCTGATTTTGTTTCATCATTAATCTATAACAAACTTGCAAAATATCCTTGCCTAATGATGAAAACCCTTTACTTGCCAAAAAATCTGATTGCCCCATGAAAAAGCCAGTGAAAATGAGTTTTTACTGAGTAAATCAGAACAAATTCAACCCTAACTGCATTTCCATTGCCTTCTACAGATATCCAGGTCATTATCTTGACAAAAAACAAATCTGAACTTCTTGGTATGAATATGGTTGCACTTTAAGTACCTAATAGAAAACCTCGTGTAGCTCAAACTGACTGATACCTGTACAAAAATCGACTCCAGATTTGGAAAGTTTGTCTTCTCTCGATTCTGGCGATATATAACACTTCATATTTTGGTTACCGAAAGTGCCTGAGATTGCCATTTGAAAATGTCCCCTCTGGCTATAAAATGCTTAGGTCTACAACTCATATTTAAAATTTCAAAAAATTTAAAATACTCTAAAGTCCAAACTTTAGAATATATCCTTTATTTGATTTCAAAAGCCTGAATGTGACTTCAAAAAATGGGAAATAATAAAAATTATTATTTTTTTTTGCCTTCATATTTCCCTCTCCTTCCATTCGGGTCAACCAGCTTCTGCCACGTGGCGCCCTTTGATTTACTCATGCTATGTCGCAATGGTAACTAGTGAGCAACTTTTGGTTGGCGAGTTAGCGACACCCACTCGATCAAGACACGTGTCACCATCTCCTTCCTCGGTCTATTTCCTGCCACCTCATCACGTCGATTAGTTTGTTTAAAATATTGCTTTGTCATGCTGATGTCAGCACCTTTTGGGTCGGATTGGGGGTCAACAACATGCGTTTGCCTTCACAAAAGGCCTTTTGTCTCAAGACAAGTTAAACAGGAGGCGTTGGAGTATTTGAACAACTGAATACTCCCCACCATAGTACATGTGGGACAAAATTTTTTAAAACCCTTTCTCTGATCAGCGTGGTCAATGAAACTACCGTCTTCACCTTAGCGTGATCTCAACTGATGTGTGGGTGATCTCTTTTACTGGAGTGGATTTCTCTGGACTGTCGCAAGGTTCTTCTTGCTATTTGAGTACATGGTCAATTGATACGTTGACTGAGATTTTTATAATTTGCAACAGTGTAAACTCTGGCTATTTTGCAAATGTCCTGCCAGCATGGTCTTCAGTCGGTGGACATCACCGGTCAACTATTTTGCTTCTCCTGCCGTTATCTCCCTCTAGCGGCAGACCTGACCTTGCAATCCCAAATGACCAATCCTGTATGGCAGAGCACGCACTATAATAATTGGGAGTAGTCCATGGCTTATTGGTCTGCTGGCTCTCCTCCTCCCACCCACCTTCTCGGTCTTTTGGTCGGCTTACAGATCAAGCTTTTTCGCTAAAACCACAGTGATCAAGTCTTCGCAATCTCTGCCTTCGTTGCATCCAACTGATATGCGTACTGTTGCTTGTTTTAATTAGCTTTCTTGCCTCTTAAAACTGCGGCCTCTTCCTTTACCTTGTCTTCATGCATTGATTGCTCAATGCGTGAGCTACTCTCTTTATTGGCGTGGAGGCTCCTTTCATGTCATTTAACTAGCATTCTCATATTTGAAGCGGTTTGGGATGTTTATTGGCTTTGAAGGCATCTTTTGCACTTTCAACATACTGGCTATTTCTTCCAAGTTTGCCACTACCTTTGTTGTTGTCATGATAGCATGGGATGACTCTCTAATTCCTATGGTCTGTTACTTCAAAATCTTTGACTCCCTTGCACTTGTTATTTCCTATTTCACTTTCAACGTGGTGGGTACTCCTTCAAACTTTTGTTGGAGGCTTAATTTTTTTATGTGTCTACGTCTATTTTAATAAGCCTCTTTTTCATGTGGGTGTCTCTGCTTCTTATACTGCAGACGTCAACAAAAGACTAATGCCTTCCCCTATCCTTTGATGCAAACTATCACTCTCTTTTATATGTTCTAGTGCAGCAGTGATATTTTGAAGGAGTCTCAGCATTGCGAATTCCAATCGTGCAAACAAACTTCATGGTAAACTTGTTGAAAAAGTACCTCGATGATGCTATGAAAAGACTAAACAGTCTCATTATATGACTTAGTGACATACTATACTTGACATAATCTTTATTGCAAAAATTAGCCCATACCCTCTACAAATGCAAAGATTTCGAATTGTGCCAACTAAGGTAGTGTGATAATTAATATCATTATAATCCATCTTTAAAACATCTTTGATTTGCACATAATCATCATTAATCTGATGGAATCAGTCGGGCCCCAAAATGGGTCCGGCTAAAAAAAATTTCATTTCCAGACAATTGAACTACAAAACTGGTCCATTGACCCTCTGATGCTGATTAGAAATCAATTTGATCACAAAATCACCATTAAAAACTTATTTTGAATCACCTCTGTACCATTGTCAATTTGATGTCAGGAGGTCTGTTGACTACCTTTGAAAACTGATTCAGACAACTGACCGGGCTCTGAAAACTAGCACATTGAATTTTTGTTCCGCACACTCTCAGTTTGTCGAATCTCGTCTCATGAAAAATTTGGGGTCAAAAGATATTCGTTGTCAAAGTTGCCTTCTCAAATTTACCTGCAAGAAAACACGTCAGAAAACAACAAACAAGGTTTGGATTTGGCTTGGAAAATTGGGTAAATGAGCACATGGGGAAACAAAAACTGGGACACTCATTCTCTGTCATGAAGACATTATGAAAATGCGATTTGGGCTCATGAAAAATCATGGGGCACAAATGGTGAGCGTTCAAAGTGGGCTACTCAGAATTTTGCAACTGGACATGCTGACAGAAAACAATTTTTTGTGAATGGAATTGACCTGGAAAAGTGTGCATATGGATTCGTCAAGTTCTAAAAACTGGCACACTTGTAGTATTTTCAGTGGAAAATATAGGGGAACAAACTGTCTGATCTTGCCAATCACAGATTTCAATATATAACCTTACGAACAGGGGTACTGATAAATTTGCAAGTGCTGACACCAGTAAAAAGTCATAAATTGTGTTTGGAATTGCTTTTGAAAACTAATCAAATGGATTCATCAGGACTTAAAAATTTAAACATAGGAAGTCTCTGACCCTTGGAACACAATGCAAAAAGAATTTTTTCATTTGGGTCAACTGGGTCAAAGATATGATTGGTCGAACAGGGCTTCCCAGAATTGTGAACAACTAGTTAAATGCACAAAACAGTAAATGACCAACTTTGGGGGGTGCAAAACCTAGTCAAACGGATTCAAAATGACTTGAAAACTGAAACATAGGTTCTCTATTATGGACACTAAAAATCCCCAAAGTTCTAGGTTGTGAAACATTTTTGGGTAAAAGATATTCAAATGCAAACTGGGCCTCTAATCGCTATTTGACACTTGGGCAGAATTGCAAATTTTGACACTACCTCAAAATGGGACTTCACAGAATGATTCGAGATGGAAAAATAACATTGTGGATCACATGCATATGTCAAATGAAAGGTGTTAAGCCACTCAAACACCATCTAGGCCTCAAACTGATAATTGGCTACATATGCATAAAAGGAACTTTAGGGCATGATTTTCTCAAAATTTTCTAAATGTGACTGAAAATAGACCATGCAATTTTCAGTCCCAACAGTTTCTTATCACTTCACCATTCTCATCTAACTTGTTTCTAAATACCCACTTTGTGCCAATCACATTCTTATCTTCTAGTCTAGGAACTAGACTCCAAGTCTTGTTCTTTTCTATCTACTAAATTTCCTCTTCCATGGCCTTGTACCAGTCATCATCTTCCAATGCATCTCTCACTATCTTAGGTTCCTTCATGTTTAACAATATGATTCACTTCTCAACCTATTTCTTGTCATTGGCCTTGCATCTTTGTCTCCAATGATTTGATCTACAAGGTGGTGTCTTTTGACATATTTGGATAGTCTAGGCTTAGTTCTTGTAGTTGCATTCTTTCTCTCAGCTTCAGTATCACTATTCACATCTTTGTCAGGTGTTTTAGTAACTCTTTCATGTGTGCTACTCTCAAAGTCAAATTACACATTTTTCTTATTCTACAACTTGACATCTGAATGCAACTCGACATTCACAAGATGTGACTCAGCAATTGTTGAGACTTGTTGTTGGCTTGCTACATTATTTGTAGCATCTTCTTCAACAAAAATTCATTCATAATAGTATACAAAAAGCTTTTATTCTTTTGGTTCTTTTGTAGATTCAGCCTCATGTGCTTCTACAAACTCATCAAAATTCACATTTCATGTTCCATAATTTTGTTAGTGTTAGTATTTAAACACTTGTAAGCTTTACTTCTTATGGAGTAACTAAGGAATATACCTTCTTTTCTCTTTGCATCAAACTTTCCACTCCTAACATCTTTAAGAATATAGCACTTGCTTTCAAATACTTTTAAATATTTCATATTATGTGGATGAACATATCATAATTCAAAAGGTGTTGAGTGAGTACCTTTCTTGACTTGCACATAGTTCAAGGTGTATACAACAATACTTACAACTTCTCTCTAGTACTTTAGAGCAACATTCTTCTCCATCATGAGTGTCTTGGCACAATCTATTATAGAACTATTTCTTCTTTTAACAATTCTATTCTGTGGAGGGGTCTTAGGTGCAATTTTTTGTCTCTTGATTCCTTTGTCATTGCAGAATATATCAAATTCATGTGAAGTGAATTCACCTCCTTTGTCTGATCTCAAATATTTCCAATTCTTACCTGTTTCTTTTTCAACTCTTGCCAAGTACCATTTGAACATTTGAAAAGCACCTAATTTTGTTTTAGAAACATGGCTATCATCATCCTAGAGTAATCATCAACAAACAACATTATATACTTATCTCCTTTATAGATTTGCACTTTAATAGGTCCACACAAGTTAGTATGAACAATTTCAAGTATTTTCTTAGAGGTATAAGCTTTACTTTTAAAGCTTGACTTTGTCATCTTGCCTAGCTGACATTGTTTGCACATTATGTTTTCTAGTTTCTTCAACTTAGACAATCCTCTAACTCTTTTCATGTTACTAATACTAATCAGATTATCAAAGTTGGCATGACATAATCTCTTGTGCCAAAGCCATACATCATCAAATTTTGCAATAAGACAAGTAACATCTTCTATGTCCAAATAGAATAGATTACTTCTAGTTTGATCACCTTTTCCAATCAAGTTTCCATTTGTATCATATATCTTGGCTGATTTATTTTCAAACTCAACTTTGCACTCCAAATTATTCAATTGTGACATACTTAACAAGTTATAATTCAATCCTTCAACATAATAAGAATTGTCACATGAAATCTTGTTTGTGAGTTTGATAGACCCTTTTCCTTTTCACAATTCAATGAATCCATAAAACTTTCTTGACCACACATGCATTCATTGTGTGTTAACCAAAATTGATATGTTATTGTTAAATCAATATGCAAAAATGTAAAGTGTAAAACACAACATATCCATCAACACATTTGACACAATGATTTAACATGGAAACCCAATTTGGGAAAAACCACTAGTAACATGCTACTCCTTTTTCACTCTTTTGAAGTGATGCCTAGTTAAAAGCCAACCCTGTTAAAGGTTACAACACACACTCTTAAATGTGACCCAGTTAAGAGATTTTAATCACCCTATTAAAAGTGAGCCTTGTTAGAGGACTTTAGGCCATTCACTTGGAATGCCACCCTATTAAAATATTTTCCAGTGACTGTTAAGTCAACCTTACTCCAAAGAATTTACCCTAGGCTGATACAATTGTTAGAAAGTAATAGTAGAACTTTGATCTAATACAACTTACAATATTTCTTGAAGATTACAGATCACTACTTTGTCCTCAATTCTACTTGGCTTCCAATATTTGCAGCTTTGACAGCTTGTTCACCCTTCAAGCATTCATTCTCTTTAAGCCTTCTTGCTTAGTACACCATTGCGGACTTATTTTCTTGAGTCACTTGATGAAGTAGATCCCTTTCCTTCTCCTTATTAGATTTTTGCATAAAAACTCTCTAACTTCTTTACTTCATGACCAGACATCCCTATATATAAGAAATTAGAACACTTTTCCCACTTATTATGCATCACCAAAATTAGGGTTTTTGATAGATTATGTAGGATACAATGTATCTACCCCATGTCTTGTCTTTTCTAGAAACTTCTTCTAGAATCAATTTGAATTCATCTCCAAAATAGTTTACATAAGATTCTATGCCACCAGCTCATCAATCTTATCTTTCTCCCAACCTACAAGTTCCATGAAAACAAATTTGTTGGCTTTTACTTAGCAAATTTTTGATCTTGTCATAATGCAGCAGCTCGGCATTATCAATTTGCTGATGCTCGACACATACTATGTTACTCGACATCTATTGTAAAATCCATCAACTTGATTTTACTGGTGCTCGACATCAACTAAATTTTACTCGACATCAACTATCTTGCTCAACATCTACTAACTTACTTGACATCCACTAGAAATTCCTTTCACTTGGCTCCAACTGACTTTTTTCTCAGCTTGCATTAACTTTTCTTGGCACCTATGATCAACTTGATCAAGCTTGGCAAATGAACATTGTTCAACCTTATTCTTCTGAACTTTTTAAGTGTAGCCAATCATTTTGTAACATCAAGTAGATCATCAATACATTATGTTATCACTGTCTTAACTGATTCTTACACTTCAATACATAATCATAACTCAACCTTTCCTCTAGGTACTTTTGTTACATCTTGTTGATCAAATCCTCCTTATCAATCAACTAAGTGATAGTTCTTGAAATATATAAGAAATTGTCTTACCAACATATAGCAGGTTTGACATCAGTGACAAAATAATGATTAAAAGACACAATATTCTTCAACAATCTATCTACTCAAATGATCTTTTCAATCATATATCAACAATTCTATATAATGACAACATAAATGTCCAACAGATGAATATGCCAATATTCCTTGTCAATAAAAAAGAAAAGGGAGCAGTTACAAACTTCTAAATTAAATATTAAATTATAAAATAATAAAATAAAAAAGAATTCCTAAAATAATAGCTGGCCAAAATAATAGGAAGCCAAATGGAGGCCGAAATAATGGGCCCAAAAAATATGCTCTGAAAACATAGGGCTTGAAAAAATAGGGCCGAAATAATTTCAACATGTTTTATTTTTTTGTTAAATATAATTTTACATGCACATTCATGCTTATATTTTGTGGGGAGTGAGGGAATTTGAGACAAATTTGTGAAATGTGAAGAGATGTCCATTGGGGGATATGAGGAGCCTTTCACAAGTTTTAAAACAAAGCTCCTCATTTCATTTTTATTTTAAGTTTTTGTAGGAAGGAAGAGGTGGAGATTATTGGAGGATTAGATTTGAGTTTTTGAATAGGAGTAGATTGAAGTTTTGAAGTAATTTTTTTGTAGTTGAGATTTCTATTTTTTATTTAGATTTTCATTTAGATGTAGATGTAGATGTAGATGTGGATTCAAAATTAGTTATAATATTTTACTTTGATTTAGATTTCAATTTTAATTAGTTTCATTTATATTTAGATTTCTATTCAAATTTTTTTAGGCTTGCATTTAATAGTTTGGTCTTGCATATTTGATTTAGATATAGATTTGCATTCAAAATCTATTTGAGTTATATATATTTTATAATACTTTTCATTTACAAGTTTAAAAGTGCATGTTTCAAATTAGTTATAGATTTTCATGTTTCATGTTAATTTTAGATTTGCATATTTCAAAATAGTTTTGGTTTGCATGTTTTAGATTTGAATGTTTCATAATAGTTTTACATTTGCACGTTTCAAAGTATTTATATTTTTGTGTTTCAAAGTATAATTTTATCATTAATGTAGATGACAATGCCACCATATCAATACAATTTTTATTTTATTAAAGTTAATAATTTATTTAAAGTAGATAAATCATATATTTAGTATACATTTTATCCTTGTTAAACTATAAAATAGAAAAACATTTTCGAAATAATAGTTGGCTAAAATAATATAAAGCCAAATTGATGCCAAAATAATAGGGCCCGAAAAAGGGTCCAAAAAACAGGACTTGAAAAAATAAGGCTGAAAAAATAGAACCCAAAAAATAGGGTTGAAATAATTTCATTAAATTTTTAAATATAAAACATTTTCTATTTGTTAAATATATTTTTGCATGCACATTCATGCTTATTTTTTGTGGGGAGTGGGGGAATTTGAAACAATTTGTGGAATGTCAAAAGACATCTATGGGGGGATATGAGGAGTCTCTCATAGGTTATAAAATAAATGCTCCTCATTTCATTTTCATTTTTTATTTTTACAGGGTGGAAGAGGTGGAGATTATTGGAGTAGATTAGAGTTCTTGAAGAGGAGTAGATTAAAGTTTTGGAGTAATTGTTTGCATGCAAGATTTCTATTTCTATTTTTAATTTTTAATTTAGTTTTGTATTTAGATTTAGATTTGGATATGTATTTAGATTTAAATGTAGATTTAGTTTCAAAATTAGTTATGATTCTCCTTTTATTTACATTTCAATTTCAATAAGATTCATATAGTTTAGCCTTGCATGTTTGATTTAGATTCAATATTCAAATTGATTCAAAATCTATTTGATTTAGATATTTGATAATGCATTTCTTTGCACATTTTTAATTTGCATGTTTCAATTTAGTTTTGCATTTGCATATTTCAAAATGCTTTTGGTTTACATGTTTTAGATTTGTATGTTTCATAATAGTTTTATATTTGCATGTTTCAAAATATTTATATTTTTCATATTTCATAATTAAATTTTATCATTAATGTGGATGGCAAGGTCGCCTTATCAATAAGATTTGTATTTTATTTAAGTTAATGATTAATTTAAAATAAATGAATCATATATTTAGTTTGTATTTTTTCCTTATTTAATTAGATTACGTATGCGTTTTATTTAAATATTTTTCATAGTATATATAGATTTTTATTAATATTAATGTTTGTAATGTTTGAAAAGTGCAAGGCAATGCCACCATATTTCAAATAGTACAGTCTAACTATTTCATTTGAAATAGTTTTGATTTTTATTTATGTTATTTTGAACATGATTCATTTGAAAGAATTTATGTTAATTATTAATACTTTTTTATTCTGATTGATGTTGATGTTTGTCTATAAGTTTGCAAGTTACCATTTGAGTTATAGATGCCTCAAATAGAGAATCAAACATTATTTGATACTAGCCTGACTACTTCAATGATCTCAAATGATTTATTTGAGACTGAGTTTGACAAATGACTACAAATAATTAAAGAGGCATGCACAACTATAATTAAAGTTGTGGAGAATGCAATATTTCCAATTCACTATGTTGAGGGAATGGAAGGAATGCCTATAAAAGATGCATAAAAATTCCTATGTGATACATCTACAAAAGTGGATGGGTTTCCCTCAATGATGAAAGAAGTCTTTGACAATCATTGTTCAAATAAAGGTCACAAAAGAATCCTAATCATTGAAGAAAGTGACATTAATTTACACCATTACAAAGTTTTTTTTTTTTGTATATACTTCATTCTTGTCTTTGGTTTTAGAATTTTACTTCTAATTAGTTGTATTGGCAGTTTTGTTTCCCCATGTTCTATGTAACTTTCATGAAGAAGAGAGCAAGAAAAAATAAATTTATTGTTGTACAAAACATTTCTTCAATGGATGTGGCTACTAAATATGTTAATTAAGAAAGAAAATCATAAGTCTAAATAGATGTGCTTAAGGATAGGCATATTTATTGGTTATAATTCTTAATCATTGCAATAAAAATTGCATTAGCATTATTAAAAATTCAACAATATATAATATTCTCACATCATCATGGAGAAATAATTTCCATAAAATTGATTCTTTTATATTCTTTCACACTTTTTACATCATCTAAATAGTTGTGTTGGGACTTATAATTTCCCTTTCATGAATTAATTTTTTTTGACTATTCGAGTTGTTTGTCTAACATATATCCCAAATTTGACCATAGTTGTACTCCAAATACTCCAACACTACACCTAAATCTCATACTTCCCTTAACCATATCCCTTATTTTAGTGTAACATTTAATCAATTATTAACCCTAACCATAAAATCGAGTGTCATATAAATGAAATTGTAAACCTTGGATCCTAACTCTAACTCTTACTCTATATATGACTTTACTAAGCATTTAGTAAATTAAATAGCTTAACCTAACCTTATATGTACTAGTAACTAGAAATCATATTATATTTTTATAAGTGGGAATAAATAAATAAATAAATAAATAAATAAATAAATATATATATATATATATATATATATATATATATATATATATATATATATATATATATATATAAAGAGAGAGAGAGAGAGAGAGAGAGAGAGAGAGAGAGAGAGATAAGGGGGTGTATCTAGATATTAGAGAGAGGGATTATGGGGCCTATCTAGAGTTTAGAGAGAGAGGGAGTATTTAGATAAGGGAGATATTACTAGGTGAAGTTAGAGAAGAGAGAGAGAGAGAGGGAGGGATTACATTAATAACTTGTATATTTTTAACTAGACACATCCCAAAAATGTGAAATATCTATGTGCTCCCCCTAGAAATGATTTAAAACTAATTTAAAATCAAAACTTATTTTTTTCAAAGTGTGTAGAATGGAGTCTAGTTTCTTAAAAACTAAGTTGTTGCAAAATTTGATAAATAAGCTAAAATCTACAGCCCAATTAGTACATGTTGGTTTTTAACAAAGAATGGACATACATTCAAAAGAAATTATAGATGAAAGGCTTGAAATAGTTCAAATTAATAAAATAATTATATGGTTATATAGCTAACATAGAGACCTATAATGTCATGTAACCTGATCTTATCGATGCTCAACCACAAGGAATCTTGAAGGAGCACACACAAGAAAAATCAATCATTTTTTGTATGCTTGTAGCAAAACACATCTTAGACCAATTTATAGACTCCTAACCTTTGGGTTGGATCTCCAAGGAAAAACCAAGCCTTAGGCTTGGTTTAATGCAAAGCTTTGAATAGTGCATATTTGCTAAAGTGCATGCATGCTCTAATGTGCACATGCTATTTAAAGCTTTTTGAATTTGGGTCTGAATAGTGCATAGAGAGGGAGGAAGAGACACAAAGCAAGATCAAGAGAGAGAGAGAGGGGGGATGGTTGTGTGTGTGAGTGAGAGATAGAGATAAATTAGGGGATGGGAGAGGGGAGAGAGAGAGTAGGGGATGGGAGAGAGAGAAAGTGAGAGATAGTAGGGGTGGCAGAGAGAGTACAAGATGGGGGAGAGAGGAAGTGTGAGAGAGAGAGTAGGGGTGGAGAAGAGAGAGTACGAGATGGAAGAGAGAGATTGAGAGTAGTGCATGGGAGAGAGTGTCAGAGGGAGTAGGGGTGGTAGAGAGAGAAAGTAGGGGATGGGAGAGGGGAGAGAGAGTATGGGATGAGGGAGAGAGAGTAGAGAAGGAGAGAGTGAGAGAGAGATAGTAGGTAGTGGAAGAGGGAGTGGGTGAGGGAGAGAGAAGGGGAATCCGAGTATGTGTGAGAGATCTAAAGATTAGGGGATGAGAGAGGAGAGAGAGGGGGGATGGGAGTGTGTGATGTGCGTAAAAGAGAGAGAGTAGGGGATGGGAGAGAGAGAGAGTAGGTGATGGGAGAGGGAGAGAGAGGGGGGAATGATAATGTGTGTAAGAGAGAGAGTAGGGTATGGGAGAGAGAGGAAGTGAGAGAGAGAGTAGGGGTGGTAGAGAGAGAGTACAAGATGGGAGAGAGATATTGAGAGTAGGGTATGGGGAGAGAGAGTACAGGATGGGAGAGAGATTGAGAGTAGGGGATGGTATGGGGGAGAGAGAGAGAGTAGGTGGTGGGAGACAGAGTGGGAGAGGGAGAGCAAGAGAGAGGAGGATGGGAGTGCATGTGTGTGAAAGAGAGAGAGTAGGGAATGGAAGAGGGGGGAGAGAGAGTAGCTCGAGAGAGAGTAAGGGATGGGAGAGAGAGAGTAGGCAGTGGGAGAGGGAGTGGAAGAGGGAGAGAGAGGGGGGATGGAAATGTGTGTAAGAGAGAGAGAGATTAGGGGATGGGAGAGAGTGTGAAAGTGTGAGAGAGAGTAGGGAGTGGTAGAGAGAGAGTGAGAGTAAGAGAGTGAGAGTGAGAGTGAGAGAGAGTAGGTGGTGGAAGTGGGAGTGGGAGAGGGAGAGAAAGTGAGAGATAGAGTAGGGGATGGAAGAGGAGAGAGAGTAGGGTATGGGGAGAGAGAGTACAGGATGGGAGAGAGATTGAGAGTAGGGGATGGTATGGGGGAGAGAGAGAGAGTAGGTGGTGGGAGAAAAAGTGGGAGAGGGAGAGCAAGAGAGAGGAGGATGGGAGTGCATGTGTGTGAAAGAGAGAGAGTAGGGAATGGAAGAGGGGGGAGAGAGAGTAGCTCGAGAGAGAGTAAGGGATGGGAGAGAGAGAGTAGGCAGTGGGAGAGGGAGTGGAAGAGGGAGAGAGAGGGGGGATGGAAATGTGTGTAAGAGAGAGAGAGATTAGGGGATGGGAGAGAGTGTGAAAGTGTGAGAGAGAGTAGGGAGTGGTAGAGAGAGAGTGAGAGTAAGAGAGTGAGAGTGAGAGTGAGAGAGAGTAGGTGGTGGAAGTGGGAGTGGAAGAGGGAGAGAAAGTGAGAGATAGAGTAGGGGATGGAAGAGGAGAGAGAGGGGGGATGGGTGTATGTGTGAAAGAGAGAGAGTAGTGAATGGGAGAGGGGAGAGAGAGATAGAGAGAGTAGGGGATGGGAGAGAAAGAGAGTAGGTAGTGGGAGAGGGAGAGAGAGGGGGATGGGAGTATGTGTAAGAGAGAGTAGGGGATGGGATGGGAGAGAGTGTGAGAGTGTGAGAGAGAGAGTAGGGGTGGAAAAGAGAGTGAGAGTAGGGGATGGGAGAGAGAGATTAGATAGGGAGAGAGTGAGAGTGAGAGATAGTAGGTGGTGGGAGAGGGAGTGGGAGGGAGAGGGGGGATGGGAGTGTGCGTAAGAGATCTAGAGAGTAGGGGATGGGAGAGTAGAGAGAGAGGGGGGGATGAGAGTGTTTATCTGTGAAAGAGAGAGTTTAGGGGATGGAAGAGGGGAGAAAGAGAGAGTAGGGGATGGGGGAGAGAGAGTAGGCAGTGGGAGAGGGAGTGGGAGAGGGAGAGAGAGAGGGGGAATGGGAATGTGTGTAAGAGAGATAGAGCAGGAGATGGGAGAGAGTGTGAGAGTGTGAGAGAGAGTAGGGGTGATAGAGAGAGCTTGTACAAGATGGGAGAGAGAGAGAATGAGAGTAGGGGATGGGAGAGAGTGAGAATAGGGGATGGGAGAGAGAGAGTAGAGAGGGAGAGAGAGTACTTGAGATATAGATAGATAGTAGATGGTGGGAGAGGGAGTGGGAGAGGGAGAGAGAGATGGGATGGGAGTGTGTGTGACCAATCTAAAGAGTAGGGGATGGGAGAGGGGAGAGAGAGGGGGGACGGGAGTGTGTGTGTCTATGAAAGAGAGAGAGTAAGGGATGGGGGAGAGACAGTAGGCAATAGGAGAGGGCATGGGAGAGGGAGAGAGAGGGGGAATGAGAATGTGTGTAAGAGAGAGAGAGTAGGGGATGGGAGAGAGTGTGAGAGTGTGAGAGAGAGTAGGGGGTTGCAAAGAGAGCTCATATATTATGGGAGAGTGTGAGAGAGAGTAGGGGATGGGGGAGAGAGAGTGAGAGTAAGGGATGGGAGAGAGAGAGAGTAGAGAGGGAGAGAGAGAACTTCAGAGAGAGATAGTAGATGGTGGGAGAGGGAGTGGGAGAGGGAGAGAGGGAGGGGGGATGGGAGTGTGTGTGATAGATCTAGAGAGTAGGGGATGAGAGAGAAGAAAGAGAGGGGGGATGAGAGTGTGTGTGTTTGTGAAAGAGAGAGAGTAGAGGATGGGAGAGGGGAGAGAGAGAGTAGGGGATAGGGAAGAGAGAGTAGACAGTGGGAGAGCAAGTGGGAGAGGGAGAGAGAGAGGGCGAATGGGAATGTGTGTAAGAGAGAGAGTAGGGGATGGAAGAGAGTGTGAGAGTGTGAGAGAGAGTAGGGGGTAGCAGAGAGAGAGTACGGAATGGAAGAGAGAGTGAGATTAGGGGATGGGAGAAAGTGTGAGAGAGAGTAGGGGATGGGAGAGAGAGTAAGAGTAGGGGATGGGAGAGAGAGTAGAGAGGGAGAGAGATAGTGAGAAAGAGAGAGAGAGAGAGAGAGAGAGAGAGAGAGAGAGAGAGAGAGAGATAGTAGGTGGTGGGAGAGGGAGTGGGAGAGGGGGAGAGAGAGAGAGAGGGGATGGGAGTGTGTGTGAGAGATCTAGAGAGTAGGGGATGGGAGAGGAGAGAGAGGGGGGATGGGAGTGTGTACCTATAAAAGAGAGTTTAGGGGATGGGAGAGGGGAGAGAGAGAGTAGCCTGAGAGAGAGAGAGAGTGGATGGGAGAGAGAGACTAGGTGATGGGAGAGGGAGTGGGAGGGGGGATGGGAGTGTGTGTAAGAGAGAGAGTAGGGGATGAGAGAGAGTGTGAGAGAGTGAGAGAGAGTAGGGGGTGGCAAAGAGAGAGAACGAGATGGGAGAGAGAGTAGGAAGATGGGAGAGATAATGAGAGTAGGGGATGGGAGAGTGAGAGTGAGAGAGAGAGATAGTAGGTAGTGGGAGAGGGAGTGGGACAGCGAGAGAGAGGGGGGATGGGAGTGTGTGTAAGTGAGAGAGTAAGGGATGAGAGAGAGTGAGAGAGAGTGAGAGAGAGAATGGGATGGGAGAGAGTGAGTAAGAGTAGGGAATGGGAGAGAGTGTGAGAGAGAGTAGGGGGATGGGAGAGAGAGTGAGAGTAGGGGATGGGAGAGAGAGTAGATAGGGGGAGAGAGAGAGAGAGTAGGTATTGGGAGAGGGAGAGGGAGAGTGAGAGAGAGTGGGGATGGGAGTTTGTGTGAGAGATCTAGAGAGTAGGGGATGGGAGAGGAGAGAGGGTGAGAGAGAGTAGGCAGTTGGAGAGGGAGAGAGAGAGTAGGTGGTGGGAAAGTGAGAGAAAGAGAGAGAGTAGGGGATGGGAGGGGGGAGAGAGAGTAGGGAGAGAGAGAGTAAGGGATGTGAGAGGGGAGAGAGAGAGAGAGACTAGGGGATGGGAGAGAGAGTAGACTGAGAGAGAGAGGGGGGATGGGAGTGTGTGAGATAGAGAGAGTAGGGGATGGGAGAGGAGAGAGGGTTAGAGAGAGTAAGTTGTGGGAGAAGGAGAGAGAGAGTAGGGGATCGAAAAGGAGAGAGTAGGGGATGGAAGAGGAGAGAGAGAGAGAGAGAGAGAGAGAGAGAGAGAGAGAGAGAGAGAGAGTAGAAGATGGGAGAGGATAGAGAGTGAGAGAGTAGGGGATGGGAGGGAGAGAGTGAGAGAGTAGGTGATGGGAGAGGGAGTAGGAGAGGGAGAGAGAGAGTAGGGGATGGGAGAGGAGAGAGAGTAGGGAGAGAGAGAGAGTGGGGGATGATGGGATAGGGAGAGATGAGTTTTGACATAGTGTGCACACACTATAGTGTGCATGCATTATGTCAAATCACCCAAAAATGGTCACAAAGCAAGTTTGGGTCCCATTTCATCCATTCTCTACTTTTTGTCTATTGTGCATTCTGTTGTTCCGACAAAAAATATGAGTTTCAAGCCGTCGAAAGTTGGAAAACACTATTTGAAGACTTTTTGAAGCTAGCAAACACCAAATTCAATCATTGGATATGCTATTTGAAGGCTTTTTGAATATTATTTCTATAGAAAAGGTTAGTGCTATCCTTTTTAAATATTGTTTGTTGATATATAGATAAAAATTTGATAATAATTTGACAAGTTGTTTAATATATACTGAATTCATTGAAATTTGTATGTTTGAATGAAATGTTATTTTGAAATGGTTAGAAATTTCGCAAATTGTTTGATATATATTGTGTATTCATTGAAATAATTGTAATTTTTATATATATTTGAATAATTTGTAATTTACACATTGTAAGTAATTCAAATGTTTGAATAATTTGACATGTAGAAATCATCATCATGCCAAGGAAGAAACCAAAAACTCAAACAAATGAAGATAGGGAGAGAGAATTGGCAATTAAAAGAGATAAAATGAAACTACTATGTGAACAAAGAAAATTGCAAAGCAATAATGAAGAATTGACTTTCGAAGAGGATCAAGAACGATTGATACAAAGAAACAAAGAGGAAGAATTGAAAAGACAAAGAGAATGAATGAGACTGTTACGCTCAAGAAGACAATTGAATTGTGAAGCTACACCATCTTCCAATGTTGGAGTCATATCATCCTCTCATGTTGAAGAGACACTAATTTGTAGATTTGATAATGTACACACTCCATCATGTCATGTTGAAGGCACGACATCAACATATCAAGTAGGTGATATTCCATCTTTTGCATCTTATTGCCAAGGCACATCATCTTAAGTTCAAGGTACGTAATACACTCAACCTTATGTTGATGGTCAAAATGTTGAGGGAATGGAAGACATTATAACACCTTCTAGAATTCATTTTAGAAGATCAAAATATTTGATTGATATTGATACCAACATTTTGAAATCAATGTCTGACAAGATTAGCAAGTGTACTTGTCAAAGAAAAGTTAATTGTATGTGGAGATTATTCTTTGAAGAATTAAATATTACAGGTCAATGCCAATTATTTGTTGAAATGATGAGGAATTTGAAATTTAGGCCTATCATGAAGATTCTTGGGCTAAGAATGATGGATGATTCAAATGAAATCTAATGAGTGCTTATGATAAAGTGGGTTCTAAATCACACACCAAAGATAGTAATATCACAAGATGAGTGTTTACATCAACAATAGTAAGTACCCAAATGAAGAAAGCTCGATTCATGAGAAAGACGAGAAAAATATTGAAAATTGGTAGAGGTACTCTAAAGAGAGCCATGCTAAGGCATGAGAGATTGGAAGATCCAACAAAAAATGAGTGATGAACATTTAGCAATAGACTACCATGAAAAGATAAAGAAATTAGTGAAGCTTTGAGATCATTGATTGAATTTTTTTAGAAAAATAACACACGTGTTTACCCTAATCAAAGAGATGTTGTAAGGAGGATTGGTAGCCAAAATCGCGACCCACATGCAAAACATTTTTTAGATTCAACTCAGACACAATTTTTTGCAAAATTTATTCGTATGTATCCTCAAATTAAAATAACTCAAAGATTTTTAAAATGGGTAAACCTTTTTATGTTAAGATAAATCACACACACACAACTTGTTGTAGGATACATATTGAATTTTTTAACTATTTTGATGTTTTTAGGCATATATGTGGGTTTTTGCATTCTAAGTTTGTTTTGCAGGATTGTGACATGAATGAGCTACCAAGATCTTCAAGGGAATTCATATCCAACCTTTTATGTGAAATAGAGGATGGCCAACAATTTTACAAGACATCATGCTTGGATGGTAGATGCTTTGTCAACAACACTCATCATAAGATAAGCACTCTATTGCTTTATCAACAACACAATCATCACCTACAGAACACATCAGAGAAATATGGCAATGTAAGTCTTCTAAAAACTTGCCACACACCTCTAGTGGCACCTATTTTGACATATTTGCTAACTACAAATAGTTGTAGTGACATATCTGGCCCTACCATTCTTTAGGAGGCAGCTTAGTCGTAGATTAGGGGAATAGATTAGGCACCAATATGAACATCTTAGATTTTACCTCTTGGATAATAATACTATGCACTGGAGTTAAAGTTTAACATCTAACTTATTCTGTTATTTGTTTTCCCCTTATTTTCTCTAGCCTGGTATTGTTCTCAGCCTCTGTCATTCATAATTACACTTCTGCTAACATTTTATTCACTCAATGGGCATGTCCTCCAGGCACTATCCTTCACCCCAAATAGAATAGGGGTATGAAAAATTTGTAGCATATACTTAAATGTTTGAAGAGTTTTTCCCCATACAATAACTTTGGTGCAGTAATGTTTTTCAAATAGAACTTAACTGATGATTTTGATTGCAAAAAATTGAAAAATTGTTACAGGAGGTTTGAATGTTGTGTGGAGAGATTAAGAAACCTAAACTAAGCATTATTGCCATGCAAGTGGGTGCACAATAATTTTCTCATTGGGTGGTGCTGAAAATAAAATTAGTTGGATGCATTAAAGGGTCCTCATGAAACATAAAACTTCTATCTGACAACTGCAATGTCCTAGATCCCATATTCATCCAAAATTACCACACATAAAGCTTCCATTTGAGGAGGTTGGGAAAGGTCAATGAATTTTCCAAGTAGCAAGAGATCCTATAGACCACATAGGTGTATAGAAAACACCAAGATCCACATATAATATACAAGGTTGCATGGGGACGGGGGTACTTGGGGTACTTAGGGCACGGGTATGAGTATGGGTATGGTGACAACTATCTTTTATAATAGGGGATGGGATTACTTGGGTATGTCAAACTTTATTTTTAATTATACTTTTATATTTATAGAAAACCTGAATTTATGAGTCATGACAATGATTTTTCAAAATCAAGAACAATGATAAAATTTGCATATGTAATGTATTGTTTTCAGTTTCAGATTTGTTATATGTTTGTAATAATAATTTATGATAAGTGTTTAGATGCATGACATAGAAGGAAGGCTTTAAACATGAATAAGAAGATCATAAATCATATGACAATGGCATATTGCAAATGATAAATTTCTAGTTTTAACACTGATAAAGTTTATTGCCAATCAATATTGTATCAAAAATTCAAACTAATTATGTATTGAATTAAGCTTCATAAACAAAAAATAGAGAAGGAAAAATTTAAACATGAACAAGATCATAAATCATATGATGATGACATATTGGAAATGATAAACTTATGCTTAAATAGTGATAAATTTTATTGTTAATCAATATTCTATCAAAATTTTGAACTGATTAGGTATTGAATTAGGCTTGATAAGCAACAAGTTGATACATAAACAAAAAACCAAAAAAAAAATCCAAAATCTCAATCAAGGTCCTTAGTTATGATGCTCTCCATTGAGTACCCTATACTTGGGTATGTGGGTACGAGTACCAGGGGTGTGGGTACAAGTACCCATGCAACCTCATAATATATTATGATAACCAATAATGTCATACATGAATGAACATGTAACATGTTATGATAACCAATAATTTCATACATGAGTGAACATGTAATATATTATGTTAACCAAAAATTTCATAGATGAAGGGACATATAATATATTATGATAATCAATAATGTCATACATTAACAAACATATAATATAAAATGATAACCAATAATGTCATACATTAACAAACACATAATATATTATGATAACCAATAATGTAATACATGAACAAACATATCATATATTAACCAATAATATCTTAATTCTAATAATATCATGCATCAAATAAATTTCATACATCAAATATAAAATGTCATATATATATCAAATGTATATCGAATATGTCCACTGACATAAAATCCAACATATATGTCCGTTAATCCTATACATGTATGTCTATCAACTATATCTTCTCCTTTCCACGAGGGGAAGGAAACAAATCTCTAGAGATCTTTGATCATCGTGTGGAGGGAGAAGGTGGCGATGACAAGGTCTTCCTCACATGCTTGCTTGTCCTCTTGTTGAGGCTCTTCTCTAACTCAAGCTAATACAAACAAAATAGATATGAATCAATAATTATTATACATTAAAATCAAATATATGTACACACAAAATTAATTATTTTGTTACCATCATCATATAGTCACTCTGTAAGTCCACCTTGAAGGCTCGTGGATGATTGGATCTGAAAAAACCCTACAACAATTGAATCAATATAATAAATTATAAATAAAATTAGAAATTTTGATACTAACTATTATAAACAACAACTAAAACCAAGAAAATTATTTCATACCTCAGTCAATGGTTGTGAACTAGCCATAACTCTAGCCACTCCATGATTGACAGACTGCCAAATATGAGGAGTCTCAAATGTCAAGAGTTGCATGTCATACAATACATGTTAAATGTCACATGAAACATGAAACACATATAATCAAATGAATTAAATTAACGTGAAACAAATGTGCCTCTACAAAGCTTGTGTCATGTCTAGGCTCGGAGTCTATAGTGAATGTCAACAGTCCTATAGAGAACCGATGCACATGCATAATTTTTTTTGTCAATCCTTCATATGATTACTTAATAAATATATTTATTCATTTAAATGATTATATCGATACATACCTCTGCACTCATCGACGAGATGACAAATGGGGCTGGGGGGTCACTAGTAGGGCCACCAACATTCTAACCTTGAATTTTTAACAATGTCAATACATGCTAATTAATTATTCATTCACTATACATATGAAATGTGATGAAATTAGTTTATTATATGTAATTTATCTGTGTGTCAATGCCAAATTTCTCATTTAGGAACTAATCAGTCATTAGCCCATCATTCACACCATCTCCAACATGACTCCCAAATGTGCATAAGGATCCACATGATGTGCACATGTGACCACAACATGCAGAAGGCTCCTCCTCAACTAATGGACTCGTGCAATGAATGAGGGTTTGTGTCAAAACACTAATAGTCCCTGGAGCGCTGGCCTCTACATGTTCCTTCACAATTGAAGGAATAGTCACATGCTCACCCTGTGGCTTGACCACAAGTTCCTTAACTACATTACGATCATGATGTGCCCCCAGCCTCTCAAATGATGAACCCCCATCTATACCCTAAGAGTCTAATATATCAAAATAATTGGGGATCTCCCCGAGAACAAACTCACCATACAATTTCCTTAAGAAATACATTGGGACCAAAAAACCAACAAGGAGGGTCATCAAAAACCAACCACCATTTATCCAAAAAAATATTTCTAATACCATTGTGTATGCACCAATGGATGGGGAACCGTTTAGTACCCTCTCTAACAGTATCTTGTTCACTAGGCTTTCTAAATAATGCACAAATCCTACCTTTTGGTATATCTTTTTTTTTTAACATCTTGATATGATAATTTATTTGCATAATATCTTTTTTGTTCATCCCTCTTAACCTGCCAAACATCTAACTGATCACTAATAGAAGCTATGTGGGTCTTAATAGACTCAAGGGAGGATGCCAATTGAGCTCTCATTGGATTGGTTTATCCATAAGCTTTCAACCTACCAATGAGTGCTTCTCATTTTTTTTTGTTTCTTTCTATTTCATTTTAAAAAAAAAATTTGTGTGCCAAGAGTAGGTCTTGCAATTGGTTCAGGTTGCAAAACTTGTTGTTCTTGTTGTGGAGGGTTTTGGTTTTGATCTTCTTGAGGGTTTTGGTTTGGATCTTATTGAGGATTTTGGTTTTGACCTTCTTGGGGATTTTCCAATTTATTATTCACATTTCCTGATAAGAAATCAATTGAAATCTAAATAAATAAATAAATTTAAAAGAAAAATTGAAAAAAAACCTACAAAACAATTAAAAATAAATAAAACAATGCAAAAAGAAAGTTAGATAACATACAACATTCTCGTGATCTCAAACTTTGATGGTAAGGAGGCATATTGGCAAGGCGGGTAGCAAAATTCTTGTATTCTCTCAATCCATGTACGCGTTGTGAGGAGGGTAAACTGGAAAATATAGGAGAAATGAATGGGCTACAGGTATGTAGCCCATTTATAATATTTTGGTTTTTTATAAAGCGTTTATGTGCTATAATGCATATGTACTATAGCGTGTATGCACTATGGCTCAAGTTACCCAAGCCATAGTGTGTGCGTGCTATAACACGTACATGCTATTGAAAATTAGAAAAAAAAATGTGTCACATTTTTGGCACCACAACTTGGTGCACTTACCCCTAATTCTAAGTCTAACTCTAACTCTAACTTTAATTATAACCCTAATCCTAATTCAAATTCTAACCCTAACCCTAACCCTAACTTTGACTCTAACTCTAACTCTAATTCTACCCCTAAGCCTAACCTTAACCTTTTATAACCCTAACTCTTATCCTAATTCTAATCCTAACCCTAATTCTAGACCTAATCCTAAACCTTACTATAACTTTAGTCCTAACTCTAATTCTAACTCTAACGCTAAGTCTAACCCTAAACCTAACCCTAAATTTAACCCATATTCTAACTCTAACCCTAACTCTTTCTCCAACTCTATCTCTAACCCTAACCCTAACCCTAACCCTAATTCTAACCCTAACTCTAACTCTAACTCTAACCCTAACCCTAACCCTAACTATAACTCTAACTCTAATTGTAACCCTAACCCTAACACTAAATCTAACCCTAACCTTACCTCTAAGCCTAACCCTACCCCTAATTCTAACCCTAACACTATATGTAACTCTAACTCTAACCCTAACCTTAATTCTAATCTTAACCCCAACCCTAATTCTAACCCTAACTCTAACTCTAACCATAAATCTAACCCTAACTCCAACCCTAACCCTAAATCTAACCCTAACCCCAACTCTATCTCCAACTTTAACTCTAACTCTAACTTGATCCGTAACTCTAACTCTAATTCTAATCCTAACCCTAGCCTTAATTCTAGTCCCAATTCTAACACTAACACTAAAACTAACACTAATTGTAACCCTAACCCTATTGCTAACCCTAACTGTAGCTATAACCCTAACCCTAACCCTAACCCTAACCCTAATTCTAACCCTAACTCTTACTCTAACCCTTGTTCTAACTCTAATTCTAACTCTAGCTCTAACTCTAGCTCAAACCCTAACTCTAAATCTAACCCTAACCCTAATCCTAATTCTAACTCTAACTATATTTGCAACCCTAATTCTAGCCCTAACCCTAATTCTTACCCTTATCCTAACTCCAACTCTAACTTAATCTCTAATCCTAATTATATTTGTAACCCTAATTCTAACCCTAACTCTAATCCTACCTCTAACTCTAACTATAACTCTAATTCTACCCCTAACCCTAACCCTAACCTATATAACGCTAACTCTAATCCTAATTCTAACCCTAACCCTAACCTATTTCTAACCCTAACCCTAACTCTAATCATAACTCTAACCCTGACTATAATCTAACTCTAATTCTCACCCTAACCCTAACCCTAATCCTAACGCTAATTCTAAAGCTAACTCTGACTTTAATGCTAATTCTAATCCTAACCCTAATTCTAACCCTAACTCTAACTCTAACTCTAACTCTAACTCTAACTCTAACTCTAACTCTAACTCTAACTCTATCCCCAATTCTAACCCTAGCCCTAATTTTAACCCTAACCCTAACTCTAATTCTAACTCTAATTATAACCCTAACCCTAACATTAACCCTAACCCTAACTCTAACTCTAATTCTACCCCAAATACTAACCCTAACACTATATATAACTCTAACTCTAACCCTAACCCTAATTCTAATCTGAATCCCAACCATAACTCTAACCCTAACCCTAAATCTAACCATGTAACTCTAACCCTAACCCCAACTCTATCTCTAACATTAATTCTAGCTCTAACCCTAACTCTAACCCTAATTCTAACTGTAATTGTAAGTGTAACTGTAACTCTAACTCTACACTACCTCTAATTATAATTCTAACCCTAATGCTAACCTAACCCTAATCGTAACCCTAACACTAACCATAACCCTAACTCTAACATTAATTCTAACCTTAACCTTAATTCTAACCCTAGCTCCAACTCTAACTCTAACCCTTATTCTAAATCTAATTATAACTCAAACTCTAACCCTAACTATTATTCTAACCCTAACCCTAATTGTAATTGTATTTATAACCCTAATTCTAACCCTTGCCCTAATTCTTACCCTTACCCTAACCCTAACTCTAACTCTAATCTTAACTATATTTATAACCATAATTCTAACCCTAACCCTAATCCTTACTCTAACTCTAATTCTAAACCTAATCCTAACCCTAACTCTAACTCTAACCCTAACTATAACTCTAACCGTGATCCTAACTCTAGCTCTAATTGTAACCCTAACCCTAACAATAACCCTAAATCTAACCCTAACTCTAATTCAAACCCTATCTCTCATCCTAATTTTAATCCTAATGCTAACCCTAACTTTAACTCTAACTCTAACCTTAACCCTAACCTTAACACTAACCCTAACCCTAATTCTAACCTTAACCCTAACCTTAACTCTAACTCTAACCCTAGCCCTAACCTTAACCATAAACATAACAATTACGGTTGCCTTGGGTTTCCATAGTAGTTACATTTTGATGGCAACTATTAATTTTATCTTATAGTAACGTTATACAACTCTAATTAAAAATTAATTAACAATTTTATAATAACCAGGTTATCAAAATATAAATAAAAAGTAAATGTTTTTTCCTTTTGCGTCGTGACTACAACTAGCTTATATATATATATATATATATATATATATATATATATATATATATATATATATATATATATATATATATATTACACCAAGAGTAATCGTTCTTGAAGTGCCTATTTTCATAAATCCCAATTGTTATTAAAATAACCTTGCAATTAAATAAAAATAGGCGCCTTGAGAATGATTACTCTCGCCATTTTATATATATATATATATATATATATATATATATATATATATATATATATATATATATATATATATATATATATATAAGCTAGTTACTATTAATTTCTTAATACATTTCACACCTTTTACCTGTGTTGATAGTTTTTTCAATTGATCAATATAGATTTGAATTTTTTAATTAAATAAGTTACTTTTATATAAAATTATAAATAAAATTTAAACATATAATAATTATTAAAAAGTGTTTCATTTTTTTAAAAATTATAAGTTTGATTATATCATAAAATTGTCAAGACTTTAATTTATTTTCTAAAATATTTTTATTAAATTTGACAAACTTTATTAGATTTTTAATTAATAAAGAATTATTAATATACACTTCTACTTATAGATTCAACTTGTTTTGGTATAATTAATTGGTATATTAGTTATATCTTTAATTTAGTATCTTAATTAATTTATTGAAGATTGTTTACAAACTTTGTGCTCTAATAGAACAACATCTTTTACAATGAGACAAATACAACTAACATAAAACCACGAGTCATGACTTAGAATTTCACAAAAATGTCCTTGTTGGAATTTGAGCCAGAGTCTCCTCAATAAGAACTCTTTGCTTCAACTAACTAAGTTAAATGCTTTCGACAAATATATATTTGATTTTTAGTAAAAATAAATAAAATTATAAAATTATTTTTTCTTGAGTAAATATTATTATTTAATGAGAATTAGGACCTTCCTCCGAATCTTGTCTTTCCCTCTTATTTGATTCTATTGGACCTTGCATGCTTTCCCAACCTAGCCGACTTTGACAATCCTAAACTTTTATTGATGGGGTTATATATGGTAGAATCTAGGACACCCTCTAGTTGTTTGTGCGTGTCTTTTCAAGTACCCATCACTATATCAATACATTGGAATTATGGTTGATTTTCTATCAATAAACTCTATTAGGAACTCCATTGGAAAAGCATCATAATATCAATCCCCATAAAAAGGGAACATGAACAAGTGGGTCCAAAAGAGTTTTGTACCTATCAATATAATAATGTTCAAGATCGTGCAAACTCTTGCTACTTAGAAGATCACAAATATCATGCAAATAAATTAGTGGTGTGTAGTTTGTGGTGCCAAATTTGCATGAACAACCACATTGAGGGAAGCCTTCAGAAATCTTTCTAAGATGAAATACATAAAAAATCTTCATAATACGGTTGCATAAAAAATATGAATACATGCATCCTCTTCAACAACAAAAAACTGAACATGGTAGGATAGATGTTATAATAAATATCAATAATGGATTTGAAACTTAATAAATTGATGTATACTAAAAAGCTTGCCTTGGGTTTCCATAGTAGTTCCATTTTGAAGGCCTTCATTTTCGAGAATAATACAAATCACCATTGAATTACTTGTCTGACAATTTATATATAATTTAATAACATACCTCATGTGATTTATAAAATTGAATGCACAACATTTTAAAAATGAAAAATTAAACAATAATTGTAATCTTTAAACCACACTTTCATTCTTAAAATAACCACTTCCCTTCTCTTTTGCCTCCTCATCAACATTACCATAATCATCTTCACAACCTCCTCATCAATTACAACAACATCATGTGTTCTTCACCCTCACCAAGTCAAAGTCTTCCTCAAAACCATTGTCTTCTTAAAGGAAATAAAAAATAGAGAATATTATTATCTTGATCACATATTTAATATTTCTAAATCAATTTCTACAACACTACCATGTACACAATGAATTAGAAGAGTAATAATAATCTAATAACTATGTACATTGCAATATAATTATTTGTTATATACTTGTTTATAAATGCTCCATTTATGATTACTCATTTCAAAATATATAAAATTAAAGAAGGTAGGAAATCTGATCACAATAGAACATGCGATGAATATACATTTCATGAACTCTTGACCATCGTGTAAGAAGGCTTATCTAATCTGAAAAGAAATGCAAATGACACTATCACATACTTATGAGAGGACAAATTGCTAGCATAATAAAAAAACACAATATCAGTTTTCACCTCAAATTGTAGCATATAACATGATATTAAATGATTCTCTTGAAAAAAAACCACCCTTGACTATATCTTTTATTTTTCTTTCATTTTCAACCATTTCTTCACCCTCAACATCTTCTTTCTCATAAGAGGAATCCAACTTTCTCATCAAATCATACATGCTATAGAGATGAAATTTCTTACTTTATTTAATTGTATATATCTTGATATATAATTTGATAAATAGAGGGTTTATAAAAAGGTATATAACTTACATAGTTTGTGTCACCATTCACAAGATAAGATGGTAATACCATCCCTTTATGCCTACAAGGCTTGCTCCCAAGAGAGCAGGGTATAATATAGTGGCGAATTTTCGTATTTTGGCAAATTTGACATTTTGCCAATGTTATTTTTGGCAATTTCTAAGCCCTTCCATAGTTTCCTGGTCGCCAAGCTTTGTGGGTTTACCTGGTTGCCTAGCATTGTAATTGCCAAGAAAATGTTTCGTTTGAGTTTTTTCCTGGTGGTATTCGCCTTTCACGTAGCCGACCAGGTAATGCTTATCGTGGAATGTTCGTCGGGTTTCAAGTTTTCGTTTAATGTAGTATGGGAGAATTTGCCATCCCACTTTCATTTTACCATGGAGGAGTTGGCTCGTTTCATGTTATGGGAAGTGGAGGAGTCGGCTCGTTTCGCCAACACACTTTCATTTTGTCATGGAGGAGTCGGTTCATTTGGTGTGGTAAATTGGTAATTGTATTGATTTGTATATAAATCCAAATTTGCCCAAGCAAAGAGACATTCACTAAATACCAGTGGCACTCCAAATTTCTAACAGCGCAGGACACATCGCGAGCAAGACTCAGACTCTAGAGATAGCTTCCACAAGTGGTGGTACACTGGTATGTGCAGGTGTGCTATAAAATACTCTCCTTGAGCTTATGTAGTTTAATTTAAATAAAAGCTTATCTACAGTTTCCTTTCTTATCTCATTTTCATTAGAAATTTTTCAAAAAGTGGACGTTAATGGTTTTTAAAGCTTGCATGCATGGATATTGACCACCTAAGGTCAATATCTTATTTCCTTTGTCATGGAATGTCGATTCACCAACTATCAAAAATCAGATTTGAAATTTAACTTTTTTTTCTTTAAGTTTCAATTCCTAGTCTAAAAGTAATACTGCTTATTCTCAGGGAAGTAAAGTTTAAATGGATTATCAATGGATTGAGATGTCAGGGGAGGGTGAGTCTATAACTAATATTTCTCAATCTTAGGGAAGTGACAAGGGTAAGACCCCCAAGGACAGTGAAGGGATTAATCGTACATCAAAATGCTGAAAACTTAGAGATACTACCATAAAGGCTTTCTTTGGAATTGACAATGTTTTTGGTCCACCAACTTTGGCAAGTACAAGTGCATAAGGAAATCACAATACCTCACCACCACTAGAAGAGCAGGTTGTTATTCAATTAAATCAAAATGCATCAAACAAGGATAACAATGTTCCAACAATAGAAGATGTTGTAACAGAAGATAATATTGTTGTTGGTAGGAAGAAAAGAAAAAGGAATGTAAAAATGGGGCGGGAGTGGGAAATGAAAAGGACTTTCTAGGTTGATTAGGTAGCAAAGTACTGGTTTATTGAACCATTCACAAACAATAATGAACCACCAACAGAATGCAAGTGTACGATTTGTACCTGGAAAACTACAAGAGAGAAAAGTTGCAGTTAAAACTCGACACTATAGAAAAACATATTGGTAAGGTTTATGAAAAATAAATTTTAGATGGAAAGGAAGTAGCGGCAGTGAGATGGAAATCAAAGGAAGAATGCCTTCATGTTAAGTATGCCATAGAATATGAAGAGAATTTCAAAAAAATAGCGATAATTGGTAGTGGCAGTAGTGGCAATCCAATCAAGGATGGGCTTCAACATGCAGCCAATGATGCAAACTTGGCAAAGACCGTTCAGATGAGTGTTATTTTTCATATTCTATCTAGAGGGCGTCCTATGAGAGACTTTTCAGAATATGGTAATTTATTATCTTTTTTGAGAGTTCCTCACTATCCTATGTCACATTGATCAATATACACTGGATGGGAAATGGAAAGCTGTCTTGTTGAGGTGGAAAAGCAAAATGTACAGGAGAGAGTAAAAGAATCCAAGTTCATTTCATTATCCTTAGATGAAGTCACTATGGTAGATAACATTGCTTGGGTCTGTATGCATGTATATACTGTAAAAGATCATGTCCATCAAGCTAATCTATTTTGTGTTCGTAAAATGAGGGCCAATTCAACTGCAGACAATTTATATTTAGAAGTTAAGAAAGCTTTGAATGAAATTGCTGGTATGGATGACTTGACAATTGCAAAGAAGTTAGTGTGTGTCAGAGCTGATGGAGTTGCAGTAATGCAAGGGCAAAGGACTGTTCTTTGTGCAAGATTACAAACTCGTATTGCACCTTACATGCTTGGCATACACTGCATGGCCCATCAGATGAATTTAGCATATAAGATTGTAATTACTTTTCCTACAGTGTCAAAAATTGAAGATCTAATTCGTGAGCTCCACTCGTACTTTTGCAGAAGTCCTAAATGCTTTTCAAAATTTAAGATTTTTCTAAGGGAGTAACAGCAGGAAATAAGATTCTCAAGGATGTTGAGACCAGATGGATATCTTTGCATGGACCAGCAGAACGAGTTCTAGCAGAATATCAATCCTTGATTGGAGTTCTATATGAGCAACACCTTATAGTGGACAGAGCTCCTGATTTGTTAAATAAGTTAAGTGATATAGAGAACCTATTAACTTTAGCTAGTCTTCTCCCCATGCTGGATTTAATGAACAAACTTGTTAAGAAAGCCCAAGACAGAACTATGTATATTAATGAGTATTCTGATTTACATAAAATGACATGCATGGCTCTAGATTCTTTGTATTCAGATCTCTCAGGTCATAGCCCAACTTTTTCAAGGTGGGAGATGATTACAGATTTGAATCATGTTGAGAATTTTTTACATTTCAATGGGAAAAATGAGCTATGTGTGTTTGTGAAAGGATTTGAAATACCAATGCACCAATCTAAAACAACCAACAGAGGCAGAGTACTACCAGTTAGAAAGGATGATTTTGACAAGATTGTTAAATCTGTTAGTGAAAATGTGAAGTCTATTTCCTACCAACTTTCAAGTGAGATTCGTGAAAGATTCCCTCGAGAAGAAATTCTTGAAGCCATGAGTTGTGTGTTTCCTCAATTTTGGAAAAACTTTGCACATAATCCAACTGATGCAAAGTTGTTTCATAATAAACTTGACAAATTGATAACACAGTTTTCAAAGCATACAGATTGCAATGGACAACTAATACAAGGAATCTTAGATTCAAATAATCTTAAAAATCAATGTAAACTTTTTACATTGTGTATGAAAAACCAAATGAAAAACTTTGATAATCCATTTGATCCTGGTGTAATAACAAGGCTCTGGAAAAAGATAAGTCAAAGTGAAGTATTATGTACTTCAATATCAAAATATTTCAAACTTGCTGATTTATGTCAAACAATGATATTAGGGGCGGTGGAAGATGAGAGAGTTTTCAGTGCATTGGGGTTTTTGAAATCAAATGTCAGAAACAAACTAGACAAAAATTTGGAAACCTGTTTGAGGTTGTTTGTAACTCAATACAATGTTAGAGATTTTCCTTATGATAGGTCATTGGCCATTTGGAATTCCACACGTGAAAGATGAGGCCTTTGCAACACTTTAAAAGATGGTGGTTCTACTTCTACTGCTGACTCCAACATAAATGATGAATTTAGGTCTCAAAGTCAAAATGAAGATGAAGATTTTACGGATTTTGAATACCCAATTTAGAATGAAGAGGAACCTATTAGTACTAGTCAGCCTTCAGTTTTAGGATCTGGATTCTGGAGTCCATATGGGATATAGAAGCATCACATTTGAGACTGAGTCAATGAAGTGAATTGTGATTTAGTAATGTAGCATTCAGTTCTAAGGAATTTATAGATATACAGTATACTCTACTTCAGTTCTTCCATATTCATTATTCAGTCATATTGCAATTACAATTTACAAAAATTGAGTTCAAGATTTTTGTTACTCTATTGTTGACATAATGTTATTTTTGTACCTTTCTCATTTTTGTACCTTTCTCTTGATTTGAGTTCAAGATTTTTGTTAGTTGTTACTCTTCTGGCTTTGCAAAACCACGGTGGGTATACCCAGGGATGATTCAAGACTGGGAAAACTGTATGAGGATTATTTTTAGTTTCATTCTGATTCTCATCTCAAATCCTGAAATACATACACAATTCTTGATAACTTGATAAAAATGACAAAAATGTGAGTAACAGAAAAAGTTTTACATCAAACATTCCTTTTGTGGGCCCTTTCTGTTACATCCTCTGGAATTGGCATAACACAATAATTTGATTCTTTTATCCATCTGATTCCTCAGAATAAGTGACCATGAGGCTTGAAAGTGACATGTCTCCTTCAGTTACCTGCAAGTTTACTTTAATTTGGGGATTTTCTTTGTCTTTATCATCGACTGTTAAAGCAACAGCTACACTTGCATGATCTTCTGCCTCGTCATCTTCTAACATCTACTCTGTAGACATGAATTTATCCTTCCACTTATTATAAACAATGTCATCTGGCCAATCAAAATTCAGAACTTCTTTTTGTACAGTTATCAGGGAATTTGCAATTGCCTCCATATTAACCAATTCTTTTCGGATAGAGTTATAAAATATCTGCACTTTAACCAACTCCTCATTTGTTATTGCCCACAACAGATGGCTAGCTTCATTTATAACCCTATTTATTCTCTCACAAAAAGCTTCATCTAGCTCCCTCTTCCATTCTTCCTTTTCTTTTATTTTATCAACTGACTTTAGAGCACAAGGGAATAAATCATTTTTTTCTGCAAAGTACTTGGAAAGACAATTGGTTAATCTTCTATAGAAAGAATCTTGTTTATCATCAAAATCTTCCAACTTATTTAGTAAATCAAAAATTCCTTCTATCTGATGATATGTTAGATGAATAACAGATGTACACATAGCAGTGATATCCGAGCTTCTCTCTGTCCACTTCTGTACAATGGATTTGAAAATATCTTCATTTTTCTTTAATTCATCTCTAATTGCTGAAATCTTTGATAATTGATCAAAAAATGTGGGCCATTCTATCTTGTCTATTAGATACATAATACCGTGCCTCAATTTTTCTTCATGTTGATTATTAAGCTCTACATGCATGGTGTACAACTTATTCTTCTCTTCTTCAAAATCATCTGCAGTATAGAACCGAGGACTCTCTGGAGTATTAGGTATCTCAATAATTGGAGTAGACTTGAAGGGTTCAATAGGTGGTCTTGAGGGGTATGCAATCCTAGGTTTGCTAGTCTCTCCCATTTTTCTTTTCCCCAGTACCTTCTCCATTTGAGATACTTTTTTTTCCAGTGACTGTATCTATATACCCCTTTCCTCATATGCTTTCAAAACTTCTTCAAACCTAGCATTGAGTTGGGTAAATCTATCTTCTTCTTGGCTAGATACAACACCACCAAATTTTAGCATTTCTAAGGCCATTCCCATTATCTACTTATTGCCTAACTCACCAACCCTGAAAATTGTTAATGCACCAGTATGCTCTGTAGTAGAAAGTTCCTGCATTCTAGTCTTATCTATTTTTTCAATTGACCAAATAACAAGGGCTTGGTGGTCATCACTAAATTTGACTCCTCTATGAGCCTTTAATACCTCTTCTTCAGTTTCAAACTAGACATCCTTTTACTTCCTGACTAAATCGAAAACCAGGGCATTCACTATATCCCATTCTGGCAAAATAATGACTGCTGACTATTTAATTATTTGCATCCTGACCTTAGGGGTAAATTGGTCAAAATAATTCAAAATTTTAGATTTTACCTCCTCCTTAATAGAAAAATCTGACTTATCAGGTTGTTCTGCCTTTATTTTTTCACAAGTTTTTTCAAAATTTCCTATATTTAGCCTCCACAAAAATTGTGCAAATGCTCTAGACTTCACAAAATTTTCATCATTGATAAACCTCTCAGAGGCTTGGGAAACTATAGGGTCAATCTCCTTACCTTGGTAATCAACAACAGTTAAATCCAAGGAAGGTGTGGGTGGCTCTTGAGGCTCTCCAATCCCTAAATCTATCGAGGTAACAATTACTCTTCCCTCTCCACCAAAATTTTTAAGTTGTTCTCTCAGAGATGTTTCATCATCAATTCTGCTTGGAGACTGGCTTGGAGAATATTGTTCCACTTGGGAAGAAAACCCTTGTTCTAACTTTCTTCTTTTTGGAGAGCTGGTTGTGGATGGACTTCCTGATATTGGCCTCTGATGCAGGGGTGCCTATTGCACACTTTGAACCATGACATAACCTGCCCTTCTTTGCAATGTATACTAGCCAAGAGATACCACATTTCTACTATCTATTCTCTTCTGTACCTCTGCAGCTTTGTCTGGATAAGCCTTGACATATGCATCTTTCTTCTCATTCATGGCTTGTATTATCTCAACAAAATTATTCATTAGTGCCTGCATCTTAGCTCCCCAATATTTCTTTTCTTTCAATGGATCATAATGGGTGTCAAATGCATTAATGAATTCTAGGGTTTTGCTATATACCACCCATTTCTCCTTTCTCAATTCCTGCTCTTGCAGAGTAAAAACATTTCTAATCACATCCTCTAGGTAGTATTCTTGGTGTACCATGCGGGAAGCTTTTATTCTCTCCCTTAAAAGGTCATAGAATCCTTCAAGGTCATTAAACCTAGCATGAGATTCTACCATGTTATATCTATCTAGGAACAAATTGAGGTGTTTCCACCCTTTTCTGACAAAAACAAAATCATGTACTATAGTAACAATTGGAAAAAATGTGCCCTTCTTAGACAACTCCCTCTCATCTATAGTGCCTATCTGCCACAGGAGTTCAACTATCCCTATCTTCAAAGGCACATGAAATGGTAGCACATGAGGCTTTCCCAGGAAGCCATATACTCTTATTACTGTTGAAACATTATAGGGAATGATGTCCCCCCAATTATGACTTACCAGTAATCCTTTTGCATGGTCTTTGGGTCTGATCAATTCTAACAATGTTTGAGGGATTCTAGGGCTATCTCCTCTCAAAAGCAATCTTAGCCTAGATGCGAAATATCTGTCAAATCTTACATAACTAGCATTTGTGGCTTCTAAAGTCATATCTACATTGCACAACTGCAGTGGATTCCTTTCTCCATCCTTGGTTGTTTCGAACTCCATACCCTTGGAGAAGAAGGTGTATCCCTTGTACAAGCACACATGCATCAGTAATGAATACCAACATAATGGTTTGTTCACTTTTCCCCTTGTTATTCCAACCAAACCATTGTGAATCTCTTTTACTAGAAAAGTGGTAAAGTCCAGAATGGTACTCATTCCAAATTGAAGAGTTTGAGCCATTATGAGAACAATTGAGCTTGGGATCTCCTCAGCTTCATCCATCCCAAGGATTTTACAAAGAGAAGTATACAATGCCTAAGCCTTGGGGTTAAAATGTCTTTTCAATAATGGCTCAGGTGTGCTAGCAGTAATCACAGACAAAGTTCCAACTCTAGCAGCATGCTCCTACAATGGTCCTATCCTCAAGTATATTCTTTGTGCATCATATCTGGCTTGTAAATCATCCATATCAATGATTTCATGCACAACGTGGTTAGGGTTAAGGTTGAAAACTTCACTAAACAGCTCGGGACAAGCCCTAATAAGATTGACTCCAGAATGATTTTTCACCCATCCTGTAATAGGATCATATTTCTTTGCCAAGTCATTCAATAGATCACTATCGAAGAAAACTGAAGGAATTGTTAATTTTCCAATGTCAAATTCCTAGACATTGCTCATGGGAGTATCCAAATTTTGTTCTGAAAACCATTTTTTGAACAATTGCAAACCCCCAATAGAGGCTTGGGCGTCTCTTACCCTATTTACCCTATCATAAAAACCTTTAGCAACAACTACCCTAGGGTTCTTACGGATGAGTACCCTCCCTTTAGTTATTTCACTTACTGATAAGGGGAATTGTTCTAAGAAATCATGATGCACAACCCTTTTTAAATAATCAACTTGCCCAGAAAATTCCTTTCGTGGAGGCATTTTAGAAAACTCACACTTTTATGACAACAAATTTTTTATTTTTACAGGTTATAGATTACTTACCTACTAAATTTGCTCTTCTTTCTTTGCAACTTTTTCTGTAAATTCGCTGAAACCCTTGAGAAATCCTGTGCTCTAGCTCTAGAAATCCTTTTTGCTCTGGGAAAATCTGCAATTGTATGCTTTAATAATGGTGATCTTCATGTTATACCAGTGCATTGAGGTCGCACGAAGGAAACTTTGAATCAATTTAATTCTCACACCTGTTAGTTTTGTGTTATTTCTCAATTTTGAATCTGACCCGTCAATCTCTCTAGAGTCTCTAGGATTGAACGACTTTGTTTTAAAAATAAAATTCTCTTTTTAAAAAATCAAGTGCCCATCCATGTGTCAAAAGGGCACATGCCCGCATTACTTAAAATTCATGCAACTTCTTATTGCAGGGATGCACTATCCGTCGAACTTTTCTAGATCAATGGTGGGCCAAAATCTTTTTTCCTGACGACCCACTTGGCTGACCTGACCAATCAAATATCATTCTTTTACAACATGCTCTAACAGGTTTTACTACAACATTTAAACTTCTAGCAATCCCATGACATTGCTATTTTCAACTCGGCATGCTTGTTCTGTTCCACCAATGAGCATGCTTAACTCAATCTAACCTTTCCATCGTGGCATGACTCAACATTCCCTTTAAGACTTGGTCCCATCGTTCCCGCTTGCTCGCATTACGTAAGATTCATGCTAGTCCATAGTACGGGGAAGCGCCAGTCGTTGATCTTCAAAAAATCAACGGTGACACTGATTGGATCTCCTGAGTTAGAATTTTAGACGTCACCATGAACACGTGTCATGCCAGCGCATTCCCACTTTTCTTATCTAACTTGCAAGTTCATAATGCGGGATTGCTTTAACCGTAGATCTTTGAAAGATCTATGGCTGATAAGAGTCCATTTTCATTCGGGATTCGAATCTCTTCAACAGCCCACCTGGTAGTACATGTCAGCAAATCTTCATACAGTGTGGCACACTACATCATACAATTAAAACTATCCGACCCCACCTCGCCACACGTCAAAAAACCGCTTGCCCGCATAATTTATCTCTCGTGCATCTTGAAATTGCGAGCATGCACTGGCCTTTAATCTCTGGTAGATCAATGGTTATAAAATCAAGAAATTTGAGTACCATATTGGCTAAAGTGACGAATGATGTTCCTCCACCTATTCAAACTCATCTGACACACACCACGGAGGACATCTCACCATTATTTTTTGAGAACAGCGGGCCCATCTCGTCAGACCGTGCCACTTGTCCAACTTTCACTTCCCCGCATTATTTATCTGACGAGCATCTCCTTCTTGCGGGAAAGTGCTAGCCCTTGATTCAAATGAAATCAATGGCTGAAGCTTCTTGGTGATAAAAAGCATATTCTCTATTGGTAACTCAACCAATGACGCCGCAGGAAATCCAGAACGTGCATAATAAGAACTAACAAAATTGCAAAAGCTCCTTACAACTTATGACTCTTTTTACGGTTCACTGGGATTTTAGTAAAGCGAAGGCTACGTGTCACCAAGTCGCATGCCCACATAATTTAAATACCTTGCATCTTGAAATTGCAGGCATACGATACTCGTTGATCTGAACAGGATCAATGATTAAAAAGACTTTGCGTCATCAGAGGTATTTGCTAATAGAATGATTAAGCAATTTGTAGGCTAAGCACAGTCATGTAAGATTAAACAAAATTATAATGACCTCATGCTTATGCAAGCCCTCCGTTAGGGAAAAAGATATATCATTAAAAGCATTTTTCTGAAAATATTTCATGAGGGTCTTAAAAAATAGGGTAATCTAAAGATTTGAAAAATACAAGGAACAAGACCCTAATTTTCAAGATTTCAAGACTTAAATGAAATGATTCGCCCAAAAAATTAAAATTTTACTGTGATTATTATTTTTTGTTCGTCAATGTATATTTTTTTTGTGGTTTTAAAATAACACAATTCGCCCCGATTTTACACATTGTTTGAGAGACTATGAATGTTTCGCCAATGGAGATTATTATTTTTTCTTTGTAAACTATTTTTTTCGCCACAAAAAATAATTTTCTTAAGGTATTTTACACCTTTCACCAAGTTTTTACACCTTTTCTAAAGGTTTCTAAAGGAGGGGTTTCTTAAAGTATACCCGGCAAGAGAGGATAGGGGATTCTTTTTGCTAACTTTGATGGACCCTATTATATGGTGTCTCAACACTTAGCTTTTTTTCTAAAGGATTATCCCTTCTCAAAATTGAGACAAAACATGATGAGTAGGCACTAGGATTACACACCTTCTACAACTTCAAACAAGGTCACTCTTTACCATTGTTTTGTAACACCCATTTCAAGGGTTTCAAGAGCAATACTAGAGACCAAGAAAACTAAATTTACATTAAATGACATAAAAGCCCACCACCATGAGACTTTTAAATTTTTACTATTTATTATTTTTAAGTATTATTTTTCCCTTACCTTTTATTGAGTCAACCTAAAGTCAAAGAAATATATATAAATAACATTTTACAAAAAAATTCAAATATAATAAAAAATTTAAATTTTATGTAATAGAAATAATGCTTTTTTTTTTTTGAAATTTGATAAAAATTAAAAATATTTTCATTTAATAGATGCAATAATTACTTATTGTAGACAAGAACTAATAATAAATATTTACTTAGAAAAAAAGTAAACAAACTAAACCCAAATTATAATTGAAAAAGACAATATTAGTATGGAGGACCTAGATTAGAAATATTTAGAATAAATTTAGTGATGCACTTTCACATTTTCTTCCAAAGTCTAATGACATTTTTACCAAAGACTTCTTTCAAACCATTTTGTGTGTCATTTCAATTGTGGTAAAGGATAGTTACTAAAGGTCCATTTGGTGAGCGGAATAGGAATACGTATTTTGGAATAGAACGTATTTTTGTTCTCCGTTTGGTTCAACCAATATTTGATGGAAATTCGTGGACCCGAAAATTTATGTTTTCTAAAATTTAAAAAAATGGAATAGGAATACGTATTCCAATAACATCTATTTTGGTAGAATTGCAAAAACCCCATTTTTGGGTCAAAAATAGAATACGTATTCCATTTTTGCTTCGTATTCCAATCCCGTTTTGATGCATCCAAACAAAGAATTCAAATTTTTTGAAATACGTATTCCTATTCCGCTCACCAAAGAGGCCCTAAGATGTCGCACACGATACTTACTTTTCCATGAAATCATTTAAAATCCAGTACGAACGAATCTCCCTTTAAATTTTCTATAATAATTTAACTTATATAAATTAAGAAAACAATGAATATGCGGTAAATGCACAGATACATTTTAATTGGAAGATTCGCAGGAAATCTCCGCTTCCGCTCATTTTCTGCGCGTCTTCCTCCAGTTATAATTCATCAAGTTCAATACAAAGCCTTCCAAGCAATTTTATACTTTTCTAAATTTTGTAATTGAACCATAGCAGCTTATTTCCAAAAAGTTATAGAGGAGATAAGATGAGCAGTAATAAAGTGAACTTGTGGCTCTATTCATATGTTGTTGTTGATTAGGTAGTCAGCTCCTTCTTGAAGATTATTGATATGACTTAATTGCACTCTATGGATCAGATTAAATCTGACATTTGTAAAATCTGACATTAGTATTGGACATTGGCAGTTTGAATTTTTGGTGCAATGACAAATGATTCCAATTAGTATGAGAGCCTTGGGTAATGAGTTTGAAGGCTCAATAGATGCTGAGAGAAAGATTATCGTTGATTTAATGATCAGCACCTCAAATATTTGTGAGATAGCCCTCCTATAAATTCCACATTGATTGTTAGAACTTTTAATACAATGACAAATAATTCCAACCTGATCATCACAAAAAAAAATATCTGCACCGCATTCACTCCCATTACATTTAAGTAACAATTATTACTAACGTAGAAGCAGTATGACTATCAATCTTACCTATACATTTTAAGTTGCCAGTCAAATGATAAGAAAAGTGGAGGTTTTAATGCATTCCAGTTAAGTAATTTCTTAGGCTCTGTCAACAGTTTTGCATTCAAATGTGATGGGTACATCATCTGAAACTCTGATTGAAAGACCTATCACCTTTTGCACGATTAGCGGTGTTAACTCGTGCATGATTAGCGGCGTTAACTTTTGCATGTTCTAAACGCGGAATTCCCACTGTTTGCATTTTTCCACCCAAAGTCTATTCTATTGCTGGGTCTTGCTTTTACAATTAGTGGAACTGACTGGAGAGACCGAACGGATTTTCCCGTCAAATCTTTCAGGAAAGGAAAGCCAAGAGTTAAGCTCTTTTCACGCTGCTGGCGAAGGAGTTTACGGTTTACTGTGGAGCAAAGTATGGCTCGCATGGACGGTATGCGTATCCTCCTCTTCTACTCTGTTTTCCTTTTAAGCTTTCTATCACATTGTCCCCATGGATGTCCTCCCCACGAATTGAAAGCTCTTTTGAGTATAAAGGAGGGTGTAATATATGACTTTGATGAAACGCTCAAGTCTTGGGACGGTGATGGTTGTTGCACATGGAGAGGTGTTTATTGTGATGAAACGGAGATGGGTAGAACGGTCTACAAGCTGGATATCCATGGTTTTGGGCTTGAAGGCAATATTAATTCAAGCTTGCTTGAATTGAAACATCTCAAGCATTTGGATTTGGGGGGTAATGATTTCGAGTGGAACAGTTCAATGCCTCAAGGTCTGGCTTCTTTAACAAACTTAACATATCTAGATATTTCTCGCGGGCTTACATATTATAGTTTGACCATTAAGTGGTTGCCTAGTCTCCAATCGCTAGAATATCTTGTATTGAGTGGGAATAATCTGCAAGGCTCCGAAATAACCCCAGATATCGGTAGTCTCTCAAAGCTTATTCATCTGGACTTGTCTCATTGTGGTCTGCAAGATTCCATGATGCTTTTTCTTTGGCCAATCTTTCCTCGCTTGGTTTTCTTCACCTAAGTTGTAATAGCATTTCGGGGTCAATACCCAGCTGGATCGGAAAAATACGCAAATTAACTTCACTTGATCTCAGTTCCAATAGAATTTCTGGGCCCGTTCCAAGCTGGATGGGAAATAGGAGCAAATTAACTTCACTCGATCTGAATACTAATGATTTAAATGATTCCAGCGCGCTTTCTTCTTTGGCCAATCTTTCCTCCCTTGGTTTTCTTGACCTAAGTGGTAATAGCATTTCAGGGTTAATATCCACTTGGATCGGAAATATGAGCAAATTAACTTCACTTGATCTGCATGCTAATGATTGAAGGAGGTGGATAGAGTGGATCAAAGACAAATACGAATGCAATTATAAACATTCAAATCAATATGCAAAACACAAAGACGTCAAGTTGTGCTACAACACTTCATATTCATTAATATAACTAAAATCTATTACAAATCCTTAGAATGCTACAGCATTCCATGCACTCATGATCCGCAATGAGAAACCCAAAATAGGCTTTGCTGATCACAAGCCTAGTTCATTGTATTTATAAACAAATGCATATTTGATGCTGTAGGAAATAGTTGGCAATACATTTAATGCTAGACGGTGAGGCTGGTGTGTTGGCTGGTGCTTGGACTATTGCACATGAAAAATGAGTGGTTTGTTTGTCTGCAGCTGTTGATTGTAGGTAGGTGGAGAAATTACTTCGCCAACACTCCCCCTTAATTTTTTTCACTAATGCTACTGCATTTATATTGTTTTCCCTTGTCATAAATACTTCAGGTTTTACGGCTTACCCTTAACCAATGTAATACAAATGGTTTCTAGCTGACCAAAAAAATTTCATTTGGATGGTTTTGGCTAACCACAAACCTTGCATAAGAGTGGTGACTACAAACCACCAGACAACACATAATGGTTTCAGATTACCAAAATTTACACTTTGGAAAACCTATCCTCACTTTGGCTTTTCTCCTTGACCTGTATCAAATTGATTATTGAGTCCATATAAAAAGAAATCCATCTACTAAGATACATGGGTGCCCAGCCGTTGTACTCGCCAGTTCTATAGGAATTCTTTTCACATACATGGTTCATCAATATGTCAAACCAAAAACCTTTACGGTGTCAGATACAACCGATAATGCACCCCTTAGAATAGCTCATTAATAAACAATTCTCATTCAATCTTCATCACTTGATTGGGGGCTATCAATGCAACAAACTTCTATTACATTGACTATTATCAACAACATCATAGCCTTCACAATTAGACAAACAAATTCACACTTCCAATCCCAAAACTTTTATCTAATTAGCACACACATAGACCTTTGAATCATGACAACCAACACACCATCAGTCCAAACTACTTTCACTTTCTATTCTATAACATCAAACACACATACTTCAAATAAAAAGACATAATAAACATTTTCACGATCAATATCTTCCATGCCACGTGTATGCATTCTCTGGCACTCCCACTTGCACAGAGATGCTCCACATGCTTCTAATCTATGAATGACAGCATCACACAACGCTAACTCAAACACACTTCAACTTTGACTTCCTTCTTTTCATGACTTCTCTATTTCTCATAGTAGTCTCTTTATTTGTTCTTCTCTTTCTTCTTGCAAAAGATAACTTCAAATGCCATTGCCTATTGGGCTACATTGCCACAACACTCTTCACCAATTCTAAACTTCTCGAGCTCTCCACAATCTCTAGGATCATATCCCATTAGCTTTAATACCACTTGAAGGAGGTGGATAAAGTGGATCAAAGACAAACACGAATGCAACGATAAATATTCAAGTCAATAAGCAAAACACAAAGACATCAAGCTGTGCTACAACACTTCATACTCATTAACATAACTAAAATCTATTACAGATCCTTAGAATGCTACAGCATTCCATCCACTCATGATTCGCAATGAGAAACCCAAAATGGGCTCTGCTGATCACAAGCCTAGTTCATTGTATTTATTAAACAAATGCATATTTAATGTTGTACGAAACAGTTGGCAATACATTTAATGCTGGATGGTGAGGCTGGTGTGTTGGCCGGTACTTGGACGGCTGCACATGAAAAATGAGTGGTCTGTTTGTCTGCAGCTGTTGACTGCAGGTAGGTGGAGAAATTACTCCGCCAACAATGATTTAAATGATTACACACCTCTTGGCATTTTGGATCCGCAGCCGAGACTGATGGAAATATTCACCTTTCCTATTTGGATCTTAGTTTTAATGAGTTAGAAGGCACTATACCATCTGGATTGGTTTTTCAAATGAATCTTTCTCACATAGATCTTCGTTTCAACAAGCTTAGCGGTCAAATACCTCCTCCTGTTGGAAATCTGCCTGTTCTTTCCTATTTGGACCTTGGTGACAACCAATTGGAAGGCACAATACAACCTGGCCTTGGAAATCTCTCTCTTCTTTCCTATTTGGACCTTGGTAACAACAAATTAGAAGGCGCTATGCCACCTAGCCTTGGAAACCTGTCTGCGCTTTCCTATTTGAACCTTTGGGACAACGGATTAGAGGGCCCAATACCACCTAGCATGGGGATGCTTATGATTCTTTCTTACATAGATTTTAGCGACAACAAGCTTAGCGGTCGAATACCTCCTCCTCTTGGAAATCTGTCCGCTCTTGTCAGCTTACAATTACAAGATAATCATCTGAGCGGAAGCCTTCCTATGTCATTTTCTCAACTATCTTCGCTCACTGAGCTTGATGTGAGAAACAATATGTTGAATGCAAGTGTTCATCGTTCACTTCAGCTGCCATCCTCCCTTGAGAAGATATATCTTTCAAGCAACAGCATGGTTGGAGCAATTTCAGATGTTTTTCTTCAGAACACTTTCAACTTGGAAGAACTTGATTTGAGTGACAGTGGTTTGAGCATCAATTTTAGCCCGATCTGGATTCCCCCATTCCAACTTTTAAAGCTACTTTGGAGAAGATGTAAAATTGGAGGTCCGATCCCGAGTTGGATTTCAACGCAATATCGGCTTTACTCGTTAGACTTGTCAAACACCTCAATGGTGAGAAATCTTCGTCACAATTAGGAGCCCTAAATTTGTCATGTAATTATTTAGAAGGCTCTTTCTCTCCCAACTTGTCGAGATTACATATTCTGGATCTCTCTAAAAATGAACTGAGTGGACATTTAGTGGCTGATATTGATTAACATATCTTGTCTGTAACGGCATTGTTCCTTGCAGACAACAAACTGGAAGGGACAATCCCAGCTTCATTAGGGAATATAAGTTCTCTGTCTCACCTGGATTTGTCAGGGAATTTCTTAACAGGCAGTGTCCCAGCCGGTTTGGGTGGTTTGCGAGATCTTCAAATGCTGAATTTGGGAAACAATTTTTTGGATGGAAAGATTCCTGCCGAGCTTGGTAACCTATCACGGATTATTATACTCAATCTTGCAAATAATCATTTGAATGGAAGGATCCCCAATGAACTGGGTAACCTGACAAAACTTTATTCTTTCCGCATCCAAAAGAATAACAGACAAGGGCTTCTTCCACCTTCTTTCTCAATACTTTCAGAGTTACGAGTGCTTGATGTTGGAGAAAACAAATTGGCAGGGCCTATCCCAGATTGGATTGCTAATTTATCAAGTCTGCAAGTTCTGGTCATGAGACATAACAAATTCAAGCGCGAACTTCCTCCACAGATTGGTAAAATGCCTCAGATTCAGATTATAGACCTTTCTTCAAATCCGTTAAGTGGTAACATTCCAGAAAGCTACTTCAATTTTTCAGCTATGCACAATGTGCAGCTAATGGACTTTGGCATTCTAGGAGGTGGCATGTCAACGGACCTCTACATTGATGGGGTAGACAATTCAAATATCTATAAAGATGACTTAAATGTAAGCATCAAGGGCACAGAGAGGCAGTTTGAATACATTCTTGCTAGCTTCACATGCATTGATTTGTCTAATAACAGATTCCGGGGCAGCACCCCACCTGTAAATGAAAATCTCAAAGGCTTGATGTTGCTGAATCTCTCCATGAACACTCTCACCGGGCCAATTCCAGACACCCTGGGAATCTTAAAGCAGCTGGAATCACTGGACTTTTCTCTTAACAATTTCTCAGGAACAATTCCCTTCCAAATTGGTTTTCTAGATTATTTGGGATATTTAAATGTGTCTTATAACAATCTATCAGGAAGGATACCATTGGAGGGACGTCATATGGATACATTTGACAATTCATCATTCTTGGGAAATCCAAATTTGTGGGAATGCCCGCTTGAAAGAAAGTGCTCTCACCCTCATCCACAACTTTCTCCTCCTCCCATCATGGATATTAAGAAAGGGAAAGGAGAAGCTTTTCCATGGTATGAGATGTGTTTTGGATTGTCAGTTGGAATGGGATTCTCTGCAGTGGTGATGGTGCTTGCATTGAAAATAAGGTGGAAAACTAAATAGTTTGAAGTAATGGACAGAGCTGTAGCATTTCTGTTTGCCAAGCTTCTCAAGTGGTGAAGGTAATTTCAGTTGTGGATGGCAGAACTCCTCTCTTTCTATACATAATTGGAGGAAGCATATTAGTAGACTATTGTCTATTGTATTTCCTTGACGTCCAATCCTGTTAAGCATATTAACCTATATTGGATTGTATGTCCTTTGTTTTTATTTGATGAATTATCTAGAGACTAGTTATTAATTTTATATTTTATATTGAATAAATGCAAATATAATGATACAAAGGAGGAGGCAGCCAGCAAACTGCCAAGAACAGAGTATATATGGGCTGATTTTATTTCGGTTTTGGCTTATTGGAAGTATATATGGGCTGACATTATTTTGGTTTTGGTTTTTGAAAACACGACGTAAAAAGAGTATTTTTTGGGTCATGTAATTTTCATCTGTTTTTAAATAAGAAACAAAAACTATGTTGTATTGTTATAATATTTCCGGGCATAATTATCATTTTCATCGAAGATATAGAGAAGCATAGGTTTTTGTTTTATTTTATTTTTGTTTTAGTTTTATGTGTGAAGATGCTCTAATTTAAAATTTGTCATTTTCCTCTTCTTGTATCTAAGTCAACTTCAACCATATTTCTTCAAGTTCCTTTAATTTTGAATAAATCAATTAATAAAAGGGATAAATATATTTCATTTATTTGGTTATCAAGTTTTGTATGTCTACTTGTGTGAAAGATAAGCTTTAGAAAATTAATTAATAATAAGATTAGTTAATTGATGTCCCTCTCAAAATAAGATTAAATAATAAATACAAAATTAAATCATAAAATAAGAATAATATAATAGCAATCTAAATAATAATATAATATTTTAAACATGCCATATTATATTACAAAGAAAACTCTAATATAATAATAATTTCTAAATAATAAATAGATACAATATAATAATAAATAAAAATAGAAATGGTAATAATAAAGAAATACTATATTAGAGCCCAACTTTCATATGTAATGACCTTGCATTTTATTCAAAGACGGGATTAGATCAATTGATATAACTTTTCAAGCTGAAAATAGTGGTTGTTTCATAGCAACTATAACAATGTAAGTTTCTTAGCACTTCATATATAATACCAATGGCATGCAAGTTGAAGGAGACACTACACATGTTGTGTACATTCTGTCATTGTTGCTAGATAAAAACCACATGGTTTTTTTGACAAGGTGTTGGAGACATTTGAGAAAATCTAGGTTAAAGGTGTAAAGAGAAATTATGCAAATTTTGTTAGCATCCTTCCTTCATATGCTAAAATGGGATCTTTAATGCAAACTAGGCATGAACTATTTGACAAAATGCCTCATACAATCATAGATCAAGTACAAAAACTTCTTTACACCTACCATTTCCAAATTAGTATTAAACTCCAACATTCAGATATAGATTTTTATATAAGCTTTAAATTATAGATCTTGGATCCATGCATATGAAAATCACTATTAATCCCTTACAGTTGGTGATCAATTTATCATATCAGAAAATCAAAAACTAGAAATATATTAGATTGGGTTCTATCAAGCTTTTAGATGCAAATTCATATTTTGGAGAGTAGTTTAATAAATTCTATACACAAATCTGCATACAATAGAAGCATGTGGGAAATTGAATCAATTCCTAATACTAAAGCCCTATCGAGATCATTAAAAGTCATATGCATATGTAGCCACATCATCTCCGAGTGGAGTTAGTGTTGATCTCAGATTGGTTTTGAAAAATGAGGTGCACTTAAGCTTTTTACTAAGTTCATGCCAAGCTAGTAATGTATGTCGAGTATAATATGTATAGATGTTGAGTTGTAATGAATGTCGAGTCACTCATATGTCGAGCAGTTCTAGTGCTGAGTGAATAGTTGATGTTGAGCAAGTTCAGGTGTCGAGCAAGATAGAATTATAGTAAGTGTTGAGCATCAGTATTATCAAGTGTCGAGTAACACAAAATTGACCTAGTTGTTTGTAATGACACAAACAACTTGTAAACTATTTTTTGAGCCAACTTTTGGATAGATCTCAAAGCTTTGAAGATAAGATCAAATTTATTTGGATTCCCTACGCAATCAACATGCAACCAATCAGAAAAATGGAAGGAATTGAGGTAGAAAAATGGATGAATTTCAATCATAGATTCATACCTAACCCTAACCCATCAAAGTCTTTTTAAAGGGAGACAAAGCCCCATAATTCAGTATGAGAGCGAGGATAAGTGAATCTATATGTGAGAAGGTAATGCTAGCAAAGATTTGAAGTAAGTGGAAGGGGTGAATTGATTAGTATACATTCAAGGTGACTTAAAAGAAGGATCAAATTGTAGAATCAATTTGTAGAATAGAGGATTGAGGATACAACAATTTCATATCAGATCAGAAAGGATCAAGATGGTCTGAATTGAGATTTGAAATCACAATACTAGATTGTAAGTATATTAGATCAAACATTCTACTGTACTTTCTAACAATTGTATTAGTACGATGAAATACTTAGGATTAAGGTTGACTTAATAGTCATAGTGAAATCCTTTAACAGGGTGACATTCCAAGTGAATTTTCTAAAGTCCTTTAGCTAGGCACACTTTTAATAGGGTGGGATCTAACAATCCTTTGTAAGCCTTTAACAAAGCAAGCCTTTCGCAGAGCAAATCATGAGAATGGTCAAATTATGTAACCTTAACATGTGAACTTTATTGTTGCAGTAGTGAAGAATTGTGGGTGTCACCCCCACCCCAATTTTACCTTCTCATTGGAGGGTTTCTAGGTAATCATATCTAGTGTCAAGTGTTTATGTGGATGCATTTACTTTATATGTTATTTCAATATGTTTATTCATGCATTGTTTTAAAAGTTGAAAGTTTTATTGGTTAGTGATTAGTACTTCTAATTCACCCCCCTCTTAGAAGTATACATTTTCCATTTGTATTTCTAATAATTGGTATTAGAGCTGAGTTCTCATCAGGAGAAGCCTTACAGCTTGGAGAAAAGATCTTGAGATAGAGGTTTACAAGTTGGGAAAGACCATTGAGAATCAAGAGATTGAAATACATCTCTTACTACAACAACTAAATGAAGCCAGAGATGCCTTGAGAAGTTCACTAAAAAGAAGGAAAGAGATTGCTATAGCAGAAAATTACACACAATACAAAGAGATTGACACCACAAAGTTATTTGCAGACGATAACTCCTATGAATTTGATGTAGCAATTGTAGATCTCACGGACAAGAATAGATCACAAGTTGAGGAGATTAAAAATCTCAAGTTGGAACAAGAATCACAAGATATTTTGCTATGTGAGGTGACTGAACAAAAGAAGAATGCTATAGAAGACAAGGCCATGATTGAAGAAGACAAAAGAAATTTGGCAAATAGATTGGAAGAGAAGTCAACAGAGCTATCTGGGATCTCAAACATGCAATTGGACACCCTAATCCAGATGATGAATGCCCATCATGAGTTAAATGTTAAGGACATTGAGATAACTACATTGAAGTTGTAGAATGAACAACTGCAGAATGACCTGAAAAGAGAAAAGCAGTTTTTTGAAAGTTTCAACAAGCCAAATGAAGCCATCAAGTACTTTGAGCAACTACTAAAATCTCCTAGATCCAGTAAAGACACATCAAGATTGGGCTACACAAGCACTAAAGAAGGAGAATCATCCATAGTTACTAAGGAAAAAAATAATAAAGGTAAGAATTCTAAACCTACTTGTCATCATTGTGGAAAGAAAGGACATACAACTAATGTTTGCAGGAGCAAGAATGCTAATCAAAATGCTAAGTCAAAGAACATGACTTATTGTCACAAGTGCAACAAACAAGGTCATCAAGCACATGAATGCAGAACCAGAACCATGCATGCACCAAAATTTGAAGGACGTTGCTACAATTGTTAGAAGTTTGGACGCAAAGCCTTTGAATGTAGATCCAAGTCCACATGGTCATCAAACAAGTCAACAAAGGGAAGAGCTATGAAAATCCCTATAACTGGGATTACAATACAAGACATAATTGTCATTATTGTCAAGAGTATGGACACATCCCTAAAAATTACATAAGAACACACTTCAATGATAGATACAATAGATGGTTGAGTCAAACCACATGCTTTAGCTATTTGAAGACTGGTCATATCAGCAAGCATTTCCCAATAAGAACAAAGGCACCTAATTCAAAGTTCAACAAAGGAAAAGGCAAGGTAGATGTTGAAAACATCAGAGAAGGGATGAAAAAAACATGGAGGAAAAAAGATGGATGCAACACATCAAATGAAGGGATCACTTCACCTGATAGGTCAAGTGGTCACATCTCATCAAACTAAGCAAAAGGAGGTATGTGAGACTGATATTTAAAATGATTTATCATACATCAGTTCTTAAAGAATTTTTCACTAAAAAGGATATATTAGCATAAATAAAGATGCAAGTCATCAAGGAAAAACTAAGGTTGAATTTTAAGTTTTCATCTTACTGTCAAGTGTGAAAAATCCTCTTTTATTGTCGAGTAAATTCTAGTGTGTGCTGAGCTGTCAGCCAAAGCCAGTTGAAGCAAAGTTAGTAGTAGCTGCTGAGTGAAAGAAATTTCTATAGAAGCTAAGTAAGGGTAATTCTTATAGTTGTCGAGTGATGGGAAAATCAATGGATACTGAGTAAAATAGAAAATTGCATTGGAGCTGAGTTTACAGCTTTACATGTACCATGCATTAAATGTGATGTTTTGAAAGGGTATAAGGTAGATTGTCACTCATTTTTTATCATTACAAACATAGAGCAAGAGCGAGCAGAGTGAAGAAGTGATTTTTGAGCAAGAATGAAGCATTTACACGAATTCCAGCAATGATTAAGCATCATTTCATCGATCCAAAGGTATTCTTTACATGCCGAGTTATGTAGTTCTATTTTGTTAAAACCCTATTTTGTAAAATGGCATTAAGCTCTAAGAATCCAAAGGATAAGGAGCCATTTGAAGTGTCATGTCCCCTTTTTAGCGACATAATTGTAACAGGGGATTTGCCTATTATTGACTCTCGTAGGCAAATAATTTTGGGAAGAGGGTCAATTTTGTCTTTCGATTAAGTAAGTGGGGGCCTACTCGTCCTAATATTAAATAAAGGTTGAACTCCAACTTTATAAAGTTATTTATTTAATTTTATAAAGTTTTACATCATAAAAGATGATTCCGAAAAACTTCCAGAAACTTCTTAGTGAAGGGAATAAATAGAGGACACTGGGCTCCCATTTGGAACAAGCGTTTTTGAGGATTCGATTTCTATTTCAATCGAGGCAATTTGTGGTCATTGGTCTGCAAATTTCCATTAGGTCTTTGGGAACGAAAACTCCCCTAGATCTACATAACTGAGGAGGTGAAATATTCCCCCAAAGGGTTGCACATTGGAGATGGTTTTCAGCCATTTCATGTTGAAATTATTTGCTTTTTCGAAATACTGGAGGGGTGACGTTTTGGAGTCTTGAAGATTGGCGAATTCGAGCATTTGAGAACAACAATCGACTTGCAGCTTTAAAAAAATATATCATCTCAGAAGGGCCAACAAAGGGAGCTAGGGTTATATTAATCGGCAGTTATTTTTTTGATTTTATCCACTGTTTAATAGCGACACATTATCATATAAGGAAACTCGATCGCGATAGATATGAACCTCTTCCTTTAGCAGCTTCGCGGGTTGATAAACAGCAGATCAGGCTCGAACCAATCACCATTTCTGACACAGTGGATATCATATTAAACTTCCATGGCAGGTGGTAACAGTGTCGACACGGGTTTTTGGCTAAGACAGGAAAACAAACAGCTGTCGGGCCATTAAAATCACAGGAGAAGATATCGCGGGTAAAGATGGGACGCGATCTATTGTAGACAGAACATGATGAGAAGCTGCCGAACCCGTCAGGCGGCCATGAGAAACGATGAATCACTGAAGGCTGGGGCGCGATAATTTCTTCAACCGGCGGATTCGAACTATCAATAGACATGCGCAAATAGTCGGGCTCCACCCATAAACTCGCAGGGAGAAATCAAACGGATTCCGACCACGCATCAGACGGTTTTTTTTGACCCAGCTAAGTCTACAGTGCGTTAGAAGGGATGAAGGCACCCATTACTCCTACAGTCTGTGAGGATAGACGTTTTTCAAGCAACCAGCAACAGGTTCCATTTCCAATAATGTGCCCAGTAATTTAATAAAATCGAATAGCTAATACTATAGCTCTTTGCAACTGAATCTCTTCCTGATTTGGTCAATATTGTTATTCATTAGTTTAGTTTATGGCAAGTATTTGATAAGAGACTTATACTCCCATACTGTATTCAAGAACTCTTATAGTGAGGGTCATCAGTACTGCTTGACGAAATGTTTAATTCTTGAAGTTGAGTTGTGGATTATTTCATGAAGTTCAACTAGATAGTAACGAGGTTAAGCAACTAGACTTTAGAGCCATACTAGAGGTTGCATACAAAAATGACCCAGCAGACATGTTATCAGTCATTCCACCCAATGTTGAAATGGTTCAAGACATGAGAAAGTGTTATAATTGCAAGGTTGGAGGAATTGGAGAGATGGAAATATGTTAGGCATATGATAAATTATGCGAAAATGGAGTGTTAAAGGAAGAGATCAAAATTGTAGAAAAAAAGGGACTAACCCGTGCCCTAGATTTCCCCATTGTCTTCAAAATGGAATGGATAAGAATTGTCTTGAGCAGAATCCATGATGGATGCCTATGGCTAGAAGGAGGACCTATCAAACTTTCAAAGAGGATTGCACATAGGGTTACATGATACCCAACCCTAGATTGGCCCAAGATCCTAAGAAGTGACTCTAAAGAGGTGATAGAGCAAAATATAGGGGTAAAGTGGAACATGAGAGTAATGACAATTGATATTATCAAAGATTCACTTCTTGAATTTGCAGTGAGGGTTATATCACACAAATTCTATCATTCAGTCTGATTGAAGAGTGTCCCATGTATAGAAGTTGATGTAGGATATAAGATTGTGAAGAAAGATCATACCTATGATCTTGCAGAATTACAGTTGCAGCAAATAATGGAGCACTAAGGAGCAATAGGGAAGACTGAAAGTGCTCAATGTAAGTTTGGTTCCATATTGATATGCATATTTTTCTATGTTCAAAATGAATTTCCATCTTTTGGTAGAGTAGGATGGAAGACCAATAGGTCTATGGCTGTGCAAATAAATGAGTACATTGAATAAATGGTAGACAATTTTGAGTTAGTAATGACTAGTTGCTTTGAGGATTTCAAGCAGTCAATGAAACAGAGGCTAAGAATTCCTATTTCCTTGGTAGAGAAATACTACAATGATATTTCTTTCTTGGTAGACATTGACTACACCTTCATTCAAGCTCCAGTGCCTAGAGTCAGATGGCTAAGGCCTTTGGGTTATGAAATCAACACTGATGAAGCCTCAGCTATGATCACTACACTTCTTACAAAAGAAGTTGATAAGGAAACTAATTTTTTTGGTAATTATGATGTTGTCAAATCAAAGGTTGAAATGGAGTTGAAAATAGCCTCAACTCTGAAAAAGAAAGACAAAATGGTGAGGAAGCTGAAAGCTAAATTTGGTGGAGCTAAAGGCAATGATGAAGAAGAAGAGGAAGAAGAAGAGAAAGGCTAGGAACCTCTTGCCCTAACCCAAGGCATGGTTGAAGATGCTGAAGAAGAAGGTGTCGAGGAGAAACAAGAAGAAGAAGCACCAACCAAACAAGAACCAAAGAAGAGAAAGGCTAAGACATAGCCTGCAGCTCAGCCAAAGGGAAAGAAAATTGCAAAACCAATCCATGCAAAGCCTCCTGCTCTAGCTACAAGAGCCAGCACAAGGGCCACCACTCAAAAGAAAAGAAGAATGCTACTAAAAAACAAGGTCCTGTGCAGAAGAAACTAAGGAGAAAATATGTTGCACAACCAGAATCAAATGATGAAAGGACTGAGTTAGAAGACACAAGCCAGTTCAGAGTGGTAAGTCATGCTCCCAAGTCTAATATTGAAAACATTTGAGATAATGTTAGGGACAATGCAAACTTAACTAGTTTGAAAAATATTGAATTTAATAAATTGAGTAGAGAAGATCATAATAAATTAGAAGAATCAGTGTATGCCATGATGGAAAAATTCAAGAATATCCCACTTGAATTTGCTAATACAATGCCCAAAGTTTTATATTCAATTGTTGAGAATAAATGGCACTATTGCCTAAATATGGAAAAGGAAATAAGAGAATCTACATTGGCACAAGTAATGCCAGAATTGTCAAAGGGGTAAATCACAAAGGAAAACAAGAAACATGGTAGCAGATTTGCACCCAAGTATAGGGCATTTATCATCCTCCAAAACAAGATTGAGGATGTTGTAAAGAAATCCACTCAAATGTGGAAATTGATATATGGCTTAACTACTGTTAAGGAAGGAGAAGAGGATCCCTTTGAGGGAAGGAAAAATGGAGAAGATGAGGATGATAAGGAAGGTTAAACTGAGAAAAAAAAGGGAGATAACACTATGGAGGAGGCACAATAGAAAAAGGATGAAATGGCAACAACTGAGGAGCAACAAACAGAACAAAGTGTGCAAGACACACAAATGCCACCATTAAACCCTCCACATAACACAAACACACTTCCAGTCATAATAAAAGTTAAAGATGTTCCTAATAAATCAGCTCATAACATCAATCCACTAACTGTAGAGGATCTAAAGGAGATCCTTGACCAATCCACACTACAGGCTAAATTGTGTAATAATTGAGTGTTGGTCAGTGTGGATGAACTAAGAAAGCAGTAGCTAACATAACTAGGGATAAGGTGTATACACAAGAACCACCTTCTTCCATCCCTACAACTACTAGTGGTCAACCTCCAATGCAAACATCAGAGGATACATCAACAAAGGTTGACACCATAGTCAAAGTTGTTATGATTAAATAATAGACTCAAACTACAAAGGATCCCACAAAGGAAAAAGTAGGATAGATGCTTCTGTACCTACTACACAAACACAAGGTGCACCATAGATAATTGTGATTGATCTAAGAAGATCAAAAGAAGACAAGGACATACCCAAGGAGAAGGAGCAGGAAGCCATACAAACATTGGTTAATTTACCAACAACTGGTACTCCTACCAAAGTCCTTTTGAAGTCAAGCACTAATGCAATGCCACTTCAAATTTCTACACTAGGCTCGAGCTCAACAAAGCTTGCAAGGGTACTTCACTATGGAGACCCAACACTAGATGAAGAAATAGTTATAACAAAATATGACTATGCAACCATGAACTTAGAACAGATTAATATCATGCAAGAGGCATTGGAAAGGAAGAAGAATCAAGAGATACTCAGGAAGGAGTATAAGCAAAGGCAAGCACTACATGAGATCAAAGACATCTTTTTAGATGTCTTTAGCTTGCAAACACTAATGAAACCAAGCCTATATTGGAACAATTGTCAGAAATTGTTGAACATGTGATAAATGAAGACCAAGAAACCAATGTAAAACTCATGGAATAGTCTGAAAAGAAATTTCAAAGAAAGGCAAATGAGAAGATATCTAGTGGAACACCACTATCACAAGTGAAACTAGCTACAAAGATTGAAAAAGTGAAGAAGGTACTTGAGAATATATTCTCATTGTACACAAAATTGCGTGACCCCACACTCTTCAGACAAGAAATGAGCTAGAGGATTCTGAGTGTGGAAAGAAATTTGAAAATATATGGTATGCAATTACCATAAAGCCTAGCTTAGAGTGAGAAGCACTTTCATACAATGCTTCACACACAAAAGGAAGAGGCTAACACAAGAGCCAAGCTAGTTCACATTCAAACCTCCCTTACCCCCCACATGGAAATACTCCAGAAAGAACTAGCCTATGTAGAAGTAGCGCTAAAGAAAGATTCTAATCTTTCAACTTTGGACAGCTTAGTTCACCTTGCAACAGAGACAACCATCCAAATCAAATCATTAGATGTTGCAATAGATAATTGGGATGCTACTCTAAAGATTGCAATGGAAGTCAATAAGAATTTTTTGAATAAATACACACTCGGCATATAGACCCTTTGACATAAGTGTCAAAAAGGGGGAGATAAAAGATGAAGAGAAAGCTAAGGGGAGACAAATATGCAAGGACATGTGAAAAGGGGAGATAAAGTAAATAGAAGAGAGAAAAAAAGGGGGAGTAAACAACAAAAAAGTAGAAACAGGGCACATATCAGACAAAGAGTATCATAATGACTGAAGACAAAGAGTATCAACAAGAGGCAAATCTACTCAGAGAGATTTTGGATACAGAAAAGAAACATTAATAGTCCATTACAAAATTTTGAATAATTTTGAAGTTTTGTATATATACCAAATTGGATGTATTTTATACTCAAGGAAACTAGATTCATCATGTACAACTAAGTCTTTTTACCACTCATGTCAAAGGGGGAGATTGTTGATCTCAAGGGTATGTGCAGGATCATGGTGTACCAAACTATGGCCTTAAGTGGCAGTGAAAAATCAGCAAATCAAGTTTATGTCAACTTGACACATAATTTTGAAGTGGTTATGGACTTTATATCAAAAAGTTGTAAGAAAATAATCTATAAGAAATTGAATGTAGTTTCTAAACTACTAGGCCTTATCAGGAGAAAAAAATAATTAATTGGTCAAAAGTTTGAATTTTAATGCAGTACTGAGAAAATTTCAGGGCGAAAATAAAAAGTAGGTGTATGTCTAACCACCTTAATCAAAATCAAATAATAATATTTTTTAAATATAATTATAGATATGAAAATTAGACTCATGCTCAGATGTGACGCATATTTTTCGGTATTTTTATTCCAAATAAATAATTAAATATGAATTTTCTACCAAAAAATTTTTTTAAAAAAAAGTCTCGTGTCTGAGCACCCTAACTAATAATTTTTTTTACCAAATTTAAATTTTATTTTATTTTTCTTATACTAGCCGAAGTATAGAATGTGACACAACTTTTAGATTTAAAAAATTTTATACCGTTTGAAAATTATAGTTATTTTTCAATCAGTATGTCAATCAACACTTTACAATAATCTTCATTGATAATTAACTAAGAAATACTTATCGAACTCAGAATTTGACATAAATTATATTGATGGAATCTAGAGAGCGATATTAAATTTTTTTTTTTGTTTTATTCAATTTCAATCAAAATAACATTGTCAGATAGCTACCCGAAGTCTAAGTATCACTGAAACCCTCTTCATACACGTCTTTTGGGTTGACCGGATAGGCTTGGTAAATACCAAGCCTACCCGGTCAACCCAAAAGATGTGTTTGTCAAATCGGATATCTGATATGTTGCGAGTGGTAAATTTCAAATACCAACTCATTTTGGAGGGAAAATTGGGTTTAAACGTCATAGCTTATGATTTATAAATTATTTCACTTATATTACTATGTAAAGACGTATTTTAATATATTATATATATATTTATATATATATATTTATATATATATATATATATATATATATATATATAATAACGTAATGTAACGATATAAGATATAATCTAATAATATATAATAATATATTATATTAATCTTATTACAATCTATAAATATAATTTATATTATTATTACTTTTACTAAATATAATAACGTAATTTATATATATATAATAACGTAATATATTAAATATAAATATATAATATGTACTATATATTATTATATTAACATGTATGTTATTAATATATATATAAAATAACATAATATTTTCATTAAATATAATAACGTAATACATATATATATATATATATGTTATTAATATATATAATAACGCAATATTTTTATTAAATATAATAACATAATATATATATATATATATAATTATATATTATTATATTAATATGTATGTTATTAATAGATATGTATATTATTAATATATATGAGTCAAAGGGGGTCATAGATCAACCATTGACCCCTTTTGACGCATTAAATGATGACATATGTCCTTAGGGGTCCTAGGACCCCTAGGGACATATTACAATGGTTAATATGGGTCAAAGGGGGTCATAGGTCACCCTTTTGACCCATTAAATGACGATATATGTTCCTACGGGTCCTAAGACCCTAAGGGACATATTTGAATCGTTCATATGGGTCAAAGGGAGTCATAGGGTGACATATGACCCCCTTTGACCCATTAAATGACGACGAATGTCTCTAAGGGTCCTAGGACCCCTAGGGACATATTTGAATGGGTAATATGCATCAAAGGGGGTCATAGGTCCTTTTCACCCATTAAATGATGGCATATGTCCCTAGGGGTCCTAAGACCCCTAGGGACATATTCAAATGGGTAATATGGGTCAAAGGGGGTCATAAGGTGACCTATGACCCTCTTTGACCCATTAAATGATGACATATGTCGCTAGGGGTCCTCGAACCCCTAAGAACATATTCGAATGGGTCATATGGGTCAAAGGGGGTCATAGGGTGACCTATGACCCCCTTTGACCCATATGAACGATTCAAATATGTCTCTAGGGGTCCTAGGACCCCTAGGGACATATTCAAATTGTTCATATGGGTCAAGGGGGTCATAGGTGACCTATGACCCCCTTTGACCCATTAAACGATGACATATGTGTTTGGGGGTCCTATAACCCCTAGGGACATATTTGAATCGTTCATATCGGTCAAAGGGGGCCATAGGGTGACCTATGACACCTTTTGACCCATTAAATAATGACATATGTCTCTAGGGGTCGTAGGACCCCTAGAGACATATTCGAATCATTCATATGGGTCAAAGGGGGTCATAGGGTGACCTATGACACCCTTTGACCCATTAAATGACAAGATCTGTCCCTAGGGGTCCTGGGACCCCTAAGGACATATTCAAATCGTTCATATGGGTCAAAGAGGCCATTAAACAATGACATATGTCCCTAGGGGTCCTAGGGATATATTCGAATGGGCCATATAGATCAAAGGAGGTCATAGGTCCCTTTGACCCATTAAATGACAACATATGTCCCTAAGGGTCCTAGGACCCATAGGGACATATTCGAATCGTTCATATGGGTCAAAAGCCCTATGACCCCCTTTGACCCATTAAACTACTACATATGTCACTAGGGGTCCTAAGACCCCTAGGAACATATTCGAATCGTTCATATGGGTCAAAGGGGGTCATAGGGTGACCTATCACCCCCTTTGACCCATTAAACGATGACATATGTCCCTAGGGGTCCTAGGACCCCTAGGGACATATTTGGATGGGCCATATGAGTCAAAAGGGGTCATAGGGTGACTTATGACCCCCTTTGACCCATTAAACAATGACATATGTCCCTAAGGGTTCTAGGACCCCTAAGGACATATTCAAATCTTTCATATGGGTCAAATGGGGTCATAGGTCACCCTATGACCCTCTTTGACCCATTAAAAGATGACATATATCCCTAAGGGTCATAGGACCCCTAAGGACATATTCGAATCGTTCATATGGGTCAAAGGGGGTCATAGGGTGACCTATGACCCCGTTTGACCCATTAAATGATGACATATGTCCCTAGGACCCCTAGGGACATATTCAAATCGTTCATATAGGTCAAAGGGGATCATAAGGTGCCTTACGACACCCTTTGACCCATTAAACAATGACATATGTCCCTAGGGGTCCTAGGACCCATAAGGACATATTTGAATTGTTCATATGGGTCAAAGGGAGTGATAAGGTGACTTATGGCCCCCTTTGACCCATTAAATGATGACATATGTCCCTAGGGCTCCTAGGACCCCTAGGGACATATTCGAATCAATCATATGGGTCAAAGGGGGTCATAGGGTGACCTATGACCCCCTTTGACCCATTAAATGACGAGATATGTCCCTAGGGGTCCTAGGACCCCTAAGGACATATTTGAATGGACCATATGAGTCAAAGGGGGTCATAGGGTGACTTAAGACCCCCTTTGACCTATTAAACAATGACATATGTCCTTAGGGGTTCTAGGACCCCTAAAGACATATTCGAATCATTCATATGGGTCAAAGGGGCTCATAGGGAGACCTATGACCCCCTTTGACCCATTAAATGATGACATATTTTTTTATGGGTCCTAGGACCCCTAAGAACATATTCGAATCGTTCTTATGGGTCAAAGGGGGTCATAGGGTGAACTATGACTCCCTTTGACCCATTAAAGGATGACATATATCCCTAAGGGTCATAGGACCCCTAAGGACATATTTGAATCATTCATATTGGTCAAAGGAGGTCATAGGGTGACTTATGACCCCCTTTGACCCATTAAATAACAATATATGTCCCTAGGGATCTTAGGACCCATAGGGACGTATTCAAATCGTGCATATGGGTCAAAGGGGGTCATAGGTCACCTTATGACCCCCTTTGACTCATTAAATGACGACATATGTCCCAAAGGGTCCTAAGAACCCTAAGGACATATTCGAATGGGTCATATGAGTCAAAGGGGGACATAGGGTGACTTATGACCCTCTTTGACCCATTAAACGACGACATATGTCCCTAAGGGTTCTAGGACCCCTGAGGACATAGTCAAATCGTTCATATGAGTCAAAGGGGGTCATATGGTGACCTATGACCCCCTTTGACCCATTAAATGACAACATATGTCCATAGGGGTCCTAGGACCCCTAAAGACATATTCGAATCGTTCATATGGGTCAAAGGGGGTCATAGGTCACCCTTTGACCCATTAAACGGCGACATATGTTCCTACGGGTCCTAAGACCCCTAGGGACATATTCAAATCGTTCTTATGAGTCAAAAGGGGTCATAGGGTGACCTATGATTCCCTTTAACCCATTAAATGATGATATATGTCCCTAGGGGTCATAGGACCCCTAAGGACATATTCAAATTTTTTATATTGATCGAAAGGGGTCATAAGGTAATGTATGACCCCTGTTGATCCATTGGATGATGACATATGTGTTTAGGGGTCTTAGGACCCATAGGGACATATCTGAATCGTGCATATGGGTCAAAGAGGGTCATAGGTCCCTTTGACTCATTAAATGATGACATATGTCCCTAGGGGTCCTAGGACCCTTAGGGACATATTTGAATCGTTCATATTGGTTAAAGGGGGTCATAGTTTGACCCGTTAAGTGATGACATATGTCCCTACGAGTCCTAGGACCCCTAGGGACATATTCAAAAGGGCCATATGGGTCAAAGGGGAACATAGGGTGACTTATGACCTCCTTTGACTCATTTAACGATGACATATGTCCCTAAGGGTTCTAGGACCCCTAAGGACATATTCAAATCGTTCATATTGGTCAAAGGGGGTCATAGGGTGACCTATGACCCTCTTGAACCCATTAAACGACTACATATATTCCTAGCGGTCCTAGGACCCCTAAGGACATATTCAAATTGTTCATATGGGTCAAAGGGGGTCATGCGGTGACCTATGACCCCCTTTAACCCATTAAACGATGACATATGTCTCCAGGGGTCCTAGGACCCCTAGGGACATATTCAAATCATTCCTATGTGTCAAAGGGGGTCATAAGGTGATCTATGACTCTCTTTGACCCATTAAATGACGACATATGTCCCTAGGGGTCATAGGACCCCTAAGGCCATATGGGTCAAAGGGTGTCATAGGGTGACCTATGACCCCTTTTGACCCATTAAATGATGACATATGTCCCTATAGGTCCTAAGACCCCAAGGGACATATTTCAAATGCTAATATGGGTCAAAGGGGGTCATAGGTCACCCTATGACCCACTTTGACCTATTAAATGATGACATATGTCTCTGGGGGTCCTATAAACCCTAGAGACATATTTGAATCATTCATATGGGTCAAAGGGGGTCATAGGGTGACCTATGACACCCTTTGACCCATTAAATGATGATATATGTCCCTAGGGGTCCTAAGACCCCTAGGGACATATTTGAATCACCCTATGACCCCCTTTGACCCATTAAATGACAACATATATCCCTAGGGGTCATGGGACCCCTAAGGACATATTTGAATTGTTCGTATGGGTCCAAGGGGGTCATAGGGTGACCTATGACCCCCCTTTGACACATATGAACGATTCGAATATGTCTCTAAGGGTCCTAGGACTCCTAGGGACATATTCGAATCGTTCATATGTGTCAAGGGGGTCATAGGTCACCTATGACTCCTTTGACCCATTAAACAACGACATATGTCTCTAGGGTAGCTAGAACCCCTAGGGACATATTCAAATTGTTCATATGGGGTCAAAGGGGGTCATAAGGCCCCCTTTGACCCATTAAACGATGACATATGTGTTTGGGGGTCCTATAACCCCTAGGGACATATTCGAATCATTCATATGGGTTAAAGGGGGTCATAGGGTGACCTATGACACCCTTTGACCCATTAAATGATGACATATGTCCCTAGGGGTCCTAGGACCCCTAGGGACATATTTGAATTGTTCATATGGGTCAAAGGGGGTCATAGGGTGACCTATGACCCCCTTTAACCCATTAAATGATGACATATATCCCTAAGGGTCATGGGACTCCTATAGACGTATTCGAATCGTTCATATGGGTCAAAGGGGGTCATAAGGTGCCCTATGACCCCCTTTGACCCATTAAACGATGACATGTGTCCCTACGGGTCCTAGGGACATATTTGAATGGGCCATATGGGTCAAAGGGAGTCATAGGGTGACCTATGACCCCCTTTGACCCATTAAATGATGACATATGTCCCAGGGTCCTAGGACCCCTAGGGACATATTCGAATCATTCATATGGGTCAAAGGGGGTCATAGGGTGCCTTATGACACCCTTTGACCCATTAAACAATGACATATGTCCCTAGGGGTCCTAGTACCCATAGGGACATATTCAAATCGTGCATATGAGTCAAAGGGGGTCATAGGTTGACCTATGACTCACTTTGACCCATTAAATGATGACATATGTCCCTAGGGGTCCTAGGACCCCTAGGGACATATTCGAATCATTCATATGGGTTAGAGGGGGTTATAGGGTGACCTATGACCCCCTTTGACCCATTAAATGATGACATATGTCCCTAGGAGTCCTAGGACCCCTAGGGACATATTTGAATGGGCCATATGGGTCAAAGGGGGACATAGGGTGACTTATGACCCCCTTTGACCCATTAAACGATGACATATGTCCCTAGGGGTTCTAGGACCCCTAAGGACATATTGGAATCATTCATATGTGTCAAAGGGTGACCCATTAAACGACGACATATGTCCATAGGGGTCCTCGGATCTCTAAAGACATATTCGAATCGTTCATATGAGTCAAAGGGGGTCATAGGGTGACCTATGATCCCCTTTGATCCATTAAATGACAACATATATCCCTAGGGGTCCTAGGACCCCTAGGGACATATTCGAATCATTCCTATGGGTCAAAGGGGGTCATAGGGTGACTTATGACACCCGTTGACCCATTAAACGATGACATATGTTCCTAGGGGTCCTAAGACCCATAGGGACATAATCGAATTGTGCATATGGGCCAAAGGGGTTCATAGGGTGACCTATGACCCCCTTTGACCCATTAAATGACGACATATGTCCTTAGGGGTCATAGGACCCCTAGGGACATATTTGAATTGTTCATATGGGTCAAAGGGGGTCATAGGGTGCCTTATGACACCCTTTGACCCATTAAACGATGACATATGTCGCTAGGGGTCCTAGTACCCATAGGGACATATTCGAATCGTTCATATGGGTCAAAGGGGGTCATAGGGTGAGCTATGACCCCCTTTGACCCATTAAACAATGACATATGTCCCTAGGGGTCCTAGTACCCCTAGGGACATATTCGAATCATTCATATGGGTCAAAGGGGGTCATAGGGTGACCTATGACCCCCTTTGACCCATTAAACGATGACATATGTCCCTAGGGGTCTTAGGACTTAGAGAGACATATTCAAATCGTTCATATGGGTCAAAGGGGGTCATAAGTTGACCTATGATCCGCTTTGACCCATTGAACGACAACATATGTCGCTAGGGGTCCTCGAACCCTTAGGAACATATTCGAATGGGTCATATGGGTCAATGGGGGTGATAAAGTGACCTATGATCCCCTTTGATCCATATGAACGATTTGAATATGTCTCTAGGGGTCCTAGGACCCCTAGGGACATATTCAAATAGTTCATATGGGTCAATGGGGTCATAGTTGACCTATGAGTCCCTTTGACCCATTAAATGACGATATATGTCTCTAGGGGCCCTAGAACCCCTAGGGACATATTCAAATTTTTCATATGGGTCATAGGGTGACCTATGACCCCCTTTGACCTATTAAACGATGACATATGTGTCTTGGGGTCTTATAACCCGTAGGGACATATTCAAATCGTTCATATGGGTCAAAGTGGGTCATAGGTTGACCTATGACACCCTTTGACCTATTAAACGTTGACATATGTCCCTAGGGGTCCTAGGACCCCTAGGGACATATTCAAATCGTTCATATGGGTCAAAGGGGGTCATAGGGTGACCTATGACCCCCTTTGACCCATTAAATGATAACATATGTCCCTAGGGGTCCTAGGACCCCTAAGGACATATTCAAATCGTTCATATGGATCAAAGGGGGTCATAGGGTGACCTATGACCCTATTTGACCCATTAAATGACAACATATGTCAGTAGGGGTCCTCGAACCCCTAAGAACATATTCTAATGGGTCATATGGGTCAAAGGGGGTCATAATGTGACCTATGACCCCCTTTGACCTATTAAATGACGACATATGTCTTTAGAGGTCCGATAACCCCTAGGGACATATTCAAATCATTCGTATGTATATGGGTTAAAAAATGAAAGGATATATATACTATTTATACTATTTTATGATAATAATAATTATATATATACTATTTTATGATAATAATAATAATATAAATAAACACTAAATATTAATATTATTATATCTATAGTAATAATAATAATACTATTATAGCTATAATGATTATATATATTAATACTATCTTGTAGCATAATAATAATAATCTAAATAAACACTAAATATTTACACTATTATATCTATAGTAATAATATTAATACTATTACGGGTATAATAATAATATATATACTATCGCTATATTAATACTATATATTAATATTACTATATATTAATACTATTATATATTAATACTATTGATACTTTATAATAATACTATTATACTATTAATACTATTATATATTAATACTACTATACTATTAGCTTAGTAATAAACCAAAGTCAGTTTCCGTCCAATGATTTTCATAATATTAATATAATTATGGCAAAAGATAGAAATTATAGCAAGTTTTCCCTCCAAAAATTCACTTTGCAATATCGGATATCCAATTAAGAATTGGATATCTAATTTAACTAGCACCAATTCCCAATATTTCCCTATCCCTGCAGACCCGACAACATCACTTTTTCACTTCTTTTTTCATGAGTTCTGCAAAAAGTCGTGTGTTGGGGCCCAACCAATCAAAAAAAATTTGAAAATATAACCTTAGGTGTTCAAATTTGTCATCTGAATGGGGAGCAGCAATTGTCAAAAGGATAAACACAAAAGGAAGATATCCAATGAAGACATTGTGGCATATAGGGAAAGGGACAAAATGGAACACTAAAGGAAAAGATGAGGTATGCTAAATATCAGTCAAGTTGACGATGAATTAATCGAAGGTGAAATCATAGAGTCAAATAATGAATATGTATAGTTGGGGAATGAAAATGTACCTATTGAAAATGATAATGCCGAAATTAAAAATTTGAAGAATGAAAATTTTGAAGAAGAAATGCCACCAAGTCATAATCCAAATTGCATAATTGACCATGTCAAAGATGACAATGCACAGGAACCTAATGCACAAGAACCTTACATATCTCCTAATTATAATCGACATGAAGGTTCTAAAACACCAAAATGGATAATTGAAATTGATGAAATGATTATTACTAGTTTGGAAGGAAAAAAATTAGAAAGAACCATTTAGTTATGGGCTTCAAGACTATATCAGATGTTTTTCGGCAACAAGACAGTGGTAGAGCAATGTCAGCTTTTCATGCACTTATTAAAGATGCAAAAGATGAGACCTATGCTTTCCAAATTGAAGATTCATGTCAATAAAAAGTTGGAAAGAAATGTCATTATCATGAAGAATCTTTTCAGTGCTCTCAATAGCATTGGAAAAAATAGTAGAGAGAAGGATAATAGAGCTGCTCGAAGGGTTATTACAACCTCTTTGGTAAGTCATCATTTGAGAAAGGGTAGATATATGAGACAAACTTGTATTGATTTTAATCTAAATCATACTACTTTGAGAAGAGCACTTAATCGACGAGAGAAAATTGATGATCGTCTTCAAAATGAAACATGGGCATTTGGTGGGAGACTTCCATGTTTTGATAAGAAGCTATCCGCTAATGTGAAGGAAGAAATTACACAATTTTGGCACTCTAACTCACGAGTATCACCCAATGCTAAAGACGTCTTAAAGTTGAGAATTGGCATAGAGACTACATGCCACATCCTAAACACCATTTAGAGGTAAGTCAAACTATGTTGTTCAAACAATTTAGAGAGAGTCATCCAAGTCTTCATATATCAAAAAGGGCTTTTGAATCTTTGAAGCCATTTTATTGTGTGCCACTCAAAATTTGAAATACATGTTGTTGCAAATATCATGTTGAGTTTTCTATGCACCATGAACTATTACGCTCCATCCGTTCTACTTTGCATAGTAAAGAAATGTTGGAGGATTGTGGGGCTAGTGGGCTTCCAAAATCATCAAGAGACTTGCTAGATCAACTCTTATTTCATAGAGTTGATGGTTGTTCCTTTTATAGAAATGCTTTCTTAAATGAGAAGTGTTTAGAATGTGGTGGCTTATCCAAGTTTAACACATGTTTTCATGAGGGGTGCGAACAAGATCTTGGAAAGACAATACCAAAAAAAAAAGGTATATGAAATGGTGAAATACACATTGAAGAGTGGGAGTGAGAGCTCTAGATGTGAATTGGTTGGAAAAGATATTAGTATGGTTAATTTTATTTCAGATTTCAAGGCAAATCTTTTTTACAAGTATGCAAGACATAGTCATAGGTCTCAGTGGTTGGATCAACAATTTAGAATGTGTAAGGAGACTTTTCCCATTGGCACTATTATATCAGTTGTTGATTTTGCTGAGAACTAGACATTGCAACCTCAAAATGAGACACAATCTTAGTATTACAACTCCATTCATATTGTAATTTTTGTTCACATAACATATGGACATGCCCCTGATAGTGCGGAAGATAATCGTAAGATTATTAGAGAGTATCATTTTTTTATGAGTGATGATAGATCTCACTCTCACGAGTTTGTGCAACATTGTTTTGAGAATTTTTTTTGATTTCTTACATGAGCATGCAATTGCTATGGATAGACATGTCATTTGGTTAGATAACTGTATAGGTCAATTCAAGAATGCTCGCATGTTTTATTGGTTGTGTAGTATGCACATAGAGAGAGGGGTGTCTCATATTTGAAGATTTTTTGAGTCCGACCATGGAAAAGGGGAACATGATGGAGCAGGGGCATGTGTGAAGAGAGCTCTAGTTAAGGAGAAACTAAAGATTTCAACAAGAGAGCTTCTTAATGCTCGTAGCATTGTTGATTGGTGTAGTTTAGCATTATCACAGGGGGGGACTCTTGATTCAGTGGTACACAGGTTCTTTTGGTTGGTTGAGGAAGGGTCCATAGGTGATAAATTAGATTGTGCTATAGTGAGAGACTCATCAAAAATGCATTCATTTCGGAGCTCTGATTCTAGTACAATGGACCATTTGGTCATGACAACTAGCTTTTTTTTGTCGTACTTATTTTCAGTGTGATTGGGATCACTATGAGTCAAGTGAGTGGGTGGACACATGGGCTCCACATTATCTTACTCCATTGTCTATCATACCCTCTATCAAAAATGATGACATGGAAAGTTCACTTGAGCATAGCCATCTATCAGATCTATTTCAGCTAGGACATGTCTTTGCATTGGTTGCAACATAGGGGAATGATGAGAAATCTGATTATTGGTTAGCACATTGTGTAAGAGGCAAACAAAAATTTGCACAATAGATCACATATGATGATGGATTCACATATCCTACTGGTTCAGTGGTTGTTGCTGGAACATGGCTGTGGACATACATGCTTAGAAGGAATGGAATTCCTGCATTCGAAGACTATCAGAAGCACAAAGTAATTCTCATATATTCACATCTTATTATAGAAAAAAATGTAAAGTTATTGAAGCATCAAGGAAGACCAAAAGTAAAAGAACTTTTTACTATTGCTAATGTTGATCATGAAGCCCTATTGGAGACCCTAAAACAGAGAGAGGACCCTATTGGAATACTCGACTAGGTATATATACTTTTTATGTTATTTTATTCATAATGATTTAATGAATTGATGATTATCTTGTTTAATACAATAAGTTACTAATTTTTTTATGATATTGGAATGTAGGTACATCATGAAGAGTTGGAGGGGGGTGGTATTGGGGAGAATTTCTAAAATTTATGATGTATTATGATGTAAAATGTGTACTTTTTTTTGTATATGGTTTTTGTATTTTGGTAGGTTTTTTGTAAGGAATTATAAGAGGAAGATATTGAACAAGTTCTTGAAAATCATATTTGCATGTGATACAAGGCTATAAGGACAATTTTAAGAGCATTTATAACTATATGAAAGATAATTGCTTGCAGATATCTTATTACAAATTTGGTTTTTTCCTTATTTGACATAAAGCTAACATTATGATTATTAAAACTATTTTTATCAAACTAATCAAATAAGAAAAATCTAGAAAGTATGGATGAACAATTAGAATACTTTATTTCTTCCATTTTGCAACCAATAATAGCATTTGAAAGCATAAAGAGTCATAATATTGTATAATATTTTGAAAGACTTTCATAGTGAAAAGTTGTATGAAGCACATTTGGGATAAGCCATGAAATCCATGAAAGAAGATAGCATGTAGGATAAGCAATTAAAGCCAATAAGCAAGATAGCATATGCATAATGACATGATATGAAATTGGATATTAAGAAAGATTAATTTAAGAATGCAATATTCTCCTCTAACCTTTTCTCAACTTTAGAATTCATTTCTATCATGTTCTTAGAGAGATGAAGGTAAGAAAGATTATTTGTCTCTTCTAGCTCTTTGTATTGAACATATAGATATTGAAACTCTTTACTGGCATGGAGGATATCATGATCATCTAGATTTGGTTGAGGTTTGGTAGCACAAGGTTTGAATACCATAGTGGTAGATAGATAATAAAGCATGAAGGAGACTAGAGGAAGCTAATAAGGTGACACAAGATAACTTGATGTCCAAACTAGAGAGCTAGAGTGTTCACATGTCAAAGAGAGGTAGAAATGAATGAGTGAATTGCCAAAAAAAATTTCCAAGCAGGTTACAACACTAGTGACTCAAGTCAAGAGCTACGAAAAAATCCCAAATAGCAATGTAGATAAAGAAAGAGAGATGACAAGTAAACAAATTTAAGTGTAGTCAATAGATCAAGGAAACCATTTAATGAAAGAAATTCTTAGTATGCATATCATAGACCATGAAGTTAGAAAATACCAATAGCTCTAAGACCAAAGAGCAATTTTAAGCATGTTCAAGCACTAGAGACAGAAAATCAAAGTCAATTTATGAAACTCCCCTTAGCAAAAAATGCAAACAAATATTTGCACTTGACGTTTTGACTTGGTTGAAAAAGTTTGACAATAATTGATAATATTGCAAGCATGATGTTCAAAAGCAAAAAATTTTCCAAGAAAGATAGTGACACATGGAGTAGTCTTCAAACAGTCAAGCAAGGCACAAAGCAACTTTTCATGATACAAGTCAAAGGGGTCAACCTTTCTTGACAACTTTTCAAAATCTAACTCCTAATGGCTACAAGTCAGTGCCATTAGCTCTGAGTGAGTGGGTGAACCGTAGTGACACCCTTGTTCCAACCATGAAGACCCTCTATCATCCATGGCCACCCCATTACCGAAGAGTCCCCAAGGTTCTCTAAGTGTGTTTTGAGGTCGATCTTTTGAGGGTCATAACTCGGAGCTCGTGAGGGCTATCGATAAACTATTGAATGCTACAGGACGTTGATGTTGAGCCTAAAATAACCTATCTCATTTTTGAGAGATCACATTATGTTTGGATTCGGCACAGCGATCTCACTCGATGCCAAAATTTGCAGTGTGCCTCAGTTCATAGGTGCACCATAGCGTAACTTTGAAACCGCTGATCTTGGCATCAAATTGTCAGTGCCATTAGCTCCAGATGGGTGGGTGAACCCTAGTCACACCCTTGTTCCAGCCACAGAGACCATCCATCATTTGCAGCCACCCCGTACCGAGGAGTCTCCAAGGTGCTCTAAGTGCATTTTGAGGTCGATCTTTCGAGGGTCATAACTCAGAGCTTGTGAGGGCTATCGATGAACTATGAAATGCTACAGGATGGTGATACTGAGGCCTAAAATAACCTATCTCATTTTTGAGAGATCACATTTTATTTGGATTTAGCACAGCGATCTCACTCGATGCCAAAACTCACAGTGTGCTTCAGTTCATAGGTGCACCACAGCGTAACTTTGAAACTGCTGATCTTGGTATCGAATTGTTAGTGCCATTAGCTCCAAATGGGCAGGTGAACTCTAGTCACACCGTTGTTCTGGCCACGAAGACCATCCATCATTTGCGGCCACCCTGTACCGAGGAGTCTCCAAGGTGCTCTAAGTGCATTTTGAGGTCGATCCTTCGAGGGTCATAACTCAAAACTCGTGAGGGCTATCAATGAATTGTTAGAGGAGAAAAGTTTGTAAGAAGTATTGGCTTAGTGTTTTTGCTAAAATAAGTTAGTGGGAAGGCTTTATTAGAGGGTCTTGGCCAAACTAGTGGGGTGTTTGCCCACTTTCTAATTTTAGAGACAGTTAGGTTTTGGAGGAAGATTAGGGGAGCTCTACTACAACTATCCTTACCCTAGCTTGGACCAAGGTTGGTATCTCAAACTTGCTTCTTTTCCATTTCTTTCTTTTAGCATGGTTAAGCAAATATGCAAGTGTGGAGTTTATCAATGGAGTATGCATTGCATTGCATTGTGGAGTAGCATTCATGTGAGTGCTTGAATGGTGTTCATTCCATGTAGATTAGTGTGACACCATTGTGCATCTTGTTGTATTGTGTGGAGTATTGTGAGTATGAGGTTTGGATTTCATCTATTTCCTTGTTGTATTATGGGTGTTGATATTGTGTTGTGAAAATGTGATGTGCTCTTGAAAATTTCTTGTTTTATTTCTACTTGGTTTTGTTTTCTTGTTTTGTGCTTGAGTATTGTTATGGGCGTTGGACTTACACTCACCCTTGTGGGAAGGGAAGAGAAGTCCAAGGTGAAGGGCTTAAGTTGGGTTCGAAAAATGTATTGAGAACCTTGGAGTATGGGCTCCATTGTATGCCATAACATTTCATATCTTGCTGGGGGTGATAAGAAAAGTATGGTGTAGAAAGGAAGTTTGAGGAGTTACCATTGATGGTAATGGGTTTGGAGGAGGAAAGTCTCCATTTTAGAACACACCTTCACCCTATGTTTATGGTTCCATCTGTGAAGCCATTGTGAAATAGCCTTGGGGGGAAATTGTTCAAGTTTGAAATGTAATGTTTATGCATTGAAAGATTGTATGTGTATCCCAGTTTGAGCCTTGTTTCCTAGTGCAGGGGTGGTCTCTTTGAGGTCTATGGTTGGGTGGAAAGCACCCATGGTCCTTGTTATTTTTTTGTGTTACATATGTAGATTTGTGTCCAAGGGAGCAATGGAAATGGCTTGGAATGATCATCTTGCAGATTGATGTTGGATGAGAAAACTTGATATTGTGCCCTCATTTGTGAAGGAGGATTCACCAACTTGTTCATGTTCTCAACAATCATGTTGGACAATGTTAATGCTACTCATTGTCCATATCTTTCAATGTTCATGTTCCTTATGATTTTGAAAAGTCCCTTATGTTGCCCCATTGTGATGGAAGGAGATTGTATCATTTTTACCTCATGTACGTGTAGAGGAAATAATTGATAGGGTTGTATATGCATATTTCATTTGGAGTTTATATTGTTATGAAAGCATTGGTATGAGTCACAGATTTGCTTTGACATCATTGTTATCATTTGAAAATGTGAAAGAAAGTTTTCTCCTTGTGGTATTGTAAATGACTAGTTGATAATAACAATCCATAGATGTTATGTGATACCATTGATTGTATAAATTTAAAACTTAGTAGATTGCTTACAATCTTCTTGTGCACTCAATAATTTGGAAGGAAAATTTTATGTTCATATCACATGCATGGATAACATTGATTTTAATTACCAAGCTTAATGCAATTCTAAGCAAGGAAATCATCAAATTAATTTCATGATATAACAAAATGAAGTTTTTTGTAAGAGAAGACATAATAAAATCTATGAGATACATTGTTGTAGGCATGGATTTTCCTCTCTAGAAAATGTATGGTAAAGGAAAATAAATCCCTTCCTTAATACAAAGTAATAAAATATTAAAGAATATTCCCAGATTCTAGACTGCTATCCAATAAAAATAATAATAATAATAGCATATAGAGACTAATATATTTCCTAAGTGACAGAATGGTGCACATTACAATCTTGTGACCTCTAAGTCACATCCAACACTCAAATAATAAACTAGTAAATAAATAAATAAAGGCATATTAGTGTGCATGTTAGAGAATATGACAAATTTAAATATTTAACTCAAAAATAAAATAAAATCCAAGATTGATCTTGACCGCCCTTCTAGAGTAGTCCCCAACATTTCCTAAGCCATCATAATGCGAAAAGTTTTCTCCACTCCCCAAGGCATATTGTTAAATCTGACATTCATTTTGACATGTCATGTCAAAACTTTTATCCTTGAACTTGCCTCCTTGAAAAGGGGTTTCATCCCCATTAATATACTTGGGTGCATAGGAGAAAGGGTTTATGTCACATCCTTGTCTTATGCACTAGTCGTCCCCTCCTTGCAGCAATGGTCACATGTTCCCAAGCATAGGTAGTTGACTTGAAATTTTTTACAGTAGTGGTCACATGTTCCCAAGCATAGGCAGTCGACTTGAAATTAAGGGGGAGTGGGATAGAAATCCCAAGGGATTTGTACTTAGGAGAATGTCAAGTTGACATTTAATATGACTTGTTCACATTAGGATTGCTGATTGGAGGGATGGGAAGAAGATGTCCTCAGGCTTGGATTAGTCAAAATTCTGCACATGACCCATGTGGGACCTTGTGGGGACCACGTGTAGGAAGAAATGTGGCCTTTGTAAGAGTTAGGGAATGATGGGGATTTAAGATAGATAGGAGATTCACCCTTTAGATTTTATTTTTTATTTTTATTAGATAATTATTTAATCATTTCAAGTCTTGAATAGAGGATAATGACACTTGGTGTATTTGACCTTAGTTTAAGGGTAATGTTTATATCAAGGGGCTCATTTAGAAACATGTAACAATTAAACCATATGGTAATGGAAAAGCTCAATATAGGAAAATAAATTAAATGAAATAAATAAGTTTACAAGAATGCATATATAATTGAACATGATGTTAAGTACAGAGGGTTTAATTAAATTTGTGTTAAGACTGTAAATTAGGATAGTTGGATGTACATATAATAGGGTTAATATGAAGTAAGTTGTCGGGATGATGGGATTGGAGAATCAAGGATAAGGATGGATGGTGGATTAAAATAATAACTCAAATCTAGTTTTATCTAGTCAATAAAGCACATTGATAGATAAGAGTTACTAGGTAGAATTGAATGCATGACAAACCTGTGTAGATGTTGGATTTAATGTCAAGTGAATTTTATATTTGGCTTGAGGGAATGTTAGTTAGATAATGAATGTTGTGGATTCAATTGAAGATATTAGTAGAATATCAAAGTCGATAGAATATATATACCAATTTGAAAATGTAGCGTAGGAATAAAGCATTAGTTAGCTAGTATGTAATAAGGGTCAATAGGCATGTCATTAGAGGTAGCTCGTCAGCTCATGTACCCTATGTATAATTAATGATAATATGATTCATGTACACCACATTTTACTATGTTAGTTGCATGAAATGATGAATACATATATGTCATAACAACAAGGTATGTTATATACAAACCTTATTTATACGCTTGCACATAATCCTTGCATAAACAATTCATCTAACAAATTTAAATTGACACACTCAATACGATGGTGTAGTAGGATGTGTTTAAATATAGATCGTGAATTATTATTGAGTTAAGTACTTTGAATTGGCCCTTAGACTTACTAAGAGTTTCTCATTTTATGTGCTTACAAATTCGTACTATGAAACTACTTTGAATCTTAACATGCTTTGATAATAATAATATTGATAGCGAGAAAGTGAACTTATGGTGAATAATTAGATGTAATAATGTAAAAAGTAAATGTAATAGTATAGTAATTATAGTAATTAAAATAGTAAATTTAAAAGCATGGCAATGTAGCTAGATTAGTTAGTAGTTGATAAGCTAGATAGTTAGTAATTGTCTTTTGTTAGAGTGAGTTTAATTTATGTATTGAAATAGTAATTTTTGTGTTTAGGAAACTGTAGTGAGTGCTAGTTTGGTGAGAAAGAAATGTTGATAGAATGCATAAGGATGACTAAATAGAGTAAAGAGGGAGAAAATGACTCAGTATTGGTCCAATCTTCGAGAGGACCTGTAACTAGTAAGATATGGATGCAAGCACATGATACACATTTGGCACATAAAACAAAGTGTTTATTCCATAAGTTGTGTAACTAATGTGGTGAATGATGGATACTATCAATGCAAGTGGACCCTTCTCCATCATGCAGACTTCGAAGCTACCTTTGGGGCATATCTTTTCTAATTTCCAATGGTTAGATCCGATATAGTGTGGTAGATAAGTGCACATTTTCTTATTTGACTAAGGGTGCTCATGTGATGAGCACTAAATCTGAATTCTCTAGATATGTGTGTTTAATCGATTAAGATATACTACACTTCCACACCATATAGTAATTCTCACATTAATATATATTGTAATGATTAATGAATGTGTGTACATTGGTAATGAGGATAATAAGTAATTATGATCCCCTTCCCTTACATGCTAGAATCACGACCTAGTCCATATGATACAACCAACAGACCCTAATAGAATATTAGTATCAAAGGCTTGTTAGGATATGAATTACCTCACTAATTTATGAGTGTTGTATCTTGAACTTGCTCTTTTGACTCGTGACACTAACTTGAACTAGACTGTCATCCAATCTATTTGAAAACCACCTATGACTAAAATGTTACAACTGGATGACACTATCCACATGAGTCTTGAACTCCTATTCAATGATAACCTTGTTTTACAATATGTAATTTCTTATGTGACTTCATAAGCTACAAAAAAAATAAAAAATTGTTGTGTTTTTACTAGTAAAATTTAGGGCATGACACATGATCCATGATAAATTGAACAATACTAGATACTAAATTAATATGTATATCATTGTGCATATAAATGACAAAAATATATATCAAAATACATGTATCCATAGACAAAATTTTACACAAATATATATCAAAGATCATGTATCCATAGACAAAGTACTCAAATATATATCAAAATACATAGATCCATATACAAAATGTGGCTGATCATGCCATCAGAATGTGTATAATATCAATGTTTCCGTATACAATGTGGCATATGCCATCTCAAAATGTCTCATGATGCATCCTACAAAAACTATACTATCCTAAAACCCAAAGTTAGACTACTAAATTTATATGATTCTACGTATCTAACATTGAATTACTCAAATGCATAATGATCTTTTCCGTAATGGAGATTAATACTATCAAAATTTTATAATAAATACCTCTCTTGTCGACCTCCTGCATCGGTCAGGAGTCCTCTCGTATGCCCTCTGCAATATTGGTACCTCTCTGATTGTGGGTTGTATATGTTCAAATACCTTTTTCAGATGAATCTACAATTTAAACTATAACATTATAATTCATAGCATGCTAAATTTATAACATATTTAATCATGAATTCAAACTACAACTTACTATTGTAGACTCCTCCTCAGGAGTGAGTGGCCGCGTCATCAAATCTACATAACTGTCTCATTAGACCTCATGTGCACTAGGAGTCTCCTATGAGATACAAAATAGTAGTTGTTAATATCATGAAAATTAGTTTTGAATTTATTTATGAAGATAAGTGATGCAGGAGCATCCCATGCCCATTAGGGGAACATTGAAGGTCCAAGGCATCACAGAGGTCATGGAGTATCTCTTGAAGTCAATTGGGCAATCCTTGCACCAATTATGGCTCATGGAAGCATACAAAGTTATAATGTTGGACTCATATGTGGAAAAAAGTTGTAATTGGGCATGCGATAGGATTTTAGGATTTTATATGGTAGATGAGTCATTTGATAGGTTCATGTAGGTTTTCATGATCATATCTTGTCATTAGACAAGTCAAAACGTTCAATAAGCCCATTAAAAGCATAGTTTAATAGTTAGAAATTTGAATAGTAACGGTTATGTGTTTTTTGGAGGGAAACTCTAGAATTTAAATTTTATGAAGAGTTAACAAATGAAACCGATTGGAGGTGGTTGAGGGGGTTACTAACCATCCCTTGAAACTTATTAATTGTGATTGTATGGCCTGGAGGGTCAGATTTGTACGGACTGTCTCAAATTGAATGAAAGTGCTTGGTTTTCAAGAGCAACTTGAAGAATCCTTTGTTTTGTAAGTGCTTTATGATATTTTAATGAGTGGTAATATCATATTAGATATGTAAATGCATGGTGAATGCTGAAGGAGAAGTTCTAGAATTGAGTTTAGGGGTTTGAACAAGCAGGCCCTGATTTTTAAGCCATTTTAAGGTGGGTTTTGAAGTTTGGGTGTTTAGGAGTGTGACCAAGACCTATAATCTTGAAAATCCTTTTATTTAGATCATTATTAGATACTATGAAAAAGGATTAAATCAGATTACAAGTTTGAAGGGTACTTGCTTTGTAAAAGTGGTCTAATTAGGCCTAATTCTGAGACAAACTGCCCTTTTCTGTACAATCTTTCCGAAGGAGTGATATCTGATTTTTGAATATGTTATACAACTCAAAAAAGGGTATCTGAAAAGATAGTTTATTTTCTTGGTGTTTTGGAAAGTTTGGGATAAAAAACAAGAAAATAGGGTCTGCTGATCAAAAGAAGAGAATAGCCTAGTAAAGGGCAAAACTGGTCTCTTTTGTATCTACTAAAGATTTGTGGGTTTGGAAACCTTAGAAACATGTTGGTTGAATTTTTTTAAGGTGTGTAGAGGTGGAGGGAACACTTGGTGAATGTAAATCCAAGTTTGGAGTCTTTGGTGGCATTGTGTGCATTTGGGAACACCATTGAAACATAGGGGTTGGGTCCATATTGTGCTTGAATTTGCAAGTTTTTGGTTAGATCCTCAATCCTCTAAATCAAATGGTATTAGAGCATCAACGAGGTCTTTTGGGAGTAGATAAGTTGTAGGTTTCATCATCATAGGAGTCTTTGTCATCCCTAGTGTGTTGGTCCCTTTGTTAAAGCCTTGGAGTGTCTAATTCCTCCTTGTGTGTCCCAAAGTTGAAAGGTACATAAGTGGTGTCTAGAGATTTCTTGGTGAGGAAAGAAAGAGAATTAGTGAGTTGGCCCTTGGGAAGGAAGAAAACTTGTTGTGAAAATGCCTCCTAAAAATCAAATGGCTAGAGAACTTGAAGAATTGAGAGAAGAGTTGGCAAGAGAGAAAAGAGAGAGGAGAGAATTTGAAGCATCTAGAGTGAGGGAAGAAAGATAGATGAGAAGAGAGAGGCTGCAACTTATTGCAAGGATAGAATCCTTAGAAGAGGAAAGGCAAGAACCTAGAGGAGAAGAGGTTAGAGGAAGAAATCATGGAGAGAACCATGAAGAAGAAGAGGTTGGTAATGCAAGGCAAGAGCATGAGACAATAGATGATCCCGAAGAAAGGAGATTTATGAGAATAATTAAGGTAGTACAAGGTAATGGTAGGAAGAACCATATTGATTTTCCAATATACCAGGGTAAAATGGATAGTGAAGAAGTGCTAGGGTGGATAGAGGCCCTTGAGAACTACTTTGATCTTGAAGACATAGAGGTAGATAAGAAGTTAAAAGTAGCAAAAGCAAGACTAAGAGGAATAGAACTCACTTGGTGGACTAATGTTCAGAATGAGAGAGAGGAAAGGTTGTGCAGGGCACCTAACCTATGTGGCAGGGGGGAACAAGTATCTATGTTGCCGGACACCTTGCCACTCCATGAAAGTGAGGATTCAAGTAGATTAGGAAGTTGGAATAAAGGTTTGGTCCATATTTTACAAGTTGGTCTATGTTTTGTAATAAAGGAACATGTAAGGCCCACGAGAATTTTGGTGTGTTTATAAACCAAGTGACTCCATGGGACCAAAAGGCCTTAGAATAGGGGATTTAGAGTCTAAACAGTATTAGCAAACAGTGGTTGTTTGTTTGTTTTATGGTTGGGAATTCCTATATGGTTGTTCCAATGGTCATGTAGACCTTTATATATGTCATATGTGATCTCAGTTGAAAGGGGGAGATCAAAGTGTATGGTGGTTTGGAGAAAAAATAATAAAAACTACAATTTTTTGGAAATTTACTGGTAATTGCTCGGCTGTTACACTAGTATGGATCTGTATGGAACTTTTATGATTTCTAAGTGTATGAAATAGTTATAGGGGTGAGTTAGGAAACTTTTGGTTTTGGTTTGACTCAAAAAGGATTTGAGGTTTAAAAGTTATCTACATTTTAGTAGAAGGTGGTCTAAAAAGCCTTGTTTCCTAGACCCTTCCACAAATGCATCCCTAACTTGCATTCCCACTAGTGGCACCCTCTAAAACTAAGGGATATGCAAGTTAGGAGACAAGGCAACATAATGCCAAAGGTTGGAGGCCTGGAGAGAAGGGCAACTATTTTTCCAAGTCGGCCCTAGGTCAAGAAAGCCCATGTGCTTGACCGATTTTTGCAAGGTAATTGGTGACAGTCATGGTTGCAGGCACTTCTGATCAGTTTGAGTGTTGGAGTTGGATGCATTGAGTGTGTTGGAGATTTCCTTAAGTGTTTTGGGTCTTGGGAACCCACCTTGCCCATTCTTCCTTGAAGCCCTAGCCTAACTTGATCAACTAGGCCTAGGTACCAAGAAGCAGTTTGGAGGGTGCTGGAGCAAGATCAGCCCAAAAGCTTTTGGATTCTTAGTAGGTGCCAAGAAGGCTGTTTGGAACAATGGATAATTCCCTATTCTGTTAAGGGATACTGGGAGAAAAGTGCAAAGAAGCTAATTGGAAGGCTACAAGGTTTGTAGGCCTAGAAGTGCAAAGGTGTGTTGAGAGTTTGGTGGAAACAAACAAATTGATGATTTTGGGTTGGAACAGTATGTCCATGATTGTCTCCATTTCTGGTGATAGTTGGTGAGGCTTTTGAAGTGGGATTTCCTTGTTTGGCTTGGAGGTTGAGTATACCCGGAGTGGGTAAGAGGACTTGTGAGAAGTCCTAGAATCCTAAGTTGGATTGTGATAGCCATTTATTGGCTTGTGGAAGGTAGTTGCTATAGACTCTACATCAAAATGGGATTGAATAAGATTTCAAATTGGGAGAGAATGAAGACCATGGTGAGAAATCAATTCTTGCCATCTGATTTAGCAATCCAAATAAAGATAAGAAGGAACAATTTGAAACAGAGGGATATGGATGTCATGTCCTATACTGAGCAATTCCATACCCTGCGTATTAGGGGAGGACTAGAAGATGAATATGAGAAGGTGGCTAGATACATTAATGGCCTCAAGTACAATATTTAAGATGAAATAGGATTGAATGTACCAAGGGCACTTGGAGAATGTTTTCAGTTGGCAATCCGGGTAGAGGAGAAGTTGAAAAGAAAGAATGAGAGGCAAGCAAATCAGAGAGGAGGTGGAACAATGAGAGAAAGATGTGTAAGAAGTCAGTTTGACACTTCAAACAATCAAGACAAAGATAAAGGAAAAGAGATTACATCTGAGACAAGAGGAAGTTTCAGGGGAGGAAGATTTGGAAGTGGAAGAGGTAATAGTGTTTTCACAGGTAAATGCTTCACATGTGGAGGAGTAGGCAAACAATCCTACAAGTTCCCTGAGAAAGGTGTGGATTCTAGGAAGGAGGAGAGGAGAGTCACCTTGACCAAGGAGAAGAGGAAGAAAAGAAGTACGATAATGCAGACCCTAAAATTGAAGGAGAATCTTTGATGGTGAGAAGAGGACCACAAATGTAGCAGCAAAAGGAGACCAGACCATCCATTTTTCAGGACAAATTGCATGAACCATGGTAAGATGATAATAGACTCTGGTTCCTTTGATAACTTAATGTCTTATGAAATGGTAAATAAACTAGGATTGAAGAAGTATCCTATTGATAGACCATATAGGGCATCTTGGGTCAGTGATGCACAAAATATTGTTGTAAGGGAGCAAGCAATAGTGGATTTCTCTATAGGAAAATATAAAAATCAAGTTATATGTGATGTCATTCTAATGACATGCTGCCATGTAATCCTTGGAAGGTATTGGCAAGCCTCAAGGAACACTATTCATTTTGGCTCATCAAATGTTTTTATAGTACACACAGATGGTGTGAAGTTTAAGCTAAATCCTTTGAGTGGTCATGATGAGGAAAGAGTTATTTGTTTTGGCAAGAAAGATTTTGTGGACTTGCAGGAGCAGAGGGAGAGTAAACATGATATGACAAATCTGCCACTGAAGCCATCTCTTTTGATTATGAAGGATGAGATTGTTCAAGACAAAACTCAGAATTCTGCTTACAAGCAGACAATGACAGAAAAAGAAGTGATGATAGGAATAGTATGGTTTCCTTTGGTGATGAGAGTGAACAAAGAAGTGAACATATCCATGGAGGATAAGAGACAGGGTCAGCATGACCTCAGACAACAAGTTATTCAGCCTTTGTCAAGGATAAAACATGACTTTTCACAATCAGTAGGCAGTAAGGTTACCATGACTGGTAACAAGGATCCAATGCTTTTTGTTTCTAATGATTTACATGTAGGTGTGCAGGGTAATACATTGCAGGTTCAAAGTTGCAAACATCCCTCTAGAAGGATGGGAGGAAAGAAGATAGCACCCCTTAACTCTTGGGAGAAGAGTTGCTTTGAAGGTGGGGTGTTTGGTGTAGGGGCACCTATTAAATCATCTAAGAGAGCCTTGGTACCAGATGAAGATAGAGGATCAAAGACATCATTGATTGTTAATTGGGATATATTAAAACCAATAATAGAATTATGTAATAAACAATGTACTTTGAAATACAAAAGTCATAAAATTCCTAGTAAGGACCTAAGGGCAACAATATGTAAAATGGCCAAAAGAGCCATATGGGGTAGTCTTAGGATAGTTTCATACTTAGTTGCATTTAATAAATCCATATGACCAATTTTGAGTCAATGGAATAGTTTAGAAAGTTAGGGAATGAATAAAAACTATAGTTTGAAATTTGAATTTCAAATTCAAACGGTCATATTAGTTTTGGAGGGAAAGTAGTAATTTGGTATTTGTTTGATTAAATAAGCCTTTGTAACCAACTTGGTCGGTTGGATAGGTTCATATAAGCCTATTTAAGTTGTAATGAACATATGCAAGACATGAATCATTATTGGTACCGAAAAAATCACAGAAATTATATAGAACAACAATCATACTTTCCTCTACATCAATAAGAAAAATAAAAAATAAATGATACTTATACAGACAATGGGGCTCTCTATGCGAATGGAAATCCCTGATGATCTAGGATGCCAAATCTGTATAGGCTCATCGCCAGTAGTGACACCCTATATACAATAAAGAATGCAATTAAATGAGATTACCACAAACATTTTACAAGAATGCATCAATATTTAATCAATTAGAAAACATCTAATTACCTTTCCTTTGTCAGTGCATGCTAGCTCACCCCCCGCACTTTATCCCCCTGGTGTAGGTGGTATCTGCAAGATAAAAGAAAGATTAGCAACCATATATGCTACAATATCAAATAGAAAAAAAAAATGCGAACACAACATAATGTACCGTAGATGTCTCAAGGCCAAATGAAATGGCCGAGAGTGTAGCATCGTCTATCTATCTGAGCTCCTCCTTGGTCATCAACTAAACATGAATGAAGATCACATACATGTAAAGTCAGTATGGCTTAAAAATTAAAATTAATCTATTAAAAAAATTAACTTTAAATCGCATATGTCATAACAAAAAAATGTATACACGTACCGACACTGAAGGAGTCCATGCCTCTACATTCCCCTCCTCTCTCGCATCAGGGTCTGTAGCCTCTGCACGTGTGTCTAGTGTATCCTTGTCTAATACAAAATGATACTCAGGAAGATCACCTATGGGACCTAGGCAAATATTCTTGCATGTAATGCAAGTGTGAGGCACACAAACGTGTGATGAGCTAGCCAATGATGAACTGGCACCAACATCATCAACACGAGGAGGCAGGACTGACCTAGCCTGAGATATCATTAGGCTACTCAGCCTATGAATGGCTTTGATGGTCTAAGAGCTAGCGTCTGCCATAATATCTGGATGCTGCACTCGAGGAGGGGGGGGAGATATCGGGGGGGGGAAGTGCCAAGTTTCTTTCGCTGGGAAGAGAGTCTATCCTAAGGAGCTCCTAGTCCTAAGCCCATGTTGGGCTTCATGCTCCAATAGTTCACTTTAAGTTTCAACACAAATTCTGCATATAATTTTCTAAGGAAATAAAATGGTATGTCTAAATTGCCATGTGGAGGGATATCAAAGACCATCCACCAACGATCCCAAAAATTTGCACGTATGGTGTCATTTGTGCACCATTTAATCGATAGTTTGGTTTTTTTGGGGTCAACTGGTATACCCATTTTCGGGTTAGCAAAAAGGCTAGCCAAATCGTCTTTGGTTATGTTGAGGGCCGTGACCTTATCATAATCCAAACCATCATCAAACATTTTGTGCATTTCATCATGCCAATGAAGAGCGGCATTTTGTTGGTTCGTAAGGGTTTCAATGTTATTCACTATGGTGTTTAACGTGGGTAACATAGGAGCCATTGCAAGTACATTATTATATGTTCTATGCAAACCTCTCAACTTGGTGAGATTTTCATTTATCAAATCCTCGATTCGAGGAGGGTTTTGAGGAGGTAGAGGATCATTTGGTGGACGGTTTTGTGGGGATACTAGATCATTTGGTGGTGGGTTACAAGGAATATTATTCCCTACCTCAGTGTCATCATTTTGATCAGCCATTCCTATTGAATTGCAAAACGTAATATATATTAAAAAAAAATCTAAATTTTAACCATTTTTGTCAAAAAAATTCCTAGATTCAACTAAGACAAACAAAATCATCCTAAAATCTATTAAATTTAGGTTAAAAATGAGTTGGGGAAAAAAAAACATACCTAAATATCTGATATCCGATCTCGTATCTGATATCCGATCTTGTATCTGATATCCGATCGATAATGGTAATACTGGCCCCAAATTTGCATAAAATGAGGGCCTGCGGGTCTATGATTTTATTTAATCCAATGCGTAGGTATCGGATATCCGATATGGCCGCAATAACATATAATGAGTATAATATATATAATATAACATATAACATATAATATATATTACATTTTATATATTTTTATATTATATTTTATATATATTATATTAACCTACTATATATTATAATATAAAATATTATATTATATAATAATATTATTATTATATTATATTATTATAATTTATAATATATTATACTTTTTTATTATATATTATATTATAAGATATTACTTTTTATTATTATATGATATCTTATATATATATTATATTACATTACTATATATTATAATATATTAAATATTATATTATATTATTATAATATAATACATTATAATATTATTATTATAGTATAATAATAATTATAATAATAATATTATTTAATATAATAATATTATTAAATAATATATCATACTATTATATTATAATAATAATAATTATTATTCTAATATTAAATAATAATAATAATAGCAGTATAATATTATTACTCTAATTATCAGATATCCGATCACATGTCGGATATTCAATTTAAAATTGAATATCTGATATCACATCGGATATCCGATGTCAAATCAGATATTCGATAAGGCTTGGCCTTACCTTCCAAGTTTGGTTCCTAAATAGGTGAAAAAAAGTCAGAGAAGATTTTGAAGCGCTTTTAGGCATCTTCAAACTCTTTTTTTTTCACATCGCCACTTTTTGGCACACCATGATCCTGCACATACCCTCAAATTGGTTTTGACAATTGAGTGTCAACACACTTAAGCTTTTTACTAAGTTCATGCCAAGCTAGTAACGTATGCCAAGTATATTATGTATAGATGCTGAGTTGTAATGAGTGTCGAGTCACTCATGTGCTGAGCAGTTCAAGTGCCAAGTGAACAGTTGATGCTGAGCAAGACAGAATTATAGTAAGTGCCAAGCATCAGTATTATCAAGTGCCGAGTAATACAAAATTGACCTAATTGTTTGTAATGGCCCAAATAACTATGTAAACTATTTTTTGATCTGACTTATGGATAGATCTTGAAGCTTTGAAGATAAGATCAAATCTATTTGGATTCCCTATGCAATCAACATGCAACCAATCAGAAAAATGGAATGAATTGAGTAGGAAAAATGGATGAATTTCAATCATAGATTCATACCTAACCCTAAGCCACCAGTGTCTTTTTAAAGGGAGACAAAGCCCCATGATTTAGTATGAGAGAGAGGATAAGTGAATGTGTATGTGAGAAGGTGATGCTAGCGAAGATTTGAAGGAAGTGAAAGGGGTGAATTGATCAATTTACATTCAAGGTGACTTAGAAGAAGGAAAGGATTGTAGAATCATTTTGCAGAACAAAGGATCAAGGATACAACAATTTCATATCAGATTAGAAAGGATCAAGATGGACTGAATTGAGATTTGAAATCAGCAATACCAAATTGTAAGTGTATTAGATCAAACATTCTACTATACTTTCTAACAACTATATCAGTAGGATGAAATCCTTAAGATTAAGGTTGACTTAACAGTCATAGTGAAATCCTTTAATAGGGCGACATTCCAAGTGAGTGTTCTAAAGTCATTTAGCTAGGCACACTTTTAATAGGGTGGGATCTAACAATCCTTTATTAGCCTTTAACATGGTAGGCCTTTCATAGGGTAGACATATCTGGTGTCAAGTGTTTATGTGGATGCATTTACTTTACAAGTTCTTTCAATATGTTTATGCATGCATTCTTTTAAAAGTTGAAAGTTTTATTGGTTAGTGATTAGTACTCCTGATTCATCCCCCCCTCTCAGAAGTATACATTTTCCATTTGTATTTCCAATAGTTAGTTGATGGGCATGTGGGGTAAACATGCCCAATGTGTCATTTAGGTTCAAGGGAGGGGACTTTTGGCACTTTATGCTTTGTCATGCAAGGGACCAAAGAAAGCTAGAATGTGGGGGCATTGGCATATGGGAGAATAGCAAATATGTGAGAATTGGTCATATTCTAGCTACCGCAACAATAATATGTGTATTTTTGCAAAAATTGATACAAGGACTGAAAGGTTAGAAGTTTTTTCTTTATGCAATGTTGAAGGAGAGGAATTCATCATGTTTAGGGGATATAAATACCAGCATACCTGAGTCTTCTACTTTTATAAAAAAAATTACATAAGACTTCAAATTTGTCAAATTGACACATAATTATTGCTTCACCTTTTGGGTATTTTTTTCCTCAAACTATAAGAAGTATGAAATCAAATTTTTTGAAAAAGTGGTATAAATTTTGAGGTTTCAAACCCCATGGGTGTAGAGTTAAAATTTGGTTAATTTTTTTGTCAATGAATTCTGAACTCACAGGAGTCATCAGAGTCATAAAAGTGAATTTAAAAAATTGAAGTATTAGAGATTAAAATTTGATAAAGGAGAATTAAGAAGCAGAGGATTGTCTTAGTCAAAATAGTTTTTATTTTGGCGGACAATGTCTAACAATGTACCTCTAGACACACCTTTTTCCTTATACATGTGAACTTGTCTGTGAAGCCAAGAAAAAGTCTCCATTATTGAGGTTGAAATTAAGAAGATATTTCCTTCTTAGTTATGTATTTTCACATTTGTAAGTTTATTGTATTTTCAAGTTGAAACTAAAATATCACAAATAATAGCTTTTTTGCTTTCTTGAATATCATAGCTTTTTGAAGATTGTAATTTTCACATTTCTATGCTAGTTTTATTTGTACAACAATTTCCTCTATCTTTCAGTTGTCTTAATGATTTTATCCATGATTTACTTCATTTATTTCATCTCTAGTTTTAGTCCTTTTTAGAGTCATTTTAGTTTCAAGTGTTGCAAAAATTCTTTGTTTCAAATAAATTAACCTCTTTATCAATAGGTTCTAACTTGTCAACATTCATGTGATAATAAATTTTCTTAAATAGATTGTTACCGTAGATTGCTCTTTAGTTTCTTCATAGATACCAACAATTTTATTTCCAATTGTTTTCTCATTTTAATATAAAAATCACTAGTTCTAATGTTTCTCAATTGCCTTGATTTTTTAATTTCTAGTTTAATTTAACCCTAAAGCTTTTTGCAATATTTTATTTCTCGTGATTGGTTGAAATTGATGTTACTTCTTTCTATGTTTTGGGTTTTTTTTATTACCATGTTTTAGGATTTGGTAGCAATTTACTTGGGTGGGTGAGGTTGAAATCCAAACTAATTATAGAGATTGGTTGCCAAGTCCACCTTCATACGGATAAGAAAGACGTGTCATTTATCATCATAGTTTTAAAATTTTGGTTGGTTTCATGATTGGAATTTTCATGAACCAAGATCATTGCACTTATATGATCATAAAGACAATTCCCTCATCAATATATTGCAATGCATTGAATGAAATATGATTTATAAGAAGGATACATGATCTTCCAATGATGGCCCAAGTCAAGATTTCTCTCAGATGTGAAGATCATCTTTCTAGCTAAGTCATACAATAATTTCTCAATTTTCTAGATCCACTATGGTAGTGAATTTTCATTTCTAAAAAAACAAATTAGCTAACTTGGTAATGAGAAACTATAGCTAGTTGGAGTAATTTTCTTCACCAGGGCTCATCCACCCAATTAACTCAAATACTTGTAGACTTTAGATTCACATGCAATTGACTAGTAAGAGGATAATTTACTCATCCTAACCTCAAAGGATATAGTCAAGGGGTTTATGTCCTTGATTGTGCACTCAAATTTAACCTTCAAATGAATACATACAACTTGAGTTGGATGATGCAAAAATGCATAATGAACTTTTTGATCTTCATCATACTTATCATTGTATGAAGCTACAAGTAACTTAGGAAACACTCTTCTTAAGTAAATAAAATAGGGTCAAAAGGAGGGCTTGGTGTACACCATAAAATTTATTCTCAAGATTCTACTTGAAACTACTAAAGGTGACCTTTGTTCCTCTACTTGACAAAAGGATGATATATTCAGGCCTTAAACATGTATTTATATGATATGTGTATGCTAAAATCTTCATGAACATTTACTTCCCCTACAAAAAATAATTTCTACTTTATGCAAGCTTCTTATTTTACTATCAACTTATATTAATTATGTTCAACTAACCACCAATGTTCCCCTTTGAGATTCGTGACACGGGTTAATCGCCTCCTATGTTTTATAAGTCTAGTGGTTGTATTGGGCATTAACAAGTCAATCTTTTGGTGCAACAACAACCTTAGCTTGTAACAAGTGGTATTAGAATTTGGTCATACGTTTGAAACTCCTCGGTTAATGTTGAGGGGGGGATTGTTGAGCTAACCACCAACATTCCCCTTTGAGATTCGTGACATGGTTAACCACCTCCTATGTTCTATAAGTCTAGTGGTTGTACCTGGCATTAATAGGTTGATATTTTGGTGCAACGAAAACCCTAGCTTGTAACAAATTACTATTTGTAATTTTGTTGCCTTGCAATTTTAAGCTCGAGTTTACAAAGTTTGCAGCCCAACCAACAATTGGTGTGGCATAAGTTAGATGTGTTATGACTACTTTTGAAGCATCTAATGCAATTGTAAGTGGTCCATGATTTTGTCACCATATATTCTCAACAAGGTATACTGTAGAATTCTCCCAACATCTATTCTACTTCTATGGAGGGGGCTTAGAACTATAGGCATAGAGGTATTGTTGTTGGGGCGGGTTTACATCATATGGAAACTACTTTGGCCATCACTTTTCCCTCTGACAAATTTTGATTTCAAGTTCTCCCTATAGAGCCAAACCCTTGTAATCATTCAATGAAATATAAATTAAATGTCTCAAAATACCTAATTTTTCCTTTTATGTTTTAATGCTATCAAGGTCCAAACCTACAAGAAAAATAAATTATTCAAAATTTACCTAATTTGGGCTTGTATGTTTTAATGCAATCAATATAAATTGTTCAAAATATCTAATTTGGGCTTGTATGTTTTGATGAAATCAAGATACAAACCTAGGAGAAATATAATTTATTCAAAATATCTAATTTGGTCTTCTATGTTTGAATTCTATCAAGGCATAAACCTGGAAGAATCCCCAACCTTGGGTTGAGCAAGAGATGACCATTAATCAGATACAAGAAAATATCCAACAAGGGCTTCTTTAATTATAATTATGGAAAGTTTTAATCATATATGTTGGACTCTGTAGAAGATCCCCAGTCACTCTCTCCAAAGCACAATGAATTTGATTTTAGGAAAATGAAATTTTGATAATTAATTTTAGTTAGAGGTTTCCATAAAGATCAATGCATTGAATTATGCAAGAGTATACGATTTGGAAAAAATAGATATTTGTTTATTATAAAAAATATTTTTCCCCTTACTCTCTTTCATGTCAACCAATAGAAATTGAAATAAATAACTTTTATAATATTTTATAAATATGCATAAATTTATAATAATAGGACATATAAATATGTTCAATTTTTTTTGGAATAGTATTGGTTGAATTACTCTATCTTTTTGCATCAAACAGATGCATAAGTATCATGCATCTACAAGAACTAATAATTTTTAAATTTTTTATTTGTTATTAAGTGTTGATAGTCAAATGAACTATTTTGGTGGAGTTGTTGTATAATTTGTTTTAGATAGTTCCATTTTATATTCATGTTGGAGTTCTAGAAAAAAGAAAAGAATGAATTAATACTATTTATTCATTTCATCATCATTAATATAGTTTATACTTAGTTTACTTCACATTTGATATTCTATCAATTTTGTCCTTGATATATTTAAAAATATTAAACATGATTATTAAGTGGTTAAATCTTTTGTTACCAAAACTCTTATGATCCCAGCCTACATGCATAGGTTGTCATTTCTAATGGAAGGGACGGTGTGTGCATGTGCACATGTGTGTGTGTGTGTGTGTGTGTGTGTGTGTGTGTGTGTGTGTGTGTGTGTGTGTGTGTGTGAATATACAATTACAAACCTTCATAGAACATGAATTCAATTAATTTCAAGTCAAATCTAACATATTAGAACTAAGATAGTTGAAATGACATTCAATAACATTCTATTGACCTCTAATCTTAAGGACTTAGTTTGTGCTCTCATGTATAATAATTTAGATCTCTAAGTGACAACCTAAGAAATGATAATTTAAATGATGGATGGAGCTATGACTTACGATGAAAATCAGATGCAAGTTGATAGAAATTCTATCCTACACATGATCAAGAAAACATTGATTTAAGATGCAATTCGTTTATTATAACAACACTATATTGAAGACAATAAACTAAAATGAATTAAAATGCTATGACATTCTCAATGTAAATTGACTATAATATACATATTATGAAGATGAATTGATCATTTTCTCTAATTATGTCTCTTATTTATAGGATTTTCCAAGGTGTAGGGGTAAGTTAGATTTATCTTGGTCAAGTTATAAGGTTGAGTTGTATTTTATTTTTTTTGTCTATTTGAAGGGAAAAGATTGATTCTAAAAAATGGGTGGTCAAGATAAAAAAGCTTTGGATTGATCCATGTGCACATTTTCCTCTTTTCCCTTTGGTTTATTATTTTTGTCTTGTAATGGTAGGCAATGAGTTTTCAGAGTGTTACTTGGTAATAAAGTGTTTCAATTTTTGAGCCTGTTAATCCCCTGGTTATGTGTGAAATACGTCCCATTTTAATCATTGGAATGGTCATTTCATCCCTGAGTTTTTGTGAGTTTCTAAATCTTCATGTCTCCGGCTCGTTAGTCACCAGATAGAAATGTCTCATCTAAATCTTCATGCATGGAAGAAGACAAAGGTTCTATGTCTAATCAAGGAGATGGTCGAGAAATGATGCCTATAAAAGAAGAAGGGTTTGCTAATGTATCAAGGCATGATTATGAAGATTTCAAAATTCAGGACAAATTATTCAATCAGCTCAATCCTAATGGGAAAGAAAAACAAATATCAAATTCTCAAGAAACTGTGCAACATATGGTTGAAGATGAGGAAAATGTGGATCAAGGTGAATTTCATACTACTTTTATTCCTACTTGGTGCCTAGACACTTCAGATGATGACTTCTTATGTGGAGAAAATCTTCCTAATCATCATTCCATGATCATTCAAGATGATGAATCTATTGATGACATCAATACTTCATATGTTATGACACAATTTGAAACCACTACCATTGATAGAGATAAAAGCATCAATGAACTTCTACAAATATCTATTTTTCTTAAGGAAATGGAGACCTTTACATTTGATGATATTGATGAACTTGTGATTAGAAGATCGGTTGATGAAAAAGTTAAAAATCATCTTTTAGGAGAAGAACATGAACTATATAATCTTCATTCTTTATCATGCATGCCAACTTTTACATTACATGAAAGATGTCTTGGAGAAAAATCAATGATTCATAAGGACATAAATGTCATTGAACATATCAAAAATGAAAGCTATATGAATATGACAACAAGTTCCTCTAATCCAATGGAAGTAGATTTGAAATCCTATGGATCATTCAAAGGTCAAAGAAATCCTCTTTTTGAGCCTTCTCATCAAATAGGAGATCTTATTTCAAAAAGATTCTATGAGGAGAATAATCATGATAAAATAAGTAATGAGTTAGCAGGTGATCTCATGGAGGAATCTGAGGAAGGAAACTCTAATGATGTTTTTATCCCAAGTTTGTGCTCAAAAGCTTTGGATGGTAATTTCCACTATGGAGAAAGTGTTTACTTTAATCCTTTGTTTCTAGATAAAGGCATTTCTATTGATGCTTCTCAGATAGGTATTCAAAGAAAAGTTTCAATGGCTATGACTCCACAGGTTGCTTCGCATCATAGATTGTATGAAGGTGATCCCATACAAGGTTTGATATCTTCTCATCTTAACCATCAGAAGGCCCTTCAGATGGAAAATTTTGATATTAATGGGATGAAAATTGAAGTTATGACCCACAATGTTGAAGATGGTATCCATGTAACTTAGAAGTGCCTAAAAACTCAAGATGATCTTTTGGAAGATAAGGAAGAAGAAATGGATCATGAGAAAATTCAATATAATATGGATGTACATCCCTATTGGAATAATTTTATAGAATATTCAACCATGATCATGCCAATGGAAAGGCAAGAGCATATAGTGCTAGAAATGATTTTAGGACTCCATGATGATCGATCACTAGAAATTCAACTAGAGGGCTTGCCAAGTAGAGGAGAAGATCAAAGATGCATTCTGAAACTTGAGAATCTTATACTCCAACTCTTTGAAAATGAAGTTATCAATGCCATGCCACAAGAGCTATAGTCAATTTTGAAGTCTAATATTTTTTATGAAGCCTGGTTATTTGGATATGTTCTTTCATCCAGAGATGTGGGCTGTGCTATGAATTTCAAAGTTAGAATTCAATTAGCACACTTATATTTGAACCTATGGCAGCTTAAGAATTGTCACATATTGGTACACCATGGTATTTATTTTACCTAGCCAGTGAATGGATTTGCATGATTATAACTTAAGTCATTGAAGGTAGGGAAACCTGCCTTGTATATAGTCTAGTTAGGAGTTTGTGTTGCTTTAGTTTTTCTTTCTGCTATCCTGCTTTTGGTGTTCATTCCCTCTTTTGTAAATTGGTCCCTTAGATGACTCTATTTTATAGCCCAATGGATAAGGCACTATTTTATTCATTCTGGATTTGAGCTTTGTCCTTGTTAGTCCTTGTCCCTAGATAGAGCCAGCTGTTACTTGGTAATAAAGTGTTTCAATTTTTGAACCTGTTAATCCCCTGGTTATGTGTGAAATATGTCCCATTTTAATCATTGGAATGATCATTTCATCCTTGATTTTTTGTGAGTTTCTAAATCTTCATGTCTCCAGCTCATTCCCAGCTCCACCTAGCACTTAAAATTTTCAAAATCTAACTCTTGAGCCTCAAGTTATCGCAGGTTAATGGAGAAACCCAAATTACACATTTTCAAGTTTATCATTAACCATTAACCTCTCAAATAGGTTAATGATAAGTTTCAAATTGTGCATTTTGGAGTAGGTTAATTAACCTCTCCAAAAGCACGTAACCATTAACCTCTCAAACAGGTTAATGATAACTTCTGAATTACTCATTTTGGAGTAGGTTAATTAACCTCTCCAAAAGTGCATATTTCTTAACCTCTTTGAGACAATCATTAACCTCTCTATTTAGTTGATTAAGGTCAAGAATTGGAAGCAAGAAGATCATCATGTTGAACACCAAATGGAATTGGATGAGGAAGGTAGATTATTTGCTAAGAATTGTTGAGGAATTGTAGGATGTCCACTGGCAGCAACACTTTCACAAAACTTCATAGTATTTCTATTGGAACGAAGAAAGAACCCGTGTGTTGGGAGGAGGAAGCTACCTCAATGTAGAGTTTAAAACCAAGAGTAGCACCTAAGTATGTCAAACCTGCCGACTGGGATGGGCTGAATCATATCCATAGGGGGAGAGAGCAGTTACCAACACAATGATAGTTCTAATCCAAAGGAAAAATAAATGGAATTGGCTCTACTTATCTTTACTGATCCTGGTCACTGCTTGTCCCTATGCCTTGGTCATATCGACTCTAGTTGCCACAATTTGTGGTTTGGCACAAGTTGCCAGGATGGGCCTCCTCATCAAGGTGGAAACTTTCTAGAAGCCTTGAGAAGGATATAAGCAATTTCTTTTGATAAAAATGGAACATTAACTCAAGGAGAATTCAGAGTGGTAGACATTTATGCGATATGTGAAATGTTAAAGCTTGTAGGATACACAATTGATACATGTTTGACAAAATTCTTGAGCCAGATATGGTGTCCTGGACGACATCGATTGCAGGGTATGCACAGAAAAGGGTACACTAATGATGCCTTGTAGGTGTTTGGGAAAATTCTCTGATGGGACATGTGGTCATGGACTGAACTCAAACTGAAATTTATGTCTAGATGTTGAATAAAATACCTGCAAGAATATGTGAGGAAAAGAAGTGAGTCTCAAACAAACTGCTCATTATTTCCTCTCTGCTTGTGCATTAGTGAAGTAAATGAAGTTGAATCATTAATATTGTGATGTTGACTATGTCAATACCATATGTGAACTTTTTGGTAGAATATCTCTATTCTCAGCCCATGACATGATAATCTCCAATGATGAATGCTATTGGTCATAATGGAAAGCACGACACCATGATTTAAACTTCACCTCCAGCTTTGACGAAACATATTATGGTGTTCGGCTATTGATTTATCTTTTATGGAATACCCTTGGATATGCCATCTCATTGGAATTAATGGGCATGGTCATCAAATTAGACCAATTCATGGATGAAGTCGGGGGTAGAATCTGCACTACCATATTTGAGTCTTGCACTTAATGGGGATGCCTTGCTCAGTGGTGCTATGGGATTCTAAATGATACTGGAGTGCAATTCATAAATATTATCAATATTCCATGATAGCTCCAAAAAAAATTTCAATATAAAACATGGTGCAGATACTTGGTGTTGCTACAACTGACAAACTTGTTGCTCAAGATCTCATGTAGATTACTCTCGGAGGAAACGACTACATCAACAATTACTTCCTAACACCGATAACAAATGGGGCATCAAGTGAAAGTAGGTTTTCAAATTTTATTCAAATTGAACGAAAATTGTGTTGATCACCTTATCGACCATAAACTGAATCAGTGATAGAAAAAGCTGCCAAAACATTGAATTTTAGCAAAGATCTCTACATTACATGGTCACCAGCTAGTGTTAAGACTCTGAATGATGGATTGGAGAATCAATTGATTTTGACCCAAGATTTTGGGTTGGGATTTAGTTACAATGACATGTTTCTATTTAGAAATATTGAAATGGAAATCAAGCTCATTCCTGGTAACACAACTAGCACAATGGTTGCATTCTATTTGGCCTCAGACCAGCCCAACTGTGATGAACTGGGCTTTGAGTTTTTGGGGACTATTTCAGGAGAGCCAATGAATGTGTAGACAAATATATTTGCAGATGGAATTGACAGCAGAAGGGAGTGTATAAACCTTTGGTTTGATCCTACCCAAGATTATCAAAAATACTCTATCTTCTAGAACATCTACTACATCATATTTTATGTAGATGATGTACCCATCAGAGTACACAAGAATTATGCAGATAAGGGTATTGCATTTCCTAGAAGGCAACACATGGGAGTATATGCAACTATATGGAATGGGGATAATTGGGCTACTCAAGGTGGAAAAGTTAAAATAGATTGGAATGGAAGTCCTTTTGTTGCTTCGTTTAGAAATTTTTAGTGTGGAAGTGTGCCCATGGAAAGGAAATCGAAGGTTTTGCAGGTCTAGAAGTGCCCAAAATTGGTGGAACAAAAGGACACATAGTACTCTAGATGATTCATTGAAGGGAAAGCTTAAATGGGCAAGGAGTAATTATCCTATCTATGATTATTGCACTGATAGCAAGATAATCAACACTACTACTTCTGATGTTACTCTCACAATGGAATGCACTCTCTCTAATATTAAGGACTACAACTATACCATGGTTCAAAAATATCAAGTAAATGATTCGAGCTTCTGAAGACATCTTCCAAGCCATACATTTCAAATAGTGGTCATTTTCATTTAAGGTTAATTAACCTCACCCAAATCATGTATTTGGGAGGTGGTTATTAACCACGGAGAGGTAATTATTAACCTCTATGTCTATATAAGGACTCCTTTTGGCTTTGTAAAAGGGGGGCTTTTTGGTTTTAAAATAAGGGAACACTATGCTGAAATTTTGATCAAGAGATAAATTTTGGAAAGTATGTATAATTTTAATCTCTGAAATCGAAAAATCTTTATTATCTGCTTGGTGCAAGGAAATGAAATGAGATGTGCTTTGGGTTTCTTATTCTAAAATCAAAATTGTTATCTGTTGTAGTAGACATTCTCATGGTATTGTGTGAGTGTTTATGAATACTGAATGTGTTTGGTAATATTGGTTGCTTTCAAGCATAGTTCTTGATCACCTTTGTTATCATTCTTGTTTACTCAAGAAGGTTGTGAGGGCATGTGGTGCATTCATTCTGAACAGTTTTCTCTTGATCTTTGAAGTTTTAGATTCTTTATTTGAAACCCCTTTAAAAATTATATCATACGAGGGAGCTGCCCCTCTAAACGTAGAGGAAGGCCACATATCAAGGGCCTATCCAACTGTTGTGAACGATTTGCTACACACTTTGTTGGACAAATTCTATTGTGAAAAAACCTATTTACCAACACAGAGTAAATAATCTCAAATGATTAATTAAATTAGCCATGTGTATACATATTGCATGCACATTGGATTAATTATTTAATGAACTATATAATCAAGTGATTAGTTTAATTATATAGCTATTTAATTTTTATTTTAATTAATCCAAAAGGCTTGATTCTAATTAATGTTATCTTTGACTAGCTTTGACCATTTTTAGGTGTATATGATTGCCCCTCTTTGAATCAATGTGTGAAGTGTGTTGGTTCAAAGAATGTTTGATGTCTGATATATAATAATGATGATTTGATGACATAAGGATGTCCATGTGATGTTAAAACCTTGATGTAAGTCCTTCATTTTGATTTTGACTAATTTTAGTACCATGATGATGATTTCAAATTTATGATGTTCATTGTCCTTGATCTTAAAAAGTGTGCTAGTTGTGATGATTTCATACCCCAGTGATCATATACCCCTTCACCGAAATTGACTCAAAATCATTTTTAGCAATTAGGATGATTTTTACAAATTCTATTTTTTAAAAAAAATTAATGAAAATTTTGATTTTGATTTGTTTCTTAATATGAAATTCATGATTTGAATGATTCTTTGGTTAAGAATTTGATAGAAAGGCTCATTTTAGAGTAATTAGGTAAAAATGCCTCTCTTAAAGTTTAAATGTTGACATAAATTGGCTCAAAATTACTTTTTACCTATTTATTCACACACTTCCTTTTACCTTTTCCCAATCTAGGCTTTTTTTCTTCTTTCCACCCCAAATTGTAAGCCCAATCCAAGAGCACTACTTCGAGAAGGGGAGAAGATTCCACAAACTTCCAATGTATGGGCCACCAATATGTCTTGATTCCTAGCATTGTTTTTCTAAATATTATTATATTTTTTTCCATTTGTAATTATTTTAGGCATACAAATCCTTAATTTTTCAATTTTGTAGTTTTTTTTTTTACCTATATAAATATTTTTCTCACCTTTGTACAATGTTGTATTGCCTATGTTAAAAGTAGAACTACTATGAGAGGCGCGTAAGGGGGGGTCTGAATCAAAGTAAACAAGAAATTTTTGTCTTTACAAAAGGAGCTTGTTTATTTAACACAGGTTGCACATAGATAAACTATTCAAATGAACATTCAAAAGTAAACTTTCATGAGATAGGTAGAAGAAATAACATGAACAAGAATATATTAGAGCAGAAAATAGAAGACTCGCAAAGAGAAAGATAACACATCAATTTGTACTGAGTGGAAAACCCTCAAAACCAAATCGATGTCATTATAAGGAGAAAAACCACTCCAAACATATAACTCTATTGAGCACCAACTCCTTTTACAATATTTCATAGGTCCAATTATGAGGAGCATCGAACCCTTCTTATTTGTTTTTAACTAATATTACATATTATAACTCTATGCATATATACATTTTAGACTATTGTATGTATGCACATACATACGACCATATGAATATTCAACCAATACTTCTAATGTTCCTTATATAATGAAAATATGAATATACGCACTCAAATCATATTTTGTGCATATCCATATTCCCTTATATAGGGATACACAAAGATATGTTGAACTACACTATCCAATAGTTACAATAGACTGGGACTATTTTAAATAAACCCTCTATTTAGGGTAAAATTACAAAATTATTCAAAGGATAGTCTTTAAAAATCAACTAATATCCATCTTTTAAACCAGTGACTCTCTCCTAGGGTTATCACAATTTGTTGTATAGAGATACATAACAAATTATAAAATATCTTTCAACAAAACCATTCCAAAAATGATACTCTCAATGATCCCAAAAAATGTTCTCACGTCTCACAGTTGTTATCAACCTATTTAACTTAACTAATAACAAAAATGTCACAAATTATTTATCATTTGTGTACTGTGACTTACAAAAAAATAGTTTTCATTTCTTTTGTATATTATAGCCTTATCATTTTGTCTCACTAGACTTTGCATTATTCATTTCATTAGCTACCTATTATATTAAGACATTGTTAATATTAAATCCCAACTTAGCCTTCAAACAAAAAAATCTTGAAATAATCCTTGTATGTTGCAACTATATTTTTTCTGATGATTCATTTTAATTAACATGACTAATTAGGAATTTTTTTAAATTGAGAAACCCACATAATTTTCTTTTCTTTTTTTACTTATGAACCCTTTAATAAGAGAAACAATTATAAGTGAACATGATTCCTTGAACTCTTTATCAAAGATAAAACTCTCACTCAAAACTTTGAAGCTGATGAGACCTACTATTGGGCATATCTAAAAAAATGTGAAATGGAGATGAAATATGATTACCTCATTTTTTTTTGTTCAAAGAATCATTACCTTGGCAGATCATAGTAAAAATTCTTACATCATGTTGAACATACATGACATTCCACACTAAAACAAAAACCCCATTAGAAACTGAGAAGTAATAGGAAGCCATTTATGAAAAATAGATTCAATGATAATAAAAACTCTATTTTTCCTATTCAGAGTTTTATAATCCACAAAAATTTCATAATCCCTTTCTGTAACTCCATGCTTTGGCACAAAAAGACCATCAATGAATTCATCTAACAGAGATCTATAACATATCAAAAACCCAAAAAGAGGTATGGATATAAAAGCTTCTAGAATGTTTAAGCAATGGTTCATGGTAGTAGTCTTAATGCATAGGGTAAAAAAAAAATCAAAGTGAAAGATATTTTTTTTTTTAGTATTTTTCCAAGAGTTAAAAATAAAACTATTCAAATTTGAACATGTACATGATCAATACGTGGCTTCAACAAGTCCAAGTAAAAATAGCCCATAACATACTTAACTTATGACTATCCTGACTAGTATATATAACCTCAGATTAATTACAATTAACAAAAAACCTTCTTAAATATCAAGTATGTTGTTATATGTTCCATGTAAACAAGATTCCTTATAAATATGTCACTCCACATTGTTAACCAAAAGCCATGTCATTATGTCATAAAGGACAATCATCAACAAACTCCCTCATTTTCCTTGATGGAAAAGACATTTGCATAATTAATCCATCATATTTTGTGCACATATAAAATGATATTTCATAAATATGATATACACTAACAGGTACACATAGGATCAAGAATACATACTTGTCATCATACATAATAATTGAAAAAAATCCATTCATGCTTGATATAGGTAAGCATAATAAATCAATCATAAATAAATGTAATGCATCATCATTGAATCAATGAAATACATTGTACCTATACTTGGATCTAAAATAATGCACCTATACCTAAATCTATTGTACCTATAAACAATGAACTTGAACCTATTTATCATCAAATCACCAAAATCACATCACTAAAATTAATGCTAAAATGAATGCTAAAATCACCAAATCAACCAATTTGATCACTATAGTTGAACCACTAAATTAACTAATTTGAAACTTATGACTAAAATAACATAGATTATTATGATAAAATCATCATGTTCTCCCCCATTTTGCATTAAAGATAATCCACAAAATTGGATGAATCTACTTTTAGAACTATGAATAAATGTTAGTAGAGAAAGAAACTAAATTGTTGGGAAAATTATTGGTAAACAAGATACTGGAGAGGGGGAGGTGAATCAGGATCTTAAATTTAACTTATAAAACCAAATTATAGAATTCACACCTAATTCATCTCATATCTTCGATCTAACATTAAAATTGTAATGTTGAATAGTAAATGAAATACGTCACATCCATGAAAGATTCAGTACATAACACAAATGATTTAGTAACCTCGAAACAATTCAATGTGAAGGTAAAAATGGGGAGTGAATGAAACCCACAAATCTTCACTATTGCAACAATAAAGTTAACCTATTAGGGCTACAGTGTTTGATCATAATATGTGATCTACCTTGTGAGGGGTCTCCCCTATTAAAAGCTTCAAGACTATTAAATCCTACCCTATTAAATGATTTAACACATACAATTAAGGACTCTGTTAGGAAATTTACATAGACCTGTTAGGATCACTTGATTAAGAGATTTTTCCTAATTCAAAATTGATTTAGTACCTAACCCTCGGTTTTCTCTTCAAGATGATCTTGGATCTCCTCTATATAATGCCTAATTTGATATCTCCTTTTAGTCCTTCACTACTTTGATTGCACTTTTTTGAACTAATTCTAGACTTGGGCATTCTTGCTTTTCTATGTCCTTGTTCACTTTTTCTCATCACATATATGCTCACATTCTCTCCCACTAACAATTCTAGGATTAGAATCCTCCTTAAATAGATGTTCTATGAAAGTTCTAGACCTTAATCGACAGTTTACAATTCATCATCTTTTGTCATTTATATCTAATTTTCTAATTGGTTGATCTTCATTCCTTCGGATCATTACCTTTTGTAATGACATGGAATCTCCATATTAACTATCTCTACGAACATTGGCCAAATTTTTTTACATCATTGTTTGTGCAATTACAAACTCATTTGACAAAATTGAACTAGTCGGCATTTGAATGTGTTGACACTTAATCATCATTAAGATTCATACTAGCACTTGGCTTCTATATGCATAGAGTTCTCTATTCATTCAGCAAAAATTGTCTTATTAGCTTACTTGGTCTCTACTAAAATAACTCAGCTTACATATATGCTCGATCTCAACTAGGGTGCTTGGTAATCACCAATTTTCTCGACATGTAATGCAAAATAAACAAGTCATTTGTTATGATCGACCTTTACTAAATGACTCATTCGTAGTGATGATTGTTCATCCTTTCCTAGTAAATGACTAAGTATTTGGACACTAATAGATAACATAAGCTTAGAGATCGACAATCTCCCCCTTTGACATTAATGGCAAAAATACTTTGTCATGCATAGTCATTGCATTAAAAAATACTCCCCTTGAGACTATAATTGAAATATATAAAATCTAATTTCTTTAACTTCTTTTATTTCCTCCTTTTCTTCTTATTTCTCCCTTGTTTTTTTCATTGACGACTTAGGGTTGTTGGGTTTAGGTGATGCTTATCAAAAAATTATTTATGGCTTGCCAGAATGTCTACATAGCCTTTATTCCACTATTTTTTTATCTTCTCTAAAAATTAAAATTGAATTTCTAGCTCGACAACTAGAGCAATTAGTCTTTTAATGTGGTCAAAATGTGTGTCTTTCTTAAAAATGGTATGTGTAATAGAAACTTCTTTCTATATGATTTACAGATGGGGTAATAACTAGAATTAAATTAAGATCAACTTGTTTATGATCTCGATATCCCTAGCCATGATCTCGGCTAACCTTTGTTGACCAGTTGTCAACTTATTATATTAGAGTGAGCTTGAACTTGCATTCTTGCCCAATGAAATAGAACTTTCTCTCATATCAACATTTAATAAATCAATGGAACAATGATTTTCCAATGTAAGTACCTTAGGACACTGAACTTCATATACAATGAACGAATGATCTTCAAAAAAATTCTAATATTGTAACTAATTTGGAAAGCTCTACATGTCTATTTACAAGTTCCTAAGTGAATTTTGCCAAATTTTTTTGTTCAAATCTTCATTCGGACCACTACATTAGCTTATCATTAGTCTCTATATCCTCTACCTTTACTTTATCAACTATATATACTAATTGCTCCAAATTGGATGTTGACCATCTAAGTTAGTTATGCCAAATGCATCCACAAAATATCTCTTAGGATGTGTAGTACATATTTCTTCCTATGCTCTTGTCTCATTTGTTCTTTCTTTTCCTTACGACTCAACAAGATTTGCAGTTCATGCATCTTCTCAAGTGTCAAATTGTTCATGTCATACATGGGTAAAGTGATTGCCTTATCTAGACTGACTGACTCATCATCTAGTTCATTTGATTGAGTCAAAACCTGAGATTTGGGGGTTGTATCACTGGGTAGTGATAGTTGCAATTGTTTCCCCTTCTCACTTATTCTCATTTCTTGATGTTTCCTCTTTACAGTAGGTGTCACCTTCTATTTAAGTGTACCTGACAATTGATTCTACGGGATTTGGACTCGACAACTGTACAAGAGCTAATGAAGACTCAATATCCTCTACTACTGATTTAGTCTCTACATTGTTAGTCTTTGCAGTCTCAATATTTGGAAAATCTACAACTTGTAAAAAGACTAGATTTCTACAATGTAGAGTTGTGTCTGACATGAGATTCTATATATCTTCCTTAGTTAGAACATTTTGGTTATGTGGAGGTGTATCAAATATGTCTTTGATAGTAACAACCTCCTTATTTTCACATTGACGCACTAGTTGCTTGATTTCTTCAGTTAATTTTGCAACCTCTTCTTTTTATGCATCCTTAAATTCAATTGCATCTCCACCTTCTCTGACTTCTACTATTGGAGTAATCACTCCAAATGTCTCTTTCCACACCTTGATGTTGTCTTGCTCAACTTCATGACGTTTATTCTTCAAAATTTTATATGCCCTATCTCTTTGCATAGATTTATTCATAGAATATTTTAGGGCTATATACATATGTGTCTTTACCAAATTTGGCATAGCTTGTGCTAATATAGTCTCTCTTATTTACTTCTTTGTTCATAGTGCCCAATTCCATTTGGAATCTATTTGTTTGTACAAGACCATTGGGAATTTATCTTAACATTCCAAGGGTATATGTCTAAATTTAATAATCATGTCAATCATAGCTTCTTCAAGCTTAACTTGATCATCATTATTTAAAGAATCATAATTAATGTCCTTGAATCTTATGAAACTTCTTGATTCTCTAATCTTTTCACATACCTGATCTATATTCATTGGAAGGAGTCTCTTCACAATTTGTAATTTTCTTGGTTCATCAAACTCAGTCTCCTCATCATCTTCTTCCTCCTTTGCAATGATTAGTTTTCTCCTCGGCCTCTCTTCTATACTCTTCTATGGTGAGCTTGTTGGTCTCTTCTTTGATGGATTTCCTTTGGTCTTCATAGCTAGGGGCTGAGTCATCTTTGATCTTGTTATGATTTTCACTTTTGGCTTCTGAGGTGTGAGAACCTTCTTCACATCTCTTCTAAGATCAGCTTTAACCTTAGGATCAACAATTATTACCTTTCTTTTCTTTGTTTCTTTGGGATTGACAATAGCTAATTCTTTTCCTTTTCCTTCCATGACCTCAACAAGTTTTCCTGATCCTTCCCCTTCTTCATTCTTCTTGTCCTTAAGACTTTTCCTCTTTATTTTCTTCTTAGCCTTAGGCATGCTAGATTCTACACTTAATTTTTCTATTAATGTTTTATATATGCCAAAAAATTTTACATTAGCATCAGCATCCTCAATCAAAAGTGCAGTCACTACTGTTGTAATCTCATCAACATTAACTTCATAAGGCATAAGCCTTAACCATGAAATTATTGGTATTATTGTTGGGGCATGCACAAAATCTATGTCCATTACAAAACATACCTCATCATAATACTTATCAATGTCCAACTTAGGTATTCTCTATTTATTTCTTGTTTTATTTTTGAACTCCTCAAAATAGTTATCCACTATGGCTTCAAAATTTTCTCCCAAGCTACCAGTTAAATTATTTATCTACTCAAAAAAAGTTTGATTCCTATCCCATGATACTATTCCAATTGTAGGAAATAAATTTTATGCATAGAAAAATATACAAACTAGCAAAGATCCAAACATACATGATGTATTCTTTGCTTTCTTGATTGCCTCCAAGTTCTTTGATAGTTGTTGCAGTTGTAGCTCAAAAAAGTCATAAGTATGATCCTTCTTAACAATATTATATCCCAAATTCCTTGCAATGCATGACATGATGTTTAGTCATCTGGATTGGTAGAACTTGTGTACAATCACACAAACTGTGAACTCAATTACATGATCTTCTATCCCATCAATTGACATTCCTCTACCATTCCACTTTTCTTTGGTTAGCTTTTCAATTTCACTCTTTGTTGTACTCCTTATGCTTTTGGGTCGATCCAAGGTAGGGTGACCAATTACTCGACGTATTATGACCTTGTTGATCTTGATTGGTCTACCTTGTAACCATATCTTCATGTCATGGATGCAATTGAGTAGGATCTTTATCCATTCTACCTTGAAAACCTTAGGGAACCCTAGGGCATGGGTAAGCTCTTTCTCAATAACTATTTTTTTCTCATCTTTCAGGACTTTATTGTTACATAGCTTCTCATAAGTTGCCCTAATTTCAAAATCTCCAATCTCTCCTACTTTTCATAGGTAGTAAGACCTTACATCTTGAATAGTTAAAACTTTGGGTGGAATTGATGACAGGGCACCAATAACATCTTCAACCTTCTCAGCAATTATACTACCCCTAAAGTTTGGTGGAGGACATTGGTCATTCCTCACAATATTTTCTTTTCTATCCTTTAACATTTTGTTTGATGATGCCATTTTAACTAAGGTTTCAAAAAATAAAACTCTTCTATGATATCTTTTGAAAATAATTTACTTGAAGAGAGTATTATATGTTCAAGGTGAAGGTATCAGGTTGATGGGCTATACTAATGTAGATTGAGTAGGAAGTACAATAGATAAAAGGAGCACTTCAGGGTGTTGTTTCAGTTTGGGATTAGGAGTTATATCTTGGTTCAATAGGAAGCAAAAATCTATGGCTCTAAGTTTAGCAGAAGCAGAATACATAGTAGCTAGAATGGCGACATGTGAAGCCATATGGCTTCAGAATGTTAGTAGCCTTGTTTGGTTAGAAGGTTGAGACTACTGTAATACACTGTGACAATCAGAGTTGCATCAAGTTGTTTGAGAATCCAGTATTTCATGATAGGTCTAAACATATAGACATTAGATATCACTTCATTAGAGATTGTGTACAATGGGGGGTTGTTCAGCCATAGTACATACCTATAGAGGAGCAGGTAGCAACATTCTAACAAAGGCATTGGGGAAGGCAAAATTCATCTTCTTCAGAGATAAGTTGGGTGTCATGCAAAACAACTTCCTCACTAAGAGGAAGTGTTAATTTTAGGTAGCTTGGACAACTGTTAATCCATATGTGATTAACTAGCAAATAACTGTTAGATTTATGCTATATATTTGTTAATTAATTGACTCCTTGTAGAAGCCACTAGTAACCTATTGGTTAGGTTGTTTTAATCGAGAAGCAACTAGAAACTTCTTGGTTGAGTTGTCTTGATCAAGAAGCAATTAGAAACCTCTTGGTTAAGTAGTATAAAGGGGGGTCAAGGGAGGCATTTGGAGAACATAATAGAATAGAGAACAACAAGAGTTGTAGAAACATTTGTAGCATTAGCAAATGAGTTTACACTGATAACAAAAAGTCGTGTAGTGTTAGCAAGGGCACAATAATAGTGTTGGGGATAGTAGTGGAGAATATCAACAAGAGAAATTAGGAGGTTGCCTGAATTCTGCCAGTGAGAGGCAAGGAATTTTGTATCTCTTGATTTGCTTAAGTTAATATATTTTCCATCTGTAGAACTAGTTTTCCCTTAGGGTTTTTCCAGGGACAATTGTCCAAAAATATTGTGTTCTTTGTGTTATGAATTTATTTATGTATTTTATTGGTGAAGTTGCAATTGTGTTTTTTTTCAATATTGGCTGGGAATTTATTTCTAGCAGTTTAATAATCATTTACTATAGGAGATTAATAATTAGTGATTGCAATAGTGTTAATTTTCACATTGGGGAGCTAAAGTTATGGCAAAAAAGTTTTCCCGTTTATGGTCAATGTCAAAAAAATTTGTCTATCCATGTCATTGAGTTTTTGTTAGTGCCCTTAAGATTACATTTGCAAAAAACCTATTACCTCCATAAACTCTCAAATTACATCTATAGACTTTGACATTGGAATTTCCATACACAAGCATATTCTAGCCTCTATGCCTATAGAAGTCTTACAGGACCCCTCACATGGATTCCTTGGATCATGTATCAGTGTTGGCAATAAAAATGTTGAAACCTTATGTGCAAATAGAGACAGAATTCAAGTTGAAAAGATTGGCAAGATTGGCATAGTTTTCCCATTGCTCCCATGTTTCCTCTATATCCAAAACAAACCTAATTACAAATTGAGTTTTGAAACCCATCAACTGATAAGGACTATCAATTCTAGAAGCTTCCTAGCTGCTTCATTGCTTGTCAATTCCAGAAGCTTCATGAGACAATGAGCGCTCACATGTTTCTACTTAAGCCTTTATTCTACCTATCCCTTGCCGTGCAGAATTTCTCACCCTAGAAAGTGTCTCTAATATTACTTCCATCACAGGAATGCTCTCAATTATATATCAATTTATCAACAAACATCACCAATCTCTACTTTTACACACCATCTCTACCCATAGTAGTCACAAAAAATAATTCTATCAATCTCTCCTATTTTATGTATGCAAAAATCTTTAGCTCATAGTCGTTTGCTTGTTGCGCCCTTAGGATGGCCAAGAAAATAAGTGAATGCCACCAGACTGTGGATGGAGAAGGTGAAGGTCAATATTTCCAGATGGGAGTTGGTAGTGGCACCCCAAGATGCTACGATGTCGTATCCTATAAAGTTTGTCTAAATACCTTGAGGGAGGCTCACATTTATCAAAATCAAAACCAAAATCATTACAATCAAAATCATCAATGTAGTAATATTCAAGTTGAGCTACTTTTAATGCCATTCCTGCCATACCTACTAATATTACCAAAGTCATTGCAATTATGAGCATCACACAAAATAATTTCATTGCCTTTGCCATTTTATTTTATGCACTTTGAAAACTCTAATTCAATCCAAATTATAGAGTCTAATGAATAATTTTTCTACTTTTGTCCACCAAAAGGGGTCAAGACTCGACAAATTGCATTCGCCCAAACTAAATATAAATTACAAAACAACAAGTCTACTGTAGACAAATTCTAATTTGTATATTGGAATATGCGAGTTTTTTGGCCCGCAAATTGTATTCATTCAAACAAGGAAATCCTATGTCAACTTTCAATAAGTATTTAGATAATTATTAATAGGAATCATTGTTGTAGCCATACCTATACCGTTGGGTACTCACAAAGTATGAATGAACAAATTTTAACCAAAATGGTCTCATTCTTTTTTAATGACAAAAAAAGAGATATCAGACACCAAAAAATTAAAAAAAGTATGAAATTGTTCAGACATCTTATCCACTTGAGTGAATGCCCTCTAAAGGAAGCACATCTAGAGCTTTCTTCTACATAATGGACACAGAAACACAAACTATTTTAGAGTGCCACATAAGCACCAAACAAAATTAGGAAATGTCCTAAGTTTTCTAACTTGTTTCCCTTAATTTTATCTTAACTAAAATTTAAAAAGTAAACATTGGGAACAATTATGAGTATGTATGTTGGATAAAACAAATTGCTTTGTTCAGGTAAATGTATCAAGGTATATATAGATTCAAAACTCTAAGATTTTTTATTAAATACTAATATCATTTGAGTTTCAATCATTTTTCAAACTTATCAACAATCAATTATCTTTTCAAAAGTTGAATTATATTTAATTTCATACACCATTCCTACTTTATAATTGTTTTGAAGTTATTATTTTTAACATTTCAACGATCAACATTAACAATCTTCACAAAAGATTTAAATATTTACATAAAAAAATCCAAGTGGCTAATTTCCATTTAACATTTAGTTTGTTTATTTTTTAAAACTTAGTAAAAAATCCATTTCATGATTTTTATTATTAAATATGGGTCATTTATTAATACATCATTTCCTTATGTTTATAATAAAAAACTATATTAAAATATTGTGCAAACATAAATTTAATAAGATTCATTACAATATCTTTATATTCAATCATATTCATTTCATTCAATTTATAAAAATAAAATTTCAGTGATATTCATATATTTATACATGATGATCTAGGATATGGAAACAAATCATAAGAAATTTCAAAAATATAGTTAGGCACAAATGTCAAATTAATTTTTATCTTCATCTCAAAATTTCATAAAATTTAAATTTGGAATATAGATAAATTTCCCTAATAACATAATTACTTTTCTAAAAAATAAAACAATACTTGTAATTTCATTGTAGTTAACTTTTTCTGTTTAGTAAAATTTAATAAAATATTTTTCATTTGATTTATATTAGTTATATTCACTTGTTCATACATAATATTCAATATATCTATTTTTAATTTTAGACAGAAGACAAGGACTCTAGCTCAACCAGAGCTCTTGTTCTCTAGTGGTTTCCCACTGTTCTTATAAAAATAAAAAAATAAAGACAAGATGTAAGCGACACAATTAATTAATATTAACACAGTTTCAACGTTTTGGAGTACTACAATAATTGAAGTGTCTGCACAGTGGATTCGCACTGGTTTAAAACTGGTCTTGGACCGTTTTGCAAGCTTCGCATGTGGGAAGGTAGTGGGGTCTGTTCCTTTACTGGAAAGCATCAGAACTTTTAAGATTGCAAAAACATTCCAGTAAACAGATCATTAATCACACATATAAACCTAACTATGCTCTATTGAAAATCACACATAGAAGGTTCATTCTGGTTCAGAAATTATGGAGGACTCCCGTGTCTCATCGTCTCTAACACCACGTAAAACATTGATTTGTTTGGAATCAAAGAAAAAAAAGGAGAATTTAGAGCTATGTTTCTGTCCTTTTTTCCCTACCAACGAGATTAATTGTTTTTCTGTTATATTGCAGTTCTTGAAAATGATACGAAAAATTCAGGGGGCAACAGTGAGGGGAATACCGAAACTGAATCAGATAATAAGGAAGATGTGTCCCCAATTGAGCAAGTAGCTCTTACAGTCCCCACAGTTGATGATCCATCTCTCCCAGTGCTCACTTTCAGGATGTGGGTGTTGGGATTGCTTTCATGTATCAGTGTCTCTTTCCTCAATCAGTTTTTCTCATACAGAATAGAACCTCTTACCATCACGGCAGTGTCTGCACAGATTGCTGTGCTCCCACTAGGGCGTTTCATGGCTGCTACCCTGCCCAAAACTAGGTTTAAGGTCCCTGGTACTAAATGGAAGTTTTGCTTGAATCCGGGACCTTTCAATGTCAAAGAGCATGTTCTTATTACAATTTTCACTGGTGCTGGAGCGAGCCCTGTTAGTGCAATCCATATTGTCAATATCATAAAGATCTTCTACAAAAGGAATCTGGATCTATTTGTAGGCCTGTTGATAGTTCTCATGTCACAGGTAAGTGCAATTTACAATTTTGTCCCATGCTCAATGGCTCAAGGAGCTAATTGCTATGGATTCGTGCTGTTCTCAAATTAAATCCAGGATTTCTAATAGAACGGAATGGATGATCTCTGGTGTCACAAATGTTGTTAATAGCTTAAGCTTTACTGAGCAATACAAAACTACTCAAAAGTTGTATAACATAGGATGTAGAAATTAGCTCAAATGGTTAATACGGTTAGATTTATTTATGGCTCATGTGCTATTCTCAAATACAAACCAAGTTATAGAATCTAATGGGATGTAGGATTTATGGGACCACAAACGTTGTTAGTAGCTTAACTAAGATTCACTGAGCCATGTAAAACTACTCAAATATCTGCGACAGATTGAGTGTTTCAGCCTCTTTGCCCCTGCGTAGTACAATGTAATATGAGATGCTTCAATCTCAATCTTTTTACGTGATTATTTTTATATCTTATTAAACGCTGCTTCCTTTGCAGTATCAGACGCCTTTCATTGTTAATGTCTTCTTCGTATAAAAGAAAACAAACATTCTTGTGCCTCGTTAATATTTGTGCCTCATTTCGTCTCATGAAGGAGGATAAATATCAGATGCCTCTCATTCTCAAATTCGCCTGCCAGAGAATTTTTCTGTTTTGCTGTTTGAACTGCAATTGCTAGGTGATGAGAACCTGGCTTGAATTAGCAAATTATGTACTTTGCCGTGTATTATTTAGGAAAGATGTATAAATGCCTTGTGCAAATTATCCCCTAAATTGTTATCTTCTTTTACAGATATTGGGATTTGGATGGGCTGGCATATTTCGAAGGCATTTAGTAGAACCATCTGCAATGTGGTGGCCTGCAAATCTGGTCCAAGTCTCCTTATTCAGGCAAACTATTTTACTATGTTAAGAGCCATAGTCAGTGGGCTTCCATGAAGATGATTAGCCTTAAGTTTGGCTGCATTTATGATCATTTTCTGTGAAGAAGTTTCTGTAGCTATCTCTACTTGTGACTGTTTCTAACCAAGAATATCTTTTAAATCGCTCTCCTCGCTCCTTTTGTAGGATATAGATTATAGCATTTATATTACAAATCGTGCAGTGCATTCAATTTCTTTACTGGCAGCTCATGAAAAAAAGTTTCTTATTTCCTTCTCTGTTTTCATCCCTTTTTGCTTTCTTACCGCCATTCAATATAGTTAACTTCTTATGCCAAGGACTGAGCGTGTTTCGAAACAATGATTTTGCTGCAGAACACTTCATGAAAAGGAGGAGAGACAAAAAGGAGGTTTAACGCGCATCCAATTCTTTCTAATAGCTCTAACATGCAGCTTTTGTTATTACCTGCTTCCTGGTTATCTTTTTCCGCTGCTGACATCATTTTCATGGCTGTGCTGGATGTTTCCTCGATCTGTTATTGCACAGCAAGTTGGTTCAGGTCTTCATGGGCTAGGTCTGGGTGCTGTTGGGCTAGACTGGTCAACTATCTGTTCATATCTGGGAAGTCCACTGGCCACACCCTGGTTTGCTGTAGCCAATGTGGCCGTTGGCTTTGTGCTCATAATGTATGTAATTACACCATTGACCTATTGGTTCGGTGTTTATGATGCTAGAGTCTTCCCCATGTTTTCCAAGGATCTATTCACATCCACAGGACAAATTTACAACATTTCTGCCATAGTTGATTCCAATCTTCATTTAGACGAGCAGGCCTATGAGAATTATGGCCAGTTACATCTGAGCACATTTTTTGTTTTTTCCTATAGCATAGCCTTTGCAGCATTGTCTGCTACAGTCATGCATGCAGTCATCTTCCATGGAAAGTAATAATTTCTGTCCCCTTCCCTCTGATATAATTCCGACATCGTTGTTTTAGATTTGGAAATGATAGTCTTAATGATTCATGATTTGTAATGGCAGAGACATATGGAATCTCAGGATGGATAACTTCAAAGAGAGGAAAATGGATGTGCACTCTAGGCTCATGAGAAAGTACAGAGCAGTACCAGAGTGGTGGTTTTTCATAATTCTTGTCTTGACTTTAGCAGTCACCATTACAGTCTGTGAATGGTTTAAGGATCAGCTTCAATTGCGGTGGTGGGGAGTGCTCCTTTCATGTTGCCTTGCCATATTCTTTACTCTGCCAATTGGCATTATAAAAGCTACTACGGATAAGGTATCAAAGACATCCATTTTGGAAAAGAGGACAGTAATCATGCTGCGAATTCTTGCATAAATGTACTTTAATATTTCCACAGTTCATGAGGTTGATAGTTTAATTGTGTGAAAATTTTAATAAAAAAATTCAGAACACATTCCATGATTTATCATCAAAATGTTGAAGCGTCAAAATTTTGGATCACCTTCTATGATCCATCCTCAAAATGCTCACACATCAAAATTTGGGATCACATTTCATGACCCATCAAAATGCTAGAAAAGATTTCATCTAACTTTCTCCTACTCTTTGTCCTCTGGAACCAATGCAGAGCCTGGGCTTGAATGTCATTTCTGAATACATTTTTGGTTACATCTCCCCAGGCAGACCAGTGGCCAATATCTGTTTCAAGATTTTGAGTGATATCAGCATCAGCCAAGCCCTAACTTTTCTCCAAGACTTCAAACTTGGTCACTACATGAAGATCCCTCCACGTTCCATGTTCATGGCACAAGTAAAGCTCTCAGCATCCCATGCCATTTCTATGATTCAGTTAATTACTTTCGTTGTAATGATCGAGGATACTCCTTGACATTTCTCTCACCGTACATATTTATGCAGATGGTAGGGACAAGTGTTGCTGCACTGGTATACATGGTAACAGCGTGGTGGATGATTGATAACATTCCCAATCTGTGCAACACAGCAGTATTACCAGATAACAGTCCATGGGTTTGTCCAGTGGACCAAGTGATATATGATGCATCTGTGGTTTGGGGACTGATTGGTCCAGGGCGAATTTTCGGAAGGCTTGGTCAATATGGTGCTGTTAACTGGTCTTTTTTAGTAGGAGCCATAGCCCCAATCTTGGCATGGCTATTACAGAAGTTGTGGCCCGAGAAAACATGGATAAAGAATATAAATATGCCAGTACTTATTGGAGCAACATCACTCATGCCTCCTGCTACTGCAGTAAATTTCACTAGCTGGTTGATTATGGGATTTATTTTCAGCTTTGTGATATACAGATATCACAGACAATGGTGGCAGAGACATAACTACGTGCTCTCAGCTGGACTGGATGCAGGTTTGGCATTCATGGGTGTACTTCTCTATGTTTGTTTGGGCCTGGAGAATGTATCTTTGGAGTGGTGGGGAACGCATTTAGATGGTTGCCCATTAGCTTCCTGCCCAACCGCGAAGAACGTATCAGTTGATGATTGTCCAATCTTTTCTTAGGCAAAATTGAAGGAAAATTTGGTTTTTGGAAAGGAAAAAGTGAAATCAATCGGTTACTTCAAAAGTTTTGAATAGCTTTTACAATTCTTGAAATTCCAAATGTAATTGTCTTACAGGCTTTATCTAATTTGCTCATTAGAAAGCTCTCTAGAACTTTTGTAAGCAATTTCTGTTATGTATTTTATTTACTTTTTCCTTTCTTGTAGTCTTTTTGGTTTAATTCCTATTCTTTCATGTAATCTAGCTTAGCCTTCTTCACTGTATAATTTTATTTAACCAACAATCTTCTTCCTTGTAGAGTGTATTCTGTAGATATGTTTTTAATGTACACCAGAAATCAATATTAACACGTAGCTTAAGGAGTCTCAAGGAAAATATTAACGCGTTGCGTAAGGATTCTTAAGGAAATGAAAAATAAGAGCTCTAATTGAGTGAGTCTCTGCCTTATATCCTCGGGATATAATCATATAATTACCTCGTTAGTCAAATAAGGAAACAGATGAGTGATCTATTTTCTTGTGTTCTTCCCCTTTTGATCATCAGCAAACATTAATATAATTTCTTTTATTCATTCATGATATATTTTTATACCTATTTTTTTTTGTTCTTCCCATATTGATTATCTACTCTCATCAATATAATTTCTCTCTTTCTTTCTAAAACTATAATATTTTGAAAAAAAAATTCCAGTTGAAATTATATAATTTATAGCACTAATGTCACAGCTGTAAAGTCAATTGCAAAAATGCAATTGCAATATAACTCCTGAAATCTAAAACTAATGTTGAACAGAAACCTGAAACGGGAATAAAATTTAATACCCCTGAAACGGGAATAAAATTTAATACCCTTAAATGCCTTTAATTTTGGATTCAGCAGAAGTCTGGCTGGAAATATGGGCAATCTGTATTTTTGAGTATTTTTGAGCGTAAAATCTGAAATGAACTGCAATATCTGGTAGACAAAGGAAATTAATCATATTCAGAGCACAAGGCAGAGAATTGCATTATATATCACATAGTATTACCAAAACATACAAATATAGAGAACTTTCAGGCAAAGGTACAGATGCCAACTCACGCTCAATTCAACAGCATATTCTGTGTTCTGTCAATTTTTATTTATTTATTTATTTTTTATGGTGTTCGCTAACGTAGACGTATCCCCATGGCCCAGCCCGGTGTAGCGAAATACAATTTAGTTGCTAACGCAGAGGTATCCCGCGGCCCGGCCCAGCGTTTAGAAGAGCCGAGCTGAAGCAAGACTAATCCTCTGCGGGTGGGGCAGTGAGCTTGTACAATGGTCCCACCAATCTAATCTAGAGAGAGGTTTGAACCCGAGACTATGAGGTAACCCCACAGCCTTAAGCCTCCGCTCTCAACCAGACGAGCTACTGCCTTTGAGCTTAGTTGTTCCTTTATTGTTCAATTGCTATTTATTTTGTTATTCGAAGGCATACATCAGAAAAGACTTCTGATTTTAAAAATAGTTTAGATATAAAGCCCCGGCATAAATAGGTAAATAATGTCAGTAATGAAATTACAATTTAGTGTAAATGATAAATTCCATAAATATTCTTTGTTTATTCTCTCAAAGAACTGGCAGAGTTTGATGTTGACGCATCTGTTAGCGCTACTAAATCTTTTCGATTAGTCCTGATGATTCGATTGCTGCAGTCAGAGGTTTTGGCAAAAGCAAAGAAACTTCAAGAGTTTTCATACGATCAAAAAAATTCAGACAAATCGTACGTTAGACATTTTGAAACCATGATTATTTGCTCAGAGCCTGAAAAGAAGTATATCAGCTGGATGGTCACAGAAATATGCACAAAAAGATAAAAGCTTATGCTGCCGGAACCACCACTAAAACCTTTTTATTGACTGAGAAGTCGATGTCAAGCAAATACATAGGCAAATGGCACCATTTTTTCTCTACACGGACTACTGACGAGGAGAAATTGGCGATTCCATGTGATTTCTCTGTCGCGCAATTAACATACTGTTGTCATCATGAAACCCTAGATCGCGCAATCTGTATCTTTATGTCACCGTGTCCCGCGGATAATGTCACTTCGTCAGCCTAAACCCTAATTGCGTAATTTTGATTCGTTTGCTGCTGTGAAAAGCTTCTACACACGACCTGATTGTGTTAATCACTTACCCTTTACCTGTCATGGGTTATGTTGTGTTCGCTGCCATCACCATCTCCAATCGCGCGATTTTGATATAATTGCTAGTTAAACTAAAACATGAGGTCGATTTCCATCTTCCTGACGGCCACTTATCCGCCTGCACATAGCCCAATCCACAGATGGTACTCTACAATCCATTCACACTGTTTTCATCAGTTGCAAAACCATTGTTTATTAGAGCCTTAGATCTGACATGAGCTATCAACATCTGTAAAGTTTAGGGTTTGAGAAAGCATCAGAGACCAGATAAAGAGTCCCCTCGTTTCGGAGCCAGAGTCCTTCGGGAAAGAGTCTTGAGTCTTCCTTTTATATATATATATATAATAATAAACAAGGGAAAATTACAATTATCTAATAGGAAAAAGGAATTAATAATTGAAAGTTAGTTTAAAAATAAAATAGTTCAAATATTTATTCTATTGTCTAGACTAATTACACATAGATAAACGAAAACATTATTAAAATTATTCTAATTAATCTTATAAAGAAATTTTATAGAGTGAACCAAATTCTACAAAACAAAAAGTCTACTTTTATTTTTTTTCTTCACAAGTTAAGAATTGCTAAAATCAAATTACCACTCCAACAATGAGAAAAGGTTAAAAAAATCAAGGTGGATGAGAAAAAGAAGTAGGTAGGCAAATTTGTAAAAATGGGTAAGGTTGTTGGAAATTGAGAGAAATAGAATTTCACATGAGAAGTTTGACCTTTTCACAAAAGGACATATATAACAAAGTTGCTTAAAATTCCTCCCAAGCTTTGATAGGACTTGTTTAACTTTATATGAAAAGAGTTAAAACTAGCAATCACACCTTAGTGTGCAATAGGTATGTCGTAGAAGTACATGGAAGATCATTTGAGTATTTATTCTTTTGCATGTCTCTTCTTATCATCCTCTTTGTATTTCCTTATCTCTTTATCAATATATCTTACCATCTATATCTCTTTCTGTTTTTCTCTTCTTCTCTATGCCACCCTTTATATCTCCCTAGATCTCTTTCTATCTTTATCTTTTAATCTATATCTTTATCTCTTTATATATTTTGCTCTCATCTTCACACTATATATTCATCTCTATCTCTATCTTCTTCTCCCCCCTCCATATCTAGATACATCTTCTTTCTTTATCAATCAACTTTTTCCATCACCCCCTTAGTATACTTTTAAATATCTCATCTACATATTTCTTCCCACATCTCTCTCCTTATCTCTATCTCTATCTCTATCTCTATACTTTTATATCCCTACATATCTCCCCCTTTCTATCTCTCTCTCTATATCATTCTCTACTTCTCTCATTCTCTCTTCTTTATATGTTTATATCTTTCGTCTACACTCTCTCTCTGCCTCTATCTCACTTTTTTTGCTCTTCATACTTCTCTCTCTCTCTCTCTCTCTCTCTCTCACACACACACACACACACACACACACACCACACACACACAGACACACACACACAGACACACACACACACACACACACACACACACACACACAATCTATCCATCTTTCTTTGTCCATATAACCCTCCCTCTCTATCTCTCTTTATATATCACTTCCTATCTTCATCTTCATCTTTATATCTCTCTACCATCTTTATATAACCCTTACCCCTCTCTCTCTTTATCACTCTTTTATATCCATTGATAGTCTTGCCTATCAAACATATGCATTTGTTAAACATGTCATTCCTACACCATAATATACTATTAATTTTTATTTCTTGTAAAGTATTAAAATAAGACCCTTTGCATAAGCTAAAAGGAAGGTAGTTCAAAGATAATAATTAAATGCATATAAGTCAAGAGCTTCTCTTGTACAACTTATCTTTTCTATTATAAAATACTCATTAACCATGCTTTTTGTCCAAAGCTCATTTCTAAAATGTGTGTTGTTTCTGGTGAGACAGTAATGATGCCACTTTTTGAATTCAAATGATAAATGTACAAATAGTTGTCTCTCAAAAACTTATGTATTTTATGAGTGATTTTGTTTGGAATAGAGGAGCAAGTCGATTTAGGAGGAGTGGAGGAAAGTTAATCCGGTGCTCAAGACTTTCTATTTCTCAATTCTAAGTGTAAGAGGTTCTTCCATAATGATGTAGTGCAAGGCAGGAGAGTCCCCAAAGGAGATTTCATAGCCCCTAGCTATACAACCACACAACGAAAACACAACAACAAGCAATAATAATGCAAGATTTGATACCGAGTTACAATTCTTGATTCATAGATATATAACTGATTACATGCAGTATGCCCGGTTGTAAGGCCTTCCAGGTTAGGGCCAAATACAAACATCAAATTACAAAATTAGTTCTACAAGATCCAAGTTACAACCAATCTCAACTAGTTCAGATACACAACTGGATAAGAAGACCAAGAAGAATCCACACTTGTATTTGCAGGTCCACCAAGAGATCCTCTAGTTCCTAAGCCGCAACTCTAGCTCTTCAAATTCACATCTATCCTTCCTTCTATCCCCAACTCCCTAATGACTAAAAGACTCCCCAAGACCCCTAATTATACTAATCTAAGCCACAAGTCGGCCTACAATAGCAATTAAGTGTCCAAAAATTGATATCCAACTAAAATCGCGATATCTCCTAGCTCCAATGAAATTAGAACTCATGCTTCAAACCATAGGTAGTATTCTAGGTCCTCTACAAACTCTTAAATGAAATTAGAACTCGTGCTTCAAACCATAGGTAGTATTCAGGTATAGAAAACTATCGCACAGTCTGCCAGAAATTGATACTGTAGGAGAATTGCTATATCTCCCAACTTATAAAGAGTTAGAGCTTGTGCACTTGATAAAAGGAAATAATCTAGGCCCTCTTCAATCCTTGAAGTGCACAACTTCTCATTCATTAAGGATAATTAGTTACATGCTCTACAATAGGCACCCAGAAACCAAAAAAATGTAGTTTCAGTAGTAAGGTTCAAATAGCTCAAACTTCAACTCAGTCCATCCAATCTCTATGAAATCATGAGGAAAGGTTCTCCAATGTGTCTCCAACACCCTAACCATGAAAACATATCTCCACCAAAATCCAAGTTCGATGCTCCTCAATACTTAATCAAAATCCCTCCAAACATGCAGGATTGCAAGAAAAGCCAAGATGCTCCTACATCAGACTCCCCAAGTAGATAGAAAAGTGTGTCCCACACTTTGATGCCCAAAGAAAGATTAGAAACCAACTTCATCTTCACCAAAGGCTTCCACTCCAATAGGGACAAGAAAAGCAATCTGCACATCAGATGACCACATTTGCATCATTCTGTCAAACACTAGAATCTCAACCACCCAATTAACATGCTTACTCCTAAGAACAAACTGAACATAATGCTTCATTAGCAAACCCTCATCCACATCAACACTTAGTGAATCCACATTAGTAGCAAAATACATCACATTAGCATCAAAAAACTCCACATCAGTAGCAATATGTAGATCTCCATCAACACATGCCAAACTTACAACACTAGCAACCTCATTGCTCATAACAAGATGCTTTGCAATGCACAACTCACCACCAACAGCAACTAGATCATTCACAACCAAGTGCTCTACAATTTCCATGTCAGGCTCAGCCAACTAATCATGAAAACCAACCTCTATCCCAACATCAACAAGGTTAGGAAAATCCTTAGGAACAATCTGTAATTGCTCTGTAGATTCTATATTAGGCTCCACAAACTGATCAAAAAAACCAAACTCTTCCACCTCAACCTTGCCATGCCATCTTCTCTCATGAACAAGTCTCTTAATCGGCCAAACAACTCTCTTCCAATCCTAAAACAACTTAATATGCATTAACTTTTTTTCTAGTCCTTGAATCTTTTCCCTGCTAGAGATTTAGAGAAAAATGGTTGGATTGAGTTTCGTTCTAGATGATCCAAAAGAAGACAATCTTTCAAAACAAAAATTTATAGAAGAATAGATGGAGGAAATATTAGATATCAGGTTAGGGCTTCTCTAAGGAATAACAATAGAAAGATTGAAAAGAGGATAAAATCTTTCGCCCCTCTTTGGAATGGTAATTTGCTTAAGACTACAAATTTGGGCCCTAACCTTTCAGATTGCTCAAATCTAACATCCCTAGCTCGGGGAACATAGAGACCTGCAAAATTTAATATGGAGAAAAGTAAGCCAGACCAATTGTCTTTAAATCTTTGAGGTAACACGAACATATTCAATGTCAATGTTATGATTGAACATATTTAGCATCAATGTTAGAATCATGAATTTCCTCCCCGATGGACTAGTCAAAGTATGGGCATCTCTTTAATTGCTTAATGGATTAGGTATTATTTAGATAATCATATAGATTTAGTAGTTATGGATAATGATTTTCTATGTATAGCTTGTGATAGTTTAGAGTTAAAAATAATCTTTGGAATGGAGATGCTCCTATTTTTAATGGTTAACCCTTTAAGTTTAATGATTAGAGACCCTTTTTAATTCCAAAAATTCTATTAATTTTGAAGTTGAGAGGGAAATTATGCTTCCAAACCTTCTTATAGAACTCTTAGTTAAGGATACACCCAGACTCATTTGTACCAAAGTAGGGCCTTTTTAAGGATTTGTTGAGTCAAATTTTAAAAGCTTTGGTTTGATAATTATTGTGAAATTAGATGTTAATATCCAAAACCTCAAATATATAGGATATAAAGATTAATGGAAAAATAATCTCTATTGAACTTAGGTTTGTAGAAGGATTTTTTTGAGAGGAACTTAACTATGTTGATCTTTTGACCCCGACTCTCAGTAGTCCATCAATCCAATCTGATGCCCCTAGTGTTCATATTACCCTTAATAAGGAGGTGGATTCTCAGTTTCATTGGAGGAAGATTGGGAAGAAGAGATCAGGGATTTTCCTCCTCCTTGGAAGTTGGTGATTATTGGACCAGAGAACCCTAGAGAAGAGGATCCTTTTACATGACGAACAAATTAGCCATCTAGTCAAGATTGTAAAGATTCAGTAGAGCCGGATTTGGACAACGATGTATAATATGATCTAAATTTGGAGCCTCCTTTTAGCCCTCAAAGGGAAGAAACATGTGAATTTCCTGGCATAGTAGAAGAAGAAGTAAATATTCTTATGGAAGCTCTAAATAATATGGTGGTAGATGATCTCATGGATCAGTTTCTAGATGATATTTTTAATGAAGAAGAGGTTAAGTGACATAAATCAATCCTGATTAATAAGATACTTGATAGTGCAAATGTGGAAGGGGAAGATCCCCTCTTAGTCCTAGATGAAGATCTAGAAATTTTGGATCAAGATCCATTGTCAGTGGAAGAATTAGGTACTCTAGGTCTTGTTGCCTCTCTTCCCAGCAAGACAAATCCAAATTGCTCCAAATATTTAAAAAAGTGGGGGCACAAATCCCTTCAAAAGCTTAGGACCAAAGATGGTGTAGCTACAGGTCAAGTGAAATTAACTGATATTTTTTATGTTGGGAAGGGGAAGGTCCTTCTCATATTATCATGAATGTCCTAAACTAGAATGTTATGGGACTTAATGCCCCTAACAAGTGTAGTGACTTCTTAAGTGTCACATTTCAACTACTAAAGTTGATATCATTCTTCTTCAAGAAACCAAATTAGCTAAAGTAGGTATAGATAAATTTATGAAGTCTTTAGACTGGTGGGAAGTAAGGAACTCCTAGGAAGAAGGAGCCTCAGGTAGTCTTACTATATTATGGGACCCAATGAATGTTTCTAATTCTTCCCTAGGATCTCATAAGTATTGGATCCAAGGATCACTTAAAGGCATTAGATTTGAGGTCTTCTATAATCTCTTCAATGTATATGGTCCAATCAACAATCAAGAAAAAGTTAGGCTATGGAAGGAACATGAAGAAAGGATAAGTATGGTAGGAGAGGGGATTTCTATTTTGGGAGGAAAATTTAATGTGATCATTAATCCCTTAGAGAAGAAGGGAGGTAGAAAACACCTCTCCTTTGCTTCTAGGGAATTTCTTGATTAGGTTAACAAGATTGGAATAATAGAAGGATGGGTTTCAACAATATTTAAGAAAAACTAGATAGATTCTTTATCCATGGGGATCTATTAATTGATTCTATTTATTTCTAGACAAAAGGCAGATTTATTTCAAGTTCATATCATTTTCCTATTAAACTAAAATTTTTTTAGGATAAGTGTCCCAATAGTTGTCCTTTTAAGCTTGAACAAATGTAGCTTAAAGATGACAATTGCCTTAATTTGATAAAGAAATGTTGGGAAGAAACAAAGGTCTTTGGCTCTAAACTCTTCCAAGTAGTGAGAAAATTAAAGGTAATTAAGTGAAAATTGAAAGAATAGAGTTCAGACTACTTTGGAAATATCTTCAAGGATACGATCACATTGGAAGAAAAACTAGAGTCTCTCAACAATGAATTTATAAAACATGAGAGGGGAGAACCTCAGTTCTTAGAAGAAAAGAAGTTGATGCAGCAATACAAAGATATCCTAGCCAAAGAAGAGATCTTTTGGAGAAAAAATTTGAGGGAAATTTGGTTAGAGGTAGGTGATAAAAATACTAAGTTCTTTCATAATAGCTCAAACCAAAGGTGCATGATTAACTACATAACATCCATTAAAGGAGTTGATGCTATCATTAAGGAACCCCTAGAAGAAATTATTTTAGAAGCTATCTCTTACTTTGAGGGTATCTATAACAACACAATTTATTCCAACTTTAAAGCTCAACATGATGTCCTTGTTAATATCCCCAAACTTAGTCTCCTCAGAACAAAATAAAATTGTGTTGTAGAAATTCACTAAGAAAGAGCTTGAAGTTTCTCTCAACCAAATGAACCCAAATAAATTTCCACCACCAGATGGTTTCCCTGCTATCTTTTTTTAGAAATATTGGGATTTTATAGGAGATGACATAACTAAATCCTTGAAAGGAGTTAAGAACTTTAGAAAAATTCTAAAGAAATGAATAATACTTTCATTGCCCTCATTCCTAAAAAAAGGAAGATGAAATTTTTTGATGAATTTAGATCTATTGCTCTTTGGAATACCCTATACAAGCTCTTTACCAAGATCCTAGCTATTAGACTTAAAACTATCTTACCTAGCCTTATCAATGAGGAAAAACATGCTTTTGTTCCATGATGGTCTATATATGATGGTATTATCATAGCTTAGGAGGCTATCCATTCTATCCAATATAATAAAACTCTAAGCATCCTTATCAAATTAAATATTAAGAAAGCATATGATAGATTATATTGGATATTTTTATTTAAATGTCTAGAAGCTTATGGATTTTCTAAGAAATGGATGAAGCCAATCTTTGAATGTATCTCAACTCTAAAATTGTCTATCTTGGTTAATTGTGCTTCAGTAGGTCTCTTTAGTATTTCCCAAGGATTATGATAGGGAGATACAATCTCCCCCTTCCTTTTTATCCTTATGGGAGATGCTCTAGAAAGATATATCTCTTAGGCTAGATACTTGGGTAATATCAAGGGCATAGATCTATTACTCTAGACCCAACTAATCAATATTGTGTAGATGACACCATAATATATGACCAAAGTTTAGTTGAGGAAGCCTCAAATTTGAAAGGTATTTTAAAACAATACTCTTTGGCTTCTGAACAAGAGATTAATAGGGGAAAATCATATATCTTTTTCTTTAATACTCAACCAAGAATTGAGTAGTAGATATGTGTCATTATGGAGTTTAAAAAAGACTCTCTCTCTCTCTCTTGTAAGTACTTGGAGATACCTTTGAATTCTAGTTTGAGATCAACTAAGCTTTGAGATCTGATTATATAAAATCTTTAAAGAAAAGTGGCTAGTTGGAAAGGTAAGTGGCTCCCATCAACTGATAGGTTAACCCTAGTTCAATCAATATTAATGACCCAACCTATCTATCAACTTTATTTCATAGATCTTCCAAGCTGAAAACTTACATAAATCAATAAACATCTTAGATCTTTCTTTTGGTAAGACAATGTGGAGAAAAGGAAGTTCTCTCTTTTATATTGGGTTCAAGTTTTTAGCTCAAAAGATCTAAGAGGGGTAGAGATTAAGAATATTAAAATCCAAGTGCTAGCTTTAGGAGCTAGGTTATGCATAAATTCTCCAATCTTAAGTGGGTAAAGATTTTGACTCACAAACAACTATCCTCTCCTAATCTTGTCTATTTTTTTTAGAAGCCAATCCCTTTAGAGGATCAAGAGTCTCAAATTTTATGCTACAATGCAAATCTATCATCCAAGATAAATTGTCATGGAATCTTGGAGATGGGGAAGAGGCTTTATTCTTGTACGATTCATGGGGAGGTTATAAGGCCCTAGATAAATACCCATCCCTCTCCCATTCCATGGATTAGTTGGAGTCCAAATAGGAATGGTCATGGGTTATGTGGAATTTGAAGAGGATGGGCTTGTAAGGCATTGGAAAGATTTAGAGAGGGAGGATATTCTTTCTAGGGAGAAAGACCTCTTGAAGAATCTATTTCTTTCTAGTAATATCTTGTTTAGGGGGGCAAGGATGCTCTTATCTAGGAACGTTGAAAAAGTGGATAACATAGCTTCAAGATGGGTTACAAGATGATAAAATCCTCACTAGGTTATTCTATAAGCCAAATGCCTATAAAATTAAGTTGGGAAAAGTTCTACCTTCCCAAGCTATGAGTGTTTACTTGGATTGTCCTTCACAAGAGGGCCCTTACAAAAAAAAGATTCAAGAAATTAGGATATCAGGATCCTAGTAGATGACCTTTATGTGAATCAAAGGAGAAGTCTACATATCATCTATTCCTTAGTTTTCCTTATTCTAACTTTTATTGGAAATGTTTATGCTCTTAGCTAGGATGGAGTTTGGTCTTCCCAGACTCTATTATCAACATGATAATGACCTATCCCTTCTTACAATTGGATGGTATCTAAAAAATAATATAGATCTCCTCTCCTTCCATATTTCTTTGGGAACAATGGAAGGAAAGGAATATAAGAGTATTTTAAGATAGAAAATTTGAGGTTTGACAACTTGTCAACAAAATGAAACCCTCTATTATTGAATTAACTAATAATCAATTGATGAACTCTAATTATAGACTAACAATGATGACTCATTGGGATGACAAGATGTGAGGTCATTGGCTATTGGATGCAACTGTCCAATTGTGTGTATTCTTTGATGTTACACAAATGTCATATTAGTTGTTAGTTTGTGCTTATCAAGCTCAGTTGGTTAGCAAGACAAATTTTCTTGTCTTTTGAGCATTCCTAGAGATTACTCTGTGAAGATAGTGTCTACCGAGCTCACTTGGGCATCAAAAGAAATTATGGCAAAAAGTATTGTTAACCAAGTTCTCATGGTTAACAAATGAAAGTTGGTCAAAGTCAGTGTTCACCGAGTTTACTCAGTTGCCAAAGGATTTTGCAAGTTTGCAGTGTTAACCAAGCTTCTGTTGGTTAAAATAGGAAATCTTTTTAGAACCAATGTTTACCAAGTAGGGTTGGCCAATGAAGAATTTTTTTGATTTGGGATATGAAATTTAATTATTCTAAATATTGATTCTAGCTAACTATGGTAATATTTATTGGTCATTGTAATTTGTATTTGAGTAGACTTGATAATCTAGATGGTATAAATGAAAGGTCAAGTTGAGATTCTAGTATGAGAGAAAGAGTATGCAAGCGTATTGATTGATTGAGAAAGAAAGTGTGTGAGTGAATATGAAGGATGGTCAGATATCCTTTTGGAGCAGCAAAGTAATGTTCAATCAAGAAGGATCTAGTAGGAAATAGAACAGAGATTTGTAATTAGCAATTCAGTTTCATCTCATTTAGGTCATTTCATTGTTACTTTCTTACCATTGTAGCAGTGATTCCAAAATCTCTTAACAGAGTTGGTTTAATAGCCAGTTGTAAATCCTCTAACAAGGTGATAGTTTCATTCAATTGTTTTAAGACCTCTTGCAAGGCCAATCCTAACAGGGTGATTAAATCCTCTAACAAGGTCACACCTAATAGTGTGTTTAGTAACCTTTAGCTAGGTTGGCTCCAAATAGGGCTCACTTCAGAAGAGTGAAAAATAGTAGCTAGTTACATTGGTGGTTTTTCTCATATTGGGTTTCCATGTTAAATCTTGGTGTTTCATGTGTTCGTGTTATTTCTTTTATGCTTACAAGATTAATCACTATGAATTTTTAAGATTAGTTAAAAGTAAATCACACTCTACTTTTACTGAGTTACAACATTTTTTGTGTGTTTACTGAATATCAACAGCAATCAGTTTTATTGTTGACATCCAAGGGATCTGAAATATTTTTGTGGTAACTAATTCATCCACCCCCGCCCTCTTAGTTACTCCATCTATATTTCCAACAGTTGGCATTAGAGATTTTGGTGCTTGTAGCAAAGGTTTTAAGGACCTAAGCTAAAGATCAGGATGTTTTACAAGAGAGAAATTCCAAAACTTAACAAAGATAAATTTTCAGCATGGCAAGGACTCATGAGACTTCATCTAGCTTCCATTGGTGATTTAGGATTGAAATACCTTGATGAAGAATACACAACTCCTACTGGTACATTATCTGTTGGAGATATTGCTAAGAAAAAGAATCATAACACTATGATGATAGACATTGCATATGCTCTTAGCTATGAGGAATTTGATGATATCAAGGACCGCAAAACCACCTTTGCAATTTGGAACAAGCTAAAGGACATCTATGGTGGTGATGAAAATGTGAGGAGAGCCAAAGCTGGAAGCCTTAGAGGACAATTTGATCAAATGAGAATGAGAGAAGATGAAAATATTGCCAAATATGTGGAAAGAATCAAAGCTAGTGTCAATGCAATTAGAGCTTTTGGAGGAGATATCAAGGAAGAAACTATTGTAAGTAAAGTTCTCAAAACATTTCTTCCTATCTATGCAATTAGAGTATCTTCTATCTATGCAATTAGAGTATCTGCTATTGAAGAAAGGAGGTGTGAGACAAATCATAAGATAACTTTGGATACCTTAGTATGAAGATTGACAACCTTTGAGATAGATAAATTTGACAATTATGTTCTAGCTTCCAAGAATATTGAATTTGCATTTAAGGCTAACCTTTCACTTAAGGACAAAGGAAAGAAAATAAAGGACACACAGTTAGAAAGTGAAGAAGAATCAGAGGAAACTTTTGACAGTGATCTTGAAGTTGTTGAAGCTCTACTTGTAAGAAAATATTCTAGAGGCAGCAGAAAATACAAAGATAAAGTTCCCCTAATCTATTTTTCATGTGAAGAAATTGGTCATATTGCTACTAGGTGCCCAAAAAAAGAAAACAAAGATGAGAAGAAAAGTCATAAGTGCAATGGCAAGAAGGATTTCAAAAATCACAAATCATTCAAGGACAAAGGTAAGAAGACATGCTTTATGGCTAAAGATTCTGATAATAGTGAAGATGAAATAGTTTATGTTGCTATAAAAGATGAATCTAATGATGAAGAAGATAAGATGGCACTTATCTCCAATGTGAGAAAAAATGATACATGGATCAAAGATAGTAGATGTTCACATCATATGATTGGTGATTAAACAAAGTTTGAACACTTTGAAGACTATGATGGTGGTAGTGTAAGGTTTGGAAAAAATGAACCTTGTTGCATAAAAGGGAAAGGTCAAATCTAATTAACTGAAGAAATTTTATGTGACAATGCCTACTAGGTTGAAGGACTAAAACATAATCTAATTGAGTGTGGCACAGCTAATCAACATTAGATTCAAGGTGGAATTCATGCATGGCAAGGCAAGACTATTAGATGACAAAGGAAAACTGATTAGATTAGGGAAACAAACAAAAGGTAACCTATTTTATCTTGATCTTTGTGATTGCTCATGTTTTATTGCTCAAGTTGAATAAAGTTGGTTATGGCACAGAAGGTTATGTCATGTAATTTTGATAACATGGTGAAAATAAGAAAATTCAAGAAAGTAAGAGGCATTCCTAATTTGAAGAAATCAGATGTTGGTTTATGCAAGAATTGTCAGATTGGCAAAATGGGAAAGACCAATTTTAAAAGAAAAAACTATCAAGCTGAAGATATCTTGGAAATTGTGCATACTAATTTGTGTGGACCTATTCGAATAGAAAGGTATAGTGGAGAAAAATTCTTCATTCTTTTTGTTGATGACTGCTCTAGAATGATGATTGTTATGTATTTAAGAGAGAAGTCAGAAGCATTTGAGAAATTCAAATGGTATCTAGCAAGTGTAGAGAAGGAAATAGGGAAAAGATTTAAATGCTTAAGATCAAACATAGGTGGTGAATTTATCTCAAATGAATTCAATAACTCTTTCATTAAAAGAGGAATCAAAAGATAGGTATCAACCCCTGGAACTCCTAAGAAAAATGGAATAGCTGAAAGGAGAAACAGATCTATCATGGATTGTGCAAGGACTCTAATGATTGAAAAGAACATTTCTATCAAATACTAGAAGGAAGCTATCAACACCATAGTTCATAACTTAAACTGAGTATAGTTTAAGAAGGACTCATATAAAACTCCCTATGAGTTATGGTATGGCTATAAATCCAATGTAAGTTACTTGAAAGTATTTGGAAGTAAATTTTATATCTTGAAAGAATCTAGAAAAAAAAATTGTTGTGAAAGGTGATGAAGGTATATTCTTAGGATATTCTTGTAGAAGTAAGGCATATAGATGTTTGAATTTGTCTACTCACAAAACCATAGAAAGTGCACATGTGAGAATTGATGAGTTTGTAGAAAGGACTGAAGAAGAAATAAAAATGAACCAGACAATTGTAGGAGATTTGTTTACATTGAACCTGATACATTGCAAGACACATTTGTCAATAATGAAACTTCTACTCTTGAGTCTTCCTCAATCATCGAGTTACAAGAAGTTCAAACTGAGTCACAAGGACCCGAGTCACATTCTGAAGCTATTGAGCCAATGCCTATGAAGTTTGAGCAACCAGAACCAAAAGTTGAAGTTCAAGAGGATGACAATGCAATTCATTCAAAAGGAAAGGAACCTATATTGGCCAAGTATGTTAGGAGACATCATGCATTAGACCAAATTATTGGAAATAAATCAGAAGGTACTATGACAAGAAGTAAGATAAAAGATAAATGTTTACTTGCTGATTTTGAACCTAGAAATGTTAAATATGCATTGGAAAATGAAAGTTAGATTGGGGCTATGAATGAAGAGATAGAGCAAGTAGAGAAGAAAAAAACTTGGACTCTTGAACCTAGGCCTAAAGATTAAAATGTGATTGGAACAAAATGGGTATTTAGAAATAAATTGAATGAAGATGGTAAGGTATCAAGAAAAAAAGCTAGATTAGTATGTAAAGGATACTCTCAAGAAGAAGGAATTGATTATGGTGAAACTTTTACTCCTATTGCAAGATTGAAAGGTGTGAGGACCTTACTTGCATATGCAACACATAAAGAATTTAAGGTATATCACATGTATGTTAAATCTGCATTTCTCAATGGTATTCTTGATGAAGAAGTCTACATTGAACAACTAGAAGGTTTTGTTGATCTAGACAAAAAGGACATGGTTTACAAAATACACAAAGCATTTTATGGTCTAAAACAAGCTCCTAGAGCATGGTATGAAAGGTTGCAAACTACCTTATATAGATTGGTTTCCAGAGAACCAATGATAATAATAGTTTGTACATCAAGGATGGACTAGATAACAAGATTGTTTGGTAGAAATATTTGTGGATGATATTTATTTATAGGGAATGATGATCTATGCAAAGAATTTTTAGAGCAAATGAAAAAAAAATTTGACATGTCTATGTTTGGTGAGATTAAGTTCTTTGTTGGACTTCAGATACAACAAAGCAGGAATGGTATCTACATCACTTAGTCTAAGTATATCAATGAGATACTCAAGAATTATGGTATGGAAGATTCAAAATGAATTGGAACCCCCATGTGTACTAGATTAAAGCTTACCAAAAATGATGATTCAAAAGAGGTAGATTAGAACTTATATAGATCAATGATTGAAAAATTATAGTATGTAGTTCATACAAGGCCTTATATTGCTCTTGCAGTTGGTATAGTAGCAAGATTCTCGACAAAACCTAGAGAAAATCATATGATGGCAATCAAAAGAATCTTGAGATATTTGAAAGGTACTAAAGACTATGGCTTATGGTATAAACTTGGAGGAAATCTGGACTTAAAAATATTTACTAATGCTGATTGGGCAAGAAATATTGATGATAGAAAAAGCACAAGTGGTGGAGCATTCTTTCTTGGTAAAAGGTTGGTATCTTAGACAAGTAAAAAGTAAAATTGCACATCCCAATCGATAGAAAAAGAAAAATATGTTGCAGCAGCAATAAACTGTTCTAATATTGTTTGGTTTAAACAGTTGTTGGAAGGCATGAAGGTTGAGATCAAAGAACCAATTGTCATGTTTTGTGATAATACAAGTGCAATTAACATATCAAAGAATCCGGTGATGCATTCCAAAACCAAGCATATTGCTATAAAATATCATTTTGTCAGAGAATTGGTGCAGGATAAAGAAATCAGATTGGAATAACTTATTTACCAAGCCATTACCTAAGGATGCATTCTTGTATCTAAGAGCTAAGTTAGGGTCATTCCCCTATCTGAAGCTCACTTAATAAAGTTTTAGTGATCTATCAACAAGAACCTAGTTGAAGATCTATTAGTTGATGCAATATAGTCAAGAGAACATTGCATATGAATCAATACTCAAGGTACATTGATACTCATTTGGTATGTGTTGTCAAAGAGGAGAGTTAACTATCATATCTTTTTGAAATTTTTTTTGAGAAGAAGTTATATAATTCATTCACAGAGAGAGATATTACTGCATGAGAAGCTTGTGGTATAAAAATCTAAATGGAGAAACTTTCTATCTGAGAAAGTCTTGTTTTCAAATTTTATTGTGTTATGACATGTTGTATTGCCATCAATGGAGATTGTTGGGTACAATTGTCTAATTGTGTGTTGTCTTTGATGTTGCATAAATGTCATATTAGTTGTCAGTCTATACTTACCAAGCTTAGTTGGTCAGCAAGATAGTTTTTTTTTGTCTACCGAGCATTCTTGGAGATTACTCTGCAAAGACAGTGTCTACCTAGCTCATTTGGGCATCAAAAGAAATTATGGCAAAAAGTAGTGTTAATCGAGTTCTCATGGTTAACAAAGGAAATTTGGTCAGAGTTAGTGTTCACCAAGTTTACTTGGTTGCCAAAGGAGTTTGCAAGTTCATAGTGTTAACCAAGCTTCTGTTGGTCAACATAGGAAATCTTTTTAGAACCAGTGTTTACCAAGCACAGTCGGCCAGTGAAGAATTTTGTTGATTAGGGATATGAAATTTAATTATTTCAAATATTGATTCTAGCTGATTATGGTAATGTTTATTAGTCATTGTAATTTGTATTTGAGCCGACTTGATAATCTAGATGGTATAAATGAAAGGTCAAGTTGAGATTCTAGTGTGAGAGAAATCGTATGCAAGTGTATTGATTGATTGAGAAGGAAAGTATGTGAGTGAATTTGAAGGATTGTCAAATATCCTTGTGGAGTAGCAAAGTAATATTCAATTAGGAAGGATCTAGTAGGAAACATAATAGAGATTTGTAATCAGCAATTTAGTTGCATTTCATTCAGGTCATTTCATTATTTCATTCTTACCATTGTAGCAGTGATTCCAAAATCTCTTAACAGAGTTGGTTTAATAGCCAATTATAAATCTTCTAACAATGTGACAATTCCATTGAATTTTTTTAAGACCTCTTGCAAGGCCACTCCTAATAGGGTGATTAAATCCTCTAATAAGGTCACACCTAATAGTGTGTTTTGTAACCTTTAACCAGGCTGGCTCCTAATAGGGCTCACTACAGAAGAGTGAAAAATAGTAACTAGTTACATTGGTGGTTTTTCCCATATTGGGTTTCCATGTTAAATCCTAGTGTCTCATGTGTTCATGTTATTTCTTTTATGTTTACAAGATTAATCACTATGAATGTTTAAGATCAGTTAAAAGTAAATCACACTCTAATTTTACCAAGTTACAACATTTTTTGTGTGTTTACCAAATATTAGCACCAGTCAATTTTATTGTTAACATCCAAGGGATCTGAAATATTTTTGTGGTAACTGATCCTCCCCCTCACCCCCCCAATTACTCCATCTATATATCTAACAATTGGCTAGGCCTAAAATTGCCTCCCTTTATTGGTAAGGAGGAAACCCCTAGATCTAATAGTAGAAAATAATGTGTATAGAAGGATCTAAAGAAGGGATGATTTAAGCTTAATTTTTATGGCACATAGAGAGGTAATCCTAAAAAGGTAGGTTGGGTTGTAGTATACATAATGATGAAGGGAAGGAGATATAAAAATAGCCAAAGCTATTGGTGAAGCTACAAATAACTAGGTAGAAATTTTGGCTTTGATAGAAGGGTAAGTGCACCAAGTTGTGGTGCCAAAAGGGGGTATAAATGGACACCTTTTTTTTTCTAAAATCAGCGATTTCTAAACTTCAACAAGAATTTGAAGATAGTTACGGTCAAAATTTTAAGATATGAAAAAAACAAAAGTAGTAGTCCTTTGAATCTAGTTTCTAAACTACTAATTTTTTTCAAAATGGTTTAGTACTTTTAGGTCCTCAAAAAAGGGGGCCACAGAAAGTGGTACTGTTTATTCCAAAAAACCATAACATAGTACAAAGTGTGGCCCCCCTAAAATTTTAACTTCTTTTTGAAATTCTTTAATCACTCCAATCAAATGTTACTTAACACTATGTAGTTTATCCCATATTTTTCAGGTAATTTTATAATGTGTATTTTTTTTAATGAATTTTTTAACTAGACACATCCCAAAAACATGAAATATCTGTGTGCTCCCCCTAGAAATGATTGAAAACTAATCTAAAATCAAAACTTCTTATTTTCAAAATGTGTAGAATGGAGTCTAGTTTCTAAAAAACTAAGTTGTTGCAAAATTTGATGAATGAGATAAAATCTACAACCCAATTAGTACATGTTGGTTTTTCACAAAAAATGGACATACATTCAAAATAAATTATAGATGAAAGGCTTGAAATAGTTCAAATAAAAAATAAATTATATGGTTATAAAGCTAACACAGAGACCTACAATTTCATGTAACCTGATCTTATCGATGTTCAACCATGTGGAATCTTGAAGGAGAGCACACAAGACCAATTTATAGACTCCAAACCTTTGGGATAGATTGGTAGAATGCAAAGGTTTGAATAGTGCATATGCCTTATAGCACATGCACACTGTAGCGCGCATGCAATATTTAAAGCTTTTTAAGTTTGGGTCTCAATAGTGCATGCGTGCTATAGTACACATGCACTATTGAGACCTAAATAGTGCATAGAGAGGGAAGAAGAGAGGCAAAGCAAGAGTGAGAGAGGGGGGGATGGGGGTGTTTTTGTGTGTGTGTGTGTGTGTGTGTGTGTGTGTGTGTGTGTGAGAGAGAGAGAGAGAGAGAGAGAGAGAGAGAGCGAGCGAGAGAGAGAGAGAGAGAGAGAGAGAGAGAGAGTAGGGGATGGGAGAGGGGAGAGAGAGAGAGTAAGGGATGGGAGAGAGAGTAGGGGTGGCAGAGAGAGTACAAGATGGGAGAGAGAGGAAGTGTGAGAGAGAGTAGGGGTGACAAAGATAGAGTATGAGATGGGAGAGAGAGAGATTGAGAGTAGGGGATAGGAGAGAGGAAGTGTGAGAGAGTGAGTAGGGGTGGCAGAGAGAGTATGGGATGGGAGAGAGAGATTGAGAGTAGGGGATGGCAGAGAGAGTAGGCAATGGGAGAGGAAGCAAGAGAGGGATAGAGAGAGAGAGAGGAGGATGAGAGTGTGTGTGTGAGAGAGTAGTGCATGTGAGAAATTGTGAGAGTATGAGAGAGAGTAGGGGTGTTAGAGAGAGAAAGTAGGGGATGGGAGAGGGGAGAGAGAGTAGGGGATGGGGGAGAGAGAGTGAGAGAGGGAGACAATAGGCGGTGGGAGAGGGAGTGGGAGAGGGAGAGAGGGGGATGGGAGTGTGTGTGAGAGATCTAGAGAGTAGGCGATGGGAGAGGAGAGAGAGGGGGGATGGGAGTGTGTGGGTGTGTGAAAGAGAGAGAGTAGGGGATGGGAGAGGAGAGAGAGAGAGTAGGGGATGGGAGAGAGTGTGAAAATGTGAGAGAGAGTAGGGGGTGGCAGAGAGAGAGAGAGAGTAGAGAGGGAGAGAGTGAGAGTGAGATAGAGAGTAGGTGGTGGGAGAGGGAGTGGGAGAGCGAGAGCAAGTGAGACAAAGTAGGGGATGGGAGAAAAGAGAGAGAGGGGGGATGGGTGTGTGTGTGTGTGTGTGAAAGAGAGAGAGTAGGGGATGGGAGTGGGGAGAGAGAGATAGAGAGAGAGTAGGGGATGGGAGAGAGAGAGTGGGAGAGGGAGAGGGAGAGAGAGGGGGATGGGAGTGTGTGTAAGAGAGAGATTAGGGGATGGGAGAGAGTATGAGAGTAAGAGAGACAATAGGGGTGGTAGAGAGAGAGTAGGGGATGGGAGAGAGAGAGTAGAGAGGGAGAGAGTGAGAGAGAGACAAAAGACAATGGGAGAGGGAGAGAGAGGGGGGATGGGAGTGTGTGTGGGAGATCTAGAGAGTAGGGGATGGGAGAGGAGAGAGAGAGGAGGGATGGGAGTGTGTGGGTGTGTGAAAGAGAGAGTAGGGGATGGGAGAGGGGGGAGAGAGAGAGAGTAGGTGATGGGGGAGAAAGAGTAGGTGGTAGGAGAGGGAGTGGGAGAGGGAAAAAGAGAGGGGAAATGAGAACATGTGTAAGAGATAGAGAGAGTAGGGGATGGGAGAGAGTGTGAAAGAGAGTAGGGGTGGCAGAGAGAGTACAGGATGGAGAGAGAGAGAGAGAGAGAGAGAGAGAGAGAGAGAGAGAGAGAGAGAGAGAGAGAGAGATATTAGGGGATGGAAGAGAGTGTGAGAGAGAGTAGGGGATGGGAGAGAGAGAGTGAGAGTAGGGGATGGGAGAGAGACTAGAGCAGAGAGGGAGAGAGAGTGAGAGAGAGATAGTAGGTAGTGGGAGAGGGAGAGAGAGGGGGATGGGAGTGTGTGTGAGAGATCTAGAGAGTAGGGGATGGGAGAGGAGAGAGAGGGAAGATGGGAGTGTGTGTATGTGAAAGAGAGAGAGTAGGGGATGGGGGAGAGAGGGTAGGAAGTGGGAGAGGGAGAGAGAGGGGGAATGGGAATGTGTGTAAGAGAGAGAGATTAGGGGATGGGAGAGAATGTGAGAGAGATTATGGGTGGACAGAGAGAGTATGGGATGGGGGAGAGAGAGTGAGATTAGGAGATGGGAGATAATGTGAGAGAGAGAGTAGGGGATGTGAGAGAGTGAGAGTAGGGGATGGGAGAGAGGGAGTAGAGAGGGAGAGAGAGTGAGAGAGAGATAGTAGGCGGTGGGAAAGGGAGAGATAGAGGGTAGGGGATGAGAGAGGAGAGAGAGGAGGGATGAGAGTGTGTGTCTATGAAAGAGAGAGAGTAGGGGATGGGAGAGGGGAGATAGAGAGTAGCCTGAGAGAGAGAGAGAATAGTGGATGAGAGAGAGAGTAGGTGGTGGGAGAGGGAGTGGGAGAGGGAGAGAGAGAGTAGGTGGTGAGAGATGGAGTGTGAGAGGGAGAGAGAGAGGGGGGATGGGAGAGAGTGAGAGAGAGTGAGAAGGTAGGGGGTGGCATAGAGAGATAATGGGGTGGGAGAGAGAGCGTGAGAGTAGGGGATGGGAGAGAGAGAGTAGAGAGGGAGAGAGAGTGAGAGAGAGATAGTAGGCAGTGGGAGAGGGAGAGAGAGAGGGGGATGAGAGTGTGTGTGAGAGATCTAGAGAGTAGGGGATGGGAGAGGAGAGAGAGTGTGAGAGAGTAGGGGATGCGAAAGAGAGTGAGAGAGAGAGAGTAGGCAGTGGGAGATGGAGTAGGAGAGGGAGAGTGAGAGAGAGTAGGGGATGGGAGAGAGAGAGAGTAGGTGGTGGGAGAGGGAGAGAGAGAGGGGGGATGGGAGTGTGAGAAAGAGAGAGAGTAGGGGATGGGGGAGGAGAGAGCTTGAGAGAGAGTATGGGATGTGTGAGAGAGAGAGAGTAGGCAGTGGGAGAGGGAGAGTGAGAGAGAGAGAGAGTAGGGGATGGGAGAGGGGAGAGAGTAGGGGGAGAGAGAGAGTAGGGGATGGGAGAGGGGAGAGATAGTATGGGATGGGAGAGTGGAGAGAGAGAATAGCTAGAGAGAGAGAGGGGGGATGGGAGTGTGTGAGACATAGAGAGTAGGGGGTGGGAGAGGAGAGAGGGTGAGAGAGATTAGGTGGTGGGAGAGGGAGAGTGAGATAGAGTAGGGGATGGAAGAGGAGAGAGAGTGAGAGAGAGAGTAGGGGATGGAAGAGAAGAGAGAGAGCGAGAGAGATTAGGTGATGGGAGAGGATAGAGAGTGAGAGAGTAGGGGATGGGAGAGAGAGAGAGTGAGAGAGTAGGCAATGGGAGAGGGAGAGTGAAAGAGTAGGGGATGGGAGAGGAGAGAGAGAGTAGGGAGAGAGATAGAGTAGGGGATGGGGATGGTGGGATAGGAAGAGATGTGTTTTGACATAGTGTGTATGCACTATGTGAAATCACCAAAAATAGTCAAAAAAAGAAATTTTGGGTCCCTTTTGATCCATATTCTACTTTTTATCTGTTGTGCATTTTGTTCTGATAGAAAACACAAGTTTCAAACTGTTGGAAGTTAGCAAACACTATTTGAAGACTTTTTAAAGCTAGCAAACACCAAATTCAATCATTGGATCGGCTTTTTGAATATTCTTTCTATAGAAAAGGTTAGTGTAGTCCTTTTTAAATATTGTTTGTTGATATATAGAGACAAATTTGATTATAATTTGACATGTTGTTTAATATATAGTGAATTCATTGAAATTTGTATGTTTGAATGAATTGTTATTTGGAAATGGTTATAAATTTGGCAAGTTGTTTCATATATATTGTGTATTCATTGAAATAATTGTAATTTTTATATGTATTTGAATGATACGTAATTTACAAATTGTAAGTAATTTAGATGTTTGAATAATTTGACATGTAGAAATCATCATCATGCCAAGGAAGAAACCAAAAACTCAAATGAAGATAGGGAGAGAGATTTGGAAATTAAAAGAGATAAAATTAAACTACTATGTGAACAAAGAAAATTGCAAAGCAATAATGAAGAATTGAATTTTGAAGAGGGTCAAGAACCACCGATACAAAGAAACAAAGAAGAAGAATTGGAAAGACAAAGAGAACGAATGAGACTATTATGCTCAAGAAGACAATTGAATTGTGAAGCTACACCATCTTCCAATGTTGGAGTCATATCACCCTCTCATGTTGAAGAGACACTAATTTGTAGATCCGATGATGTACACACTCCATCATGTCATGTTGAAGGCGCACCATTAACATATCAAGTAGGTGATATTCCATCTTTTGCATCTTATTGCCAAGGCACATCATCTTCGATTCAAGGTATGCAAAACACTCAACCTTATGTTGATGTTCAAAATGTTGAGGGAATGGAAGAGATTATAACACCTTCTAGAATTCATTTTAGAAGACCAAAATATTTGATTGATATTGATACTAACATTTTGAAATCAATGCTTGACAAGATTAGCAAGTGTACTTGTCAAAGAAAAGTTAATCGTATGTGAAGATTATTCTTTGAAGAATTAAATATTACAAGTCAATGGCAATTGTTTGTTGAAATGATGAGGAAATTTTAATTAAGGCCTATCATGAAGATTCTTGGGCTAAGAACAATGGACAATTCAAATGAAAAAAACATTGTAAAGAATCTAATGAGTGTTTATGACAAAGTGGGTTCTAAATCATGCACCAAAGATAGTCGTATCACAAGAGGAGTACTTACATCTATAATAGTAAGTACCCAAATGAAGAAAGCTCGAATCATGAGAAAGAAAAGAAAAATATTGAAAATTGGTAGAGGTACTCTAAGGAGAGTCATGCTAAGGCATGAGAGATTGGAAGATCCAACAAAAAATGAGTTATGGACATTTAGTGGTAGATTACCACAGAAGGATAAAGAAATTAGTGAAGCTTTGAAATTATTGATCAAAGATTTCTGGAAAATAACACACATGTTTTCCCTAATCAAAGAGATGTTGTAAGAAGGAGGATTGGTAGCCAAAATTGTGACCCACATGCGAAACATTTTTTGGACTCAACTCAGACTCAATTGTTTGTAAAATTTATTGGTATGTATCCTCAAATTCAAATAAGTTAAAGATTTTTTGAGATGGGTAAACCTTTTTTTGTGAAGATAAATCACACATGCACAACTTGTTGTTGTAGGATACATATTGAATTTTCTAACCATTTTGATTTTTTCAAGCATATATGTGTGTTTTTGCATTCTAAGTTTGTTTTGTAGTATTGTGACATAAATGAGCCACCAAGATCTTTAAGGAAATTCATATCCAACATTTTATGTGAAATAGTGGATGGTCAACAATTTTACAAGACATCATGCTTGGATGGTATAGGCTTATTTTGTGGTTCTTTGCAACTTTTATCAACTTGTGAACATATGGATAGTACACATGCAATTGGAAATGAAATACTAGATTATGAAAAATTTAAGATAGTGACATATGCTTTAAAAGATGGAAAACAGGGTAAAAGATGTGATTTAGTCATTGAAAATATTCTAGTGTATGAGTTCATGATGATTTTTTGTGAAAAGATTATTTACAAGTATGCAAGGCATACACATAGAGTTCGCTGGCTGAATTTTCAATTCAATTTGTGCAAGGATAAGTTTCTATTGGATACCATTGTTTCAATTGTAGACTTCACAGAGAACTACACACTACAACCACAAAATGAGGTGCAAGCAAAGTATTATACTTCTCAATAGGTTTCCATATTTAATTCACATAACATTCATGCATTCACCAAAAAGTATAGAGGATGACAGGAAGATTTTGAGGGAGTACCATTTTTACATCAGCGATGATCGATCACATTCTACAGAGTTTGTACATGGTTTTTTTCAACTATTTTATGGAGATTTGGCTAATAGGGGCATAACATATTGTCAACACATTATTTGGTCAAACAAGTGCGCATCTCCATTCAAGAATACACAGATGTTCTATTGGTTGAGCAGGATGCACAAGTTGTTTAGAATTCAATATATGTGGAAGTTCATAGAGGCCGGTCATGGAAAGGGAGAGTACAATGGTACAGGTGCATGCATCAAAAGAGCCTTAGCTCCTGAAGAACTTAAGTACAAAGATGGAGCAATATTGATAGATGCAAAATCCATCATCCAGTGGTGTAACACTACAATGGGGTCAAGGTAAGGAAGGCGAGTCTACAGTTTGTAGATTTTTTTGGTTGATAGATAATATTAACATGGCACCATATGAGGATTGCTACACACTAACAGGATTCAGTGAATTGCACTCTTTTAAAAGATTTGATGCAGGTTCATGGAGTATCCACACATAAAAAATGGCATGCTATTGTCCATCATGTGCAGAGGAAAATTGGAATGACTATGAGTCAATTGAATGGGTGGACAAATGGGATATACAGGTTTTGGACCCAATTGACACCTATCATCCCCCATAAGCATTGGAAATGGTAGAGATGGATTCATCTATTGACTTTGACCACTTGTTTGATCTAGTGCAACCTGGTAATATATATATTTATATATCTTCGTAATTTCAATATGTAACTTTATAACTTTTACCTAAGTATTTTTTGAATTAATGACCGCATTTTGTACATTTGTCACTATAGGCCATGTTTTTGCTATTATTGCACCTGAAGACAATGAAGAAGGGATAGATTATTATTTGTGTCATTATGTCCAAGCCAAACAAAAATGAGATCACTCGGTTATAGATGGTGAAGGTTTAGAGTACCATATCGCTGTAGTGGTTGTAATTGGTACATGGCTTAGATGTTATTCTATGAAGAACCCTAACTTGTGGTTATTTGAGGATTGGCAAATAGAGAGGAGGATTCTTCATTATTCAAACCTTGTTGTTGCATCAAATATCCACTTGATAAAATATGGTGGAAACCCACATAATAATATTCTTTGGAAAGTTTGTGAGTCAGACCATGAGGCAATACTTGAGACAGTAAAATGTAGAGTAGATCCAGTTGGTTCATTAGATTGAATAGGGAGAGAGGGAGAGAGAGAGAGAGAGAGAGTGATCAATTGGATCCAAATACAATGTTGCAACCTCTCCCCCAAGACTATCCACATGAAAAGGTGGGTATTGTTATTATGTGTAAGTGATGAGATAAGCTTAAATCACAGATTTTAAATTTTGATTTGTTTAGAATCTAGATACATTATTTGAATTTATATTAGATTCTTTAATAGGACCCATTTTTAGATTAGTCATTTGAATAAGTGAAAGTTTTGAATTTGTTGTTTAGATCAAATGTAATGAAAGAACATGAAAATTGTTAGAATGTGAATGCTTTGTGATGTAAAGTCATGATTGTGTGCATTTAACCAGAAACTTCAAACTGGCAAAAGCAAGGATACAATGAGAGAAATTTCTAAGACTCATCAAGCCATTCAATAAGCTGCTTGATCATTGCTAGAAGCTCAAACAAATAATTCTTTGCATTTGGAACATTGTTACCAATAATGATATTATGAATAACGTGCTTTTATCTTTTATTTGTTTTGTCATCTGTAATTATTTTAGATAAACTCCAAAACAAATTTATATCCAAATCATAAACTTATAAAACCCATCTTATAAATTTTTCAGACGTTGTCTATTTCGAAGTGTTAAGACCAAAGTATATGATCTTTGGTTCACTGCTAGTCACAAGATTCAAGTTTTTAGCATATGTATGGGTTTGGGGGTCAAATCCTTTAAGGATGACCATAGATTGTTATGTTTGTTTGCTCTTAGTCTCAAGATTGTAAGGTTGTGATTGTGTAGAAGAATCCAAACCCTTAAGGATAATCATAAGTGGTTCATCAATGTTTGATTTGTAGCCTTCCTTTTTCCCTTTAGACCTAATCATGTTTATGTTCTCACAAGTTGGATCAATCATATGTAGTTGATCTTTGCATCCTATTTTTCTTCCTAGAACTTTCTACTTGTTCATTCTTGGGTACTTGGGTTCATTGAAAACCTTATGATCAGTATTAGTCATGAGTCCATCCACTTGAACTTTCTTATCATCAATGAGATCTTGAATGAGGTATTTAAGTTTCATATAATTTGATGCAAAGTTTAACAATGGATGCACAACCTTAAGACCCAACCCCAAAACTGACACTGAAGATGTTCAAAGGATTGAAAAATTGGTTTTTTCCACTTCAACAAGTGTATACCTTTGCAAGGAGCCGCTATGAGGGTTTTAAGACTCACCATACACAAGTATGGCACAAAGCAATTTGACCCAAATCAAGCCTTTATGGACAAGTTCCCTAAATTTGGGTAAAATAGGGATTTTATGATTCTAGGTCACACAACTTCCAACAAAGATTAGAAACTACTTAGTCACAACCCAACTAAGCAAAATCTATCACTGGTTGCACTCCCAACAACCCACAACACAAATTGCAAGGAAGGACCTAAAATCCTATTAGGTCTCCAATCCCTAATTTTTGCCACTAACTTCAAAACTTTCCAAAAGAATTAAGGAAAAAATCACACTTTTAGATACCCTTTTTAAATTTCTCTCAAATCCCAAATTTGCTGAGATTGACTCCACTCCAACATATCATAACCCTGACTAAGTCCACAGGCCTAATTAGCTAGGTTAGGCTTGGGTTTCAAAGCAAGAGGTTTCCAAGAAAAGTTACCAACCTCTTCCTAATGTTGACCTCTATCTTTCCAAGTGGACTCCACCTCTTTAAGGTCTTACCCTCTCCCTAGGGTTCACAACAAACTTGGTTCTCAATTAGGCTTTAGGGACACTAGCCCTCAACTAGGTCAAATAGGGAAAATTAGAGAAAATGCTTTCAAGGGTTGAAAAAAAGATTTCTTTTGTCATACTTAGACCCATCCCACTAGGATTCATCCAATTTCAAGGTTCAAACACCACCAATAGACCTAGTTCCCAAATTTAGGCCTAGGAATCCTAGTAGGTCTATTTCTAGTTTTCAAGGTTAACTCCCAAAATCTCTAAACAAAGTGGAAAAAAAATACATTTTTAGATACCCTTTTCTAGACTCTTGAAGATCCCATAGTCTTATGGGTTGATTCTACTCTAGCATACCCAAACACCAACTAGGTTCACAGTCCTAATAGGCCTAATTAGGTTGGCTTTCCAAAGAAAGTGCCAAGAGATGGGGTCATATAATCAACATAGACACTTGGGATTCTTCCTCACCATGCCAAAAAATGATTCCACCCTTCCCTTGGGTCACAGTGACAAGTTTGGGAATTCTAGACCACTTCTTTAAAATAAGGCTAAAAACATGGTGATATTCAGCCTAGGGCCTGCAAGAAAAAATAGAAAACCACATTTCCTACCCTTGAAACTTTTCCATATGTGAAAATACTCCTCTAACTTGCTTCCCACCAAAAATCAGCTTGGTCCTATTGTTGGGTTGCAAGTTAGAGGTTCATGAATGCAAACTAGTCATGTTACAAGACTAACTAGGCAACCCTTAGTAAAACATCAATAACTTGCACAAATGAATAGATAAAAACCTGAAAAAAAATGTATATGAATGTTTATTCAAATATCTGTCCAACCATATCACTCTTTCACATGTTACGGTCTGTAAACATCTGTAGTACAACAAAAAAAAAGGGAAAATGGCAAAAAATTCAGGTTTTATTGCTCCAAAACACTTCAAATTCATACAACCAACACCACTTTAGGTATGTACAATCATCTCATATATATATTTCCATCACAATGGTTATAACCACATTTCAAGTGGTGGTTGCAACTTTTACATGTTTAAGCAACAAAATTGCAAAGTTGTCAGCATTTTTGCAATTTTGCTTGACAACTTTTGTAAGTTTTTGAAATTTTTCACATTTGACTTCTTAAACACTTAAAACTTAACAAAATGCTTTTAAGGACCTCTAAAATCATCTAGGAACCATGAAAATCCATTTTTCCTTGAAAAATTAACTATTTTTCACATTTTTGACCCCTTGGTTCAATTTGGCACTTAGGTTTATAATTGACACCTAAAGTCCAATTGACCTTACATCTTGGGTCTTATTAAAAAAATTTGAAATATTGTACCTAATTTCCAACTAGGATCTTTATCAATTTTCCTTGGTGCCTTGCGCAAAAATTTAATGCATTTTCATGTGCCCAAGCACTCCAAACTTGTCTAGTTGGATGATCATTGGTGCAGGGCACCAAGACAAATAGATAGGTGTCATCCTAGTTGTGAATTAGGAACAAGGTTGCAAAATGATGTAATAAGACCCAAGATTTAAGGTTAATTGGACTCTAGGTGCCATTATAAGGCAGAGTGCCAAATTGAACCAAGGGGTCAAAAATAAGAAATATAGGTAATTTTTCAAGGAAAAAAGGATTTTTATGTTTCTTAGAAGGTTATAAAGGTTCTTAGAGTCATTAGGTTAAGTTTTAGGTGTCTAGGAGTTAAGATGTCAAAAATTGCAAAAAATTGCAAAAGTTGTCAAAGCAAAATTGCAAAAATGCTGACAACTTTATAAGAATTTGGGAATTGGTGAAGGGCTAAGCATTTGGAAATTAGTTATTTTAGTGTTGTTGAACCTTTTCCAAGTCGTAGAAGTGGAATCAAGTGAAAAATGTAAAAATTGCACTTTTTGTGCAAAGTTGCATTGTTGACAGTTGTACAAGTTGCTCAAATTTGCAACTTAGTGGAAAAAGGGTCGTGGGATCAAAATGTCTATTATATTAGCTTTGAGTGGCCAAGTAAACCCTAGCCCCAAGCTTTTATTGTCCCATTGAGAACTTGAACATTCTCAAGCATGTCGAACTGAAACGTCTCTAAGGGTCACTAAATGCCATAGGGCAACAATCTTTGATAGGGCATATCTCAGAGCTCATGCAAGGTATGGGTGCAATTATAGTTCCTATAGGACTATGTTGTAGAGACCTATAATAAACTCTCTCAATTTTTGGAGATCTTACTCTATTTTAATTTTGCGATGCCATCTCAGGTGATGCTGAAACTTGTAGTGTTGGCCAGTACAAAGTTGCCAACTACCAAATCTCTCTCACCTTTCATCATGGTATCAAAATGTCTATTATGTTAGCTTTGAGTGGCTGGGTAAACCCTATAGCCAAGCTCATCCTATCTCGTTGAGTGCTCAGACATTCTAGGGCACACCGAATCAAAATGTCCCTAAGGGTCACTAAATGCCATAGGGTAGCGATCTTTGATGAGGCATACCTCAGAGCTTGTGTGAGCTATGGATGCAATTTTAGTTCCTATAGGACTGTGTTGTAGAGACCTACAATATTTTTGAAGATCTTACTCTATTTTGATTTTGCGACGCCATCTCAGGTGATGCTAAAACTTGTAGTGTTGGCTAGTATAAAGTTGCCAACTGCCAAATCTCTCTCACCTTTTGTCATAGGATCAAACTATCTATTCTATTAGCTCGATGTGGCTAGGTAAACCCTATCCCTAAGCTTGTCCTATCTCGTTAAGTGCTCAAACATTCTTGGGCATGCTGAATCGAAACGTCCCTAAGGGTTATTAAATGCCATAGGGAAGTGATCTTTGATGGGACATATCTCAGAGCTCGTGTGAGGTATGGATGCCATTCTAGTTCCTATAGGACCATGTTGTAGAGATCTACAATAATATCTCTCTCTTTTTGGAGATCTTACTCTATTTTGATTTTGTGATGCCATCTCGAGTGATGTTGAAACTTGTAGTGTTAGCTAGTACAAAGTTGCTAACTGCCAAATCTCTCTCACCTTTCATCGTGGGATCAAACTGTCTATTCTATTAGCTCCATTTGTCTAGGTAAACCTTATCCCCAACCTCATCTTGTTCCATTGAGTGCTTGAACATTCTCGGACATGCCAAACTGAAATGTCCCTAAGGGTCACTAAATGCCATAGGGCAGTGATCTTTGTTGGGGAATATCTCAGAGCTCGTGTGAGGTATGGATATGATTCTAGTTCTTATAGGACCATGTTGTAGAGACCTACAATAACCTCTCTCACTTTTTGGAGATCTTACTCTATTTTGATTTTGCAATGCCATCTTAGGTGATGTTGAAACTTGTAGTGTTGGCCAGTACAAAGTTGCCAACTGCCAAATCTCTCTAACCTTTCATCATGGGATCAAACTATCTATTCTATTAGCTCTAGGTGACCAAGTAAACCCTATCCCCAAGATCATCTCATCCCATTGAGCACTCGAACATTCTCGGGCACGTTGAACTGAAATGTCCTTAAGGGTCACTAAATGCCATAGGGTAACGATCTTTGATGGGGCATTTATAAGAGCTCCTGTGAAATATGTATGCAATTCTAGTTCCTATAGGACCATGTTGCAAAGACCTGCAATAACCTCTCTCACTTTTTGGATATCTTACTCCATTTTGATTTTGATATGCCATCTTGGGTGATGCTAAAACTTGTAGTGTTGGCCAGTACAAAGTTGCCAACAGCTAAATCTCTCTCACCTTTCATTGTGGGATCAATCTATTATATTAGCTCTGGAAGGCTGGGTAAACCCTATCCACAACCTCATCCCATCCTGTTGAGTGCTCAAACATTCTCATGCATGCCAAACTGAAATGTCCCTAGGTGTCACTAAATGCCATAGGGCAATGATCTTTGACGGGGCATATCTCAGAGCTCGTGTGAGGCATGGATGCGATTCTAGTTCCTATAGGACCATGTTGCAAAGACCTATAATAAACTCTCTTTCTTTTTGGATATTTTACTCCATTTTTATTTTGTGATGCCATCTTGAGTGATGCTGAAACTTGTAGTGTTGGCCAGTACAAAGTTGCCAATTTCCAAATCTCTCTCACCTTTCATCATGGGATCAAACTATCTATTTCGTTAGCTTTGGGTGCATTCAAACATTCTTGGGCATGCTGAACTAAAATGTCCCTAAGAAAGACTATGGAAAGTGTAACATTCCAAGTAATGATTGGTTGGGATGTATGTCATAGACTAAGGGAGATGATATTCATGAAGGGTTTAAGATAAAAGGCTACTATAATGGTCAAAACAATGTTAATGATAATCAATGCATAAGGTAAAGGAATTATGAAGGAATGAGATCAAAGGAAAATATTCAAGGCAACAATAGTGAGTGTGATGAAAAACTTTTTAAACCTTTTTAGTAGTATAATTATCAATATCTCTAAAAAAACTCTTAAATCTTGATCAAAATGCTAATTTCCATGAAAACAATGACATGGTATTAAAATTAATATTCGTGTTCATTTCTAGGGCTTTGTGGTAGGGTTAAAGAAAATGGATTTATTTCCTATGTAGATGGAATAAGTAAAGGAATGTCAAGTGGCAAAGTATGATCATGACAATCTTTAAAATCATTTTGACTTTTCTTTCAACTAAGCACAACAATAGTGCTCAATCCAAACAAGTGAAAAATTACATGTAGAAGATTATGTAGTAGTTATGTACAAATGGAATAGAGGTGTCCAATTGAGATCAATGATTGATTAAAGTATAATGAAAAACCTCTTAAAAGCTAGTTTTCTACTATATCACATAGATTATAGTCATATGGTAAAAAGCATGGAGAACCTTTATGGTAGAGGTATATAAGAACTAATTTAATGGATAATATGAAAGAAAATTTAAAAAATAATAAGACATAGTGAGACAACAATTTTAATAAATCTAGTAATCATGTGTAATAGAATATAAGACATTTAGTACTATTTATAGTAGGAGTAATAAATTAAAATCTTTCAAGGATCTTTTAACAAAACACCTCGTTCTATATGTGCAAGATGACTCACAATCAAATACTACAATGAGTTGTAAGGTTGTGAGTTATTTCATCAAGGGATAACCACGAAGGAACAATCTTAGTTCTAAAGCTATGAAGAGGAGCTCCAAATGCCATTTAGGTGGCGGTAGGTTGGTAGTTTGAGGAAACTTATTATCTACTCCTATTTTCTCAATGTTGAACTCTATTAGAATAAATTTACAAGTTTCACCTAGCTAAACTAAGAATTCAACAAAGGCTTTCAAATATTTTTGCATATATGTTAGTGCACTAGTGATATGTGGTGATTTTGAGGCTACACTATATCAATATATTATTATATTTTTATGATGAATGGTGATCTAATGAATAAGAACCTAACAAATCTAGAGGTCCAAAGTTGTGCAATTGTCATAGCATTAAGGATAAGACATTGAAATAGTGAGGTTTTCCCTTTGGAGAATGTGACAGTTGTAGCATTATGGTAATAGTAGTGTTAAAGAAGATGACAATGGGTGCTCCAAAATTAATGGCCTAAATGAGCAAAGGGATTCCAAAAGATGTCAAAACAATGAAGTTCATGGTTGTCTTGTTGGTGTTGTGAAAGATGATTTGTATTGTAGAAAAAGTGTCAAATTCAAGAAGTTAAAGAACAAAAAGGTTTGGGAAAGTAGGTTTTCATAGATGAACATGGGACATGCATCCCATTATCTTAAAGCACTGGCATAATAAAATTTTAAGGATATGAATGCCATGAAAGTAGAGCCTTAAGCCAAGAGACATGGATTGAATGAGGTCAAGCAATAGATATATGAAATTTTTTTGTAATATCTAAAAAACATTAGATACTTGCAGCCTCTATATTCACCATGCATTAGTTATAGTTTTTTACCAAGTTTTGAAAGGTTTTGTAAATTTATTCAAAGATACTTGTCTACTGCCAGTTTTGGAGTTGTTTATCACAAAAGGGTTGTAAGTCTTGTCTCCATCATGGAAATTCCATGGTTTTCTAGATTTAAAGGCCACATACCCTAATGTATTATATTATCATAGCAAGGGCCCTGAAAGTGAGTGCAAAGAATTCTTTGACCAAGCCCTAGGTGAGTTAGGCAATGCCTAGCTAAGGACTGTCAGCAAAGAAAGAGCTCTCAAGAGAAAAGCTTGAAGAATGAAGACTTTCCCTTCTAAGGGATTGAAGAGGGGTATGAGGAGGTTCTAACTTGTGGAGAAGGAGTCTTGAAGAAGTGTGGAAGGTGTCTTAAAAGTGGGGACAATAGGTAGCCAAGAAAACCATACCAATCCCTCAATTTTGCTATTTTTGTTGTACAACCTATACTCACCCTGAGACCCTAAAAATCCTTGAGCATGGGTCCTATGTATCAATTGTTTTGAAGGCCATAGGTGTTGAAACTCTAAGACAAAGGAGCTATTGGCCCTAGAAATCTGGGTGGAGGCCTAATTAGGGGCTCTCCTTATAGCCCTTTTGTGAAGAAATCTTGAAATTAGGTACAAACCCATTGTTTTATCTATTCAAGCATAGTACAAGTGTTACAATAACACTTTAGGACATCATGGAAACCTTGTTTGGACTGGAGAGTGCCATGGTACCCTAGTAGACCTATAAAACCTTTGGAGGGATATTGTTCCTAGAAGAGTAAGGGAGTGATGTTGCAAGTTTCTATAAGTTAACTTGGTGAGGAGGTTGGGAAAGGTCAAGGGATTTTCTAAGTAGCAAGAGATCCTATAGACCACATAGGTGTATAGAAAACACCAAGATCCACATATAATATACAAGGTTGCATTGGGATGGGGGTACTTGGGGTACTTAGGGTATGGGTATGGGTATAGGTATGGGTACAACTATTTTTTATTATAGGGGATAGGGGTACTTGGGTATGTCAAACTTTATTTTTAATTATACTTTTATATCTATAGAAAACCTAAATTTATGAGTCATGAAAATGATTTTTCAAATCAAGAACAGTGATAAAGTTTGCAAATGTAATGTATTGTTTTAAGTTTCAGATTTGTTATATGTTTGTAATAATAATTTATGATAAATGTCTAGATGCATAACATAGAAGGTAGGTTTAAACATGAACAAGAAGATGATAAATCATATGACAATGACATATTGCAAATGATAAATTTCTAGCTTTAACACTGATAAAGTTTATTGTTGATCAATATTGTATCAAAGTTTCAAACTAATTAGGTATTCAATTAAGCTTGATAAACAAATAACAGAGAAGGAAAACTTTAAACATGAACAAGATCATAAATCATATGACAATGACATATTGGAAATGATAAACTTATGCTTAAATAGTGATAAAAATTATTGTTAATCAATATTCTATCAAAGTTTCGATTTGATTAGGTATTGAATTAAGCTTGATAAAAAATGAGCTGATACACAAACTAAAAACTAAAAATAATAATCCAAAATCTCAATCAAGGTCCTTAGCTATGATGCTCTCTATCGAGTATCCGGTACTTGGGATATGTGTACCTAGTACTTGGGTATGTGGGTACGAGTACCAGGGGTGTCATACATCAAGGAACACATAATATATTATGATAACCAATAATGTCATACATGAACAAATATATCATATATTAACCAATAATGTCATAAGTCTAATAATGTCATGCATCAAATAAATGTCATGCATCCAACATATATGTCCGCTGATGCCTACACATGTATGTCTATTAACTATATCTTCTCCTTCCCACAAGGGGAAGGAAATAAATATCTAGAGGTCTTCCGTCGTCGTGTGGAGGGAGATGATGGCGATGATGGGGTCTTCCTCACACACTCACTCATCCTCTTGTTGAGGCTCTTCTCTTAATCAAGCTGATACAAATAAAGTAGATATGAATCAATAATTATTATACATTGAAATCAAATATATGTACACACAAAATTAATTATTTTCTTATCACCATCATATAGTCTCTCTACAAGTCCACCTCGAAGGTTCATGGACGATCAAGTGTAACAAGACCCTACAATATTTCAATCAATATAATCACTTATAAATAAAACTATAAATTTCAATACTAACTATTATAAACAAAAACTAAAACCAAGAAAATTCTTTCATACCTTAGTCAATGGTTGTGAACTAGCCATAGCTACAACCACTGCATGATTGAAAGACTGCTAAAGATCAGGAGAAGTCTCAGACGTCAAGAGCTACATGTCATACAATACACATTACATGTGACATGAAACATGAAACAAATATAATCAAATGAATTAAATTAACATGAAATAAATGTACCTCTACGAAGCTCATATCACGTCTAGGCTCGGAGTCCGTAGTGAATTTTGACAGTCCTGTAGAGAATCGATGCACATTTATAAAAAAATTTGTCAATCCTTAATATGACTACTTAATAAATATATGTATTAATTTAAATGATTACATTGATACATACCTTTGGATTCATTGATAGGGCAAAAAATGGGGTTGGGGGATCACTACTAGAGCCGCTAACACTCTGACCATGAATTTTGAACAATGTCAATACATGCTAATTAATTAGTCATTCATTATACATATGAAATGTGATAAAATTAGTTTATTATAATTGTAATTTACCTATGTGTCAATGCCAAATGTCTCGTTTATGAACTAATCAGTGACTAGCCCATCATCTGCGCCATTTCCAACATGACAACCAATTGTGCATAAGGATTTGCATGATGTGCACATGTGACTGCAATGTGTAGAAGGCTTCTCCTCAACTAATGAACTTGTGTAATGAATGATGGTATGCGTCAAAGCACTAGTAGTCCCTAGAGTGCTGGCCTCTACATGTTCCTTCACAACTAAAGGAATAGTCACATGCTCACCCTATGGCTTAACCATATGTGCCCTAACTGCATTAGGGTCACGATGTGCCCACAACCTCTCAAATGATGACCCCCCACCTCTACCCTAAGAGTATAATATATCAAAATAATTGGGGATATCCCCAAGGAAAAACTCACAATACAATTTCCTTAAGAAATACATTGGACCTCGTGATTATTGCAAGGAGGGACATAAAAAACTATCCACCATCTATCCCAAAAATTATTTCTAATACCATCATGTATGCACCAATGGATGGGGAACCGTTTAGTTATCTCTCTAATAGTATATTGTATATATTTTTGTAAATAATGCACAAATCCTCCCTTTTGGTATATCTTTTTTTTAACATATTGATATGATAATTTTTTTGCAATTTTTTGTTTTTTCATCCCTCTTAACCTACCAAATATCTAACTAACCACTAATAGAAGCTATGTGGATCTTAATGGACTTGAGGGAGGATGCCAATTGAGCTTTTATTGGATTGGTTTGTCCACAAGATTTCAACCTACCAATGAGTGCTTCTAATTAATTTTTTCCTTTTCCTATTTCATTTATTATGTTTTCTTGTGTGCTAGGAGGAGGTCTTCAAATTGGTGTAGGTTGCAGAATTTTTTGTTCTTGTTGTGGAGGGTTTTGATTTAGATCTTGTTGAGGGTTTTGGTTTTGATCTTCTTGGGGATTTGCAGGATTATTCACGTTTCCTAATAAGAAATCAATTGAAATCTAAATAAATCAACAAATTTAAAGAAAAACTAAAAAAAAAATATATAAAATAATACAAAAAGAATGTTAGACAACATACGACATGCTTGTTATCTCAAACTTTGATGGTGAGGAGGCATATTGACAAGGTGGGTGGTGAAAACCTTCAATTTTCTCAAATCATGTACACAATGTGAGGAGGGGAAGTTGGAAAATGAAGAAAAAATGAATGGGTTGCGAGTTTGCAGCCCATTTATAATAATTTGGGTTTTTAAAAAGTGCATACGCATTATAGCATGTATGCACTATAGCCCGTGCGCCCTATGGCTCGAAATACCCAAGCCATAGTGCATGCACACTATAGCACGTAGTGTGTACACACTATTGAAAGTTAGAAAAAAAAAAAAGGGTGTCACCTTTTTGGTACCACAACTTGGTGCACTTACCCATAAGGTTTGACCATATGTAAAGAGTTAGGGCTCAACAAGCTAGAAATAGAAGGTGATTTGGCCCTTATCATCATTGCTCTTAGGAAAGGATCCATAATAGATTGGAGATTAGATAAAAACTTTTAGAAGCTTTGAAGCTATGCAAATCCTTCGATAAATTATTATTTAACCACATATATTGGGAAGACAATGGAATGAAGGATTAGGTTGCTAATAGGGGGACTAATAACTTGTCTCCTCCAAATTATAATATAATTTCTTAAGTAAGGTTTGTATTATATTTATTAGAACATAATATAAAATTTTCATACAAGGTATTGTTATGAAATGAAAGCATAGATTCTACCAAGTGTTATTACTTAAACTTGAGTGCATTTTCCTCCTTTAATGATATGAAAGTTCACACTTCTCATGAATGTTTAGCTCCTTTTCCAATTTTAGTGGCTAGTCCAAAATATGACATCCATTCACATTAATTTATGAATATAAAGAGAGATTTTACTTCTCATTATGAATCCCTTGGCTCGCTATCCATGATTGAACTTCACTTGTGCTAGCTTTCACTTAGTAATCATAATATCATTTTCTCTTTCGCTAATTACTAGAAATAGTGGACCCATTGTTAGAGCATCTTTGGTTAAGATTTCTTGTATTTGTTTTAGTTCACATGTTTTAACTTTCTTTATTTTATTTTCCTTGACATTTCTAAACTCTCCTTTCTCACATAATTATCTAACTTCCTTACTAGTAGCATAGAAAGTTTTGGGTGGTTGTGGCTATTTTGTTTCAAGTATGCAGAGAATGAACATATGAGAATAATTAGACTAGGGTTTGGCTATTTTGATCATAATTTATAGAATATTTTTTTGAAGGCACATGAAATTCTTGATTCATCTACATTTAATGTGGCAATACTAATTGACTACTACCCAACTCTATCCTCTAGTGCCCCTTGTGTTGGGTTGTATCTTGTTTCTATATAACTATTGGCATTGGCCTCTTGCTCATTGAAAAAAAAAATGAAGTAATACATTCCAAATATATATTTGGTAATAATCTTCTAAACCATTTTACATTATTTTAATAAATTTAAATAGAATACATTTCAATATATGTTTAAAAAAAAAAGTTTATATAAAATTTAAAAATATTATGATCAAAAAGTGTTGAGATGATTTTTTTGTTAATTATAACTTAATTAATATTATAAAATTTTTCTGTAATTAATTTTTAAATCAATCTTCTTTGTTTTGGGAGAAATTGGATTCTAGGTATAGTGGGTGACCTTATGCGAGAATAAATTTTGAAAACCTGCAATGAACAAAAAATAGAGGATGACAATTTGATAGGAATAATGATTGGGGTAGGGAAGATGGTCATCATCATCACCAAATATTATTAGATGATCATTGGTCCTCAATCCCCCCTCCACCAAAATGGTGGTCTTGATTATGGTGTGACTTATAGGCCCAATAGTGGGCAAACACAAAGCCACCCAAACTTAGATTCAATAAACCTAACTAGAAACCATTTATTTGTTTCCCACAATATTTGAATAAGAAAAACTAGGATGTCATCAATATATGTTTTGAAGGTAGTTCTACTAAAGATTATAGATCTTATTAGCATGGAACAATGTCACAATACACATCAATTGTATTTGGAGAGGATAATTATTGGACTGAGGGTTCTTGAAGGCAACATTTGCATAAGCAAGGCAATAATCCACAACCACTCCAAAAGGGGATTCTTGAAATAAATGGTTGGGGTGAGGAACATTATGACCACAAAGGAGGACCCTAAATAAGTAGGGCTCCATCAAGTAGCTTAATTTGTTAATAAGTTACATGGTGTATTAGGGAAATGATTTGCCTCTTTTCAAAATTGGATCTCAACTCATATCAAAATATACTTAAAGATCCCAATGGTAAAACCATAGCAAATCATTATTAAGTTATAGACTCTTTAAAGTAAGTTATAGTTGATGAAGAATGAACTAGAGTTATGCAAATTTTTATATCAATCAAGCTAAAGGTATTTTCTTAGTTCTCTTTTCCTCTAACCTTGAAAGAGATAGGGTCTATATAATTAAAATCCAAGTTTTGGATTGTTTGGGTGCATGCATGTAATTATTGACATAAAATTTTAGACCTCAAGAATTCCAAACCCAATTTGTTCCATTTTTATTCAACTTAGATCTTTGGCTCTTGAGTTTTAGTAATTTTATTTGATAGAGACAATCCTAATCAACTAGGATTTTTTCTGAAGAATGTTTTTTATTTCTACAAAGAACTAATGCAAGATCATATTGGGTTTCGTTAAATATTGCATCAAATAAAATTACTATATTTTGTCAGTTTTTAATTCAGTCTAGAAGATATTGCAACTAGTTCTTCTCATTTTCAAGTTAGCATATCCAATAATCAGAGTACATTCATGACATATCTTGGATCATGTTTCTAGGTTCACAACTTGTTTAGATCTTTCTTTCTCAAGTTATAATTTATTCACTCTTGGTTGGCTTGTTCTTATTTGTTCTTGGATTTGATCATGTGATGGAGATCTACAACTTGTGATCTTTCATAGGGCATCTTGCTATGTTATTGGATCATGTGAGGACCTAGATCATATTTTCACACTCTCAAATGATTTATTTCTTGAGTTTATTATGATTTGGGACTGAACCTATTTTTTTAAATATATTTCTTGCTCTTGGAGAATGAAATTAATCTTAAGGTTGACTTTTGTGGCACTAAGGTTGTATATGTAATGTAATAGGTCTATGGAAAAATGAGCTATTATCCAAAAAGGGGTAGAATAGTAGTAATATTAGATTCAATATTAATCTCGAAATCTTCTAAGGAATCAAGCTTTTTAGTCTCCCATGTTGGAAGGAAAGATGACATCTAATTGTAATTTGATTTTCTATTGAATAAATGAAATCTAGCATTGTTCTCTCTATTCCTTTTCATTTTTATTGTGTTTACTCTTGTTGCACACTTGGATATATCTCTTTGAGGTCTCTCCATCTGTGAATGCATCAAGTGGTGTCAGAGCTAGGTTTATATGCTTGTAAATTTGAGTTTTTGAACTAGAAGCTGTGAAGACATAGTTGATTTATTATGGGATGAAAAAATTGAGATCTAACCTAAAATTTTATTTATGGTTCATGGAAGGAGAGAATGTGGACCATGGAGTAATGGATATGTTGAGACAAATTGCATCTAGACTTAAAGTAGGAGAAACTACACAAAGAAGATGAAGGCATATTGAACAATTAAGTGATTAAGAAACATATGAAAAAACTCTAGGAGACGTTGAGCCTATACCTAAACAAGGGGGTGAGAAATTATTGAAATCCTTGACTAGATTTAATGCAAGATCACATTTCAATTTTTCTAATTATGATGGAAATCTATATTTATATGAATTTCTTGATTATGTCATTGAGATGGAGAAATATTTTAAATATGAAAGTATGAATGTTGATAAGAAGGTGAAAATTTCTAGCACTAAATTGAAAAGATGTGCATCATTATGGTGGGTACATTTCTAGATAAATAGAGAGAGAGAGAGAGCGAGAGAGAGAGAGAGAGAGAGAGAGAGAGAGAGAGAGAGAGAGAGAGAGAGAGAGAGAGAGAGAGAGAGAGAGAGAGAGAGAGAGAGAGAGAGAGAGAGAGGGAATATATTAAATCATGCAACTAGATGGTGAATATTTGAAAGGAGAATTTCTTCCTAGTGATTATCAAGTAAGTTTATTGAGAAAAATGCAAAACCTAAAGAACAAGGAATCTACTATAGATGAGAACTAAATAATTCGATAGGATTGGATGTCAAGTTTTAGACATATAGATGATGAGGTGGAGAAAATTAAAAGATATCTAAATTGTTTGAGGACATCTATTCAATAAGAGATTAGTTTGGTAAAGATAGAAAGTATTGACAATGTTTATGATTTTTAATTTTGTTAGATCATTGCAAATGTATTGGCACCACTTGTAAGGTATGTATTTTCCAAAGGTAATAACCCCTTCTATTTATATATTGTGAATAATCCAAGAAGATACATGTCCCTTGATGGGAATGTCTATTTGTTAAATATATAATAATAAATTTTAATTATTTTTTTGTGTACATATATATAATTTCCATGAATTATTATAATATTAAATTCTCTTACATAGTAATAGTTATATATATGTGTGTGTCTGTATATGTATCTACAATAGTATTATCTCAAGGTTTGTTTGACTAAAGCTACCAAAAATTAACAATGAGTTTTCATGGAAAGATGGGGGGAAATCCAACAAAAAATAGGAACATAGATAGAGTGGAAGAGGTGGCATATTTGAAAGAGGATGGTCATGTATTGGTGGAGTTATATCCTTTACCACATGAGATAGACCTTATTTAGACTTGAATAAAGGAAAATCAGAATGGAAAGAAGAAAGTTCATACCAAGGAAGAAGGGGATCTTACCCTAGTTGTAGAAATTATAGAAGGGAATATAGGAGTTTTTTCAAGGCAACGTGTTTCAAATATAAAGGAAAAGGTCATAGAGAATTTGAGCGTATGTAAGAAAATTCAAGAAATAAAACTTGTAGCAATAGTAGGAATGCATTTATGAAAGAAGAGACACCTAGAACCTTGAATTTACTAGAACATTGAAAAGTCATTATTGTTAGAAGAGGACTATGTAATGAGGAATCTAATCAAGAATTGGTATTGAGGAAGACAAAATGTGAATTTAGAGGAAAGTGTTGTAAAGTCATCACTAATAGTGGAAGTTCAAATAACCTAGCATCAAAGGAATTTGTTACAAAGTTGTATTTATCAAGGATGAAATACTTGAAGCCATATCAGTTTTCATGGATAAAGGATGATCAAAAGGTTTTGGTAAGTGAATAATGTGTTGTAAATTTGAAATTGGATCTTATCATGATGAAGTACTTTGTGATATTATTTTTATGGATGGTTCTCATATCTTTTTGAGTAGACCATGGAAGTATGATAGACAAGTAATATATAATGCTAAATTGAATAGGTATGCCATAGTAGAGAAAAGGATGAAGAAAATATTGCTTCTTTGGGTAGGTGATCCTAAAAATAAGAATTGTACCATAGTAAGGATTTTCTTGGTTGAAGGAAATAAATTCTTGGATGGATTGAAGAGGGAGAGTATGTGTTATGCTTTGATTTTAAAGAATCCCAATTTGGAAATAATAGATGGACAACTTGAGGAAATAAGAGAGTTTCTGAATGAATTTGAAGAAATGATTTTAGATAATGTACCTAATGGATTACTCCCTATTAGAAGTATCAATCACTATATGGATTTATTTTGAGGAGAAAGATTACGAAAAAAACATCAACCTGGATGACAATTGAAAAAAATGAGAAATTGAATAAAAAAGTGAAAGAGTTGACAAGGAAAGGTCTTATCAAAGAAAGTTTAAGTCCTTGTGCAGTATTTATAGTACTAACGCCTAAGAAGAGTGAATAATGGAGGATGTTTACTAATTCCATATCTATTAACAAGATCATAGTAAGGTATAGATATATTTTACATAGGATGGATTACATTATGTATTTTTTGAGTTACTAAGTTTGATTTGAAGAGGGGTTATCATAAAACTTGAGTTAGAGAAGGTGATTAATGGAAGATTTCATTTAAAACCAATGAGGGTTTGTATGAATGGTTGGTTATGCCTTTTGGTTTAACTAATGCACCTATTAACTTTATAATATTGATGAAGGAGGTGTTAAAGAAATTCTTAGGTAATTTTGTGATTATATACTTGGATGCTATTATAATATTTAGGAAGAGTAATGAGGAACATTTTTTGCATATGAGATTGGATGCTCAAAAGATGAACACACTTATATAGACCATTATTCTTGAGAGAGCCCATGATGAAGAGAATCCCAAGAGATGGCCTATAGCTTCCTATCTATGATGTGCAAGGATTCAATGGTAGTATTGTGTCTCTCAAATGAACCTAGTAAGGAGACCCTTTGAAGGTGCACTATAGAATGAGAGATTCAAAGGAGTAGAGGGATGAGTGCCAATATATAAGAATCACAAGTATACAATGCAAGATGCAATCTAAGCTAACAAGAGTGAAAGAGGTACACACCCCTAATTAGACTATATCAGCTTAGCTAGTGCATAAAGGATATCTAAGTTAATAATGCAAGTAAAGAAAAGTGAGTGCAATTGTGCTCAAGAGAGTACAAGTGTAGAATGAAAAAATAACAATAGAGTGCAAGCATAAAGTATGAGAGAGTGAGGAGAGGGCCTCCTTCTAAAGAAAAATGGATGGTAGAGAATAACAGCTGAAATCTATAGTAGAGAATCAATCTCAAGTTGACTTTGTGCACAAGCATCTCCTAGAGGAAAAATAAATAGTAGTGTTTAAGAAGCAAAAAATGTGAGGAGGAGAAAGGAGATTCCACCCACCTTGAAAAGTGTGCCCTCACATGTATAGACAAAATACTTTTATTTTATTTTTAAAAAAATGAATGATCCTTTTGTGTGCACACATAAGATAAGAGAGACTTAAGTGAATTTATCTAATGAAAAGGGGACATAATTCTTTTAATTAAATAAGAACTTAGCATAAGGTGGTAAAATATAAAATATAAAAAATATGTAGAAAGAGGCCTCATAGTTTACTATACCATTTTTAGGGGATTAAATTTTCCCCTATTTGACTAATATGTGATCTATCTGGGAACACATTATGTCAAAGAATGATGATGTAAAGGTATCAGTCAAAAATAGGACAAATCAAAACCCATAACAATAAAATGAGAGCTAATAAGTCCAAGATAGATAGTCAACTCAAGATGACTCACAACCCATAATGATGAGATGAGAACCAATACATCAAATTAGATCAAGAGTAAGTAGACAAGTCAATTCAATAGGAGTGAGGACCCATAAAAATAAGATGATTACTAACAGGTCCATAGTAGATTGATATAGTTTGCACAATTGTAGTTATTGTATTCTTGCCCCTCAAGATTGAAATTGAAATGAAATAGAGGAGATGTAGAAATGAGATAAAGTTGATAAAATCAAGATAGTATAAATTCCATGATGATAGATGAAATATTAAGATCAAAGGATTAACCAACAAGTGTTGATAAGATGCCCCAATTTGACTAAGTTTGATTGAGAAGATAAATCATAAGAATTAGGTTAAATCAGGAAGAAAGATGAAATGAAATGAAATAGAATGAATGAAAATAGATGACAATAATATAAATGGTGAATAAATGATAATTTCCTCAAAAAGATAAAAATATTTATCTAAAAAAGGGTCAATCAACTGTATACAGAAGAAGGAAATTTAAACCACGATTTTAATAATCAAAATGAATTTAGATTTTGATTTTGATCCTGAAAATGAATCTAGGATGTCAAAATTAGGTAGGGGTGTAGTTTTCCTTTTTATGATAGGAAGAGAAAGAAGATAACAAAAGACCAAGAAAGGTGATGAAGACATTATTAAGAGATAGAAGGAGATGAATAGAGTTAACTAACACATCCATGAAAGATGAAGGAGACTCTCTCTGAACTCATATGCAAACTAAACTAAAATTAAACCCTAAAGATGCAAACTGATATGAAAATAAAAAAGTAACACTTTGCAAGGGTCAATTAAGTAGGCCCTTGTTTTTATCATCGAGCCAAGATGTGGGAACCTAGCGTAAGAATTAAAGATATAAAGATCAAGTTTACTCACTAGTAGATTCCCTAGGTTTAATGTAGCAAGATTATGTTCCCATGGAGACAAAAAAATGTTGAGATGGCCATAAGTATAGTCTTGAAGGAGAAAACAAATTGAAGAGACAAGGATGTAATTTTGAAGATCCTAAGTATCAAGGGGGTCAAAGAAAGATTCTCAAGACACCTAAGGTCCAAAAGGTACACCTATAGATAGAATTCAAAGGAAAACATGACCCATGCCCTTGATCCTCTAGTTCAAGGACATCCTCAAGAAACTAAGGAGGGAACACTCAAAAAAGAAATCATTATAGGAAAAACATAAAGAAAAGAAGTCAATAAAGTCTTAGTCATTTTATTTTTGTGATGTGGAGCCTAATTAGACTTAAAGGTTAATTTTTTCTTCACTTTATTTAGTGTGGTTTTTCTCCAGATTTTACTATGGGGGTTTGGAAGTAGTGTCTCTTGCAAGGTCCTAGGGTAGAGCCCCAGGTGAGCTCACTATTATAATATAGGGTGGGGTTCCAACAAGGGTCTTTAGGGGTAGTGCCCCCAAAGAATCAACTAACTTTACTATCATAAAAGGTTTTGGCTGCTATTTTTCTATTGGAAAAATTATTCTAGCCCTAATATTGTAACTGGAAAATTTTTCTATAAAATGTCTTAGGGTTAGGAATTTCATACTATATGATGATTATTGTATCTTCTTACGGTGATTTTGAGTTGTAAGGGATTATAGATTGTAATAAGGTTATAATTAATGGATAATTAGAATATTGGACTTCATGTTGGTGGATGTAGCCTGGGGATTGGGTGAACCACATTAAATCTTTGTGTCTTGTGTTCTCTTCTTCTTGGTTTATTATTTTATGATATTGGCTATATTTACATGTAATTATTATTTCTATCTCATTAATCCTAACATTTAGTTTAAGTTTTTGTGTGAAACTCAAGCTATTATCATCCTAGGACTCATGTATGCTAGTAAGAAATATTACATTATCCTAGATTGTAGACCAAGTGTCAACTAAGGGTAAGGTATCTGATAAGTATTGAGAAACACTCAATGTCAAGGGAAGTGTTGAAAAACATTGTTTAGAGAGCCACAAAAGAAACACCAACACAACCAAGAGACCCAATAAGTTATATTGTTTGTGCCCTCTAGACATAGACAAGAATCAATTCCAAGCTAGGAAAGAAAAAGAGATATAAGATGAGTATAGCTTAGAGTGTGAAGAGACATGTTGATAGACATAGGTGTAAAGAGTCTTAAGTAGCACATGTTTCTAGGTTTTCACCACTTGGTAGGATATATTATTATTTTTAAAGAATTTTTAAATATTTTTTTGTATTTTTGAGATATTTTATTTTTTGGGTGATAAATAAAAGTGCCTATTGCTAGGTTTTGACTAAAATGATAATTTTTTCAAGACATTTTTTATTTTTTAGGATTTTTTCAATACCATGTATGAATTTTTTGGAAGTTTTTAGGATCATATAGTATGTACAAAGCTCTAGACAATGAGAGTGTCAAACATAGAACGTCTTAAGATGTAGTATATTGATAGCTCTAGGAGTTGTTCTCCCTTATGTGTAGAAAGCTAATAAGCACCTAATGCAAAAGTAGTTGTGATAATGTAGGGACCTAACTAGTTAGGCTCAAATTTACCTTTATGAGCTCTACTCTATTGATTCTTTGGATTCCCTCTAAGGACCAAGTCACCAACCTAGATCTCCATAGGATGAACCTTCTTGTTTTAACTTGTAGACATCCTTTCATGATAATCTCTCATGTGATCAAAAGAAGATTTCCAACATTCATCTAGAAGCTCTAGTTCTTGGATTCCCATAGTTTTGTAGTCTTCATCAATGATCAAACCCTTCAAAGAGACTTGTAGGGAAAGTATCTCAACCACAAGTGGTAGAACAACCTCAAATCCATATAGTAGTGCAAATGGTGTAGTCCTGATGGGTGTGAAAATGCTAGATTTATCTATAAGTTCCATCCCCTTCTTGATTTATGAAGAATCCTATGCAAGATTTTTACAAGTGTTTTATTAGAGGCTTCATCCTAGCCATTAGCTTGAGGATAGTAAATGGAAGACTAATTTTATTTAATCTTAAATTTCTTGCATAGTTTCTTGAGAAATTTGTTCTTAAATTGTCCTCCATTATTAGTGACTATAGATGAAGGAATGCCATAGTGACAAATTATATGATTTACTATAAAGAGAGACACATGATTTCTAGTAGTAGTAGAAGGAGGGACAACTTCAACCCACTTCATAAAGTACTCAATTGTAGTGATAATAAATGTGTGTTTGTTAGAAGAGCTAGGATGAATCTTGTCCACTAAGTCAAAAGTACACTATTGAAAAAGCCAATGTGTAATAGAAGGTACCAAGTTACATCCAACAACATGAATCAAGTTACCATAAATCTGGAATTTTTTATATGACTTAGCATATTACAGAAAACTAGTTTGAATAGTAGGCCAATAGTAAACATCCCTAAAGAGTTTCCGAGCTAGCACAAGGCCATTAGAGCAAAGAACACATATCTCATAATGGGCATCATCTAACACTCCTTTAGACTCATCCTTTTCTAAGCACCTAAGAAGTGTTATGTCTAGATACTTCTTGAATAAGTCACCAAAGATGAGGGTGTAACAGGAGGCATTGCGAATGATTTATTGTTTCTCATTGTGGGCTAAGTTGTCAAGTATGATTTGTTCACAAAAAAGAGAGTAGATAGTAGCATAGCAAGAAGAGTCACAACCAACAAAACTAGAAATAAATTAGTTATTAGAGTAGTCATAAGAAGGTTGACATAGTTCTTCCACTAGGAATTCAAATCATGACTCATAATCTTGTAGTTGGAGAATAGATACCAAATTATTCATAGCATCAATAACTTTATTCTTAGTCTAGGAATCTGTTGGAATGTAACAAAATGAAGTAATTCCTCAAAGCATCAATCAATTTCTTATAAGAGATCAACTTGTGATCTTTAGTTTGGTAGTCATGATTGATTTGGTTGATTGAAATCTTGGAATCCACAAAGATGTTCAAGTATGTTATTTTCCATTTGATAGCTAGCTTAATCCCATTTGTAAGAGCCTCATATTCAACTATGTTGTTAGTGCAAGGAAATAAAAACTTATAGGATTTGGGAATAGTGTACCCATGAGGGGTAAGAAACAAGATATGAGCACTAACACTAGTTTGAGTGTGAGATCCATCAAAGAAAATTTTCCAACTTCTCTTAGTTACATAAATGATGGATGATTCAAGAAAGCCAATCTACATAGGAGCATTGTCCTATACTGGAAAATCAACTAGTTGATCAATACTAGCCTGTCCTTTAATAGCCTTATGATCAACATACTAAATGCCAAATTCTAAGAGAGTCATCATACATTTAGCTTTTTGACTAGAAAGAGTAACTTTTCATAAGAGATACTTGAGAGGATCAATCTTAGCAACCAAGTGTGTAGTGTAAGAAAGCATGTAGTGTCAGAGTTTTTGAGATCTAAACACTATAATAAGGCAAACCTTCTCAATGATATTATAATTGATCTCATAAGTTACGAGAGTTTTGTTTATGTAATAACTATTATTTCTTTTCCATTTTCATCTTTTTATGCCAGTAATGTCCCTAAGGAAGTAGTTGTAGCTAAGATATATAAAACCAAAGGTTTTCTTGAGATAGGAGGTATCAAAATAGGGGGTTTAGAAAAGTACTCTTTGATTTTATTGAGGTTATTCTCACATTATTCATTCCATATACATGTGGATCCCTTGTGTAATTTCTTATCAAAAGGTTGTGATCTGTTAGCTAAGTGTGATATAGATCTCTTGATTAATTGAAGGCATCCTTGAAGACTGCTTAGGCGACTGATGTTATAGTGAGGTGTAATTTCTGTCATTACTTATACCTTCTTAGGTTCAACCTAAATCCCTTTATAAAATACTATGTATCCTAATAGTTTATGTAAGGTGACACCAAAAGAACATTTCTTAGGATTCACTCTAAGCAAGAATTATTCCATGTGGTCCAAAATCAAGCTCAACTCTTTGAGATGTGTATTCCTTTTCTTAGATTTTGATAGAGTGTCATCTACATCATCTTCAATATTCTTGTGCATCATGTCATTGAAAATAGTGGTCATAGCTCTTTGATAGGTAGCGCCAATACTCTTTAACTCAAACAAGATGACATTCCAACAAGAGATACTCATGCACATATCAAAGTAGTTTTCTCTTGGTCTTTTGGAGCTATCTTAATCTAGTTGTAACCCAATAACCCATCCATTAGAGAGTACATCTCATTGGCCATAGTCATATCTACTATCATGATAATGTTAGGAAGTGGGATACCATCCTTTGGGAAAGCTTTGTTTAGGTCTCAAAAATATGTACATAGTCAAATGGACTTGCCATGTTTGAAGATAGGTACAATATTGGAAATTCATTCAACATATTCTATAGCTTATATGTCTTTAGCACTTAGGATTTTTCTAGTTCAACTTTCACCAAGAGGGAAACATGTGGATATGTTTTTCTTAGGACTATCTTGATAGCATGAGTTATAGATAGATGATGTATAATGAGTTCAATGTTAGACCCTAGAATACCTACATAGGTCCAAGAGAAAAATGATATTTTTCTCTTGGAAGAATTTATTAAACTTTTCTTTCTCTTTAATTGATGACAAAGACAAAGCTAGATGCATGATCTTATGAGCCTCTTATGCTCCAATATTAATAGGTTGTGGAGGCTCAATAAGCACTAATGATATTTCTTGGAAGTATCTAGGTAGACTACTAGGTACCTCCTCCTTAGGTGCCTCAAATATGTTTTCACCCTTGGATACATCTTTATTTTTAACTATTTTTTCTCTGATACTACTACAAAGTGGTTTTCGTCATCAGAGTGCCTATTATTTTCAAATTTATTTTGATTTTGACTAAGGTACTTGATATCTAAATTTTTCATATTGGTAGCTGATTCATTGGTGGAAGAAACAATAGGTTCAATAGCATTGAGATAGCAAGCAATCTCATAGTCTTTTTGAAAGGAAGGTAGTTTAGGTCACTAGTTTTGTAAGAATTGGTCAATGAGATTAGGATACATGAGTGGAAGTGAGGTGAAAGATTCTAAGTTATTGATGTTAAAGGATTCATTTCTAATGACAATAATTTTTGAGTCTATAAGGTAGTCTTCAAAGAAAATCTAATTAGGTTGATCCATAACAAGGTCAACATGGTGTACTAAGGAAATCTATGAGTTCAACTCATCAAATCCTATGGGTGACTTTTCTATTGCATTTATTTGGTTAGAATAAGAGTTTATAACATCTACCTCCAATCCATGAGACAAAAATGAAAGAGAATCTCATTCATAGTCATTAGAATTAGTACCATGATGATGTTCCATGAGGTGAGCAATGTTTCTCTTGATTCTATCTTTGTTATGGTTTTTGGCATCTGATTCATCAAATTGTTTAGAGGTAGACACTTTAGCACTATGATCATTTGGTTGTTTAGTTTCTCCCCAAAGAATGGAGGCAAAGGGCACAAAATCCTCATCATATTCACTAGTAGTATTAACACACTAGATTTTTTCTTCTAAATCACTTCTGGTAGGATGTTCTTAATCATAAATAGGTAAGTCATCATTAACAATGAAACCTAAGCTAGTAGTATCTTTTATTTTCCATCCATGAGTGTGGCTTAAAGGTTCAGTTAGAGTATAATTGTGATCATTCAAATGACCATAACCTAGATATCCCATCCTTTTTTAAGAAACTCATAACCTTTTCCATAGCATTTAGGAGATACATAAGTAGCAATTGTGACTTCATTACACATCTCTTAACCTTTATAAAAATCCAATCTCTAACAACTTGATCCTTTTCCTCGTCTTCTAGTGGGACTAAGGACTAGACAAAAGTGTCAAATATTGTCATGGAATAATATGAAGGCCTCATACTTTGAGGATTTTCTACATGAGTGAGGGGAGACTAAAAGTGCAATAATATAATTAAGTGTATATTCCCCCATGCCAATGTTCATCATTTTGAGTTTTCTTTTGTAGCCATCAAGTGTAGTGTTGACTTCATCAACAACTCTATTATTTGGTACCAAAGATTAAGAAGCAATCAATGTATTGATAGTCATAGAGTTGTCCCCATGGATAGTTATATCTATACCATTAAAAGGGAACTTGATACACTAATGATAAGTAGAGGGAACTATCTCCATGTTAGCTCCATGGTATTCTTAGAAAAATGTTGTATGCAAGAGGTTATTAGAATGAATGCTGATGATATTCCTATGGGGGAGTATATTATCATTTTAAGAGACATGATTTAGAGCTTACATGTCGCATTCATGAATGTGTTTGTCATTGATGTCAACTTACTGGTTATTCTATGAAGATTGGCAGAGTTACAAAGGTAGAATCATTTGGCATAGTTTGTGGATTGAAAATTATCTTATGTGTACTTAAAATTATGTTCTAAAATATGTCTAGATGCTACAAATAAGACCACATACAAAAATATGAAGATTGGAAAAAATTATGAGGATTTTAGTGAAGGTAGCTTTTAGACAACATTTATGAAAAGTGAGTACAATTGTTTTGTTTCTATCTCCTCATAGGGATGGAATAGGTTTTTAAGGACTGAGATAAATGTTGAAGACATGTTAAATTTTCCTTGGTTAAGAGGGAATAATCTAAAGATCATCAATCAAAAAGTTACAAAGATTGTGAGTGGATAATTTATTTGTAATTTTGGATAAAGTCTTAAGATGGTCCTATTTAATTATTGTAACTTGGAAAAGCCTCAAGGTTGACTGAATAACTTGATTTAGGAATTGGTATAAAGGAAATATGTTTCAGTTGGATGTAATGTATGATATATAGTCATATCTTTGTATTATATATTGTGTGAACTTGTGAAGATCAGAGCCAATTTTGGTGTGATTAAGGAATGGTAATCTTACAAGGAATTATATTTGGTAAGATAAGTTGTTGGTTGGATAGTTGTTTAATACTTGTATTATTTAGAAGGAATAGTACTAAGGTTGTTTGGATAGTGGGTTTAGTTGTCCTCTTTTCAGGTATGAAGATAGTAGTTATTGACCTGTTGCCCTCTATAGTTGTTGCCTAGAAAATAGTAGGGACAAGGGTGTTCATGGGGATCCTCTAATAAGGAACTTTTATATTAGTACATAATTTTTTGGGTACCATCCCCAATGAGGTTTTATCTTTGATCAAGTACTTGCCTAGTTAACATATCTAGTGTTATTGTGAATTGCTATCTTTCTATGGTTGTTGTATCTACTACTCACATATTTCAAAATTAATAAAGATATTGAGAGTTGTTATTAAAGTAGAACTAATTCGCCCCCCTCTCTCAGTTATCTTGGTGGAATTTACTTTCTAATAATTGGTATCAGAGCATGAGGTCCTTAAAGGAAAAGCTTACCAACTTAAGAAGATCTATGACTTATTTTAGGAAAGATAGTCCAAAATTTGATGGAGTTAGCTATGCCAACTAGAAAGAAAAGATGAAGACACATGTGCTATGTATTAGTCTAGAATTTTGGTTGGTTACTATGAAGACTAAATTTGTAATTAAAGAAGATGAGATTGAAGGTTGTGTAGAACCAAAGAAAAATCTATTCATGTAGTTAATTCTTTCAAGAGAAGCATTTTTACCAACTCTTCCTAAAATTGAATATGGAGAGGTAAAAAATTTTAGACTTGCTAATGATATTTGGAATGATTTAAAAAGTACATTTGAGGGTGATAAACATGATAAGAAGAATAGATTATAGAGTTGGACATGTTTATTTCAAGATTCTAAGATGTTGGAAGATGAAACTGTAAGTGGATATTTTTCTAGAATATCATAGATTGTCATAGGAATTAAGAATTTGGAGGAGAAAAGTCAAAAGATGAAGTTGTATGGAAAATATTTAAGACATTGGAGCTTTCTTATAAAAAGACAATGCAGATGATTGAACATGTTATTCCATGAACACCTAGCTTTACAAGAGAGAATCTTCTTATGAGATTGTAGACATCTAAAATGTGGATGAAAGAAAGTGGAGAATTTCCCAGAGTGGAGACTTCTTTCATCGTATAGAGAGGAAGGCTTATGTTGATAAGAAGTGAAAGTACATACGAACACTATCCTAGTAGAAGCCAAACAAAAGATGAAGAAGGCAAGAAGACTGAATAAGGAATTTTCCTACTTATGAAGAGAGAAACTAAAGGTAGCAAAATTCTTGTTTGTTGGACATGTAAAGAATTTGGTCATTATTCTTCTAAATATTCTAAAAGAGAAAATAAGTTTAAGCCTAGAAAGCCATATAAATGAATAGTACCTAAGGATTTCTTTTATGTTAATGAGCATGGGGAATTTGATTTCAAAATGGTAGAGTTATCAAATGATAGTAATGATGAGTATTTTTGGCACTCAAAATTGAAGGCCCAATTTTGAGCACTATTGAAAAATCAAGCCCCATAAATACTTTAAAATGACTTTGTACTCGGCTGTACCTTTGAGGCCCCTAAAGTGTTTAATGCTTCTAACACCTTCTATTTAGTGCGTCTAAGCATTCCATGATGATAAATTGTCATTCTGAGCTATTTGGCTAGGTCTTGTTTTGAGTTGGTGTCATTTCTACATTTTCATTGTAGTGTCAAACAATGACAAGAGGGCATGTTTGCAATTGAATATCTTGTACCCAAAAATGTTTTGTGACTTTTTGCTTTAAGATTATCTAGTGTCCATACCTAAGAACCTATGTTTAAGATTTTGATTTGTTTTGAGTTTGTTTGATTAGTTTTTGAATCCCTCAAAGTTGGTCAGTTATTGTTTCCACACATTTGCAAAATGTTCATAATTCTGGGAAGCCCTGTTTGACGTGTTATGACTTTTGATCAGTTGACCAAAATGAGAAAATTCTTGTTGCATTGCATTGTAGACTTCAGAGACTTGTAATGTTTCAAGTTTTAGCTTATCACAAATCCGTTTGATTAGTTTTCAAGCATGATTCCAAACACAATTTCTAAAGTTTTACTAGTGTCATAAGATGCAGATTTTTTGGAAGCCCTGTTCGTGGAGTTATAACTCCTAATCTATGATTGGTAAGATCAAATGGATTATACCACTATGTTTTCCATTGAAAATAATTTAAGTGTGTCAGTTTTCAAATCTTGATGAATCCATTCGCATACTTTTCCAGGTCAATTTTGTTTGCCAAAATCACTATCTTGCCATTGTTCCAATCTGCAAAATTTGAGTGACCCACTTTGACTGATCACCATTTGCGTTGTGTTATTCGTCATGAGCCAAAATTTTAGATTCATAATGTTCTCCTAATAGAGAACTAGTTTCCCAGTTTTTGTTTCCCCATGTGCTCATTTGCCCAGTTTTCAAAGCCGAATCCGAACCTAGTTTGTTGTTTTCTGACATGTTTACTTGCAGGTGATTCTGAGAGGTCAAGTTTGACAAAAAATATCTTTTGACCCCAAATTCATCATGAGATGAGATTCGACAGGGTAGAAGTGTCCGGGAGAGAGAATCAATGTGCAAATTTTCAAAGCCTAGTTAGATGTTTGGATTAGTTTTTAAGGCCAATCAAAGGACCTTCTGGCACAAATTTGACAAGTTACAAAAAGGGATAAAATGAGTTTTAAAAGTTCAAGATGATCAATAGTGGTCAAATTTGATTCTAATCAGTTCAAGATGATCAATATATCAATTTGAAATGTTAGTCACCCGAAAATGAAATTTTTTTCGCCGGGTCACCATGTGACCCGACTCCTGTGATCAAGACATGGCTCTATCAACATTGTTGCATTGCAAGGGTGACTTAAGTCTTAATGGGGTCCAATTAATGTTACCCGACTGCTGAAGATTATAGAAATGGCAGATTAACAAGAAATAAATTAAGCATGCAGGGAGAGATGTTGTTTTGATTCGTGTCTCAAAAGGGAATTGGAATAGACAAGGCAGTTGTATATCTTCATGTTTTAGGGTTATTGTTATACAAGTTGTAGTTGCCTCCACTATTATTAAGAGATATGGTGAATTAAAATTTTTCAAACAACCGGTGTATCACCATTAGAATAAACGGGTAAATTAATGATTAATCCAAGTATTTTGATGAGCAGAAGACTTTTGAAAACAAGCCCACTTAGAAAGCCACAGTCCACATTGAAACGCGCCATCAAAGAAAAATCATATTTGTAGATTGAAAGTTAATATGGGTGTAATTGATTTGTGAGGAATTTGAAAAAGGTATTTGAGTGTGTGCTTATTGTTGCCATGAGACGTGCATTTAGAAACATCACTGCCTATTTGAGAATTATATGCTAGAAATGATTCTAAACTGGGAGTCTTCAAACATAGCATGTGTTGCTATTCTAATCATGGATTCTTAGGTTAAAGTTTGAAGACAACAGTGATTCATGCCAAGAATAGAGCCGCCTAGGATAAGGAGCCAGTCAATGACAAAGGTGTAGACACCCAGCTCCAGCTTCATGCATATAAAAGGTCACATGTAAATCGACAGAGCAGGGACTCACGTAGAACAGGCATGGAGAACATAGGAGACTCCTTGTAAAAATAGAGGCAAATGCATCCACAGTCAATGAAATCAAGGAAGCTTGTGAGTATAAAGGAGATGACTTCAACAAATAAAACAACAGTAAAAAAGAAAGATGTCGCAGGTAAAGAGACAATGGAAAGAGATCCCATGCATAAAAGAAGACTGGCTGGTTGAGGGCATCTCACATGAAGGGCAAGCATCAATGCATGAAAATAAGGGATCATAGTCAAGACGCTAAGGAAGAATTTCATGTCCCCTTTTCAAATAATTAAAAATAATAATCTTTGCTAAGGAAGGCAGGCCCAAAAAGGTGAAGTTTCGGAAAAAGGGGATAATATTTGGAAGATAATGGACTAATAAATGAAGATTATTATTAAAATATGTTTTATTAACCCCTCTTGGACATGCATTAGGGTTATGCCCTCTTTTAAGGGGTTTGGAGGCATTTTGGGCTTTCCAGAACTTGATTTTTGCTCATTTCTTTGTTGTTCTTCAGAGGTTGCCAAACCTGTGGAAAAGGAGACCCAAGAATAGGAGTTTATAGGTTTCTAGGAAGGCTAAGGATAGGATCTTAAATCCATTCCATGTGCAAGCTCATGCAAAGTTTGCCTTTGTGTTGAACAGTGCAGATTTGTGGGTTTTCGGGTGTGTTTTTTTGTAAGAGTTTGGTGTTCCCAGTTGAGTATTTCATATCAGTTTGGATTGCTGCTGTATTTTAGACTTTTAGATGTTAAAATAGAGCTGAATATATGTATTTTTTCATGATTATACTTCTATGATAGATCATTAGTGTTTTGTGGTATTTTCGGGCTATTCTGTGTTATTTTCAGGAGCCCGATGAGCATTGTTTTTGTCCTCCGATTGGGATTGGGAGCTATTGTGTAAATGTTATATAGATCTAGAAATGTCATTTTGTAGGCTGTTATGCTACTGAAATTTCTATAAAAATTTCCACTTTCAAATTTATTAATAATATGTGAAGCTGTGAAGTTTTTGGCACTATTTCTGGCATACCCGATTTGGGGTTTATTGAGAAATTGGTGGATCTTTGAAATATTGGTTGTTTGACCTTAAATATCTGATTAGAGGCTTGAAATATCATATAAAATCAGAGAAAGTGACATTTTAGTGGTATCAGAGCTATGATCTTGCCAGCCTTAGGGTTTGTAGAAGTTTGCATGTTAGTTTTGACAACTACCCAAATCGTGCATGTCATAATTTATGGTTGCATGTTTCTTCTAATCAGTTGCATGTCAAAATTTATGGTTGCATGCTACTTCTAACCATTTCCATGTTAGTTCTTGGTGAATTTGGTGGTTGTATGTTGCTTCTAATTGGCTGCATGTCAAAATTTATGGTTGCATGCAACTAAGTGAAAGAGAAAAGAGATATTTGCAGCAAGAAAAGAATAAAGAAATTTTGATCAAACCTCCAGTTGAAAATAAAAGTACAAAATCCAAGGAAGGGAAAAGTATGGCTGATCTAAATGAGATGGCAAAGAAATTCTTCCAAGACATCCAAAATACTCAGAGCAAATAGTGGATAGTTTGCCAGAAACTAGAGAAGCTTTGCGAATATTGACAGAAAAACTGCAAGGAGTTGCATCTATTAATGAGAAAGGGAGCACTTCAGGGGAGCCAAGAAATCTGAAACCCACACCTTCTAAATCAACAAAAACTACTTTCTTGACTGCAGATGAGCCACCAGTGCCAAATCCAGCCCTTAATCCTATGGAAGAGGTTACAGGTAACTTGATTGCATTAAGAGTTTCTTACAATGGCTTGGATGATGACTTCCGCAGTTCAGTTCCTTCTAGAGAATATGTGGATATGATGAACACTTTGATGCCCAAGAAAGATTACAATAGGGAGCATGACATAAGTGGAAGAGAGATCAAAAATAAAATAAGCAAGTTTACAGCACCTATTTTTGATGGAACAAATAAAATTTCACCTAGAGCATGGCTACAAAAATTATAGACTTTCTTCACACTTAACCCTGTGAAGGAGAGTGATGCTATTCAATTTGCAAGTCTACACTTGGAAGATGCAGCCTATGATTGGTGGTATCATGGAATGACTACTCAAGGTCATGATCAGGTAACTACATTTGATGATTTTAGTCAAAGAGTGATAGATAGATTTGACCTCAAGGATGATGATTATGAGGATGTTGTTGTGCATGATGGTGAGATACTTGGTCGAGATGAGCAGACATTGAGCATTCATGACTTTGCTAAGAAAGAGTACCAGACATAGTTAGATACTTCATCACATTAGGTTGAGGCTAGTAGTACTTCACATGATTTATCCAGCCAGCTGAAGGTGAGTGAAGATAGTATTGTGACTACATTATCTCATCATGACAGGTATGTGGAGTTACTTGGTATTGATCATATTACTCAAGTGAGGAGTTTGCTTGAGTTACTAGCTGATTCTAGTTTATGGATATGGACTTGAGATTGTTATATTGGCATTTGGGATTTAGTTGACTAGAAATCTTTAACACTTTTTGATAGCAGTGATTGTTTGGGTGCTATCATGGATTTGATTAGCAGATTGCACAGTGTTGTCTTTTCTTGTGCCAACAGCTTGTCTGATGTTGGTATTAGTTTTTATACACCGGTGTTGGTCTTTGTTCATATATCTAGTCGACCATTTTTGCTAGAATGTGTTGATGATCTTTCATATTTGGAAGTGTGTACAGATGAGTCCTAGGATCATATTGGCATTGATGACATCCAAGAGGATGCAATGGGTAGCTTTGAAGACTTAGTTTCCTTGGCGATTTCTTTTGGTACAGAGGAGTTGGATAGCAGTGCTACAATTTTTGATACTCTGTATGTTGATATGAGCTTTGGAGTTGATTCGCAGGATATGGATGGTAATACTCTAGAGACCAATAAACTTGAGGATACTCCTTTAGAAAACGTGTCAGAGGAGGTTTGTAGGATACAGTCTAGCCAGTGCCATCATGTGTCAAGTCAATTGAGAGTTAGTGAGCGAGACATTGCTATCGCTTGCCAGCATTTTGATGCTGCTCATCAGTTGTTAGTAGTTTATGGATGGGGTTCTCCTACTAGTGATGAGTAGGGAGGCAGTTATCTTTCCTTGATAGAGTTCCACTCTTTATGGGAGGCTATCCAGATTTTGAGATAGGATTATATGTAGTTGGTAGCCAACAGAGATTATCTTATGGAGTGGGGGAGTACAACATACGATGCATTATTGGCCAAGGAAGATGAGGTGAGTGAGCTTACTCAGTAGCTTGAGGTGACTTCTGAGATTCTTGAGAGTATACAGTTGGCTTTCAAGGAGTCACAGTTTCATTTGGCTAAGGTGACCATGGAGTTAGAGCAACTACAGTCTTTACTAGATTCTGTATAGTCACAAGTTGTGGTGTCTGGTGATCTAAGGATGTCCATGGTTGAGATTGTCAAAGATAGTGGAGATGGGGATGCACCCTACCTTGATACTGACATTGGCATATTGGGTTCATCCCCACTAGAGTCAGGTTTAGTTGAGTTGGGTGTTGTAGCAGATTGTTGTGGTATGCTTGACATGGTGGTGACCTCTAGTACTAATGGCACGAAGACTAGATATGTTGTAGCAAAGATCATGTGTGATGTTGGTGAGCCGACAGTTGGCATGGTTCCTGCTATTAATACTACTCCTTTAGCAATGTCTTCAGAGGTAGTAGTCAGTTCCAACTTGGTTAGTGATCGATTGCAGTTAGTTACATCTGGATTGCAGTCTGAGCCACTGACTGAGATTGGCGCATTCTATCGGCATTACACTGTGATGTATGCTCATCAATTTACCTTTAATGACCATGTTGATGAGATGATGATATAGAGATGTACTTTGGTTCCTAGTGCTTATCATTAGTTATGGGACTGTTTGACGCCTCAGGATGAGAGTTGTGATGGGCATGACATGGCGATAGGTTCTGCAGTTGACAACTTGATAATACATGACTTAGAGTAGGAGTTTGGGAGTGATGCTTTAGTAGTTGTTGTTATTGATTCTACTCCTTTGGCTATGACATCTCCTAACTTAGGTGGTGGTCAGTCACAGTGGGTTGTATCACTTGTTCATGGAAAATTTGGTTTGGGTTCCATTTCTTGCTATTTATCTTGTAATGTCTTTTCACCATCAGCAGTGCATGGGAGTTATGGTTATGAGATAGTGGACAGTGATTTGCAAAGTTGTATTGATTGTAGGAGTTGTACAGTGTGTGGATTCCACATACTTGGTATAGTTTCATTCAGGAGCTTTCACCATTGTTGCAGAGTTGGATTGTACATTCTGTATAGGCTAGTGGGATGCGTTGATGGTATTTATTATGTTGGCAGTTTGATTTGTCCACTTTACTTGGGTTTTGATGTTCTAAGAGTTTGTGTCTCATGGGTTTTTGACTGTGGAAGTTGTGATTTTGGAGTTTGGTTGAGCTGTAATTGTCAGTTTGATTATGGATTCCTCTTGGTTATATTGCAGAGGATATTGTAGGAGCCTGTGATAATTGACAATAGTATAGTTCATGACTACATTTGGGATCCAGGTGGATTGATTGGTTTATTTTTCAGCCATTTCTTGAGGACAAGCAATATTTGGAAGGGGAGGACTCGTCATGTCCCCTTTTCAAATAATTAAAAATAATAATCTTTGCTAAGGCAGGTAGGCCCAAAAAGGTGAGGTTTCGGAAAAAGGGGATAATATTTGGAAGATAATGGACTAATAAATAAAAATTATTATTAAAATATGTTTTACTAACCCCTCTTGGACGTGAGTTAGGGTTACACCCTCTTTTAAGGGGTTTGGAGGCATTTTGGGCTCATTCCAGAACTTGATTTTTGCTCATTTCTTTGTTATTCTTCAGAGGCTGCCAAACCTATGGAGAAGGATACCCAAGAAAGGGATTTTTTAGGTTTCTTGGAAGGCTGAGGATGGTATTTTAAAGTCATTCCATGTGAAAGCTCATGTAGAGTTTGCCTTTGTGTTGAACAGTGCAGATTTGTGGGTTTTCGGGTGTGTTTTTTTGTAAGAGCTTGGTGTTTTCGGTTGAGTATTTCATATCAGTTTGGAATTATTTTGTATTTTAGAATTTTAGATGTTAAAATAGAGCTGAATATATGTATTTGGTCATGATTATACTTCTATGATAGATTATTAATGTTTTTGTGGTGTTTTTGGGCTATTTTGTGTTATTTTTGGGAGACCGATGAGCATTGTTTTTGTCCTCCAATTGGGAGCTGCTGTGTAAATATTATATAGATCTAGAAATGCCATTTTGTAGGCTATTATGCTGCTGAAATTTCTATAAAAATTTCCACTTTCAGATTTATTAATAATATGTGAAGGTGTGAAGTTTTTGGCACTATTTTCGGCATACTCGATTTGGGGTTTATTGAGAAATTGGTGGATCTTTGAAATATTGGTTGTTTGATCTTAAAGATTTGATTAGAGGCTTGAAATATCATATAAAATCAAAGAAAGAGACATTTCAAAGAATCAAAAAATTTGGTATGTGAAGTGTTTTGGCAACTGGAAGCTGAAGGCATAGGAAACTCTCATGTTTGAAGCCGCATATAGAATTGGCACCCCGCGTGCAGTCAGAGAGCAGTTCACACCATGAGCAAGGTGCAGATCATATAAAAGGAAGGCATGGGTGTTTGGAGAAAGAAGCGTTTAATCCCACATAGCCTGTGTGGGGAAATATTTTTCTCCTTAAATTTAATTTTACACACAAAGCAAATGTCTTTAGGGACACACACTTTTGAAGCATGAGTATTGAAGAGGGACCCGCAGTGGATGATGTCAATGTGGTGCAGGAAAATTTTTGAATGAATGCATGCAAAAAGGAGAATGATGTCAGCAAAACTAGATTCACCTAAAAATGGCCAAAATCTGGCAAGGCTCTATGGCACCAACAGAAAATGGCAAGGTATTTCGATGGCGACATAGTGCCCTGCCGAAAAACTTGGAAAATTGGCAAAGTCAATCATGGATCCCTAAAGTGATGTGGCAGTGTCAGCAATCCAAAATTTGACAAGTGGCAATTGACCAGTGAAAGTAGCGACAAAATGCTAACGTGTAATTTGATCACCGAGATGTCGACATGTGGATAATCGTGCAATGGGTACTATGTCGCCATGCGGAGTTGCTCACTTGATAACCATAGCGACATAGTGCCCTTGCTGATGTGGTGATGAGCAATATGATGTGGTATGCTTCCTGAGGTATAGATGTGGCACCCAAGTGACAGAGTCTGATGACTGTGCAGGTCCAAACCAATGACGTGATGACACATGGTAGGATGGTCAAACTAGTTTTGACTCGGATAGGAAAATGAGAGAGATGTGAAAAGGTATAAATTTTAAATATTTTATTTGTTCTCCTAAACATGCAGTCATCCAATTTTTAATAAAATTTTGAAATATTTGTATAGTTAAACTATAGAAAGGGGGATAAATTTATGAATTTTTAAGTGCTATACAAAGCCATTGAACAGAGACCTGAATTTCAAATGAGCATAACTGGAGAAATTTTTAACCAAAATAGGCACTCCAATATACCATCGAAACTAGGAGAACCTAAATTTTCCAAATTTGAAGTCTGTTCTTGACATAGGTGCTCACTAGTTTGAGCTATAGGTCAGTTTGTAAAATCTAGAGCATTGGCAACAGAGCAAGTTGAGTTCTTGGTTGATGATTAAGATTGGTTAGATGACAGTTTTAAAGGTCTGTTGCAATCTGAAAGTGAAGAAAATCAACTTGGGGTTGTTTTCTTGTCTTCTCAAGACCATTTTAACTGATTTGTTACTTTTCCTCGAGTTCATTTTTACACCAAAATCAGTTACTTTTCTCATCATTAGATTTTTGAGATATTTTGATGCCTTTGAGAGGTAGAATGATGAGGATCTGATATGCAATTTTAGAGAGAAGTTAGAAAGAAGCTTTTGTTCTTCTAGGGAAGGGTTTCCAAAGGGATAGATGTCAGTCATAAATTCAGTTAGGGAATTGTCTTCTCCATATTTATTCTTTCTTCTTCTCAGAAATAAGGGTTGGTTGGTTTTCTATTTTCTAGTTCTTGGAGCTCTGCTCAGGCTATGAAAGCCACACACCTAGCATTTCTCTGTGGTATTGAACAACATTTATGTTTTATGTAGATAGTTCTATTATGTTAGGTGATCTATGAGTTATTTTTTGTACATTTCATGTATTTGATTTCAAGGAAAGAAAATAAAGAGCAGCAAAGGTTTTAAGTTTAGTCTGAATCTTGTCTCCTGATTATGGATATGTTATTTCTTCTAATTTGTAATCAAAGAGCATGAATTAGGTTGCATTTAATTTTGGGATGTATGTGGTTAAAATGTCTTGCTTATGGAACAAAGAACCATGTAATTGCTTGGTGTTTATCACAGGGTTTGCAGATTTCATGATAGGATGTTCTGAGTATGAGATTCATTGTGTAGCAGATGTCAGTTTACAAAGTGAAGGATAGATCAAGGATCTTGATGTAGAGATATGTTTGAGATGTCCAAGAGATGTATGGTTATAATTCATTTAACTTCCCAATAGATAAGGCATTGATTAGAGATAGGATCATTAATTTTTGTTGCTCATACTTGGGTCTTGCTATTATCAACATATTAAATCAATTTTCCCTTTTATGTTGAAAGCTATTCAATGTTAACCCGCACTTAGCTTGCTAGTTTTATGAGTTATGTTCTTAGCTATTTCATGCTTGTGATTCCTGGTTAAGTATAGAAGATTTAAGGGTTTTTATCTACTTTACATTAGATTCAGTGTATGCTTTGATAACTGGTACCATATAAAGAATCTATAGGTTCACCTGCCTAGGTTTTGTAGAGCCTAAAGTGTAGAACGAGTATAGCCTTATAGTTGGCCCAGGTTCTTGGTAAAGTGTGTCCATTATTGGAGATTTCTGCCCATAGAGACATTCTTACCTTGTATACTTGGTTGTTTAAACACTGTTAAATCAGGAGCCAACAAGTATGATGAAATTGGATTTGTCTCTATTAAAGAAGAGAGCCTGAAAAGAATAAATAAAATAAGAAAGAGCTTTAGTATCACAAGTTGAAAAGAAAGAGTCTAATTGGATTATAGATAGTGGTTGTTCCCATCATATAAAATGAGACATGAAAAAATGTGTTGAATTCATTAGTTATGATGGTGAAATAGTTAGAGCTGGAAATAATGCAACGTGTCACATAAAAGGAAAATGATCTATTACATTGATGGTAAGACTAACACTAAAGATGTTTACTTTGTGGATGGTTTGAAACATAGTATTTTGAGGATTGGATAACTTTTTGTGAAGGGATATTTGTAATGCCCCACTAGGGAACCCAAAAGAAATTAACCTAAAGGTTCACTAAGTCTTCCAAACATTTTTGTTGAAAGATTAAAACAACAAGAGATAATATAGTGGAAGAAATAACTCACATACTTACAAATAGTCCATAAAAATATTACATCTTTTAAGGGTTCCATGACATTGCATCACATACATAAGTTTTATTAATACTAAATCTGATACATAAAAAATCCACATCATAGAATAACCACAAGTATGAATCCAATTAAATATTATACAATTAAATAAGATGCCAAATGACATAACTAGAATGCATAATCATCTAATGTACAAGTCACAGGGTATGAAAAGCTCAAAGAATATACATCATGAATAAATACAACATCTCATAAGATCTCTAGATAATCAAATACAATACATCAGAATATAACCATTCAATAGAAACACAATATAAGAATGAGAGGAACAACTACACAATTACATCCATCAATGAATTCTACTTCTCAAATGTCAATGGTATATGAAACACTACCACTTGACCTCATGAAACCTAAATGGCCCACTCCCACCATACTAAGGAGATAATCTTAAGTCCCATATAGATTTCGATCCCAAGATTCATAAAAAACATTTAGGTCAAGGAAAAATTGATAGCAATGTATCTCAAAGGGTACCAAGACACAAATAACATCTAAACCTAGAGGCAACAAAGACACATAGGAAATCTACTAAGTAGGAAAGTGTCATTGCAAGAGTCAACTCTAAGGTTACCTTGGCAACCTCTTTGGACTCTGACCCCCTGGTGGCTCTATATGAAATCTATATCCTTTCGTAGACACAAGGCATGCTAATGAATAAAGGTCGCAACCAAGCATCCTCTCTACTCCCATTCTAGCCTATCCTAGCACTCAAGGCATGGGTGAGGTAAAATGCTGACTCTTGTTAATTCATTTTAACTCATTTAATGAAATGCTATCACTTATTAATACAACTTACAATGGGTTACCCAGGAAACCTCTTTAGTGCTTTGACCTCCATTGCAAGCCTCATCCCAACATACATATAGATACCCTACCTTAAGCTCATAAAATTTACAACTCATAAAAATACAATATTCACCTCAGTCATATGCAAGCAACTGGGAAGCACCAAAAGATAACCAATCGAAACTCAAAGGTTGCAAAAGGAAAATCACAATATTCACCTAAGTCCTATACAATAAAATAGAGAGAACCCAAAGATAATTGATCAAAACCTCATAGGTTGCACCAAGAAAATCACACTAATCATCTCAATCCTATACAAGCAACTAGAAAGCACTAGCAAATAATTGTTCAAAAACTCATCACAAGAATACATGAATACATCACAATGGTTGGAAATAATTGATCATGACCAAATAGTATACATAACATCATCATAGATCAAACACCTCCCAAGCCTCTAGTATACATACCTAAACTAGTCAAATTAGGTCTAACCCAAACCCCAACACTAAATAAAACATATATCTCTTCAAGTATTTAAACAAGTGTAGATAAATAGTTGATAAGGATTGTCCATATAATTTTATAAAATTTGATTCACATAAAGGTTTCCAAGTTTTTGTATTCAAAAGTAAATACATAGTTGATAAAGTTTTCAAAAGTTGGATTGATCAACTACAAGTCCCAAGTTTGTACCTTAATCAACTATATTTTCCAAATAGATACATGTTTAAATTAGTCTGATGATAACTTATATGGGAAAATATCTTTCAACCAAAATCCCTGAATAAAAACTAGTTATAAATATTTCAAACCTCATATATATATTTTTAAATTTAAGTAATCATTATACTAATTGATTTTTAACTTTTTATTTTAACACAATTTCAATTTTAATATAATTAACTTAGAACTTCAAAATTCCAATTAATTAAACTGCATATATACATATTTATTAAATTTTTAATTTTAAAAAAAAAATAAAAAAATTTAAACTATCTATTAAAAAGAAACATATTTAAAAATTAAAAAATATATAGTGTAGTTTGAATTAAAAATGACAAGAAAATCAAGACATTGCAAAAATAGTTTTTGCACAATTTAGAAACCCTTCTGTAGCAAAGGCAATATATGAAAACAAAGCTATCTAAATTTACCACCAAAGGAACTGAGAGAGGTAGGCACACCCCTACATTCCAATCAGTAATAAATTCCAACCACTCATAGATGGCAATTAGAAGGAAAAATTAGTCGGAGACATGGTTAAAATATAGGATGTCAAGAAAACAAGAGAAACTTTCATGTCCAAAACCAGGCCCCTTCATCAATCAAAGGATAGTAACTCTACCCACATTAGAAATTAGTATGATGCACCTGCCAAGATCTAGGATAATAAAAAAAACTATAGAACATCCAAAAAATAAAATGGATTCAAAACCCTAATTCAGCTTCACACAGAACACAACGTGGTCATTCGTAATACTTAGAATAGCACGAAAGAAAATGAATGGAAGACAATTATAAATAAAAGGAAGCTTAGGCAAGAAAGTGGAAATTAGAATTGAAAACCTTATAAAGGAAACAAAAGATTAAACTAGAGGCTTGAACAACAAGAGATTTTTTTAATAAAACCAAATACCCTAGCAGAGAAAAACAAAAATCTATGCTAAGACAAATCCAATATAATAAGAGTTCAAACCAGCCATTCTAGATATCTGAGCCCAACAATATACTTATTGGCCTTTCTTTGCCACATATATGTGCCCCAGAAGATAGATAGGAAACATGGGTTCGTATATTGAAATATCCAGATACAGTTCAGAGGGAAACCAAAGCACAGTCTTGGTTGGCATATATTCCACCCCATCAAAAGATGCAAAATACATCAAGAAAACCAAGTGATGGAAGATACCTCGATCATAGTAACTCTACAGAAAGATTCAATGCTAGCACTATAATCATCAGCAACACATACAGTGAAGCAAAATGGAAGGAATGAATAGAGAAAGGTATTTATGCAAATTGAAATGGTCCAAACAAGTACTGATCCAATCTGGAATAGAACTTAGCCAAGATTAATGAAGAAAAGGTAAGTAATATAATATCCCAAACTAAGCATTTTAGGTTTCTACAATGTTAGGATATAGAGTCTAGAAATAAATTTTTAGAATTATCCAATTGCTATTACAAAGGGCATCATATATAATTTATAGCATGGAAGCCAAACTTCAATAAAAATTATAAAGATCACAAATAGGCAATCAAATGGATGGAGTGTGCAAACATACCATCAGAATTAAATGAAAACCAAATCATTAAAAGAATAGGCCAATCTCTAGGAACTTTGATAGGATTTGAATCAAGTAAATACAAAATAAGAAAAATAAGATTTCTTGTTAAAACTAATCAAAGTGATTCCATAAACAAGAAAATCATAACAAATAGATCAATATACAATCTAAAATTCATTGAATATATAGGAGAAATCAATAATATTATAGGAACAGACTTTAACAAGACTACTATCAAAAACAACATTAGGAAAATACAAAGGGAAAATAGGAAAAAAGAAAAAGAAATGGAGATAAATAGGGAAAAAAGAATAGCAGAGATGGATAGAAATAAAGAAATGGAGAAAGTAGAGATAGACCAAGGGACTCAAATGAAGAATTTAGAATGGTTGACAAACAAAAATTATCAACATTCATTAGGAAAATATAGAAATTGTAAGGATTGCAAAATAGAGGACTCATTAGATGAGATGGAGAGCAATGTCAAAAAACTTAAGATGGTCACTCATGAGATCGTGCTACTATAGAATGATTTGGAAGATAGGTGGATCAGAGCAAATGCTAATCATACAATTCAAAAAGGTAAGAAAATATGGAAGATAGATGTAGAGGAGGAAATATCAAACATCAACAATAAATGATTTATCCCAATCGAGGAAGAGATTTGTAATGATCATTCAAAAATTGGGATTTGTAGAGAAATGGTACCAGAGCAAGTAATAAACCAAGAATGAGACCAAACTTTGAAGAAGATAGTATAGAGCCCAAATATCCCACTAGTAGACTTAGCACAATGGAGTGACATACCTATTAGGAAAAAAGAAAAAGAGAAGAGCTATAAATTCTGCCAGACACCAAGTAATGGTAAGGATATGCTTGATCAAGATAAAGAGGAACCAAGGAAGGAGATAGCTACAAGAACAATGAATCTAGAAATAGAACAGATTAATAAGCAAATAAGCTGGCAAAAATAAAGGTAGGTAAATCAAGAAGAAGAAATAAGGGAGAATTATGTACCTTTGCTAGAGAGCACCACTAAGAAGAATGAAAACATAGAAAAAAGAGTGGAGGATGAAGGGCAAGATCTAGAAGTAGAAGAGCATCAAAATAGTAACCAACTTATCAAAGAAATCCTAGTAGAGGACAAATAGATAATAGAAGAATTCTATATTGCAAAAAGTATAGCCAATCAAGTAAATATGGAAAACTTGGGTATAGTAATGAATCAGGAAGGCATAAAGACACCCATTTGTAGTAAACTAAAACAGAAATGAGGACGAAAATAATTGAAAGAATTAAGGGAAGTAGCAAGATAGGAAAAGGAACACACTAAAATTATAGAAATACTACAAGGCGGGAAGGGGAAGAACCTTCCCAAGGATCAATGAAAATCACTACATGGAATGCTAGGGGCCTAAATGCCCCTAGCAAGAAACATTGACTAAAGTGTAACCTTACACTATTTGATTCAGAAATCATACTAATTGAAGAAACTAAGTTAAGTAAAGAAGAAGGCATAAAATAAGGCTAGAAACTTGGAACATGGGAATCTAAGTTTAAACCATCATAGGGGGTCTAAGGAGGATTGAGAATTATATGGAATACCTAGAAAGTTAACATAGAAAGCATACCTATCCATACTAATTAGATGGGAAGCAGAGTCACCAGTACAAAGTCAAATATCCACTTAACAATAATAAATATCTATTAGCCTACTCAAATAGTAGATAAATCAGCAATTTGGAATGAGATTAATTCATTCATTAGCACAATACCAGATGAGAATATCATCATACGGGGAGATTTCAATGTAATACTAAAGAAAGAGGAAAAATATGGTGGGATAAAAATAGTAACTAGAGCTATAGATGATTTTAGAGAATGGACAAGAAAGAACTCTCTATTAGATATCCCCACCAAAAAAGGAATGTACACTTGGAAAAATAGAAGGAAAGGTTTTTGTTACATAGCAGAAGGACTAGATAGATTTTTCTTCAAGGGAGAGCTAAGCAACCTGGGAAGAGAAATCAATGCAGAAATTCTACCAATGGTAGGTTTAGATCACTTCCCTATAAAAATGAAAATTAAAGAATAGGCTAAACCTAGCAAGAACCCATTCAAACGTGAAAATATGTGGTTTATGGATAAGACTTTTATGGAATAGATAAAAAAGTGGTGGCAAGAGGAATATTTTCAAGGATCTAAAATGTTTTGTTTTGTATCCAAATTAAAAAGCATAAAAGAAAAGATATTAAAATGGAAAAAAACACAATTTAAAAACATATTTTAAGAAAAATTACATATAGAAGAGAAATTAAAAAAACTAAACAAAGAAATTATCAAAAAAGGAATGAATAACGAAATGCATCTCTAGAGGGATTCGACAAGGAGACCCCATCTCTCCATTTCTCTTCATCATCATGGCAGAATCCTTTGGAAGGGAAATCAAAATAGTGCAAATTCACAACAAAATATAAGGAGTAAAGGTCACCAACAATGTGGAAAATACTACACATCAGCAATTTGTTGATGACACAATATTAGCTAAAATTAGTACAAAGAATGAGGCAAATCACATATAAAAAATCTTGGAAACCTACACAAAAGCCTTAGGCCAAAGAATTAATGCAAAAAAATTATAAATCTTCTTCTTAAACACATCAACTGGAAGAGAAGAGTTTATATGTAACAAACTAAGATTTAAAAGGGTACCTTTCCATTTAAATATCTAGGAATATTCCTAGACAAAGTTAACAAGAATAGTCCAAGATGGGATCAAACTTTAGAGAAAATTGATAACAAGATTGAAGCTTGGAAAGGTAGATGGTTAACTAAGGCTAGGAGAACAACAAAAATTAAAGCCGTTCTATCAACTATTCCCACCTATCAACTTTCATGCTCACAATTACCAATGAACATGAACAAAAAAATTGAAAAGAAAATATAGTATTTCTTTTGGAATGACATAAAAGATAAAAAGAAGGAAACTTTAATTAGTCAAGAAAAAATATGTAGGCTTAAAGAAGCAGGAGGCCTAGGAATCAAAAACCTAGATTGGCAAAATGAAGCTCTAGGAGCTAAACAAGTATGGAGAATGTATCAAGAACGAGACAACAAATGGGCCAGAATATTATATAACAAATGTCTTAATACATCTGATTGTACCTCACATTTTAGAACTAGGATGCCTCCTAAGGGTTCAGTGGCCAACAATTTTTTGATGAAGTGTCAGCCCATTATAACCAAATTCTTGATATGGGACATAGGGAGAGGTGAGAAAGCACTATTCTAAGAAGACTCGTGGAATGAGTTTCCTCCTCTTGATCTTACTGAGGTAACCCTTAATGCTAAAACATATTTAAAATCAATTTGGGGCTCTAAAGTGAAAGACTACATACAAGTAATACAATTCGATGAAGGAACCTCCTAGGAATGGAAATCCTTTGCCAACTATGGTCTCAACCAAGAAAACCAAGATATTTTAGAAAATATCCTTAAAAATCATCCAATCACAATAAAAAATAGGGAGGATAGACTTATATGGGCAGCTTCTAAGGATGGGATATATAAAGTTAAAGAAGGCTATAAACAAATTATTAGCTCTAAAAGGTGGAAAGCAATAAACATCCCAATAAACCTCTATTGGGATCTAGTAGGACTTCCTAATGCAGGCATTTTTCTATGGGAACCCATCCAAAAAAGAATCCTAACAATAGATAGAATCTGAAAAAATTGGATTTGAAGGCCCATCAAGATGTACACTTTGTAAAGAAGACTCAAAAAATGTAGAGCATCTTTTATACCAATGTAAATACATACAGGAATGTTAGATGTGGCTCAAAGCTAAACTCAACTGGATAGTCCCCCTTACCAGAAAAGTGGGACGATCACTTGATGGGATGGCAAAAAAATACAATCTAGAGAGTTTATGAAAAACTTTAGAATATTATGCCAACAATCGTAATCTAGGAAATATGGAAAGAAAGAAATAGATGTATATTTCAAGACAAAGAACTCAACTTACAATCCCTCTATAGAAAAATTGAGGCCACCATAATAGAAGTAATAAATAGCGATCTAAGGAAAAAATCAAAAGAAGAAGGTTCATTTACAGAATGGGATGCAGAGATTAGAAACCGATGGTCTCACCTTACCAACCTGCCTCTCACATATAAAAAGAAAAATAATGTAGCCAGAAAAGAATGCAAATAGGAACCTCTGGTGATAGGATGGAAGAAACTAAATTTTGATGGGGCATCTAGAGGAAACCTAGGAAAGGTAGGAATAAGATGCATAAAAATGGAAGAAACAAGGAACTGGTTAGTAAAAAGAGTAAAGCCTCTAGACATAACAATGAATAACATGGCTGAACTAGAAGCAATAGAAGAAGGACTTAAAATTTGTATTAACCCAAGCATTAAAAAAATCATAATTGAAGGAGACTCACAAATAATATTAAATGCACTTAGAAGAGGGAAAACTCCAAATTGGATATTAAACTCCAGATTAGAAGAAACCTTAAATCTATTAGAAGAATTTGAAGAAGTACAATTTTCACATATATTTAGAGAAGGCAATTCAGAAGTAGATAGCCTAGCAAACAAAGGTACAGATGAAGAAAATATGCTAATATTTAATCATAGCTAGCTCAAGATAATTATTCCTAAATCTCATTAGATTTCTACCACCCTATTAGACTAATGGGTTCATGATTTTCCTAATAAATGCAAAATTGAGTGCACATATTTGCACATGATGATAATCTTTTCCCCAAGTTACAAGTATCACTTTAATTATGGATTAAAGTGAGGCAATCTAGCAAATTTAGGGAGATGGCATCATCTTACTCTATTCTAGACACTTCCCACTGAGATCTTTAATAACAAAGTTAAGCTTCACCTTTTCCATTCTGCCTTGTAGTTTTAATCTCTGTGTAAGCCCTACATATGGATACTAATATCTACTTGTATCATGCCTATGAAAAATGTACTATGGCTTTTTGTGGTCTAGACTAGCAAGATGGAATAGGATTTGTAGGCTGATAGATGATATGAGCAAAGTAGTAGTTATTAGGATTTTGGGGGAGGGGGCTTTTTACTACAAATACTTGTGGCAAACCAATAGTGACATCTTGGGGCTATGGGTAGAATGTCTAGCCAGGGTTGGTGTAGAAAAGTGGGATATTGTTAAACTAAGCTGCAACATTTTTTATCCATGCTAGCTAATAGGTCTAGAGATAGTCGTGGCCAATATTGATGCAAAGATTAAAATTCCTTTTCCTAAAGCTTATATGGAACATGAAATAGGTAGCCTCGAACTTGCCAGGAGTCCTAGGCACTCGTGCTTGGTTATTAGAGACAAAATTTTCTTCTTTAGAGAATGCTCGAGGATGAAAGCAAGCATCCAATTCTTGCTGAGATGGAGAGAAATCATAGAAGACCTTGGTAGAGAATGGCTAATGAATTATCTATGGGTGTTTGATGCTTATATCCATTTGAAGGTAGACCTTTTGAACTTGGAAGTAGTGGAGTTTTGCCTCCCAAACTACAACAAGTCTAGTAGAGCAAGGAACACCTAGAATTCCTACTAGGCTCAAAGGCCAAAAAACCACCATGATGCCTCAGAGATCATCATGGTTTTCAAAAATTAGTATTAAGGACTATAGCCTAGATCTCAGGTAATTTTTGATGTTTAGCTTTGGTCTTTTCCATGTCTCAGATGTAGCCTCTATGTAATTAGGTCAAGACTTTAGTATTAGTCTGCTGCATTTTACCTAAGCAACCTATAGTATACATAAAATGAATCGCGTATGACTACTTTTTTAAGTAGTCTATATAGTACATATTATATAGAATCCACCTAGTTTTTTATTTGGTTGATTAACACCCCTTGTAAATATGAACTAGATCATATTATACTCATTTAGTTATAATGTATCAATCTCAAACAAATTTGGCTTCGTATTATGATTCTAACATCATTGATGGCTTTGAAACTTGTCATTTTTTTTCCTTAGTTTATTAAATTTTTTTAGTTCAATCGATCTTACATTTTAAGCTAACCCCAAACTATGCATATTAATTACAAACTACAGTATACAAACTATTTGTATATGTCAATAACTTTAAGGATAAATGAATTTCAACAAATATTTTATTCAATAATAGTTAATTAAGGATTAAAAGCAAAAATATTCTCCTAACTAATCTGACAATTCATCTATATCTTTCTCCCACTCTAACTTTCATTAATACTAAATATCAATAGGAGGATTATCAGACTTTCACAAACTGATCTTTGGTTTACTACCCAAATTTAATTATGGTTTTATTATTTTCTGACACCTAACTATGGTTGGTGGTTAGTTTGTGCTATCCCCTTTTTTAGGTTATCTCTTGCTTATTGAAGGAAATGTGTAGTGCCTCTCCCATTTGACTTTTATAAGTCATCCTAATGGATGCAATCTTATTGATCTTTTTTTATGTTAGATCATGATTGTGACCATGGGTGGTCTACATTGTTGAGGTGATTTGATTTATGTTATTGTATCAGTTGCTTTGATTATGCTTTGACTGATTTATGAGATTATGATGTGATTTATGGTTCACTAAGGTTTGTGCTAGTGGTTACCAAGATCAATGTGGTATCATGATGTTATTCTATGATTACCCTATGATGTGTGCAGAGATTGCACTATGTACTATTACCATGCTACACCATACTAGGTTCTTGTAGTAGTGGTTAGTCATGTTTATGATTATGTTTGCTTATGCATTTTAAGTGCCTTTTTTTGTTGTTTAAACAATCATTATTAAATGCTTAAATAATTAGAAATGGATTGTCCATGTTGGATTCATTGGTTATGTGTTGCAGATATTTACTTGTTATGTTTTACATTTGAGATGACCTGAGGCTCAGATTTTATACTTTGATTTCAGTATAATAGATGTTGGACTATTATGTTGTTTAGTTGATCATATTGCATGATAATGCCATTTTGAGATGACAGTGTGTTTTAAGATGATATCTAGTTATTTGGTATTTGGACATATCTTTGATTATGGTATGTGATGGATTTAATGTTATGGGTATTTACTTCATTTCTACATTGTTATGCTTTATGCAAACGTGAGTGATGTAAATAGATTATTTTGATATAATTAAATAAATGGTTAAATTAGGTGATTTAATGCATTTATTGCTTTAGCTATGTTATTATATGCAATTGTACTTGATCATGTTGTTTAGTGTGTAGGATTTATATCCCTAGTAGTGGTACCTAGAGTTAGTGATTTAGCCATTCATATTTTGCCAATGTTGTCCCTATGTGGTCAATTATCCTTATTTTAATTGTTCAATTAAACCTTTCAGTGATTATTAAATTCGAATTCATTTGCATTATGTGATTAGACCAATGAGTGCATTTGTGCATTTAGAGTTTCACAATGTTGCAAAAGTTGTTAAGGAATTTCTTTTGTTTTTGGGTTTTTGGGCTATTTATTTTAATTTCTGGTAGCTTTGCAATAGATGAATTCCTATTTATAGGAATAGTCTATTTTCATTTGGGTGGATTCAAGGTCTAACTAGGTTGGTTAGTTATTTTCCCTAATTGATTATTCATTCGAAAAGTGAATAAATATGTAGTGCCTAGGTATGTGCAGGATCATGGTGTACCAAACTATGGCCTTAAGTGGCAATGAAAAATCAGCAAATTAGGTTTATGTCAACTTGACACATAATTTTGAAGTGGTTATGGACTTTATATCAAAAAGTTGTAAGAAAATAATTTGTAGAAAATTGAATGTAGTTTCTAAACTACTAGGCCTTATCAGAAGAGAAAAAATAATTGATTGGTCAAAAGTTTGAATTTTAATGCAGTACTAAAAAAATTTTAGGGTGAAAATAAAAAGTAGGTGTATTTCTGACCACCTTAATCAAAATCAAATCATAATATTTTTTAAATATAATTATAGATATGAAAACTAGACTCATGCCCGGATGTGACACATATTTTTTGATATTTTTATTTCAAATAAATAATTAAATATGAATGTTCTACCAAAAAAATTTTGGATTAAAAAAAGTCCCGTGTCTGACCACCCTAACTAATAGAAAATTTGACCAAATTTAATTTAATTTTTTCTTTATACTAGGTGAAGTATAGAATGTGATGCAACTTTTAGATTTAAAAAATGTTATACCGTTTGAAAGTTGTAGCTATTTTTCATTTAGTATGTCAATCAGCACTTTACAATAATCTTCATTGATAATTAACTAATAAATACTTATCGAACTCAGAATTTGACAGAAATTATATTGATGAAATCTAGAGAGTGATACTAAAAAACCCATTTTGTTTCATTCAATTTCAATCAAAATAACATTGTGAGACAGCTACCCGAAGTCTTAGTATCACTAAAACTCTCTATAAACACGTCTTTGGGGTTGACTGGGCAGGCTTGGTAAATACCAAGCCTGATCGGATATCCGATTCCAAATTGGATACCCGATATGGCTCGATAGTCAAATTCCAAAAAATTTCAAATTTTGGAGGCAAATTCGATTTAAACGTTCTAGTTTTTTATTTTTAAATTATTTCACTTATATTAATATGTAAAGGCATATTTTAATATATTATATATATATAATAACGTAATGTAAACATACAAGATATAATCTACTAATATATAATAATATCTTATGTTAATCTTATTACAATATATAAATATAATTTATATTATCATTATTTTTACTAAATATAATAACGTAAGTTATATATATAATACGTATTATATATTATTATATTAATATGTATAATAATATAATATATATATATAAAACTGTAATATTTTTATTAAATATAATATATATTTTAAATATTATTATATTAATATGTATGTTATTAATATATCTATATAATAACTTAATATTTTCATTAAATATAATAATTTAATATATATATATATAGATATATATTATTATATTAATATGTATATTATTAATATATAAGAGTCTCACCCTATGACCCTCTTTAACCCATTAAACGACAATATATGTCTCTAGGGGTCCTAGGACCCCTAGGGACATATTCAAATGGGTATTATGGGTCAAAGGGGGTCATAGCGTGACCTATGACCCTCTTTGACCCATTAAATGATGACATATGTCCCTAGGGGTCCTAAGACCCCTAGGGACATAGTCTAATCGTTCATATGGGTCAAAGGAGGTCATAGAGTGACCTATGACCTCTTTTGACCCATTAAATGACGACATATGTCCCTAGGGGTCCTAGGACCCCTAGGGACATAGTCGAATCGTTCATATGAGTCAAAAGGGGTCATAGGGTGACCTATGACCCCCTTTGACCCATTAAAGGATGATATATATCCCTAAGGGTCCTACGACCCCTAGGGACATAATCGAATCATTCATATGGGTCAAAGGGGGTCATAGGGTGACCTATGACCCCCTTTGACCCATTAAATGACGACATATGTCCCTACGGGTCCTACGAACCTTAGGGACATAGTCGAATCATTCATATGGGTCAAAGGGGGTCATAGGGTGACCTATGACCCTCTTTGACCCATTAAACGATGACATATGTCCCTAGGGGTCCTACGACCCCTAGGGACATAGTCAAATTGTTCATATGGGTCAAGTCATAGGGTGACCTATGACCCTCTTTGACTCATTAAATGACGATATATGTCTCTAGGGGTCCTAGGACCCCTAGGGACATATTCGAATGGGTAATATGGGTCAAAGGGGGTCATAGGGTGACCTATGACCCTCTCTGACCCATTAAACAATGATATATGTCTCTAGGGGTCCTAGGACCCCTAGGGACATATTCGACTGGGTAATATGGGTCAAAGGGGGTCACAGGGTGACCTATGACCCTCTTTCACCCATTAAACAATGACATATGTCGCTAGGGGTCTTCCGACCCCTAAGGACATATTCGAATGGGTAATATGGGTACCTATGACCCTCTTTGACCCATTAAATGATGACATATGTCTGTAGGAGTCCTAAGACCTCTAGGGACATACTCGAATCATTCAACTGGGTCAAAGGGGGTCATAGGGTGACCTATGACCCTCTTTGACCCATTAAATGATGACATATGTCCATAGGGGTCCTATGACCCCTAGGGACATATTTGAATAGTTCATATGGGTCAAAGGGGGTCATATGGTGACCTATGACCTCTTTTGACCCATTAAACGATGACATATGTCCCTAGGGGTCCTAAGATGCCTAGGAACATATTTGAATCATTCATATGGGTCAAATGGGGTCATAGGGTGACCTATGACTCCCTTTGACCCATTAAATGATGACATATGTCCCTAGGGGTCCTAAGACCCTTAAGGACATATTAGAATGAGTAATATGGGTCAGATGGGGTCATAGGGTAACCTATGACCCTCTTTGACCCATTAAACGATGACATATGTCCCTAGGGGTCCTAGGACCCATAGAGACATATTCGAATCATTCATATGGGTCAAAGGGGGTCATAGGGTGACCTATGACCCTCTTTGACCCATTAAATGTCAATATATGTCTCTAAGGATCCTAAGACCCCTAGAGACATATTCGAATGTGTATTATGAGTCAAAGGGGGTCATAGGGTGACCTATGACTCTCTTTGACCAATTAAATGATGACATATGTCCCTAGGGGTCCTAGGACCCCTAGGGACATAGTCGAATCATTCATATGGGTGAGAGGAGGTCATAAGGTGACCTATGACCCTCTTTGACCCATTAAACGACGTCATATGTCCCTAGGGGTCCTAGGACCCCTAGGGACATAGTCGAATCGATCATATGGGTCAAAGGGGGTCATAGGGTGACCTATGACCCCCTTTAACCCATTAAATGATGACATATGTTCGTAGGGGTCCTAGGACCCATAGGGACATAGTCGAATCATTCATATGGGTCAAAGGGGGTCATAAGGTGACCTATGACCCCCTTTGACCTATTAAACCACGAGATATGTCCTTAGGGGCCTTGGACCCCTAGGGACATATTCAAATGGGTAATATGAGTCAAAGGGGCTCATAGGGTGACCTATGACCCTCTTTGACCCATTAAATGATGACATATGTCCCTAGGGGTCCTAGGACCCCTAGGGACATATTTGAATCGTTCATATGGGTCAAAGGGGGTCATAGGTCACCCTATGACCCACATTAACCCATTAGAACGATTCGAATATGTCCCTAGGGGTCCTAGGACCCCTAGGGACATATGTCATCATTTAATGGGTCAAAGGGGGTCATAGGGGTTGACCTATTAAACAACGACATATGTCCTTAGGTCACCCTATGACCCCCTTTGACCCACTAAACGATGACATATGTCTCTAGGGGTCCTAGGACCCCTAGGGACATATTTGAATCATTCATATGGGTCAAAAGGGGTCATAGGGTGAGCTATGACCCCCTTTGACCCATTAAATGTTGACATATGTCTCTAGGGGTGCTAGGACCCCTACGAACATATTCGAATGGGTAATATGGGTCAAATGGGGTCATAGGGTAACCTATGACCCTCTTTGACCCATTAAATGATGACATATGTTCCTAGGGGTCCTAGGACCCCTGGGGACATATTCGAATCCTTCATATGGGTCAAAGGTGGTCATAAGGTGACCTATGACCTTTTTTGACCCATTAAACGACGATATATGTCTTTAGGGGTCCTAGGACCCCTAGGGAAATATTCGAATGGGTATTATAGGTCAAAGGGGGTCATAGGGTGACTTAATACCCTCTTTGACCTATTAAACGATGACATATGTCCCTAGGGGTCCTATTACCCCTAGGGACATAGTCGAATCGTTCATATGGGTCAAAGGAGGTCATAGGGTGACCTATGACCCCATTTGACCCATTAAACGACGACAAATGTCCCTAGGGGTCTTAGGACCCCTAATAACATAGTCAAATTGTTCATATGGGTCAAATAGGGTCATAGGGTGACCTATGACCCCCTTTCACCCATTAAATGATGACATATGTCCCTAGGGGTCGTAGGACCCCTAGGGACATAGTCGAATCATTCATATGGGTCAAATGAGGTCATAGGGTGACATATGACCCCATTTGATCCATTAAACAATGACAAATGTCTCTAGGGGTCCTAGGACCCCTAGGGACATATTCGAATGGGTAATATGGGTCAAAGTGGGTCATATGGTGACCTATGAACCTCTTTGACTCATTAAACAACGACATATGTCCCTAGAGGTCCTAGGACCCCTAGGGACATATGGGAATCATTCATATGGGTTAAAGGGGGTCATAGGGTGACTTATGACCCCATTTGACCCATTAAATGATGACATATGTCTCTAGGGGTCCTAAGACCCCTAGGAACATATTCGAATGGGTAATATGGGTCAAAAGGGGTCATAGAGTGACCTATGACCCTCTTTGACCCTTTAAATGATGACATATGTCCCTAGGGGTCCTAGGATCGCTAGAGACATATTTGAATTGCTCATATGGGTCAAAGAGGGTCATAGGTTGGCCTATGACCCCCTTTGAACCATTAAAGGATGACATATGTCTCTAGGGGTCCTATGACCCCTAGGGACATAGTCGAATCATTCATATGGGTCAAAGGAGGTCATAGGGTGACCTATGACCCCCTTTGACCCATTAAATGATGACATATGTCCCGAGGGGTCTTAGGAACTCTAGGGACATATTTGAATCATTCATATGGGTCAAAGGGGGTCATAGGGTGACCTATGAGCCTCTTTGACCCATTAAATGACGATATATGTCTCTAAGGGTCCTAAGACCTCTAGGGACATTCTTGAATGTGTATTATGGGTCAAAGGGGGTCATAGGGTGACCTATGACTCTCTTTGAACCATTAAATGATGAAATATGTCCCTAGGGGTCTTAGGACCCCTAGGGACATAGTCGAATCATTCATATGAGTCAGAGGAGGTCATAGGGTGACCTATGACCCTCTTTGACTCATTAAACGATGACATATGTCCCTAGGGGTCCTAGGACCCCTAGGGACATAGTCGAATCGATCATATGGGTCAAAGGGGATCACAGGGTGACTTATGACCCCCTTTAACCCATTAAATGATGACATATGTCCCTAGGGGCTCTAGGAGTCATAGGGACATAGTCGATTTGTTCATATGGGTCAAAGGGGGTCATTAGTGACCTATAACCCCCTTTGACCCATTAAACCATGAGATATGTCCTTAAGGGTCTTGGACCCCTAAGAACATATTCGAACGGGTAATATGGGTCAAAGGGTGACCTATTAAACGATGACATATGTCCCTAGGGGTCCCAGGACCCCTAGGGACATATTCAAATTTTTCATATGGGTCAAAGGGGGTCGTAGGTCAACCTATGACCCACTTTGACCCATTAGAATGATTCAAGTATGTCCCTAGGGGTCCTAGGAACCCTAGGGACATATTTGAATCATTCATATGGGTCAAAAGGGGTCATAGGGTGAGCTATGACCCCCTTTGACCTATTAAATGTTGACATATGTCTCTAGGGGTCCTAGGACCCATAGTGACATATTCGAATGGATAATATGGGTCAAATGGGGGGTCATAGGGTAACCTATAACCCTTTTTGACCCATTAAATGATGACATATGTTCCTAGGGGTCCTAGGACCCCTAGGGACATTCAAATCGTTTATATGGGTCAAAGCGGGTCATAGGGTGACCTATTACCCTGTTTGACCCATTAAACGATGATATATGTCTTTAGGGGTCCTAGGACTCCTAGGAACATATTCAAATGGGTATTATGGGTCAAATGGGGTCATAGGGTGACCTATGACCCCCTTTGACCCATTAAATGATGACATATGTCCCTAAGGGTCCTAAGACGCCTAGGGACGTAGTCGAATTATTCAGATGGGTCAAAGGGGGTCATAGGGTGACCTATGACCCTTTTTGACCCATTAAATGTTGACATATGTCTCTAGGGGTCATAGAACCCCTAAGAAAATAGTCGAATCGTTCATATGGGTCAAAAGAGGTCAGAGGTCTAAGGACATTTATCGTCGTTTAATGGATCAAAGGGGGTCATAGGGTGACCTATACAAATCATTCATATGGGTCAAAGGGGGTCATAGGATGACCTATGACTCCCTTTGACCCATTAAATGATGATATATGTTTCTAGGGGTCCTAGGACCCCTACGGACATATTTGAATAGGTAATATGGGTCAAAGGGCATCATAGGGTGACCTATGACCCTCTCTGACACTTTAAATGATGACATATGTCCCTAGGGGTCTTAACACCCGTAGGGACATATTCAAATCGTTCATATGGGTTAAAGGGGGTCATAGGGTGACCTATGACCCCCTTTGACCTATTAAATGACGACATATGTCCCTAGGGGTCCTAGGGGTCCTAGGACCCCTAGGGACATAGTTGAATCATTCATATGGGTCAAAGGCGGTCATAGGGCGATCTATCACCCCCTTTGACCCATTAAACGATGAAATATGTCCCTAGGGGTCCTAAGACTCCTAGGGACATAGTTGAATCCTTCATATGGGTCAAAGGGGGTCATAGGGTGACCTATGACCCTCTTTGACCCATTAAATGATGATATATGCCTCTAGGGGTCCTAGGACCCCTAGGGACATATTCGAATGGGTGATATGGGTCAAAGGGGGTGATAGTGTGACTTATGACCCTCTTTGACCCACTAAACGATGACATATGTCCCTAGGGGTCCTAGGACCCCTAAGGACATATTCGAATCGTTCATATGGGTTGCAGGGGGTCATAGGGTGACCTATGACCCCCTTTGACCCATTAAACGATGACATATGTCCCTATGGGTCCTACGACCCCTAGGGACATAGTCGAATCATTCATATGGGTCAAAGGGGGTCATAGGGTGACCTATGTCCCTCTTCGACCCATTAAACGATGATATATGTCTCTAGGGGTCCTAGGACCCGTAGGGACATATTCGAATGGGTAATATGAGTCAAAGCAGGTTATAGGGTGACCTATGACCCTCTTTGACCCATTAAACAATGATATATGTCTCTAGGGGTCCTAGGATCCCTAGGAACATATTCGAATGGGTATTATGAGTCAAAGGGGGTCATAGAGTGACCTATGACCCTCTTTGACCTATTAAACGATGACATATGTCCCTAGGGGTCTTAGGACCCCGAGGGACACAGTTGAATCATTCATATGGGTCAAAGGAGGTCATAGGGTGACCTATGACCCCCTTTGACCCATTAAACGATGACATATGTCCTTAGGGGTCCTAGGACCTCTAGGGACATATTCGAATGGGTAATATGGGTCAAAGGGGGTCATAGGGTGACCTATGACTCCCTTTGACCCATTAAATGATGACATATGTCCCTAGGGGTCATATGACTGCTAGGGGCATATTCGAATGGGTAATATGGGTCAAAAGGGGTCATAGGTTGACCTATGACTCTCTTTGACCCATTAAACGATGACATATGTCCATAGGGGTCCTAGGACCCCTAGGGACATATTCGAATCGTTCATATGGATCAAAGGAGGTGATAGGGTGACCTATGACGCTCTTTGACCCATTAAATGATGATATATGTCTCTAGGGGTCCTAGGACCCCTAAGGACATGTTCGAATGGGTAATATGGGTCAAAGGGGGTCATAGGGTGACCTATGACCTTCTTTGACCCATTAAACGGTGACATATGTGTCCTAGGACCCCTAGGAACATAGTGAAATCATTCATATGGGTCAAAGGAGGTCATAGGGTGACCTATGACCCCCTTTGACCCAATAAATGACAACATATTTTCCTAGGGGTCCTAGGACCCCTGGGGACATAGTCGAATCGTTCATATGGGTCAAATGGGGTCATAGGGTGACCTATGACCCTCTTTGACCCATTTAATGATGATATATGTCTCTAGGGGTCCTAGAACCGCTAGGGACATATTCGAATGGGTAATATTTTTCAAAGGCCCTTATGACCCTCTTTGACCCATTAAATGATGACATATGTCCTTAGGGGTCTTAGGACCCCTAGGGACATATTCGAATCTTTCATATGGGTCAAAGGGGGTCATAGGGTGACCTATGACCCCCTTTGACCCATTAAACGATGACATATGTCCCTACGGGTCCTACGATCGCTAGGGACATAGTCAAATCGTTCATATGGGTCAAAGGGGGTCATAGGTCACCCTATGACCCTCTCGACCCATTAAACAACGATATATGTCTCTAGGGGTCCTAAGACCCCTAGGGACATATTCGAATGGGTAATATGGGTCAAAGCGGGTCAGAGTGTGACCTATGACCCTGTTTGACCCATTAAACAACGATATATGTCGCTAGGGGTCCTAGGACCCCTAGGGACATATTCGAATGGGTATTATGGGTCAAAGGGGGTCATAGGGTGACCTATGACCCTCTTTAACCCATTAAACAATGACATATGTCCCTAGCGGTCCTAGGACCCCGAGGGACATAGTCAAATCTTTCATATGGGTCAAAGCTGGTCATAGGGCGACCTATGACCCCCTTTGACCCATTAAATGATGACATATGTCCCTAGGGGTCCTAGGAAACCTAGGGACATATTCGAATGGGTAATATGGGTCAAAGGGGGTTCATAGGGTGACCTATGACCCCCTTTGACCCATTAAATGACGACATATGTCCCTAAGGGTCCTAGGACCCCTAGGGACATATTCAAATGGGTAATATGGGTCAAAGGGGGTCATAGGGTGACCTATGACCCTCTTTGACTCATTAAACGATGACATATATCCCTAGGGGTCCTAGGACCCCTAGGGATATATTCGAATCATTCATATGGGTCAAAGGGGGTCATAGGATGACCTATAACCATTTTTGACCCATTAAACGATGATATATGTCTCTAGGGGTCCTAGGACCCCTAGGGACATATTCGAATGGGTAATATGGGTCAAAGGGGGTCATAGGGTGACCTATGACCCTCTTTGACCAATTAAACGATGACATATGTGTCTTAGGACCCCTAGGGACATAGTCTAATCATTCATATGGGTCAAAGGAGGTCATCGGGTAACCTATGACCCTCTTTGACCCATTAAGCGATGACATATGTCCCTAAGGGTCCTAGGACCCCTAGGGACATAGTCGAATCGTTCATATGGGTCAAATGGGGTCATAGGGTGACCTATGACCCTCTTTGACCCATTAAACGATGACGCTCTTTGTATTATATATTATTATATTAATATGTATAATAATATAATATATATATAACAACGTAATATTTTTATTAAATATAATATATATTATAAATATTATTATATTAATATGTATGTTATTAATATATCTATATAATAACGTAATATTTTAGGATATATAACGTAATATTTTAGGATATACTATTTATACTATTTTAGGATAATAATTATAATATAAATAAACACTAAATATTAATATTATTATATGTATAGTAATAATAATACTATTATAGCTATAATAATAATATATATTAATACTATGTATTGTAGCTTAATATAAATAAACACTATATATTTACACTATTATATCTATATTAATAATATTAATACTATTATAGGTATATTAATAATATTGATACTATAGGTATATTAATACTATTATATATTAAAATTATTGATACTTTATACTAATACTAATATACTATTAACTTAGTTATAAATTAAAGTCGTTTGTCTCCAAATATTTTCATAATATTAATATTATTGTGGCAAAGGAGGAAAACCTTAGCAAGTTTTCCCCCCAAAAGTCCTTTTCCTATATCGAATATCCAATTTCATATTGGATATCCGATCCTGGATCGGTTATCTGATTTCATATCGGATATCTAATTTTACTGGCATTAATTTCCAATATTTGATTGTCGCTACAGACCCAACAACATTACTTTTTAACCTCTTTTTTCATGGGATTTGTAAAAAGTCGTGTTTTGGGGCCCAACCAATCGAAAAGAATTCAAAAATATAACCTTAGGTATTCAAATTTGTCATCTGAATGGGGAGCAACAGTCATCAAAAGGATAAACGTAAAAGGAAGATATCCAATGAAGACATTGCGGCATATAGGGAAAGGGACAAAATGAAACACCGAAAAAAAGACAAGGTATGCTAAATATCAATCAAGTTGATGATGAATTAATAGAAGGTGAAATGATAGAGTCAGATGATGAAAATGTACAGTTGGGGAATGAAAATGTACCTATTGAAATTGATAATGCGGAAATTGAAAATGTAGAGATTGAAAATTTTGAAGAAGAAATGCCACCAAGTCATAATCCAAATTGCATAATTGATCATGTCGAAGATGACAATGCACAAGAACCTTACATATCTCCTAATTATAATCGACATGAAGGTTCTAAAACACCAAAATGGATAATTGAAATTGATGAAACGATTATGACTAGTTTGGAAGGAAAAAAATCAAAAAGAACCATTCGGTTATGGACTTCAAGACTATATCAAATGTTTTTCGGCAACAAGACAGTGGTAGAGCAATGTCAGCTTTTCATGCACTTATTAAAGATGCAAAAGATGAGACCTATGCTTTCCAAATTGAAAATTTGTGTCAATAAAAAGTTGGAAAGAAATGCCATTATTGTGAAGAATCTTTTCAGTGCTCTCAATAGTGTTGGGAAAAATAGCAGAGAGAAGGATAATAGAGCTACTCGAAGGGTTATTACAACCTCTTTGGTAAGTCATCATTTGAGAAAGGGTAGATATATGTGACAAACTTGTATTGATTTGAATCTAAATCGTACTACTTTGAGAAGAGCACTTAGTCGACGAGAGAAAATTGATGATCCTCTTCAAAATGAAACATGGGCATTTGGTGGGAGACTTCCACATTTTGATAAGAAGCTATCCGATGATGTGAAGGAAGAAATTATACAATTTTGGCACTCTAACTCACGAGTATCACCCAATGCTAAAGATTTTTTAAAGTTGAGAATTAGCACCAGAGACCGCACGCCACATCCTAAACACTATTTGGAGGTAAGTCAAACTATGTTGTTCAAATAATTTAGAGAGAGTCATCCAAGTGTTCATATATCACAAAGGGCTTTTGAATCTTTGAAGCCATTTTATTGTGTGCCACTCAAAATTCGAAATACATGTTGTTGCAAATATCATGTTGAGTTTTCTATGCACATTGAACTATTACGCTCCATCTGTTCTACTTTGCATAGTAAAAAAATGTTGGAGGATTGTGGGGCTAGTGGGCTTCCAAAATCATCAGGAGACTTGTTAGATCAACTCTTATGTCATAGAGTTGATGGTTGTTCCTTTTATAAAAATGCTTTCTTAAATGAGAAGTGTTCAGAATGTGGTGGCTTATCCAAGTTTGACACATGTTTCCATGAGGGGTGTGAACAAGATCTTGGAAAGACAATAGTGAAAAAAAGGGTCTATGAAATGGTGAAATACACATTGAAGAGTGGGAGTGAGAGCTCTAGATGTGAATTGGTTGGAAAAGATATCAATGTGGCTAATTTTATTTCAGATTTCAAGGCAAATCTTTTTTACAAGTATGCAAGACATAGTCACAGGTCTCAGTGGTTGGATCAACAATTTAGAATGTGTAAGGAGACTTTTCCCATTGGCACTATTATATCAGTTGTTGATTTTGCTGAGAACTACACATTGCAACCTCAAAATGAGACACAATCTCAGTATTACAACTCTATTCAGATTGCAATTTTTGTTCACATAACATATAGACATGCCCCTAATAGTGCGGAAGATAATTGAAAGATTATTAGAGAGTATCATTTTTATATGAGTGATGATAGATCTCACTCTCACAATTTTGTGCAACATTGTTTTGAGAATTTTTTTGATTTCTTACATGAGCATGCAATTGCTATGGATAGACATATCATTTGGTCAGATAACTGTACAGGTCAATTCAAGAATGCTCACATGTTTTATTGGTTGTGTAAGATGCACGTAGAGAGAGGGGTACCTCATAGTTGGAGTTTTTTTTAGTCTGGCCATGGAAAAGGGGAACATGATGGAGCAGGGGCATGTGTGAAGAGAGCTCTAGTTAAGGAGCAACTAAAGATTTCAACAAAAGAGCTTCTTGATGCTCGTAGCATTGTTGATTGGTGTAGTTTAGCATTATCACAGGGGGGGACTCTTAATTCAGTGGTATGCAGGTTCTTTTGGTTGGTTGAGGAAGGGTCCATAGGTGATAGATCAGATTGTGCTACAGTGAGAGACTCATCAAAAATGCATTCATTTTGGAGCTCTAATTCTAGTACATGGACCATTTGGATGACAACTAGCTTGTTTTTGTTGTACTTTTTTTCAATGTGATTGGGATCACTGTGAGTCAAGTGAGTGGGTGGACACATGGGCTCCACATTATCTTACTCCATTGTCTATCATACCCTCTATCAAAAATGATGACATGGAAAGTTCACTTGAGCATAACCATCTATCAGATCTACTTCAGCCAGGACATGTCTTTGCATTGGTTGCACCACAGCAGAATGATGAGAAATCCGATTATTGGTTAGCATGTTGTGTAAGAGGCACACAAAACCTTGCACAACCGATCACAGATGATGATGGATTCACGTATCCTACTGGTTCAGTGGTTGTTGCTGGAACATGGCTGCAGACATACATGCTTAGAAGGAACGAAATTCTTGCATTCGAAGACTATCAGAAGCACAAAGTGATTCTCATATTCTCATCTTATTATAGCAACAAATGTAAAGTTATTGAAGCATCAAGGAAGACCAAAAGTAAAAGAACTTTTTACTATTGCTAATGCTGATCATGAAGCCTTGTTGGAGACCCTAAAACAGAGAGAGGACCCTATTGGAATACTCGACTAGGTATATATACTTCTTATGTTATGTTCTTCATAATGATTTAATGAATTGATGATTATCTTGTTTAATACAATAAGTTACTAATTTTTGTATGATATTGGAATGTTGGTACATCATGAAGAGTTGGAGGGGGGTGGTATTGGGGAGAATTTCTAAAATTTATGATGTATTATGATGTAAAATGTGTAATTTTTTGTATATGGTTTTTGTATTTTGGTAGGTTCTTTGTAAGGAATTATAAGAGGAAGATATTGAACAAGTTCTTCCAAATCATATTTGCATGTGATACATGGCTATAACGACAATTTTAAGATCATTTATAACTATATGAAAGATAATTGCATGTGGATATATTATTACAAATTTGGTTTTTTTCTTATTTGACATAAAGCTGACATTTTGATTATTAAAACTATTTTTATCAAACTAATCAAATAAGAAAAATCTAGAAAGTACAGATGAACAATTAGAATACTTGATTTCTTCCATTTTGCAACCAATCATAGCATTTGAAAGCATAAAGAGTCATAATATTGTATAATGTTTTGAAAGACTTTCATATTGAAAAGTTGTATGAAGCACATTTGGGATAAGCCATGAAATCCATGAAAGAAGATAGCATGTAGGATAAGCAATTAAAGCCAATAAGCAAGATAGCACATGCATAATGACATGATATGAAGTTGGATATGAAGGCTATGAGTGGATGAGTCATTAGAGGGATCAACAATCCCATCATAAATGAGATCTTGGATTTTATGTTTCAACACTATGGAATCTTTAGTTTTATGAAATTTTGTTCCATGGAGATTAATTTAACAATGCCCTGTGTGTATGTAAAGGTCTTAAGGGAGATTAATTTAAGAATGCAATATTCTCCTCTAACCTTTTCTCAAGTTTAGAATTGATTTCTATCATGTGTTTAGAGAGATGAAGGTAAGAAAGATTATTTGTCTCTTCTAGCTCTTTGTATTGAACATATAGAAAGAGAGATGACAAGTGAACAAATTTAAGTGTAGTCAATAGATCAAGGAAACCATTTAGTGAAAGAAATTCTTAGTATGCATATCATAGACCATGAAGTTAGAAAATACCAATAGCTCTAAGACCAAATAGCCATTTTAAGCATGTTCAAGCACTAGAGACATAGAAAATCAAAGTCAATTTATGAAACTCCCCTTAGCAAAAAGTGCAAACAAATATTTGCATTTGACGTTTTGACTTGGTTGAAAAAGTTTGACAATAATTGATAATATTGCAAGCTTGATGTTCAAAAGCAATTTTTTTTCCAAGAAAGATAGTGACACATGGAGTAGTCTTCAAACAATCAAGCAAGGCACAAAGCAACCTTTCATGATACAAGTCAAAGGGGTCAACCTTTCTTGACAACTTTTCAAAATCTAACTCCTAACGGCTACAAGTCAGTGCCATTAGCTCCAAGTGGGTGGGTGAACCATAGTGATACCCTTGTTCCAACCACGTAGAACCTCGATCATTCGTGGCTACCCCATACCGAGGAGTCTTTAAAGTGCTCTAAGTGCATTTTGAGGTCGATCTTTTGAGGGTCATAACTCAGAGCTCGTGAGGGCTATCGATGAATTGTCAAATGCTACAGGATGGTGATACTGAGGCCTAAAATAACTTATCTCATTTTTGAGAGATCTTATTTCGTTTGGATTCAGCACAACGATCTCGCTCGATGCCAAAACTCGCAGTGTGCCTCAGTTCATAGGTGCACCACATCGTAACTTTGAAACCGCTGATCTTGGCATCGAACTGTTAGTGCCATTAGCTCTGGATGGGCGGGTGAACCCTAGTCAAACCCTTTTTCTAGCCACGAAGACCATCCATCATTTGTGGCCACCCCGTACCGAGGAGTCTCCAAGGTGCTCTAAGTGCATTTGGAGGTCGATCTTTCGAGGGTCATAACTCAGAGCTCGTGAGGGCTATTGATAAAATATCAAATGCTATAGGACGGTGATCTTGAGGCCTAAAATAACCTATCTCATTTTTGAGAGATCACATTCTGTTTGGATTCAGCACAGCAATCTCACTCGATGCCAAAACTCGTAGTGTGCCTCAGTTCATAGGTGCACCACAACGTAACTTTGAAACCGCTGATCTTGGCATCAAATCGTCAGTGCCATTAGCTTTGAATGGGTGGTTGAACCCTTGTCACACCCTTGTTTTGGCCACAAAGACCATCCATCATTTGCGGCCACCCCATACCGAGGAGTCTCCAAGGTGCTCTAAGTGCATTTTGAGGTCGATCTTTCGAGGGTCATAACTCAGAGCTCGTGAGGGCTATCGATGAACTATTAAATGCTACAGGATGGTGATTCTGAGGCCTAAAATAACCTATCTCATTTTTGAGAGATCACATTCTGTTTGGATTCAGCACAATGATCTCGCTCGATGCCAAAACTCGCAGTGTGCCTCAGTTCATAGGTGCACCACAGTGTAACTTTGAAATCGCTGATCTTGGCATCAAATCGTCAGTGCCATTAGCTCCAAATGGGCAGGTGAACCCTAATCACACCCTTTTTTTGGCCACGAAGACCATCCATCATTTGCGGCCACCCCGTACCTAGGAGTCTCCAAGGTCCTCTAAGTGCATTTGGAGGTCGATCTTTCAAGGGTCATAACTTAGAGCTCGTGAGGGCTATCGATGAACTGTCAAATGCTATAGGATGGTGATCCTGAGGCCTAAAATAACCTATCTCATTTTTGATAGATCACATTTCGTTTGGATTCAGCACAGCGATCTCGCTCGATGCCAAAACTCGCAGTGTGCCTTAGTTCATAGGTGCACCACAACGTAACTTTGAAACTGCTGATCTTGGCATCGAATCGTTAGTGCCATTAGCTTCAAATGGTCAGGTGAACCCTAATCACACCCTTTTTCTGGCCACGAAGACCATCCATCATTTGTGGCCACCCCGTACTGAGAAGTCTCCAAGGTGCTCTAAGTGCATTTGGAGGTCGATCTTTTGAGGGTCATAACTCAGAGCTTGTGAGGGCTATCGATGAATTTTCAAATGCTACAGGATAGTGATCTTGAGGCCTAAAATAACCTATCTCATTTTTGAGAGATCACATTCCGTTTGGATTCAGCACAATGATCTTGCTCGATGCCAAAACTCGTAGTGTGCCTCAGTTCATAGGTGCACCATAGTGTAAATTTGAAACCACTGATCTTGGCATCGAATCGTCAGTGCCATTAGCTCTGGATGGGCGGGTGAACACTAGTCACACCTTTGTTCTCACCATGAAGACCATCCATCATTTGCGGCCACCCCGTACTGAGGAGTCTCTAAGGTGCTCTAAGTGAATTTGGAGGTCGATCTTTCGAGGGTCATAACTCAGAGTTCGTGAGGGCTATCAATGAATTGTCAAATGCTACAGGATAGTGATCCTAAGGCCTAAAATAACCTATCTCATTTTTGAGAGATCACATTCCATTTGGATTCAACACAGTGATCTTGCTCGATGCCAAAACTCGTAGTGTGTCTTAGCTCATAGGTGCACCACAACGCAACTTTGAAACCGCTGATCTTGGCATCGAATTGTCGGTGCCATTAGCTCTAGATGGGCAAGTGAACCCTAGTCACACCCTTGTTTTGGCCACGAAGACCATCCATCATTTGCGGCCACCCTATATCGAGGAGTCTCCAAGGTGCTCTAAGTGCATTTGGAGGTCGATCTTTCGAGGGTCATAACTCAGAGCTCATGAGGGTTATTGATGAACTGTTAAATGCTACAAGATGGTGATTCTGAGGCCTAAAATAACCTATCTCATTTGAGAGATCACATTCCATTTGGATTCAGTACAACGATCTCGCTCGATGCCAAAACTCGCAGTGTGCCTCAGTTCATAGGTGCACCACAGTGTAACTTTGTAACCATCGAATCATCAATGCCATTAGCTCTAGATGGGTAGGTGAACCCTAGTCACACCCTTGTTTTGGCCATGAAGACCATCCATCATTTGCGGCCACCCCTTACTGAGGAGTCTCCAAGGTGCTCTAAGTGCATTTGGAGGTCAATCTTTCGAGGGTCATAACTCAGAGCTCATGAGGGCTATCGATGAATTGTCAAATGCTACAGGATGGTGATGCTAAGGCCTAAAATAACCTATCTCATTTTTGAGAGATCACATTCTGTTTGGATTCAGCACAATGATCTCACTTGATGCCAAAACTCGCAATGTGCCTCAGTTCATAGGTGCACCACAGCGTAACTTTGAAATTGCTGATCTTGGCATCGAATCATCAATGCCATTAGCTCTAGATGGGCGGGTGAATCCTAGTCACACCCTTGTTCTGGCCACAAAGACCATCCATCATTTGCAGCCACCCCGTACCGAGGAGTCTTCAAGGTGCTCTAAGTGCATTTTGAGGTCGATCCTTCGAGGGTCATAACTCAGAGCTCGTGAGGGCTATTGATGAACCGTTAGAGGAGACAAGTTTGTAACGATGGAGTGGCTTAGTGTTTTTGCTAAAATAAGTTAGTGGGAAGGCTTTATTAAAGGGTCTTGGCCAAACTAGTGGGGTGTTTTCCCACTCTCTAATTTTAGAGACACATAGGTTTTGGAGGGAGATTAGGGGAGCTCTACTACAACTATCCTTACCCTAGCTTGGACCAAGGTTGGTATCTCAAACTTGCTTCTTTTCCATTTCTTTCTTTTAGCATGGTTAAGAAAATATGCAAGTGTGGAGTTTATTAATGGAGTATGCATTGCATTGCATTGTGGAGTAGCATTCATGTGAGTGCTTGAATGGTGTTCATTCCATGTAGATTAGTGTGACACAATTGTGCATCTTGTTGTATTGTGTCAAGTATTGTGAGTATGAGGTTTGGATTTTGTCTATTTCCTTGTTGTAGTATGGATGTTGATATTGTGTTGTGAAAATGTGATGTGCTCTTGAAAATTTCTTGTTTTATTTCTACTTGGTTTTGTTTTCTTGTTTTGTGCTTGAGTATTGTTATGGGCATGGGACTTACACTCACCCTTGTGGGAAGGGAAGAGAAGTCCAGGGTGAAGGGCTTAAGTTGAGTTCGAAAAATGTATTGAGAACCTTGGAGTATGGGCTCCATTGTATGCCATAACATTTCATATCTTACTGGAGGTGATAAGGAAAGTATGGTGTAGAAAAGAAGTTTGAGGAGTTACAGTTGATGGTAGTGGGTTTGGAGGAGGAAATGTGGAGGCCCCGAGAGGGCATTAAATGGTTCATTTATGATAGCCCCAAGAGGGCATGAAATTTGGTGAATTATGATAGCCCCGAGAGGGCATGAAAATTGTTTATTGCGAATATGGTTTGGTATGGAAAGTCTCCATTTTAGAACACACCTTCACCCTATGTTTATGGTTCCATCTGTGAAGCCATTGTGAAATAGTCTTGGGGGGAAATTGTTCAAGTTTGAAATGTAATGTTTATGCATTGAAAGATTGTATGTGTATCCCAGTTTGAGCCTTGTTCCCTAGCACGGGGGTGGTCTCTTTAAGGCCTATGGTTGGGTGGAAAGCACCCATGGTCCTTGTTATTTTGTTGTGTTGCATATGCAGATTTGTGTCCAAGGGAGCAATGGAAATGGCTTGGAATGATCATCTTGCAGATTGATGTTGGATGAGAAAACTTGACATTGTGCCCTCATTTGTGAAGGAGGACTCACCAGCTTGTTCATGTTCTCAATGATCATGTTGGAAAATGTTCATGCTACTCATTGTCCATATCTTTTAATGTCCATGTTCCTTATGATTTTGAAAAGTCCCTTATGTTGCCCCATTGTGATGGAAGGTGATTGTATCATTGTTACCTAATGTACGTGTAGAAGAAATAATTGATAAGGTTGTATATGCATGTTTCATTTGGAGTTTATATTGTTATGAAAGCATTGGTATGAGTCACAGATTTGCTTTGACATCATTGTTATCATTTGAAAATGTGAAAGAAAGTTTTCTCCTTGTGGTATTGTAAATGACTAGTTGATAATAACAATCCATAGATGTTATGTGATACCATTGATTGTATAAATTTAAAACTTAGTAGATTGCTTACAATCTTGTTGTGCACTCAATAATTTGGAAGGAAATTTTTATGTTCATATCACATGCATGGATAACATTGATTTTAATTACCAAGCTTAATGCAATTCTAAGCAAAAAAATCATCAAATTAATTTTATGATATAACAAAATGAAGTTTGTTGTAAGAGAAGACATAATAAAATCTATGAGATACATTGCTGTAGGCATGCATTTTCCTCTCTAGAAAATGTATGGTAAAGGCAAATAAATCCCTTCCTTAATACAGGGCAATAAAATATTAAAGAATATTCCCAGATTCTAGACTACTATCCAATAAAAATAAAAATAATAATAGCATATAGAGACTAATGAGTGTCCTAGACTAATATATTTTCTAAGTGACAGAATGGTACACATTACAATCTTGTGATCTCTAAGTCACATCCAACACTCAAAAAATAAATTAGTAATTAAATAAATAAAGGCATATTAGTGTGCATGTTATAGAATATGACAAATTTAAATATTTAACTCAACAATAAAATAAAAGCCAAGATTGATTGGATGTACATATAATATTGTTTTAATATGAAGTAAGTTGTCAGGATGATGGGATTGGAGAATCAAGGATAAGGATGGATGGTAGATTAAAATAATAACTCAAATCTAGTTTTATCTAGTCAATAAAGCACATTGATACATTGATACATATATGTCAGAATGACAAGGTATGTTATATACAAACCTTATTTATACGCTTGCACCTAATCCTTGCATAAACAATTAATCTAACAAATTTAAATTGACACACTCAATACGATGGTGTAGTAGGATGTGTTTAAATACATATCACAAATTATTATTGAGTTAAGTACTTTGAATTGGCCCTTAGACTTACTAAGAGTTCCTCATTTTATGTGCTTACTAATTCGTACTATGAAACTACTTTGAATCTTAACATGCTTTGATAATAATAATATTGATAGTGAGAAAGTGAGCTTATGGTGAATAGTTAGATGTAATTTAATGTAAAAAGTAAATGTAATAGTATAGTAATTATAGTAATTAAAATAGTAAATGTAAAAGCATGGCAATGTAGCTAGATTAGTTAGCAGTTGATGAGCTAGATAGTTAGTAATTGTCTTTTGTTAGAGTGAGTTTAATTTATGTATTGAAATAGTAATTTTTATGTTTAGAAAACTATAGTGAGTGCTAGTTTGGTGAGGAAGCAATGTTGATAGATAATGAGGATATAGTAATATAGTAATTGTCACATTAATATATATTGTAATGATTAATGAATGTGTGTGCATTGGTAATGAGGATAATAAGTAATTCTGATCCCTTTCCCTTACATGCTAGAATCACGACCTACTCCATATGATACAACTGATAGACCCTAATAGAATATTAGTATCAAAGGCTTGTTAGGATATGAATTACCTCACTAATTTATGAGTGTTTTATCTTGAACTTGCTGTTTTGACTCGTGACGCTAACTTGAACTAGACTGTCATCCAATCTATTTGAAAACCACCTGTGACTAAAATGTTAACACCTTCACACTATTCACATGAGTCTTGAACTCCTATTCAATGATAACCTTGTTTTACAATATGTAATTTCTTATGCGACTTCATCAGCTACAAAAAAAAAAAAAAATTGTGTTTTTACTAGTAAAATTTAGGGCATGACACATGATCCACGATAAATTGAACAATACTAGATACTAAATTAATATGTATATCATTGTGCAAATAAATGACAAAAATATATATCAAAATACATGTATCCATAGAAAATTTTTTACACAAATATATATCAAAGATCATGTATCCATAGACAAAGTACTCAAATATATATATATCAAAATACATAGATCCATATACAAAATGTGGCTGATCTTGCCATCAGAATGTGTATAATATCAATGTTTCTATATACAATGTGGCATATGCCATCTCAAAATGTCTCATGATGCATCCTACGAAAACTATACTATCCTAGGGTGCTGGTGGATGATCAAAATGCAGCCTCTTCGCTGCACTAGGTGGATCAGATGCCTCCTACATAAACAAAAAAGGAAAACCCAAAGTTAGACTACTAAATTTATATGATTCTACGTATCTAACATTGAATTACTCAAATGCATAATGATCTTTTTTGTATTGGAGATTAATACTATCAAAATTCCATAATACATACCTCTCTCATCAACCTCCTGCGCTGGTTAGGAGTCCTCTTGTATGCCCTTGGCAATGTTGATACCTCTGTGATTGTGGGCTGTATATGTTCAAATACCTTTTTCAGATGAATCTACAATTTAAACTATAACATTATAATTCATAGCATGCTAAATTTATAACATATTTAATCATGAATTCAAACTACAAATTACTATTGTAGGCTCCTCCTCAGGAGTGAGTGGCCGCGTCATCAAATCTACATAACTGTCCCGTTGAACCTCATGTGCACTAGGAGTCTCCTATGAGATACAAAATAGTAGTTGATAATATCACAAAAATTAGTTTTGAATTTATTTATGAAGATAAGTGATGCAAGAGCATCCCATGCTCATCAAGGGAACATTGAAGATCCAAGGCATTACAGAGGTCATGGAACATCTCTTGAAGTCAATTGGGCAATCCTTGCACCAATTATGGCTCATGGAAGCATACAAAGTTATAATGTTGGACTCATATGTGGAAGAAAGTTGTAATTGGGCATGAGATAAGATTTTAGGATTTCATATGGTAGATGAGTCATTTAATAGGTTCATGTAGGTTGTCATGATCATATCTTTTCATTAGACAAGTCAAAATGTTCTAGAATTGAGTTTTGGGGTTTGAACAAGCATGCCCTAGTTTTTAAGCCATTTTAAGGAGGGTTTTTAAGTTTGGGTGTTTATGAGTGTGACCAAGACCTATAATCTTGAAAATCCTTAGTGTGTTGGTCCCTTTGTTGAAGCCTTGGTGTGTCTAATTCCTCCTTGTGTGTCCCAGAGTTGAAAGGTACATAAGTGGTGTCTAGAGATTTCTTGGTGAGGAAAGAAAGAGAATCAGTGAGTTGGCCCTTGGGAAGGAAGAAAAATTGTTGTGAAAATGCCTCCTAAAAATCAAATGGCTAGAGAACTTGAAGAATTGAGAGAAGAGTTGGCAAAAGAGAAAAGAGATAGGAGAGAACTTGAAGCATCTAGAGTGAGGGAAGAAAGACAGATGAGAAGAGAGAGGCTAAAGCTTATTGCAAGGATAGAATCCTTAGAAAAGGAAAGGCAAGAAACTAGAGAAGAAGAGGTTAGAGGAAGAAATCATGGAGAGAACCATGAAGAAGAAGAGGTTGGTAATGCAAGGCAAGAGCATGAGACAACAGATGATCTTGAAGAAAGGAGATTTATGAGAATCATTAAGGCAGTACAAGGTAATGGTGGGAAGAACCATATTGATTTTCCAATATACCAAGGTAAAATGGATAGTGAAGAAGTGCTAGGGTGGATAGAGGCCCTTGAGAACTACTTTGATCTTGAAGACATAGAGGCAGATAAGAAGGTAAAAGTAGCAACAGCAAGACTGAGAGGAACATCACTCACTTGGTGGACTAGTGTTCAGAATGAGAGAGAGGAAAGGTGGTGCAAGGCACCTAACCTATGTGACAGGGGGGAACAAGTATCTCTGTTGCCGAACACCTTGCCACTCCATGAAAGCGAGGATTCAAGTAGATTAGGAAGTTGGAATAAAGGTTTGGTCCATATTTTACAAGTTGGTCTATGTTTTGTAATAAAGGCACATATAAGGCCCACAAGCATTTTGGTGTGGTTATAAACCAAGTGACTCCATGGGACCAAAAGGCCTTAGAATAGGGTATTTAGAGTCTAAACAGTATTAGCAAAAAGTGGTTGTTTGTTTGTTTTATGGTTGGGAACGCCTATATTGTTCCAACGATCATGTAGACCTTTATATATGTCATATGTGATCTCAGTTGAAAGGGGGAGATCAGAGTGTACGGTGGTTTGGAGAAAAAACAATAAAAACTTTAATTTTCTAGAAATTTACTTAGTTGCATTTAATAAATCCATATGACCAATTTTGAGTCAATGGAATAGTTTAGAAAGTTAGGGAATGCATAAAAACTATAGTTTGAAATTTGAATTTCAAATTCAAATGGTCATATTAGTTTTGGAGGGAAAGTAGTAATTTGGTATTTGTTTGATTAAATAAACCTTTGTAACCAATTTTGTCGGTTGGACATGTGCATATAAGCCTATTTAAGTTGTAAAGAACATATACAAGACATGAATCATTATTGGTACAGAAAAAATCACATAAATTGTATAGAAAAACAATCATACTTTCCTCTGCATCAATTAAAATAAAATAAAATAAATGATACTTATACATACAATGGGGCTCTCTATGCGAATGAAAATCCCTGATGATCTAGGACACCGAATTTGTACAGGCTCATCGCCAGTAGCCACACCCTATATACAATAAATAATGTAATTAAATGAGATTACCACAAACATTTTACAAGAATGCATCAATATTTAATCAATTAGAAAACATCTAATTACCTTTCCTTTGTCAATGCATGCTAGCTCACCCCCCACACTTTGTCCCCCCGGGGCAGGTGGTATCTGCAAGATAAAAGAAAAATTAGCAAGCATATATGCTACAATATCAAATAGAAAAAAGAAATGCAAACACAACATAATGTACAGTAGATGTCTCAAGGCCAAATGAAATGGCCAAGAGTGTAGCATCATCTACCTGTCTGAGCTCCTCCTCGGTCATTAACTAAACATGAATGAAGATCACATACATGTAAAAGTCAGTATGGCTTAAAAATTAAAATTACTCTTTTATAAAAATTAAATTAACTTTAAATCACATATGTCATAACAGAAAAATGTATACACGTACTGACACTGAAGGAGTCCATGCCTCTGCATTCCCCTCCTCTCTCACATCAGGGTCTGTAGCCTCTGCACGTGCATCTGGTGTATCCTTGTCTAATACAAAATGATAGTCAAGAAGATCACCTATGGGACCCAGAAAAATATTCTTGAATGTAATGCAAGTGTGAGGCACACAAACGTGTGATGAGCTAGCCGATGATGAACTGGCACCAACATCATCAACATGAGGAGGCAGGACTGACCTAGCTTGAGATTTCATTAGGCTACTCAGCCTATGAATGGTTCTGATGGTCTGAGAGCTAGCCTCTGCCATAATATCTAGATGTTGCACTTGAGGAGGGGGGGAGATATCAAGGGGGGGGGGGGGACAAAAGTTCCAAGTTTCTTTCACTAGGAAGAGGGTCTATCCTGAGGAGCCCCTAGTCCTAAGCCCATGTTGGGCTTCATGCTCCAATAGTTCACTTTAAGTTTCAACACAAATTCTGCATATAATTTTCTAAGGAAATAAAATGGTATGTCTAAATTGCCATGTCAAGGGATATCAAATACCATCCACCAATGGTCCCAAAAATTTGCACGTATGGCATCATTTGTGCACCATTTAATCGATAGTTTGGTTTTTTTGGGGTCAACTGGTATACCCATTTTTGGGTTGGCAAAAAGGCTTGCCAAATCATCTTTGGTTATGTTGAGGGCCGTGACCTCATCATAATCCAAGCCATCATCAAAAATCTAGTACATTTCATCACACCAACGAAGAGCGACATTTTGTTGGTTTGTAAGGGTTTTAATGTTATCCACTATGGTGTTTAACATGGATAACATAGGAGCCAGTGCAGGTACATTATTGTATGTTCTATGCAAACCTCTCAACTCAGTGAGATTTTCATTTATCAAATCCTCGATTCGAGGAGGGTTTTGAGGAGGTAGAGGATCATTTGGTGGATGGTTTTGTGGGGATACTGGATCGTTTGGTGGTGGGTTGCAAGGAATATTATTCCCTGCCTCAATGTCATCATTTTGATCAGCCATTCCTATTGAATTGCAAAACGTAATATATATTAAAAAAAAATCTAAATTTTAACCATTTTTGTCAAAAAAACCCTAGATTCAACTAAAACAAACAAAATCATATTAAAATCTATTAAATTTAGGTTAAAAATGAGTCAGGGGGGGGGGGGGGGGGGGGAACATACCTGATATTTGATATCCAATTTGGTATCTGATATCCGATCCGCACTGGCCCAAATTCGCATATGACATTACAATATATATAATATAACATATAATATATAATATATATTACATTTTATATATTTTTATATTATATATTATATTTATTATATTAATTTACTATATATTATAATATAAAATATTATTATTATATTATATTATTATAATTTATAATATATTATACTTTTTTATTATATATTATATTATAAGATATTAATTTTTATTATTATATTATATCATATATATATATATTATATTACATTACTATATATTATAATATATGAAATATTATATTATATTATTATAATATTATTATTATAGTATAATATTATACGATTATAATATAATAATAATAATAATATTATTATATTATAGTATAATAATTATTATAATAATAATATTAAATAATATACCATACTATTATATGATTTTAATTATTAGTCAGATATTTGATTTAAAATCAGATATTCGATATTATCGGATATCCGACAAGGCTCGGCTTAACCTTCCAAGTTTGGTTCTTGGATAGGTAAAAAAAAGTTAGAGCGGATTTTGAAGTGCTTTTAGGCGTCTTCAAACTTTTCTTTTTTTTCACATCACCACTTTTTGGCACACCATGATCCTGCACATACCCACCTCTCCCATTTGACTTCTGTAAGTCATCCTAAAGTATGCAACCTTATAGATCTTTTATTGTGATGGATCATGATTATGACCCTGAGTGGTCTACACCGTCGAGGTGTTTGGATTTATGTTTATGTATCAATTGCTTTGATTATTCTTTTGACTAATCTATGAGATTATGATGTGATTTTTGGTTCACTGAGGTTTGTGCCAGTGGTTACCAAGATTGACGTGGTATCATGAGGTTGTTCTGTGATTACCCTGAGATGTGTGTAGAGATTGCACTATGTATTATTACCATGCTACACTAGAATAGGTTACTATAGTAGTGGTTAGTCATGTTTATGACTGTGGTTGCTTATGTGTTTTAAGTGCCTTTTTAATGCCGTTTAATCAATCATTATTAAATGCTTAAGTAATTAGATATGGATTGTTCATGTTGGATTATTTGGTTATGTGCTATGGACAATTACCTTGTCATATTTTGATCTAAGAGATATATGTTACTTATGTGATGTTTTACATTTGAGATGACCCAAGGGTCAGATGTTATACCTTGATTTCAGCATCATAGATATTAGACTACTATACTATTCAATTAATCATATTGCATGATGATGCCATTTTGAGATGACAGTGTGTTTTATGATGATATCTAGTTATCTGGTATTTGGACATACCTCTGATTATGTTATGTGATGGATTTAATACTATGGTTATTTACTAGATTTATGCAAACGTGAGTGATGTAAATAGATTATTTTAATATAAATTAATAAATGGTTAAATTAGGTGATTTAATGCATTTATTGCTTTGACTATGTTATTATATGCAATTGCACTTGGTCGTGTTGTTTAGTGTGCAGGATTTATATCCCTGGCAGTGGCACATGGAGTAGTGATTCAACCATTCATATTTTACCAATATTGTCCTTATATGGTTGACGTATCCTTAATTAAATATTTAATTTAAACCTTTTGGTATTATTAAATCCGAACTCATTTGCATTATGTGATTAGACTAGTAAGCGTGTTTGTGCATTTAGAGGTTCGCATTGTCGCGAAAGTTTTTAAGTAGATTTCTGTGTTTTTGGGTTTTGGGATTCTTAATTGATTTATTTTAATTTTTGGTAGCTTTTCCATAGATGAATTCCTATTTATAGGAATAGCCTATTTTTGTTTGGGTCTAACTAGGTTGGCTGGTTATTTGCCCTAATCGATTATTCACTCGAAAAGTGAATAAATATCCAAAGAGGAATTTAATTCCTCACTTCTCACTTTTGAATTAGAAAGTTGAAGAGTAAAACTCAAAATCCTCTTCATGAGGATTTATTATTTTGTTTGTTGTGAGAGCTACGAGTGTGGGATTGTCGTGAGGTTGGGCTCGTTGGATCCAACTCGGGGAAACCTTGGATTGCTGTAATTTTTAGCTACTTCTGCGGGATAATTATTTTATGGTTCAGATTCCCATTTTTCCCTTTTGGCTATGAGGTAGGGCTTTCCTATTTTATTGTTTCTGCTCCATTTTTGCTTCTATTTTTGGTAGCCATTTATTTGGAGGTTGAGAACTAGTGTTCCCCTCTATTTTTTTATGCTAGTTCTACCCAGTTGGGCGAGTATGAACATTTCCTTATTTTTTGAAATGAGGGTTTGGGTTTTTGCGCCGTTATGCTAGCCATTTTTTTATACAATGTCCAATTCCTTTTATTTTTGGATTTTTGAGGTTTTTGAACCCAAAGGCCAAATGGGTTTTAATTTTGAAGTTTTCCAAATTTTAGAGTTTTTACTTCATTTTCCATGCCACCCTATTTTCTCAGCACAATGTGGGTTGTGGACTTGCATGATCCATTTGGATATCAGTCAGACCACTTTTGCACTAGGATGTGTGTTGCATCTGTACTCCTGACGTTGTGTTCAGTTGAATTATTTTATACCTATTATAGTTTCTTTTGGACCTTCGCTTTGTTTCATGGACGCTAAGATTCATGTAGAATCCATACTCTTAGATTGAGGCTGGTTGAGTAAGTTCATGAATTTTGGTCTTGTTACATCATTGGGATGTGTGTAGAATCCATACTCTCAGATTGAGGCTGGTTGAGTGATTTTATGATGTATGGTTTTATTGGCTTTGGGATTCATGTAGAATCCATCCTTCCTATGTTGCTTTCAGTTGGGTTTTTTCTTTGCATTGTGTTCTCATTCCTGTCCTTGTGTTTTGATCTTCATGATGGTGGTGCGCCACACACGAATACGTGTGCGTACATTTGTCAGGTGACTTGCGAGGCCCGATCTTCCCTGGTACTTTCAAAAGTTATGATCATTGGGGTTGGGATGGGAGTATGCATGCCCATAAGCAGTTGTCGTAGAATGAGCATGGGTAGGGTAGGCTAGCATATGGAGGGGGCTTCTATCTTGCAGCCTAGTGACCTCAGTCCCATAGGGTTGGCAGAGGAAGTTTTAAATAAGTGATAATTAAAGAAAATGTGTGATTGGTAATAAAACTTAAGATAATAAAATGTGTGTGCGGGGCCCTCCGTTGAGGAGTTGAAACACACGATCTGAGCTTGGGCTTGTCGATGCCAAGCGACTCTCCATGATGGCATCCCCTACTTAGTAGCCTTTTGAGTGTTTGACTAGGACTTGTACTGCTTGCATTGTCTTAGGTTCTTGGTTGTAGCCATCATACTATCTGGCATGAGTGTTAGCCTTGGATGTTGTGCTTTATGTGTGTTTGTGGTTGGATCATTATCTCCATCAGCATGGTGGGTGTGGACCTACCAGTTCCATGTGGTTGGGAGGCATAGCTACCTTCACCACTGCTAGGGACTGGTGTATAGATATGGTATCTTATCCTAGTGCGACTATTGTTGGATGTTTTCACTTGATGCTTCTGGTTGCAGAGTATTCTTTCTTGTGATTTATGCTTTCATTGGAATGCTTGGATATCATGTTTAGATGATGTTAGTTTATTTGATGCATTTCCCTTATTATGGTGTTTAGCATATGTCTACAAGATATGAGTTGTTCTGGATTATCTATCGCTCTTAGGATTAGCATCTTAGATTTCCTTATTATGATGATCAACATGCGTTAGGTGATGTTCTCTACTTTGTAGAATTATCTTATGGTTTACTACTAGCATGATAGGTTTCCTTATGCTTTTGGTTATTTGCATGTTTAGTAGTGACATCCTTATTATGACAGTACCAATGATTTGATTGGTGGCTTGGGATGTTATGCACATGGGATGGTTAGGATCCATGATGGTCTTATGATGCTATTGATAGTTGGGAGGAACCATGTACTTAGTTGTTTTATTTTGTGATGTTATTTCAATACATTGCGATGTTGCTTTTGTTCTCTGTGATGTTTATTTTAGTATATTCCTTACTGTTATGGTTTAGATGGATAGATGTTCCTCTTTCCTTGTCACTAGTGCACTCGAGTGTTTTCTCCTCGATTTACGTGGATCTGGTACTCCTTGGTGTGGAGGTTTCCATATTTTTATGCTTTTTGTTTGCATTTTGTTGTCGCACTGATTTATGTCCTCACGCGAGACTATGCAAGTCCTCAAATGAGAATACAAGTACTTGCATAGTATGGAGGGAATCCTCATGCGAGAATGAAATCCCTTGTGTGGTGCTTAGAAGTCCTTGTGTGAAGTTTTGCACTTTCTCATGTGCAGCAGTGCAAGATCTCACATGAAACTCGAGACCAGTTTTCTTTCTCACACGAGAAACAGGAGCTAACTAGGCTTGTCGGATAAAAGTTTGGAAATTAGTTTTGGACACCCTTTTGAGTATAAGTTGACATATATTTAATTCCTTATACTTAAGATATATTTTAATATATGCGACGAATCTTTTGTGATAGGTTTCAGACCTCTCAGAGACAAATTATGGATTCTAGAAAATTTCAGGGCTTCAAAAATCCAATCTTAGCCAATTTTCAGGGCTTCAAAATTTCAGGCTTAGCCAAATTTCAAGATTCTAAATTTTACCCTAGCTTGGTGTTTTTTTGATGAGTGGTCATTTCTTGAACCCTCATCTTATTTGTGGTGGTTGTTAGCTTTTGTTTGTGTGTGTCAGTTTGGTTGTAGTGTTCGAAGATTTGTTGGTTGCTGGGATTGTGGTGAAGTCTTCTGTTGTGATCTTTGTGATCCCTGTATGATGTTGTCATGTGCATTCATACTTGTAAAAAAAAAATTCTGGATTGTATTTCATCCTTGTTTCCAAGGATCTCCGAGTGGGGCATTACAAAATATCCAAAAAGGAATTTAATTCCTCACTTCTCACTTTGAAATTAGAAAGTTAGAGAGTAAAACCCAAAATCCTCTTCATGAGGATTTATTTTTTTGTTCATTGCAGGAGCTACAGGCATGGGATCATTTGCGAGGTTGAGCTCATTGGATCTAGCTCGGGGAGGCCTTGGATTGTTGCAATTTTTAACTACTTCTATAGGCTTTTTATTTTATGGCTCAGATTTCCATTTTGCCCTTTTGGCTGCAAGGTAGGGCTCTCCCATTTTATTGTTTCAGCTCTATTTCAGCTTCTATTTGTGGTAGCCATTTGTCAGGAGGCTGAGAATCAGTGTTCCCTTCCATTTCTATATGTTGGCCGTACCTAGTTGGGTGGGTATGAGCATTTCCCCATTTTCAGGATGAGAGTTTGGGGTTTTGCACCCTTATGCTAGCCATTTTTGCATACGGTGTCCAAACTCAGTTATTTTTGGATTTCTATACCCAAAGGCCAAATGAGTTTTAATTTCAATTTTTTTCTATTTTTTGGGGTTTTTACCTTGTTTTGCATGCCGCCCTATTTTCATGAGTTTTCTTGGCATAAGTTGGGTCGTGGACTTGGATTATCCATTTGGATGTTGGTCAGACCTTTATTGCACTTTTATGTTTTCATTAGGATGTGCGTTGCATTTGTACTCCCAACTTTGGGTTCGACAAGTGATTTTATACCTGTTGTTATGGTTTCTTTTGGAATTTTATTCTGGTTTCATGGATAGTAGGATTTGTGTAGAATCTATACTCCTAGATTGAGGACAGTTGAGTGAGTTCATGATATTTGGTCTTGTTGCATCATTGAGATTTTTGTAGAATTCGTACTCCTGGATTGAGGTTGGTTGAGTGATTTCATGATGTATGGTTTTATGTTCTTTGGGGATTCATGGAGAATCCATCCTCCTGAGTTGTTTTTGATTGAGTGATATTTTTCATTGTGTTCTCATCCAATCCTTGTGTTATGATCTTCATGATGGTGGTACACCACACATGAGTATGTGCATGTACATTTGTCAGAGGACTTGCAGGTCTCGACCTTCCATGGTACTTTCAAAAGTTATGATCATTGGGGTTGGGTTGGGAATATGCATGCCCATAGGCACTTGTCATAGGATGAGCATGGGTAGGGTAGGGTAGCATCTAGAGGGGGCTTCTATCTCATAGCCCGGTGATCATGGCGCCATGGATTGGTAGAGGGAGTTTTAATTAAGTGATAACTAAATAAAATGTGTGAGTGGTAATAAAACTTAAGATAATTAAATTTATGTATGAGAGCCTTTCCATTGAGGGATGTTGTATTCGCATGATCCAAGCTTGGCCTTGTTGATGCCAAGTGACTCTCTAGGATGTCAGCCCTACTTAGTAGCTTTATGAGTGTCTAAGTAGGACCTGTACTATTTGGATTGTCCTAGATTCTTGGTTACAGTCATCATACTGCCTAGCATGAGTGTTAGCCATGGATGTTTTCTTTGTGTGTGATTGTAGTTGGATCATTATCTCCATCAGCATGGTGGGAGTCGACCTATGGGTGCCACACGGTTAGAAGGCATAGCTACCTTCACCACTACTAGGGACTGGTGTACAGAGATAGTCTTTTGTTCTAGTGTGATCGTTGCTGGATGTTGTTACTTGATACGTCAATTTCTAGAGTATGCTTTCTTGTGATTTATGCTTTCATTGGAATGCTTATATATTATGTTTAGATAATGTTATATTTGATGCATTTCCTTATTATGATGATTAGCATGTGATAGGTGATGTTATCTACTTGTAGGATTATCTTATGATTTACTACTTGCATGTTAGATTTCCTTATGCTTATGTTGTAGCATTTTAGTAGTGACATCCCTATTACGATAGTATTGATGATCTGGTTGATGGCTTGAGATTTTATGTGTGGGGGATGGCTAGGATCCATGATGGTCTTATGATGTTATTGATGGTTGGGAGGAATTGCATACTTAGTTTGGTTGTTTAGTTATTGCTATGTTGTTTCTTGTACATTGCGATGTCATTTCTGTACACTATGATGTTGCTTTTAGTAGGTGATTTTATTGCTATCGCTTAGATGGATAGATATTCCTCTTTCTTGTTCATGGCATCTTATTTTTTATGCACTCAAGTGTTTGCTCCTTGATCTATGTGGATTTGGTACTCCCTTGTGTGGAGGTTTGTTTTCCCATTTCATCCTTTGTTTTGACCCTTATAGTAATTCTCTCTTTCTTTGGGTGATCATGCATCAACATTAGGTGATACTTTAAAGTATCACATGTCCAAAGGAGAAGAATCGTGCGATACTGGAAAGTATCACATGCCCTTGTAAAATCTATCATGCAACACTCTGTTGTATCACACACCTCTTGAAGAAAGGTCATACGATACTAATAAAGTATCGCATGCCTTCCTGAGAAGTGTTGCCCAATCCCTAATTGTATTGCACATCTTCATTAAAAAAATTTGTATGATACTAGAAAGTATCGTATGGTGCTGATTTAAAGTATCGATTGGGTTTTGGAAAAACTTGTCCATGTGGACAATGGGCACTTTTCAGTTTGTTCAAAAGTTTTTCTAAGGTGTTTTGGATACCCTTTATGGTACTCTCAAATACCTTGGGATTTCTTTTCAAATTTGGTATGTTCCAAATTTATTTTTGTTTGCATCCTTTTGTGGTTTGTTGTTTATGTTTGGTAGTGGCGTTTGGAGATTTGTTGGTTGCTCAGATTTCTAACGAAGTCTTTCATTACAATCTTTATGATCTTTGTATGATGTTGTCATGTGCATTCATACTTGTAAAAAATAAATTTTTTGGCTTGTATTTCATCCTTGTTCCAAGGATCTCTAAGTGAGGCATTACAAAATATTCTTTGAGCTCTTCTGTCCCCCTCTTTTATTTTAGATGTATAGCAATGTAATGATTCATTACAACTTTTCTTAATGTTAATTTCACTAGGGTATGCCCCCTTCACTTATGTATAATAAAGCACACTTGTCCTGGGCTAGATTGAAGGTTTTCTTTCACCATTCTTTCCTACGAGTGCCCATCAGAACGAAGATTCTTGTAAACTTGCTTTTAATCTAATATAATATAAAGCTTTGACCATTTACTGATTATATATATATATATATATATATATATATATATATATATATATATATATATATATATATATATATATATATATATACACACACCTAACCTTACCTCTTCTCATGAAGGTACATGATCTATACAAAGAAACCACAGTCTGCTTTAGCAACCATGTGCCCCCAATTAGCTGTATATTAAAATTTATTTTGCACAAACAAAAAAAAAATCCAAATTTTATTTTAATATTTTAACCATAGTAATAATTTATTACTATGGTAATTAATTTTATTTTTTAAATAAACATTTCCAATATAGATTTGATAAGGAGAATAATCACAACCAATCAAATTTGTTAATATAAATTCTGGTTTTCTTTTCCAAACACTACTTCGATCTTAGTTTTCTAAAACAATCTGATTTCCAATAAGAATTTTTGATTGATTACTCTCACAGACAATTCAATAACAAAAAACAACTTTTCTCAAACAAGGGTTTCAACCAGATTTGATGTTTGAAAATAAGATCTTCAATCAAACATGAAGCAGATAGTGATAAATTTGAAGGAAAATTATTATGATTCTCTTAACAAAGATCCTACCTCGATTTGATGCTAACTAGATGAATGCTTAGAACCTTGTGAAAATTCCCATCTTCTGAAAAACCCTCTTTCTCAAAATTTGGTCCTACAAACCCATGTGTGGAGAAATGGAGCTCTAATTTCTTAATAAAGAGCTTTCTCCCTTTAGGGCTTCATTTTTACAATCATGCAAACCCTTTTCTTTCTTTATTTATATTTTTTGATTGGTAAATGGCCAAAGCCTAGATTAACTATTGTTATTAGTTGTAATTAATTATTTATGTGTTAAGTGAATTCAAACCCAAAACCTCCCACATCAGAGGGTCACAAGTTACCATTGTGTTGTAGGCTCTTGCCTAAACAAACCATTTTCTTTATTATTTTAATTTCATGTGCAATTTTTTTATTTTGTGTTTTAGTAAAAATAAATTTTATTAAATTCATTTTCTCTCTTTTATTAAATCAGAAAACATCTTTAATAACATATTTATTAATTTAAATAATAATATTTAGAGTTTATTAATTAAAATGAAACTAGTAAAATTAATTATTATTAAATAAAATAAATATTATTATGCCAAATTAGAGCTGTAATTAAATCATTTAAATTTAATTCTTCTATCTAATTAATTTCTCAATTAATTGAATATAACTAAAAATTTATTTTTCAAATAAAATTTTCATTAAATTAAATCATTTAATATTCTCTTAATTTGATTTAATTGTTACTGAAAATCACAACAAACCCACAAAACTAAATCAAAAAACCCATTTTAGAGACAAAGTACAAAATCAAGCTCAAGGGTCAAATCTCGAATTCATGTCACTTGACGAATTTGGCAAGGTATATAACTCAAAAACTTGTCCTATTTTCTAAGACAATTGCATAGGGTAAGGATTTAGACTCAAGAACTATCTTGCCACTTAACCATTGAGATACTATGATAGGGCACGCTCATCCTAGCAATTCAAGGAAGTTGATGCTCGATACCTGCAATATGCATAAAAGTCAAGCATGTACATTACATATAAATCTAAAGTAAATAGACAATCGCAAGGAGTGGTGCATCATGCAGATCCTGGCTAGTAGGTGACTATGACTCCCTCCCTCAACCACATCAGAAATGTCAACCATAAGGTAAAACATATATGTACACCATACACATGCAAGTATGGGGTAAGTAAACATAGAAAACTACATATAAATAATCCATCTAACTATCATCATAAAATAATTGAAATCACTATATGAACATATGGAACATCACCATTGAAAGGATAAACATAAACACTTGAAATAACCAAGTATCAAGTAGCTCATCAAATATATAAACTGAGTATGAAATAACATCCAAATCAAATCAAGTAACCAAGTACCACTAATCATAAAACATAACCATAAAATTGGCCTAAAATAATTTGACAAAATAACATGAAAAGTAAACTAGGGGTAGGAATTACATCCACCTCCCTAGACTTAGGCTTACTCCTGAAAAGCTACAAACAAGATAAAACTCAAGAGCTCAATGTGTGGATCCCATTGGACCCTTTCCCCCTATAGGAGGATAAGACTCCACTAAAAACACCCTTTGTGATCTACCCATATCCCCAACCATGGGTTCTGAAACTATAGGTCTCTGATTTGAGAACTATGATTTTCATTAAGGACAATGGGATGATTATGTCCATGTTGTCTATATGAAAAAAAAATCTCCATCAAAACTCCCATGCACTCTAGGTGCACTAGACTACTGAAAACTACCCCAACTAACAAAATAATGAGTACTTTGTGCTGGTTGGTCATACTAACTATACCTATTGCACTAAGAGTATTAAGAATCCCTAGAGTGTGAACCATCATCACCACTCTTTTTTGGAGGATAAAATCCTCCCCATTGCTACTGCTATTGATTACACTGGAAGAATGAGGCTTCCTATTACTATCTGTTCCTTAGTGTTGTGTCCCCTTGGACCTAGATGGTGCATGTCCACTAGCAGGTGCACCCAAAAAACTACCATGTCCTGAAATGACATTCTTCTCTACAAGAATAAACTAATGTACCATGTGCTTGAGGGTTTTAGGTTGGAAAACCTTTACACCACCAATGAGATAATTGTTCAAACCCTAAATGAAGTGTTAAATCATCAGTGTTGAATTGCCACTAGTCCATGCATAAGGCATGAGCTCATAGAATTTCCACTCATACACTACCATAGTCATGGTATACTACCTCAAATTATGGAATTCATTCTCCCTTTGCTAGTGACACTCCTCTAGTAGGAAGCAATCATGAAATTTTTTAAGGAATAACTCCCAAGTAACATTGTACTTATCCACACACAGTTTCTTTTCTTCAATGTTCCACCATGTAGCCCCAAAGAGTTCTAGGTGTCTGATGACATACCTTATTTTGACATTAGAGACAAAGTCCTACATAGAAAAAAATATGTCTAAGGAAATTAACCACTTCTCTACCACATACCCTATACCAACTCCGTTAAAAGGTTTGATCTTGGAACTCTATAGGTCCCTCATCTAAGAAGCCTTAGCCAACCTCTCTCTATCATTGTAGAGGTCTCCCCAAGGACTCTTGGATCTCTACCTCTCCTCATTCCTTCAATATGTGATTCCTCCTGATCAACACCCCTTGGAGGAGGTAGGCTCTCTAAAATCATTCTCATCATCTATCTCATATTAGCCTCCTCTCAATCAACATGCTCTACTCTATGGCTCTCCTCCCTATTCTCTTCCTAAATAGGAATCTCTCTATGAGTTGAAGGAGGACTATCATGTCCACCTCTCCCTCGACCTCTATCTTAGCCAACACTATGACCTCTAACAAATGATCTAGTCTCAAACACCATCCTCCTATAACACTCAAGCATGAACAAAAAAAATTCTCACAAAGTCAATCAAGACATATCACTTGAAAGTACAATCATAAGAAAATATATCTAAAATCAAACTCAAGAGTTATTCAAGTTTTTCCTTTTTTTCTATTTTCAAGAAATAGAGTCTAAAGTTCAAAGTGTTCAAGTTAAAAAAGATAACTATAGCTATTCAAGTTTTATTTCAGCTAATTAGTTGTCATCTAGTGGCATTCCAATATACCTAAAGCTCCCAATGTAGAAATTTTGGCTATGATACTAGATGTAATGCCTTGCCAAGGAACCCAAAAGGAATTAACCTAAAGTTTCACTAAGTTTTCCAACCATTTTTTTTGAAATATTAAAACAACAAGAGATAATATAGCGGAAGCAATAACTCACATACATAAAAATAATCCATAAATAGATTACATCTCTCAATGGTTTCATGACATTGAATCACATACATAAGTTTTATTAATACTGAATTTGATAAATAAAAAATTTGCATCATAGAATAACCACAAGTAAAAATCCAATTAAATAATATACAATTACATAAGATTCCATATGGCATAACTAGAATGCATAATCATCCACTGTACAAGTCACATGGCATGAAAATTTTAAAGAATATACATCATGAATAAATAAAAAATCTCATTAGATCTCTAAATAATCAAGTATAGCACATCAAATTATAACCATTCAATAAAAACACAAGATCAAAATAAATAGAACAACTACACAAGTACATCTAGCAATGACATCCATCTGTTAGATCTCAATGGTATAAGAAACACTATCACCTATCCTTGTGGAACCTAAATGACCTACTCCCACCATGCTAAGGATATAATATTAAGTCCCATAAAGATAGCAATCCCAAAAGTCATAACCAACATCTAGGTCAAGGAAAACTTGATAGAAATCTATCTTAAAGGGTACCAAGACACAAAGAACATCTAAACCTATATGCAACAAAGACACATAGGAAATCTATTATGTAAGTGGGAAAGTTTCATCTCATGAGCCAACTCTAAGGTTACCCTAGTAGCCTCTCTAAACTCTGACCCCCTAGTGACTCTATGTGGCATCAATGTCCTTTCATATAGAAAAGGCATACTAATAAAGCAAGGCTACAACCAAGCATCCTCTCTACTCCCATCCTAGCTTGTACTAACACGCGAGGCATGGATGAGGTAAAACAATGAATCTTATTAATTCGTTTTAAGCCATTTAATAAAATGTTATCACTTATTAATACAACTTACAATGGGTTACTCAGGCAATCTCTTTAAGGCTTTGACCTCCATTGCAAGCCACTTTCCAACATACACATAGATAACCTACCCTAAGCTCATAAAAAAGGCATCTCATAAATCACAATATTCACCTTAGTCTTATACAAGCAACTAGAAAGGACCAAAATATAATTGATCAAAACTCAAATATTACAACAAGAAAATCACAATATTCACCTCAATCCTATACAAGAAATTTGAAAGCACCAAATAAAACTAATAGAAACCTCATAGGTTACACCAAGAAAATCACTCTAATCACCTCAATCCTATACAAGCAACTAGAAAGAACTAGAAAATAAAAAATTAAAAACTCATCAAAGGAAAACATGAGTACATCACAATGGTTGGAAATAAGATATCACAACCAAATAGTGTACATAACATTAGCATAGATCAAACACTTCCCAAGCCTCTGGTATACATACCTAAACTAGTCAAAACTAGGTCTAACCCAAACCCCAACATGAAATAGAACATACATATCATCAAGTATTTAAACAAGTGTAAATAAATAGTTAATAAGGCTTGTCCATATAATGTTATAAAAATTGATTCACATCAAGGCTTCAAAGTTTTCATATTCAAAAGCAATCATAGTCGATGAAGTTTTCAAAAGTTGGATTGATCAACTACAAGTCCCAAGTTCGTACCTTAATCAACTATATTCTCCAAATCGATGCATGTTTAAATTAGTCCTATGATAACTTATATGGGAAAATATCTTTCAACCAAAATCCTTGAATAAAAACTAGTTATAAATATTTCAAAGCTCCTATATATTTTTTAAATTTAAATAATCATTATACTAATTGCTTATTAAATTGTAATTTGAACACAAATTCAAATGTAATATAATTAACTTAGAACTTCAAAATTACAATTAATTACATTTCATATATACATATTTATTAATTTTCTTTTTAAATAATAAATTTCAAACTAACAATGAAAAAATATTAAATTTAATAATGTAAAAATATTAAAAATAAATAAATTTAAAATTAAAACTACCCTTATATTTTCCCATGAAGAGACATGGTCTTCATAAAGCAATCACGGGCTACCTTTGGTAACCATAGACTACTTAGGTAGTTGCAATCTACTTTAGTAGCCACATGCTCCCAAGTCACCGATGAGGAAATACAAAAGGAGGAGGAGAGGTAGGGAGTGGTGGTTGGCCTCTCAATTTTTTTATATTAAAATTTTTAATATTAAAATTTATTTTGCACAAATAAAAAAAAAAATCCCCAAATTTTATTTTATGATTATTACCATAGAAATAATTCATTAATATGGTAATTAGTTTTTCTTTTTAAAATAAAAATTTGCAATATAGATCTGCTAGGGAGAATAATCACAACCAATCAAAGTTGTTAATATAAATTTTGGTTTTCTTTTCTGAACCCTACCTAGATCTTAGTTTTCTAAAACAAAATGATTTCCAATAAGAATTTTAAATTGATTTCTCTCACAGACAATTCAATAATGAAAAATCTTTTCTCAAACAAGGGTTTCAACCAGATTTGATCTTTGAAAACAAGACCTTCAATCAAACATGAAGTAGATAGAGATAAATTCAAAGGGAAATTACTATGATAATCTCAACAAAGATCCTACCTCGATTTGATGCTAAGTAGACAAATGATTAGAACCTTGCAAAAATTCTTGTCTTCTTGAATACCCTATTTCTCCAAATTTTCTCCTCCAAACCTATGTGTGGAGAAATGAGCTCTAATTTCTTAATAAAGAGCTTTCTCCCTTTAGGGTTTGTCGGTTAACAATTTGTCTTCCTTGATATGTTAGTTTATACCTTGACTCTTTGACTTCCCAATGGCTTATGGAAAAAAAGATGTTAACAATAGAATGGGTTAATGTAGTAATCTTTCAAAGACCCCTGAATTTGAAAGGTACAACCCCCTTATGAGTGCAAGATATTCAATGAATTTGTCTTTCAGGTTTGGGGGTTATGTAGAAGAGGCAAAAACCAAGTTTCTCAACACTTTAAACAACCTAGGTAAAGAAGGGGATTAACTCACAAAATGCAATCTATTACAACCTAGATGCAAGAAATGGAAACATGCATAACTAACTATAACAATAGGAAGAAAGGAAGAGATGGTGAAAATAGTAATTCCTAGATTACACAGTTTAGCTACTTTTTCAACAATACCCAAATTTTCTACCCCTCATCTACTCCACACACTAGTTTTGAGCTTCCTTATGTAATGAACTAAACTAAACATAGAGACCATGATGAACAATAGAGAGAACAAAGGAAATGCTTATGCTGAAGATAGTAAGACATACAATCTATTGAATGAAGGAAATAAAGTCGGGTTCATTCACATTCATTCAACTTTCAACATTGACACATTCATTCCATATACTCAACTTCTAAACTAGATGAACAACAAAAATTTAAATGAACTCAATGTCATACATAGTAGTCCCAGCTACAAGGGTTTTTCCAAAGTAATTTTTTTCAATCTTATTAACTTCATCAAAGATTACATTTATAGGCCTTCTAAAAATGGCCATTTACATTGAAAGATTGCTTCATAGAGCATCTCTAAATAGAAAGACTAAATATAGGACAAGCTTGAACCATTGTTTGTTATAGAGATTAGAAAAATGCCAAGAGTGGTTAAAATTAGAAAAGAGAAGAAGGAGAATGGAAGATGTTTGGAAAAACATTACAATCATCATGCCTTCTTAGAAGTAATTGATTTAGCTCTGTATGATTTCATGGCTTCGGTTACTTTATCTAGATCTTTGACATCTGGAATGATGATATTGTCAACTTGGACCATCTAGTAGTCATGCATCTTTGTTAGTTCATTGATTCTGGCCACCCTTGATTGGAACTTCATTTCTCTCCTTATGACTCCATCCACTACTAAGAGATCCTGGATCTTGGACACTTGGGAGTTGAGCGGGTAGATGGCTTTATTGACAAATTCTAGGAAATTGGACTTTATTCTCTCAATGTCCATGAGCTTTCCATTAGTAAACATGAATGATTATATGTGCGACATCTTTACATATTGAAACATCTTTTCAATGACCTTTTGCACTAGCTCATGCACATCCTTAATCTCATTTGTAGATCACATGGAGCTTTCTATGAAAAAGTCCAAAGATTGCTTCCAATGGAATAGAGACTCCTTCCCAATCTTCAGAATCCTATGAGCAATGGCCACATTAGTCTTCATGTCTATCACTTCCTATAGAAGGGTCAACTGCTCTATCAACTTGTCTGCTTCCTTTTGTATGGTTGTTTGGTGATTTGAGGTTGGTTCTCTGAGCTTGTAATTATCCAACACTAGGCTTCCCAAGTTTTCAACTAATGGGGGACCTTGAGCCTTGATTTGATCTACCCATGCCTAACCTACTTACCAAAATTATCTTTTTTATTGTAGCTTTAGGAGCAAGTTCTTGTTCTCCTCTACATTTGGGTCAAATTGACTGGAATAAGTACTCCCAAGTGCATACCTTATGGGATTCATGAACTGTAATCCCAAGATCCAATGTCCTAATTTGGAATTCATCCTTTGATAGCTCATGAAATGTTCTTTTTCAGGCTCAATAATCTCAACTAGCATGTGGCTAGTTGTTGAATCCTTAGCCAGTGTCACAATTGTCTTCTACTTCTTTATTTTCTTTGATGGCTAGGAGGAGGTGACATGTGTGATCATGTTCTTTGATGGGGTTGCATCCTAATATCTCATCTTATTCCTATCAATGGTCTTTGCTAGACTCTCTACAAAGCACATTAATGGAAGATTGTAATGCAGAGGGGTTGAATATATTCCTCGAGATCAATAGAGTTGGCTTGCTTTGGGAAGCAAGAGGGAAGACAACTACCTTGGTTACCAAAAGGGCTAGAGTATCCCCTTGTCAAGATTCTTCCTATTTTTTTCCATCCATGGGGCTAGTATCACTATCCAAATTGATGAATTGAATAGGTGAAGATGGATTAGACACTAACTTTTCTTGTTCCTTCCCCTTATCCTTTTCATCTTCCTTCTCTCCAGTCTTCCTAATGTTTGGGAGAGGATTAGTTCAGTAGGTAGGAGTAAGTGACACACTCTTTTCTAGAGGTTGGTCTGCTCCTTGGCTAATGGACTATGATGGCCCTATAGATGTTGATGTAATGATCATTGTGGTTGTTGTTGCAGTTGATTGGGAAGCTCTAAATGATATTCCACACATAGAGCTAGTACTCCTAGTCCTCTTTTTCCTTGCTCATGTCCATTCCACCCATTTTTCTATTCTCTTGATTATCCTCTGCATGAGAACCTCCATTGTGTCAATGAATAGGTCTATAAGTGGGGAAGATAGATTGGTGTTTCCTTGATCTTTTCATAAGAAGTGGGGTACATGTAGGCTCCATCATCTACAAGGTTAGAACATTAAAATAATTGTTATATAATTTTATCTCATCAATGGTTAGCTCCAACCAAAATCTCTCCCAAGTTTGGTACTCATTAAGATAATCAGACCAAAAATATTCAATATCTGGGACATGCCTATAGGTATACCCCAACTTCAGATGATCCCTTACTAAATTAACTAGATCATATTGAGGTATGAGCACCTCATAATCTAACTATTTAATCTTATTCTCAAAAATTTTACCAAATTTCAAGCATCTAATTTGGAGGCATATGAATATAGGCCTACCACTATAGGGAATGGAATCCTAACAATCTTCTTAACATTTGAACACAGGGTGTTCACTTCCAAGTTTTTTTGTAATAGCTCAAATAGAACTACCTTGTCCTCTAGATATATGGGAAACCTCTTGGGAAAACAATCATAAGCTCCTATTCAAAAATAGGAGAAACTCATAAACTAGATGAATGAACATCTAAACTAGCTTATGGATGAAATTGCCTTTGGTGAGAATTTTCTTTCAGGGTACCCTTAGCATGACCTCATTGTAAAAGAATCATTGACATCTACGTGTTCCCTATATCTTATTTGCAGTTGTAAATGTGGGTAAAATTCATAGACTTTGGTGTGCTCATCATAATTTGGGATAATAGGGAGTGCAAGCCACAAGTAATGTGTTGCCAAAGCATAGATCAAATAAAAGGACATGTAGAATTGCTTGAATCCTTTCGTACAATTTAACCATGAAGTGAGCTCATCATAGATGATCTATGGCTAGCCAATCTACATATCCTTAGTAAGGATTACTTATCCTACAAAAAAGTGGTGCTTGATGAACACCAAAATATCCTCTTTTCCCTTTCAGTCTAAGGAGGAGTGCAAGGATATCCACAATCTGTCACTTTATATTTGTGCCAAATGAAGTTTTCAACATTTTTCTCTTCTTTGAGCGGATAGTGTGAAACTAGGTCCTTTGCATGTCTTCCCATCAAAGGGTCTTTTTCTCATTGAACATGGATGTGAAGGACCCAAAATTGATATCACAATATTTCTCTTTCATAGGTGTTGAAATATTCAAATGGGAACAGTACTTCTGAGGCGGGTGGGGGGGGAGTGAATCAGAAGTACCACACCTTTTAACCTTTTAATTTAAAACATATAATTGAAAGTAAATTGCATGCATGTAAACATATAAAATAAGCACATGCATCAACACACATAACACCAGATTTGGTAACCCAGAAACCCTCCAGGAATGAGAAGGTAAAACTGTGGTGGGGATGATACACACAAAAATTACTGCAACAATAATTGTTTGACCACTTCTGATGGTCTACCTTGTGAAAGGCCTACCCTATTAAAGGCTTTACACTATGTCAATAGTGAACTAGTTAAAGGATTTAAAAAAAATTGACATGAAGTGTCACCTTGTTAAAGGATTTAGTCACCTCTTCAAAGGATCCACAAAATAGCTATTAATCTAACCTATCATCATAGGGTTTTCACTATCTAATACGATTGCTAGAGAGTATTAGAAATCTTTGACCTGATTGCTTACAATCTTCAATTGCTGATTTTAGGCATTTGATTTACTCATTCTGATGTGATCCTTGGTTGATCTAATATTTGTTCATATCCCTTGTTCTATTTTGATCAACTGGATGTGTAATTACTGCTCAATTCACCAAGTTTGTGATGCCCTTGCTATTTTACTCTATTTTGCAACTTTTCTATCTACTTAGAAACTTCCTTAACTTCTCTTCAGCAACTTAAAATCATGGGGTCTAAGCCTTCTTATAAAGACTTTGTAGGCTTAGGGTTAGGTATGGATCTACAATCCATATTGAGTCTTGAATTCCGACTTATCCCTTGTATTTTTTTCATTGGTTGCATGCCTTCTCCATTTTTCTGATTGGTTGCATGCTAATTGCATAGGAAATATACAAGATTCATTCTTATCCTTATTCTCCTTCAAAATCCTTCTGTGTTGGCTCCAAAAGTGGTTTACATCTAAGTTTGTGAGGGCACAAACTCATATGTTGATTCTATGTTACTTGGCACATACTGAACTACTGGTGCTTGGCACATATACTATCTTGCTTTGCTCGACACCTTTTATATTCTATCTTGCTCAACATCAAATGTGACTTGGCACATACTGTAGCTTAGCATACATAGTGTACTCAACTTCAATGTAGAAAGTGGTTAAGTGTGTTGACACTCAATTGTCAAAACCAAACTAAGACCAACAATCTCCCCCTTTGAAATGAGTGTCAAAAAAACTTAACTAGAAATTATTCTTCTATCTTTATGAGTACCTTATCCTGTCTACTCTATATACAAAATTTCAAATTTTTTTAAAAATACCCTATAACTCCCCCTAAGCTGATTGTGCCATTTCATTCTTGTAACTAGAATTTTGTGCTGAATGTGCCTAATACTCTTTATCTTTACCCTATACCTATGTGTTGATTTTATTCATATCTCCATCAAAACATTATTTTTCCCATAGTATTTACACATTATGACTTATCTCCCCCTTAATCATATCTATTGTTATTTCTCCCCCTATCTCTTTTATTATTTCTCCCCCTTTTTGCTACTTATGTCAAAGGGTTCTAAGGAGTAATACCATATTTAGCCAAAAATGTGCTATTAACCTCCATTACCATTTTTAGAGCCGCATCCCAATTCTCCAAAGTAATGTCTAGTGACTTGTGCTGGATGGAAGTCTCTGCAATAGAATATACAAGTCCATCTAATGTAGAAAGATTAGGATCTTTCTTTAAGATAGTTTTAGCATAGACTTTCTCTTTGTGGAGGACCTCCAAATGTGGGGTTATGGAGGATTGAATCTACATTAATTTGGCCTTTATATTGGCCTCTTCACTTGCTAATGCAACTAATTCTCTTTGAGAGTGAAGTGATAAAAAAAATGCTTCTCACTTTGAGCTAAATCCCTTGGCAATTTCATGCTAGAAATCTTCAAATTTCTCTCCAAGCTCATTATCCTCTGACTTGTCACTTGTGTGAAGTTAGAAAAATCACACAGCTTTTTGTACAATGAGAAAATGTTCTTGGCCAATTCTACCTATTCAAGTGCTATCCCACTAGATATTTTCTCATTTACCTTCCCTTGAAACTTCCTTTCAAACCATTCCATAAGTTCAACACTTGTATCTTGGTCTTCACTAGTCACTTGGTCAACTATATTAGATAATTGTTTCATTATGGGCTTTGACTCATTTGGTGATTGCAAGCTAAAGGCATCCATAAAGATGTCCTTAATCTCATGTAGTGCTTGCTTCTATTTATACTCTTTTTTGAGTATTTCTTGTCTTTTCCTCCTATTTAATGCATTTTTCATTTTTGTAATCTGATCCATTGTGATAGTCTTTGAGTAATAAGAAGGAATAATTATCTCTTCATCTAACTCAGGGTTTCCATAGTGAAGTACCCTAGACACCTTGGTTGAGCTCGAGCCTATTGTGGAGATTTGCAAAGGTATGTCTTTAGTGCTCAAATTCTGATGAGTCTTTATGGGAGTGCCTATTTTTGGTAGTTCTACCAATGTCTGAATAGTAGCTTGCTCCTCTTCCTTTGATGTTTCCTCCTTCTGATCAGACTTCCCTTCTTCTGCACTTGGCTTCTGAATGGTGTCACTTGTTGTTATTTTAATTGCTAGAGGAGGTGGTGGAAGCATTGAAATTTTAGTGCTAGTAGCTGCATAGGTAAAAGGTGGTTCTTATGGTTTCACCTTGTCTCTTTTTGGTTCTTCTACTACCTTTTGTAGCTTATCTACATTCACCAATATAGGGTTTGTTCATAACTATGCCTATAGAGTGTATTGGTGAAGGATGTTGGAGAGATCCTCTATAGTTAGGGGATTGATGTTCTAAGCTGAATTGTTAGGAACATCCTTGATAGTTATTGTATCTACAAGTGTGATGGTTACATGAGGAGGGCTGGGAGGTGGCATTTGTGTGTCTTGCATACTCTGTTCCTCTTCTTGCTACTATTTAGCTATTGGCATGTCTTCCCCTTCATGTGTTTCTTCCTCCTCACCTTTTTCTTTATCCTCTTTCTCTTTCTCCTCTTCTTCTCCTTTCTTTTCCTCTATCTTCTCCTTGGCATTGGCCTCTACCTCATTTGCTTCTTCATCCTTGTCATCAATTATCTAGTAGATTGTTTTCATAATTGTGTGGATTTATTTATTGCATCCTCAATCTTATTTTTTAGGATGTTTAAGGCTCTATATTTAGGTGCCAATTTGCCACCATGTTTCTTGTTAGCCTTTTTTATTTGACCTCTTGTTGAGTTAGGCTTTGCTTGTGCTAAGGTAGATTCTTTGATCTCCTTTTCCATTTTTAGACAATAATTCCATTTGTTTTCAATTATCTCATATAGCTCTCTAGGCATGGTATTGTCTAGCTCTAGAGGTGTGTTTTTAAATTTAGTAATCATGGCATATACAAATTCCTCTATTTTATCTTGCTCTTCTGTACTTATCTTGTTGAAATTAAGATTTTTCAAATCATTTAAATTTGCATTTCTAACATTTTCACAAATTTTGTCTATGGTAGATTTGGGAGGATGGCTTACCACTTTGAATTGGCTAATATCCTCTGACTCTATTCTTTCCTCATCATCTATGTCTGGCTGTGCCACATACTTTCTTCTCTTATTTGGAACTTCATCAATCTATTTAGTGGCCTTATTTTTCTCTTTTACTTGCTCCTTGGCCCTTTGTGTAGATGCCCTTGTGCTAGCTCTTGTTGCTGGTGCTAGCTTGGCTTGTGTTGTGCCTATAGCCTTTTTGGGTTTAGGCTAAGCTAGAGGCTAAGTTTTATCCTTTCTCTTAGGTTCTTCCTTGGCTTCTTCTTCCTTGACACCTTCTTCCTTGTCTTCTCCTAAGCCTTGAGTCAATTCTATTGGATCTTGCCCTTGTTGTTCTTCTTCTTCACTCTCAACTTCCTCTTCTTCTTCAACACTTGCTTCTCCTTCAATATTTGCACCAAATTTCTTCTTCATCTTCTTCACTAATTTATCTTTCCTCTTAATAACAAAGGCTATCTTCAATCCTAATTCAAATTGGGATTTGACAACATCATATGTGCCAAAATGGGGTGCTTCCTTATCAATATTTTCTATAAGAAATAATGTGCTTGTTGTTGAGGCTTCATCTATATCAAGTTCATATCCTAATGGCCTTATCCATCTTACCCTTGAAATTACTTCTTAGATATAGGTATAGTCAATGTCAACCAAAAAGCGTATTTCATTGATATGTTTTCCACTAGGGAAAATGGTATTGCTTGTCAATTGGGCCTCAAAATTATCACCCATTTGATTGATGAACTCATTGATTTGTGTGATTACAGTTTTGTTTAGGTTCCAATTCACCTTTCCAATAGAAGGAAATTCTTCCATGACATAAACAAATATGCACATAAGAACTGAACCAAACTTGCATTGAGCACCTTTTGATCTCCTTATTGCTCCTAGGTTTTCATTTATTTGCTACAACATCAATTTTTCCAGATCATATGTATGATCTTTCTTCACAAACTTATAGGCTACATCCATAGCAATACATGGTACACTATTTAATCTGCTAGATTTGTAGAATTTGTGAGAAACAATTCTCACAACAAAGTCTAGAAGGGGATCTATAATTGTGTCAATAGTCATACCCCTCTTATTCCACTTAGCTCCTATATTCTTTTCAATGATATCTTTTGAATCACTTCTTGGGGGTCTTAGGCCAATCTAGGGTTGGGAAACTCGTAACCCCATGTACTATCCTCTTTGTAATCTTTACTAGTCCTATTTCTAACCACAAACATCCATTGTGAATTCTGCTAAGGTCAATCAGTATCCATTTTGTTTTGAAACCTATAGGATAAACTAGGGCATTTGTTAAACCCTTCTTCTTGACTATCAAAAATTTTTCCTTCATAATTTTTTTTTCACATAGTTTGTCATAGGCTTGAAATATTTCAAGATCTCCTACTACTCCTATTTTTTATTTATAACACTTTCTCACATTTTGTACCATAACAACCTTGGGTGGGGTAATGGACAATGCACTAGCAGGGTTATTTCTATACGTGACTTTGGGGATTGGCCTTAACTTGGGTTGTTTTATCTCATTACTGAATAGCTAGACCTCATGACTTTCCTTTCCTTTGGGGTTTCTTGAACTAGAAGCCATTAGACTCAACTAGGGTTTTAATGTATTAAAAAATTTAACACTGCGTAGCTTGGCACTTGATAAAAACCTTAGATCATTGAAATGTATGCTAAATTAGTATTGAGATCAATGCGAATGGCTTCAAGGTTGTTGAATGATCACTTCTACACTCTTCTTATTTTTGTTCTATGTTTGAGTGGCATGAAAATGAACCAAATTTGACCTTATACCTCTCCAAACCTAGCATTAAATGCTTAGTACAAATAGTTGTAAGATCGACACTTGAAGATTTCAACATGACTCAACTCCCATTGTATTTCATTTACTAGGCTTCCACTTGATTTCTTTTTTCACTTGGCATCATCTATCAACTTGATTTCTATTAGCAACACGACATCTATTGGAGCTTTATTGGGCATTTGAGGACAATTCAACAGTATTTACAAAAACTTAATTTTGACTTGGCATCTTTGCTGATGCTGATTTATTCTTTGTAGTACTTCTTTGTCTTGGGACTAATGTATGATATAAATTTGTATGCCAGTCCCATGCACCTATTCTTGCTTAGTTGGATGAGATGTGATCACTTGACCTCTTAGGTGAAATGGTCTCTCCATTTGATGTGTTGCACTCATCTTTCTTCTTACAAGTCGTGTTCATTTGCCCTCTAATTTGTTCAACATCAACCTTCTCTTTTCCTTTGTTGATTTTTGTATTGGGTGCTTTTGACTTTGTTGGGAAATTCCTGCTAGTATGACCTATCTTCAAGCAACTGAAACATGTGATTTGACATAACCATATACTATAATTCCCTTTGAAATGTGTCCTGATGCAATTTTAAGGAATGTGTCCATGTTCTTGACAGTAGTGACAAGTGTCCTTGGTATAGCAATCCTAGTTGTAGTGATGTGCATGGTTATTTCCCTTTGTACACTGATTAGGTGTCCAAATAGGCTTTAATCTGCATTCAAATTCTCTATGTCCATACTTTTTGTAGATATATCAGTGACCCTCAAATCTTGGTGTCCTCATGGTCTTGGTTCTATATTTATGTGCTTGATGTCCTTGTTTCTTACACTTATGATAGTAACTTTCTTTCTTAGGCTTATCATGCTAATGACCATTCTTGCTCCTGCACACATTAGAGGTATGCCCCTTTTTACCACAAAAAGTGTTCTTACCTTTGTTACTCCTTTCTTTTTTAGTCTTGGATGATTCTCTTTGTTCAGTTCTGGTATAACCTAGTCCTGAAGTATCATTACTAGCTCTTGGTGATTTTAGTAGATGCTCAAAGTACTTGATAGCCTCATTGGGTTTGTTGAAGATTTCTATTATCTCCTTCTCTCTTTTCAATTCATTTTGTAGTTGATCATTTTGTATCTTCAATGTAGTGATCTCAATGTCTTTCATATGTAGCTCATGATGAGCATTCATCATCTGGTTTAAGGTGTCAAGTTGCATGTTTGAGATTCTTTCAAACTCAATTGTCTTCTCTTCTAGTTTATTTTGAAGATTTCTCTTGTCATCTTCCATCAAAGCCTTGTATTCAATAGCTTTCTTCTTTTGTTTAGTTACTTGAGAAAACATTATGGCTTGTGATTCTTGTTCAAGCTTGAGTATTATGATTTCTTTAGCTTGTGCTATGTTTTTCTCCATCAATTTAGCTATTGCTACATCAAATTCTTTGGAATCTCCATTGGAAAACACTTGTGTGGTATGAATCTCCTTGTAATGTATGCCATTTTTAGCTATGGCTATATCCTTCCTTCTTTTCAAGGACTTTCTTAATTCCTCTTTGGCTTCTTCCAATTTGTTTAGAGAAAGATGCACATCAATCACTTGATTGTCTATGATCTTCCCAAGTTTGAAGACTTCTATCTTTAGATCTTTTCTCTAAGCTGTTAGACTTCTCCTTGTGAGAACCTTTCTGTGATACCAATTTTTGAAATATTCAAATGGGAAGAGTACTTTTGAGAGGGAGGGGAGAAGGGGGGGGCAGGGGTTGAATTAGAAGTACCACACCTTTTAACCTTTTAAATCTTTTAAAACATATAACTGAAAGTAAATTGTATGCATGTAAACATATTAAATAAACACAAAATAAACACATGCATCAACACTCATAACACCAAATTTTGTAACCTATAAACTCTCCATGAATAAGAAGGTAAAACTAGGGTGGGGATGATGCCACAAAAATTATTGCAGCAATAATTGTTTGACCACTTCTGATGGTCTACCCTATGAAAGGCCTAACTTGTTAAAGGCTTTACACTATGTCAATAGTGACTTGGTTAAAGGATTTAAAAAAACTTTACATGAAGTATCACCCTATTAAAGGATTTAGTCACCTCTTCAAAGGATCTACAAAATAGTTTTTAAGCTAACCTATCATCATAGGGTTTTCACTATCTAATGCAGTTGCTAGAGAGTATTACAAATCTTTGACCTGATTGCTTGCAATTTTCAATTGCTGATTTTAGGCATTTGATCTACTCATTTTGATGTGATCCTTTCTTGATTTGATATCTATTTGTATCCCTTGTTCTATTCTGATCAACTAGATGTGTAATTGCTGCTCAATTCACTAAGTCTGTGATGTCCTATCTATTTTACTCTATTCTGCAACTTTGGTATCTACTTAGCAACTTCCTTAACTTCTCTTTAGCAACTTAAAATCATGAGGTCTAAGCCTTCTTATAAATACTTCGTAGACTTAGGGTTAGGTATGGATCTATGATCCATATTGAATCTTGAATTCTCGCTTATTCCTTGCATTTTTCTCATTGGTTGTATGCCTTCTCCATTTTTCTCAGTGGTTGCATACTAATTGCATAGGAAATATAGAAGATTCATTCTTATCCTTATTCTTCTTCAAAATCCTTCTGTGTCAACTCCAAAAATGGTTTACATTTGAGTTTGTGAGGGTACAAACTCATATGCTGATTTTCTGTTACTTGACACATACTGAACTACTAGTGCTCAACACATATACTATCTTGCTTACCTTGTTACCTATTATATTCTGTCTTGCTCGACATCAACTATGACTCGACACATACTATAGCTCAGCATACATAGTGTACTTGGCTTCAATGTAGAAAGTGGTTAAGTGTGTTGACACTCAATTGTCAAAACCAAACTGAGACCAATAATAGGAATGCCAAATGCTAATTGCATTAGTGCCTCGTTAATTTCTATGAGAATGGATTGGTCCAGATAAAAAATCTACTTTATTTTTTGGATTGTATCTCTCTATATATTCCTTCACTAATTTTGGGGCATGAACTTCCATTGGAAAATTGGCTGCTTCTACTAGTCCACTCTTCTTAACCCTCTGAGTGGTTGGGTGTATGGTTTGAGTGTTAAATCTCCTATGAAGATCACCTAGATCACATAGTTTGAAGGATGTATCTATAGCTCTTTTAAATCACTCTCCAAGATAATCAACTTATCATAGCTAGTAGCTCTAATTTCTATTTTCTATGATTGCACATGATTCATCTCTTGATAAATAGCCATTTAAATATACTTGAGGAGCCCAATTACATGCAATTTTGATGAAGTAGCTTTAGGAATTAGAATGTTGGTCCCACATGAACAAAATTAAGTTTGATTAACAATTATAACAACAAGATGTGCATTTAATTCCATGATTAATGAATATTTAAAATTTTCATTTATTTTCACATTAAATACTAAGTTCCTGAAAGCACTCTTACTTTACATAAAGTAAAGTGATATTACTAAGAGTCATTTAAACAACACAAATTCTTAGCTTTCTAGGAAGTTCCTCACTTTGCTTTAGAATCTAGAATATAGATATCCTTACTAATATTAAGATGTGTGGGAAGAGAGAGAAACACTTAGCTTTTCTACAAACCAATTTTCCTTTTATTTGGAATCACAAAATGGGGAGTGATCCTTTTTCTAGCTTGCACACTTTATTCTTCCACTTTATACCTAAGGCTTTTAACACTGCTTTTCTTTCCTAATGGGTTCATATCTCCAACACTTACTTCTCTAGAAGTATCCTCTAAGCATTTTCAAAGGATATTCATGTCTTAGGATAACTTGACTTTCTATTCTCAAAGCCCCTAGAGAAGTAGCCCTTTTTGTTGCCTTGAGGCAAAAAACTCATTTCTCAACAATATTTTCTAGACTGAAACACAACTAACATTCAACCCTTTACTTCAATCTAATTGCCTTGAAGTTAGATCTCAAGCATGTCTTACTAGTTATGAGACCTTAAATATTTCTTTCAACATTATGCTCACACTATTTGATCATTTGAATTGATATTTGGTTCATGTTAATACAGCCTCAGAAATACAACAAAATGACTTCATTTCCATGAATATGTAGTAGGAAAACCATATAACAATATTCCCTAGTAGTACTTAATATTATCTTTCCAGGTCTGAATGAGTCTCACCCTAGAATCTATCCACAACTTTGTAGGCCTTTGGGTGTAGATAAAGTCATATTCATAGCCTATTACTTATTGTTACAACTTTATCCATCAGATTCACACTTGATGTAGTTCGCACAAGGGGAAAGTTAGCTTGAAAGCTCAAAATAAGTGGGATATGAAATGTTACGGGAATATAGTAGAGAATAAAATTTAGAGCACTTACTTTTCATTGAGAGGATGTAATATCACACCCAAACCATGCATAAATCGCCTAATCCCCATACACACTGTAAAAATAGGAAACCTACTTAGAAAGATTAGGTAGAAGTATTGCAAAGGGAGACCTAGAAAAAAAAAAGTAGAGCACTTAGAAAAGATGAGAAGTGACCTAAAACATACTTAGACACATCTCACTCATACACACATTTACTTCTATCAATGACCTCAAGCTTTAAAGGGTAAGACTAAAAATTGGCAACAACTAGCTCTAACTTGGGACTTAGGCATTTGGAAAATGTTTGAGAAGGGACCTAGAATCTTTGGTTTCTCATAGTAGGAATGGGAAATATACAATACACAACTAAACTAAGCACAAAAAAAAAAGAAATCTAATCTAGGAAAGTAGGAAAACAAAGCACAACAATACACAAAGCAACCTACCTAGACTAACATTAACTATAGGGGTTACCTACTTTCAATTGTGAACTTGATATAACTTTAGATCCTAGCCATTGTAAGAAAATGTTAGAAGCTATCCAGAAGAATATCCCAGAATGAAGAAATTGTTTTGGTTTTCTTGCATAATCTTGAAAGGGCCCTTCTAGAGTGAGTCAAATTTGTGATGCATACCTTTGGGATCGTACCTTCTATCCCATAATAGGACCATGCCACCTTCCATGAACTTCCTTGATCTAGCCTTCTTAGTGAAGAATTTCATTATGCACTTATGATGTTCTATAATATGATCAACCATCCTTTTGTGTTCTTCTTCTAGTTTTGTTAGATACATAATGTAATTCTCTAATACATATTGGAATTATGGGTCCTCAAACACTTGTTGTAGTCTACAAATGGATAGTTCTAGTGGGAGAGGAAGACTAGCTTCAACTCTATAAACTAGCTCAAATGGAGAAATCCTGATTTCCTTCTTAGGTGTAACTTTGTCTTCCTAGAGCACATCATACAATTTATTATGCTAGTTCTTTTCATTCTTAGAGACAAATTTCTACATGATATTGATCAAGTTTTTATTACTTGATTATGCTTGACCATTTCCCTAAGGGAAGTAGTCTTATGAATGACTTAAATATATACTATTTTCATAGCATAATAATATAATTTTTGTAGAAGAAAAATATGAAGCATTATCCATGACAAGATTCATTGGCACTCCAAACCTTATCAAGATGTTTTCTTTAATGAATTCACAAACTACCTCAGAAGTAGTCTTCTTAGTTGACTTGGACTACACTCATTCAGTGAAGTAGTCTTTAGTAGTGATGACATATAAATGACCAAATGATGCGGGTGGACTAATTGGTCCAATGAAATCAATTCCCCACTATTGAAAGGGGCCTTCAATTACCATTGGCTTTAAAGGAAGAAAAACTAATTGAGGCTTTCTAGAGAACACCCTACACTTGTCACACGTGCCCACCCACTTATAAAAATCCATGAACATGCCAGGAAAGTAATATAATTGCCTCAAAATCTTGTATGTTGTGACTATTGATGAAAAATGACCACCATAGGCCTCATTGTACAAGCTATGAAGCAACATCTCTTGTTGAGGTTTATCCACACATCTTAGAAAGGTCCCACCTATTGCCCTCTTGTATAGTTGTTCATCATATATCACATACTTAGCTGATTTGATTATGAGGTCTCATTTTTACTTGTATGTTTGTCCCTTAGGGAAATATCCATAAGTTAGGAAGTAGGAAATGTTTGAGAGCCAGGGATCCTAAAGACTGACCATTAGTACCCTTGAAGATACATCTTCTTGGCTCAAGTCCTAATTTTCTATAGTTATCTTGCACAAGCCATTTCTTCTACCAATTTGGTTGGCTTCAGGTCAATTTCATACTCTCAAATCTTAGCTATCAATGTACCTCTAATGTTGCAACCTATCTCTTGTTGAGTCAATATGCTTTTGATAGCCAAATTAGGTACAAACATAATAAAATGAGAGTGTAGTACATAGAATTTAAAGTTTTTTAGAGCTCTTACTAGTACATAGACATGCTTTCCCATTTGAGAATATCTTAACTCATACTTCTTAAGGGGGTACTCATGAAAGAAATTTGGTGCTTGGATTCCTTCCTTTTTCTCTAATGTGAGTATTGTAAATAGTGTATGAGCTGAGGCATAGCAGTATAGTAGAATTCCTTGGTGTAATTTGGATGTTCCAGCATAGGTGCTTTGGCTATGGTTTCCTTAATTTGATAGAAAGCCACTCTTCTAGAGTCATTACATTTGAAACTCTAACTTCCTTTCATCATATTAACAATGCACTTGGTGACTTTGGAAAACTCAGGGATGAAGCATCTCAACAAGTTCACTTGTCTAAGGAATGATTTGATTCTATATTTTCTTCTCAACAAATTCAACTACTAGATAGCTTTAACACATTCTAGGTCAATCTTGATGCCTTCCTAAGAGACTATGTGACCCAATAGTTTACCTTCTATAACACAGATGACTAATTTCTTTGGATAGAGCAAAATCCCATGCTCCATACATCTTTTCAACACCTTCTCCAAATCCCCTAGATGATTTTCTCTTTTCTTGGAGAAGACTGTTAGATCATCCATGTAGATAATGATGATCTTATTATTTAGATTGGTGAAGGAGGAATTCATAGCTCATTGAAAGGTGGCACCAACATTAATGAGCCCAAAGGGAATTTTATTATATGCAAATGTTCCCCAAGGAGTGGTGAATATAGTCTTGAACTGATCCACTAGGTTTACCTCAATTTGGTTGAAACCCAAAAATCCATCTAGCATGGACATCATTTTGGAGCTTGGAACTATTTGTAGTAGATGGTCCATATTAGGAAAAACACAGTTGTCCTTTAGAGATTCTTGATTCAAATTCCTAAAATCCATGCAAATTCTGATATCCCAACTCTTTTTCTAGATAGGGACAATGTTAGCTATCCACATCAAATGATGTATGGGGTAGATAATTTAGGCCTCCAACATCTTGTGTACCTCCTTGAAGATGGCATCTAAGACCATAGGGTTGCAATTATGCTACTTCTTTCTAAAGGGAGTAGCCTCAAGCTTGAGGTTTTGTGCTTGAAATCACCATTCCTAAAGCTCTTTAGATCCTCATATCCCCAAGAAAACACATCATGGTATTCTATCAACAACCCTTTTGCTTTTTCTCTTTTTTCCTTTGAGCAACTACAACCAATATTAACCATTTTAGGCTTATATTTAGTGCCAATATTCATCCCTTCACACTCTCTAGAAGTTCCACCTTTCCTCCCTCTTTCCCTTTGAATAAATGCATCATTCTTATTAAAAAATTTCTCAAGGAAAATATTGTGTCAAGGGATCTTGTTACCTTTGAGTTGTTTAGTTCCAAGCAACTCCTTTTTTATGTCAAGGAAGAAATCCTTGTAGGTGGTTTCACTCCCTTCAAAGTACTGGTCACTGAAAGGTTTAGATCCTTCTAGGAAAGACTAGATCTTCCTAGCGTCATTGAATACTTGCCAGGTTTCAACATTTTCAGGAGCAGTAGGCCTGAACAAGACTTCAACCTTGTATTGATTGTCTATGAAATCTAGATGTAGGAGTAGTAGCAAAGAGGATGCAACTAATGAGTCTACCCTTGGATTTTTCTCCCTTGGAACAACTTGTATTGAGAAGGCATCTAGATGCTCAATCTCATCCCAAAATCTATTTATGTAATTCCTAAGCCTTGATTTCTTTACAGTGTACTGAGCTTGAAATTGCTTCACTATAAGCTCAGCCTCTCCTTGGAATTTTAAGATCTTGGCTCCTCTCTACTTTGCAAAGTGATACCCAAAAACAAGGTTTCACACTCTATGGTGTTGTTGGTGTTTTTGAATTATAGCTTGTAGACAAGATGAGTTACATCTCCACTTGGGGACACAAGCTCCACATCGTCTCTGGACCCAATAGTAATGCAATTGCCATTAAAATCTAGGTTCCAAATTCCCAAATTACTAGGAGTATCTAGTTGTTGTTTTGAATAATCAAAGTTAGATTTAGCCTTTTCCACAAGTTATTACTTGATCTTCTTATTCCCCATGGGAATAATGCCATGAGACCAATTCATCTCGAGATCAATGCTACTTGTTCATCTTTCACTTGACCTATTAGAGGAACCTACTCTACATCCATGGAATAGAAATGTCCAAAGTTTTTGGTAAGGGTCAAGCCAAGGGCACAAGTAACTAAAGAGAGCATGGCATTATCAGAGGCACTAGAATCAATAATGTAGTTACTAAGCTTATGGCCATTTACATATTAGGATACATAGAATAGGTTTGACTTTTGACTGGGGGAGGTAGAGAAAACTTGTGCTTCTTCTTCTTTGAAGAGCATAAGAAAAATAGAATCTTCATCATCTAGTGGGTCACTATCCAATTGAGGTTGGTCATTGCTAATAGTTAAGTTGACATTAGGCCACATTTTGGCATTAGCATCACTTTTGCAATAATCTACTAGCTTTTTCAATTCAATAGGATGAGTTTTGAGATACTCAAGGGGAGACACCTAGATACAAGAATTCGTACAATATTTTATAATATCAAATGAGGAATGAAGCTTACCACTTGTTTCAAACTTTGATTTCTCTTTCCTCCAAGATGAGTAAGTAGATGCTCCAGCTTCAACTAGTGAATGGCCAGTAATTGTGTTCTAGGAAGGAACAAATTTCATCAGATTCTTCTCTCTGAATTCTTGTAGCCATAGTCATCTGAATTCTGTCTAAGGTGGTGAAGTAGTCACCTCAAATTTCTTAATCTAATTCATACTCTAAAATGAATATTCTAGAGTCACCATGGGGAGCATAATCATCTTCACTTTTAGGGTACTCAATGCTTAGCTCATTAGAAGTAGTGAGCTGCTTATATCTATTCATTTTTGGGTAGGAATCACCATCATGATCCACTTGTAGATGAAAAATGCACACGTTTTTCTTTTTGAGAGGTGCCTCAATAGCAAGCTTCTCCTAAGCATACACCAATTGCAATGGTTTTCTTTCATGTTGCCTTTGAGGAATGTCATGGTATGGTTGCCCAAGTGAAGGGTAGATTTTTCCCATTTGTCTCTTCATGGAAATCATTCCATTAGAGAGATTTTGAAGCATTGCTTTAGTATTTTTAGTTGCACTAGTGGTAGAGCTTGTAGATGCTCCTCTCTAAATCTCTCTTTTCCATTTCTTGGCTATTATCAAATAATCTTCCAATTTTATTGCAAAGATTTGAGCAACCAATAAATTAACCACATGCACACATTTGATTTGAAAGCTTATGTCAGGAGGCATGGAGCTGATGATTAACATCTTTTGATTATCAAGAGTAGACCTACTTGTAGAAAGGATCCTATTGACCAACTTATTGAATTTAGAAATGAAATCTCTCATAGGAACAATGGGTTCCTTCTTGATCAAGGTAAGTTGAGTCAAGAGAGTATGCTCATCCTCAATACTCTTATAGCGTGCTTTAAATCAATTCCACATGTCATCCCAAGTTGTGATACATCCTACTAGAAGGTGATGAAACTAGTTAGCTACATTGTCAACCAAGGTTTCCACAAACAACCTCACTACTACATCTTCATGTTGAGGAAAAATGACACTACATGCAACAAAGAATGATGCAATGTGCTCATCAGAAAAGATCTTCTCATCACCATTGAATTTTGGGAAATTATTTCTAGAAGCTCTAGGGAGGTCATTATTGGAAGTAAGATGAAAAGGGACAATGTAATTACTCCAAGGAACAACCATTGAGGCAAGGAAGATAATTGATACAGGCTAAAAAGTGATAGAAGTAGGGGTAACTCATTTGTAAAGAGTGAGGGCATTGTAAAGAGAAGGTATTTGAGTGTATAAAATAGGAGGTGAAGATGAATGGCTATGTATCTAGGAAATAGGGCAAGGAGATGGAAAAGAGCACCACAGATACCTTGACATACTGGATCTTGAGAGTGTATTCTCAGTCTTCCTATAGGAAATTCCAATATAGGGAAATCATCTTTCTACAATTCTTCAAATATAGGGTCAACTTTCCCTTTACCATGAGCGTTGTGGTTATATGTAGAATCTAGGGTAAAATTTCTTAACTCATAATGGGTGGGCTTCTCTTAATCTTCTTTCCCATAAAACTCCCTCCCAATATTCAACATTCGCTTCCTCTCTTTCAAGGGTGAAGATTACTCTTCTGTATTGGTCAGGGGACTCATGAACTTTCTAGGCAAGGGTATTCAACTAATTTATGATATCCTCTTGCTCATCCTAGAAACCGAGGTTAGTTGCACTACTAGGATTTTTTCCTCATGAAGCAAGACCATTTCTACTTAAGATTTATTATACATGATTCAATTATTTGAGTTCCACATAGATACTATCTAGGTCTCTTAGTAAAGCCAAAAAAAAACTTACTTAAGAGAACTTAGGATGTATGAGTACCTCCCCAGCAGAAACGTCAAAAATTATTGGTTAATAATTTGTCTTCCTTGATATGTTGGTTTATACCTTTACTCTTTGACTACCAAATGGCTTATGGGAAAAAAAAGGTTAACAACAGAATGGGCCAGCGCAATAATCTATCAAAGACCGCTAAATTTGAAAGGTTAAACTCCCTTATGAGTGCAAGATATGCAATGAAATTTTCTTTCAGGTTTTGGGCTTATGCTCTTAACTAGAGAGAAGAAGAGGCAAAAACCAAGTTGCTCAATACTTTAAACAACCTAGGTAGAGAAGGGGGATTAACTCACAAAATGCAATCTATTACAACCTAGATGCAAGAAAAGGAAACATGCATAACTAACTAAAATAGTAGGAATAAAGGAAGAGATGGTGAAAATAGTAATTCTCAGATTACATAGTTTAGTTTATGTTTTGACAATACTTGGATTGTCTACCCCTCAACTACTCCACACACAAGTTTTTGGTGCATGAACTAACTAAACACACAAACCATGACAAAAAACAAAGAAAATAAAGGACATGCTTATGCTAAAGATAGTAAGACATACAATCTATTGAATGAAGAAAATAAAGCCAAGGTAATTTGACTTTCAACATTAACAAATTCATTCCATATACTCAACTTCTAAACTAGATGAAAAAAAAAAACTTAAAATGAACTTAGAGTCATACACAGTAGTCCTAGCTATAGGGGTTTTCCCAAAGTAAATTTTTCCAATCTTACTAACTTCATAAAAGATTGCATTTATATGCCTTCTTAAAATGGTCAGTTATGTTGAATGATTGCTTTGTAAAGCATCTCTGAATAGAAAGACTAAAAATAAGACAAGCTTGAATCATTGCCCATTATAATAAAATGTGAAGCATGGCTAAAATTAGAAAAGAGAAGAAGGAGAATGGAAGATGCATATAAAAGCATCAAAATCATCATGCCTTCTTAGAAGTAATTGATTTAGCTCTATATGTTTTCATGGCTTTGGTTACTTTATCTAGATCTTCAACATTTGGAATGATGATATTGTTGGCTCAGACCATCTAGTAGTCATGCATCTCTGTCATTTCATCAATTCTGGCCACCCTTGACTGGAACTTCTCCATTTCTCTTCTTATGACTGCATCTGTTGCTGAGAGTTTCTGGAGGCTAGACACTTGGAAGTTGAGTGGGTCAATGGCTTCATTGACAAATGCTAGGAACTTGGACTTCATTCTCTCAATTTCCATGAGCTTTCCATTAGTAGACACAAAGGACTCTATGTGAAAGGTCTTTAGCTATTGAAACAACTTTTCAATGACCTTTTCCACTAGCTCATGCACATCCTTAGCTCATTTTTAGATCACATGGACCTTTCTATGACAAACTCTAAGGATTTTTTCCAATGAAATAGAGACTCCTTGCTAGTCTTTAAAATCTTGTGAGAAATGAACACATTAGTCTTCATGTCTATCACTTTCTATAGAAGGGCCAAGTTCTCTATCAACTTGTTTGCTGCCTTTCTGTATGATTGTCTTATGATTTGAGGCCGCTTCTCTTAGATTGTGAGTGTCCAATAGTAGGCTTACCAATTTTTCAACTAATGGGGGACCTTTAGCATTGGTTTGATCTACCCATGTCTGGACCACCTACCTGAATTATCTTTATTGTTGTAGATTTAGGAGTAAGTTCTTGTTCTCCTCTATATTTGGGTCAAATTGAATAGAATAAGTACTCCCAAGTGTAGAAATTATGTATTCCACTAGCTCTCTTTTTGAGGCCTTCAATATATCCTTCTCTACTCTAAGCTCTTCTAGCTTATCCTCAATTTTCTCATTAGTTGACTTCCATATGTTCACCATGTAGTTATATATTAGAATGCCAAGATCCAATGTCCTGATTAGGAAGTCATCCTTTAAGAGTTTGTGAAATCTTCCTTCCTTTTGAGGCTCAACAATCTCAACTAGCATGTGGCCAGTCATTGGATACGTAGTTAGTGTATCAATTATCTTTTGATTCCTTTTTTTCTTTGATGACCAAGAGGAGGTGACATGTGTGATCAATTCCTTTAATGGGGCTAGATCCTCATATCTCCTCTTCTTCATATCAATGGTCTCTTTGAGCCAAGAATCTATAGAGAGCATATTGATGGAAGATTGCAATGCACATGGGTCAAATAACTTCCTCAAGATCAATGGAGTTGGCTTATTTTGGGAAGCAAGAGGGAAGGAAACTACCTTGGATACCGAAAGGGCTAGATTATCCCCTTGGTGAGATGCTTCCTACTCATGGCCATCCATGGGGTTAGTATCACTATCCAAATTGATGACTTCAATAGGGGAAGATGGCTTAGCCACTAATTTTTCTTGTTCATTCCCCTTATCCTTCTCATCTTATTTCTCTCTAGTTTTCCTGATATTTGAGAGATGGATAGCTCCACAAGTAGGAGTGTGTGGCACATTATTTTATAGATTTTGGTCTCCTCCTTTGCTAATGGACTGTGATGGCCCTACAAATGTTTATATAGTGGTCATCATGGTTGTTTCTAGAGTTGATTGGGCAACTCCAACTGATACTCTACCCATAGAACTAGTACTACCAATTCTGTTTTTCCTTGGTTGGGTTCACTCCACCCATTTGTTTGTTCTCTTGATTATCCCCAACATGAGAACCTCTATTGTGTCAATGACTAGGTCTTCAAGTGGGGTAGATGCCCTTGATCAATTTGTAAGAAGTGGAATGCATGTAGCCTCCATCATCTACATGGTTAGAAACATCAACATAATTTTTATATAATTTTATCTCATCAATGGTTAGCCACAATAAAAATCTCTCCTAAGTTTGGTACTCATTAAAATAGCCAGACCAAAAAGATTCAATATTTAGGATGTGCCTGTAGGCATATCCCAACTTTAGATGATCCTTACAAAATTAACTAGATCATATTGAGGTCTACACACATCATAATCTAATAATTTAATCTTATTCTCAAAACTCTTTACCAAATTTTGAGCATATGATCTAGAGGGACATGAATATGGGCCTACCACTATAGGGAATGAAATCCTGAAAATATTTTTTACATTTGAACATAGGGTGTGCACTTCCATGATTTGTTGACACAACTCAACTAGAACTACCTTGTCCTCTTGAAATCTAGGAAACCTCTTGGGAAAACCATCATAACCTCTTATTCACAAATAGGAGAAACTTAGAAACTAGATGAATGAACATCCAAACTAGCTTATGGCAAAAAAAATTTCTTTGGTGAGAATCTCCTTTTAGGGCACCCTTGCAATTCTCAATATAACCTCATTGTAAAGCATCATTGATAGTTGTGTACTCCTCATAGCATCTTTGTAGTAGTAGATGTGGATAAAATTCATGGAATTTGGTGTACTCATCATAATTTGGGATGCTAGGGAGTCTGATTCTATGAATTTCACCCACATCTACAACTGCACATGATTTCCATTTGATATGATTACACATGATATGATTGTCAATATATAGTCATTTAAATATACTTGAGGAACCCAACTACATGAAATTTTATTGAAATAGATTTAGGAATTAGAACATTGGTGCCATATGAATGAAATTAAGTTTGGACAACAATTATAATAGTAGGATTTGCATTTAATTCCATGAGCAACAACTATTTAAACTTTCCATTTATTTTCACATAAAATAATAAGTTCTTGAAAGCACTCTTACTTTACTTAAAGTAAAGTGATATTACTAAGAGTTATTTAAACAACACAAATTCTTAGTTTTGCGAGAAGTGCCTCACTTTGCTTCCAAATCTACAATCTAGATATCCTTAATAATATTAACATGTGAAAGAAGAGAGAGAGAAACACTCAACTTTTCCACAAACCAATTTTCCTTTTATTCAAAATCACAACATGGGGAGTAATCCTTTTGCTAGCTTGCACACTTCATTCTTCCACTTTCTGCCTAAGGCTTTCAACACTACTTTTCTTTCATAATGGTTTGGCATCTCCAACACTTATTTCTCTGGAAGTATCTTCTAAGAATCTTTGAAGGATATTCATGTCTTAGGATAACTTGAATTTCTATTCTCAAAGCCCCAATAGAAGTATCCCTTTTCATCACCTTGGGGCTGAAAACTCCTTTCTTGGTAACATTTGTTGGACTGAAACACAACAAACAACATTCAACCCTTTACTTCAATCTGATGGCCTCAAAGTTAGATCTTTAGCATGCTTTACTAGTTATGAGCCTTTAAATAGTTCTTTCAACATTATGCTCACACTATTTGATCATTTGAATTGAGATATTGCTCAAGTTCATACAGCCTTAGAAACATAACAAAACAACTTCATTTCCATGAATATGTAGCAAAAAAACCATAGATCTATATTCCCTAGTAGTACTTAATGTTATCTCCATAAATCTAAATGAGTCTTATCCTAGCATCTATCCATAGCTTCATAGGCCTTTGGGTGTAGAAAAAATCATACTCACATCCTATTACTTATATATTGTCATGGCTTTATCTATCAGATTCACACTTGATGTAGTTCACACAAGGGGAAGTCATCTTGAAAACTCAGAATCTATGGGTATAAAATGTTAGAGGAAGGTAGTAGAAAATAAAATGTAGAACACTTACTTCTCATCAAGAGGATGCAGTATCACACCCCAACCATGCCTAAATCACCTAATCCCCACATGCATCAAAAAATAGGAAACCCACTTAGAAAGATTATGTAAAAGTATTGCAAAAGGAGACTTAGAAAACAAAGCAAGTAGAGCACTCGAGAAAGATGAGAATTAAGTGACCTAAAACACACTTAAAAAGATATCACTCATAAACACATTTACTTATACCAATGACCTCAAGCTTTTAAGCATAAGACTAAAACTTGGTGATAGGGTTTTGATTTTACTGGCATGCAAACCATTTTCTTATTATTTTAATTTATTTCAAATTCATTTTCAATTTTTTCCGCATTTTAATTAAGATGAACTTTATTAAATTCATTCTCTCTCTCTCTCTCTCTCTCTCTCTCTCTCTCTCTCTCTCTCTCTCTCTCTCTCTCTCTCTCTCATTAAATCAAAACGTGTCTTTAATAATATATTCATTAATTTAAATAATAATATTTAGAGTTCATTAATTAAAATGAAACTACTAAAATTAATTATTATTACACCAAATTAGAACTTTAATTAAATTTAACTCTTCTATTTAATTAATTTCTTGACTAATTAAATATAATTAAAATTTCCTTTATAATTTTTTTGTTAAATTATTGTTGGAAATGATTGAAAAGATCTTTGAATGAAGAATGATGGAATTGGTAAAGAACACTTTCAATCATTGTTTTTTCATTGATGTTAAACTTGCATTCAAAGCCAAGATGACAATAAAAGACAATGAGGAGGTGCAAACAAAGAAAAAGAGTGGAAAAGGAAAGTATGTATCTAGTGACAGTAGCACTGATGAAGATGATGTAGACCAATTGGATCCATTACTAGCAACAATATTTCACAGAAGAAGAGGAAAATTCAAAGGTAAGCTGCCAATCATTTTTTTCAATTGTAATGAAGTTGGTCACATTGTAGCCAAATTCACACAAAAGAAAAATTACAAGGATGGAGGAAACCTCAAGAACAAGAAAGAGGACAACAAGGACTACAGAGGTAAAGGAAAAGGATGCTACATTGTTGAAGAAGACTCTGACAAGAATGATGATGAAGTAGTCTATGTGGCTATGAAAGATGAATCGAATGAAGATGAAGCAACTACCTTGGTAACTTGCATGAACAAGAATAACAAATGGATCATAGATAGTGGATGCTCTCATCACATGACTGGAGATAAAAGTAAGTTCATTACCTTTATTCAATATGAAGAAAATAGTGTTAGATTTGGTAACAATGCACCATGTTAGATCAAAGGGAAAGGTAGTATCAAGCTTACTGAAAAGATATCATGTGATAAAGCATACTATGTTGAAGGCTTGAATTATAACTTGTTAAATGTCTCATAGTTAGGCAACATAGGATGCAAGGTTGAATTTGAAAATGGAGTTGCCAAGATCTATGATTCTCAAGGAAGTCTAATAGGAAAAGGTGACCAAACTAGGAGTAATTTTTTCTACCTAGACATAGAAGATGCTTCTTGTCTCATTGTTCAAATTGCTAATGTATGGTTATGGCACAAGAGGATATGTCATGTAAATTTTGACAATCCAATAAGCATCAGCAAAATGAAGAAAGTCAAAGGTCTACCAAAGTTGAAGAAGCCTGATAACACCATGTACAAACAATGCCAACTAGGGAAGATGACCAAGTCAAATTTTAAAAGCAAGGCTTATACTACTAATGAAGTATTAGAGCTAGTTCATACTGCCTTGTGTGGTCCTATTGAAGTGCAAAGCTATAAAGGCGATAGATACATAATGCTATTTGTGGATGACTATTCAAGAATGATGATAGTCATGTTCCTGAAAGAAAAATTAGATGCATTCCAAATGTTTAAATGGTACTTGGCTAGAGTTGAGAAAGAGACTGGGAAGAGCCTAAAATGTCTCAGATCTTATAGAGGAGGTGAATTCACATCAAGAGAATTTGAAGAATTCTTCAATGAAAGAGGGATCAAAAGGCAGACATCAGCACCCAAGACTCCACCTTAGAATGATATAGCAAAAAGAAGGAATAGATCAGTTATTGACTATGCTAGAACCTTAATGATGGAGAAAAATGTTGCACTAGAGTACTAGAGAGAAGCTATAAGTACTGTAGTCTACACACTCAACAAAGTTCAAGTCAAGAAAGGTACAAACACAACTCCTTTTGAATTATGCTATGGGCATTCTAACATAAAACATTTCAAAATATTTGGATGCAAATGCTATATATATAAAGAGTCTAGAAATGGAAATTTTGATGCAAAGAGTGAGGAAGGAACATTTCTTGGTTATTCTACTAGAAGCAAAGCTTATAAGTGCTTGAATGTTAACACTAACAAAGTAGTAGAAAGCACAAATGTGAAATTTGATGAGCTTGTACAAGTTCAAAGTGTTGAGAACACCAAGAAAGTAGAAGAATACAAGACCTTTGTATACTTTTATGAAGGTATACCTAATAATGGTGAAGTTGCAACTCAAAATGACAATCAAATACAAAATCTAGTATTTGCTGAGTCACAGACAGTGGATGCCGAGCAGCAGACACATTCAGAAGCTGAGCTATAGAATAAAGAGAATGTTCATTCAGACTTTGAGAACTGTCAACATGAAGGAAAAGAAGAAATATCTGATGAAAATACACATAAAGATTCAGATTCTAAAAGAGACAACATGCAAACAAGGAAAGAACCAGTATTGGCAAAGTATATAAGAAGACATCATCCTGTAAATCAAATTATTGGAAACAAAGAGGTAGGACCAATGACAAGGAATAGACTCAGAAGTGAGACATGTCTACTTAGCAAAATGGAACCAAAAATAGTAAGTGAAGCCATAAAAGATGATGAATGGTACAATGCTATGAAAGAAGAAATAGAACAAATTGAAAAGAACAAGACATGTATCTTAGTCTCAAGACCAGCTAACAAGAATGTAATTGGAACCAAGTGGGTGTTTAGAAACAATTTAGATGAGAATGGTGAAATCACAAGGAACAAGGAAAGACTAGTCTATAAAGGGTATGCATAAGAAGAAGGACTAGACTATGGAGAAACTTTTGCTCCAATTGCTAGAATGGAAGGAGTAAGGACCTTATTAGCATATGAAGCCTTTAAAGGATTTAAAATCTATCAAATGGATGTTAAGTCTGCATTTTTGAATGGTATCCTTGAAGAGGAAGTCTACATAGAGCAACTAGAAGGATTTATTGATGAAAATAACAAAAACAAGGTATGTAAATTGTATAAGGCTCTATATGGATTAAAGCAAGCCCCTAGAGCTTGGTATGAGAGACTTCACAAGTATCTAGTCCAAATAGGATTTGAAAGAACTGATGATAACAACAACATGTACATAAAATCAAAAGAAGGTAAGGATATCCTTGTATCTGAAATCTTTATGGATGACATAATTTTTGGAGGAAAGGAAGCACTTTGAAAAAGTTTTGCTAACAAAATGAAACATGAGTTTGAGATGTCTATGTTTGGAGAAATCAAGTTCTTTGTTGGATTGCAAGTACATAAACTAAAACATGGTATATTCGTGACACAATCAAAGTACATGAAAGAGATACTCAAGATGTTTGGATTGGAAGACTCCAAACCTATTAGCACACTAATGGCAACATGACTTAAGCTATCCAAAAATGATGAATCAGCTAAAGTCAAACAATGTAAAGATCCATGATTGGAAAACTACAATATGTTGTACATAGCAGACTAGACATAGAATTAGTAGTTGGAATAGTTGCTAGATTCTCTGCTAATCCTAGAGAAAATCATCTCATGGAAACAAAAAGGATAATGAGGTATCTCAAAGGAACTGATGATTTTGGCCTATACTACAAAAAGAATGAGAAGTTTGAGCTCAATGCATACACAAACACAGATTGGGGAGGCAACATTAATGACAGGAAAAGCACAAGTGGAGGAGCATTATTCTTGGGTAAAAGGCTAGTTACTTGGACTAGCAAGAAACAAACATGCACATCTCAATCCACTACAGAAGTAGAATATGTGGCAGCAACAATCAATTACACAGACATTGTGTGGCTCAAACATCTATTGAAAGGAATGAAAGAAGAGGTAACCAAACCTGTGATACTGTATTGTGATAATAAAAGTGCTATAAACATATCCAAGAATCTAGTAATGCATGCAAAAACCAAGCATATTGCAATCAAGTATCACTATGTTAGAGAATTGGTGGAAGAAAAACAAGTGAAGATGGAGTACATTCACACAAAGGAACAATTTGCAGATATCTTCACCAAACCATTGCCCAAGGATACTTATGAATATCTTAGAGGCAAGTTGGGTGTAAAGCCCCTAACTCAAGCAGTCTAAAGCAACAAAGAAGCTGCCCTACATCAACAGGAGTAGATCATTGAAATATCAGAAGAATGATGCAAAGGATGACAACAGGAATATAAATTTCAAATCAGTCACAAGCATGGTGACAGAGGAAAAAGACATAAGATGCAAATCTTACACCAAGCATGTTGAAGATGCTACACCTTTGACATTTATGTCAAAGAGGGAGATTTATGAGAAACTGATCAATAAAATGTAAGAGGGAGATGTATGAGAATGTATGAGATCAGTAGTAGACCAAAAAAAAAAGAGAGATGAAAGAGGGAAATTTAGAAGAGATAAGAAATTGATCAACAAGAAGCTATGAAGGATTAGGAATATAGAGTAAGGATGCAGTAGTCAAGAGGGAGAAGTAGAACAAAGGATTTAGTTTGTATCAGCAAAAGAGGGAGACATGATACAAAAAGGAAGATATGTAATGACAAAATTTTTTTTGTTTGTTATATAATTTTGGTGGTAACTAAGTTGATCAGCTCAATCAATTGATCAGTTTGGTTTGCCATCAATGCCAAAGAGGGAGATTGTTGGAAATGATTGAAAAGATCATTGAATGAAGATTGATGGAATTGGTAAAGATTGCTTTCAATCATTTTTTTGTCATTGATGTCAAACTTGCTAACTATAGGAATGACAATTGATTAAATGATCCAAATACTATCACTTAGTTGATTGACAAGATGTAACTAGAACACCTAGAGAAAGGCTGAAGTTATGATGTTGTAATGAAGTATAAGGATTAGCTAAGAAAATGATGAAATCATGTATTAATGACATACTTTAAGACACAGGGAATGGACACTACAAAATGCAAGGTTTGACTAAACCATTTGCAAAGTCTAACTAAGTTCATCTGTGAGTGTTGAGAAATCCTTGAGGTGCCAAGCATCAGAAAAAGGTAGTGGATACCAAGAAATTTTTTTCAAATGCCAAGAAAATCTCTTAGGGTGCCAAGCATCAGTGAATAGCAGTAGAAGCTGAGTAACCTAGTTAATGCCGAGCATTAGTAAACCAATGATGTCGAGTTGCTACATTATTTGTTAAGTCAAAAGAATTGCAAGATCAGTAATGATAAGTTTGTTAAATTGAATTTTTTGAATCAGTTGGATGATAAAGATGATGAGTAGATGTCATAGAATTTTATGTAAACCATGCAAACCAATTCAAGGTGAATATTGATGGATTTTCTAGAAGAAATAGTTTGGAGGGAAAACAATTTCTAAAATTAATTCAAATTGATAAGCAGGAAGACTTGAGTAGAAAATGAAGAATAGAACATCTTTATAAGGAGTTACAAGCCAGAGATAAAAAATAAGAGAGTGAGTTGGTCATAAGTGTGGTCATGTGAAGAAGCCAACATAAGGCTAGTGTGAAGTGTCAAGAAGAGCAAACAGTGAGGAGTAAGCATAGAGCATCAAGACTCTGAGTTGATCAAGTGACCATAGAGTGCATTGGTATATCGAGTGGAAGAACTCAAGGAGATAGATCTTGAAGGGTGGACAAGTTGTCAGCACTGCAAGGAAGAAAAGCCAAGCAAAGAAAAGAACTAAAGAGTGATCTAAATTCTGCAAGGTTAGAGTTGCAATCTTTATCAGGTCAAAACCTTTCTAATACTTTCTTACCATTGTATTAGACATTGAAATCCTACATTGCTAGGTTATCTTAATAGCTAGGTGGATAAGCCTCAAGAAAAGGATAGAAGATCCCAAGGAGAAGGATAAGAGATCCTTAGCAGAAGGATAGGAGATCCTTAGAGAGGGATAAAAGATTCTTTTGAGAAGGTGACTATAAATCCCATGGACTTGGGTGGGCCCAATAGCTCTGTGTAAATTCGTTAATAGGGTGGCATTCTAAGTTTAATGTTCTTAATTCCTCTAACAGGGAACACTCCTAACAAGGTGTAGAAATCCTTTAATAGGGTAGGCATTTAATAGGGAAAACCATCAGAAGTGCTTGAAATGAATTGCGCAATAATTTTGTGGGTGTCATCCCCACCCTAGTTTTACCTTCTTATTCCTGGAGGGTTTCTGGGTCACCAAAATCCTTCGTGTTATGAGGTGATGCATGTTTACTTTTCATGATTTTTTAATGTTTAATTGCATGCATGATAATTTCAATTATATGTCATTAAGGATTTGACAAGAAAGTAAAAAGTCTAGTACTTCTGATTCACCCCTATTTTATTAAAAAAGTTGTATTGGACATTAGTGGACCTTGAATAACTGATTCAACCCCCCTCTCAGTTATTCTAAAAGAATTCTAACAATTAAATTATTTATTATTCTCTTAATTTGATTTAATTATAACTAAAAATCACAATAGACCCACAAAACTAAATTAGAAAACCTGTTTTAAAGACAAAGTACAAAATTAAACTCAAGGGTCAAAATCTCGAATACACATCATTTGATGAATTCAATGTGGTAAATTACTTAGATACTTGTCCTATTTTCTAGGACAATTGGCTTAGGTTAGGATTTGGACTCAAGAACTATCTCCCCTCTTAACCATTAAGATACCGCAATAGGGAACACTCATCCTTGTAGTTCAGGGAAGTTGATGCCCAGTACTTGCAATCTACATAAAAGCTTAGCATGTACATATACATATAAATCTAAACTAAATAGGCAATGGTAAGAATGATGCATGATGTATATCCCAACTAGTAGGTGACTATGATTCCCTCCCTCAACCACATTAGAAACATCAACCATAAGGTAAGACATACATTTACACCATACACATGTAAATATGGGTTAAGTAACCATAGAAGAGTGCATATAAATAATCCATCTAACTATCAACATGAAATAACTAAAAAAACTATATGTACATATAAAACATCATAATTGAAAGGATAAACATAAACACTTGAAATAACCAAGTATCATGTAGCTCATCAAATATATAAATTGAATATGAAGTAACATCCAAATCAAATTAGGTAATTAAGTACCACTAATAATAAAAAAAACCATAAAACTAGCCTAAAAAGTTTGGCAAAATAAAATGAAAATTAAACTAGGGGTAGGTATTACAATATATGTTCCAATTTAGAGAGAATAGTTGTATTATCAAGGATAAGAATGATATGTTGATTGGTACTAGTACAAGAACACGAGATAATGCATTTCAATTGAATTCTACTAAAAAGACATGTTTGGTTTCTAAGGTGGATGAAAATTGGTTATGCCATAAGAGATTTTGTCATATAAACTTTTATAACATTATGATGGTTAGTTCTAAATTTGTAGTTAGAGATTTTCTTAAGATTGTGAAACCTACCAACATGATGTGCAAAGAATGTGTGTTGGTAAAACAAAACAAAAGTTCTTTTTTGAGCTAAAAGTTTCCTACTTTAGTGAAGTTGGAGATTGTGCACACATATTTGCCTGGTCCTATAAAGACTAGAGAATTTTATGGTGAGAGGTATTTTATGATTCTTGTTGATGATTTCACTAGAATGATGCGGAATTTATTTCTTAGAGAAAAATATGAATCTTTTGAGGAATTCAAGATATGCACAAGAAGAGTTGAGAATGAATCTAGTTTGAAGATTAAATTCTTGAGATTTGATAGACAAGGAGAATTTATTTCAAATGAGTTTAACATTTTTGTGAAGATAATGGTATAAAGAGATAGCTTTCAAACCCTAAAAGTAGAGCATAATGGGATAGCAAAAAGGAGAAACATATTAGTGACTGAAGTAACAAGAGCAATGAAGTTAAAAAAAAAAAAATCACATACCTTTTGGAGAGAAGCAATAAATACAATAGTATATACTATGAATATAATGCAGATCAAACAAGTCATTTGTAAATCTCCTTATGAACTTTGGTTTAAACATGCACCTATTGTGAAGAAGTGTAAAATCTTTGGAAGTAAATGTTATATTAAGAGACATGATGATATTGTAAAGTTTGATTCTAGAAGTAATGAAGGACCATTTCAATCAAAGATCAAAGACTATTGTTAAGAGTGCTAATGTGAGAGTTGATGAAAAGTTTAGAATCAAGAAAGGATACTTGATTATAATTTTGATGAGGAAACTAGTAAAAAAAAATAAGCATAATGTTGAGTAGGAATTATTTTATGAAACTAAAACTGATTTGAAGAATTGATTACAAAGAGAAGACTAGAAAGAAGAACCTAGAGTAGAATTCAAAATTGAACAAGCGATAGCTAACAAAAATACAACAATGAATCATCCTCCTGAATAGATCATTGGAAGTAAGGACACATGATTTATTAAAAGAAATATAGTACATGGAAGAACTATGTTTCATTTCTCAATTTGAACCTAAAAATGTTGATGAAGCTTTTAAAGATGATTACTAGATAAAAGCTATGAAAGAGGAATTAGATCAGATTGAAAAGAAGAAGACTTGGGAATTGATTCCTAGACCTTAAGATAAGAATGTTATTGGAACTAAATGGGTACTTAGAAACAAGATGAATGAACAAGGTGAAGTTATGAGAAACAAATAAATATTGGTATGTAAAGGTTATTCACAACAAGAAGGAATTGATTTTGAAGAGACTTTTGCACTTGTTGCTAGACAAGAGGTAGTAAGATGATAGTTCATTCCATGTGACCTGTATAGTGGATGGTTGTGCATTATGTTTATTGCCAGGTGACATCATATATAATTCTATATTATTTAAATGGTTTCATAATGGTATATTATTATTCAATGCGGATGTATTATATATTAGATTTATTATTAATTAAACTTAAATGTGATTCAACATCATGGAACCCTTAAGAATTCTAATCTATTTTATGGTATGTGTTTATGTGAATGTTAATTGCTTCCACTATGTTATAACTATTGTTGTTAAGTTATTATCTTTAACTTAACAAAAAAATGTTTGGCAAAATTAGTAAAACTTTAGGCTAATTCTTTTGAATCCCTTGACAGGGTGTTACATCTTATACAAACTTTCTTGTAACTAGAACATATATTAGAATTGATAGGGAAACAAGATTACATATCTAGTGGAAATTTCTAGTACTAATTATGGAGTTAACTTTTGTCAAATTGATAGACAATCTTAAACTGAATTTGAGTGAACCAATTCAATACATTGATGAATCCAATGCAACATGTTTACAAGAAGAAAGCAGTGGATTATGGAAGATGAATTTTGATGGAGCTTGTAGTAGGGAAGATAATGGTGTGGTGGTAGTTCTTATATCCCCTTCTAAAAAATTCCTTAAATACTCCTTTTTTACTAAATTTTGAATGCACTCAAAAAATTGTTGAATACGAAGCATTAATATTGGGATTAAATCTAACTAAAATACAAAAGATTAAAACTCTATTAGTCTTGGGAGGCTTCAAACTAATAATGTCTCAAATTAGAAGTCAGTTTACTGCTAAGAATTCAAGATTGAAGCAATACATAAACTATGTTTGGGACTTGATTGAATGCTTTGATGCATTTTCAATAAGATCAATTGATGGGAGTGAAAACATTTTCTTTGATATGATGGCCAACCTAGTGATAAAACAAATAGATATCCCACTACAAGACATTTTTCAAGTTGAGATGAAAAATATGCCATCTATACCAGATAATGTACACAATTGGTAGGTTTCAATGAAGACATAGATTTTCTTGATTTTTTGAAATGTAAAGGATATTATTAGGATCAAAGCATTGTTTGGAACTATTTTGTAGAGAATTAGGATGAAAAACAATCTTTGTTTGGAGAAGAAATTATTTACCTTAGATCTAATAAAATACCCAAAGGGTTAGTGGCACTAGAAAGGACTTTTGATGAACATGATAATTTCAAAACTTATAAAATTGTTGCTATACCATAATTAATTGAGAAAGATAATCCCTGAAATAAAAATTTCCCAAATAAAATCTTTATTGGAAAGAGATTGACTCCTAAAGTCAAATCAGACCTTATCTCTTTCTTGAGAAAATATAGGCATGTATTTGCATGGTCTTATGATGAATTGAAATCTTATGAAGATGAGTTGTTCCAACATGAGATACCTCTGAAGCTAGATGATAAGACTTTCAAACAAAAGAAAAAACCTATAAATCCAATATTGGCACCAAAGATGAAGGAATAAATAATCAAGATGACAAATGTAGGGATCATTAAAACTATTAAAAACTAAACATGGGTTTCTAATTTTGTTCTTGTAAGAAAATAAAATGGGGATATCTATAGAAGTTGCGAAATCCAACTTCACAAATCACCAAGACCACGTACATGCAAATAATCTACTGAAGAGAAACCAAAGAAGGAAGGGTAGGATTTAGAGAATCTCAATGGAGTGAGAGAAAATATATTCCAACAATGAAAAATGAAATTTATGTACAAAAATACACCAGGAGAGCCTATTATAAAGGCCTCTAGACTAAATAGGAGTCAGCACACTGATAAGTTGTACAACAAGGCACATGTCTACTAGGAGTGGATTATCCTCCATTAAGCATAGGAGTAAGTGCGATGATGAGAGGATAAGCCTACAAAGGTGTAGCACATAAAATTATGTTGTAAATAACATATGCTAAAATAAGAGTGCTAATAACTATGTTATCAACATTACAACTCAATTAATTATGCAAACTCTAGTGTTTTAGACACCATGTGCTAAATTAGAGTTGCTTACTGTAGTGTTGTCAACATGACAACTCATAAGAATACACAAACTCCTAAGTTTCTCACCTAAGAAATAATTAAATAATGGATTTATCTAAGTAAACTTAAGTAAAGTATAAATAATAATAATTTACACTAACACCCCCCTTAAGTGCAACTTAGAGGAATGCACTTAAGCTCACAATAGCCATAATGAAATGCATAATGGGTCCTAGTATCTAGGCCATGTTAGGTACCCATGTACAAATGCAAAGAAATGCAACCTCTAAAAATAGGGAAAGAGGGAAAACCTCATGGGAAAAACCCTCCCTCAAAAAGAGGTAAGGACAAACATGCTAAAAAATCATGGAGGAAGGAATGCCTCAACAAGACCCCCCAAGGACAATGATTGGAAATGGCTCAAGAGACTCTCTCAAAACTATAAGTACAACTAGCCCCCCCATGAGAAGAGACAAAAAATCCCCCCAAGAATTATGGAGTCCTTATAGAAATAATCAAACCAATGAAATTCAAATGTGGAAGAAACAATGGAATAGAATAAGGAAACCTTGAAAGGAGAGGTGAAACTAGAACATATAACTAATGTTGAAAGGAGAAAACATGAGGATCCTGAATGGGAGTCCCCAATGTAGGTGTGTTGACACTATCATGAAAGAGAAGATGAATGTCCTCTATAGAATATGCAACAGGTGCACTTGGAGGCTCAAGGAATGGAGCTAGAGGGTCAGATAAAGCTAAAGAAGAATCCTACTGAAGAGAAAAAAATTCAACTAGATGTGGTGTGGTGATCTCAAAAATAATACAAAGGTTCAAGTGTCTTGATTGCACCACATGATACTCTCATAAAAGAGAAGAAGTGTGCTCTGATAATGGAGATAGTGGACCAAAGTGCGAGAAGGTGTAGAGACAGGAGGATTGATCAACTATCCCTGTAGCAATAAGACCTCCTATTGTATGATCTTAAATGAAGACTAAATCTGTAGCGAACTCAACTATCTTCCCTGATCCACTACATGTAATTTGAGAAATTGAGAGAAGGTTTGCAGAAAAAGATGGAACATACAATACATCATTGAAGGTGCCATCCTAAATGCTAACTAAACCTTTCCCATGGACTGGTAGGGCAGTGTTATTCCCCATGAAAATATGAGAAATGGGAGAAGGCTCAAGTGTAGAGAAGACACCATGAGAAGATGCCATATGGTGAAAAGAACCTAAATCTAGTATCCAAGGGACTTGGGAAGGGAATGCAATGGATGCCCATTTTACATGACCCTGTCCAAAATTTGGTGACAATGTCAAAGATATGGAAGAAGACTGAAAAGTAGACCCCTATGAGGTAGAAGAGGATGGAGAGGAAACAATGCTTTTATGAAGAAGAGCTTGAAAATCTACAATTTGTTTCTCATTGCCATCAAATATCTTTTGGAAATAATGTGACTCATCATGAGGTCCCTTCTAAAAATAGGAAAAGGTAGGAATCTTAGTCTTCTTTTTCACCTTCTTCATAGAAGAAGATGATAGACCAGTAGAGTGCTGAGAGGAATCTAATATCTACTTCAGCTTTTGCTCCTATGTATCCTTGGCAAGAAATGCTTGTGACTATGAAACTGTAAGTGAATCCATCTGAGTGAGCTTGGAATGATCATGAGTTAACCTATCATAGAATGCCTCAAAAGAGGGCATCTAATGTATGTTACCCAAGGCATCCATAGTGAAGTAGAAATTGGAAGAAAAGATCTAATATTGTCCTCGCAACTTTGAGAGTATCAAAAAGATACACTCATTATTTGTTTTGTTTTTCCCACATCCCTAAAAAATTGTACACCAAGATTTGAAATTCATCAAGAAGTCTTTGATTGTGGGAAAGTTGGCTAGTGTCAAAGAAGTCAACTCTACATCAATTTGTAGTGCCCAAAACTCATTCACTATGCCAAACAAGTTGTAGAACTTGGTCCAAATAGCCCAAGGAGTAGTCAAACCATCTAGGTGAAATAGTAGACTATCAAAGATATTTAGTACAATCAATCTAATGGCTTCATCCATTTTTTTTCTATGCTAAAAAACCTCAAAAGGGTGCTACAAGATAGGATAGTTCTCATCCAGACATGACCATAAGACTCGTGACATAAGAATTTGAGTCATTTGTGCTTTCTAGGTGTGATAGCTATGTGGCATGAACCAGGTCACAAAAGGATTTGACATTAAGATTAAAAGACAAAAGTAGAAGGGTTTATTTTAAAGCAAATGATAGAAAAGAAACAACTATAGTAAGAAAAAAAATTGAGAAAAGAACCTAGATTTTAGATGCATAGAGGGAGGAAACTGAAGCCTCTACTTTAATGTCAAAAATGGGAGCACAAAAAAACTCAAAATGAAATGAAACTAACATCATTATTTCCATCTCAGAACCAAATTTTCATAGGTTCTTTCAAATCAAAAAAAGACCTTTGTATGCTCAAATTATGGCCAAGAAACCAATTGCTGCTCCAAAAAAAAGCTCATTGGAAAATTATAGTCACAGAAAATAATTTGATGGCTGTATAGTCATTAACTAGACGTTGATAGAGCCAATAGTGGCATGTTGTGATGGTTAAGTTGTTGTGTTTTTATCCTTGCCATCAAGGTTCAAATCTCATGGGGATGAGGCCCCCTATTTGTGGCCTCACTGGTTCATAGCTCTAGGTCAAAGTGTTTACCCCTCTTTAAAATAAAAAAAAACAAAAAAAAAAAACTAGATGTTGATAGAAAAAACTCTAATTGTTTGAATGCTAATGTCAACTATCAGATTATGATGTCATCCTACCATAAAATGATGGTAGTAAGGGGATCCAAGTGGATGACATAAGTAGGTTGAAAGATGACATCACTACACGAAAAGATGACGGGGACACCAAAATGCTAACATGGGCATGCCAAGAAACTGATGTATGCCTATCAAAGAATGATGTCACACCTATACAGAGGGTTTTAGAGGTTTCACTAGTGGAGGTTACATCTAGGTGGCAGATAGAGGCAATTGGGCTATGGCCAGGTTGTGGCTACACCATGGTTGCGCTACCCATGAAGGTGGTGCCAAGTTCAGGTGTGGGAGGTGCTACGACAGTGCCAGGGTGGTGTTGTAGTGTCTGCTAGGTGGAGTGGCTATTGCAGCTACCCAATGTAAATTTTTTTTATTTTTTAAAATCATCTTTATGGCCCTTCGAGAGGCCAATTTTTTTTTTTTTTTTGACACTATAGTAGCCAAAGATTGAAAATTTTATATGGATTCTAACTATAACAAGCCTTTTGAGTGTAATGGTAGCATCCTTTTAGGCCCAAAGTGTCCCAAAAAAAATGTAATTCCTCCCAATTGAAGAAAAAATCACAAACAAACTAGGGTTTGTGTCTTTGAATTGCGGCTTCAAAAAACCTTCAAATTAGGAAGCAACACGGTACCATGTAGAAGTTGTGAAAGCCAACTTCATAGTTCACTAAGATCACCTACATGAAAATAACTTGCTGAAGAGAAATCAGAGAAGGAAAGGTAAGGCTTGGAGAATCTCAATGGTGTGAGAGAAATTATATTGCAATAATGAAAAATGAAATTGTTGTACAAATACACTAGGAGTGCCTATATATAAAGGCCTCTAGGATTCTTCTAGAATGAGTTAGAGAGTGCTAGGAGATAAGTATGATAACTAAGCATACATCCACAAAAGGTAGATTACCCTTCATGTAGATGAAAGGATAAGTATGACAAAGTAGGAACAAACTCCTATGTTGTCAACAAGTCAACACGTCAAAGTATGCTAACTCCTAGATGACAACTAATAAATAAATACATTTATCTTAAGTAAACTTAAGTAAAGTGTAAATAGTAATTATTTACTCTAATAGGTTTCATATAGATCCCAAAGAGATAAATTATGCAACACTAAATGTAATTTTTAGCTATTTGAAAGGCACACCTAATTATGGATAATGGTATGGAAAATCATATGATTTTACTTTATGTGCATATACTAATGTTGATTTGGTAGGAAGTATAGATGATAGAAAGAGCACCAATGACATAGCATTCATCTTGCAAAAAAGATGGGTTTCTTGGTTGAGCAAGAAATAAGATTGCATTTAATAGAGTACAACATAACAAAAGTATGCAGTAGTAGAAAATAATTGTAATCAGATTATTTAGATGAAGCAAATGTTGAAAGACATTGGGATAGAGTTTACTAAGCATGTTATGATACATTGTGATAGCACGTGTACTATAAGTATGGAAAAGAATCCAGTATTACATTCAAAGACAAAGAACAAATATATTAAGTATCATTTTCTTGAGAGAGAAATTTTAAAAAAGAGAAATCAGATTGGAATATGTTAGCACAAAGGATTAGATAGCCGATATATTCACAAAAACTTTGGCTAAAGATAAATTTGAGTATTTGAGAGGTATGTTTGGGGTTATGCCCCAATCTAATTTTTGAATAGTTGATGTAGAGATTGCATCATCCCAGCTAGTAGCATAGCACTATTATTATCTAGACAATATGCTTGATGCTTCTCCTATGAGGGAGTATCTATGTTTGAGCTAAGTCATTAAGGACTTTTGGTATTGGTAATCAATAGTATCTTTAGATGTTGGAGCTTGAATAGATAATTTTGGAAATGATTGAGTTTTGAGAATTGACATAATGATACTTTTTCCATTAATGTCAATGGGGGAGAGATGATTACATGAAAAACATTATACTTGATACATCCTTTGAGGGAGAGATGTGTATTTGGAAGAAATATTATGGATTGATGCTAATGGGCAAAGAAGATTTAAGTAGTTGTTGATATTGATTATTGATTACTGTATAGTTGTGATTTGAACATTTACAACTTGGCTCAAACTAAGATTCACGGCAAACATGAATGAGGGAACAAAGATAGATAATGAAGAAGAATATTTGGTATTCATGGAACTTAGATGTTTTTCATCTATCTTTCCATCAATGCTAGAGGGGGAGATTGTTAGCATGAATGATGATGATATTATTATTAGGGAGTATATTAGAATTAATAGAGACATGATTCATAGCTTATGCGTTGTATTTATGTTTGTGTTTGTCATTGATGTCAACATACTTGTTATTCTAGTGAAGATCAGAAGAGTTATAGAGGTAGAAACATTGGATGTGGTTTGTGGATTGAAGATCAACTTATGTGCACTTAAGGTTATGTTCTATAGTATGTTTAGATACTATAGATAAGAGCATCTATGCTCTATTTTTTGACTTGATCTCCTCACAATAATGGAACTATCTTAAGAAGATTGAGAAAAAGGTTGAAGGAATGTTAGAGATTCCTTGGTTAAGAGGGTATAATTTGAAGACCGTTGAGTGAAATTTTATGAATACTGTAAGCCAAAATTTTTTTTGTAATCTTAGCTAAAGTGTAAATTATAATATAACATCTATTGTAATATCTTAAGATGGTCCTATATTATTATTGTAAATTGGGAAAGACTCAAGGCCAACTAAAGAACTTTTTTAAGGATTTGGTACAAAGGAAAGATGTTTGTCTTGGATGTTATGTATGATATGTGGTCATATCTTTGGTATACATATTCTGTGAACTTGATATGTAAACTTGTAAAGATCATAGTAGAGTTTGGTGCAATTGAGCATGATAAGCTTACAAGAAATTATGTTTTGCAAGAATTTTTTTTTATTTTGATAGTTGTTCCATACTTGTATTATCTAGAAGGAATAATATTGAGGCTATTTGAACAATGGATTTAGTTGTCCTATTTTCAACTCCTAATAGGGTTGGAATCTCCTATCAAGGATTCAAAGTCTCCTAATAGGGATTGATATGTACTAAATATATTTTTTTGACTCCTAATATGGTATATCCTCTAATAAGGAACTTTTATATTTGTACATCATTTTGTGGGTGCCATCCCCACTAGTGTTTTCCTTCTAATCAAGGGTTCCCCTAGTTAACTTATATGATGTTATTGTTTATGGTACTATTTATATGGTTATTGCATCTATTGCTTACATGTTTTAGAAATAATAAAGATATTATTTTATGAGTATAAATGATTCACCCCCACCTCAGTTATCTTTGTGGACTTTACTTTCTAATAGAGGTATTCCAAGAACCTATAAGACTACATCCTTTTAAGCTAGACCAACTTGAATAGGGAAGTTTCACCAAACCTTTAGAAGATTTCTAAACCTAATCATAAGATTTTATTGTGATATGTCTCCTAGGGTCAATAGAAAATTCAGATAGACCTAGTTGTTGAATGACATAGTTAGAACAAATGTTCAACCCAACACCATTGTCTACCAACACATGTCCGAGTTGGGTTCGATATATTTGAAACTCAATATTCTCTAATATAATGTGGATTTGGAAAATAAGAGGTAGTATAGAGTAGAAATATGATTAACCATAGCTTGGAATTTATCAATGGGGACACTAGCTATGTGCAATGCTTTTTTAAGGATCTTGTTATGCAAAGTTGATAACTCTAGCAACTCAAATATAGATATTTGTACATGGGTACATTGATTTTGGCCAACAAAGTTATATGTAGACATGGAAGTAGTAGAATTATGTTTGGAAGAGGATGGACCCACTTTCTTAGGATGAGATTTTTGGAAGAATTTGAACCCATAAGGATAACTTTAGGTTGGATCCTAGTAATAGTGTTAAATCTTTTATCATGTGAAGAAGAGTTTACACCCATAAGCATGATCATGAGTTTGAGTTCAGTAGAAGTTTTTCTTTGAGTGGAACCAACACCTCCCAAGATAGCCTTAGGTCTCTCATCAATATCTGAATCATAGATAGGATTGTCATATTTTGGTTTTACTATGTGAATGCTTTCACTTATAGGCTCACACATGTGAATGGCATTGTTATTGTTTGTATAAGCATAGTTTATTTTTTCATCATCATTCTTCTTGTTAGATTTTTACATTTCTCCTTGTTTATATTTAGAAAGAGGCTCTTTGAAGGCCTTGTGATCAATATTTTTGACAAGTCCATTACAAAAACTCTTTCATGCTCAATAAGGTTTTGGATGATACATTTTAATTTGATATAGTTGTTAGTATTATGACCCTTGACCATATCAAAGTTGTTGTAGTGATCATCTCTCTTCCATGGGGGTTTTACATTGGGTTCATAGGGTCTTGAGTTTTTTGGTAGCATGATGATCTTATTGGAAAGAAATTTTTTAAGGATAACATCATAATAATAGTGAAGGAATGAAATTATGTTTAGGTTTTGATGTTCATGTGGATATAGACTTGTTTGGGTCATTAGTTTTAGTGGCCTCTTATTGTTTAGTTGCTAGGAAAACACTAGCCAAGTTGAATATGGATTCCTTAGTCTTAGGCACATCAATCACCCCATCATTAACAATGTATTTGTTTTTTTCCAAGGTTTATTCTTATCTTTTCCATTGATATTTCCATTATTAAACTTGTCTTTGTTCAAAGTTATCTCTCCCTTCTTGATTACAACATCTTCTATGTGAAAGGCATTCTCAATCATGTCATTGAATGTGAGAAATAGTTGCTTTATAAGGGTATAGTTCAATTATGGTATAATATTGTTGATGAAAATGCCAATTTTCTCATTCTCATAAAGTTGTCGAGGATATCTAGAGTATAACTTCCTCCACATTTGCCAGAAGGTAACAAAGGGTTCACCTAATTTTGTTTAAAGTTATATAGGTGAAGAATCATGATAAAATGTTAAATGTTGTAGGAATAGTGTCAAGAAAACCTTTGAACAATTTCATCAAAATATTTGAGTTGGGGTGTGATCTTAGTGATCCGTTCCATGCCTTGACCATTTAAAATCCTTAAAAAATTCTCATGAGATAAGTGTCATTGTGCATAAAGTCCATACTTAGAGCATAAAATTTCCTTATTTAATCACGTGGATCCCCATTGCCATCATATTTTTCATACTTAGGGATCTTAGTGTCTCAAGGAAAATAAAATCATGAGGAGACTCTTATCAAAAGCTAATGCGGATTTTAGTTTTTCCTTCTCTTTCTTCAAGTTTGATATTATAGCTTTTAGGTCTTGTATCTTTTTCATAGAAGTCTCAAGAGGAGTTGGTTCCTTCTTTTGGATCAATATTTGAACATCAAATTTGTGTGGAAATGTCAATCTTGTAGAGGCCAAATGCATGAAGTATTGACCTATGTTTTGTTCCAAATTTTTGAGAATATGCTTTTAAAAATAATAATCTTATTAAAATTTTAAGACTTCTTCATCAGTTTTGTCATTATCTACTTCAATTCCATTTTGAGACCTATGTGAAGCATGTCCATGATTGGAAGATCTAGGAGGAGACTAAAATCCATTGAGATGAGACCTTGGAGTTCTAGGAGGAGTGTTGTTTTCATTGTTTCCATTTTTTGCAAAGGGATTACCATTAGCATTGTCCCTAAAGACATTAGTATTGTTCTCCCCAAAGATTCTTGCATTGATCCTAGCTGGCATAAGACTTTCTTGTTCATCTAGGTAACCATTTTTCCCTCTTTCTATGTGTCACAGTCGATCATTAAAGAGGTTTGTTAGAAAGTCAAGTCCACCAAGATAACTGGGGGGGTGGGGGGTGAATCAGTTATCCAACTAATAAAATATATATCAACCTTATTAATCCTTAACCATGTGAACAATATAACCAACAACCATAAGAAGATACACAGACATAAATTTAATAACCCTAAAATGGTCCTATAGACTACAGACCTCATTTTCTCCTAATAAAGGGTTCAACCCTAATTATTTTGACTCAATAATTGATATAATTCATCAAAATCATCAAATATTCAAATCAAATGATCAATTAAATCAATTAATTCCTAAAATCAAGCATCAATTGGCCTAGTCCATTTAATTAAAACAAAATATTGAATACACTTGGCTAAGTCAATTATTAAAAATGAATTAATAAATCCCACCTACTTACATGTCATGTTAAAGGGGACAAGTAGACAAAAGGGTGGTTACATGGACCAAAAATCACATGGATCACTCCATGTTGAATCCTACCACCCCCACATGCCACCCACCTGCCCCTCCCCCCCCTAAACATTAAATCTTAACCATTCATTTGAATCTCAAATTATTTAAATAGGATTGATTTGAAGCTCAAATGGCCTCCTCATCTATTTTTTATGATTCTGCATTCATGGCATCTCTCACCTAAATTCATTTCCATAATGTTGCATTAATAGGCCCTCAATCTTAGTTGCATTGTCATTATAGTGAATTCATAGCTTCATTTATGCATTTTCTTTCATAGTGATAGTAGTTAACTCTAGATTTTCCATGAATTCATATTTTTTGAAGTAATTAGATCACACTTGCTTTCAATTTGGTGAATTAACATAATATTTTCACTCATATCTCATTGATTTTATTTAATCTCTCATTTTAGCCAGATATTATCAATGATTATGACTTAACTCTAAGGGAAATCAAGGATTTATTCATACTCTTCCTAATTAGAGATCAATATGATGATTTGGTTAAGATTTTGATGTGTTTCTCTTGATAACTTGCATATGCTAACCTCTAATCTTGTGATTTCCTATTGAAGTGTGTTGATTTGTAGGTACACATATTCTAAACACATTCTTGGGTGCCCACCATGGGGCTAGACCCATTATCATACATTACCCCTTCTTATCTAGACCCTTTTCTCACATCTTGCCTCTAAAACATTTACAGGGTTGCCTTTGGGACTTGCAAGTCACCTCTGGGACTTACAAATCACTGTTGGCTATTGAGGATTTAATTTGGGATGCCTTGGGTCACTTTGAGTGATTCTAGGTTTAATTTGGGAGTCATGGGTTGCTTTCAATGATCCCAAGTTGTCTTTGGGAGTCCTAGTTTGTTTCTACTGACCCTAGATCATCCCTAGGAGTCTTGGGTCACTTATGTTGATCCTAGGTCACCTTTAGGATATTTAGATCACCTTTGTGGATGGAAAGTCACTTTTGGGAGCTTCTTGGTGACCTTTGGGGGTGGTGAGTCACTTTTGTTAGTTTAGGATTACTTCTTAGAAGAATAAGATCACCTTTGGTGAGTTTTGACAAGGTATAACCCAAGTTTGAAACCTGCTTGATCCTTTAATGTAATAATTTGATCATTTGATCATTTCAAGACTTAATTAACTAATAATAACTTTTTCTTAAGGTTTTGTGTTGATTTGATCTTTTTTAGAGTTAACCCTAACTAGTAACTTGTTTTTTATGTGCCTTTGATTTGATCAATTTGAACTCTAACAAGTGACTTCTTGTTGATGTATTTATTGAATTCACTTGATCTTACATGATTTCATACTAAGAATTTAAGGTTTTGAATTGAGTCATATTTCTTTTGAGCTAACCCTAACAAGTTCTTTGTTGTTGATGTGATCTTGAGTTCATCTTGATTTTGATTTTGATTTCACTAACCTCTAACAAGTTTCTTGCATGTCTAATGATCATAGCCAAACTAGTTCTTGCAAGATATTTGTAGAAGAAAGCTTTTTCAAAGATATTGAAATAAAAATTTGAGACTACTAATGATTTGATGTACATTGCCTTGGAGACTTGAAACATTGTGTCTTGGTTAGTTGATTTTTTATAGGAACTAGTCTATTTAGGCCCTTGTTAAAAATTCCAAAAGGAATTGACAGAAAAGTAGGGGAGTATGATCTTTGTTACATGGATGTAATGAACATGGACAAATTAGAAACCTAGATGTTGCTAAAATATTGATCCTTTGGGAGGAAATGAAAGGTAGTGAACCTTTTAGCTCATTCATTAGTGAGGGGAGAATTCTCTTTTCTCCTTGAGAGAAAATCAGAAACCTAGAAGCTCTTGGATTAGTTGAAAGTTGATGTAGGAGAATCTAGTGCTATAAGGGAAATCCTATATCACCTAAAAATATGCTTATTGTTAGTTTTTTTTTAATGTGTTTTTAATTTCTAGATACTCATTTGGGTCAAATAAAGGTTCCAACTCTCATAGTTCCACTATTGGTTTTTTGGGTTAGAGTTTTTTAGCACCTTGGGATATGTGCCAATGCAAAAAATAGGTGATTTTGTAATTGGGCCATAATTATGATTATAATTTTAATTTAAAGAACTCTAGAAAAAAATAGGTCAAAAGGCTTTACGGTTTGAAAGTTATTGTAGTTTTAAGTTGCCTGAGACCTGCTAAGAGCACTTCAAAGTTAGATATGAGGCACTAAATTTCCTTTTACTCGCCTAAAAAATTGGGGATGAATGTATATGGTCCATATGCCTATAGAGCACTCAGAGAAATTTCCAAAAATATAAACGGTTTGTCAATCTGAGCCCCAGATCAAAAGTTATGCCTCCCGAAAGTTGGACTACCATTTCTAGATTCTTCTAATTTTACACCAACATTTGACATGATTTATAGAACCTTTTTTTTAGTGGTGGATGCCAATTGGAATATTATAAAATTTATTCCTAACCCTAGACCTAATTGGGGTTTATTTAAGAACATTTTTGGCATTGTAAAGGCAGTTCTTGGTGGAGTTTGAGAGAGGGTACCGTGAGGACCTGATTTTCTCCTAAATCAAGCCACTGTAAGCCTATAAGGAATGTATTTGAGTCTATTTTCAATGTATTGAATGTAGTAGTATATCACTTCTAATAATAATATTTCCCTTTTCTTATTGCGTCCACTTTGGTTGTGGATTGTGCCCTCATCAAGTGGTATTAGAGCAAGTTTTCCTGAGTGTGTAGACACAATGCTAACTATGAGGTAGTTTGCACTAGGACTATGTGATTTTGGTTTTATATATGAAGATGCCTCCATAAAGGGAGCATGGTGGAAGGTCTAGAGATGTTACTCCTAAGGTTAGAGCCCTCCAGAGACAAGTCAAGGCATTGCAAGAAGAGATCCACAAAGGGATGAATGTTGTTGTAGGTGACGAAAGTGAGGAAAAAAATGAAGAAGAAGGAAATATTGGGAAAGAAGAGGAAGGAGATAGAGAAGTCTTAAATCAAGAAGAGGAGAAGCTTTGTAGGGCCATTTCCAAGCTTGTAAAAAGATCAAAAATTGACATCGACATATTTTTGGGAAATCTAAACGCAGATGAGTTGATTGACTGGATCAATGAGCCGAAGGAATATTTTGAGTATGAGGATATCTAGGACCCTAATAAGGTTAAGTTTGAAAAGACAAAAATGAAAGGCCATGCCAAAATATGGTGTCAAGAGATTCAGTTGGAAAGAAATAGAAGCGGAAAGGATAAAATCACAAGATGGGATCACATGGTGGACAAACTAAAGAAGTAGTTCATTCTTGTTGATTACAAGCTTGATTTGTTCAAGAAGATGCAAGGGTTAAAACAAGTAGGAAAATATGTCCATGTATACATAGAGGAATTTTATCAAGTCCTTATTAGGGTAGGGCATGTAGAAGCAAACAAGAAAAAGGTTGCTCATTACCTTAGTAGGTTAAGACCTGGCATTTAGGAGTTAAGTCTAGTTAGAATGACTAGCATTGAAGAGGCATACCGGTTTACCTTGTGAGTTGAGGAGAAGCTAAACAAAAGGTTTGATGGAAGGAAAAGAGGGTGTAGTCAAAGAGGAATGAGTATTGGTAGGTCATTTGGAGGCCAAAATGAGATCCAGTGGAAAAATGAAGATGTCGGTACTAGACGAAACCAGAGGAATGAGGGTTTCAACCACTCCCATGATCAAAACTTTAGAGATTAGAGAGGAAGATGTAGAGGATGTGGAAAAGTTTCAAGAAGATGAGGATTCCATGGTACCTATTTTCATTTCAATGAAAGGTTCATCATGCCTTCAAATTCCCTCAACATCAAGGAAGGATAGATAGGAGAGCTAATGGTCAAGCAAGGGTTTCTCATGTAGATGATGGTGCATAGTCATTGCATTTAGAAGATGCAGAAATAAGAGAGGTTCTAGTTAATGAAAGGGTCTTATTGAGTGGTGAGACTAAACTTGGACAAAGTAGGAGTTTGTTTCATGCCAGGTGCAAGTTTCAGGGTAAATGTTATGATGTGATTGTTGATGGTGGAAGCAGTGACAACTTGGTGTTAAAGGAGATGGTGTCAAAGATAAAACTCAAGAGGCAGAAACACCCCAAACCCTATCAAATTTCTTGGGTGTAGGATGATCATAAGGTATTGGTTAATGAGAAATTTTTGGTGAAGTTTAAGATTGGGAGTTACCATGATGAGGTTCTCTGTGACATCATTCCAATGGATGTCTGGTATTTATTGTTGGGAATTCCATGGCAATTTGACAAACATGTTGTGCATGATGGTCATGCAAATACATACTCTCTAACAAAGGATAGAGTTCACCACAAATTTAAGCTTTTGATAAAGGAGGGAGAAAATATATGTAGTAGTGCTAGGGTATTTCTTGTTGATGGAAGAAAATTTCTGGATGACATGAAATATTAGCATATGTGTTATGTTTTGATTCCTAGAAAAGATAAGGAAGGTAGTAGTGAAATTCCACTTGAATTTTTTGGTCTATTAAGTGAGTTTGGAGATGTCATCTTTGATAATGTTCTAGAAGGGTTGTTACTAGTAAGGAAAATTAGTTATCAAATAGATTTAGTCCCTGGAGCTAGTTTTCCTAACAAGACTGCTCATAAGATGACTCCTACTAAGACAGAGGAGCTAAATAGACAAGTTTAAGAGCTATTGAGGAAAGGTTTGATTTGACAAAGCCTAAGTCCATGTGTAGTACCTATAGTTCTGGCACCAAAGAAGGATGGACAGTGGAGAATGCGTATAGACTCTCACACTATAAATAGAATAACCATCAAGTATCAATTTCCTTTTCCAAGAATGGATGATCTTAAGGACTGTTTGAGTGGAGCTAATTACTTCACAAAGATAGATCTCAAGAGTGGCTATCACTAGATATGGATACAAGAGGGAGACAAATGGAAGACTATATTCAAGATCAAGGATGGTCTATATGAGTGGTTAGTAATTCCCTTTGGACTAATTAATGCACCAAGCACCTTCATGCTTCTTATGAATGAGGTACTACATAAATTTTTGGGAAATTTTTTTATTATCTATTTGGATGATATTTTGATTTTTAGTAAATCATTGGATGAATATTTTTTGCACATTCATAGTATCCTTGAAAGGTTGAGGGAAGAGAAATTGTTGATTAATTTGAAGAAGTGTAGCTTTGTCAAAATAGATTTAGTCTATTTGGGGTTTGTTGTATCAACAGAAGGTCTCAAAATGGACCCTAAGAAGGTGAAGGTCATCTTGGAATGCCCTAATCCAAGGTTTTCTACTGAGACGAGCTCATTTCATGGTCTAGCTAGTTTTAACAAGAAGTTTATTAGGAATTTCAGTAGCATATGTGCACCCTTAACTGAAACAATGAGGGGGGATAGAAAAAAGTTCAATTGGGCTACAAGAGCTGCAAGGAGTTTTGAATTGCTGAAGAAAGGTGACAAAGCAACCTATATTGGCACTTCCTGATTTGAATAAGGTATTCTAAGTGGATTGCGATGCTAGTGGTAGTGCTAATGGGTCTGTGTTGAGCCAAGAAGGTAAACCTATTGCCTATTTTAGTGAAAAATTAAATGATGCAAAGAAGAAGTACTTTGTTTATGATTAGGAATTCTATGCAATAGTTTAGGCCTTAAAGAAATGGAAGCATAATGTGTTGCCAAAAGAATTTTTCTTGTATACTGATCACTAGGCATTGTAGTACCTAAATAGCCAAGGTAAAATTGAATTAGAGACATTTGAAATGGGTAGAGTTCATGCAGAGCTATACATTTTTATTGAAACATAGAAGTGGAAGGTCCAATAGGGTTATAGATGCATTAAGTAGGAGACAATTGCTGCTAATAGTAATTTAGGTTGAAGTGCTTGGGTTTGATGAACTCAAGAATCTATACCCTACAGATCTTGATTTTGTAGAGGCATGGAAGGCTTGTAAAGAACCTATTACTCTAGATAGAACTAGGTGGCTAGATTACTTGATTCAAGATGGTATGTTGTTCAAGGGTAGTCAATTATGTATCCCAAGGAGTTCTATGAGGGAGAACTTGATCAAGGAGAAACATAATGGAGGGATGGCAAGACATTTTGGTCAAGATAAGAGCATTTCCATTATTAGAGAACATTATTTTTGGCCTCAATTATCATAGGATGTGAAGAAGTTTGTGCAGAGTTGTCAAGTATGTCAAATTGCCAAAGGATTTAGTCACAATACTGGACTCTATTAGCCATTGCATGTTCCATCAAAGCCTTGGGAGGACATAAGTATGGATTTTTTTCTTGGATTTCCAAGGACACAAAGGGGTAATGACTTAGTATTTGTGGTGGTTAATAGGTTTTCCAAGATGACACATTTCATTCCATGCCACAAGACTCATGATGTAGTACATAGTGCAGATTTGTTTTTTAGAGATGTGGTGAGGTTGCATGGTCTCCTAAAAATTATTGTTAAGTTCTACACATCATCTGCAGATTGATGGATAAACAAAAGTAGTGAATAGGAGTCTGGTCAATTTGCTAAGGTGTTTAGTAGGAGATAAACCCAAGGGATGGGATTTGATTCTACCACAAGCATAATTTTCTTACAATAATTCTGTGAACAAAAGTACTAGTAGATAACCATTCTAAATTTTGTATTGGAGTAGTCCAAGGACTACACCAGAGCTAAGGAAGATGGAGCAAGGGGAGAGGACAAGTGTTGAGATAGAATTATTTTTTGAACATGTCAAGAACCTACATGAGGAAGTACATGCACATATTACTAAAATGAACCAATAGGATAAGGCTAGGGAAGATCAAAAGAGGAGACATAAGGAATTCTAAGTTGGGGATTTGATTATGATATACTTAAGGAAGTAATGATTTCTAGTGGGTACCTACAACAAGCTAAAGATGAATAAATTTGGCCCCTACAAAATTTTGAAGAAGCATGATTCAGGAAATGCATATGAGGTGGAATTGCTAGATGGGATTCACATTTCTCCTAGTTTTAATGTTGCAGACTTAATAGAATATCATGATGATGATACATATGAGGAGTTGATGTTGGAGCCATTTCCAATTCCTACTTCTAAGAAGGAAGAGATAGAAGAAATTTTGGATAGTCGTGTGGGCTAGAGTACTAGAAACAACCAGTATGAAGAATACCTAGTGAAGTAGAAAGGATGACCAGTAGAAGATTCAACTTGGATATCTACAATAGAGGTTTCCTATTTGGGTTTGCCTCTACCAACTATAAAGTGACAGGGTCACTTTTTAATCTACCTTAGGTATCTTATGTAGGAGCATTGAGTGGTATAAGGGCAATCTTGTATCACCCAAAAATATGCTTAATGTTAGTTTCTATTTAATTTTTTTTCATTTTTGGATACCCATTTGAGTCAAACAAAGGTTCCAACTCTCATAGTTCCACTATTGGTTTTCTGGGTTTGAGTTTTTGAGCACCTTGGGATACATGCCAATGTAGAAAATAGGTGATTTTTTAATTGGGCAATAATTATGATGATTTGGAGGGTTTAAGTTGGAGGGATGATTATAATTTTTATTTAAATCACTCTAGAAAAAGAATAAAGTCAAAAGGCTTTACGGTTTGAAAGTTATTGTAGTTTTAAGTTGCCTAGAGACCTCCTAAGAGCACTTCAAAGTCAGATTTGAGGCACTAAATGGCCTTGTACGGGCCCAAAAAATGAGGGACAAGAAAATCTGGTCCATAGGCCTATAGAGCGCTCAGAGAGCTTTTTGGAAATGTAAATTATTTGTCAATCGGACTCCCAGATCAAAAGTTATGCCTCCCAGAAGTTGGACTACCATTTCTAGTTTCTTCTAATTTTACAGCAACCTCTAACATTATTTCTAGAACCTTCTATTTTGGTAGTGGATGCTAATTGGAATATTCTTAAATTTATTCCTAACCCTAAACATAAGTGGGGTTTATTTAAAAACATTTCTAGAATTCTAAAGGCAGTTCTTGGTGGAGTTTGAGAGAGGGTATTGTGAGGAGGATTTTCTCCTAAATCGGACCATTGTAAGCCTATAGGACATGTCTTTGAGTCTATTTTCATTGTATATTAGCATATCACTTTTGATAATAATATTTCCCTTTTCATATTGCATCCATTTTGGTTGTGGATTGTGCCCTCATCAAAAGTGGAACTAGCTCAACAATGAACAATATTGATGTGTTTGGGTAAGGTGAAGAGGTAGAAGAGTATGCTCTTTTTCCTTTTGGTAAAATTAGAAACTTAGACCCTTATATCCAAGCCAAGTCCTTGAGTTACCTTTAGAGGGTCTACTAGAGTACTCAACCTCCAAGAATGACCCAGGTGAGCACACACCTTTCACTAGTGCTTCCCACTCACTATAATAAAGAATCTTTGTAAATTTCAAATATTTCAAAGCCATGTGAATTCCTTCCTCTTGATCTTGATATTGCATATCTTAAGGAGGCCCTGATTTTTGTAATGAGAGGTGCCTCTCCTTATCATTCTTCCTAGGGGTGTACACTTTCAAGTGTTGGTGTGGTTGAAAGGCCTTAATCCCTCTTATGATGCCACTAAGGGTTCGTATAAACAAAAGCCTTTTAAACACCTTTTAGATAGTTCCTACCTCATTCACCTCCAAAAGAAGGCATAATATTTGTGCAAGGAAGGGGAAGAATCTCTCCTATAAATCCTCCTCATAGGTATACATTTGGATGTTGGAATGTGGTATATGATACTAGCCCCTGTTACAAGGGTAACCTTTTGACATATATGTTATTGAGTCCTTGGAATAGACCAAAAATATGGGTTCCCTCTAGGGGTGACACGACTGTGTGAGTTGTGTGTATATACATAAGATGTGAGACAAAGCTTGTGTCATCTCTATAAATTTTCTTTATAGGGATAAGAATTGTATTTTTGGTGTCATAAGTGTTAATTAATTCCCTCATCCCTCCAAGTTGCTATTTCCTTGGTTGGATTATTTTTGACATACCTTACTTTTTGAAAGACATACGCACAAAACCTTGTTTAAATAGTAAAAAATTGCAAACATTAAAAACCAAAGTGTCCTACAAGGGAAAAATAGTCCAAACACATCATATAAAGTACTCCTAGGTATTCCAAAGCATCTCTTAATTTTGACTCTCCACAGTCCTAAGTTACAAATCTCTTGAGGGTTAAGTTACCCATTTGATCATAGGATCCAAAGTTGAAAATTTAAACCAAAGGTATACCCTAGTTCAACGAAGCAAAATCTTGTCAATTTGTGTAGAGTCTTGGCTCTTACTTACCAAATTTGAAAATTCAAACTTAGAGTATATCCTATTTTAAATTGGTCTAAACTTGTCAAAGTTGTATAGAGTCTTTACTCTCACACACTCATCTTAAGTTCAAAAGTTTAACCTAGGTGATATCTCATTTTAAATTGGTTCAAACATTGTTATGGTGTGGAGTCTTGGCTCTCACCTAAGTATCCAAAATTGAAGGTCAAAACAAGTTATCCTAATTCACTCTTGTCAAGTTGAAAAAAATCTTGGTCTTTACCTAGATATCTTGTTCAATAAGTACAAAGTCTTATCAAGTCAAACACCAAGTATGTTCTTTTATAATGTTGTCTAACCTAGTCAAGTAGTGTGAAGTCTTTCTTTCCACTTACCCATTTATCCAAAGTGCTAAAACTTATCAAGTTAAACTTCGAAGGTCTCTATTTAAATATTACCAAGTTATAAGAAGTCATAAATCAAGTATAACATTTTTCAATATGGTCCAACATTAATCAAGTAAGGTGAAGTCTTGGCTTCCACTTACATATTTATATAAAGTTCAATAGTCATATCAAATCTAAATATCAAGTATACCACACTCAAGTTGTCTAAAATTTTCAAGTTGTGTTAACCTTGTATATCAAACTAAAAAATAGTTCTCAACTCATAAATGAGGCATCCATTCCTTAATTGAAGTTGAAACTAGTTAAAAAAAATTTGTCACATAAACAAAATTAGTGTCACACTTATAAATTATTTTAAGAAAAACATATTGGAACATTGGTTAAACCCTAACTCAAACTTTGGGGACATTCTAAACTTTACTTGAATATTTTACAATCACAAAACCTTCATGGAAATCACAAGAGCCAAAAATTACAAATTCAATACAAACAATCCTTATGAAGAAGAAACACCAAGATTTACACCCTTTGAACAAAGTAAAATCTCATGAAGGAAACTCCTATTTGGGTCAAGAAAATATGATACATCAATTACAACCCAAAATAATCAAATAATGAGACCTACAACTACTTCCAAAATTTCTCAACACAATAATAACTTAGATAACTATCAAAAAACTCATGACAAGGTTGAACAAGATATATTCAACCTCATTGAACAATGCCAATCTTTGAAAACTAAAATCCAAGATGAAGAAAGAAAAGGAAACCTCATTAGACAAACACTTCTTAAGATCACTATGTCCTTTCCTATTTGGACATGATTCAAACCTTATCTCACACCCTTCAAACATAGAATAAATAAATATGAAAACCCAATCTTTGATGCAGAGGATATTCCACACCATTACAATGAAACTATATTTGATCAAGAAGATGAAGATATGGACATGTCCTATTCACTTGAAAATATCCTATATCTACAACAAAATAAAGAAGAAATTAATCAAACCTTAGAGATATTCTTTACTCCTTTAGAACAAACTTATGAATTTTTTTTGAGAAAACTCCTTGAAAACAATTTTATCACATTACCTCAAACTACCTCATGTGGGATGTCATAATTGAAAATCTATTGTGAATACCATTAATATTATGAACACAAAACTTTAGATTGCATTCAATCAAAACATAAGATATTTTGGAATTCTTTAGAATAACTTGCGTGGGGGGGGGGATTAGTTATCTAAGGTCCACATGTACAAATAAAACTTTTCAATTCTTAGTAGACCCATATCCATAAAACCTTGTCATGCATGTATCCATTAGATCATACAATACTTAAACTTTGTATGCTAATGTCCTAGGTCAAAACAACTTTTCTGAAATGTAAATATGAAACATCATAAGAACATTTACACAATTTGACACAAGGATTTTACTTGGAAACCCAATTTAGGAAAAACCACAATTATCATGCTACTATTTCCCACTCTTCTGAAGTGATTCCTTGTGAAAGACAAACCGTGTCAAAAGTTAAAATACACAATGTTACAAGTGACCTAGTTAAAGGACTTTAATCACCCTATTAGGAGTGAGCCTTGCTAGAGGACTTCAGACCATTCCATTAGAATATCACCCAGTTAAAGGATTTAGAAATGACTATTAGGTCAACCTTAATCCAAAGGATTTACTCTAGACTGATACAATGATTAGAAGTAACAATAAGGCTTGATATGATAACAGGTTACAAATCACTTGTAGATTATAGATCTCTATTTTAGTTCTCCATTATACTTGGCATTCACACACTTCAACTTTGATAGCTTGTTCACCCTTTAAGCATTCATACTCTTGAGCCTTCTTTCTTTACATTCCAATTGGAGTCAATTTTGTTCAGCCACTGAATGAAGCAATACCCTAGACCCCTTGTCTTTCTTAGGTTCTCACACATGAAAACCTTTTCTTTTGACCAACTATTTTTATAAATAGAGAATTTAGATCTTTTGTTGCTTGACCATAATCGTTCATTTTAGGGTTAGGTAGAATTAGGTAGGATACAATGAATCTACCTACTTTTCCATTTGGTTCCTCTAGAAAATTCTTCTACAATCTTCCTTGAATTTGCCTCAAAATCATTTACCTTGAATTTTGTGCCACCAACTCATCATATTTATCTTCCACACTCTTCACATAATTCAAGAAAACAAAAATAATTAGCTCAAATTTTTCAAATATTTGATTTAACACATTTATTGGAACTCAACTTCAATATTTTGTCACTCGAAATCTATACTGTTCTGTCACTCAGCCAACACTAGTTCACTCAACAAACATTAAATTTCATTGATGCTCAACACCAACTAAAATTTACTTGGCATATACTAACAATCACTTGGCTTGCACTAATTTTCATCTTTACTCCACACCTCTTGTTTTTCACATGGCTTCTACTAATTTATGCTTGACTTGTAATGACAGCTTAGTAAGGCTTGGCAAACACTTTTCTTACTCAATTTTTTTCCAGTCTTAACTTGAGTAATCTTTCATTTCAAACTTTATGTAGATAAACAATACACTATAGTACCAATGTCTTACTTGGTCTTAATGCTTCTTTTACATACAAAATAACTCAACTTTTCTCTAGGTGCTATTGTTATCTCCTATTTTCAAATCCTCTTCATCAATCAACTAAATGATAGCTTTCAGACCAAAAAGAAATTGTCTCACCAGAAGGTAGTAGATTTTTCATCCATTGAAAAAATAATGATTGTTCCATTATAGGGTCTTCTCTCCAAAACAATCTTAATCAACAATCTCCCTCTTTAGCATTGATGGCAAACCAATACCAACAACAATACCAAAAAGAAAATAAATCTTTAAAATAATTTCTCCCTCTAATAGTGTAGCATATGTACTTCCTCTATGTAGGGTAATGTGAGCTTTGTCAAGTTCCTTTACTACTTCCTCTTTCTTATATCTCCCTCTTTAGAGTATCTCTCCCTCTTTCTAATACTCAGGTGTCTATCTCTACTTATATCTCCATGTACTTATCTTCCTCTTATTTCTCCCTCAATATAGTTATTTTTAGGTACACTATCTCCCTCTTGTAGTCATTTCTCCCTCTTTGACAACAATACCAAAGACTTGTCATCTCTATATGCATATATAATAAATTCTAGATTCTCCCTCTATCACATTTCATGTTACTACAAATTTCTAATTAAGCTCCTTCATTACTTTAGGTAGCTCCTAAAGTAATATCCATTGCATCAAGTTGTAAGATACAACATTCAACTTAGTTGATGTTGGGAACTACTCATTCTTCTTAAGTAGATTTTGGGAATATATTAGTTATCTATTCTTTTGTATTCACATATTCTATCCTCACTTATTTGTCTTGAACTAGCTCTCTCAAGTAATGATACTTGATTGCAATGTGCTTAGTCTTTGTGTGCATCATAGGGTTCTTTGATATATTTATAACACTTGTATTATTACAATAAAGTACCATAGGCTCATTGATTTCCTCCTTCATACCTTTTAGTAGTTGTTTGATCCATATCACATTTTTACAATTTACTATAGCAACCACATATTTAGCTTTAGCAGATCTTGATGGTCTAGGTGACCAAAATATTTCTTAAGAAAAATGATCCACCACTTGTGCTCTTTCAGTCATCAATGGTTCTAGCCCAATTAACATTAGTGTAGTCTCTCAGCTCAATTTTTTTTTATTATAGTATAGACCATAGTCTTATGTTCCTTTTAGACATCTCATAATTCTCTTAATAGCCATCAAATGATTCTCCTTAAGATTTATAGACAATATTGCAACTATCCCAATAGATAATGCAATGTCAGGTCTTCTATGTATTACATATGATAATTTTCCAATCATAGACCTATACAATGTTTGATTCACATCAGCAGAATCATCATTCTTTGAAATTTTATGTCCTATTATCATAGGTGTGCTAATTGGTTTTTAATCCTCTAATCCAAAAGTTTTCAATATTTCCTTCACATACTTAGAATGATTGATGTATATACTGTATTTCATCTTATATACTTGTGTTGGTAAATTGATTGTTCTTCCCTTTCATTCTTTTGGATGCCCAATGTTTGCAAAAAATAATTGATTACAATAATTTGAAAGTTGTTACCAAGTGACTAACTTCCCTCTGAATTCTTAGGTACAACTCCCTTATGTGTTTGTAATTTGCAATGAATTATGTTTTATCTCTAACTCTAAAATGGGGTATGTTCTTAACATGAGAATAGGAAAGGTGAACCAAGTTAGGCCTAAATAGGAACTAACTTAGGCAAGAGTTTGAATTTTTGGATTAGTCAAGTTTATGGATTCACAAATCTTATGAATCTGGAAAGCTTAACAATTTAGAAATGTATACTATCTACAACTAAACTAATATCAGCAAGATCTTAGTTCTAAGAATGGAAAAGACTTAACTTGAAAGAAAGCATGGAAATGGATTTATCTTGAACTTCCAATAACAATACTATTATCTTCAGTTCACAGTTTTGAAATAAGGGAAAAAAACTTTGTTCATTCATTGATTCAATTTAGATGAAAAGAGAAAACATAAAACTAAAATAGAAATGAATGGAACAGAAAATGATTGACACAAAATACCCTCAATTATCTCTGCAACATCAAATATTTCACACCAAAAATTAGCCTACTTTTTATTAATCTTTCAATTCACTACATATAGGATTTTGAAATAACTGTTACAAAATGGAACTCAAATTGATTCATCTCCTCAATATTGACAAATTGAAAGGAGCCAATTTGTCAGTTACATTCATTACATCAAAATGTGAAAGGGTGGGATATGAATCACTTTGCCTTCTTCCCTTTTTCTAACATTGCCTTATAGACCATAGTGGTGACAATGATTGGAATCAACTCCTCATGCCCATGAACATGGACCTTGGTGTATCTCAAGAGCCACTTGGAATGCTCTCTAGCTAAATCCTTGATGGTATTCAAACACTCCTATATTTCTTCCATAACCACATGTACACGTCCACCAAGTTTTTGGAGCTCAAACACTCTGTTCTGGTGATTAGAAGATATCTTTGTTAATCCATCTAGATAACTGGAGAAGTTCTTTTGCATGACAACTACTCCAATTATCCCCTTTCCTTGTCCACTAGCCTAGGAATCTATATGTAGACCTCTTAATAGTTCATAGTCTCTATCTTGATCCTTTTTCACTTTTTCTTATGTTTCTTTTAGTCCTTCCTCTACCTCTAGGATCATTTTAGATTTGAATTTCATGCTCTGCAGCCATTCAAATAGAGGCTTATATCCCCTAGACAGAATCTTTACTTCCATAGCTTTTGTATCCTTCATTTGGAAAATCATCTTTAGTAAAGAAATGCAATCTTCACTCTTGACTTTCTTTGTTGCCAAGGTGGCTCAATGGGTTGAGATATTATCCTTCTCTATTTTTAGCCTTAGTACTACATTTCCTATTTTCTTTATAACTGCAAATCCTTCTACTTTGAGTTTTTCACTCTAGTCTCTACTAATCTATCAAAAATGCTTATCTTCTAGTAACAAGGAGATGAGAGCTCAAACATTAGTAGTAGTAGGATCACTGGTTATTGAAATTCTTGAGATGCTCACCAATGGGGTGACTAACTACCTGATGAAGTCATTAAGCTCATAAATTTTTGCCTTCATTTAGACTTTTTCTAACATAAGGCTTTTAAGTTGTCCCTCTATCACATCATTTGTCAACTTCCATAGGACCACCTTAGTATCATGTCTTACTTCTTTGAGATCCACATAATGCAAGGAAAAATTATCTGCTAGCATGTCTTCAATTCTCCCTTCTTTAGTGGGCTTGACAATGTCCATAGTTAGATACCCTATGTTAGGATCTTGTACAAGAACTGAAAGGGCCTTTTGCTTCTTGACTTTACTCAATGCTGATCTAGAGCAAAAGGCTACAGACAAAGTCTCTTTATTAGGAACTCCCTCTTCTTTTCTCTTCCTTTTCCTATCCAAGGTGTCCTTAAGCCATGATTCTATGCCAACCACTATGGATGTAGTCTTGAGTGTGTCTATACTAAACATCTATCTTTTGTCTAGGGTCAATGTCTTTGTTGCTGAAGAGAAAAGATTCTATGGGACTTGTGAAATGAGCTTTAAAGATCTAGGGCCTTTCTCTAGTTTCGTAGTCTTCTTCACTACTTCATCAGACTCAGTAGATTCACTTTCACTGCTTCCACCATCTCTAAGATCCACCATTTGTACTTGAGGACTACTTGGTAGGAGTAGTGCAACACTCATAGATGGGATCAAACTACTATGGGGTGAGAGAGCCACTATGTTTGCACCATCTTTCAATTCCTTTGCCTTCTTCTTCTAAGCTTTTGTTGTAGTTCTGATTATCGATAGAGAACCATATTGGAAAGTTTTGGAAAGAGGAATGCTCTTGTCAGGAGGTTGATCACATGCACCTAATGGTTGAAAAAGCCCTTGAGTAATAGAAAAGATTGCACCTAATGTACCATCCTAGGAAGAGGAAGCTGTTGTAGCTTTTGGGGAAGCTTGTGTGGATGTGCCTTTGCTCAAACTTCTTTGAGTTGTGGTCCATTTGTCCCATTTTTTGGTCCTTTTTAGATTTGAGCCATCATTATATCTAGCTCTTCCCCAGTGTCTTCATAAGTTGAGCTTATTGGATTGCCTCTAAGCTTGGTTAGATAAGTATTGTTGTACATGTTTTGGCAATCATTCTCCACCCCTTCTACATGAATTTTGACTTTATACATCTTCACCTGATCAACTATTAATCTTGTGAAGGCTTGATCATGGCTCTTGAAATCATCCTTGTAGTCAACCTAGTAATCCTCAATGGTGGTGATATGCTAAATTACACTTCCTATTTGTAGAACATCTCTAGCATATCCATTCAGGTTGAACATGGGCCTTAGAGCTTTATATATGTCTAGATTGTACTCCATCTCAAATACTTTCAATATGTTCTTGGCATCAAAATGGGTATCACAGTTGAAAGTCCCAATCTTCATGGGGAATTTAGATCCCTTCTTCTTCAAGCTCCCACTCAATATGTTTACTTGAATGACTTGCCACACAATCTTGATCAGCACAAGCATGTCACTAGGATACTTTTGTAACTTCAAGGGGAATCCATTGAAAGCTGCAAGACACAAATAAGAAAAAGATGAGAATTGAATGAAATAACTCTCAAACTGGCTAATGGTGGCCATGACTTCAGGACTAAAATCTCCTTTTTGGACATCCTTGTAGCTCCTTGTAAATCCTCATGGTGAATGCATCATTATAAGCATGGCTAAAACTCATAAGATTTCACATCATCAAGAAAATTATCTACTCTTCGGAGGCCTAGCCATAATTACAATGAGGAAAACATGTAGATGAGAAAAGAAGACATATAGAATGTATTGTAAAATTTGGCTGCATGAAGAGCATTGGACAAAAATTTTCTTACCTCATGACCCCAATCAATGTATTGAGTGTTAGAGAAAATGACTTGCACTAAAAAGAGATACCTTTCAATGAAATTCAAAGCTTCTACCTCACCTTTCAACTTATGTAGGAGAACCAAAATATCGATAATCTTTGGTTTGAGGTTGGTCCCAAATAAGGTTCTAGGGACTTTACTTTTAGCACTTTGTGGTTTCTAGAACCATGTCTGGATGATTTCTTTCCTCTAGATCATTTTCTTTGTAGAGAACTCAAATACAATGCCCCCAAAGGTCAAGTCAAAGAATTCTTCCCATTCTAGCACACAGAGGCAATTGACCATAGTTTTCCTATCAATTGAAATCAACACTATGTCATTAGGCAACACAATCTACCTTGTCTTTGGTTTGTAATGATGTATATGCTCATAGACTAGTTTCGGGACCTAAACTGCAACTAGAAAACTAGTAGCCTCAACCAACCCACATCCTCAAAGTTTCTTAGTGATGGGGTGAATTTTCTTAGACTTTACCCTCTTTTGGAAATCCTCCATGTCATAGAAATGAAGAGAGGTTTTCATGAAATTCTACAATTGGCATTTGATACTAGTCAATCCATCAAAACCTACAAATTTGGTTGCCATGACTTTGAGAATAAGATTGAAATTTGAGAAAGTGAAAGGAATGGAAAATGCAAGAATTACTAGCTTTTCAAAAAGCTATGCACATTAATGTTATAGCAATTCAAAAAAAGAGCGATAGTTTGCTCAACTATTTATGTTTCCATATATATGGGAGCCTCAATCATTTGTTGATCTTCATAATTTGTGCCACACAAATGAATTTAAGGGGATACCTATTGAATTGTAAATGAAAGGGTTTAATAGGAATCTAGAGGCCTTTTCACTATACGGTAACTTTCTATATCTCCATAATTTATTTTCCCCTTTTCCTTTAAGTTTCAAGAAATTACCATTAGGGTACTTCATCGGAGAATGTCGCCAAGTTAGATCTTGATCATTATCTCTTTTTCATAATGCTTAGGTTCACTTTATTATCATTCAAAGACAATCTAAACATGAATTGCAAATCCAATCTGATCATTAATTTTATTTTCTTTGGAATTTGGGAAATTTTCCTCATGGGTTGAAAACCCACCAAGGAGAAGACAATTTCAATTTCTTTGTTAATGTTTCCTTTCTTAATCAAACTTTTAGAAAATTGCCCCTCTTGAAATAAAAATATCTAAATGAGATACAAAGACCTTTTTGGGGATCACTTAATGTTCCTTTTCATTCCAAACTACCTTTTTAGGAAACCCAACTTCATGGGTTGAAAAATCATCCAGGAGAAGTCAATTTTGAGTTTTTTGTCGAGGATGATCATGAGGGCCAAAATGAATTTGAACCATTTTCTAAATTCATAATCATAGATAAAACATTTATTCACTACAAGAAGCCTTATTATTTGCATGTTTTTGATCTGTGTGCATCATTTTGCACCTTTCATGGGAAATCATCCTCATGGGTAGAAAACCCGTCGAGAAGAGAAGCATCAATTTTTCAAATAGTGATAGGTCATAAATGGATATAACTTGTAGCTGATCATTGAATGAGTAACATGAATCTCCATTGGACTAGGAACTAGCATACCTATAAGATCACTCAACAAAAGGAGAAACCACCCAGCTAGGAATGAGGAGAGAGAGAAAAGGGAAAATCCGATAGAGACTTCCCTAACCTAAAAGGACTTAGACCTAGACTCAAACAAAACCAAGAATTTTCTCTTTTCGTTTAAACACAAGTATTCACTTTTGCTAATTAGTTAGAGAATGAAAATTGGGGAAACAACTTGCAAACCAACAAAGAACTTGATCTCTCCAAGCATAGACATCTTGAATTCTTTCTTCATTTCATTTGCAAATGCTTTACATAATGTATCTTGACCTCCAAATATGATATCATCAACAAAAATTTCAGCTAGTAAAATATCTTTACCTCCTTCTATTTTTAAGTGTAGATTGCTGATATCATTAGGCCTTTCTAAGCTAATCTTCAAAAAATAATTGTGAAGCCTTTCATACCATGCTCTAGGGGCTTTCTTTAAACCATATAAAGCTTTTTATAGTCTACATACCATGATTTTTTTGTTAGAATCAACAAATCCTTCTAACTATTCTCTATAAATATCTCTTCTTCTAATATGTCATTCAGGAATGTTGACTTCACATCCATTTTATAAACTTTGAAACCTTTGTATGCAGAGTAAGCAAGCAGAGTTCTTACTCCTTCCAATCTTGCAATAGGGGAACATGTTTCTCCATAGTCAATTCCTTATTCTTGTGCATACCCCTTGCAAACTAATATCTCCTTATTCTTTGTGACTTCGCCATTTTCACCTCACTTTTTTATGTACATCCACTTAGTTCCAATCACATTTTTGACCTTTGGTCTGGGAACTAGAGTCCATGTCTTGTTTCTCTCAATCTTCTCAATCTCTTCTTTCATGGATTTACTCTGGTCATTATTTTCTAAGGTAGCTTTCACTATCTTAGGCTCATACATGCTCAAAAAACATGTATCACTTCTTAGTCTATTTCTTGTCCTTTCTGAAGCATATTTATCTCCAATAATTTATTCAGTAGGGTGATGCCTTTTGACACACTTTGACAATCTTGGTTCTTCTCTTCTTTCTTCAATAGGTCTGTCAACTTCAAAATCACTATGTACTTCTCTATTAGGTAACTCAACATTCATTTCATGTACATTTATCTTAGAAATAGAATGCACCTCATGTTCTATCTATAACTCGGCCCCTAATTGTAATTCAATTCCTGAATGCAACTTGACATTCATTATATGTGACTTGACAGTTGCTAAAATTTACTATTTATTTACAACTTGATTTACAACATCTTCATCAGTAGGCATACCTTCATAAAATTATAAAAAATATTTTTACTCTTTAGGTTCCTTCATAGGTCCAACATCATGTACTTCTATATATTCATCAAACTTCACATTTTCACTTTCCACAACTCTGTTAGTGTTAGTATTTAAAAACTTGTAATCTTTACTTCTTTTAGAATATCCAAGGAATACACCTTCACCACTTTGAGCATCTAATTTTCCATTCCTAAAATCCTTAAAAATATAGCACTTGCTTCCAAATACCTTAAAATATTTTACATTGGGTGAGTATCCATACCAAATGGTGTTGAATGAGTACCTTTCTTGACTTACACATAGTTCAAGGTATAAACAACTATACTTACAACTTCCCTCCAATATTTCAAAGCAACATTCTTCTCCATCATGAGTGTTCTAAGACAATCCATTATAGATTTGTTCCTCCTTTCAACAATCCCATTTTGTGGAGGGTCCTAGGTGTAGAAGTCTTTCTTTTGATTCCTTTATCATTATAGAACATCTCAAACTCATTTGATGTAAATTCTCCACCTCTATAAGATCTTAGACATTTCAATCTTTTTCCTATCTTATTTTCAACTTTAGCTAAGTACCACTTAAACATTTGGAAAACATCATATTTTTATTTTAGAAACATCATTGTCATCATCCTATAATAATCATCAACAAATAGGATAATGTACTTGTCAACTTTGTAGCTTTGTACATTAATTGGTCCACACAAATCTGTATGAACAATCTCAATAATTTATTTAGAGGTGTGAGTCTTACTTTTAAAACTAGATTTTTTCATCTTGCCTAACTTACATTGTTTTCATATCATATTGTCAGGTTTTTTCAGTTTAGGAAAACCTACAACTCTTTTCATGTTACTAGATATTGACTAAGTTATCAAAGTTAACATGACATAGCCTCTTGTGCCATAACCATACATCATGAAATTTTACAAGACACATAGCACCAGTCATATCAAGATAAAATAGATTACCTCTAGTCTAATCACCTTTCCCAATTAGTTCCCCATCAGTACCATAGTTCTTTGCTAGCTTGTTCTCAAACTCAACTTTGCAACCTAAACTATTCAGTTGTGACACACTCAACAAATTATAGTTAAGTCCTTCAACATAATGATAATTTTCACATATGATCTTTTTTGTGAATATGATAGATACCTTTTATCAGATAGGGTGCATCATTACCAAACCTTACACTATTTCTATCATAATAAAAAAGGGTAATGAACTTACTTTTATCTCCATTCATGTGATGTGAACACCCACTATCAATTATCCATCTTTCATTCTTGTTCACATAAAACACTAGTGCATTTGTCTCCTCCTCATCAAAATCACCCTTCATTGTAACATACACCACTTCATCATCATGGTTGTCAAATCCATCTTTGGTTTCCTCTTCTATAGTGTAGTAAGACTTCTTGCCTTTGTCTTTGTAATCTTTGTTGTTCTCATCTCTTTTACTTCTATATTTGTCTCTACTTCTATTGTTCTTCTTCTCTAGACATCTAGCAACAATATGACCAACCTCATTGCAATTAAAACACATGATAGGTAACTTATCTTTGAATTTTCCTTTTCCTCTATGAAATCTCCTTGCTAGTAGTGCTTCAAGTTGTTCTACATTTGTATCATTTGTATCATTATCACTAGAAACACACTTGACTTTTTTCTTTTTCTCTTTAGGTTCCTTTAATGACAGTTTAGCTTTGAAAGTTGATTCAACATTCTTAGCTTTGAAGTTATCATAATTGGAGAGTTTAAAGGTAGTGGTCCTACCTACCAAACCTTCAAGAGCCAGATTAGTACCAGATATACTTCTTATTTCTTGTATGACAAAGACTTTAAAAGCATAGTTGGGCAGAAGTGTCCTCAATACTTTGATCAATATAGTATCATCATCAATGATACCATTATATCCTCTTATAGCATTAACAACATCTTTTAGTCTAGAGAAATATTGAACAACATTCTCACCTTCTTGCATCATGTCATCAAACTTACCTCTTAAACTTTTAGATTTGGCTCTCAAAATATTTGTGTTCCCTCCATAAATAGTGTGAAGAGAGTCCCACATCTTCTTTGTAGTATCACAATCCTTGATATCATCAAACTTAGAATAATTTAGGGCAGATGCAATATCTAACATTGTCTAACTATGTTCTTTCTTCTTTTCTAGATCATTAGTAGTTAGGACTCCAACAAGTTCAACATGCTTAGTGGTGATGGTAGATTGTGCATGGTCTCCAAGATCTCCTAGGTGTAGCTTCATTAGACTTTTCCATGTAGAGAATTTCTCCTTGGTAAGCTTCGACACCTCTCTTTTAGACATCTTAATCTTTTTCTTCTAGCACCTTCAAACTAGTCATTTTAAGCACTATGGCTTTGATAAAAAATTGTTGGAATTCCTTAGAATAACTAAGAGAGGGGGGGTTGGGTTTGGTGAATTAGTTATCCAAGATCTAGATGCACAAATAAAACTTTTCAATGCTTAGTAGAACCATATCCATAAAACCTTGTCATGCATGCATCCATTAGATCATACAATATTTAAACTTTGTAGGTTACTGTCCTTGGTCAAAACAACATTGTAGAAATATAGACATGAAACATCATAAGAACATTTACTCAAGTTGACACAAGAATTTTACATGAAAACCCAATTTGGTAAAATCCATCAATAACATGCTACTAATTCTCACTCTTTTGAAGTGATGCCTCATGAAAGGCCAACCCTGTTAAAAGTTACAATACATACTATTAAATGTGGCCTAGTTAAAGGATTTCAATCACTATGTTAGGAGTGAACCTTGTTGAAGGACTTTAGACCATTCCATTAGAATGTCACCTGATTAAAGGATTTATAAATGACTCTTAGGTCAACCTTAATCAAAAGGATATACCCTAGACTAATACAATGATTAGAAAGTAATAATAAGGCTTGACATTATAATACATTACAACTCACTTGTAGATTACAAATCCTTTTTTTAGTCTGCCATTCTACTTGGCACTCACACACTTTAGCTTTGATAGCTTGTTTACCCTTCAAGCATTCATACTCTTAAGCCTTCTTGCTTTGCATGCTAATTGTAGTCACTTTTATTTGGCCACTAAATGAAGCAATACCCTAGACTCCTTGTGTTCCATAGGTCTTCTTTTGACCAACTATATCTATAAATTATAGAGAACTTAGATCTTTTGATACTTGACCATAATCGTTCATTTTGGTGTTAGGTAGGATTAGATAGGATACAATGAATCTACCCACTTTTCTATTTGGTTCCTCTAAAAAATTCTTCTACAATCTTCCTTGAATTTGCCTCAAAATGGTTTACCTTGAATTTTGTGCCACCAGATCATCATAGTTATCTTCTACATGCTTCAAATAATTCAATAAAATAAAATAGTCTACTTAGATTAGTCAAATCTTTGATTCAACACATTTACTAGCATTCAACATGAATATGTTGTCACTCAAAAGCTATACTATTTTGTCACTCAGCAACACTAGTTCACTTGCCAAACAGTAAATTTTACTAATGTTCGACACCAACTAAACTTTACTTGGCATATACTAACAATCACTCAACTTGCACTATTTTTCATCATTACTCAACACCTCTTATTTATCACTTGGCTTCTACTAATTTCTACTTGAATTGCATTGACTACTTGGCAAGACTTGGTAGACACTTTTCTTACTTGATCTTCTTCTAGTCTTAACTTGAGTAATCTTTCATTTCAAACTTTAAGTAGATAAAAAATGCACTATAATATCAATGTCTTACTTGGTCTTAACACTTCTTTTACATACCAAATAACTCAATCTTTCTATAGGTTCTATTGTTATCTCCTCTTTTCAAATCATCTTCATCAATCAACTAAATGCTAGCTTTCAGACCAAAAAGCAATTGTCTCACCAGTAGGTAGCAGGTTTGACATCATTTAAAAAATAATGATTGTTGGATATTACAAGTTCTTCACTTCAAAACAACCATAATCAACAAGATCCAAGATCTTATTGATGATAAATCAATTGAAATTTAGAATCCTTATGATTTGTCTAATGAAGATACTACTCTTAAGCAAGATCAACTTAATGATCCCATGTCTAGTATTTGTTCTCTTCAAGCTCCTACTTCTTTCAACATTCATGCATCTCATACATATTCAAAGATTTCCAAAATGACAACATTTAACAAAGAACCTAATTCATATAATATTGACTATGTGTACCCTTAAGGGTTACCTCTAAAAGAAATCCAAGCTAATTTAGACATGACTCCAAATATTTTCAATGTTTCTAAAATCAAAGATACTAAATCCTCATGTTCTAAAATTCCTATCATACAAATACAAGATACTTCATTTTCCATAGAAGTGGATCTATGTCAAGAGGATTATTCAAAAGATGAAGAAACAAGTATGACTAAAGATCAAGATAAAAATACCTCCAGCCCCTTTCATATCTCCCATGATGTTATCCCTCCATATCAAGAAAAACACATCCCCTCATATATTATATTTTATCCATCTTCCAAGAAAGAAGAAGATACTATTTATGGTGAGCCTATTGAAAATAAATAGAAAAGTGTTATTCCTATGCTACCTAAATATCCTTGTCTAGATCAAAGTATCCCCTCATTACCTTGTGAACTCCTCCATATCCATCTCAAAAATCCTCCATTAATCCCAATCCTTAGAATAAGAATGAATGCTTCCAAGATTCAACTATAATTATCAAAGTTTCTCTTATAAAAACCATTGATGATCCCATTGATGTAAAGATGTTTCCTAAAGATGAGAACCTTGGTTATGTTTCTCACTCTAAAGATGTTGATGTCCCCATGCATTATCCATTTGAATCTTCCAAATCCATCCTTGGCCCTTATAACTCAAATATAAAATCTTCAAATCTTCCATCCATATTGGGATGTTACATTCCTCCATCTCATATACCTCAAGATCAACACTGATATTCATCCTTGAGAAACTTTCATCCACCCATTCATTTATACCTATCATATAAATCTTATTTATCCACAAATCACAAGTATTTTGGAAGAAATTTGAATTTACAACATAAAAAAAATAAATACAAGAATCCATATACAAATGAAGATAACCATTTCATATCTCATTAACATGTGAACAAAAAGAAAGAAGAAAGATTCAAGAGACCACAAAGGTACACTAAGCATAGAAAGAAATCAAAGCAAATATGGGCTTTGTTGGAATTTACAAGTGGGGAGATTTACTTCTGAGGGGGGGGGTGAATCAGAAGTAACTAACTTTAACTTTTTTTCAAAACCTTTTAGCTAATATCATTCACATGCATCTAATTCTAATAAAAATGAAAGTAAAGGCATGCATGAAAACATATAACATAAGATTTTGGTAACCCAAAAACCCTCCAAAATGAGAAGGTAAAACTCAGGTGGGGATGACACCCACAAAGTATCACTACAGCAATATGTAACTATTTAAGTTTACAAAATTTGACCACTTCCAATGGTCTTCCTTGTGAAAGGCCTATCCTGTTAAAGACTTTACACCCTGTTAAAAGGGACTTGGTTAAAGGATTTAGAAACATTTACTTGCAATGTTACCCTATTAAAGGATTTAGCACCTTGTTTAAAGGCTTACAACATGGCTATTAAACCAACCTATCATCATAGGATTTTCAATTCTAATGCAATTGCTAGAGAGTATTAGAAAGTCTCGACCTGATGACTTCCAATCCTCAATTGCTGATTTTAGATCCTCATTCTACTCTATCTGTTCTAATCCTTGCTTGATCTAATATGTCTCTCTTCAGAACTCTAATACTCTGTTCTCAATCAACTAAATCCTTCAATGTTGTTCTTCTCTTTCTTAGGCTTTACACCCTTCTACACTTTACTATAATTCACCCACACACTCTTCCTCATATTCACTCATAAAATGGGGTTTCATCCTTCTTTTAAAGGCTTCAAAGACTTAGGGTTAGGTATGAATCTACGATCAATATTCATTCTTCATTTCCTACTGAATTCTTCACTTTTCCTATTGGTTTCATGCCTTCTCCATTTTTCTTATTGGCTGCATGCTAATTACATGGGTAATGCAAAAGATTCAATCTTATCTTTAAGATCTTTCAAGATTCATCATCTATCAGCTCAAAAACAATTTACATCTGAGTTTGTGAAGGAACAAACTCATATGCTAATTTTGTGTTACTCGACACTTACTAATTGCTGATGCTTGACACATATAGGAATTCTATCTCACTTGGCATCTATGGTAATTATATTTTTCTTGGCACCTATAGTGACTCAACATCACTTATCACTCAATACTTGAACTTTTCTTGGCACCTAAAGTTCACTTGGCACCTATTGAATCTCTTGGCTCGGCACACACTATAGCTTGGCTTTTGTATTATACTTGGCATCAACTTAAGAATTGGTTAAGTGTATTGACACTCAATTATCAAAACTAATCTAGGACCAACAATATCCAACTTTGACATGAGTGGAAAAAACACTTAACATTATGAATCTGATCTCTATGAGTATACTACACATTTTGTCTAGCATATGTACAAGACTTCAAAAACTTGTTCAAAAATTTTTTATACCTCAAAAATTTGTAACGTCCCATGAGCTGATGTGCCATTTATGTAACCAAAATTCCATTCCTATAACCAAAGACTCTTGTGCTAAATGTTTCTCATGCTAATGTGTCTGATACTCTTTGTCTTCTCATTCTTTTGCCTCTATTTCTATTTACCCTATTTCTACTTTGTTTGTACCCTCCCTTTGTTTATGCTCCCCCTTTTACATCTTCTTGTAGTCTTTGCATCCTTTTGGCTTTATCTCCTTATTAGTTCCTCAAAATTTGAATATCTCCCCCTTTGGGTATTCTTTATTACTTCCTTTGGATATTTTTTATTATCTCCTTCAAACAATGTAGTTTCTCCCCCTTTCTTATTATATGCAATAATAAATATCTCCTCCTTTTTGACAGTTATTTTAAAAGGTCCTAAGAATGAATATAAGATTTAGCCAAAAGTTTTTTATTTACCTCCATTATCATCTTCAAAGAAGCATCCCAATTGTCTAAGGTAATTTCTAGTGTTTGTGCTAGATAGCTATTTCTGCTGCAAGATGTACTAGGCCTTCTAAAGTAGAAAGATTAGGGTCTTTCTTTAAGACATTTTTGGCATAATCCATTTCCTTATGTGGTACTTCCAAATGTGGGTTAATAGCAGATTGAATTTGTATTAGTTTGGCCTTGACGTTGGCCTCTTCTGCTATCAGTATAGTTAACTCCTTCTAAGTGTGAAGCATTGTTGCAAAATGCTTCTCACTTTGAGTTGGATCTTTATGTAGCTATGTGCTATAAATCTTAAGATTACATTCCAAGCTTAGTATTGTTTGGCTAGTTTCTTGTGTGAAGTATGATGAGTCACACAATTTGGAGTACACTGAGAATATATTCTCAAGTACTTCTTTCACCTTTTCTATCTTCTTAGCCAATTCTACTTGTGAAAGTGCTATTTCACTAGATATCTTCTAATTAACTTTCATTTGAAATTTCTTTTTAGACTATTCTAATCATTTAACATTAGTATCAAGGTCTTCATTTTGTACCTAGTCCACTATGTTAGATAGTTGCTCCATGATGCACTTGGTTTCATTAGGTACAAGTAAGATAAATGCATCAAGGAATATGTCTTTGATTTCCACCAATGCTTGCTTTTGTCTATACTCATTTCTGAGTATCTCCTATTTCTTCTTTCTCTCTAGTGCCTCTTACACTTCATTTATCTAATCTAGGTGCATTGTTTTATAGTCATAACTAGGTATGACTATTTCCTCATCAAGTATAGGGTATCCATAGTGAAGTACCCTTGCTACTTTGGTGGAGCTTGAGCCTGGTGCTAAAATTTACAATGGTAATGCATCAGTGCTCAGTTGCTTGGTAGGAGTCCCCGTAGTAGGCAAGTTTACCAGTATCTATATTGCCTCTTGCTCTTTTTCTTTGGGGGTTTTCTCCTCTTTTTGGTCTTCTTATTTGATGCCTTGATCAATAATAATGATTTGAGGAGGTGCACCTTGACTTTGTGCTGTAGGAACATCTTCTCCTATCTGCTCCTTTCTTGGCTCCTCAGTAGTTGTTGTTGCTATGACTATGTGATCAACCTTAGCAATTTCATCTTGTGTTGCTTTCTCTTTTGGTTGATCTACTATAGTTGTGGGAGGTTGTGAAGGTGGTCCTTGTGTGTTCACCTTCTCCCTAGTGATCTCTACTATAGCCTTTTGCAACTCTTCCACACTCACCAAAATAGGATTTTTGCATAATTGTGATTGTAATGTGGTTTGGTGAAGGATCTTTTTGAGATCCTCTATAATAAATGGATTGATGTTCTAACTTGAGGTGTCAAGAACATCCTTAACAATTACAATTTCTATAGGCGCTATATGTGGAGGACTTGCTGGTGGGATTTGAGTGTCTCAGACATTCTGTTATGGTTGTTGCTCCTTAGTTGTTGCCTCTTCACCTTCTTATGTCTTCTCCTTCCTCGTCCTTTTCATTCTCCTCTTCTTCCTCATCATTTCTTCCATCAAAGGGTCTTCCTGCCCTTCCTTGATAGTAGTCAATCCATAAATTAATTTCCACATCTGTGTGGATTTCTTCACAACATCCTCTATCTTATTTTGTAAGATGCTAAAAGCTCTATATTTGGGTGCAAATTTGCTCCCATACTTTTTATTGGCCTTAGTTATTTGAACTTTTGTAAGATTTGGCATCACATGAGCCAATGTTGACTCCCTTGTTTCTTTCTCCATATTAAGGCAGTAATGCCATTTATTCTCTACAATGGAGCTTAGCTCCTTAGGCATAGAATTGTCTAGTTTGAGTGGAGTGGTCTTGAACTTGGCCATCATAGTGTAGATGTATTCTTCCACTATGTTTTGTTCTTCTCTTGAAAATTTATTAAAATCAATTCCTTTTGATCAAGTCAAATTTTCATTATCTCTAATTTTGTCATAAAAAAATTCCAAATTAGACTTGGTAGAATGTCTTACCAATTTGAATTGATCATTATCAGACTCTATCTTTTCTTCATCTAACTTTGGGGGTGCAACATATTTTCTTCTCTTCTTTTGTTCTACAGGCCCTCCTTTCTCTATGGCTTTTTGTTTCCCTTGTTCCTTTGCCACTTGTGTTGTTGCTCTGATATCTACCCTTGTAGTTGGCCATGCTGGGCTTGGCTTTGTTTCTTTCTTCTTCCCCTTTGGCTATGCTACTGGTTGTTTTTGTGCCTTTTTTTTTCTTTAGCTCTAGCTTGGGTGCTTCTTTCTCAGCACCTTCCTCTACTTTTGCATCCTCCCCAATACCTTGGGTCAAAGAAAGTGTTTCATGTCCTTGTTCTTCTTCATCATCTTCTGCTTCTTCACCTTCTTTTTCTTCTTTTTCTGTGCCTTCACCAAATTTGGCCTTTAATTTCTTTACAAGTTTGTCTTTCTTCTTTAGTGTGGAGGTAGTCTTTAACTCCATATCCACCTTTGACATGACCACATTATAGGTTCCAAAATGTGGTGCACTTTTGTCCACTTCCTTAGCTAATAGTGCAGTTATAGTTGCTGATGCCTCATCTATATTTATTTCATAGCCAAGAGGTCTTAACCATCTAACCTTGGTATGGAAGCTTGTATATAGGTGTAGTCAATATCTACAAGAAATCATACATCATTTACATGCTTCTCTATCAATGAAACTAATATTCCTAGCCTTTGCTTCATGGTATTCTTGAAGTCTTCAAAATAGCTAGTCATAAGGGTCTCAAAATTAGCTCCCATTTGTTCTATATATTAATTAACTTGAGCTATGATAGACCTATTAGCTTTCTAGACAACTTTACCAAAGGAAGGAAACTCATTCTGTTCATAGAAAAATATGCAAATCAAAATAGCACCAAACTTGCATTGGGCTCCCTTGGTTATCCTTATTGCTACTAAATTCTCATTAACTTGTTGCAGTTTTAGTTTTGCAAGATCATAAGTATGATCCTTTTTCACCAATTTGTAGCCCACATCCACTACAATGCAAGGCACACTATTAAGTTTGTTGGATTGGTAAAATTTGTGTGCAATAACCCTAACTAGAAATTCAACAAGAGGGTCTTGAATGGTGTCTATTATTATTCCTCTCTTGTTCCACTTGGCACTAGTGTTCTTTTCAATTTCTTCCTTAGAATTGCTTCTAAGGGTCTTTGGCTAATCTAGGGTTGGGTAACTTTTCACTCTATGTACAACCCTTTTTGTAATTTTCACTGGACCACCCTCCAACCATAAACTTCCATCATGTATCCTGTTAAGCACTAGCCTAATCCATTCAATTTTGAAAACTGTAGGGAATTCTAGGGCACACGTCAAACCCTTCTTATAAAAAAATTGATATTCTTCTTTCAACACTCCATTTTAACATAATTTCTCATAGGCTTCCCTCATCTCCATGTCTCCTATGGCTCCAATTTTATAGTTGTAACATCTTCTAACATCTTAAACCATAACTACCTTAGGGGGTATTACAAATAGGGCTCCAGACGGGTCATTTTTATATGCTACTTCATGAATTGGCTTGAAATTTGGTTGTTTCACTTCATTGGACACTAGTTGAACCTCAAATGGTTCCTTCTCTTGTGCTTTCCTAGAGATAGATGCCATTTGTACAATCTATGGTTTGAACATGAAGAAAATATGAAACTGCGTAACTCAACACAGATGCAAATACCTCAAATTCAATGAAACTATGTTGAATCATTATTGAAATTGGTTCAAATGCTAGATTTTCTATTGTGAAGTCATTCTACACTCTTCTTCATCCTTGCTCTTCATTCGTGATGAAGAAAAATCATTCAAAATATGATAATATACCCTATTTTCATTGCATTTAATGCTTAGCGCATTTATAGCTGTCCACTCAGCTTCTTAAGCTTTTATGTATTATTCAACTTCCATTGTTTTTTCCACCACTCAGCATCCACAGAAGTATCCTTCACTCAGCTTCAATTGAAATTTCTCTTTACTTAGCTTCCGCTACCAAGTCAACTACAACTGACCATTTGGCTTCTACTAATTTTGACTATCAACTCAGCATGTACTAGTATTCTACTTAGCATCTGAGGGAAACTCGACAACACTTATGAAATCTTTAAATGTTAAATTTGCATCTCTATTCATGTTGATCTCTTCTTATTAGTATTTTCTTGTTTAGGAACTAATGTATGATAAATCTTTGTAAATTAGTCCCACATGCCTTCTTGTACTTAGTTTGATGACGTGTGACCACTTGACCTTTTAGGTGAAGTGATCCCTTCATTTGATGTGCTACTCCAATCTTTCTTCTTCCATGTCTTATTCATTTCTCCTCTGGTATGTTCAACATCTACCTTCTCTTTACTTTTTTTGTTATTTGAATTGGGTGCCTTAGACCTTGTTGGGCAATTCCTATTGATATGACTAGTTTTCAAACAACTGAAACATGTGGTTTGACTCAACCATCTACTATAGTTTCCACTAAAATGTGTTCTTATGCAATTTTCAGCAATGTGTCCATATTCTTGATAGTACTAATAGTTGTACATGGTGTTGTAGTCCCAATTGTAGTGATGTCCATGGTTATTTCCCCTTGCTAGCTGATTAGGTGTCCACATAGGATTTGATTTGCACTCAAAAGCTCTATGTCCATACTTCTTGCAATTGTAGTAGTGACCTTCAAATCTTGGTGTTATGATAGTCCTAGTTCTATAGTTATGTGCTTGATGTCCTTACTTGTTGCACTTCTGACAATGGCTCACATTCTTAGGTTTGTCATGCTAATGGGTGTTCTTTCTCTTGCATAAATTAGAGGTATGTCCCTTTTTACCATAGAAATGACAAGTACATTTAGTGTTCTTACCTTTATTACTCCTTTCTTCTACAATCTTAGATGAATCTCCTTGTTTAGTGCTAGTGTATCCTAGTCTTAAAGTATCATTGCTAGCCCTTGGTGATTTTAGTAGCTGCTCAAAATACTTGATGGCCTCAATGGGTTTGTTGAATTTCTCTACAATCTCCTTCTCTCTTTTCAGATCATTTTGTAGTTGTTCATTTTGCATCTTCGATGTAGAGATTTCAGTATCCTTGACATTCAATTCATGATGTGCATTCATCATCTAGCTTAGGGTGTATAGCTACATGTTTAAAATTATTGCAAGCTCAATTGACTTTTCTTCTAGTCTGTTGGCAAGATTTCTCATGTCTTCTTCTAGCATAGCCTTATCTTCAATGGCTCTTTTCTTCTATTTAGTCACCTCACAAAGCATCATGGCTTGTGATTCTTGTTCAATCTTGAGTGTTACGATTTCTTCTACTTGGGCTCTATTCTTCTCCATTAGGTCTACTATTGCTACATCAAACTCTTTGAAATCTCCATTTGCAAATAGTTTTGAGGTGTCAATCTCCTTGTATTGTGTATCATTCTCAACTATGGAAATCTCTCTTCTTCTCTTTAAGGATTTTCTCAGTTCTTCTCTAGCTTCTTCCAAAGTATGTAGAGCTAGTTGTATATCAATTGCCTAATTCTCTATGATCTTCCCAATTTTGTAGACTTCCATTTCTAGATCTTTTCTCCAAGTTGTAAGGCTCCTCCTTGTGAAAACTTGGCTCTGATACAAATTGTTGGAATTTACAAGTAGGAAGATTTACTTCTGAGAGGGGGGGGTGAATCAGAAGTAACTAACTTTAACATTTTTTCAAAACCTTTTATTTGATATCATTTACATGCATCTAAATGTAATAAACATGAAATTAAAGACATGTATGAAAACAAATAACACAAGATTTTGGTAAACCAAAAATCCTCCTAAATGAGAAAGTAAAACTCAGGTGGGGATGACATTGAGAAAGTATCACTACAAAAATATGTAACTGTTCAAGGTTAAAAAGTTTGACCACTTCCAATGGTCTACCCTATGAAAGGCCCGCCCTATTAAAGACTTTACACCTTGTTAAAAGTGACCTAGTTAAAGGATTTACAAACATTCACTTGGAATGTTACCCTATTAAAGGATTTACCACTTTGTTTAAAGGCTTACAACATGGATATTAAACCAACCTATCATCATAGGATTTTCATTCCTAATACAATTGCTAGAGAGTATTAGAAATTCTTAACCTAATGACTTGCAATCCTCAATTGCTAATTTTAGATCCTCATTTTTCTTTGTTTTTTTTTATCCTTGCTTGATCTGATATGTCTCTCTTTGAAACTCTGATACTCTATTCTCAATCAACTAAATTCTACAATATTGTTCTTCTCTTTCTTAGTCTTTACACCCTTTTGCACTTCACTATAATTCACCCTTTCACTCTTCCTCATATTCACTCATATAGTGGGGTTTCATCCTCCTTATAAAGGCTTCAAATACTTAGGGTTAGGTATGAATCTATGATCAATATTCATTCTTCATTTCCTACTCAATTCTTTCACTTTTCCTACTGGTTGCATGCCTTCTCCATTTTTCTTATTGGTTGCATGTTGATTACTTAGATAATGCAAAAGATTCGATCTTATCTTCAATATTCTTTGAGATTCATCCTTTGTCGGCTCAAAAATAGTTTACACTTGAGTTTGTGAAGGCACAAACTCATATGTTGATTCTGTGTTACTCAACACTTACTAATTGTTGATGCTCGACACATATAGGAATTATGTCTCACTTGGTATCTATGGTAATTCTATTTTTCTTAGCATCTATACTCTACTTGACACCTATACTAACTTGACATCACTTATCACTTGGCACTTGAACTTGAATCGAAACCTAAAGTTCACTCAACACCTATTGAATCTCTTGACTCAGTACACATTATACTCAACATCAACTTAAGAATTGGTTAAGTGTGTTGACACTCAATTGCCAAAACCAATCTGAGACCAACAAGCTCCTAAATCCATCATTAAAGAAATATTTTCTAAAGAATCCAAAAGAAAGGAAAAATCAAAAGATATATGGATTCCAAAGTCTCTCCTAAATGATTTGAATATTAAAGAAAAATCAAAGTTGGCATCCATGCTTCCAAATACTTCCACTCCATTTTCTTCCAAAACTATTCCAACACCTCATACATCAAAACCTTAGGCTACTTCATTCATGTTTCCTCCATCATTCCACCACCCTTCAAGGTGTGTGTCAATGTTGATCTTTCCTACTTTTCCATCTATCCTTGAGAAATCATTACAATGTCCTATCTACTATACTATGCTTACCTATTATCCTTCCAATTTATTGTTGGTATTTTAAAGTTTTGTTGTCTATTAGTGTCAAACACTTAGTGATATATAAGGCAAACTTAGTCAGTCATTACTGTGATTGAGCTATTCTATATAGCCTAAGTCATGTAAAGACTTTTAAATAGTCATGTATATGTCAATCTCTATAAGAGTCAAGAAATTCTTTGGTTTCCAAGTACTTTTAGTATAAGCCAAGCCTAGTGAATGCCAAGTAGATAGAGCACATAGATGTTGATTTATATAGAAGGAGTTGTGTATGGTTAAGGTCAAGAAATAGTAGGAAGATCAGTTATGATGGAGCATCTGAGATAGTGAGTGTTGAGTAATAGAGAAAGAACATAAAAGTATGGAATGATGCAAACTTTGAGGTAAACCATTTCAAGCCAACATGGACATGAAAGTTAATAATCGTAGAAATTTTTTATAGAGGTTGTTATACATTTTGACATGGAACATCAATCCCTATGAGGAAAGAACAACCAATTAGGTGAAGAGACAAAAAGGGAAGAGTCTAGAAGACTCTACAAATATATTTAAATAGGAAGATCCAAACTCCATTTTATATATGGAGTGAGCTATCATAGGAAAAAATGCAAAGTATTGTGTGTAGGAGTTAAGTTTTGGATGATGCAAGAGAAAGTTATGAAGTGAATAGAGTTAGTGACCTGATGAATCAGTGAAGGATAGAGAAAAGCTATATCAAATTGGAGATCATATCAAGCATTGGAAGGAGGAGATTTTTAATCAATAGTTGTAAGTGTAGACCAAAGGATCAAGTACTAAATTAGTTTTGACAGATTGAATTAGGGAAAATCTCTTAACAAAGTGGTTTTAACAGACCTTTGTAAATATCTTTATAGAGTTCTTACTTAATAATAATCATTAAATCCTTTAATAAGGGTAAGACCTAACAATCTTAAAATCTTTTAATAGAGGAGATCTCTCACAAGGTAAATCATCAAAAGTGATCAAAATTATAACCCTAACAGGTTAACTTTGTTACTGCAGTAGTGAAGATTTGTGGATGGCATCCCCACCCCAATTTTACCTCTACTTGAAGTATTTTTGGATTACCAAATCTACTGTGTTATGTGTTTACATTTCATGGATGTGATACTTAGATCTATTTCAGTATTTGATTTTCCAAGCTATGTTATGCATAAACTAGATATGAGATGGTTAATATGGTGAATGCAATCAAGTTATTTTGAAGGATAATTTTTTTATAGATCCCGATTCACCCCCCCATTAGTATCTTTGGTTCCCAATTAAACTTCCAACATTTCTATCCTTCCATTCCTTTTATCATAGATAAAGTATAAAATCTTATCCTCCATATTCCTCCATCTTCTCTATTATCTTCCTTTAACTACCCTATCAACATCTTTGAGCATAATTTTCAATGGCTTTGGCCCATTATGAAATACCCTTTTAAGAGGAGCACTACTAAAAGAGAAAAATACTTTAAGTTCTTCCAAAAAATATAGAGAAAAAGAAAGAAAAAAGAAAAAAGAAAAACAAAAGAAAGAAAGAAAAAAAGAGAAAAAAAAAGGAGAAAAGGTACGTTGGTGAAAACTTGGTAAACAAGCACCTTGATAGAAAAAGTAAAGAGAAATGAATCTTTCCTATGGTGAAAACCACTTCTAGTGGCACCTTGGAAAAGTACCATGATGAAAACTTGGTAAATAGATCTCATGCGTAATTCTTCCATTATTCACCTATCCACTTTTTTCACCTTTGATCTTGTCAAAGTTGATTTATCTATAAGCATTGACTACATTTTCTATCAACTACTCTATTGTGAACTTTATTTTCCCAAGTCATTCACTCATAGTCTCCATAACAAGCTCTATCCTAAACTTTTTATTTTATCACTATCTAATTCCATTGACCCCTTGTTCTTGATCAAATTGAACAAGAGAAAGAAGAAGAAAAATAGGGTTCAAATAAACCTCTTGGAATGTCCATCTTTTGTGGACCACATGCTTTTACAACATCAGGTCATTATCCTATATACTATCTAGCTCAAATCTAGATCAATCAAATTTATATCAAATCAAAGCTAGGGGCATGTTAGTTCTCTTTAATTAAGTTGAGATTATTGGATAAGCATACCAAGGTGATTTTCTATGCCTAAATCAAATTAAGTTCATAGATAGTTAACTATCTATTATATTAATCAAACATCAGTTCTTCTAATATTTGTGGAATTAGATCAATTCTGATACTATAACTTGAATTTGTTACTTGTCTATCAAACCAAAAGCTCACATATTCATTTTTAACAATCTATACTAAACTAGATATTCTTTTTAAATCTCTTATTGACTTTCATTTGATCAAGTTCAAAGTTATGTTGGTGTAAATAGGTATTTACTATTTACACTTTACTTAAGTTAACTTAGGTTAGTGCATTATTTTATTATTTTTCATTATTTTATTATTTCTCTTTATGAGACACTTAGGAGTTTTTTCATCTTCTATAGTTGTCATGTAGACAACATAGAAGTATGCCACTCTAATTATGTACATGGTGTCTACACCATAGGAGTTTGCATCATTCCCTGAGTTGTCATGTAGACAACACAGTTTTTCGCACTCCTAATTTAGCACATGTTGTCTACAACACTGATGTGCATGTTTCACCTTTGTAGGCTTATCCTCACACCATTGCACTTACTGTTGTGCATAATGGAGGATAACCCATATCTGGTGGACATGTGTCTAGTTGTTGGACTTATCATGGTGCTGATTCTGAGGCATTCTAGATGCATCTCAGAGGCCTTTATATTGAGGCACTCCTAGTGTACTTGTACATAGAGTTGAATACTATATAGTTATTATGATCATACTTTGGTCTAATTTGTGCTTGTGTTTTGAGTTCCTTGGTCTTGGTTAAATTCTGCCCTAACGCAAATTCTTACAGTATGGTTGGTTCCTCATTCTTTTAGGTTCAAAACTTATGACTTTCAAACAAAGGAATTTCATTTAATCAGATTTTCAATCCTTAAGCTATGATTCAAGAATCATTTCATCGCTTCATATGGAATTATTTATTGAGGCATAATCATCACTTCTTTAAATCAATGTGTTTCTCACACACTGATTCAAAGAGGGACAAATGTATTAACTCTAAAATGATCCTATAAATTAAAGACTTTATTTGCTCCTAATTAAGGGTTCAACCCTAATTATGTTAACTCAATAACTAACATAATTGATCAAAATCATCAAATATTCAGTTCAAATGATCAATCAAATAAATTAGTTCCTAAAATCAAGCATTAATTATCCTAGTCCATTTACTTAAATCAAAAGATTAAATACACTTGGCTAAGTCAGTTATTAAAAGGAAATAATTAATCCCACCTACTTACATATCATGTTAAAGGGGACAAGTAAACAAAAAGGTGGTTACATGGACCAATGAGGGTAAATCACATGGATTAGCATTACATGGATCACTCCATGTTTAATCCTAGCCATCCCTCAACATTAAACCATAACTATTTATTTGAATCTCAAACTCTCTAAATAGGATGGATTTGAAGCCCAAATTCCCCCTCATCTCATTTGTATGATTATGATGAAACAAGAATTGTCTCTCTCACCTAAATGAATTGTCATAATGTTGCATTGATAGGCCCTCAATCTTAGTTGCATTGTCATTATAGTGAATAGATAAATTCATTTATGAATTTTCTTTCATTGTGATAGTAGTTCATTCTAGATTTGCATTGGATTCATATTTCTTCAAATAATTAGATCACACTTGCTTTCAATTTAATGAATCAACTTAGGATTTGCACTTATATCTCATTGATTTTATTGAATCTCTCATATTAGGTACATATTATCACTAATTAGGAACTCAATTATGAGGGCGATTGAGGATTTAGTCATACTCTTCCTAATTAGAAAGCAATAGGATGATTTGATTAAGGTTTAGATGTGTTTCTCTTGATATCTTTCATATGCTAAACTCTAATCACATAATGTCCTATTGAAGTGTGTTAATTTGCAAGTACATATATATTAGAAATATAAGAGGAGTAACTAAGAGGGGAGGGGTATACCAGTTACAAAATAAATCCTAGATCCCTTAGATGTCAGTACAAAATATAAATTTTTCTAAAACTGTTATTACTCAGTTAACACACAGGCACTTGGTAAACACTAATAATATGTTGTAACTTGGTAACCACTGAAATAAAAATTATTACTTAAAAATTATTGAATATGCAAAAATTAAGATATCATTTTCAATTAATCTTAATTATCTTAATTGCATACACATAAAATAAATAACATGAACACAAGGGACACCAAGATTTAACATGGAAACCCAATATGGGAAAAACCACCAATTGTAACTAGTTACCAATTTTCACTCTTATGAAGTGAGCCTTGTTAAGAGCCAACCCTATTAAATGTTACAAAACACACTATTAGGTGTGACCCTGTTAGAGGATTTAATCAACCTATTAGGGGTGGCCTTGTTAGAGGTCTTTAGACACTTCAATCTAGAAATATCACCTTGTTAGATGATTTACAAATAGTTGTTAACCCAACTCTATTAAGAGTTTGGTTCAATGCTACAATGATTAGAGAGTAACAATGATATGACCTAATTTTTGATGCAACTATATTTTTGATTTCTAATCTCAATTCTAGCTCAAATACTTGATCCTTCTTGATCGAATGTATCTTTGCATCTCCTCAAGGACATTCAGTTTATTCTTCTAATTCACTTCCTCTTAGCATCTACTATTCTTTAAAACACTCACACTCATTCAATTCTCAAATTGACCTTATATCAAACAGATTGTCAAGTCATCTTGAATACATCTTAGAATAATTAATATTCATCTCCTTATTCAGCTAGAACCAACAAACAAATTCATTACACTCAATATGCCAAAACAAGAAAATCCTTCATTAGCCGACCTTTCTTGGTAGACACTAACTCAGAAATGATTTTCCCATGTTAACCAAGTAAAATTAGTTAATAGTAAATCTTCATTAACTTTTTTTATTAATTGAGTGAGCTCAGTTAGCACTAGTTCCATCCAAATTTCCTTCATTAATCAAGTGAGCTTGGTTAATACTCAACTTCTGCTAACTTCTCTTTGACGATCGAGTGAACTTGGTAGATACTATCTCTTGAACTTGGAAAACATAGGAAACCATCTTCATTTCCTGAGTGAGCTTGACATGCAGTGACTGGTAAAGATATTATATTTTGTGTAACATCAAAGACAATATACAATTGATCAATTATTTTCAACAATCTCCCTCTTTGGCATTGATCGTAACACAACATGTCATAATATAATGAAATTTTAGAGAAAAATAATAGTTAGGATAATATACTTAGTTTCATTTTGATTCTCATCCATGAGAACTCCCTCTATTAATGTAAACTCCCTCTGACTTCAATTTCTCCCTTTGTCAAAAAACTCTGTCTTCAACATTTTCTCTAATAGAAAAATCCGTCTCTTTAATATCAGACCAAGTTCTTCAAAAAACTCTTTCTTCAACATTTTCTCTAATAGAAAAATCTATCTCTTTGATATCAAACCAAGTTCTTTCTCTTTGACATCTTCAAAAAAAATTATTTGTGATATGACTATGACAATAAACTCTCCCTCTTTAGAATATTTTTGTGATATGATAGAAAACTCTCCTTCTTTGAAATCTTATTTGAAAGAAAATATTCAATGAATATCAATGTACCTCATTTTTTAATTCATATGCAATCTACTCTTTCATTACTGCATCAACTTGACTGATCTTCAACATGCTCTAGTTGATGTATCACTAAACTTCATTTAGTGAGCTTCATATAGGGGAATGACCCCTAGCTTACATCTTAGACATTTAAATGCATCCTTAGATAATGGATTAGTGAATATATCTACAATTTGTTCTTTAGTATTCACATATTCCAATCTCAACTCTTTTTCTTGCACTAATTCTCTCAGAAAATGATATTTTATTGCAATATGCTTGATTTTGGTATCCATCACAGGATTCTTTGATATATTAATTACACTAGTGTTATCACAAAAGATAACTATTGGATCCTTGATCTCTACCTTCATGCTTGCCAATAGTTTCTTGAACCAAACAACATTGGAACAATTAACTACTACTGCAACATACTCTGCCTCTAATGTGGATTGAGAAATGCAATTATGCTTCTTACTTATCCAAGACACTAGTATTTTACCAAGAAAGAATGCTCCACCACTGGTGCTCTTCATATCATCAACACTTCCTACCCAATCAACATCAGTGAAGGCTTTCAAATCTAAATTGCCTACTTTCTTGTACCATAATTCATAGTCTTTAGTACCCTTCAAATACCTTGTGATTATCTTGATTTCCATCATATAATTTTCTTTATGATTATCTAAAAAAATTTCCATCATACTAGCTGCTAATGCAATATTAGGCTTTGTATATATTACATATTATAGTTTTCCAATTATCGATCTGTATGTGGTTTGATCTACCTCCTTGGAATCATCATTTTTGGAAAGCTTATGTCTAGTAGACATAGGTGTTACAATTGGTCTTGCATCTTCCATTCCAAATTTCTTTATTATCTCCTTGATATAGTTAGATTGAGTAATTTCGATACCATCTTTCTTTGTTGAATTTGCAATCCAAAAAAGAATTTTATCTCTCCAAACATGGACATCTCAAATTCCTTACTCATTTCTTCTAAAAATTCTTTTCACAAATTATCATTTCTAGTAAACAATGTGTCATCCACAAATATCTCTGCGAACATAATCTTCTTGTCTTGTCCTTCTTTGATGTACAGGTTGCTATTATCATTTGTCCTTTAAAAAACCAATCTTCATCAAATAGTTATGAAGTCTTTTATACCAAGCTTTGGGAGCTTGATAGAGTCCATAGAATGTTTTTTGTAGGTTGCAAACCATAGCCTTTTTTCTTGGATCTACAAAACCTTCAGGTTGTTTTATGTAGACTTCCTCTTCAAGAATTTCATTCAAGAATGCATATTTCACATCCATCTAATAACTTTAAATTCTTTGTGTGTAGCATAAGCAAGTAAAGTCCTAATAGCCTCTAATCTTGCAATAGGCACAAAATTTTTACCATAATGAATACCTTCCTCTTGAGAATAACCTTTGCATTCTAACATTGCTTTGTTTCTTGAAATTTCTCCATCTTTATTCAGCTTATTTATGAAAACCCACTTTGTGCCAATTACATTCTTATCTTTGGTTCTAGGAACAAGATTCTATGTCTTATTCCTTTCTATCTATAATATCTCTTTATTCATTGCTTCAAACCAACTTTCATTATCCAAAACATCTTTGACTAATCTAGGTTCAAATTCAGTAAGAAAATATGTACCTTTCAATTTACTCCTTGTCATTGTACCATCTAACTTTTCTCCATGTACCTTTCATATCTTGCTAACATAGGTACCTTGGATTTAGAACTTGTTCCACTTGTCTCACCATGATTTTTTTCATCATGCTTGGGTCCCACTATCTATGACTTGGGTCCTTCAAATTTAGACTTGGGTTATACTAGTTACAACTTGATAACCTCTTGACTATGACTTAGGTCCTTTAGAATATGACTCAAATTGCACTAGATGCAACTCGAGTGCTTGTAGAGATTTTGGGGACTCAGCAAGTGAAGTCTATTGACTTTCAATTGGATTTGGCAATGTATCAGATTGTTTTTTGCTCTCCTCTTCACTCTTTTTTGCAAACTCATCAATTCTCACATGTGCACTTTCTATGATCTTATGGGTAGTCAAATTCAAACATTTATATTCTTTCCTTTTACTGGAGTATCCTAGAAATATGCCTTCATCACTTTTGACATCAAATTTACCTTTCTAAGTCTCCTTCAAAATATAACATTTCCTACCAAATAATTTCAAGTAACTTACATTAGGTTTGTAACCATACCATAGTTCATAAGGAGTTTGATTTGAGTCTTTCTTTAGTTGTACTCTATTCAAGGTATGCACTGTTGTACTGATTGTTTCCTTTCAATATTTGATTACAACATTCACTTACATCATCAAAGTTCTTGCAAAATCCATGATTGATGTGTTTGTTCTTTCTACGATACCATTCTGTTGTGGTGTACCATGGGTTGGCACTTGTATTTTGATTCCTTTTTTAGTGAAAAATTCATTGAACTCATTAGAAATGAATTCACCTCCTTTATTTGATCTCAAATGCTTTAGCTTCATTCCTATTTCTTTCTCTACTCTTGCTAGATACTACTTAAACTTTTGAAAGGCTTTGGACTTATCTTTTAGATACATTACAGTCATCATTCTAGAATAATAATCAATAAAAATAATAAGTACTTATCTCCACTATAGCTCTCAATTCCAATAGGTCCATAAAGGTTTGTATCAACCAGATCCAAGATTTCTTCAAAATGATATTTCTTTCTCTTGAAACTTTTCTTGCCCATCTTACCAATTTGACAATTTTTACAAAGACCCATATCAGGTTTCCTAAAACTAGAAATACCTCTTAGTATTTTGTTTTTTCTTATCTTGATCAAGTTATCAAAGTTTACATGATTTCCTTTTCCATCTAGTAGCTTGGCCTTCCCATTCATGAATTCTACCTTGAATCCAATGTTATTCAACTCTGCCATAGTTAGTAGATTATGCTTTAGTCCTTCCACCTAATAAGCATTAGCACATCTAAGTTCATTATTTAGTGAGATACAACCTTTTCCCTTTATGCAACATGGTTCATTATTTCCATATCTTACACTTCCACTATCATAGTGTTACATATGTTCAAAATTTGTTTTATCACTAGTCATATGATGTGAACAACCACTATCAATAATCCATATATCATTTTTGCTAACATGAGAGATAAGTATCATTTTATCTTCTTCTTCATCAAATTAATCTTTTACAACAATATAGACCATTTCATCATCATCATTACTATCTAAATCTTTAGCCATAAAAAAAGACTTCTTACCTTTATCCTTGTAGTCCTTGTAGCTTTTGAAATCCTTCTTTCCTTTGTATTTGCTACACTTCTTTTCATCTTTGTCTTTTTTTTTTTTTGGACACCTTGCAACAATGTGACCAACTTCTTCACAAGAAATGTAGATTCAAGGAATTTTACCTTTGTACTTTCCTTTTCCTTTGGGATACCTTCTTGCAAGTAATGCTTCAATGGCTTCAAAATCACTATCAAAACCATCTTCTTCTTCACTTTTAGATTGTTTTCCTTTAGACTTTGCAACTTTCTTCTTGAGTGACATCTTGGCTTCAAATGAAGACTCAAGATTACTAGAACTAGGAACATAATTATCATAGTTATCTAGCTCAAATGATTTCAATATTCCAACTATTGCATCCAATGTTATATCATTCTTTAGATTGCATCTCATCTCTTGAATTGCTAAAACTCTCATTCCATATATAGGAATAAGTTTTCTAAGAAACTTACTTACCACTATCTCATCTTGAACCTTACCTCCTGAGGATTTGATTTCACAAATAGTCTTTATTTGATCAAATTGTCCTCTAAGAATTTTAGCTCTTTCTCTTCTTACATTATCATCTCCTCCATAGATGGATTTTAGCTCGATCTACATCTCATAAGTAGTACCACAGTATTTGACTTCATCAAATTTGACATAGTTGAGAGTTGAAGCAATATCAATTGTCATACTATTATGATTCTTATTCTCTATAACTTGTTCAGTAGTCATGGTTCTAACAGGTGCCACATATTTGTAGTTAAGATATTTTAGACCTGAATCACTGATGATTACCAAATGTAACTTCATAATTTCCTATTATGCTTTGAAGTTATCTCTGTTCAACTTGGGGATCTCTCTTCTGTAAGACATCCTAATCTTTAGCTTAGGTCCTTGAAACCTTCTTTGCAAGCACCAAAAGATTTGATACCAATTGTTGGAAATATAAGAGGAGTAATTAAGAGGGTAGGGGTGAAGCAATTACAACAACAATAAATCCTAGACCCCTTAGATGTTAATATAAAACATAAACTATGTTGAAACTTCTATTACTTGGTTAACACATTGGCAATCGGTAAACACTAATAATATGTTGTAACTTGGTAACCACTAAAATAAAAATTGTTACTAAGAAAATACTAAACATGCAAAACTTAAGATATTATATGTTATTAACTTTAATTATCTTAGTTTCATACACATAAAATAAATAGCATGAACACAAGAGACACTAAGATTTAATGTGGAAACGCAATTTGGGAAAAACCATAAATTGCAACTAGTTACTGATTTTTACTATTTTGAAGTGAGCCTTGATAGAATCCAACCCTATTAAAGGTTACAAAACACACTATTAGGTGTGACCCTATTAAAGGATTTAATAACCCTGTTAGGAGTGGCCTTGTTACAGGTCTTTAGACACGTCAATATAGAAATGCCACCTTGTTAGAGGATTTAAAAATAGTTGTTAAGCCAACCCTATTAAGAGATTTAGTTCACTCCTACAATGGTTAGATAGTAACAATGATATGACCTAATTTCTAATGCAACTATATTTCTAGATTCTAATCTCAATTCTAGCACAAACACTTGATCCTTCCTGATCGATTATATCTTTGCAGCTCCTCAAGGATATTTTGCTTATCATTTTAATTCGCTTCCTCTTAGCATCTTCTATTCTTCCATATACTTACACTCATTCAATCCTCAACTTGACCTTATACTTATATCATATGCATTATCAAGTTAGCTTGAATAAATCTTAGAATAATTAATATTCATCTCCTTATTCGGCTAGAAATAAAAAACAAATCAATTAAACTCAATATGAAAAAAAAGAAAATCCTTCATTAGCTGACCTTGCTCAGTAGATATTAACTGAGAAATGATTTTCCTATGTTAACCAAGTAAACTCAATTAAGACTGCATCTTCACTTTCTTTGGTAACCAAGGAGATTAGTTGGCACTAGTTCCATCTAACTTTCTTTCATTAATCAAGTGAGCTCGGTTAACACACAACTTCTACTAACTTCTCTTCGATGCCTAAGTGAACTCAGTAGATACTATCTTCTAAACTTGGCAAACACTACAATGCTTGACAGATATAGGAAACTGTCTTCATTACCTAAGTGAGCTTGGCATACACTGATTGGTAAAGATATGGCATTTTGTGTAACATCAAAGACAATATACAATTGATCAATTATTTTCAACAAAATATTCTACACATATAATAACACTAGATATATTAACTAGGGAAACCCTTGATTAGAGGGAAAACCCTAGTGGGGATGGTACCCACAAAATGATGTACTAATATAAATTATATTACCCTTCAATTAATCCCTTGGATCACTTACACACATTTACTGAATATTACTTGAATTATTCACATTTCACACCCAAATCACACATCACCATAAGGACAACCTTCCTTTATACCATTTCCTCAAAATAATTCCTTGAGTCATCCTTGAGGCTTTCTCAATTAATTATAATAGGACCTCATTATGATATTAAAATTATTTTACAATTATACAACACTATCAACTCACAGTCTTTACAAATTTGTACACGTATCACCTATGTCCTTGTACACTCGCTAAAATCATTATCATGTTATCTATTGCCACTATCTAACTACACTCATCATGATTCTATCCATGTTAAGAGATACAATGCACACATTAGAAACCACTTATCAGATAATCTATCTACACAGTGTCCTCTGTAATTCTTGAATAACTCTCAAATGTCTTTGACTCTCTATACATGCACTTGTACACTTCATCAGGATATAATGTAGAACATATTTCTATCTATGCTTGATCTCATCCCCAATACACAATGAATACGACCTTGTTCTTTGTTTTATCCTCTATCAGCCTTTATAGAAACAATACTACGTTGACATTAATGACAAACACAGTTATGAATGCAACATGTCAATCATGCTATCCATTTCTCCAATGATTTTGATACTCTCCCAAAGGAATACCATCAAAATTCATGCTAATAAAAATCTCCTCCTTTAGCATTGATGGTAATATAGATGAAAAACATCTAAGTTCCAAGAATACTAAATCCAACTATGCTATTACTATTGCTACTCTCTTCTTTTCAAATCATCTTCATCAATCAAATCTAAAACTCACAGAAACATTGTTTTGTCTGTACTTCCTCATCCTTAGGATCAACATCACTTGTTCACACTCTAACTCACAGGAATAAATATACATTCTTATCTATTTTACATGGATTGAAATCAATTGTTCACACTTCTCCCCCATTGACATTAATCAATCTATCCATGAACTATTTATTGAAAATAGATTAATCCAAGTATGAGAATGTGTTTTAATCATTGTTTTTCCACCAATGTCAAACCTGATACTTTTTATTAATAAAAATGCTTAGTTGATTTGAGTACTATAATTTTTTTTATTGATGAAGAGGATTTGATCATATGACATACCAAAAGCACCTAGAGAAAAGGTTGAGTTATGATATGAAAAAAGAAGTACAATGATTAGTAACATTAGTGATGATATTGTGTATTGATTATCAACTTAAGTTTGCAAAGGTTGGATAAATTAACAAAGTCTAAAAGAATGAGTAAGAAGAATTGAGTCTGCCAAGCTTGACCAAGTGGATAGTAGGTGTCAAGAAAAGTTAGTGTAAGTTGAGTAGAAAATCAATTAGAGATTAGAAAAGTCAAATTTCAATTTATGTTGAGTGATATAGTGTAAGCCAAGTAAAGTTTAGTTAATACTAAGCATTAGTAAAATTTAGTGTTTGCTGAGTAATCTAGTTGAAGACAAGTGGAAGAATCATATGGAAGCTGAGTGACAACATATTTGATATCGAGTGCCAGTATTCTAGTAAATGATGGATTTGACAAATCTAAGCTGACTATTTTATTTTTTTGAGTTTTTTGAAGCATGTGGAAGATAAATATGATGAGTTGGTGGCACAAAATTTATGGTAAACCATTTTGAGGTGAATTCAAAGAGGATTTAAGGAGAAGTTTCTAGAAGGGACTAAAATGAAAAGATGGGTAGATTCATTAAATCCTACCTAATCTTATCTTACCCTAAAATGGAAAATAGAGGATGAACAACAAAAGATTTTAATTTTTTATTTATAGAGATGGTTGGTCAAAAGAAAGGTTGGTCAATGTTCGAGAATCTAATTTAGACAAGAGGTCTAAGGTATTGCTTCATTTAGAGACTGAATAGAAGAAATTGTCATTGGCATGTGAAGCAAGAAGGCTTAGGAGTATGAATTCTAGAAGGTTGAACACGCTATTAGAGATGAAGTGTGAGAAAGCCAAGAAAAATGGAGGACTAAAACAAAGATCTGTAATTTGCAAGTGAGTTGTAATTTGTTATCAAATCAAGCCTTACTATTACTTTCTAATCATTATACTAGTTTAGGGTAAATCCTTTGGGTTAAGGTTGACCTAAGAATCATTTGTAAATCCTTTAACTAGGTGACATTCCAAGTGAATAATCTAAAGTCCTCTAACAAGGCTCACTCCTAATAGGGTGATTGAAATCCCCTAACTAGGTCACATTTAACAATATGTATTGTAACCTTTAATAGGGTTGCCCTTTCACATGGCATCACTTTAGAAGAGTGAGAATTAGTAACATGATACTGGTGGTTTTTCCCAAATTGGGTTTCCACGTAAAATCATTGTGTCAAATGTGTTATTGAATCTATTGTGTTTCATGCTTACATTTCTCCAAATCTGATTTGACAATAACCTACAAGTTTAAGTGATTGTATGATCTAATGGATGCATGCATGAGGAATATGTTTTATGGATATGGGTTCACTATGCTATGAAAAGTTTTATTTGTACATCTAGACATTGGATAACTGATTCATCCACCCCCCACACCCCCCTCCAATCATCCTAAATATTTCAACAATTGGTATCAAAGTCATCTACTTAAGAGGATTATTTTCAAGGTACTAGAAGCAAAAAATCAAGATGTCAAAAAGAGAGGTACCCAAATTTAATAGTGACAACTTTCCTGCATGGAAAATTTTGATGAAGCTACATCTAGGAGGTCTTGCAGACCATGCACAATCTACCATAGCCACTAAGAATCTTGATCCTGTTGGAACCCTAACTATTGAAGATCTAAACAAGAAGAAAGAACACAATCAAGCATGTTGGAGATTGCCTCTACCCTAAGTTATGCCAAGTTTAATGACACCAAGGGTTATGATAGTGCAAAGAAGATGTGGGATACTTTTCACACCATCTATGGAGGTGATGCAAATATTTTGAGAGCCAAATCTAAAAGTCTTTAAGCCAAATTATATTAAGAAAAGTTTTGAGAATACTGTTACCCATCTATGCTGCTAGATTTTTTGCAATATAAGAACTGAGATGTATACCATGTTCTAATCTAACTCTTGAAGGTCTAGTAGGTAGGGTCACTACTTTTGAGCTATCTAATTTTGACAATGTTGACTCTACTTTCAAAGCTAAGCTTTCATTGAAGGAACCTAATGACAACAACAAGAAGAAGGTAAAATATGTTTCTAATGATAGTTATACAAATTAGGAGGATGTCGAACAAATTGAAGCACTACTAGCAAGGAGATTTCATAGAAGTAAAGGAAAATTCAAAGGTAAGTTACCTATCATGTGTTTTAATTACAATGAGGTTTGTCATATTATTGCTAGATGTCTAGAGAAGATGAACTATAGAGGTGGAGACAAGTACAAAGTAGAAGAGATGAGGACAAAAAAGATTACAAAGAAAAAGGCAAGAAGTCTTACTACACTATAGAAGAGGAAACCAAACATGAATCTAATGATCATAATGATGAAGTGGTGTATGTTGTGATGAAGGATGATTCTGATGAGGATGAGGCAACTGCATTAGTGTCTTGTGTGAACAAGAATGATAGATGGATCATTGATAGTGGGTGTTCAAATCACATGACTAGAGATAAAAGTAAGTTCATTACCTTGAATTATTATGATGGAAATAGTGTAAGGTTTGGTAATGATACACCCTAACTAATAAAAGGGAAAGGCTCTATCAAACTCACAAAAAAAAATTTATGTGACAATGCTTATTATGTTGAAGGACTTAAGTATAATTTTTTGAGTGTGTCACAACTAAATAGTTCATGTTGCAAGGTTGAATTTGAGAACAAGATAGCTAAGATACATTATACAAATGGGAAAATAATGGGAAAAGGTGATCAAACTAGAGGTAATTTATTCTATCTTAATATGGATTATTCTATTTGGCCAACTATAGAATTTGATGATGTGTGGTTATAGCACAAGAGGTTATGTCGTGTTAATTTTGATAACATGCTTAGTATTAGTAACATGAGAAGAGTCAGAGGTTTTCCTAAGTTGAAGAAACTTGACAATATAATTTGCAAACAATGTCAGTAAGGCAAAATGACAAAGTCTAGTTTTAAGAGTAAGACTCATACCTCTAAAGGAATTTTGGAGATTGTTCATACTAACTTGTGTTGACCAATTGATGTGCAAAGCTACAAAAGTGATAAGTACATTATGCTATTTTTTGATGATAATTCTAGGATGATGATAGTTATGTTTCTAAAAAAAAATCTAATGCTTTCCAAATGTTTAAGTGGTACTTAGCAAGAGTTGAGAAGGAAATAGGTAAAAGTCTAAAATGTTTGAGATCTAATAGAGGAATCAAAAGATAGATATCTGCACCTAGAACCCCTCCACAAAATGGAATTGTTGAAAGGAGGAAAATATTTGTAATGGAGTGTACTAGGACACTCATGATGGAGAAAAATATTGATTTCAAATACTATAGAGAGATTGTAAGTATAGTTGTCTATACCTTGAACTATGTGCAAGTCAAGAAAGGTACTCATTGAACACCTTTTGAACTATGGTATGGATACTCACCTAATGTAAAATATTTTAAGGTATTTGGAAGAAAGTGTTATATTTTCAAAGATTTTAGAAATGGTAAGTTAGATGAAAAAAGTGAAGAAGGTATATTCCTTGGCTACCCCACAAGAAATAAAGCTTATAAGTATTTAAATACTAATACTAACAAAGTTGTGGAAAGTGAAAATGTGAAATTTGATGAATATATAGAAGTACATGAGACTGGACCTATGAAGGAACTAGAGGAATACAAATAATTCATATACTTCTATGAAGGTATGCCTAAGATGCTATAAATTAAGGTGCAAATCAACAACAAGTTTCACTGACTATCAACTCACATACAGTGAATGTCAAATTACATTCAAGAATCAAACTACAGTCAAGTGCTAAGTGGTAGAATGAAGTTAAAGCACATTCTAATTCTAAGATTTTTATTTTCTTAGCATTCATGATCCTAAGATAGTGAAAGATGCCTTAGAAGATGTTGATTGGAGTAAAGCCATCAAAGAAGAGATTGAATAGATTGTAAATAACAAATCATGGACTCTAATTCCTAGACCAAAAGATAAAAATGTGATTGGTACCAAGTGGGTTTTTAGAAACAAGCAAGATGAAAATGGTAAAGTCGCAAGAAATAAAGAAAGATTAGTTTGCAAGGGGTATGCACAAGAAGAAGGGATAGGTACAGAGAAACATATCTCCTATTGCAAGATTGGAAGGAGTAAGAACTTTTCTTGCTTATTCTACATACAAAGGTGTCAAAGTTTATCAAATGGATGTTAAATTTGAAATTATGAATGAAATATTAGAAAAAGAGGTCTATATAGAACAACTAGAAGGATTTGTTGACGTTGACATCAAAAACATGGTGTGCAGACTATAGAGAGCTTTATATGGTTTGAAGCAAAAACCAAGAGCATTGTATGAAAGGCTTCACAATTATCTTGTGAAGATTGGATTTGAGAGAACTAATGATAATAGAAATCTATAATTGAAGACATAAAAATGAAAAGATATTTTAATATCTGAAATTTTTGTTGATGATATCATATTTGGAGGTTAGGATAATTTATGTAAAGATTTTGCAAATAAAATGAAGAAAGAATTTGAGATGTTTATGTTTGGAGAGATTAAGTTCTTTATGGGTTTGCAAGTACATCAAATGAAATATGGTATATACATCACTCAGTCAAAATATGTAAAGGAGGTACTAAAATATTTTAGATTGCAAGATTCCAAGCTAGTAAGCACACCTATGTGGATAAGAAACAAATTGTCAAAGAATGATGATTCATCTGAGGTGAATCAAATATTGTACAAGTCTGTGATTGGCAAATTGCAATATATAGTGCATAAAAGACTTTATATTGCATTATCCCTTGGGATAGTTGCAATATTCTCTGCTAATCTCAGGGAGAATCATTTGATGACTATTAAGAGAATAATGAGATATTTGAAAGGTATAGAAGACTATGGTCTATACTACATGAGAAATGATAAGTTTGAGTTGAAAGCCTACACCAGTGCTGATTGGGATGGAAATATTGATGATAGAAAGAGCACTAGTGGAGGCACATTTTTCATATGAAAAGGATAATTACATGGACTAGCAAGAAGCAAAACTGCATATCTCAATCTACTACCAAAGCTGAATATGTTGCTACTGCAGTAAATTGTATAGACATTGTATGGATCAAACAACTACTCAAACATATGGAGGAAATCATTGAACCTATGATACTTTAATGTGATAATACAAGTGAAATAAATATATCAAATAATCTTGTGATGCATACAAAGACTAAGCACATTACAATCAAGTATCATTACTTAAGAGAGTTAGTTCAAGACAAAGAGGTGAAGATGGAATATGTGAATACAAAAGAGAAAATAACTGATATCTTCACAAAAGCATTACCTAAGGATGCTCTTAAGTATCTAAGAGGTAAACTAGGGGTGATAACTCTATCCAAGATTATTTAAGAAGCATGAGGAGTGCCCTACATCAACTGAGATGATTGACATATGTTACACATTGATGCAATAGATCTTACTTTAGGGGCTTCCAAGAGTAATCAAAGAGTTGCAAACCAATCACAAGATAGGTGACTAAGAGACAAACTAAAAATGTTCATATCTATATATTAACATGACAAGTCTTTGGCATTATTTTCAAAGAGGGAGAAATACAACAGAAGGAGAAATCGAAAGAAAAGAGGGAGAAATATAGAATACCAAACATAGTGAGAACAAGGAAGAAACATAGAATATCTACTAAGAGGGAAATAGTGTACCTGATGATTGCTACAGAGGGAGAAATTATTACATCTACCTAGTAAGAGGGAGATAGTGTTGAGGGAGATATAAGAGAGATAGATATATGAATATTAGAAAGAGGAAGTGATCAAGAGGGAGTCATAAGGATGAGTTGATTGTCTGTTGGTCAAAACATAATTTTGTAACCTATATAGAAGATGAAAGTTGTTGATAGAGGAATATATTTCAATACAAGGAATTATTTTCTTTTTGGTATTGTTGTTGGTACTAGTTTTTCATCAATGTCAAAAAGGGAGATTGTTGAAAATAGATTGATCCAAGTATGAGAATGTGTTTCAATCATTGTTTTATCATTGATGTCAAACCTACTACTTTCTAGTAAGAGAACTTCTTAGTTGATTTGAGTACTATATTTTGTTTGATTGATGAAGAAAATTTGATCAAATGAGATAACAAAAGCACCTAGAGAAAAGGTTGAGTGATAGTATGTTGGAGTACAAAGATTAGTTAAGATAATGATGATATAGTGCATTGATTGTCTACTTAAGGTTACTAAGGTTGGATACATTGACAAAGTCTAGAAGAACAAGTAAGAACAATTGAGTCTTCCAAGATTGACTAAGTGGATAGTAGGTGTTGAGTAAAGTTAGTGCAAGCAAATCAGTTGGAGCCAAGAAGAAAATCAATTGGAGCCAAGCAAATTCAAAGTTCAGTGTATACCGAGTGATATAGTGTGAGCCAAGTAAAGTTTAGTTGATGTCAAGCATCAAGATGGGTGGAAGAACATGATGCAGGAGAATCTTGGTTGTAAGAGCAATTTTGCATCACCAAAAGTATTTTATTTTCATTCTTTTCTATTTTAATTGGACTCATAGATAGGGTGGTTACTATTTATGGGAACTTGCCATTTTTAATAAGTTTTTTATACAAGCTTGGAATGTTCTCATTTTCTATGTGAAGATTCATTTTAGAGTTATAAGCCTACCATAAAAATCTCATTGCTCTAGCTTAGGTAAGGAAGAAGTTATTGTGGATTTTTGATGGAAATAATTTGCAAAAAAATCTGTAGGCTCATTGTTGGAGGCCTTAGAGTGCCTAGATGAGGTCTGAAAACTTGATGGAAGGGTACCTACATGATTTTGAGCTTGTAAATTAGGAGCTGGCATTTCCAAAAAGTGGTTATAATAGCCAATCAGAGCAACAATTTGAGAGTTACGGCCTTCCAAAGTTGGACTACCCAAAATATCTAAAATAATTGTTAAAGATGTATTTGGCTAACTCTATATGTATTGTTAGGGTCTGTTGACCCTAGGTATTAAGTTTCATTGTCTAGAACCTTCTCGAGTGGCATAAAATTGCCCATTTAAGAAAGGCCTGAATATTATCTATGAAAACTCTATGTAGTAGTTCACAGCTTAGTCTTGTAGATTACTGTAATGAAGGCACCTGTGTGAGTTAGCATATTGTACTTATGAAATTTGTAATTCCATATTTTTGGCACAAATAAGTTCATATTTTTTTTTATGCATTTGTTATTGTTTCTTTGTTTCTATTATGGGTTTATGGTATTAAGGGGAGCACCCTTCATCAAGTGTTGTTAGAGCTAGAGTTCTTGAGTGTATGGATAGGTAACCAACTATGAGGTGGTTCACACCAAGACCATGGTTTGGGCTGAGCATGTAGATAGATTTTGATTGTGAGGTAGTTTGCACTAGGGTTTTAGCAGAAGTGCAAAAATACCTCCATGAAGAGAGTGTGGCAGAAGAATTATAGGTGTTACACATTAGGGTTTTAGTGCCTGTTACCATTTCTTATTCCCCGCAAAGGATTCAAATTTCAAATGTCTACCCGCCAACGGCTAGTTCCCAAAGTTAATATTATTTGAATGCTTGAGAAACACCAAACAAATTAAAAAATCAAATTTATGATATGTTTCGGCGGGCCTGCAGATTCCTCATCGTTGGATCTCCTCAGGATCTACGACCCTCGCTACATTGCCAAGAAAAGCTACTCGATAGATATGCACAACGACTTAGTGAGTTTTTGACATGTGTCTTGGTGGGCCTAGTTTGGCAGAGGTGGTTCGATTTGTTTCTCTGGTGCCAAGTTCGAATAAGGTCTACCTCACTATCAGAAAACTCAAGCATCTCGCCATTAGTGATGTAGCGAGTCACCATGAAATGAGTGATGGTGGAACCTCATGTGACATGGAAGGGTAAAGATGCTCAGGAGGAATTCTAACCGTTAGATTAAAACAGAATCAATAGTCCTCGCTATCTTGCATTGGAAAATTGCATGTTGTTTAAGCTATGCGACATAGGGAGAATGGGGCCCACCACTTTTCATAAAGCTTCATGCAGCCTCCCCACCTTTGATTTGATCTCAAATCAATGACCATCATCTTCTCACCATGAAGATTTGCTAGGGAGATACTCATAACAACTTAGCAAGTATGGGACCCACTAATCTTCAAAATACCTGATGCAATTTCTTCACCCTTGGATTGACCTCAGATCTATGGCTCTCGTTAACTCACTATGGGAAGTTGCTTGAAGGATATGTATAGCAAATTGGCGATTCACTGTCACATGTCTTGTGGGGCCAAGTCTATTCCATAAGCCACATGGTGGACCTTGAACCAATGATGTGTCAGGAATGAATGTACAGGTTAATGACACATCGATAGTTGGTGGATCTCTTATTGGCTAGGGCAATGATAGTGCAAAAGTGGGCCAGTACCTTCAGTGTGTCTTTCAGGGTCGTCAGATCAACATGGATCAATGGTCCTCATTAACTGGCCATGGGAAGATGCACTTTGTTTAGTTATAGTGAGTTAATGAACTGGCGACACATGGATCATGGGCCCTATTTCCTTGCGTAGGGCTTCCTGACAGATTGGGTGTATCTTCAGGCCATTAGATGATGGCAGATCAATAACCCTCATTACATCACTATAAAAAGATGCTCAGGAGATATACATGGTGAGGTAGTGATTTGAGGACACGTGTCCTCATGGGTCCAGTTGAGGTAGTAATGGTTAGATGTAGCCGATAGTTATTGTGACCATCGTGGTCAGGGTTTGCAAGGATGGCACAGTTAGTAATGAAAAGAGATGGTCAACCATGTAAGACCCACAAGTTGGCAAAATGAAATGAGTTGGTTGGTCCACATGGCTCATCCTAGTGCCAAGGTTATTTTGACCTACTGATCATGTTGATTCATGAACTAAAAATAGGGGAGATTCAATTTTGTCATGCGATTTGATCTCTGTGATTGTTTCCAACCACCAGAAGTGAATGCTAAACATGGAGAACACTCCACTGCCTCTCGTAATCCATCTACTTGGTTAGAGCATAGTTATGGTGTCACTTCTTTCTTTTCAAGACATACAAAAAATTAGATACCATTGCCCTAGATCTGAATCCATGATCAGATTTTCCCCATGATTATTCTTTGTAGGACTTCAATGCAGTAGTTGTGGAGTAATTGTAAAGAAGAGGACATCTCAATTGTGCCTAAACTATAAAGGAAAGTTTTGAGAATTTTGAAAGGTTAGAACATTCTCTATTGTTCTTTGCTATTGCTCTACAACTCCAGTGTAAAATTCCCCTTGCCTCTGAACTGTATGACATTCTACCTTATCTCCTTCAGCCATTGGTGTGAAAGTGCAAGAATCCTTGCCTCTCATTGATGCTTTGTGGAAATTTGTGATCTGCATGACTGTATCTCCTTGGATCCATAAATGATAAAATAAGTGAATATCCCTTTCCTTGTGTTATTCATCTTGGTCTTCTGATCTGTATGTGATTATTTGATTAAAGAAAGTCTAAATGTGCATATCCTTAGTTTCATTTTGGTTCAATAGTGCATATATGGGCAGAGATTGGTCTAAACATGCTATTTTAGTGCATCACCTCTTTACATTAGATTTGGTAGATTTTCTTTCATGCTCTCCTTCTCCCTTTTCCCCTCCAAGTTTAGTTAGGTGCATCTTGATAGTAAGAGGAAGCCAGCCTTCTACAGAGACTCAACCTCATACTTCAAGTCCCATAGCTTGGAGGTTGTTTCCATGTTTCACTAGGTTGTCCTCATGCATGGGCTTTGGAAAAGGGTGAAAACCTAAGTGACAATAGATTTTGGCATGCCTTGTGGGACAAAAAATCAAAGATTCAAATCAATTTTAGAACCTCCACAAGTCATACCAATAGTTTTTGGCACTCCCGGTGGGACACCTAGTTAGAAAATTTGAAGTCCACTAGTTAGCTAGTTGATCCCGATACACTAAGAATTTGGGTGTTATTCTTAGTACCATTAGCCTTTGGAGGCATCCAATCAAACACCATGGCAACTCTAGTGCAGATATATTGGTTTCAAGTAGAAATAGTGCTGGTATGTAAAGATCACCTTTGATCTTTTTGTGATTTTCAAGTTTTCTATGAAATTGTAGCTTTTATCAAAAATTTGTTATGGATTCATTTCATAGAAATAGTAATTATTCCCCCCCATATCATGAAAATTTTATTCCTTAGCCCTCATATTACCAATTTCAATCTTCACCCCAAGTTGTTTATAGCCAAGCCAGTCAAAATTATGACCCTCCCACTGCCTCTACTCCATTAGCCCCAACATCCTCAGTTGAAGAACTTAAAGATATATTGTTGGGATTTCAAAGAAAGATGGATTCATGGGATAGTAAGATTCAAAGAAAGATGGATTCATGGGATAAGAAGATAGATGAACGAGATGAGCAGTTATTGGCCTGGGATAGACAACTTGAAGAGATGGATGGGTAGCTTGATAAGGTTGCAAGGCAACAAGAACTTGAGAGATAGCAGGAGGAGATGGCCTACTAGGCCTACCTCCAGCTTGAGAAAGAAGAGAGGGAGAAACAAATACATTTTGAGGAGAACCTTGCAAGGAAAGTTCTTGTAGCAAGAGAGGAGGAAATGAGGCTCCAATCAGCTCATTTTCAAACCAAGGAGGTAGATACCCCCCCTTCTCCCAAATATGTCATCCCAAGCTTTAAGAAGCCCCCTCTGTTACAAGAGCCTACTATTGTAGCCCCTCCATCCCCTATAAGAGAGAGTTGGACTAATCATGAACCCCCTGAGCCTACTACTATTAGATTATTTCTAGGTGGGTTGATTGTATGGACTTCTAATGGTCCAAATGTAGAGTTTTGGGAGAGTGAATCCAAACCCACAAGGATTCCATGTGAGGAGTTGCATTCTACTGAGGAGAACAAAAAGGAGGTTGTTGAGCCAAAGGAAGAGGACCCAACCCTCTTATCTAAAGAGCCTCCCTCTTTCGTTGAGGAAGAAGAAGAAGACAATAAGTTTGTTCCTCCTCTTGAGGAGCAAGTCATGGCTTTTGAGCCCTTGCTAGTGGATGAGGATCTACTGCTAGGGAAAGAAGAGGATCATTTGTAGTAGCAGACAACCCTCTATGATGTGGAAGATGGACAAGAAGGCCTCAAGGATAGCTTTTTCCTTGAGGATGAATATGCTAACCTGCATGAGGTTTCCCCTAAACCTATGCATGTCCTTGCAACTATAATGGAGGAGATTAGTGATGAGGATGATATTTTGGATGAGTTGGATGCTCTCCGCTCTTCCATAGATATTGAATCAATATCTCCCATATATGAGGAGCATGTTCTACAACACCAAAAAGTGGGAGATCACACCATACCAGTAGATCCAAAGGAAGTGGTTCATGGGCAGCATGAACGAGATGTGGAAAAAAATAAGAGGAGGACCCACTTACAAACCAATTAAAGACTACCATTGTAGAGCATATTCAAGTGGTCAAGGATTATTCCTTTGGCCCTACACCATCAAGAGGGTGCCCCATAAGGTATCTAACTCTACAAAAAATCAGCAAGTTGCCCCCAGTCATGCTCACCCCAGAGTATGAGGAAGATTATTACAAAGAGGAGCAAATATGTTTTGCTCCACAAGGTAACACCCCAGTGCTAGAGAGCTTTGCTATTTTCAGCATTGGGAGGGAGGTGTTTCATATAGCAATGTGCTTGTCATACCTACTGATCCATTTGGTTGTCCTTTTGTATGGAACAAGAAACTAGTTGATAAGGAAGGGCAGTTATTTCAGCAAACCAGTCAATGTGTTTTTTTGACCCCTCTCTTTGTAAATATTTGTACACGTTAGAGTAGTTTTTCTTCTATTTATTCCTTGCTTTTCCAAGAAGTGCATGAGCACAACTATCTCTCTATGAGATAGCAAGTTTTGAAATTTTGAAGGTTGCAGATGAAGGTTTTGGTCTCTGGTTCCAGTTCTAGAGACAGGGGTTTCAGGGTTTTCCTCTTAGACGGAGGGTTAGGGTTTCAAAGTGCTTAGAATCTACATATTTTATGACTCTATAGCCTAATGGATGCTTTAGGCCACTGGTCTTATGCATAGTTGGCTTGCATCCCCTGTGAGTCGCCAGAAATTTTACCATTTTTTGTTCCCCGCCAAGGATTCAAATTTCAAATGTCTGCCCACCAATGGCTAGTTCTAGAAGTTAATATTATTTTAATGCTTGAGAAACATCGAAAAAATTAAAAAATCAAATTTATGATATGTTTTGGCGGGCCTGCAGGTTCCTCATTGTTGGATCTCCTCAGGATCTATGACCCTCGCTACGTCGCCAAGAAAAGTTGCTCGATAGATATGCACAACGACTTAGTGAGTGTTTGCCACATGTCTCGATGGGCCCAGTTTGGTAAAGGTGGTTTGATTTGTTTCTTCGATGCCAAGTTTGAATAAGTTCATCGGCACTCGCTACCTCGCTATTGAAAAAATCAAGCATCTCACTGTTGTATATGTGAAAATGCGGCCTCTACTAACACACACACACTTCAACATGGTCATTGTATGTGGATTCATCCCAAAATGAACATTGGATTATTCATCCAAAAATTAGCCTGCAAAGCGACCTATTGCCTTCTATCTAGAGGGAATTTCTTATTAGATATCCTTAGATCCGAGGTGTTTAAGCAATCAGACCCTCTAAGAACGAAGGATTTGACAATGAAATTAAGCTAAGAATGAGTATGCAGATTAATTTAGAATAAAAGATGCAATGTAATCTAAGAACAAATAAAGCAAACTAGATTAAGCATACGCATGATTAAACTAAAATGAGATTAAACTAAGAATGAGAATGTATGCAAGAAATGTAAGCAAACGTGAGTATGAATTCCAGCAGCAATTCGATGCAAATTCTCCAAATTCATCCTCCCTAAAATGAAGAGAGGAGGGTCTCTTAAATAGACTTCCCTAGAATCCATCAATGGTTGAGATCAATTTCAATCAACAGTCAAGATTGAAGATGAAGTTCAGTCATAAAGGAAGATTCCCAAATTAAAGAGAGTTAATTGATTTAATTTGAGAAAAGTAAGGAGTTAACTGATTTAATTCCTTTTTTTATTCACAGTGAACTAGGAATTTCCCTTTTTGAACTGAAGAGAGATTTTGTTGAGATATTTAATTTAATAAAATGAGATATGCTCTCATAATTACCTTTTTCATTTAATTAAATAATATTATTTAATTAATTAAAGATGTTTTTCTCATTTAATTAAATAACTTCATTTAATTAATTAGGAATGACTTCCCATTTAATTAAATAACTTCATTTAATTAATTAGAAATAGCTTTCTCCATTTAATTAAATAATTTTGTTTAATTAATTAAAATAGGCACATTTATTAAATTAAATAAATTTAATTCCATAGTACATTAGCCTTAGGATATGATTTAATTTAATTAAAGTATAAATACTTAGTAATTAAATTAAATATTAATCAATAGGTTTAATGTGACTAATATGAGTCAATACTATAGGAATTAAATAAAGAGTATGATGAATGCAGATTTGGGTTTTCTGCATCTGACAATTAAGTCAAGTAGCGAGTAGCCGAATAAGAATTGCCTATTAGAATAGGACTTAGAAATTATCAGAAATAGACCAGAATTGGTATCATGGCAATGAGCCAATTTTGGGGTATTACATTTTTCCCCTCTTTGAATGAATGTGTGAGCAACACTTTCAAATCAAAGAGAATCAGAAAGCATGATGCGAACATGAGATTGGTTCCGAAGGTGATGATACGGAGACCAATTGATAAGCTTTTAAGGACTATCTCTAGAACAGAGCTTAATCTTAAGGAATCCAAGTAGAGCACTTAGATACCTAAGATTGATAGCATTTAAAAGATTATCTCCAGAACAGAGCATAATCTTTAAGGATCTAGATAGAACATCTAGATACCTGAAATTGATAGCATTTAGAAGATTATCTCCAGAACAGAGCTTAACCTTCAAGGATCCAGATAGAACACCTAGATACCCAAAAATAATAGCATTTAGAAGACTATCTCCAAAATGGAGCTTAACCTTCAAGGATCTAGATAGAACACCTAGATACCTAAGATTGATAAAAGATAACAAGGTCCCATCATGAGTTATAGAATCATCCCCAGAATGAGGCTTGATCCTCAGGAGTCGAGGTTTAGACTATCCCAATACCTGTCCATTGAACTCTAAGAAGAGTTGTTATAAGGTTGATCAATTGATGAAAAGATAAGATAGATGGCAAAGATGCCAGATAGAAGGGAACAAAATGCCTTGAGTGATTAGATGCCCCAAGTGATAGATGGAAAAGATAGGAACAAGATGCCCCAAGAAATGAAGATTCAAATTGATTTGAAATTCAAGTTCAATGATGTAATCATCTTGCCCCCTCGAGAGCAAAATTGAAAGATGACACACTAGAAATATGATGTAAAGCAGTATAAGAAATATGAGATTCAACAGAATGTAGAAGAGATCAAAATGATCTGAACAATAAAGAAGAGATTAGAATGATCAGAAGAAATATGAAGAGATCAGAATGATCTGAAGAAATATAAAGAGATCAGAATGATCTTGAAGAAATATGAAGAGATCAGAATGATCTGAAGAAATAAAGAAGAGATCAGAACGATCTGAAGAAATATGAAGAGATCAATACGATCTGAAGAAATTTGGAGGTTGATTCGAAGTGATTTCGAGATCCAAAAGACAAAGTTTGAGTTGAAAAGATTCCAGGAATAGCAAAGTATCAGAAAGATTTGGACTGCACAAAAAATTTTGAAATGCATTTTGAGCCACTTAAGTGTGTCAGATTTCAAATTTGATCCCAAAAAATGGGTTCAGAGCAACCAAAGTAGCCAAGAGGGTGATTAATCAATCATTGTGCAGTTCGTGAAAGAACATGATACTTTGAAGAGATCAGCAATCCCTCATTAGAGAAGGTGAAAGTAGATTTGCAATTGAATCGCATGCTTATGCAAGTGAAGTATGTAATGCAAGACTATGTTAAATGCAACCCTAGGTCTGGTTACTGAGCCTCAATATTTAATCATCACCGGATATAGAAAAAAGCTTGTAGGTCATATAATTCCCACTGACATTGCAATCATGGAAATATGAATATAACATACATTATTGGTTTGTTGGGATTAAATGTACGCATTCGAGGCACAAGAAGCCAGAATGACCAAAACATTTGTCCCTTTTAATGTAGCAAGTTAACATAAGCATCAAAGCATAAACACTAGGATGACCTAAATGTTGCTTGCATGATAGGTACACCAAACACATGGGAGATTCCTCTTATGCTAAGTATTTAGTATTCATTTTGCCTGCAATGACCCTTGCGTTTGTAACCTGAGATAGAAGTGTGCTAGATATACTTGCAGTGACCTGTACGTTCACTTAATAGGACGAGTATCAGTATGTACTATAGCATGAAGAGTTCACTCCAACAAATAAGGAGAAGAACCAATGTCATTAACGTATCTGTATAAAAGGATTCAAGGTACACCCGACCATCCAATACGAGATGGAGGCTCTTATAGTGGACACCCCTCTTATAGGAATAGATCAACTTATTGGAACTAAACTACAAATAGAAAGTAAAGAAAAAGATCATGCCCCCAGTCATCACTTCTCTAATAGAAGATGAAATCATTGAGTTGCTCGAGGAGATATGATAAAGAAAAACAAAGAAAACAAAGAAAATGCTTAGCATATCCAAACAAGTATATCATTTTTTTTGAGTTCAATGTTTTCAGGATTGATTGCAAGTGTCAATGTCTAGAACAAGTTTGAAAGAAATCTCATCAGTAGGGTGACAACAGTAGGCAGATGCAGTCAGAATGACTGGTGACTAAGGTCAAAGAGGAATCTTCATGATGAAGAACCTAATAAGGACTAAGCGATAGTAGACAGACACAGCCAGGATGACTGGTGACTGACGCAAAAGAGATCTTCCATAAAGGAATCTTGAGACATGACCCGAGCAACGATAGGTAGACACAGTTGAAACAATTGGTGACCATTACGAAAGAGATTCTATGAGGAGAATCTTGAAAAGAGTGAAACTGGCAACAGTAGGCAGATACAGTGAGGACCACTGGTGACTGTCACATAGGAGATTCTATGAGGAGAATCTCGAAAAGAGTGACACTGGCAAGAATAGGCAGACACAGTGAAGACCACTGGTGACTGTCGCGTAGGAGATTCTATGAGGAGAATCTTGAAAAGAGTGACACTGGCGATAGTAGGCAGACATAGTGAGGACCACTGGTGACTATCGTGAAGGAGATTCTATGAGGAGAATCTCAAAAAGAGTGACACTGGTGACAGTAGGAAGACACAGTGAGGACCACTGGTGACTGTCGCGTAGGAGATTCTATGAGGAGAATCTAGAAAAGAGTGACACTGACAATAATAGGCAGACACAGTGAGGACCACTGGTGACTGTCGCAAAGGAGATTCTATGAGAATCTCAAAAATAGTGACACTAAGGGGGAATGCCCCCGAGCTATGACAAGACTCAATCCATGGATACATGAGCAGGAAGCAAGAAAGTGAAAGTGTGAAAGTGACTATATGGAATAGCCAGAAGATGTGCTGCAAGATGGAGCATTGGGAACAAGAGGCGCCTATTTACCAAGTTTTCACCTTCTTGGTAGGATTTCCTTTTTTTGCTACCATGATGCCTGTTTCCAGGTTTTCACCAATGGCACTTTTCTTGTTTTTCAATTTTTTTGTATTTTTGATTTTTTTAATTTTTTTGGTGTTACCAAGGCACCTATTGCTAGGTTTTCACTAGGGTAACAATTTTTTTCAGGACTTTTTCTGATTTTTTTGATTTTTTTCAGAGATTACTAACTCTCAAGAAGGATCACCTTGATTTTATTTTAGTGTCTAGCAAGGTATAGGATAAGATGTAGTAGCAAGCAAGTGGATAAGCAGAGATGGATAGGCAAGGAGTATGAAACGATGAATGTTACCCTCAAGGAAAGCCTTCACAAGATTACCCATGTTAGGGAAAAAGACATAACAATATGAGCTCATGTTGTAGTGAAGGGTGTCACATAAGTAATCCAAGAAAATGACCATGTAAAGAGATTGCTAAGAACTAATTTTTCTTCTTTCTTTCATTGATCAAGACCAAAGGGTTAACTAAATAGGATAGCAAAGTTTGTTATGCAGGTTATGAGAAAATGACTTCAAGAATGAGGACATCTGAAGGATAAGCAAGAGCATGATAGGATGTCATGGATGGAAGAATTAAGCATGACGCCTGTTTACCAGGTTTTCATCATGGTACTTATCCAAGGTGCCACAAGAAGTTGTTTTCACCATAGGATGGATTTATTTTTCTTTACTTTTGCTACCAAGGTGCCACAAGAAGTGGTTTTCACCAAGGCACTTTTTCATTTTTCATTTTTTTTTCATTTTTTTCATTTTCTTTTTTATTTTTTCTTTTTAGATTTTTAGAGTTTTTGGAAAGAATTCAGGCCTTCTTCAATTTGAATAGTGCTCCTATTGGAAGGATAAATTATGATAAGCGAAGGCCATAGCAAGGTACACTCAAAGATGCTGATAAGGTAATGGAAGGGAAATGAAAGGAAAATGAAAGGTAGATGGAGGATAAGGTTGTTGGTTTTGGAAGACTGAAACAAACAACGATGGCAAGCAGGCATAAGATTTAGAGAATCTCATGAGGGTGGATGAGATATTAGGCAAGATCAACATTGACACACACCTTGAAGGGTAATGGAATGATGGAGGGAATATGGATGAAATAGATTGAGGCTTAGATATATGAGGTAGCAAAGCCATTTTGGAGAGGGGTGGAGTAGAAGGTTTTGAAACCTTTTTAGGAAGATGTTGGAAAGGAGATGGAGTGGAAGCCTTTGGAAGCTTGAATGTAAAATTTGATTTGTTTTCAATATTCAAGTCCTTCAAAAGAGACTTGGGAATCCATATAGCTTTCAATTTTTCATTAGATGCTTTGGAATGCATTTCTTCAATAACTGATTTAAGAACCCATACTTTCTTTGGTTGAGCTCTTTCAATAGTGGACTTTTGTGGTCTCTTTTGTTTATTTTCCTTCTTGACATTCACATGTCAATTAGAGGAGACATAGTAAAATTTTGAGGATGGATTCATGCACTTGTGTTTGAGTTGATCATCCAAATTTATTCCAAAGGACTTGGGACTTGTGGATGAATGAGGCAAATATGACTAGTTTAGATGGAAAGGTGAATGTGAAGAGTTCAAGTATGTGTATCTTTGTTGATCTTGGGGTAGGGAGCATGGAATTAGGAGATAGAGGAACATAAGGTCCCAATATGGATGGAAGACTTGAAGGTTTTAGATTAGATGGATAAGGACCAAGAATAGATTTAGAAGATGTGAACGGACCATGAGTATGGATATCAGCATCTTTAGAGTGAGCAAAATGACCAAAGCCATCAATAGATTTATGAGGAACTATTATAGGAGCAATACCTTTGATAGGAGTATTTAAAGCTTGAGCATAGTTTGGAAGTGAATGTAGCGAAGTAGAATAAGAGAGTGAGGGAACACTTTTCTCTTCAAAAGGAAATTTGGGTAACATAGGAAAAGTATCCTTCTCTTGGTCTTTTATAATCTCCTTAAGGATGGTGGAAGCAATATCTTGATCTTGCTTAGTAGAGGTGCATGACATGGGAGATGGAGGACTATGTGGCTCTTGAGATGGAGGCACGAGATCTTGGAAGACTTGAAAGGGGATGAAGGAATCTTGGTCTTGATCAACACTTGTTTCTTCATCATTTAAGTGGTCCTCTTGACATGAAACCAAATCCAAGGATAAGGGAGTATCTGAATCTGTATTAAAATATGTTTCTGGAGTCTCCATAACAGGCTCTTGAAGGGACAATGGAGGTTGAGTTGGATTGGGGATAATAGGAGGAGCAACACATGGAGGTTTTGGATCTTTGCTTTGTGTAGTATGGGAGAGGTTTGCAACTAAGTCAAGATTAGCTTGAGTTTCCTTTAAAGGTAGTCCTTGAGGGTACACATAGTCAACTAGGGGAGTAGTGGATTCTTTTGGTGAATATGTGTTGGAAAGATTGGACAATTTAGAAGGTGGATGTATGTTGGAGGAAGTAGAAGTTGTGTTTGAACCGTTACTAGACATGGTTTCATGAGGTTGATCCTTCTTGAAAGTAGAATCTTTAGTAGCTGAGAGCTTAGATTTTTGAATTATACCATTGTCAAAGAGATCTTGGATCTTGTTTTTCAGCTCCTTACAATGGGAAGTTTTATGTAAATTATGTCTATGATAAACACAATAGTTACTCATAAAGGAAACTCTCGCCAAAGTGACCTTAGGTAAAGTAATGAGTTTTTCTTCAAGAAGTTCTTCCAAGGTTAATTCATAAGATTTTCCAAAAGGGGTGAAATCATGCTTTGGTTTAGGCTCCCAAGGTTTTTCTTCAAAAATATTTCTAGATTTCTTGGGTGTTTGCAAAATGTTTTGAGATGGCTTGGACTCAAGATCACAAGAATGTGATTTTTGGTTGTCATAGGAGAAAGAGAAAATTTCTCTCAAGGAGAATTTGTTCGATGATGTTTCATCTTTCTCCTTTAGTTTTTGAAGTTGAGCACTCATTGATTGGATTTGTTGCTTCATGTTTGCAATTAGAATTTCTTCTTCCTCACTAGGAATATTGGATTTAGCACATTTTTTATTAGCCATTTTGATGTACTATGTTTCAAGTAGTGACAACCAAGTTTTAGAACATAAATCAAGTTGCCATAGTCATAGACAGTGACAAAAAGCAATAGCTTAGACAAGGACCACACTAGAACGTAGTCTCAGAAAAACAAGATAAGAGTGCAATATACTAAGGTATGAATAGTCTGATTTGAAGGCTAGAATAGCCAAAGATTATGACTATCATGACACAGAGTACAACAAGCACTAAAGGACAAGAGCAAGATAACTGAGAGACAAGACTAGTTAAAGTATGGATCACAAGTCATTAGCTAAGAGAGATGCCACTATTTGAGGACTGTTTGCAAATAGAAAGTGACAAATGGACGCAGAAAAGGGCAGCATGCAGATCGCAGATAGCTAGATTAGACCAAAAGTGGAAATGTTGACACAAGATCTCGCGCGAGAAACCTTTACGAGTCACGTGAAGAAGTTTTACAAGTCGCACGAAGAAGTTTCTATCTCACGTGAAGTTCAGTGACAGTTTTTAATTTCACGCGAGAAAGCTCACAGGGTCATGCGAAGAATCATGACAGAATTTTAATTTCGTGCGAGGACCAAATGATTTCGCGCGAGACTGAAAAAATTTTCGCGCGAGAAAACAGATCAGTTTTAGAACAGCGACTGATTTTGGCAAGATTTTTGGACTTTTTAGACAGATTGGGCAGATTTTTGAGACAAGTTCAATTTAATAGACAACAAATTTGATCGTTTTAGTAAGAAAACAGATAAACAGGCATGTAGAACAGCAAGCAGGTGATATCAAGTATGTCTGAAAACAATGAGCAAGGGTAAAAGCAACCTTGCGCATGAACAATCAAGTGACTTAGTATGCGCTAATTCTTAAGAGAGCTAATTGTGTATGTTTTCAAAAGATTTTGCAATCATGCATACATCCCTAGAAAATAAAAGTTGGCCTCTCTAAGGTTTTTAGTAATGGTTTGACTCTGCAACTTTTATGACTCACAGGGGTGACCTCCAATCCTGGCGCACTGAGGTTTTGACATAGTCTGAGAACTTAATCTTCAAGACCTGCTAGGGAGATCTGACAATCCACAATGAACCATACCTTTGGAGATTTCTTCCACAAGGACATTTATATAGCGGTTGTCACTACCATGGAAAAAATGGCTATTACTGCTTGAGGTTCTGTCAACACAGTTTGCCCTGTAGAGGGATTGTCTGCTACAGTTAACCCTCTCTAAAGGTGACCGACTCACAATAGTGTACCACAAGGGGACTTAGCTTCTAGATTAAAGGTTTTGACACCTTTTCACCTTTAGCCCAATCAAAGTAGACAGATTAATCCAACATGCTAAACTAAGATTATCTCTTAAAGATCTATAATATCATCTCCCAATGATCTATCAACCTCTCCGGAGAAAGGATGCCTTAATCAACAAGTTGAAGATTCATCTATCTGTGAGATGCTCAAAGTATCCTCCCCACCTACAAGGAATCCGTCTTAGAGAGGAGTTTCACTAGGAACCCACTCCCTCAAGATCCATGAATAGTGTTCATGGGGGCTTAATTACAATGTGTGTACAGATGTTAATTTTCGAAAGCAAATCTATCCAAAAGCAATCAAAAATCACAAGGTGTTACACTTAACGCTTTAACTAATGTGAGGTGAGTCCAAAGATGTCGAACATTTAACCCCTCACACAAGCCAAAATGAGTCCACAACTCAGAAATTAGTGAGTTCTAGAAAGCACAAAAGGGTTGTCTTGTGGAGCATTTAACGCTTCTTTCCTATAGACCCCTCCCCTTTAACATGTTACTGATATTGCAACCACAGGGTGGAACGAGGGGCCGGTTGATTAGCAAGTCCAATAACCCAAGATAGCTAATTAGATCTATCACTAATAACCAAGCCTGCTAGATGAAACTAATAGAGATCACAACCTAGTATCAAATTATGCATGTGTTGTAAAATGAGAACATGAAAGGAAATACACACAAGCTTGACACAAGAGATGTTCGTTTTAGCTCCAAATGAAATGTTATCATCTGAGGAAGGTTACCTAGTGATCCTCGCAACGCGCTTAGTAGATTTTACCTGATTTTTAACAATTCTTATGCTGTTTTCGAAGCTAGCAAAAGCGAGATGCATTTTTATTTTTATTTTTGCTTTCTTTTGTCATATTTGGATGACCTTTCTTTCTTCCTTGCCATTTTCCAAAAAGAAAAAAACCTACAATAAAAATTATTGATTAAAATTTCAAGATTTGCATCATGAGTTAATAATTTTTTTTTTAATGAAAACACATAAAAAAATGATTAAAAATAGAATTATGATCCAAAAAATTTGAAATTTTTACTATAGATTACAGTAAGCCTCCCAAACATTCAATAAAATTTTTGGATTGAAATTATTTGATTTATGTCAAGAATTAATTTTTTATGAAAATACATTTAAAAAATTATAAAAAATCATTTTTTGTTCCACGAAATCCGAAATTTTTACTGTAAACTGCGCAGCATTTTTAAAATCTACAATAAAATTTTCAGATTTAAATTCAATGATTTGAGTTGCAAAATAATTTTTTTATGAAAATACATTAAAAATTATTAAAAATTCATTTTCAATCAAATAAATCTAAAATTTTTACTATAAACTGTAGATTGCATGCCAAATATGAAATAAAAAATTTAGATTGAAATAATGAACTATTTGAAGGATATGATCAAATCTTTCAAGAACCCCAAAACTTTAGAACATGAGAAGGAAAAAAGAAAAAGAAAAAGATTAAGAGGAGAAGAGGAAGAGGTTTCTTAAATGCTCATTTTCTCATTATCGTTGGATGCCTTTTCGAAGTGTCTTCAAACCTGCAACAAGACAAACCTGCAAAACAAGATATAAATAAAAAACTAAAATGTAAAACAAAAAAACTGAGGCCAAAAAATTGATTTCTAAGCCCCACGGTGGGCGCCAGAAATGTATATGTGAAAATGTGGCCTTTGCTAACACACACACTTCAACATGGTCATTGTATGCAGATTCATCCCGAAATGAACATTGGATTGTTCATCCGAAAATTAGCCTGCAAAGCGACCTGTTGCCTTCTTTCTAGAGGGAATTGCTTATCAGATATCCTCAGATCCGAGGTGTTTAAGCAACCAGACCCGTTAAGAATGAAGGATTTGACAATGAAATTAAGCTAAGAATGAGTATGCAGATTAATCTAGAATGAAAGATGCAATGTAATCTAAGAACAAATAAAGAAAACTAGATTAAGCATATGCATGATTAAACTAAAATGAGATTAAAGTAAGAATGAGAATGTATGCAAGAAATGTAAGCAAACGTGAGTATGAATTCCAACAATAATTCGATGCAAATTCTCTAAATTCATCCTCCCTGAAATGAAGAGAGGAGGGTCTCTTAAATAGACTTCCCTAGAATCCATCAATGGTTGACATCAATTTCAATCAACAGTCAGGATTGAAGATGAAGTTCAGTCATAAAGGAAGATTCCCAAATTAAAGGGAGTTAATTGATTTAATTTGAGAAAAGTAAGGAGTTAACTGATTTAATTCCTTTTTTTATTCACAGTAAAATAGGAATTTCCCTTTTTGAACTGAAGAGAGATTTTTTTGAGATATTTAATTTAATAAAATGAGATATGCTCTCATAATTACCTTTTTCATTTAATTAAATAATATTATTTAATTAATTAAAGATGCTTTTCTCATTTAATTAAATAACTTTATTTAATTAATTAGGAATGACTTCTCATTTAAATAAATAACTTCATTTAATTAATTAGAAATAGCTTTCTCCATTTAATTAAATAATTTTGTTTAATTAATTAAAATAGGCACATTTATTAAATTAAATAAATTTAATTCTATAGTACATTAGCCTTAGGATATGATTTAATTTAATTAAAGTATAAATACTTAGTAATTAAATTAAATATTAATCAATAGGTTTAATGTGACTAATATGAGTCAATACTATAGGAATTTTATAAAGAGTATGATGAATGCAGATTTGGGTTTTCTGCATCTGACAATTAAGTCAAGTAGCGAGTAGCCGAATAAGAATTGCCTATTAGAATAGGACTTAGAAATTATCAAAAATAGACCAGAATTGGTATCATGGCAATGAGCCAATTTTGGGGTATTACAGCCATTAGCGACATAGCACGTCACCGTGAAATGAGTGATGGTGGGACCTCATGCGATGTGGAAGGGTAAAGATGCTCAGGAGGTATTCTGAACATCAAATTAAGATAGAGTCAATAGTCCTTGCTATCTCACATTCAAAAATTGCATGTTGTTTAAGCTATGCAACATAGCGAGAATGGGGCCCACCACTTGTCAAAAAGCTTCGTGCAGCCTCCCCACCTTTGATTCGATCTCAGATCAATGGCCATAGTCTTCTCACCATGAAGAGTTGCTAGGGAGATACTCATAGTGACTTAGCGAGTATGGGACCCACTAATCTTCAGAATACCTAATGCAGTTTCTTCACCCTTAGATTGACCTCAAATCTATGGCTCTCATTAACTCCTTAAGGGAAGTTGCTTGAAGGATATGTATAACGAGTTGGCAATTTGCTGCCATGTGTCTTGTGGGGCCAAGTCTATTACATAAGCCACACGGTGGACCCTGAACCAATGGTGCTTCAGGAATGAATGTAAAGGTTAATGACACGTCAGTAGTTGGCGGATCTCTCATTGGCTAGGGCAATGACAGTGCAAAAGTGGGCCAGTCCCTTTAGTGTGTCTTTCAGGGTCATCAGATCAACATGGATCAATGGTCCTCATTAACTCGCCATGGGAAGATGCACATTGTTTAGTTATAGCAAGTTAACAAACTGGTGACACATGGATCATGGGCCCTGTTTCCTTGTGTAGGGCTACCTGATAGATTGGGTGTATCTTCAAGCCACTAGATGATGGCAGATCAAGAACCCTCGTTACATCGCTATAGAAAGATGCTCAAGAGATATACATTGTGAGGTAGCAATTTAAGGACACATGTCCCCATGGGTCCAGTTGAGGCAATAACAGTTAGATGCAGCCGGTAGTTATTGTGACCATCGTGGTCAGGGTTTGCAAGGATGGCACAGTTAGTAATGAAAAGAGATGGTCAATCATGTAGGACCCATGAGGTGGCAAAATGAAATGAGTTGGTTGGTCACATGGCTCATCCTGGTGCTAGGGTTATTTTGACCTGCTGATCATGCTAATTCATGAACTAAAAATAGGGGAGATTAGATTTTGCCATGCGATTTGATCTTTGCGATCGCTTCCAACCACCAAAAGTGAATGCTGAATGCAGAGAACACTCCACTGCCTCCTGTAATCCATCTACCTGGTCAGAGCATAGTTATGGTGCCACTTCTATCTTCTCAAGACATATAGAAAATCAAATACCATTACCCTAGATCTGAATCCATGATCAAATTTTCCCCATGATTTTTTTCTGTAGGACTTCAATGCAGTAGTTGTGGAGTAATTGTAAAGAAGAGGACATCTCAGTTGTGCTTGAACTATAAAGGAAAGTTTTGTGAATTTTGAAAGGTTGGAACATTCTCTATTATTCTCTATTGTTTCTCTACAACTCCAATGTAAAATTCCCCTTGCCTCTAAACTGTGTGACATTCTGCCTTATCTCCTTTAGCCATTGGTGTGAAAGTGCAAGAGTCCTTGCCTCTCATTGATGCTTTGTGGAAATATGCGATCTGCATGACTGTATCTCCTTGGATCCATAAATGATAATATAAGTGAATATCCCTTTCCTTGTGTTATTCATCTTGGTCTTCTGATCTGCATGTGATTATTTGATTAAAGCAAGTCTGATTGTGTATATCTTTAGTTTCATTCTAGTTCAACAGTGCATATATGGGTAGAGATTGGTCTGAACACACTATTTTGGTGCATCACTTCTTTAAATTAGATTAGGTAGATTTTATTTCATGCCCTCCTTCTCCCTTTTCCCCTCCAAGAGTAGTTAGGTGTATCCCGATAGTAAGAGGAAGCCAACCTTCTCTGGAGACTCAACCTCATAGTTCAAGTCCCACAGCTCGAAGGTTGTTTTCATGTAGGCCTTGGACAAGGGTGCAAACCTAAGTGATAATAGTTCCCTCCAAAGACAACTACAAACATTGGAAGAACAAATGTGAAAATGAATAAATCTTCCCATAAGGGATGAAAGAAAGGAGGAGGAGGAGGAAGAAGAAAATGTCAAAGTAGAGGTAGTTCTAAACCTAGAGGAAGAGATGATTTTTAAGGCCATCTCCAAGATTGGGAAAAGACCTAAGTTTGAAGTTTAAACATTTTCAAGACATCTTAACCTTGAGGAGTTGATCGATTGGATCAATGAACTATAGGAGTACTTTGAGTATGAAGACATTGATGATCTTGATAGGGTCGAATTCATGTAGGAAAAATTGAAGGGACATACGAAGATCTGGTGGCAAGAGGTTTAGTTGGAGTGAAATAGAAAAGGAAAGGAAAAAATCACTAGATGGGATTTGATACTAGCTAAATTGATGTGACAATTCATTCCTTCGGATTATGAGCTTCATCTTTTGAAGAAAATCCAAGGGTTCTATTGTTCAAGAGTATACCAAAGAGTTCTATTGAGTTCTCATTAGAATCAACCATGCAGAAGCTAATAAGGAGAAAGTAGCATGTTAGGTTAATGGTAAGGCCAAGTATATAAGATGAGCTGAGTCTAGTTCAAATGAATATTATTGAGGAGGCATACCAATTTTCCCTAAGAGTTGATGAGAAACTAAGCAAGAAGTTTGACAACAAGAATAGTGGAAGAGGTCATGGTGGAAGATATGGTGGATGATCTTATGGTGGTTGTTATGATGATTAGAAGAACAAGGACAAGGCTAGAATTAGTAGTTAGAACTAGTGGGAAAATGATTCCAACCATTTCCATGACCAAAACAATAGAGATCAAAGGGGAGGAGGTAGAGGGAAAGGATTTGGGAGAGGAGGATTTCATGGGAAATGTTTTCACTATAGAGAAGAAGAGAATAGAGAATTTGAATGTTCCCAGTGCCAAGGAAGGATAGATTGAAGAATAAAAGGCTAGGATAGAGTTGTACATGTTGATGAAGATGTCAGATCATCACATTCTAAAGATGTTGAAAGAGGAGAAGTCCTAGTTAATAGAAGAGTCCTACTAAGTGGTGAGAATGAACCTGATTAAAGAAGGAGCTTATTTTGTACAAAGTGTAGATGTGAAGATAAGTGTTGTGATGTGATCATTGATGATGGAAGTACTGACAATCTGGTGTCAAAAATGATGGTCTCAAAGTTGAAGCTGAAGAGATAGAAACACCTACATCCATACCATATTCCTTTGGTGCAAGATGACCACAAGGTCATGGTCAATGAGAAGAGCTTAGTGAAGTTCATGATTAGAAGCTACCAAGGTGAGGTACTATGTGATATCATACCTATGGACATATGTCATATGTTGCTGGGTAGGCTATTGTAGTTTGATAGGCATGTTGTAAATGATGGGCAAGCAAATACCTACACTCTAACCAAGGATAGAGTTAAGCATATCTTAAAGTCGTTGAAGGAGAAAGAAGAAAAGGTATGTAGTGCTCCCAAAATATGTTTTGTTGATGGAAAAGAATTTCTCAAAGGTATGAAGCATTAGCATATGTATTTTTCTATAATTCCAAAAGATAGTAAAGAAGAAGTAGAGGAGGTCCCTACAAAAGTTGTATATATGTTGGGATAGTTTTCAAATATTCTATCAGATAATGTACCTAATGGATTGGCCCCAATAAGAAGATCAATCACCATATGGATTTAGTTCTAGGGGCCAATTTTCCAAACAAGGCAACATATAGAATGACACCAGTAGAAAGTGAAGAGTTGAACAGACAAGTTCATGAGTTATTATAGAAGGGGTTGATTCAAGAGAGTCTAAGTCTATGTGTTGTACTAGCTATACTAGCACCAAAGAACAATGGAGAATTGAGGATGTGCATAGATTCTTGTAGTATCAAAAAGATCAAAATTAAATACAACTTTCTATTGCCAAGGATAGATGATATTATGGACTCTTTGAGTAGAGCTAAGTATTTCACAAAGATAAATTTGAAGAGTGGGTAGCATCATATTCATATAAGAGAAGGTGATGAGTGGAAGACTACTTTCAAGAGAAAAGAAGGATTGTACGAGTAGTTAGTCATGCCTTTTGGGCTAACTAATTCACTGAGCACTATCATGAGGCTCATGAATGAGGTACTAAAAGAGTTTCTGGGTAAGTTTTTCATTGTTTACCTAGATGATATTTTCATATTTAGTAAGACATTGGAGGAGCATTTGATCCATACTCACAAGGTGTTTGATAAGTTGAGGGAAGAAAAGTTGTTGATAAACCTAAAAAAGTGCAATTTTGTAAAGCATGAGTTGGCATACCTAGGATTTGTAGTCTCAACAGAAGGTCTGAAAAAGACCTAGAGAAAGTGAAGGTTATCCTTGAATGCCCTACTCCAAGGAGTGTGATAGAGGTAAGATATTTTCATGGACTAGCTAGTTTTTATAGAAAGTTCATAAGAGGTTTTACCAGTATTTGTGGACCCTTGACTAAAATAATGAGAGCACATATGAAAGAATTTAAGTGGACTATAGGAGTAGATAATAGTTTTAATCTATTCAAATAGAAAGTTATTGAGTAGCCTATTTTGGCATTTCCTAATTTTAACAAGGTGTTTCAAGTTGACTATGATGTTAGTAGAACTACAAAAGGAGATTTTTTGAGCCAAGAAGGTAGACTTGTTACTTGTTTTAGTGAGAAGTTGAATGATGAAAAAAAAATATTATGTTTATGATCATGAATTTTATGCTATAGTTCAAGCATTGAAAAAGAGGAGACACTAACTTCTTCCTAAGGATTTTTTTTTGTATACTGATCATCAAGCTTTGTAATATTTGAATAGTCAAAGAAAATTCAACTAAAGGCATTTGAATTGAGTTGAGTTTTTGCAGAGTTATACATTTATTTTGAAACACATGAGTGGGAAGTCTAAAAAAGTTGTAGAAGCTCTTTGTAGAAGACAATTTTTTCTAGCAAAATTGCAAATAGAGGTGATTGGGTTCAAGGAACTTAGTACTTTGTATCTAGATGATCTGGATTTTGGTGAAGCATGCAAGGCTTGTATAGAACCTATTACACTTGATAGAACAAAGTTGTTAGATTTCATGATCCAAGATGGTATGTTGTTCAAAGGAAGCCAGTTGTGCATTCCCAGAAGTTCAATGAGGGAGAATCTCATCAAGGAGAAACATAGTGGATGATTGTATGGACATTTTGGAAGAGATAAAACCATAGCTTTGGTTGTTGAGAATTATTATTGGCCATAGTTGTAGCAAGATGTGAAGAATTTTTTATAGAGTTGCAGAGTATGTCAGATGGTGAAATGACTGAAGTAGAATATAGTGTTGTATCCACAATTACCTATACCAAAAAAGTCATGGGAGGATGTCAGCATGAATTTTGTTCTTGGATTAGCGAGGAAACAATGTGGGCATGATTCTATTTTTGTGGCGGTTGATAGGTTTTCAAAGATGACACATTTTATTCCTTCCAAGAAGAATAGTGATGTTGTTCATGTGGCAGAGTTGTTTTTTAGAGAAGTGGTGAGACTACATGGTCTACCAAAGAGTATAGTTTCATATTGAGATACCAAATTTGTTGGGTATTTCTAGCATACATTATGTAAGAAATTGAAGATGGAGTTGAAGTTTGGTTCATCACATCATCCACAAATTGATCTATAGAGAGAAGTTATGAATCAAAGTTTGGGAAAGTTGTTGAGATGTTTGGTTGGAGACAAACCAAAAGGATGGGATCTGATTTTACCACAAGTAGAATTTGCATATAATAATTCTATCAACTAGAGTACTAGTAAATCACCATTCTAGATTGTATACAAGAACAATCCTATAAATTCTTCTGAATTGAGTTAGTTGGATCAAGGAGAGATAAGTAGTGCTAAAGTAGAAAAATTTGCTAAACATTTGAAGAACATCCATGAGGAGCTGAGGAAGCACACCATAAAGATGAATACATAGTACAAGGCCAAGTGAAATGTGTACATCATCTACATCATCTACTCTTGAACTAGATGCTTTGCAATACTCTTTGTACTTATCTAGAAATAGAGTTTGTATTTCATCCCAACTACATGTTGGATTTGCTCCTAAGCCCATGAACCATCATAGAGCTAATTCTTTCAATGTTGCTAGAAACAATTTAAGCTTATGGGCATTAGTGTTGTAGTCAAAACTATGATAAATTATATCAAACTCAAACAAGAAAGTATCAAGGTCTTTGGTTGCAAGGCCATAGAACTTTGGAAGGGTAGTTGTACATATATTCTTGAGATTATTAGTATTTACAAGGCTTGGGAGAGGAAATAGAAAAGTATGTTGTGTCATAACTGGAAGTATTAGATTATGAGGTTGCTACTGAAAAGGGACATTGGGTACTGGATGATTAACAACTGGTGGATTCAGAGTAGATTTATCAAAAAAATTGGATAAAACTTTAGTAAAAGGTTGAAGACCACTTGTATCTATTGGTTCAGCTCTTGATGATGATGTTGTGTGAAAAATAGGGCTTGCATCTTCAAAAGGTAACTCAACTTCTTCTTCTTCAATTTCTTCATTTAGATTAATAGACTCTCGTGAAATAAATCTACCATATTCATCTCATCATCTTCCTCTTTGATGCATGCAATTAAACTTTTCACACTGGTGAAAGAAGCTTCAAAACTACAAATTTCTAAAAAAAAAACTTTTTCTAAGAACTATGACTCAAAAATGCTCCTAGCTTGACGCCACCCCTAGAAATGGCACCAAAAATGGTCTGCATCACAATAGGTGTATCATAGTCATGCTCTAGGCCATTCTTAGGAATAATATATTCAAACTAAGGACTATTTTTTCCACTGTGAGGTGCACTTAATCTTGTCAACCTAAGGACGTATACTTGAAATGGTTGACATAGTATGTGCACTAGGTCTCTTAATGATTCACTAAGCTTATGTTGTAAGAAAGTAAAGTGCAAAAAAAAGAACTTACACTATTGCTACAGGAAACTAACACATTAACTCTACGAATACTAGAAATACAATGAAAGGCTAACAAATATTCCAACTCACTTTATCCACTACAACTGTTCTCACAAATGCTACAAGAACATTCATGAAGTGTGATACTATAGGAAGGAACTTACAACTTCCACTTACAATACTAAGAATGCTTGGAAATAAATCTATTCTATCCTTATCTGATCCACCTTCCAAGTGGGCCCCCTTGGTCAACTTCACTAAACTACCAACAATAAATAGAAGCCAAAAACTATTTTATTACACTTTAGAAATTCATTATATAACTCAAAACTATAAAAACACAACTGTAAAAGTTAACAATCTATTCTCATAAACTCTTTCTTCTAACTGGCTAAACTAACACACTTGGGTCGATTCCTATATATAGGAGATTGACACTTATTCCATAACAAAAAAGTAAATGACCTAGCTTTAAATCCATGGGAGAGAAAGAAGGAGAATAACAACTCAAGGAGGGAAGAAAAAATAATGGCTTAAGGTAGGAATAATAAAGTCTAAACATATACTCACCATAGGAATAAATACAAAGAAGGTAATAAGTCTTCATAGCTCCTCCTTACTCACTGTTGTGTCTTCTAGAACTGTTACAACTTTCCTCTACCATGGCTACATTTCAGCATTCTTTTCTCCTTAAATGATATTGGCGCTCATCTTTGAATTCTTCCAATCACCTTTTAGTATTTATTGCTAACAAGTTATAATATAGAGACATGTTTGCATATAAACATTTAACAAATTAAATTCAAATATAAGAACACACATTTTGATAACTATATGAAATACTACTTAATATATATAATACTAGCAAAATATGGCATGGTATCTACCCATAGGTTTATCATAGGTTTTGGTAGACATAGTTTCACAAATGTTTTGACAAAGATAAAAAAAAGTATCAACAAAGTGTTCAAAAACTATCATGAAATAAAGCCAATATTTGGCCTCATCAGTATCCATTTGAAACCACTCATTTCTCAAATGAACCATGACTTCATCTCCAATTTGAAATTCCTTATACCTCATTTTCACATTTCACTTAGCCTTGTACTATGTATTCATCTTTATGGTGTGCTTCCTCAGCTCCTCATGGATGTTCTTCAAATGTTTAGCAAATTCTTCTACTTTAGCACTACTTATCTCTCCTTGATCCAACAAACTCAATTCATAAGCATTTCTAGGATTATTCTTGTATACAATCTAGAATGGTGATTTACTAGTACTATAGCTGATAGAATTTCTATATGCAAATTCTACTTGTGGTAAAATCAGATCCCATCCTTTTGGTTTGTCTCCAACTAGTAAATCATGGGCTTAGGAGAAAATCCAGCATGTAGTTGGGATGAAATACAAACTCTATTTCTAGATAAGTACAAAGAGTATTGCAAAGCATCTAGTTCAAGAGTAGATGATGTCTTCAGGATATCTCAAAAGGAGTAAGAAATATTGGAAGACTATGTTTCACATTTCTTATATACACTATAGAAGAACCCTCAGCATGTGTTGTCTAAGGATTCACAAAAGCTAGTCTTTCTAAGAGGTGTGAATGATGACTATCTAGAAGCACTAGACCTGATGGCTGGTGGTGATGTATATCAAGCTTTCTAGGAAGACCTCAAGAAGATATTTCAAAACTATTCAAGGTCAACCATTAAGAAAGGCCGAGGACCTCATTCCATAGTCACTAAATGAATCAATTAAGGCATTTCAAAGCTTGAGATATCTAACCTATTGTCAGATTTTAAACAAGACATCATTAATGATCTCACTACACATCTTGACACAATGACTACAAATAAGAAGTATCTAGAATCCAAGCTACAACTAGTTGAATATTTCCCTCATTGCCAAAACCAAAGAAGGATTACCAATGTAAACTAGTCGTAAGCATGGAGAACCAGCATCTTCCAACTGATTACATCAACATAGATGGAGATGATGAGCAAGTATTCTTTGTTGCTCAATGCTGACCATGGGCTCAATGTCAAGGTATGCCTCAAGACCCTTTAAAAAATTCAAATTCATGTGGTAATCAATGGAAAAATTGTAATCCCCAAGGTCCTCCACAATATTAACCTAATTGGAACAATGCTAGGAAAAACAACCCACAACAATCCCAATGGCCTTAGAATTCCCAACCACCTTGTGTAACCAATAGAGTAACCAATGGAAAAACCAATAGAACTACTAGCAAAACCAATAGAACCAATGGTAACCACCTGAATGGAATTGGTAGTCTACAAACCAAAGGAGGGCATCTCAACAATGGCCTAACCAAAATATTGGTACTCCACAATTACCACCTCTAGCTCAATAACTTGCTCTAATGCCACCACCTACAAATCCTAGATCTCAAAAGTAGACACAGTTACCTACACAACCTTAGCCAAACCCAAATAGCCAATAGCCATAGCAACCCATGTATAGTGCTAATGCTTAGCAGTATCCTACTTATGCTTTGGGTGTTACAGATATACATCTGAGATCTAGTAGAGCTTTACCAACACCTAAACTACCTCTTTTAACTAAAATACTAGACCCTTTTGCAACATCAAAACTCTCAGTTGCTAAAACAGTTGACCCAACCAATGTTACCATGTCAACCCAAGCTCAATGAGTAGTGGAACCTCCTTTTCTAGAAAAGCTTAAACAAAAGAAGCCTGAACAAGTAGAGGAACAACCTTTTGATATTATTGATCACTTGAAAAACATATATGTCCAAATACCCCTATTTCAAGCCACTAAGGATGTTCCAGTTTATGGGAAAGCCATTAGAGAAGCTTTCCTGAAGAAACCTGGAAGGAAGAAAAAGGACCCCACCATTGTCTATGTTGTGGGATGACTGGCTAACATCATGTTAGGGAAATTGATCACACCAAAATATTTTGATCTAGGAAGTCTAGTAGTGAATGTTAGTATAAATGGTCAATTTGTTAAAAATACTTTAATAGATCCTAGAGCTACTATAAATGTTATGACCAAGGATACTATGAAGAAGTTGAAAATAGAAGGACTAAGGGCTACACCAACAATTCTACAACTTTCAAATAGTTCTACTATCACCCCTGATGCGATGATAGAAAACATAGTTGTAACCTTAGATTCTCTAGAATATCCTATAGACTTCATGATTTTATCCTTGAAAGTTAATCTATCTAGTTACCCTATCATCCTAGGTCAACCATGGTTAGCCACAACTGATGCAAACATAAGTTGTAGATTAGGGACTATGACCATATCAAATGGCCAAGCAACAAAGACATTTGATTTATATCCTCCAGCCCAACCATTACCGGATTTGAGCACATATATTTGGCTAGATTTAGGGGATGAAGAAGAAGAGTTAAATTCTATAGTATAGCTCATGATGTTACATATATAGTCTTTTCTAAAACTGCAAGAGCAAGATTCAATACTTTAGAGTATCCTCACTAATAGTTCTGTGGTAGAAAAAGATGTATCTAAAAGTTTTATGTTGGAATTGATCACATATGAAGAATGTGATAAGAATTGTGGTTTGCTCAAAGAACCTAATATTCTTTATCTACTCTTACTGTGTGAATTAGAAGCAAGTCCAATCTCTAAAGCTGATATGATAGAGTCCACCACTACTGTTGAACTAACCAAAGGTCATAATCTCCATGTTAATCCCAAATTAACACCCACATGGATGGAATAGTTAAAAGAATTGCTTCAAAGGCATGAAAAGGCCTTTGCATGGGACTATAGTGATATGAAAGGGTTAAGTCCTACACTATGTACCCATAGGATATACATCAATGAAGGCTATCTACCACTCTATCAACCTCATAGAAGGATAAATCCAAGCCTTAGAGAGATAGTTAAAACTAAATTGCAAAAATTGCTTGATGCTAGTTTTATTTATCGTATATCTAATAGTAAATGGGTGTCACCCCTATTCATAGTGCCTTAAAAAGGAGGAAAATGGAGAATTTGTCTAGATTATAGAGAATTGACCAAGGCCACCAAAAAGGATCACTTTCCTTTACCATTTATAGACCAAGTTCTAGATACTCTAGCTAGAAAGAAGTATTTTTCTTTTCTAGATGGGTATAGTGGTTATAACCAAATCAATATTGCTCCTGAAGATCAAGACAAAACCATATTTACATGTACATGGGGTACTTTTGCATACTTTTTTTTAGCATTTGGTCTATGTAATGTACTTGCAACATTCCAATGAGCAGTTATTAGCATCTTTGTTGATATATCACATTATTGTATAGAAATATACATGGATGACTTCACAACATTTGGAGTCACTTTTGAGGAAGCAATGGTGAATCTTGAAAAGGTTTTGGTAAGGTGTCAAGAACATAATTTGGCACTTAATAGTGAAAAGTATTTCATGGTCATGTAGGAAGGCATGGTACTTGGTCATTTCATATTAGTTGTAGGAATACAAGTGGATCTAGCTAAGATAGAGGTAATTCAAACATTGCCCATGCCTACAAAATCAAAAGATGTAAGATCTTTTCTAGGTGATGCTAGATATCACAAACATTTCATAAAAGATTTTAGCAAAATAGATAGTCCCTTGTATAAATTACTCACAATAGAAGCTAAATTTAGTTGGACATCCAAATGTGATGAAGCCTTCCTGCAACTTAAGAAAATTTTGACTAAAGCCCCAATTTTACAAGGCCCTAATTGGAATTTACCTTTTCATATATATACAAATGCCTCTGATTATGCCATAGGTGTTGAAAATGCAATCTATTATATTAGCAAGAGCCTTCATGGACTAGAATTAAACTACACAGTGACAAAAAAAGAATTGGTAGCAATAGTTTATGCCTTGAAAAAATTTCAGCATTACATAACTAGCTATTACATATTTTTTCATACTAATCATGCAACAATTAAATATCTCATGAAAAAACCCACTATAATAGGCAGATTAGCAAGATGGTTACTATTGTTGCAAGAATTTGATATAACTATTGTTGATAAGCTTGAAAAAGCCAATTTTGTAGCTCATTATTTATCAAGAATCCATCATGATAATACAAACACTACTTTGGTAGATGATGCATTTCTGAATGAGAACTTATTTCATATTACTATTCAAACTCCATGGTATGTAGACATTGCTAATTACATTGCAGCCAATAAAATACTAGAACAATTTTCTTGCAAGGAAAAGAATTTTCTTGTAGAGAAAAGCTTTCATTTCTCCTGGATAGATAATCTCTTGTTTTACACTAGACTTGATAAAGTTATGAGAAGATGTGTGAGAGAAGATAAGATAGATGATATTCTACATGCATGTCATAATGAACCATGCAGACGACACATTGTAGCAAAAAGATTAATTTTGAAAATCTTGACAACTAGCTATTATTGGCCTACACTTCACAAAGATGCAGCCAACTATACAAGGAAGTGTGACAAGTGTCAAAGGATGGGCAAACCAACAAGAACAAATGAAATGCCTCTTAATCCTCAGATAGTGATAACACCATTTGAAAAATGGGGCATGGACTTCATTGGTCCAATTGATCCTCCATCTAATGGGAAATCCTATATTCTTGTGTGCACTGATTACTTGAAAAAATGGGTTGAAGTCAAGGCCATGAAGCATGCTCATGATGAAAAAGTTTTTGAATTTCTATATAAAGAAATTTTTACTCATTATGATGTACCCAAAGAGCTAGTCACTAACCAAGGTGTGCAATTTACTTCTAATTTGATCTCAAAGTTGATGAAATAGTATAACATTAGGCACCATAAATCTAGTCTTTATCACCCTCAAGCTAATGAACAAGAAAAGGTCACAAACCATGAATTGGAGAACATTCTAACCAAAATAGTTCATCTACATCATAGGGATTGGACCAGTTGATTACAAGAAGTTGTTTGGGCATAGAAAACAACATAGAAGACTACTACAAGATTTACACCATTTGAGCTCCTATATGGAAAGGTAGCAATGCTCCCAATTGAATTTGAACATAAAACTCTAAGGACAACATTGGCATTGGATATTGAACTTCTTATAGCACAAAGAGAACATCTTCTACATCTTAATTCTCTAGATGAAATGCACAAAGCTGCTTTCCAACACACTAAGCTGATATAGAAACAGAGGAAACAATGGCATGACTCTCATATTATTAGAAAATAATATCAAGTTGGTGACTGGGCACTATTATATGATTACAAATTTAAAGATATGCCAGGAAAGTTGTAGACAAGATGGCTGGGACCATATGAAATTAGTCATGTCTTTGATAATGGAGCTATTTAATTAACTACCATTGATCTAGTAACTTTCAAATTATTAGTCAATGGTCACAGACTCATTATATATAAATGACCCCAAACTAAAGAGGACTTCTTGCAGCAATTTCAATGGCTAGATTCAAATACACATCAGGTAATTCTTCTTGTAGCCGAAGGTGTCAACCTTATGATTGCCACTCTTCAACATTAGTTCCTTTGTGTATGCTCATAATAAAGACTTTATGTTCACATAAAGTTCACTTTTCCATTCACTTTCTCATTCCATCTCATCTCTTTACCTTCCACCTATCCACCTCATCTCATTTCTTTATCTTCCATCCATCCACTTTCTACCTCATCAATTTGTCATGTTTTCAATAAACTCTACAAAATGCTGATGGATGTTGTTCCTAATATCACTTCCACCACCTTTTTGTTTTGTACATGCGATGATCAGTTGAAAGGTATAATATTTTCAAATTATTATTCACTTATAGTCCACAGATTTTTTTAATTATATTTAATACTGCATAGTTTATATGGTGGTGGCATTATGCTAGTCCTTTACCCATACTAGGTCTAACAAGTGTGGAAACTTTTCCATATTTAGTAGGGGGTAGGAAAGGTCACTAATATCAAATGGAATTTCTATTTACCCATAAATATTTTTCCAAATCTTCATATTTCCTTCATTAATGGAATTGAATTTCCATAAGTACACAAGTGAGGTGTCGTACCCCTTATTTTTGAATGATTTTCTATGTCAAGCTATGATGTGACTTGTGTTTAAATTTTGTGTGATTTGAACCCCATTTTTGGAAGATTCTCACACATATTCATGATTTACCTTCATTTAAGCTGTATTATTGTGCATACCAACTTGTTATGACATTAATTGCCTATTAAAACAAAGAAATGTGAGTTGAGTCTATAAAATAATGAAGCAGCTTGAATTCAAAAGGTGGAAAACAGAGCAAGCAGAGAAAGCATTAAGAAAATAGGTGGATAGTTGTAGAGGAGAGAACCAATGGAACATACCATGTTGCTCTTAGATGTAGAAGCTATAAGAAGGTTTAATGCATGTGGATGGCTAAGGTATTTATTGAGTTTGACTACATTTGATGAAGAGGCAGCCACAGAATTCAGAAGGACATTTGATGAGGGTGAAGCTTCTATTTGGGTTTTAATAGTGATTGCAATAGAGGAACACATTGTTGAAGTATCTGGGTTGCCTGTAGTTGGAGAACATTACCCCAACTCACATGATATGAGGTCAGCAAGAGCTCAATTTACAAGACCAACTAATCCTCAAATAGAAATTACAAAGCAAGGTTGTAAGAGAATGTCACTACCATCACCATACAATGAATTAGCCATGCATATTATTAGGTATTTTACATGCAAAAGTAGATTCTCATACTTGCATGCACATCATTTCAAATTAATTAGTTGTATAAGGCATAATCTTGCAGTAAAAATTCCAAATTTCTTGTATAATATGCTTTCTATTAGTGTGGAAGAAACTCAAAAAGGAAAAGATAATTTTGTTACCCATCATGTCTTAATCAAGTTACTGATAGAGAAGTCACTTAGGGATGTGTCCCCTATGACATGGGATGAATTTGTACAAGCCAAAACTGTACAACCCAAGCTGCCCCTAGTGAATAGCCTAGTGAGGAAAATTTCCCCAATAATGAGCCTACTAAACAAAATACCCAAGAGGTTAAAGCTGAAACTACCCAAGAAAATGTGCAAGAAACTATCCCTGTTCAAGAGGCCATGCCTTCACCTATGTAAGAGACCCCAAAACCTACTTCTAGCAGAGCAAAGAGGAAAATAAAACTACAAGAATAAATCTCTATTCAAGAAAAAGGAAGAGCCAAACCCTACAATTGTGAGACAAAAGAGAACAAAGAAAAGTCCTATAGAAACTACTTGTGCAATAGAGACACCCAAAGGGAAAGGTAGGAAAAAGGTTGTGATGCAAGAAGAAACCCTCATAAGGAGAAGCCCTAGGATGAGAGGGCAAGTCTCTAAAGATTCTACTTTGTCCAAAACATTTACTAAGGAATCCTCTATGCAAATTGTCTCTGATCACTCTCCTCCCCATCCTGAGATTACAAGTATTCCCAAAAATCCTAATGAGGAATGTAGGGATGAAATCAAAGAAAATCTAGATGATACCCCAATAGACCAACCAAGTACTTCAAGCTATAGGAATGAAATATTTCCTAAGCAAGTTGATCCAAACACTACCCTAGTTCCCCATAAAACAACATGGATTACTAGTTTTGTAGAAAATTTATGTTAGGAATAGAGAAAGAGAAAAAAAAAATCATGAAGAATATAGTGGTTCTATTACACTACAAAAACTCCTTTTTTAGTTGTTTGGACAGCATAAGTTTGTTGAGGCCTTGTGGGAAGAAGAGAGGAAAAAGATGAATAAAATCATAGCATCTTAAGGTGAAGAAATCATAGATTTAAAGGAACAATTAGCAAGTCAAAAGAAATGAATGGATCATGCCCTCAAGTTAGCTGATTAGGCCCTTTCTTGTAGACCACTGCCAAGATTTTATGCTCTCTAATTAAGAACAATTTATTTTGTTTCAATTAAGGTTAACTCTTAAGAATATTAATGTAGAGTTCAAATTAGCACAAGAATTTTATGGACTATATCAAACTCTACCACCTTGGCAGAAAAATTTACTTTATGAATTATATGTTCATAATTTTTTTATTCCTTCAGAGACTCAATGGAATCCCTTGCTCTACATAGGGGATATACATTTAAGAGCCCTCATGTCCTGGATGTCTAATGAAGCAAACTATGATAGGTAGCTGAATAATTATAGGGATGAGGAAAGGACAAAACCCTTGCCTTTAAGAGCTGAGAGTAAGGGATAGGATGCTACCAAAGCTAAATTTTATGCTAATTATGAGAATTTTCCCTATTTTTCTTTCCAAAGAGCTATGACTGGTGGTAGGAGTAGATGGGCTAGATTGCTTGAACCTCTTAAAATGTTAGAACCACATAGTCCCATCAACTTGGAGGAAACACTTCATAGGGTTCCAAAATATTTAGAGTTAGGGAAGCAGGCTAGACCAAAATTATTGTGTCCCCTAAACATGCAGCCTTCAATGCTCCCATGGCCTTTGTATGGCATTAATGGTGATAGACTTGACAAGCTACAAGAAGATCATAGAAGGGAAGTGTGGGAGAGCAGCAGATGATTTTACTACACTTTCAAGAGTAACAAGAAAGGAAGGACTGAGATTGGAGAGTTTAGGTCATTAACAAGGAAGTGCAATGCTTGAGGACAGGAATTAGTTTAGCAAGGGGTAGATGATGAGGCCAAATAATGCCTTTATTTCATGATAGCTTTTGAACAATTTTTTGATACTCTATTTTATCTTTCTCAAAACATTTTTGGACCTATGTTTACCAAAACCTATGATAAACCTATGGGTAGATATCATGCCATCTTTTTCTAGTATTATATATATTATGTAGTATTTCATATAGTTATCAAGATGTCTGTTCTTATATTTGAATTTAATTTGATAAATGTTTATTTGCAAACATGTCTCTGTATTATAACTAACCTATTAGCAATAAAGACTGAAAGGTGATTGGAAGAATTCAAAGATGAGTGCCAATAGCACTTAAGGAGAAAAGAATGCTAAAATGTAGCCATAGTGGAGGAAAGTTGTAATGGTTCCAGAAGACACGACATTTTTTCCTATGGCAAGTAGATGTTCAAACTTTATTATTCCCGCCTTAAGCCATTATTTCTTCTTCCCACCTTGAGTTGTTATTCTCCTTCTTTCTCTCCTACGGATTTAAAGCTATGTCATTTACTTTTCTATTATGGAATGAGTGTCAATCTCCTATATATAGGGATCGAACCAAGTTTTTTAGTTTAGCCAGTTAGAACAAAGAGTTTATGAGAACAGACTATTAACTTTTACAATTGTGCTTTTACAGTTCTATGTTATGTAATGAATTTCTGAAATGTAATGAAATATTTTTTGGCTTCTATTTTGAGTTAGTAGTTTAGTGAAGCCAACCAAGGGGACCCACTTGGAAGGTGGATTAGATTAAGATAGAATAGATTTATTTCCAAGAATTCTTAATATTGTAAGTTGAAGTTGTAAGTTCCTTTCTATAGTATCAAACTTTGTGAATGTTCCTATAGCATATGTGAGAATAGTTGTAGTGGATAAACTAAGTTGGAATATTTGTTAGGCTTTCATTTTATTTCTAGTATTTATAGAGTTAAATGTGTTAGTTTCTTGCAGCAATAGTGTAAGTTCTTTTTCTTGCATTTTACTTTCCTGCAACATAAGCTTAGTGACTCATTAAGAGACCTAGTGCACATACTGTGCCAATCATTTCCAATATATGTCCTTGGGTTGACAAGATTAAATGCACCTCATAGTGGGAAAAATAGTCCTTAGTTTGAATATATTATTCCTAAGCATGGCCCAAAGCATGACTATGATACACCTATTGTGAGGCAGACCAAGTGCATATAATAAACTAGAGATGAAGAAGGTTGGACCATGCAAGATAGTGAAAGGATATGATTCTGAAAATGCTTATGAAGTGGAGTTGCCTACTGAATTAAAAATTTAACTAGTATTTAATATTTATATTTGATAAAGTATTATGAAGGAGGTGATGGAGATGAAGTTATAGAAGTGTAGTGGAGTATTCCAGTAGCTAGTTTGACTATAAAAGAGATTTAGAAAATACTAGACAGTCATATTGGAAAAAGTACAAGGAAAAAAACTTATGAGGAATACTTGGTCAAATGGAAAGGGAGGCTAGTAGAGGATTCATCATGGATATCAAGGGAGGAGTTTAACAATCTTGGTTTTCCTCTAAACACCTAAGATATGACAGAGTCACTTCTCAAATTACCCTGGGTGTCTAATGGAAGAGCATCCTAGGTGTAAGAGAAATCTTGCATCACCCAAAAATATTTTCTTTTTAATCTTGAAGTGTAAACAAGATATTAGAGATGAATTCTTGAAGGGTGAACAAGCTATTAGAGATGAAGTGTGAGAAAGCTAAGAAAAATGAAGGACTGAAATAGAGATCTATAATCTACAAGTGAGTTTTAATTTGTTATCAAATTAAGCCTTACTGTTACTTTCTAATCATTGTACTAGTCTAGGGTAAATCCTTTCAATTAAGATTGACCTAACAGTCATTTGTAAATCCTTTAACTATTTGAGATTCCAAGTGAATGATCTAAAGTCCTCTAACAAGGCTCACTCCTAACAATGTGATTGAAATCCTCTAACCAGGTCACATTTAACAATGTGTATTTTAAATTTTAATAGGGTTGGCCTTTCATAGGGCATCACTTTAGAAGAGTGATAATTAGTATCATGTTACTGGTAGTTTTTCCCAAATTGGGTTTTCATGTAAAACCATGGTGTCAAATGTGTTATTGAATCTATTGTGTTTTATGCTTACATTTTTGCAAAGTTGATTTGACAGTAACCTACAAGTTTAAGCAATTGTATGATCTAATGGATGCATACATGATGGATATGTTTTATGGATATGGGTTTACTAAGCTATGAAAAGTTTTATTTGTAGATTTGGATATTGGATAATTGATTCACCACCCCCCCTCTCTCAGTTATTCTAAAGAATTCCAACACCATTCTCCCCCATACATACATCCCCCTCATACCATTAGAAGATGTTTTTCATGTACATAATCTCTCCCACATTATGTCAGAGGATATATTAACTCTTTCTCTATATACAACACTTCTCCCCCATACATAGGAGATGTTTTTCTTGCAATCTCTCCCCTATTGACATCAATGATAAAGGCTTCATTATGTCAATCATCTCCTCTAAGTTTTCAATCAGCTTAACTGTCCAAAGATACTATTCTATACCAATTACTATGAGTCCTTGATGACTCTTCTCATTACAGATACTCCCACATATTGGAAGCATTAACTTTCATTCTAGATAAACAATAGTGCTCTTTACCACTATATTGATGCACTCTCTACATCATCTACTTAGAAGTATGTAGGGGTATAACCCTAAGCATACTTGACAAAGATTCAAATGCATCTTTACGAAAAGGCTTCATAAAAATTTCTCCAATCTTCTCTTTTTGATTCATATACTCTAATCTAATTTCTTTCTCTGTAACTTTCTCTCTCAAAATATGATACTTAATGGATATATTATTAATCTTTGAATGAAACACATGATTCTTAGACATACTTACTATACTTGTGTTATGACAATGTATGATAAAATATTCTAAAAACTCTATCCCAATGTCCTTCATCATCTGCTTCATCCACATGGTCTGATTACAATTGTTTGTTGCTTCTACATACCTTGCTTCTATTGTACTTTGTAAGATGCAGTCTTGTTTCTTTCTTAGTAATAAAACCAATCTTCCTCCAAGGAAAAATTCTCCATTGCTGGTGCTTTTTTTGTCATCCATATTGTTTGCCCAATTAGTATCAGTATATGCACATAAGGTAAAATCACTTGATCTGTCATACCACTAGCCAAAATCAAGTGTGCCCTTCAAATATCTAAATATTCTCTTCACTACTACATAATGTGCTTCTCTAGGATCTTCTTGAAATCTTGCTACTATACCAACCACATTTTCTATATTTGGTCTAGTGTGAGTTAGATATTACAAATGTCCAATAATGGATCTATACTTCTTCTGGTCAACTATAGATATCTCATCTTTGCTAGATAACTTGTAACCAGTTATCATAGGTGTAACAACTAACTTACAACTTTCCCAGAGAAATATTTTCAACAAGTGTTTTAAATACTTAGTTTGTGATAGGAAAATACTATTAATGTTCTACATAATCTATAGACCATTAGCAAATTCCAACTTTGCCAAGTTCTTGTCCAATCTTGCATACCAAGTTATAGGTGCTTGCTTTATACCATATAATGTTTTCTTCAATCTACATATCATGTCCTTTTCTCCTATCAAAGGAAATCTTCCAGGATACTCAATGTAGACTTATTCAAGTTATCTATTAAAAAATGATGACTTTATATCCATCTAATACACTTTGAACTTATTACTTATTGCATTCATGTAGGAGGATCTTGGGTTTTCTTGGTGACTACTTTGGAGTTCATGGGAGGAGGCTCAATAGTTTCTTTGGATTGTGCTTGGACTAGTGCTTGGCATGTTCAAGGAGCTCAACATGCTCTGGGAGCTCGACATGTTCTATGGAGCTTGGCATGGTCTTGGAGTTTGGCATGTTCTATGGAGCTCGGCATGGTCTTTGGTTTCTTGGCATGGTCTATGGTTGCTCAACATAGTCTTCAGACTCAGCATGGTCTTTGGTTACTTGGCATGGTCTTCGGTTGCTCGGCATGGTCTGGGAAGAGTTTAGCCCTACTTAGGAATTTAGTGCCTATTACAAGCCATGCAACTAATTTTCCACAATGAATTATATGATTCAAATTTAAGGGATTAAAGAGGGCCTAGATTAATAACTATAGTTTGAAGCATGAGTTCTAATTCCATCGGAGCTAGGAGATATTGAAATTTTATTTAGATATTGATTTTGGACATTTAATTGTTGTTGTACGCTGACTTGTGGCATTTAATTATGTATTTGTATTTAATTTGTGTTTTGGGATGACTTGTGGCTCAGATTGGTATAAGTATGGGTTGTGGGGAAGTCTTTAGTCATTATTGATCCATCATAGAGAAGAGGAGGATCTTGAAGAGCGAATTTGGAGAAGAGCTAGTAGTTCTAGCTTGGAAAACAAGGGGATTGCTTGGTGGGCTTACGAGCACAAGCGAGATCTTCCTTGGGGGTTTCTACTAGAGTGTGGATCTAGACTAGCTAGTGTTTGGATTAGATCTTGAGGGATCTTATAGAACTATTACTTTCTTCGTATTTGGCCATAATTAGGAAGGCCTTATAGCTCGACACATTGCATGTAATCAGCTATATTTTATGAATATATTACTATAATTTGGTATTAGATCTTGCATTGTTGTTTCTTGTTGTTGTGTTTCCACTGTGTGGTTGTATATCTAGGATCTAGGACATCTCCTTTGGGGATACATAAGCCAAGAGCATTCTTTTTGCTTCTATTATGGAAACAGGGGAAAACATTTCTTCATAATCTATACCTTTTTTCTATGAATATCCTTTGCATACAAATATTTCTTTATTTCTTACAACCTCACCTTATTCATTCATCTTGTGTATGAAAACCTATTAGTTCCTATAGTATTTTTCTCTTTAGGTCTAGGAACCAATTCCCATGTCTCATTCTTCATAATCTAATCTAGTTCTTCCTTCATTATTTGAATCCAATGATCATCCTTGCATGCCACATCTTCATTTTTTGGTTCAACTTGAGATATTAAACAAAAAATTTCATGTACTCTATTTCTTGTCATAACTCTTTTTCCTTTACTTCCAATAATCTTATTAGCGAGATGATTCTTTGTCAAATTCTTAGTAGGCGTGAGCATTACTATCTCGATTCTTACTTCCTCTCTATGTTTAGATGTCGGTTCTTCTCTCTATTCAACAAATTGAACATCATTCTACAAATTATTCTTATTCTCAAAGAAAACTTCAATATTTTCTCAAATAGGCTTAGGCTTATTGTCTTCTTCATCAAAAGTATAATCCAACATTCTTTCTTTAACTCCAAATTTTTCATTCTCTTTTACATTTGTGCACTAAAAAATAGTCTTAGTTCTTTGGTTAAAACATCTATAAGATTTTCTTTTCAATGAATAACCAAGGAACATACCTTCATCTCTTCTTGCATCAAAATTACCAATATCATCATTTGTCTTTATGCAACACTTACTTCCAAAAATTCTAAAATACTTTGTTGAGGGTGCATGTCCAAATGATTATTCATAGGGAGTCTTGTTTGTACTTTTTTTTATCTGCACTCTATTCATAATGTATATTATTGTGTTGACTTCTTCTCTCCAAAATGTCTTGGATATATCATTCTCAAACATTATGTTTTTAGTTGAATATGTTATAGACCTATTTATTCTTTCAACAATCCCATTTTTCTTAGGAGTCTTAGGTAGTGATAGCTATCTCTTGATGACATTTACTTCACAAAAAGTGTTAAACACATTCAAGGTAAAATCTCAACCTCTATCTGATATTAAAGATTTTATCTTTACTCTAGATTCATTCTCAACTCTATTCTTAAACAACTTGAACTTCTTAAATGCCTCAAACTTTTCTTTAAGAAATTCTACCTACATCTTTCGAGTGAAATCATCAACAAAAATCATGAAGTAGCTTTCACCATAGAATAATCTTTTTCTAGTAGGACCACTAAAATATGTATGAATAATCTCCAATTTTTCCATGGTAGTGAACTTTTTGCTAGAAAAGAAAACTTTCTTTTTCTTTTCCATAACATATTCATTGCACACAACATTAGTAGGCTTCACAATTTTAGGCAAATTTCTAATAGAAAATGTACTACTAGCCTTCACAATATTATCAAAGTTTGTATGACAAAATATTCTATGTCATAATCAAATATTATCCACATTTGCAACCAAACATGTCATCTCTATAGGGTTCAATTGAAAAACATTACCTCTGGATCTTGTACCAGTGTAAATCAACTTACCATCTTTATCCTTGATAATGCATGTCTTCTTTGTGAATTTCAAAGGATAACCTTTATCAACCAACTACCCAATAGTCAATAGGTTATGCTTTAATCCATCAACAAAATAGACATAATCAGTGTTAGTCTCTCCATCAAGAGTAATAGATCATGTTCCCTTGACATGACAAGCTTCATTGATACCAACTCTAATAATACCTCCATCATGATTACTAAACTTAACAAACTTATCTATGTCTCCATTCATATGATGTGAACATCTAGTATTTATTATCCAATTGGATTTCCTTTCAACTTATGAAACTAGGGATTTCTCTTCTCTAACTACTTTTTTAGCAATTTCTTCTTTTATAGCTACAAATCCTAATTCTTCATCACTTGCACTTTGAACTCTTTCTTTAGACTCATCATCTTCATTTGAATAATAATAATTTCTAGACCTTCTAGACTTGAAGTTCTTCTTATAAATTTTCTCTCTTTTAGGACACTTAGAAGCATAATGACAAAATTCATTGCAAGTCCAACATTTAAAGACTTCTTACCATCTAGTTCTCTTCTTACAAGTAGAGTAACTCCTTCAATTATTATATCCTCCTCAGAATAGGATCTGCTCCTACTAGCATAGTCTCTACTAGTGTTTGCACTTCTTGATAAATAAAGGTTAATAGTTAATGAACTGAAATTTGTTTCCACTCAAGAAAAATCCCTTGATTGCTTCAAGCTCACTTATGTTGCTTCTAGTCTTCCAAGTAGAGTCTTTGTTGTAAAATTCTTAGTGTAGAGTATCATTAGCTCAATTATATGTGTTGTCTTCTTGAATAGTGATGTCAAAGTATTCAAGATCTTCCAAATAATTTCATCTTCAATTTTGGATCCATTGTGAGATTTAATTCCTGCAACAATTTCTAAAATTCTACCAATATAGATTCTTATATATTCATCTTCCATCATCTTAGCATCTTTAAAAAAAAAATTCTAATTCTTTCTGCATGCACATCACCTTCAAATGTGGCTTTTAAGGTTTTCTACATTCCATGAGATGTTTATAAGGATTTTACCTAATATTATTTATTCTCATGAAGAGATGACAATAATACTTCTTTGGAAAGCATATTGCACATAAACAGATCTCTTTCAGCTTCATTGCAATCCTCAACTTTTCTTTCTTCCACAATATTCTCTCCATTCTTTGTCATTAGCCTATATACTAGACCCATACATAGAAAATGATTCTTCATCTTCTCCTTCTAGGTATCATAGTTAACTCCATTGAATTTAGGACTTTATTTTCTAAAGTGACCCTCCATTGATTTTCTTAAGCTATTAATCTTTTCATTCAAGGACCTGATGCTTTGATACCAATTGTTAGAAAGTAAAGACCACCAATATAACTAAGAGGGGGGGTATATGAATCATTTATCCACCTATTAAAATATTTATCAACCTTATTAACCCTTAATCACATGAACAATCTAATCAAGAACCATAAGAAGATACACATACACAATATCACCATATATGTTAATTAGGGAAACCCTTGATCAAATGGAAAATCCCGGTGGGGATGGTACCCACAAAAGGATGTACTAATATAAAAGTTCCTTGTAAGAAAATGGACTCTTTTAAGAGACAATAAAATAAATTAAGTACATATCAGTCCTTATTAGGAGACTTTGACTCCCTATTCAAAGATTCCAACCCTATTAGGAGTTGTGTCAACCTTGTTAGGAGTTGTAGAAGGAAGATGGACCCACTGTCCAAATAGCTTCAGAAAAAGACCACCGAACACATTGTTCCTTGGATTTCTTACATGTATTTACAAACTTCACATATTATTTGTATAATTTACACTTAACACACACATCACACATCGCAACAAGGAAAATAACCTTCCTTTATATTCCTTGAGTCAACCTTGAGGCTTTCCCAATTAATATTGGAATTATTTAGAATAATTGAGAGGGAGGTGAATCAGTTATCCAAGTTCTAGATATACAAGTAAAACTTTTCATAGCTCAGTGAACCCATATCCATAAAACATATTCACCATGCATGCATCCATTAGATTATACAATCAATTAAACTTTTTAGGTTACTATCAAATCAACTTTTTTGAAATGTAAGCATGAAACACAATAAATATAATAACACATTTGAAAAAATGATTTTATGTGGAAACCTAATTTGGAAAAAATGACCAGTAACATGCCGCTCATTCTCACTCTTCTGAAGTGATTCCTTGTGAAAGACCAACCCTATTAAAGGTTAATTTTGTCACAAAACTTTGCACCCTACCTAAGGTAATGCATCTTAGGAAACCTTGTAAAACATGGAAACAACCTCCAAGTTATAAGACTCGAACTATGAGGTTGAGTCTTTGGAGAAGTTTGGCTTCCTTTTCTATCAGGGTGCACCTATACTACACTTGGAGAGGAAAAGGGAGAAGGAATTTATGAAAGAAAATCTACCTAACCTAATCAAAGGGGTGATGCACCAAAATAGAGTGTTCAATCCTATCTCTGCCCATACATGCATAGTTAACTATCATGACACTAAAATATATAGATTCAAACTTGTTTAACCTATCAATCACATGTAGATTAGAAAACCAAAGAAATAATACAAGGAAGAAGAGATTCACTATATATCATTCATATGCCAAAGGAGATGCAGTCATGCAGAATGAAAGATAACAACAAAACATTGAAGAAAGGAAAATATATCTTGCAAAGCACATCAATGGCTGAAAGAGATAAGGCAAAATGTCATGAATAGTTCAAAGGAAAAGGAAATTTACAATGTGCATTCCAAGGCAATGCCAAAGAAAAGAAGAATAATCAACCCTAATAAAGATTAAAAAATCTTCTTTTATAGTTCTAGGATAACTCCAATGACTTCTAGCCTAAGGAAAAGCACAACCACCACCATTAAGATTGTAGAGAGAAATCATGCAGATCAAGGAAATTAGATCTTTTGTACATCTTCAGAGGTAAGAGCTCAAATTTTTTAGCAATAGAGCTCTAAGAAATGATTGCCATTAACACTGATTAGGTAGATGGATAAAACTAGGGTGGTGGAGTGTTTCCTTTATTTTCCAAGAATGGGAAATGATGCAAACAATCTACATATGGTTGATAGCTTGGATTCACCATTAAATAACTAGTTCTTCCTTGGCAACAACATGCCAAGTTAAAAAACTAGCAGGTCAACGATATTCAACCACCACCCTAGAACTCCTAAATTTTTATTGGTCAAAGACCCTTTTATTTATTAGTTGACCATATGAGAAAATTTTCCCCATATTTGACCTGAGCCTTTACAATTTTTTAATTGCCACCTAGGCCCACGAGGATGTGTGTCATCACATTGCTTCCCTGCATTGCTTAAAATCCTTGCAACTTCAAAATGTGGAAAAGCAAAAATTAAACATCTTCCTGCATCTGATGAAAAAAACATAAAGTGGCCCACCTCTTACATAGTCAACATCTTGACCAATCAAAACATGTTGACCTCCCATGCTACGTTGAAATATCCACATTGTTCTCACAAGTTCTACTTTTGTAGCCCACAAGAGAGATGACATCATGAAATGCACATGTCAAAATGTCACTTCCCAATATTTGTTAAACATTGAGCAAGTCCATAATGTGGGAAAGTGATAGGCATAGATTTGAAAGAAACTGATGGCGAAGATCAATCACTGAAATTGGATGCAATACTTACCACCCAACCAACAAGATCTTCTCAAGTATGTTACCTTTGATACACCCAAAAAGTCATCATAGCCCACAAAAAGAAATTGGACCCATAGATACACGTGTCATAAAGTCATTTACCTACATTCCTTAAAGTTCTTATAGTTTCATAAAGTGGGGAAGTGATAATGGTAGATGCTATTATCATCTATGGCTCAAATTTGGCTAGGATCATGATGCAATCATCTAACCTGAGAAATACCTTTGTCCAATGAGAAACATCCACCTAGCAATCTTCAAACACCTCTCTTTCAACCTTGGCAACCCACACTAAAGAAAAAACCCACAAGTACATGTGGCATGATGGCGCTTCCCTGCATTATCTAAAGAACTTGCATCTTTGGAAAGTTGGAAAGCAACCATCATAGATCTTGATGGATTTGATGATGGAGAAAGTTGTGGGCCTAGGAAATAAACTTAGGAAAATATAGAAATATTTAAAGTTTTATTTCATTTATTTCATATTTAAATATTTGAAAGTGACCATTGAATGGGCTTAGGCATTTAAATTCAATATTTTTGTGGGAAGGCAATTTTGGGCAACAAATCTAGTGACTTAGGTAGGATGCAAGCCTGCTATGCATATGACTAGTGACTTGCAACATCCATTTGACTATGAAGTCATAAAAAATGTGAAGATATGCTCTACAAAAATCATAAAACTACCCTTCTACAACTATAAAACTAGGAAACAACCCTTTGCAACCTCTATAAGATTTCAAAAAATACCATGTGCTTATGCACTTCTTGGAAAATAGGAAAGAACATTAAAAAAAACTACTCTAACTATGTACATGAAAAATAGAAAAAATAAGTCAAACAAAACCATTCTTGCAACTTCAAAATGTGAAAAAATGACAACCATAGATCTTCCTACATTTGAGAGTGAAAACATAAACTAGCCCACCTTTTGCATTGTCAACATCTTGACCAATAAAAATTTGTCAACTTGCCACGCTGCTCTAACATATCCATGAGGTTCTCACAAGTTCTACTTTTACATCCCACAAGGGAGATGACATCATGAAATCCACATGTCAAAATGTTGCTAGCCCACATTTGTTAAACACTAAGCAAGTCCATAATGCGGGAAAGTAATAGGCATATATTTGAAAGAAACTAATGGTAGAGATCATTCACTAAAATTTCATGCAATACTTACCATTCGACCAACAAGATCACACTACACATATTACCTCTAACACACCCAAAAATTCATTGTAGCCCACAAAGAGAAATTGGACCCATAGATACATGTGTCATAAAGTCACTTCCCCACATTCCTTAAAGTTCTTGCAGTTCCATAAAGCAAGGAAGTGACAATCATAGATGCTATTATCATTTATGGCTCAAATTCAACTAGGATCATGATGCAATCATCTTAACTAAGTAGTATCTTCATCCAATGAGAAACATCCACTTGGAAATCTTCTAACACCTCTCTTTCAACCCTGGCAGCCCACACTAAAGAACAGACCCTCGAGTACACATGGCACAATGTCACTTCCCCATATTATCTAAATAACTTGCATCTTTGAAAAGTGGGAAAGCAACCATTATAGATCTTGAAGGATCTAACAATGGAGAAAGTTGTGGGGCCCAAGAAATAAACAAAGGAAAATATAGAAATATTTAAAGTTTTATTTGATTTATTTCATATTTAAATATTTGAAAGTGATCATGGCATGGGCTTAGGCATTTGAATTTAATTTTTTCGTAGGAAGGTAATTTTGGCCATTAAATCTAGTGACTTAGGGGGGGTGCAAGCCTGCTATGCATATGACCAATGGCCTACAACATCCATTTGGTTATGGAGTTGTAGAAAATGTGAAGATCCACTCTGTGGAAATCCTAAAATTGCCCTTCTACAACTGGAACACTAGGAAACAAACCTTTCCAACCTTTGCAAAAAAGAATAGAAAGAAAACAACTTGAATCCAAAAAGAAACAACATAGGGTCAAAGAACATCGAAAAGGGTATCCAAAACAACTCTCAAAAAGTTTGGATCAAATCAAAAAGTTCTTGCTGCCGGCCCACATAGGTTTTTAATACAACACTAAAAAGTATCGATTTCTAAAGAAGGAGGGCAACACTTTTAGAGTTTGAGCGATACTTTTCAAAAGGGTGTGTGATACTTTTAGGGTATCATATTACATTTATCCAAAGGAGGTGCGATACTTTCCAGTATCGCACGATATTTCTCCAAGAGGCATGTGACACTTTCTAGCATTGTATGACACAGTTTCTATGGGCGTGTGATACATTTTTATGTCACCCATAGAAACATAAAAACACTTAAGGAAAACACAAAAGGGAAAAAATAGAGAAAAACTAAGTTCAAAACCTCCACACCAAGGAGTACCCAATCCACAAAGATCGAGGAGTGAACACTCGAGTGCATAATTAACAAGATGCGAAGATCAAGAAGGAGATACATCTATCCATCTAAAACTATAGTAGAAAAGAATGTACAGAAAGAAACATCATAGTGAACAAAAGCAACATTGCAATGTACAGAGATAATATCACAATTACAAAATAACCAAATTAAGTACATGGTTCCTCCCAAGCTTCAATAGCATCATAAGACCATCATGGATCCTAGCCATCCCCCGCACCTAACATCCCAAGCCACTGACCAAATTGTTAGTACTGTCATAATAGGGACGTCACTACTAAAACATGCAACAATGTAAGCATAAGTAATCTAACATGCTAGTAGAAAATCATAAGATAATCCTATAGTAGATAACATCACCTATCACATTAAACATCAATAAGCAATATATATGCTACTATAGCAATTCACATCATCTAATCATATGCTAAACATCATAATATGGGAATGTGTCAAGTAAACTAACATCATCTAAACATGATATCCAAGCATTCCAATGAAAGCATAAATCATAAGAAAGCATACTCCAAAACCTGAAGTACCAAGCGAAAACATCTAGCAATGGTCAAACTAAGACAAAAGACCATCTCTATACACCAGTCCCTAGCAGTGGTGAAGGTAGCTATGCCTCCCAACCACATGGAGCCCGTAAGTCCACACCTACCATGCTAATGGAGATAATGATCCAACCACAAAACACACAAAACAACATCCATGGCTAATACTCACGCTAGACATTATTGTTCACCAAGAACCTAAGACAATGCAAGGAGTACAGGTCTTGGTCAGATACTCAAAAGGCTGCTAAGTAGGGACTAACATCATGGAGAGTCACTTGGCATTGACAAGCCCAAGCTTGGATCATGCATTTCAACTCCTCAACGGAGGGCCCCACACACACATTTTATTATCTTAAGTTTTATTACCAGTCACACATTTTATTTAATTATCACTTATTTAAAACTTCATCTGCTAACCTTATGGGAATGAGGTCTCCAAGCTATGAGATAGAAGCCCCTTCCATATTCTAACCTACCCTACCCATGCTCATCCTATGACAAGTTCCTGTGGGCATGCATACTCGCATCCCAACCCCAATGATCATAACTTCTGAAAGTACCATAGAAGATTGGGCCTCACAATTCACCCAACAAATGTATGCACATGTACTCATGTGTTGCACACCACCATCATGAAGATTAAAACACAAGAATAGGATGAGAACACAATGCAAATGATAACACCAAACTAAAACCAATACAGGAAGGACAGATTCTACATGAATCCCAAAGCCAATGAAACCATACATCATAAAATCACTCTATCAACCTCAATCCAGGAGTATGGATTCTACATGAATCCCAATGATGTAACAAGACCAAAAGTCATGAACTCACTCAACCAGCCTCAATTCGAGAGTATGGATTCTACATGAATCTCAATGATGTAACAAGACCAAACATCATGAACTCACTCAATCAGCCTCAATCCAAGAGTATGTATTCTACATGAATCCTAGAGCTCATGAAACAAAAGCAAAGGTCTAAAAGAAACAATAACACTGGGTGTGAAAAACACTCAACCGAACACAAAGTCAGGAGTACAGATGCGACATGCATCCCAATGCAACAAAAAGTGCAATAGTGGTCTAACTATATCCAAATGGATCATCCAAGTCCACGACCCATATTGTGCCAAGAAAGCCAAAGAAAATAGGGTGGCACACAAAATGAGGTAAAAACCCCAAAATTTGGAAAACTACAAAGTTAAAACACATTTGGCCTTTGGGCACAAAAATCCCAAAAATCTAAAAATAATCAAGTTCGAACACTGCAAAAATGGCCAGTATAATGGCATAAAACTCCAAACCCTCATCTCGAAAAATAAGGAAATGTTCATACCCGTCCAACCGAGTAGAACTAGCATACAGAAATAGAGGGGAACACTAGTTCTCGACCTCCAAACAAATGACTACCAAAAATAGAAGCAAAAATGAAGCAAAAAAAATAAAACAAGAAAGCCCTACCTCATGGCCAAAAGGGCAAAACAGGAATGTGAACCATAAAATAAATATCTCACAGAAGTAGCTGAAAATTGTGACAATTCAAAGTTTCCTCGAGCTGGATCCAACGAGTTCAACCTTACAATGATCCCACGCCCATAGCTCCCACAACGAACAAAATAGTAAATCCTCATGAAGAGGATTTTGGGTTTTACTCTCCAACTTTCTAATTCAAAAGTGAGAAGTGAGGAATTAAATTTCTTTTTGGATACTTATTCACTTTTCGAGTGAATAATTGATTAGGGCAAATAACCAGCCAACCTAGTTATTTCCCGAATTGACCCAAACAAAAATAGGCTATTCCTATAAATAGGAATTCATCTATGGAAAAGCTACCAAAAATTAAAATAAATCAATTAAAAATCCTAAAAACTAAAAAACACATAAATTTCTTAATAACTTTCGTAACAATGTGAACCTCTAAATGCACAAACACGCTTACTAGTCCAATCACATAATGCAAATGAGTTCAAATTTAATAATCACAAAAAGGTTTGATTTAAACATTTAATTAAGGATACGTTGACCATATAAGGATAACATTGGTAAAATATAAAAGGTTGGATCACTAACTCCATGTGCCACTACTAGGGATATATATCCTACACACTAAACAACACAATCAAGTGCAATTGCATATAATAACATAGCCAAAGAAATAAATTCATTAAATCACCTACTTTAACCATTTATTTAATTATATTAAAATAATCTATTTACATCACTCACGTTCACATAAAGCATTACAACATAAGAATGACGTAAATAACCATAGAATTAAATCCATCACCTAACATAATCAGAGGCATGTCCAAATACTAGATAACTAGATATGATCATAAAAAACACTATCATCTCAAAATGGCATCATCATGCAATATGATTAACTGAACAACATAGAAATCTAATATCTATGATACTGAAAATATCACAAGGTAAATGAATGCAGCACATAACCAAATAATCCCACATGAACAATCCATTTTTAATTACTTAAGCATTTAATAATGATTGATTAAAGAATCAACAAAAAGGCACTTAAAACACATAAGCAAACATAGTCATAAACATGACTACCCACTGCTATAGGAACCTAGTCCAGTGTAGCATGGTAATAGTACATAGTGCAATCTTTGTACACATCTCAGGGTAATCATGGAACAACCTCATGATACCACATTGATCCTGGTAAGCACTAGCACAAACCTTAGTGAACCATAAACCAAATCATATTCTCATAGATTAGTCAAAACATAAACAAAGAAACTAACACAGAAACATAAATCTGAACACTTCAACGGTGTAGACCACTCATGGTCACAATCATGATCCCATCACAACAAAAGATCAACAAGGTTGCATCCATCAGGATGACTTACAAAAGTCAAATGGGAGAGGCACTACAAGTGTGGTTGTCCTCCTTGCAATCCCTAGGTCCATGAAATGCATAGTTACATTACTAATTCTCCTCTAACTTCAATTACCAAAATACTCTTTACCAAAGATGGCATAAGAAGAATTCCCCTACACTTGAGCTTGATATCCAACATTGGACTGATTTGCATTGCATTTTTGTCCTAAAGTTGTTGGTATATCTTGTATATTTAAGGCCTGAGGAAATGAACTTTGATCATTAGATGGAAAACCATATCTACATCCTTGTTGTTCCTTAGCTAGATTGTTCTGATGAAAAATTTCCCTTGACTAGTCTAGAGCTACATAAGGCACACCATTGGAAGATTTATTTTGTGCCCATGGGTCTGGTCCTTGATGTGTTAACCCATATGACTATAAGGGTTGAGGGGGAAAAAAAAATGGGATTGTTTTCCTTTGAGGGTTGTTTCCTCATTTCCAAGGTTTTGAATCAATGATTACTACTAACCAATAACCTACATAATAGATTGTGTTTCTAAGATTTGATCTTGGAATCTCTTACCCATGTAAGAACTATGGCCTTGAAATATTTTATCTATATTCTGCATCAACATCTTCATCATGACCTCAATCCTATTTATCTCATTGGAGAATGTACAGGTTTGAGGGACTAGAGCAAGGGGTTGTGATGTGGGAGATGTGGGAATAGGGACTACTACTAGTTAGTGATAAGGTATATCAAGAATGAAAGGCATTGGAGGCCTTGGAGCTAGCTTACCTCCTTGTATCAAAATGTTTTCTACCCTCATTGTTATCTTATAGGCAATAGGTAGAGTGTCTCCTCCCATGGTTTGCATCATAGTGGCAAGAAAGAATCACTATTTAGGGCTCTTAGATAATGCGAGAAATCATTACTAGGGGAAGGATTTACTATATTGGGTATTCTATCCCATTTCTTTTGAAATATATAATTAAAATCTATCATACATTCATGGTGGACTCTCTTTATAGTTGTCGAGTACTCTAGGAGTGAAAGATGGTCACTCTTATCCTCAAAATGTTTGTATAAGTCTACTCCTAACCCATCCCAATCCATTATAGAGTTATGAGGAAACCCTCTATACCATTGAAGTTCTTTTCCTTTCAAGGATGAAGCTAGAAGCCTAACTGCTACATCATCTTTAGTGATACCATGAATGTTGCAAACATTTGAAACTTCTTGAATGTGCTCAACAAGGGAGGTGGAAGTCTCACCAGTAAAGTTAAGTATACTTTTTAGGGCTGATACTAGTGTGTTATGTCTTTGAATCAAGAGAAGAGGACTTCCACCATTGAAGGTGGCAAAGGAATGGGTTCTAGGTTGTTCCATATAAACAAGTGGCCTATTGGTATGAGCATATGGTATTCTAGGTTGAGATCTATCAATAGGAGGGGTAGAGATGAATCTTGTAGGTGTATGAATTTCTTCTATAATTCTACTAGTGATAGATACAATCTAGTTTTCCTTCTTCTAAGATTTCAAAATGAGAGTTTTGAATACTAAATATTGCCTCTAGAAGACACCTTTGTGTGAGCTTTGGGCATGAATCACAAACAATTTGGTCTGTAGCCATGATGTAGAGATGGAGTCCCCAAGTACTTGAAAACAAGCCTCTTGAAGGCCTAGAATATTGAGAGCAGCACTATCTTCTCAATATGTATTGGAACTTTTCCTCTTTAACACGAGTGAACTTGAGATCTTCTTATACGAATGTCCCATTGGACGTGCCAAAAAATTTTGTCACTAAATTTTGCACTTTGCCTAAGGTAATGCATCTCAGGTGACCTTGTGAATCATGGAAACAACCTCCAAGCTATGGGACTTGAACTATAAGGTTGAGTCTCCAAAGAACGCCAACTTCTTTTTCTATCAAGGTGTACTTATACTACACTTGGAGAGAAAAAGGGAGAAATGAATGCATGAAAGAAAATCTACCTAAGCTAACCTAAGGAGTGATGCACCAAAATAGAGTGTTCAATTCTATCTCTACCCATACATGCATAGTTAACTATCATGACACCAAAATATATAGATTTAGATTTGTTTAGCCTATCGATCACATGCAGATCAAAAAACTAGACAAATGGTACAAGGAAGAAGAGATTCACTATATATCATTCATAGGACAAAGGAGATATAGTCATGTAGAATGAAAGATAACAATAAAACATTGAAGAGAGGCAAATAGATCTTGCATAGTAAATCAATGGATGAAAGAGATAAGGCAAAATATCATGAATAGTTCAAAGGAAAAGGAAATTTAAAATGTGCATGACAAAGCAATGCCAAAGAAATAGAGAAGAATAAACCCTAATAAAGATTACAAAATATTCTTTTATAATTCCAACATAACTCTAATGACTTCTACCCTAAGGCAAAGCATAACCACCACCATTAAGATTGTAGAGAGAAATCATGTAGAACAAGAAAATCAAATCTTTTGTACATCCTCAAACGCAATAAAAATTAAGTATTTCACCAACAGAGCTCTAAGAAATGACTATCATTAACACTCTAACTGGGTAGATGGATAAAAGTAGGGTGGTGGAGTGTTTTCTTCATTTACCAAGAATGGTAAATGTTGTAAACAATCTACCTAGAGTTGATAGATTGGATTCACCATTAAAGAATCACTTCTTCCTTGCCAACAACATGCCAAGTCAAAAAACCAATAGATCAACAATATTCAACTACCACCTTAGGACTCTCTTGATTTTTTATTGGTTGAAGACCCTTTTATTTTCCAGCTTAGTAGATGAGAAAAGTTTCTTGTATTTTACCTGAGCCTTTATAATTTTATAATTGCCACCCAGGCCCGGAAGGATGCATGTCCTCATGTTTCTTCCCCACATTGTTTAAAATTGTCGCAACTTCAAAATGAAAAAAAGTGACAACTGTATACGTGAAAATGAGGTCTTAGATGTTTCATCTACACTTCAACATGATAATTATATGCAGATTCATCCTAGAATGAACATGGAGGGTTTCATCCAAGAGGTCTGACAATGCAACCTATTGCCTTCTAACTAGAAGGGTTTTTCCTATGTGCTCTCAAAACAAGATACAGACAACCAGACCTTTCTAGAAAGAAGGATTTTTGAAAAGTATGAATATGTAGGTAATCTATATGATATGCAATTTATTCTATTAAATAATAAAAGAAACTAAACTAGATGTATGCATTATTAAGCTAAATGATATTAAGATATTTAAGCAAAAGCACTTGTAAGAACTATGAAAGTGAATATTCAATTTGAAAGCAATTCAATAGCATCAAAATCTAACCTCTATAATGAGGGACTAAGAACCCCTTAAATAGAATTTAGGAATGGATCAACAGTTAGGATCAATTTTCATGAAAAGTTAAGATTAGATAGAAGATTTAGTTAAGATGGAAACTTCCTTGTGTAAGTGAAGTTAACTATTTCATATCTGAAGTTGATAAGTAGTTAATTGAACTTTTCATAGGTGTGAGAGCAAGTTAACTAAATTGATTCTAATTTTGAGGGGTAGTTCACTCAGAGTTCCCATTTTAGAATTGAAGAGAGGATTTTGAAGATATTATTTAACCTAATAAAGTGAGACATGACTTCATAAATGCCTTTTCCATTTAATTGAATAATCTCATTCAATTAATTAAAGTGGGCATAATTATTTAATTAAATATTTTAATTCCTTAGTACCTTAGTCTTAGGATATAATTTAATTTAATTAAAGTATAAACACTTCGAATTAAATTAAATCTTAATCAAATAGGTTTAATGTGACTAATTTGAGTCAATACTTAGGAATTAAAAATATAGTCTAATTAATGTAGATTTAGGGCTTTTTGCATTTGACAATTAGGTCAAGTAGCAAAAATTAGAACTAGAATTTCCTAATGACATAGGACTTTAGAATTGATCAAAATAGACTAGAATTGGTTAACATGGCAATGAGCCAATTTTGGGGTATTACATTTTACCCCTCTTTGAATGAATGTGCAAGCAACATGTTCGATTCAAAGAAAATCAGAAAGTGTGATGCGAAGATCAATAAGTAAGATTGGTTCCAAAATTGATGACACTAAGACCAACTGATAATATTTTAAAGATTATTTCTATAACAGAGTTTAATCTTAAGAAATCCAAGTAGAACACCTAGATACCTGAATTAATAAGCATTTAAAAGGTTTCCTTCATAACGAAGCCTAACCTTTAAGGATCCAAATAGAACACCTAGATACCTAAGATTGATAAGCTTTTAAGGATTATCTATAGGATAGATCTTAATCCTAAGGAATCTAGATAGAACACCTAGATACCTAAGATTGATAAGCTTTTAAGGATTATCTCTAGAATAGAGATTAATCCTAAGGAATCTAGATAGAACACCTAGATACCTAAGATTGATAAGCTTTTAAGGATTATCTCCAAAATGGAGCTTACTCCTAAGGAATATAGATAGAACAACTAGATACCTAAGCATAAAAGATAACACTATCCAATCATGAGTTTTAGAACCATCCCTAGAATGAGGCTTGATCCTTAGGAGTCAGGATTTAGACAATTCCAATGCATGTCCATCAAACTCTAATAAAGATTGTTATAAGATAAAATCAACTGATGACAAGATGGAATAGAAGAAAAATGATGCTAGATAGAGGGGGAACAATATGCCCCTAGTGATGAAATGCCCCTAGCAATGAAGGTTTAGATTGAGTCAAAATTTAGATTCAATGATGTAATCATCCTGCCCCCTTGGGAGTGAAATCAAAAGATGGCACACTAGAAATATGAAATAAAGTAGTATGTTTGAAGAGATAGAAGAAATTAAAGAATCAGTAGAATATAGAAGAGAATACAACAATCAGGAGAAAATTCAAAGTCACTTCAGCATTATTTTGAGGTTCTAAAGACCTAGTTTGACCAAAAGTTGACCAAAATTGACTAGAGTTGACTTTTCCTAGAATAAATTTTGAAAATTTGTAGAAATTTGAGTTGAAAAGGTTCCAAGATCCAAAAAGTATTAGCAAAATTTGGACTACAAAAGCATTCAATCGTGTTGGTACCAAAATTTAAAAATGTGCTTTTAGCTACTTAGGTGTGTTAGATTTCAAATTTGTTCCCGAAAATGAATTCAAAATAGTCAAATTAGCTAGGAGGTGATTTTTGTGCAAATCAGAGCACTTTGAAAAATTAGTTCAAAACCTATATAAGGGTTCAAGGGGTCATTTTCAAATCATTTTTGCAATTTATATTTAGTGGAGAAGAGAGCTCTGAGAGAGATATGGTAGTTCTAGTGCATTTACACCATTTTGAGTGCTCTAGATGACACAACCAGCCAGTGGACTATGGACCTTCGATGAGTAATTGAAAAACTTGTTCTGCATTGAATTTTTCATGTATTTTGATGTATTTTGGCACATTTTTATCATGTTTTTATTTTTGGTCAATCAGTTCTTGCGTGAGGGTGTCCTTCCTCACACAAGCCCAATCCTTCTTCACATGAAGATACACCATCCTATTATTTCTTCGTGCATGTCAGTGGAGAATCTTGCATGGGAGATACCCACCTTTCACATGAGATGCCCAAGATTTTGGGCACTTTTCATTCAAACTCTCATCGCTTCTCGTACGAGATTGTGTTTCTTCACACAAGGACTTGTTTTCTCGTGCGAGAACATGTTTTTTCACGCGAGAACATGAATTGTCATGTGAAACTCTAGTGTTTAAAAATTGTATTTTTGATTGTTTCGCCTTAATTTTGTAGTTGTTTTTTCATCTTTCTATCTTGTCAAGTGAATATTGACTATATATGTGTTGTTCTTGTTCATGTGTGTAGATGGTCTTCAATGACATCACATTCAAGTCACACTATCTGCGATAAAAAGCTTAGATAATGTCGATATGGCACACATTGATAGATTAGGACTTACCTCTCTATGCTAGATCCCAGTAGTACTTGTAAATCACGGCTTGTTGACAGCATTGGTGGAGCATTTCAATTTTTAGATGAACACCTTTCATCTTCCATAGGGGGAGATGGCTATCACACTAGAGGATATCTATAGGATACTGCAGATACCTTTCCATGGGCCACGAGTAGTTTATGACATAGTGCCACGGTTAGGGACGGAGGCATTGCGAGCTATCTTCCAGTGAGTGTTAGCAATAGGGTGAGCCATCACATGGGATGAGCTCATCCATACATATGGGACTGCACATAGGTTGGCATCAGTGTTAGCCATTTTCATTAGCTACTTCTTGGTGCTTGACAAAGGATAGCATGGGCTAGAGTGTAGATGGGGTATCATGCTTTAGAAGATGCTTGATTCTCCTAAGTGATTTAGATGGGGCTAGTGAATGCTTGCACACATGTTCTATGAGATGCATAAGATAGTGTATCATGAGCTAAGGAGTATGGTTGTCAGAGTCTATGTGCTACAAATTTGGGCATGGGAGCATCTACTCATGATATGGCCAATTTTTGAGGACACCTGAATGCCGATGGAGCCCTACATATGTAGATATAGAGGGTAGATTACCCAAGTAGGCCTAGGTAAGGTAGAGCATTAAAGGACCCATCTTGATGACCTAGTCTCCATCATATGGCAGCCCTAGAGAGAGAAAGAGGATTGGGATGACGCTCCTAGAGAGCTTGGTTGGATGTTCTCCTCATGTCCATTGTTAGGCTGAGCCACATAAATCATAGAGAGGTTTCCTATCACATGGGTGTGGTGACACTATGGGCAACCACAAGATATCTTGCAAGATTACTGCTCTTATGCTAGGTTGGTGAGAGATCTAGATCAGTGGTGTTCTGCGAGACTAGATCCTGGGAGGTCGATGATAGACGTGTGCAACCTAGTTACATCACATTACCTCCTAGAGATAGCATATGCTAGGATGACATCTACATACTAGGCATATTTTATTAGTCACCCCTTTCCACAATTCATGGATCCTATGGGGATGGCGGCGTAGGGACCATAGTAGGTACTTGTACAAGGTCTAGTCCAATAGTTGGCATAGCAGCAGCCACCACAGTAGTAGCCACCATAGGTGAGATATAGGGTGCAGTAGGTGCAGATTCCCCATGACACATGGGATTAGATGTAGGTGCTTGTAGCAGTGGGGTGAAGCAGGGCCAATGGTAGAGACTGCGGGTAGAGAAGGCACCTATGGAGTAGCAACCTAAGATGCTAGATGAGGAGATGTAGGAGCAGCTTGCTATTGGGCCCCAAGATGCCTTGAGGAGGCTGAGAGAGGGGATTAGACATGCCTCCTAATAGTTGGGAGAGTTGCAAATATAGGTGGCAATGAGAGATGCATGGATTGTTGAGAGAGATCATGAGATCTAAAGGCTACGAGAGTAGGTACAGGTAGCTAAGCGGAGGGTAGAGATGCTACAAGATGAGGTCAAATTATAGGTGGCCCAATTGGCCTATTATTTTGTAGCATACTCTATATTAGTGCCTAATGAGGCTCAATAAGTGCCATGGTTTTCTCAGTATGCTCTAGATTCTAGAGGTGTGCACCCGCTAGCTAGGCCAGATATGCCACCTCCTACTCCTCCTCTAGGAGGTGAGGGCAGTGGATAGAGTTAGACCTTTGATGCTCTTACCACCAAGTTTTGTGATTATGGCTATGTATTGATTGGTGTGCTAGCACCATTTTGTATCATTTTTTACCAATAGTGCTTGAGTAGCACCCATTTTGTACTAACATATTCTTTTCATATCGATATATATATATATATATATATGAGATTTTGAGCCAAGCATCTTGTGTTCATGTCAATATCAGTGTCTGTCTTTGAATTTGATTTGCATGAGATGTTTTATACTATGAGTATGGAATGCAAAATATGATGTCGATGTATGAATGCATGTTTGATTTGAGTTGTTTATGTAAATGAGATGGATGTATGGTTTTATGAATGAAATGCACAGGCAAATGGACTGGCATCTCATGTATTGTTTCATGTTTTTGCTTGATAGTGATAGGTATCTAATCAAGGAGGGTGAGAGGACAAACCTATTGTAACTTAGGTTTGCACCTTTGTCCAGAGCCTATGCATGAGGACAACCTAGTGAAACATGGAAACAACCTCCAAGCTATGGGACTTGAACTGTGAGGTTGAGTCTCCGGAGAAGATCAGCTTCCTCTTACTATCAAGATGTACCTAAGTACTCTTGGAGAGGAAAAGGGAGAAGGAGAGCATGAAAGAAAATCTACCTAATCTAATCTAAAGAGGTGATGCACCAAAATAGAATGTTCAGGCCAATCTCTACCCATATATGCATTGTTGAACTAGAATGAAACTAAGGATATTACACATTCAAACTTATTTCAATCAAATAATCACATGCAAATTAGAAAAGCTATATGAATGACACAAGAAAGGGGTATTCACTTATATATCATTCACAAGCTAAAAGAGATACAGTCATGCAGATTACTGATTTCCACAAAACAATGGTGAAGGCAAAGAGTTCTACACTTTCATACCAATGGCTGAAGGAGAATACAGTAGAATGTCATACAGTTTAGAGGTAGGGGAATTTTACACTGAAGTCGTAGAGCAACAGTAGAGAAAAAGTTAGAGAATGATTGACCTTTTCAAAATGTACAAAAATTGCCTTTATAGTGCAGGCATAACTGAGATATTTTCAGCTGGAGTTAATCCTCAACCACTACATTGAAGTCCTATAATTATGGGAAAAAATTTGATCATAGATATGGATCCAAGGCAATGATATTTGATTTTAACTAAGACTGGGCCTCGAGAAGGCAGAAAAAATGCCATTACTGTGCTCTGATAGGGTAGATGGATCAGTGGAGGCGGTGGAGTGTTCTTTCTCATTCAACATTTATTCTGGGGTGGTTAGAATCAATAATGAAGATAAAATTCATATAAAATCTTGGCCTTTCTCTATTTCTAGTTTGTGAGTCAACAAGTCAGCCTAGTCATCTTAACCTCACCACCACGATGAGCCACGTGGACTAACCAGTTCATTTCTTTCTGCCACCTCACGGGTCTTCACGCAGTTGACCATCCTTTCTATCACTAACTGTGCTAGCCTGTTGAAACTTAACTGACTGCCAATGTGTCAAACTTTTACTCGCTAAGCAGCCTCTCTTATGATAATCCCTTACGCCTTCATGGGTTCCTTTACCTTGTATGCTCAGAGAGCCTTCTCCACTAATGTTCTATTATTATGTTTGTTCTTCCTCGTATGCTTAGAGAGCCTTCTCCACTAACATCCCATTCTTACATTTTCTCTTTCTTGCATGCTTGGAGATCCTTCTCCACTGACATCCTATTCTTATGTTTGCTCTTTCTTGCAACAGCGTGAAGCCTTATCCTTCCTCTTGATTTACCTTTTATGCTCACATGCTAAGACTGAACTTGTAACCACGGAGAGAAAATAACACAACCCTTCATCCATATGCTTACCTTGCAAATGTAAGACCGTAATGACACATTACCCAAAGTTACATGCCACGCAGGCTAAGTCCATCTATCTTGGGTGATGTGCCTTCATCTAATTTTCTACAATTGGGCCCAATTGACACTTTTGCTGCTAGAACAAGGCTTTACGGTAGCCCGTGAACCTAAGAACATATGCTCATGATCACAGTTAAGCCCTACTTTCGCTCTTTCATGAACCTTTGATCCGTAAATCTGTAAAACTCTTCACGCATCCTTCAGATTAGGCTTTATGTCATGATGGGTATTATGCCCTTACTAGCTTCTTTAAAACATGTCAATGTAGATCACCATGCAATACTTCTCCGCCCCTATGACATGGAAAACTCGTAACATCGAGCCTCTTCATTTTGGAGCCTTCGATCACACGGCTCAACTATTCCTTTGTGCCTTTACGAGCTTCCTCTACCTCGTATGCTTGGAGAGCCCTCTTATCTGACATCCTGCTCTTACATTTTCCTTTTATCTGTAAGGCCGTAAAACCTTCAAGCACCCTTCAGACCAAGCCTTATGCCATGACGGATATTATTCCCTTACAGGTTCCTTGAAAACATACCTACATAGATCACCATGCAATACCTCTCCGCCCCTTCGCTCATAATGCTCACTCATAGCCCTGAGAAGCCTCTGACTAAACCATTCTACCATTATGAAAAGCACAGCATAACCCCATAGAACATGGAATCCTTTATGCCTTCACACTAAATTCCACCATGTGGCCTATAGAAAAGATCCAACTCCACTAGACACATGGCAAACAATCACCAACTTGCTATGAATATCTATCGGGTAGCTTTCCTTGATGACGTAACGAGAGCCATCAATCTAGGAAGATCTGAGGGCGAGGAAGATGCAGGTCTACCGAAATATAAAACAAGAAATATCATAGGGTTTTTGCATTTATTTTTTTGATATTTCATGGCATTAAAATAATATTATCTCTGGAAACTAGCCATTTAGCGGGCAGAAATATGAAGTTTGAAATTTGGCGGGGGCGTGAAAATGATAACAAAACCAAGGAATCAAATGCTTGTGTAGTCATGAAGAATCATGATATGTTGAAGAGACCAAGAATCCCTCAATACAAAAGATAAAAGTAGATTTGCAATTGAATGACATGCTAAACTGAGCAGTGCAATCCTATGATAGATGTAACCCTAGGTCTAGTTACCAAGCCTCAACAATTATCATCATTGAGCACACAGCTGAAACCCTAGATGTCATATAATTCTCACTGATACTGCAATCATGAGAATATGAATAGGATATTTGCTCTAGTTTTTTTGAGATGAAATGTAAGCATTCAAGGCATGAGAAGCCAGAATGAGTAGAACATTTTCCCCTTTTAATGTAGCAAGTTAACGTAAGCATCAAAGCATAAATGCTAGGATGACCAGAATATAGCTTGCATGGTAGACACACCAAACACACAAGAGATCCATCTCATGCTAAATAATCAGTAAATATTTTTTCCACAATGACCCTTACATTCATAACCTGAGATAGAAGTATGCTAGATATACTCGCAATGACCCATATGTTCACTTAACAGGATGAGTATTAATATGTATTGTAGCATGAAGAGTTCACTCCAACAGACAAGGAGAAGAACCAATGTTATTGAGGTATCCATATAAAAGGACTTGAGGTACACCCGACCATCCAATATGAGATGGAGGCTCTTACAGTAGACACCCCTTTTGTATGAATATGTCAACTTATTGGAACTAAACCACAAAAAGAAAACAAAGAAAAGATCACGCCCCCAGTCATTACTTCTCTAGTCAAAAATGACATCATCGAGTTATTCAAGGAGGCATGATGAGAGAAAAAGCAAAATAAACCAAGAAAATACTTAGCATATCCAAACAAGTATGTATTTAGAGTTCAATGTCTCTGGGATTGTTGTCAATTGTCAATATCTAGAATATAAATGAAATGAATCTCTTCAGTAGGGTGACAATAGTAGGCAGATGCAGTCAAAATGAATGGTGATTGAGGTCAAAAGAGGAATCTTCAAGATGAAGAAGCTAAAGAGGGCTAAGTGACGGTAGAGAAACACAACCAAAATTACTGGTGACTGATAGAAGAGAGATCTTCCATAAAAAAGTTTAGAAACATGACACAAGAAATAGTATGTAGACACAACTAAGAATAACTAGTGACTATTACAAACAAAATTCTATGAGGAGAATCTTGACAAGGAGTGACACTGGTGACAATAGGCAAACACAGCCAGAACGACTGGTGACTATCACAAAAGAGATTCTACAAGGAGAATCTTGACAAGTAGTGACACTAGTGATAGTAGGTAGAAATAGCAAGAATGACTGGTGACTGTCACAAAAGAGATTCTAGGACACTTGAAAGTAGTGCCCCCAAGCCGTGACAAGACTCAATCCATGGATATATGAGTGAAAATTAGGAAAAGCGAGAAATAAATTGTACAAGGAGCCAAAAGATGCACTGTAAGAAGGAGCATTGGGAATAAGAGGCACCTATTTGCCAAGTTTTCACCTTCTTGGTAGAGCTTTACTTTTTTTTTACCATGATGAGTATTTTTAGGTTTTCACCAATGGCACTTTTCTTGTTTTTCAATTTTCTTCTTTTTTTTTTTTTTTTTTTTTTTTTGGTATTACCAAGGTGCCTATTGCTAGGTTTTTACGAAGGTAACAATTTTTTTTAGGACTTTTAGATATGTATAGAGAGTTTCTAAGATTAGATCAGTTGTAAAACTGCTTCAAGTGGAGAGTGTTGATAGGTTCTTTGAGCACTTCTCCCTTGGTTGTAGAAAGCTGGTAAGCACTAGATCCATACACTATAGTAATTATGTAAGGACCGAGCCAATTTGGTTCAAACTTCCCTTTTTGGACTTGTTGTTGTTGATTTTTAGGATTCTCTCTCAATACAAGATCACCCAATTGGAAGTCACGTGGTCTAACTTTCCTATTGTAGCTTCTTGACATTCGCTACTGATAAGCTCATAGATGATCACATGCCACTTGTTGATGTTCATCTAGTAGCACTAGCTCTTGAAGCCAAGCTATCCTATAATCTTCATCAGTAATAAGACCTTTCATAGAGATTTTCAACCTCTATTGGAAGTACAACATCCACTCCATAAACCAAAGCAAACGATGCTGTACCCATTGGTGTCTTGATGTTTGTCCTGTACACCCACAAGGTTAGATTAATCTAGAGATGCTAGTCCCTCCCAGATTTTCTAACTATGCAATGGAGGATCTTGAGGATTTTCTTATTGGATGCCTCTACTTGGTTATTACCCTAGGGGTAATAGATAGAAGACCAATGTTGTGTGATTTTGAATTGTTTGCATAGCTCCTTGAGGTCTTTTTTTTTGAACTATCCTCCATTGTCAGTAATGATGGAGGATGGTACACCATACCTATTGTTGATGTAGTTTTTGATAAAAAGAGCTACAATTTTTCCATTTTCTATTATGAGAGGTACTGCCTCTACCCACTTTGTGAAGTAGTCTATAGCTATAATAATAAACTTATGTCCATTAGAAGAAGTTGGGTGAATCTAATCCACCAAGTCGAAGGCCCATTGTTGAAATGGCCACATTGTAGTAGATGGAATCAACTCCTTGGCTAGAGTGTGAATCAAATTCCCAATGAGCTAGCATTGCTTGTAGGACTTAGCATACTTGATTGCCTCTTGCTCCATTTTAGGCCAATAGTAACCGGCTCTAATGAGTTTGTGAGCTAGTGTCAAGCCATTTGAGTGGGATCCACAAATGCCCTCATGAATGTCAATTAATGCACATTTGGACTCTTCAGGTTCTAAACACCTAAAGAGTGTTTCATTGAGACCTCTCCTAAACAAGTCATTAGCAATAATGACATACCATGAAGCATTATAGATAAGGTAACATTTCTTATTTCGAGTTAGACTATTTGGAATGGTTTGATTATAGAGATAGGAATAGATGTGATGGTAGCTAGATGAGTCTTGTCCTACAATAGAGTATTTCATCCTAGAATCAAGAGTATCATAGGCTAGGTAGTGTAATTCTTCCACTAGGAACTCATGTTGGAGATCATTTTTGGACATTTGTAACAAGGAGGCTAGAGTAGCCATGGCATTAGCCACTTTATTATTTTCTTGAGGAATTTGCTAGAAGGTGATGTGTGCAAAATACTTCTTCAAGTCATCAACCATGCATTTGTAAGGGATCAATTTCTTATCCTTTGTTCAGTACACATCATTAACTTGGTTGATTATGAGATGAGAATCCCAAAAGATATCTAATTGATCCACTCTCCATTCAGCTGGCATTTTTCATGTCATTAATCAAAGCCTTGTATTTTGCAATGTTATTTGTACAAGGAAATAGAATCTTGTATGCTTTGGGTATCGAATATCTCTATGGCATTATGAAGAGTAATCCAGCACCAGATCCCTATTGTGTAAAGGACCCATCAAAGAACATGACCTATGTTTGGTGTGTTAGTGTCAGGATTGACTCATTAGGGAAATCAATGTGCATTGGTAGGAGAGTCTGCATAGGTGCATCTGCTAGCTGATTTGCAATCAGTTGTCCCTTGATAGCTTTTCATTCAACATACTGAATGTTGAATTTGCTAAGTATCATGACCCACTTAGTCAATCTTCCTATGAGAGCTACCTTACTAAGAAAGTACTTTAGTTGATCTATTTTAGCCACCAAACTACATAGTGTGGGCAAGCATTTAGTGTCTCAACTTTTAGGAAACAAAGAAAACTACCAAACAAGCTTTGTCAATGATACTATAATTCCTCTCATAAGAAATCAATGTGCAACTCAAGTAGTGAATAGCTCTTTCCTTGTTATCATTGTCCTCTTGAGCTAATAAGATTCCTAGAGATGTTTCAGTTGCTGAAATGTACAAGATTGAAGGCTTCCCATAGATAGGAGGCATCAAGATTGTGGATTAGCAAGATATTGTTTTATCTGTGTTAAGCTTTTCTTGTAATCCTAACTCTAGGTGAATTTCACACTCTTATGTAGAGTCTTTGTAAAAGATTGTGATATATCTGCTAACTATGAGATGAACCTATGAATAGATTGGAGTTTTCCTTGTAGGCCTCTCATTTGGCTAATATTTTGAGGTGGAGGCATATCCATAATTGCTTGAACCTTCTCTAGATCCACCTCAATTCCTTTCACTGACACAATGTATCCAAGTAGTTTCCCTGATGTGACACCAAATGCACATTTCTTAGGATTGAGCTTGAGACTAATTTTTTCAATGCGATCTAAGATGGGTCCCAAATCTTGCAAATGAGTATTGCATTTGGCACTTTTTACCAAGGTATCATTCACGTAGTCCTCCATGGTCTTATGCATCATGTCATGAAAAAATTTAGTTGCCACTCTTTGATAGGTTGCACCAACATTTTTCAAGCCAAATGGCATTACATTCTAGCAGAAGGTTCCCCATGCACATGTAAAAGCAATCTTTTCTTGATCTTTTGGCACAATTTTAATCTGATTACAATTAGAACACCCATCTATGAGTAATTACATCTCATATCAATGTTGGGAAGTGGAAAATCATCCTTAGGACATGCTAAGTTGAGATCATGGAAGTTAGAACAAACTCTGATAGATTTATCGTGCTTCGAGACTAGGACAATGTTGGAGGCATTTAGCATAATCAATTACACAGATGAATCATGCTTTCAGAAGTTTTTCCAATTCTGCTTTGACAAGCAATGCAACATGAGGATGCATTTTCTGAAGATTTTGTTTAACTAATTTAATCAATGATAACTTTAAGAAACCCCTTCCAAAAAAAAAGCCTAAAATGCTACCGAATCCAACATTTTGTGGGCAGGAAAATTTTAATGTCGAGGGTGATTTTTTTGTTCCATATATATAGGGAAATAAAATATTATATATTGATGATTTTTGTCTTGCCCTAGACAAAATCATTTTAAATGTGGTGAATTAATATTTTTTTTGGCTGACAGATAAATAAATAATGGCTATTTTTTCCCTTGCAAAAAATGATTTAATAATGTCAAAGGTGAATTACTTGTTTTGTAGGAAAATGAATAATAATGGTCTTGGCTAATCTTCAGTGATAAACTAAAAAATTGTTTAATTTGAAAGTGAAATTTGCACATGTATTGGCTAGTGACTGTATTGACTACTGAGTAATCACTTCAAGTATCAACTTTTCTACTATCTTAGGTGTGTTATTAATAATGTTGTAACATCATTACGTCAATGTCACTATTACCAAGTCAACTACTATCACTTTCATATTGTTAATAGTAAATACAATAGTTTTATTGACCGTTGATTAGTTGGAGATTAATGATATAATAAGATGTATCTTAGGGCCAGTTGCTTGAAAAGACCTAGAGTAACATGTAATTCTCTAGAATGAAGACACATGGAAATGTTTGCATGCAAATCATTACTCAATGTCAAGCACTATCAACTGTCTGACATTAATGCCAATACATTTTGACATTTCACACACTTAAAAATTAATAGGAATACCAAAAAATAAGATATGAAAGATCACAAAAGTCAAAGAAATAAATGCAATTGCCATTAAATAGCCTCTTCAATTCTTCTTTCATTATCATTTCTCATATTCTTCAATCTAAATTCGGTTTGCAATTGTAGTTTGCAGAGTTTCTTGAATCTTAGCCATGGATATGCCAATTTGCCTCAAATGCACTACAATGGTTCTGAAAAAGCCCTTTCTAAGAATGATTCCTTATTATGTCCTTACCATGGTTTGAAAAGTATATGCTTGAAGTCCTTTTATCTACCATGCTATATTCATGGTACTCAGCCATGAATTCTTGAGAAATGATAAGAGGTACCGTGTGTCCATGGATATTACCTCTCACTTCCTCGTGTCTCTTCTTGACCTTGGAGGTATTCAAATAGACATGCTAATGCTTCTACATAATATTTTTAATGAAAAAATTTTAGAAGATGATGTCAAAATTCTTGTATTGGTGAGTAAATACTAGGGCCATGCATTGGCATCCTTTGTACAAATATAGCAGACAAGTCTTGGGATGAAGGCATAGGGTGCATTATGCATAAGCATCCTTTCTTGCTTAGCATGAATGAATGGTAATTGACTTGCCATAGGAAGTGGGCATGGCTCAGAAGGGATTTTCTATGGAAATGGTTATTGTTGGATGATGTCAGTGAGACTGAGTTCACATGGCTAGACGAGTTCAGCAACATTATCTTCTCCAATAGATTCCTCATGGATGGACTTGAAGACTTTTTTGATTAAATGCTTCTAGCCTCCTTGGTTCCCTAGTTTCCTGTTCCCTATTTTCAAATATTGTTTCCTTACCCATTGCCCTTAGGGAAAAAAAAATATTTTAAAGATATCTATATTTTTCTTTGGATTGGGCCTTACCATTTTTTTGTAGATTACAAAATAGTAAAACCAGGTTAATTTAATCAGCTATTTTGAATATCTATGCTATGAATCAGTACTATATACATTGTACAGTTTAAAATATTATTAATGAAAATAATAGTTTTTGGCTTCTCAAATTGTTATTCTTGTTAGTCTACGACTTTGTAAGTTTGTTTTTGGCATCTTGATTCTCAATGAACTATTAAAATGTTACTGTTAGTTTGCGACTTTTCTAAAAATAGTTAACTGTTAATAATTAACTATTTATGTTTAATCTGATTTGTTAAAACAAATGGAGCTTCAAGGAAAACTAAAGATTAATAGATTATAACCTTAACAAAGTTAAATATAATTTTGATAATTTATCTATCAAATTTTTATTTCATACCTATCTTGTCACCTATTCCTAACTTTTTTTCATTATGAAATCTTTTAAATGATGAAGAATAGTTTATCAACAATTATCACAATTTTCAATATATGTTAAATTTTAATAATTTATAGATATTTTAACTATATTATATTTTAATTTTGAAACTAAATAATAAATATGAATAAAAATATAGCATTTGCAATTATATTTTTAAATTGCAATTATTTTATTTACATTAAACTATTGTCATTATTATTATTTCATGATATCTTGCACCAATTTTATTTTATAAAATTTAATATATCTTCTTTGAATTTTTCATATCATCTTTATAATAAAAATCTTATGATAGAAAAGAAAATCAATTGTATAATAGAAAAGAAAATCCTTTATTTATATATATTAAAACTATTATAATATTTTTATTTTATTTTTTGATTAGTAATAGGTTTAATTTTATTAATATTATAATAATAATTACACCATTATTATAAGGTCCTTAATTCTTTCTAAGGGACCATCCTTTACAAAAAGATATATCACCTATACATTCTAAAAAAAAGACTCTGCTAGGCTAATTTTCTTGAAAGCCATCACTCCTTTCTAAAAAAGACCTCTCCTAGGTCATCGTCCAAATAATCCTTGAAGCTCCCATAAAACACAATCATTGATTTGTTCTACTACGACATCCTTGTTCTGTAGTAACCTCTTCATCTTCAAAATTGCCATTTTAGAGCCAAAATGGCCTATGTTTCAAAAACTTCCTTCCTTCAGGCCTCCTGCTTGCCAAAAACATCATATTATTATCGCTTTAAAACTGCAATGTTCTATTTTCTTCTTCCAATGTCTTCCATCAAAACCCCAGGTGTCATTGTTCTTTCAAAATTTAAAATCGCCTTTCTACTCTTCATGCATAGTGGACATTCCTTGCTAATCATTTTTCTTTAGGAAAATATTGTGGAATGGTGGCCACCTTCTTCTATTCCTTATGGGCCAAGATTGCACATTTGAGCACATGTCATGCATGGTGATGCTCATTTGTGTAAGCTTTTTGATCTATCTGCCCACATGGCTAGTTTACAAAAGGAAAAATCCCTTTTTCAACACCTTCTTCCTCATTTGCATATCCTTCACTAAAATCAAATGCCCATCCTAGATGCACCCATTCTAATAATGCATCCAAATTTGGATTTAGAGCTTCTTCAAAAAGCTCCCTCATTACCCATGCCACAATTTGCTCATGCTCTCCAACATCCAAACCCCACACCATTATCATTCTACTATATCCACCTAAACCTTCCAAGGGTGGTCAGATTCATGGAAAAACTACCTTAATGTCTCCTCCATAGCTTGAATTACTACCTTTGAAGGATATTTCACCATTTTCTTCAACTGGTGATCTGCCACACTCCCAAATAGTGCTTTTAAGTGAAGGTAGGCTACATTAAAGACTTGCACTACAATGTTGTTGATATGCAAACTTATGGATTGAAATAATGTTTCCTTCGAATCCTTCCTTATTTTAAAGATTCTACCCAAAATCCTAACCATTTCATAAAAAAAGTTTCAGGCCAATTTGGGGAATTCTTTCCCATGTGCCTAGATTCATCCAGAATTGTGACACATGTCCGATCATTGCCAATCGGAAGACTTGATTAATATTATTAATAATTATGTTTATAAACAATTATCAATATATGTTAATAATTTATAGATAATTAAACTATACTACATTTTTATTTTGAAACTAAATAATAAATATGAATAGAAATATAACATTTGTAATTATATTTTAAAATTTTATTTAAATTAAACTATTGTCATTATAATTTATTAATAATTATTAGTACTTGCTAGTAGCTACTAGGCCTAGGGCTAAGAGCTAAATATTTCATTTTCAATGTGATTCATTAACGTTTATATCTATATATATATATATATATATATATATATATATATATATATATATATATAATGTAAGTGCATTGGTTTATATTTTATATTGTACTAATGTATTTTTTAATAAATTATAATACATTTTTTGTCATTCAATAAAAAATAATATTACTTATATTATATAATCATTTAAGATTTATTATTATAAAAATATTTTTATTTTTATTTATAATTATTTATTATATAATAGAACATATAATATAATTATAACCATTTGATGTATATGTAATAGAACATATATATCAATGATTATATAATATATTTATGAATAAAATTTAAATTTAAATTAACATCATTACAAAAAAATATATAATTATATTACATTTTTATTAATTAAAATATTTTATATATTATAATAAATTTATTAAATTTAAATTAGATTTATATAAAAACTAAAGGCAAGTACTAGTGGTACTTGTTTCATATCTTGCACCAATTTTATTTTATAAAATTTAATATATCTTCATTGAATATCAATAGTTAAATTAACTCAAAATCGGGACACATGTACTACTAGATTCTACCTGAAAATTGAAATCTCGACCATTGACTAAAAGAAAGATCAATGGCCCAAGATGAATTTCGGGCTAATTTGGGGAATGCTTTCCCAAGTGCTTAGATTCATCTAGAATTGTGACACATGTCCTTGACAAGTGTCACAATTGACAGACACGTGTTACAATTTTGAATGACTTGACAATAGCGATATCACTCCACAAATTCACTTGAAAATCATATTGAATCATCGATAATTAAGTTCTATTTTTATTAATTTATTTATTTAAAATGAACAAATTTATTCAAATGTTTATCAATGTAATATTTTTTTTCTTTTTTTAAATTATTATTATTGTTATGTACATTACTAAATTATTGAGTCTTGACTATTTATGTCATTTACATGTACATTGTACATACTATTAATAAAGTACCGAAAACCATTAATTACTTAATACTTTCTTTTTAACTATTAACCCTGTATATTTTTAGAGTAAGAAATTGAGAGTTCTCCAAGTTGAGTCCGATACGATAGGTTTTTCAAATTTCAAATTTTCTTGGACTGACAGAATTCCATTTTGTGTTCTAAAAATCGAAAGTGTGAAACTTGAGTATCAGACAACAACACCAATTATCAAATCTCGATTCTGGGTATTTAATTTTTTTAAAACTTTTATCATTGCAATTTGTAGTAATAGAAATCTTAATTTTAACTATCTTAGGTTTACACTTTACAATTATTTTAAATAGGGCTTGAAGAAGAATTTTGTATAATAACAGTAGCATGCATGGGCAAAACAAAGTCAAAAACCTCCTGTACGAATGCAAGCATAAAGGAAAAGAAACACATTATAGAACTCAGGCAAGTGCTACAAACCCCAAGTTTCATCGATGAATGTCATGATATTTTTGATCCTGTTGTCCATGGACATTTAGGAATTGTGGGAATTAGACATTCATTGTTTAATAAATGGAAATATCCATAGAAGGGGAGAATTTATTACAAATATAACAATAGTATTCATGCACATACAAATAAACTAGTTGCTCTAGTTACTGGATTGGCAAACGTCGCTATACCTGAAGTATTCCCTTGCCCTGAAATTGTAATACTATACGCTCAAAATTATGATGAAAATAGAAAAGAAATTGTAAACCAAAACACTCAGGATGAAATTTTATCCATAACTGAGAGTAAATTTTTCACTTTGTTAGACCTAGAGCTAGGGTTTAAACTAGAAAGCCCTAACAAGCACATTGATTTGGATAAACTAGCATAGGCTTATGAAAAACTAGAAAGAGTTTTTCAAGATTCATTTATTAAGGATTTAATAAACTCAAAGTCCTCTCCTAGTGTTAGACTAGAAATAGATCATAAGCCTCCTTATCAGTATGATATTTTTGTGCCATGGGTTCAAAATACTATTTCTTTGTTATCATTTTGTTTGGGATTGGACAGTAATAATGAAGTGGAGGCCAGTGTTCTTGAAATGATTTATAATATCCATTGTCGAGGTCAGTCAGTTAAGAAGGTAGATGTAAGATATAATTTTGTTCAACACATTGTTGAATCTATGCAACAACAATTACTAATGATTAAACAAAGTACAACTATAGGCAAGACAAAGATATTTAGGTTCACAAGTTACTTGTGCTACTTTCATTTAGCAAAGCATCGCCCAATATTTGAGATAGAGAATAACGAGCTTGATATTAAGGTCTATAAGTTTGATGAGAAAATCCAAAAGAAATCAGAGACTCCAAGTCCACTATATGAGTGGACACATAAGATGAGGATGACTGCTACAAATAAAAACTACAACCATTTTGTAGAATTTTTTTTGACACCTATTTACCAAAAAATCACAGGCTCTTCGATGCCTAGATTTCTTGTGTCTTATAAAGATTGCATTCAACTCAGAAATCAGATTCAATTGGCTGACTGGTTCTTCATGGAAGAGTACACTGTCTTAAAGTTTTACAATTCAATGGTTGAACCCTACAAACTTCCAATGCATGTTATAAAAAGGATTTTTGCACTGGAATATGTATGGCAGATGGAGAGTGTAGATGAACTTTTTAGAAGACAACAAAAGAAAATGATATTTCCTTCCTTGTCTTTCACAATTGGAGGCCTCACATTTGAGAGAAAGGCTTTCAAAGTGGCAAATGAATTGATAACTTTTTTGGCTTTGATTTTATTAGTCATTGGAATTATGACCCATTGAACATAATAAAAATGAGATTTATTGCCAATGGGAACTCTGTGAGAAAATATCAACATCATTAGATGCCATTGATAGAAAAGTTAAAAAACAAAGATTCATGGGATGAGGTTAAGAAAGAGATGGAGAAACATGCAATAGAGAATAATATTTCAATGCAAGAATTGTCATCCCAAATTATGACATTGCACAAATCAGAGCCTCTAACATACTTAAATTTCTACAAGAAAGCATCTAAACCTTCTAAGAGGTCTATGCCAAAAGAAATTAAAGAGGCATGCACAACTGAATTTTGGTGTCAAACCAAGATGACTAATTTTTGGAAAATGAGGCAAAATTTGGGTGAACCAATGACATTAGCTAGTTTTGATGAAATTGAGGAGGATGAACTTTTCAGCAATTATTGGAATAAAGAGCATCCAACTATACTATATGATTTTGGCAATGGCAGTGATAATAAAAGATAGAAGGACCTTGAGTTCGATGCCAACATTCAAGGTATTCAGGATTATGGATCAACTAGGGGTAGAGATATTGTTAAACTTCAAATGAGTGATTTTTTTAAACAAATGTATAGTAAAAGGGCAACTATGATACAAAAAATGGGTTATGCAAGTATAGGGCCCATTGGTGCAAGTGGTGAAAGGATTTGGAATCCAGTTCTAGTACCAAACCCACCCAAAAGATGATGTAATCCAATCATTGGACTCTCTAAGATTGAAGATGATTCATCTAGAAAGGAAAAAAAATGTTATACCTCTACTTTTGAAGGTCATCCCAACACATTATTCGTCAAATCTTCAAATTCAGTTGTAGTTGATCCCACTGGCACTAGCATGGATGAATCTTGTGCAAAAAGTAAAAAGTTGTGACAATTACACTACCAACAATGTCAACGGTTACTTCACCAATGTATGCACCAGTAGCTTCTGTACAAAACCTAAAAAATAGTCTTAAAATGCTAAGATTTGGAATGGACCATCCTCAGTCTGGTTGCGATCCTCAAAATATAATTGTAGGTGCAATAAGTTTAACTAGAGTTGGAGGAGCATATAATGATACAACTGATAATTCACCTTTGAAACACTCAATTGTGTCAACAAACCTCAATTTTAGTTTGAATGAGTTTGCATCAAATTTTGAACAGACAAGCGAAAGAAATAGGTAAATTATGAAGACTTTGAAAAGTGATGTAGTTTTTAAATGTTAGGGATCGACTAACAGAATATTTTTAATATATGATCCAAATAATAAAATGATGAACTTCACAGCTATTATGCCCCTAGGTAGAGATAATAATCCACCACAAAATTTAATAAATCATAATGATATACAAGTTACTAGTCTTCAAATGGATTTTTCAAAAGTGAAAAATATTGACAAAATCAATATATCAAAAGAGAGCAACGAAATGGTCTACTCTACACTTCTAAAAGTGGAGAGGGAAAACAAAAGGCTTACAAAGAAAATAGAAAAGTTATAGGTAGACCTTGATAATGTGAAGGCAAAGGAGAAATAAATAAACAATAGGTTCAAAGAATTCAAAAATAGGATAAAGAAATCTTCTCTTATAGAGGCAATTGTCTAGCAAGAAAAGATGAATGAACAAGTGCAAAAATTGACTAAAGAATTAGATGAGTGCGAAAAAAAACTTAGCATGAACAAGCCTCTATTGCATAGTTGTTCAAATCTATAGAGAGTAGTGCACAGGTCAACAATAAATTGAAAACTAGCTTGGACTCTGCAGTCAAGAAAAATAATATTTTAAAGACTAAATTAGAGAATGAAAAGAAACATTCAGAGTCTAAGGCAAAGAGGGTATTTAATTTGCAAAAGGAATTGGGGAATTAGAAGAAAAAAGAGGAGTCTAGTGAAAACATAATCCATAATTTGAATAAGTAATTGGAGAATATGAAACAAAAAGAGGAGTCAATTGCAAAGACTATCAGTGATTTGAAGAAGGACTTGGAGAATGCAAAGAAAATGAAGTCTAGTGCTACTGCAAGCACTAGCACAATCCACCACATGAAGAGAGAATTGGAGAATGTAAAGAAAAAAGAGGAGTTTTCTACAAATAAAATCCTCTATTTGAGAAAGGAATTGGAGAATGTGAAGAAAGAGGAGTCTACTCAAAGACTCCATGATTTGAAGAAGGAATTGGACAATGCAAAGAAAAAGGAGGAGTCCACTACAAAGACAATCCATGATTTGAAAAGAAAACTCAAGGATGAGAAGAAAAAAGAGGTAACTACTACAAATACAATCCAAGATTTAAGAAGAAATTGGAGGATGAGAGGAAGAGAGAAACTAATTGGCAAAGGAAACTAAAGGAAATACAAAAAAAGAGTGAAAAAGAGATGTCTGAAATGAAGAAAAAGATGGAGAATGTAATGGTAGAAAATAGAATGACCTCTTCTAAAGACCATCATGTGAAGGATGCTATAATAAATGTGGTTAAGCTTATCAAATAAGAAAATTGGGACAAAACAATGAAGAACAATGATAGTTTGTTTGAATGGCTTGATTTAAATAGCAATCTCAGACTTGTCTTTGAAAATGTAAAAAGTGATATTGTGTGTAAAAGAAAAATCTTCACCAATTCCTTAAAAAATCTTTCTGACCAAATTTTGAATAAAGTAAAGAGATCCAGCGATAGGGATTTGGCAAACAATGGAATAAATAGGTGAAGCTCTCAAATCTGCTTCCAAGGAATTGATGAAGATGAATAACATCATACTAAACTTGTTGACTACTAGATTACCAAATCCAACTAACTCAGATGGTAGATTCATTGGAAAAAAAATTACATGAAAAGGCTGCAGACAAGATGAATTCTGATTTAGGCAACTTGCCTGAGGAAACCACTCCAAAAATAATTGCAAGTTGCATGAAACCACTATAAAAAATGAATGAAGTTATCGATAAATTCTTTGATTCATGTAAAAATATCTCTTAGAAGTATTTATTGTTGACAAGGTTACAATTATTTAGCTACAAGCTCAAACAAATGGAGCTTCCAAATGATGTAGAATGGAGCACCCTAAAGAAATTATTTGAAGTTGTGTCATCTTCTCAAACTAAAGTTGTTAATATTGCTATAAGTGGCAGTCATCGTTGATAGCACTAAGAAGTAACAACTTAGTAAGTGATAATACTATAATATTTTTGTTACTTGTTCTTTAATTTCAAATTTTGGATTTAATTTCAACTTTGTTTAATGTTAATTGTTATAGGAATCAAGAGCCAGCATATCAGGATAGTTGGGTAGCTAGGCACTGGCATATTATTACTACATAGAGCAGATGGAAAAAAATTTCCTACTACTTGAAAAAATTATACAACTGGCAATGTGATTGTACACATATAATGTATTATGTAGTAATAATTTGATTATATATACAATTGCACACTGACCTATAGCTATTGTTGCTCCCTTGTATCTGCAACAGATAATTTAAGGTCATTTCAATTTGACATTGAGTCATTTGCAAAGGGTTGTAATTATTTGTAATTGACAATTATTAAAAGTATTATGTTATTGGCTGATTTATAATTATAAATTATAATACCTTTTTTTTTAAAAAAATAGAGCTTATTTTGTTAAATACATTATGTTACAATTTCTTAAAGAAACTAGAATCAATGAAAATCTCAACATGTTAAAAAAATACAATCGATAAAAATCTCAACATGTAAGTTTGTAACATCAACATATTTAAAAAATAATAATTTAACCATCTATAAAGGGAAAATGAATGAAGGCTATAAATTAACTTCTACAAACATATTACATAATTAATTAGTAGGTAGAGTATTAGATTAGAGCTACTAGCCTACTACTTAACTCACACAGAAGTTAGAACTTGAGGTTGAGATGCTGCTATAGTTGCCATTCCACTTGGACCAGCTCAGTATCACTATCATTAGAATCCTCCTCATTTATTGCATTCAACATTTCATTGTCCATTTTGTTTTCTTTAGATTCACTATCAGCGTCAGACTCACTATGCATGCCAAAGTCAACATCATCTTCATTACTTCCAATATCAGGATATGAACCACTACCATTGCCATTGCCACTACCACTGGCACCACTACTGCCACTGCCACTTGGGTTTGAAATGTTGGAAATCCCTCTTCTTTGACATTGGTTTCTCCAAATGCTAATAGCCCTATCATAAGGAAAATTTTGTACCTCATTCCTAGAATTATAGAGCCTCAGACAATTATCCAAATTTTTGTCTAATTTGTTTCTAAGCTTTGACTTCAGGAAGCCCAAAATATTGAAAACTCTCTCATCCTCCACTAAATCCAATATCATTGTCAAACATAAATCGGTAAGCTTGAAATATTCTTGTATTACCTCTCTTAAATGATTACTCTCACCAAGGTTTTTGCAAAAATTTGTTACCACTCCCTCTTCATTTGGGTTCTCCATAAGAGCATATCATTCCCTCATAATGTTTGCAAAAGAATATGATTGATCTCTCAGTCGAGATTCATCTAAAATTTGATTTATAGTGACTCCATTAATTACTTTAGATTTGCAAAAATGCTGAATCAAAGCCATCATCCTTCTTCAAAAATCAGTCAGATAGTTTAGACACCAATATTGTGGAAAAAAATTTGACATTGCTTCAAGCAGTTCCTCTAGAGGGAATCTGAATTTGATTTCTAAAAAAATATTGTAGCAAACTCACTTGATAGAGTCAAGCATAGAGTCTTTGATCTTCTTGAAGTCTTCACTTGTAACATGTGAAAGTACCTTCTCTAGTACTGATTCAACTTCACTTCCTACTTCGTTTGGGTTGGAGTCAGGGTTGACATGAGCATACTACTGCATTGGTATGTCAACTCTACATACCCTGGCATATACCTCATTGTTTGCACCAATATGTAAAAATTTCCTAGGATTGTTCAAATCTGTGATTTTTAATCACTTTGCAAACTTTGTTTCATCTAATGGTATTAATCAGTATAGAGTATCCAGGCTACTATATGTCATTTTATACAACTTATTATATTCTACAATGTACATAGCTCTTTGTTGAACCTTTTTTATAATATTTATCATGTCTTGTAGCATGGGGAGAATAGTTGCTAAAGTTAAAAGTACCTTAATATTAGTTAGGCTTGAATATAGCTAAGGGAATCTGTCTCGCACAGAGTGGATTAGTCCAAGCAATGAAGGGTATTCAAATATTACTCGATGCGTTGGTCCATCAAAAGAGATCCATCTGGTATCATTGTCTTTAAGAAGCTTCCTCCCATCAGTAAGTCCTTTAGCAAAGTGTTGAAATTCCTGGACTTGTTTTGGACTTCGACAAAAGTATTGGTAAATCTCTTTGATTAGAGATTCCACTTTACTTACACAACCAAAATTGCTAACAATTCCAAAAGCTAGATTCATTTGATGGGCCATGCAATGAATGGGAATAGTGTAGGGTGCCAAATCATTCATGATCTTTTTGCAAAGACCACCTTTATGAATTTGCATAACCGAAGCTCCATCCGCAATCTCCATGCTATTCAAACCTACATATTCAATTAGAGTAGTCTTTAATAATTCATATAAATTTTTATCTGTCACACTACGATTCAATTTAGAAACATATAGTAGAAATGGTTCATGACAAAGATTGTTTGCTGTATAAACATGCATGCACACCTAGGAAGTATTATCAATTTTTGTAACTTCATCTAGAGACAATGCAATGAAATTGGAGTCTTTATTTTTTTCCTTCATATCTTCTTTTTTAACCTGTGCAAGACATCTAGCCCATTCCCACTTTCTATTTACTGACTAGTGACTGTTCGGATAGTTTCAAGTTTTCAAAAAGTACAATAAGGCAAGAATTGAAGGGTAGTCCATCATAGGATGTCCTCTACTTAATATATAAAAGACCACACTTAATTGAACTACTTTTCCTATGTTTTGCACTTCTATTGCTTTCCCAATGAAATCTTCAATAGAACCTTTTATTGTATAATGCTTCTCCTATAATTGCTAGTGCATGTAACTCATATATTTTAGTATCCTGATATGTAGACAATTGTCCTTTTTTTTCAAAGTTAGCACAAATTTTTTAACTCCATCTATAGTTTCCTTCTTGTAAACTTTACCGACATGCTTTTCTATGGTATCAATTTTAAGCTAAAACCTCTTCTCCTTCTTTATTATCTCTTTGCAAATCTTACATCTACATTATGTAGAAGGCTCACAAATGAGCTAGTAATTTTTCATGCATTCTAACTAAAAATTTCTTTTGGACAGATCCCAGCGAGATCAATCTTTCATCAATTCCAATTTTCTTTTCCACTTTTGTGCATGAACACGATTTATGGAATCAATTTTGGTTTTCTCACCCAACTGGTTTGAGACTGAATCCAACTTTGTAATCTTAGTTTATGACTCCATACTTAGGGGAAGTGCCTCTAAATCATGTTCAAGCTCATCCTTGACTAAGATATCAAGTTTATCAACTTGAACTTCAATACAGTCAGAGGGTCCAACTTGTGATGAATCTCCTTTTTCAATAAGCACTAGAGATCTAACTTGTGAATCTTGTAGGTTGCCAAGATTTCCACCACCAAAATATGTTGCTATGGTTCTATGTTTTGGTAATGTGGCCTCTCTTGGCTTTTAGGGATCCTACTAGAACCCCTGTTACCCATCTTGTTTGACATGGGAAACTGATAAAGGCTATAAAAAATATATCAACTTAGTTGTTGAACAAAAGACTTAACTACTTAGACTACATATAATAACAATAATATAATTCATTCTCAAAAAATGGGTACTACTGCTAAGGTACTACAGTCTACGGTACTACCCAATATAATTCGCAAACCTATAGGCTATATTAGCATGTGAGATGTCCAGTCACCAATGGATACTAGATTGTAAAACTAAAAAAATAACCAGTACCACTATACTAGTGGTCCAATAACACTATTGACATAAAAAAAAAATTAAAAATCACTTGTCTTTTACAAAAACTAGTGTCCACGAGTCAATGGCCAGTGCACTCAACACTCTAAAAGTTCAGTAGCAATAAGAAATGCTAGTCTCTAGACTAGAAAATAACAAATTGTGTAGAATAATAATATCTTATAGTTCAATCTAGGGTGGAAAATTAGGTGGGATTAACAAGAAATAATGTCAAATGTAGGTGAAACACACCTTCCTATGCAAGCTCACAATAGGAAATAGTTGGCTAAATAGGGCCGGTGGTTGACACACATTAGGAAAATGGTTGGAACCACCCAACCCAAGGGAAAATTATTTGGTTGTAGTAATGGAAAAAGAAAGTGGGCCAATAACAAATAGCATGCAAAGGATGGCAATATATTTAAAATAAATGTATCCAAAATGTATATTACATTGGCAATTAGACTGATATTTTTGACCAATCATGTGATAACTAATGGGAAACTACCCCAGGCATTGGACCCAAATTCAATAAATATCCAGTGACGCAGTTGACCTGTGTTGCATGCACTATTCACCAAATGATGATTGACCCATTAGATGGGATCGCCAAAATGAGAAGATTTGCCACTAAAGTAATCTCTAGGTTTAATGTCTAGTGCGATGGACAAATGATGCATAATGAGATCAAGATCTAGTCTTGGCATGTCAGAATATGTCCAAGCAAAATTTATCTTCTTCTCTCAGAAGAAGGTAATGAATTCTTTATTTTCTTCGAGAGACAGTGACTGTGCCAAATATATCATATGAGGATGTTCTTTTGTACCCAAGTTGATTAGCTATGTCAGTTCTATCAATACTGATGATCTCTCTTGAAAGTGACTTGGAAGTGCATCAAATATCTTATCCGTGGGCACCTCAAAGAGGTTTTCACCCTTGGATATGTCTTTTTCTTTTTACTTTTTTGGGTTCTGACAATTCCAAAATGTGGTTTTCACCATCAGACCTTTTGGATTTTTTTCTTTTTAATTGTATGACTAAGATATTTGATGTCATCTTTAGTCATGTTGACAATTTTCTCACTGGTGGAAGACATTATAGGTTTGACAGTGTTTAGGTAGCAGGCAAGAGCATAGTCATTCTGGAACATGGGGACTTCACTGGATGCATTAGGGTTTCAGTCTATAAGCTCAGGATGTGTGAGTGAAAGAGTAATGACAAGTTTGATTGCATTCATGGTATAGTCATTAAATGCTTGGACTAGCAATTCAAGACCTACAACAACTTCATCTACAAGTGTGTTCGAATGCCTTTGAGTACTAACATCAGCAATTGATGACTCGAGGACACTAGTTGAATTAGACCCATCTAACCTAACCCTAGACATTTCACCCACCTCGAATTGGTTTTCATAGACATGAACTTGGTCAATGTATTTATCAGTAGTCACTTTTGAATGAGAGTCAAACTCATATTCCTTAGAATTTATGCTACATGGCAAGAGGTTGTAGAATTCCCTAATAGTGATAGGGACATACTCACCTTCATCATCTGGATATTTACACAAGTATTCAACACATAGCACTTAACTAGACCCTCCCCTTTCTAAATGAGATTTGGGTGGATTAGTATTATCTTCAGAAGAATCACTAGTATCATTCATAGTGTTGACGCATGGCACAAAGTCATCTGATTTAGTAAAGAATTTAGCTAGATCATGAGGAATAGGATAAGGATAAGAATCCTCATTGTTAGATTGATCATCTTGAGTATCTAATTTAGCTTGTGACTCATTTTTGGATGAACCCTCAAGCTCTAGTATGAATTTGTTAGCTCCCAAATGGAAGGGAACCTTTTTAAATCCAAGACTAGATGTATCTCTATTTATTCAAGCTATTTCCTTGATAGGATCAACTAGGCCCTTGTTATTGCACCCAATAGAGCTAGTTCCCTTGTAGCCAAAACACTTCATGAGTCTACGACTAGGCTCATACTTCTTAGGAGTTATTTCTTGAGCTTGCTCTATTAGGTCTACTAGAGTCTCTTATTTGTAAAGTCATGCATCAATGGCTTTGTTTTTTCTTTCATCCTCTAAGGGAACTGTAGCCTTGACAAAAGTGCCATTATACTTGGTTTGAGGTGTCAGCACAAATGGCTTCTTTTCCTCAGATGGTCTCCCATAATGTTGAGGAGACTCAAGAAGAGATGTTAATGATTAATAGAGTCCTTAGCATAATTCAATTGTCTTAGAAAAGAAGTAGAGACAATGTTTAACCTAACACATTATCGATGAGGACTCGATGGACAAGTGTCTAATGTATCATGACCTTGATGTATAGAGGTTGATTGTTTGGGTGACTCAATGAGTTGTCATCCTCTTCAGAGAAGGACATAAATTAAGGTGAGGTCAGGTGACCTACCATAGATTGAAATTGCTCAAGATCAAGATCTTGAGGAACATTTGTAGTGAGGGCTTTGTCTAGAATTTGTCTATAAGCAGGCGAGATTTTAAGTAGCTCAAAGATTGTGATTTGAGCGTTAGCTCATTTCAATTGATCAAGAACACTATGGCTGGTTGCTATTGAATTGTTGCAAAGGTGTGTTGTCTATTGTGTTAGAAGTAGGGCCCCTCAAGACAAATGGGGTCTTGGGCTTATCATTATCTTGCTTGCACTTAATGGTAATGACAAAACAATATTCTAAATCCAAAAGTTCAACCATTTTTATCATTTTGTCATCATTAGGGTATGCATAGTTGACCTTGTTGTTGGGTTTCAATTTTGAACTTTCTCCCTTTTTATAGGCCAAAAAGGACTCTTTGAAGGCCTTGTGATCCAAGTCACTTCTTGGACTTTGTGATGCAAGTTTATGTAGTTACTAGTTTTGTGTCCCTTATTTTGGTGGTACTCACAAAATGCAGTTTCATTCCACCATGGTGGGCATGGTTGTAGATCATAAGGATGAGAGCTGTCTAATGGTGAAATAAGATTGTTTTGTAACAAAGTTTTGTAAACCACATCCAAAGGTTCATTGAGAGGTGTATACTCTTATTTAGGGCATGTGGCCCATGAGTTTCTCAGTTAGTTCCCTGATGTCTTGTTGTTAGGAGGAGGTTTCTCAGCATTTTTGGCCACATTGAGACATCCTATGATATTAAAGGCTACGTTAGTAGGTTTAGGAGTGACATTGTCAACAACCCCATCATGTATAATTTCTTAGTTCTTGTTGACGTACTTGGTTTTATCCTTGTTGGAGGTGGAGCCTTGCTTTGTGTCCTTCTAAAGAGTGAGTTCACCCTTCTTGACCATGAATTTCTCTATGCAGATGGCCTATGTGATCATGTCTTCAAAGGTACATGGCCCTTGAAGTTAGATTCTATACCTAAAATTAGGTAAGAGATTATCAGTGAAGATGTCAAGCTTTTCCATTTCTAGAATCTTGCATGAATACTTTGTGTAAAGTTATCTCCACCTCTGGAGGAATGTGAGGAAGGGTTCCCTAACCTTTTGATTAAGGTTACATAAATATCGAATATTGACAGGGTGTTGAATGTTATAAGAATATTGCTGGACAAACAAGTTAGCTATTTCATCAAACATTTTGATACTGGGAGGCAAGTGTGAGGACCACCCCAAAGCCTAACCACCTAGGCTTCTAGGGAATAAATGCATGAGATATGTCTGGTTATGCATAAAGTCCATTGACAAGGCACCAAATTCCTACAAGTGATCTTGAGAATCGGTGGTTTCAAATTATTTTTCATACTTAGGTAGTTCTACTCCTCTTGGGAAAGGAGGCATGTCTATGCTTTTCTCAAATGGAAAAGGACAAAGAGCATCTAGGGTGTATGTTTTTGTGAGTTTTTCTTTCTCACATATCATCTAGGCCAATTGCTCTTGCATGATTTTTAGTTTCTTTTAGAGCTTGGAAGTCTCAGTTTCCTCTTTAGGTGTAACGATGGTTTCCACATTGAAATGAGAGGGTAGCTTAGCTCCCTCTTGGAAAAGTTTGAGAAAGTACTTTTCTTTCTCTTCATTGAGTAGGATTTCCATGACTTTTTGAAAGATTTTATCTTTTTGGGATTTTTCTATGTGTTTAGGAAGTATCCCCACCTCTTCCTGTTCCTCATCAATGTCATGGTCTTTCTCTCTGTCATTCCTAGGTGGATCTTGGTGTTTTTTGTGACTACCATGTTCAAGTTCATGATCAGCCATTGTAGGAATGTGTTCTATTTCAATATGTTAAGATTAGAAAGGTCTCTAAAAAGGAAGTCAGGCATTTTGTTCGAAGATATGGGACCTTTTCTAGTCTCAGGATCCTCTTGATACAAGGCATTCCTAGTTTGTTGTAATTTTATGGAGAATGTTCGTTGTACTCAAGGTGATCTGACAAGCAAGGGAGATCGTGAAGATCCCTCACTAGATGAACTAGATGTAGACCATGTATAAAATGGAAGGTGACCTCTACCATGATTATAACCCCTAGCATGACCTTTCCTAAGTCTAAGAGGATAAAACACATTTCCACTTCTTGTCACAATAGTCATAGATAGGGACAAGAAGCAAAAACCAAGACAATGATCACACTAAAATGTAGTCTCAAAAGGAAAAGGGAAGAGTGTTGTATACTAAGGTACGAGTAGTCTGAGTAAAGGCTAGAACAAACAAAGATTATGACTATCATGACATACAGTACAACAAATACTAGAATATAGGAACAAGATAATGAGAGACGAGACTAGTTAAAGTATAGACCACAAGTCATCAGCCAAGAAAAATGTCACTGTTTGAGATTATTTATAGACAGAGAAGAGGTAGATCGATGCAGGAAACAAACTAGATGCAGATTGTAGGTTGTTCAAACAAGGTAATTTGACAATTTTGACTCAATTTCTCATGCGAAGATCCTCTGGGAGGCATGCAAAAAATTTCATAGGAAAGTGTGAAGACTCATATCAATAATTTAGGCTCACATGAGGATGTGCTTTAGGTCACTTGAAGAAGTGATAGGTTTGACAGAATACAACTAGCAAGATCTCACTTGGAGATATGTAAGTTCTCACGTGAAGATTTGGATAGACCCATGCAAAGATAAGCCTACTCGTGCAAAATTTTGTAAAATTGTGTGCAAAATTTTGAGACCAGAAAAATAGAAGACTTGGATTTCAAAGAGATTTTAATAGTTTTGGACTATTGTAGATAGATTGGATGTTTTTTTGATAGATAATAGATAGATTGCAGGGTTGATTTCACGATTTGTGAAATAGCATTAGGTTTCAAACAAGACAAAGTGTTTTCAACAAGACATGAGAAGCAAGTAGTAATTGAATATAACCCAACTGAGGGTAAAGCAACTTAGAGGGATGGGGGAGTCTTGAATTTTAGTTTTTTTAGGCAAGTTTGGACATGTTTAGGACTTGATAAAAAAAAAAATTTATCCCTAGAAATAGAAAATGGTAGAGAAGGAAAAACCTTTGTCCCACAACTTATGCACATACGTGCACCTCACATAGCCATGTCACCCATTAGAGGGTGCTCGAGTGCCCATGTTTTTGGTGTATTCAAAGGGCTTAATAACATATACACTGAGTGAATACCCTTGTGGTAGGGGTCAAGTGCATATACCACCTTCCAACACCCAATAGCATGCCTATGGTGAGTTCTACAAGAAAGATTCTTCCCCCTCCTTGCACAAAGATTATGCCTCCTTTTCGAGGTGAATTAGGTAGCTTCTAACTAAAAGGTTTTTACTTGGCTTCTATTCATATTAATCCCCAGTGGCTCCACAAGTAGAGTTAAGACCAATAGCCCACACTAGCATTTGAGAGTGCACACACTTGCTTAGCAAGACTGGGGCCAGTGCCAACCAATGCAATAGATAGAGTTTCCCCTTGATATGCGATATTCAAGAATCAAGGGAAAGAAATTAATATGGCTTTGGAGTCTTTCGCTTGAAAAAGCTTCTTTATTATAGTGAGTTGGAATCTCTAGCTAAAGGAGTGTGCTCACTTGGGTCATTCTTGGAGGTTGGATCACTCTGGTAGGCCCTCTAAAGGATTGACTCAGACTGGTGGTTCAAACATAAGGGTCAAAGTTTCTAATTTCCCTCAAGGGGAAAGAGCATACTCTTCTACCTTAGTTTCTCACCCAAACACGTAGAACATGTTAATTACGGACTTAGCTTAATCAATCTAGACTCATTCTTTCTAAAGATTTTGATCCCTTTGAAAGGAAACCATCATCTCATCATAGAAATAGATTGGCACTAGAGAATCACTAAGCTACTTTCCTTCCTCAGATGTCATCTTTCAAAAGCTTCTAGGTTTCTGATTCACCCTTGGTCATGACCTCCAACTGGTGAAGAGCATAATCCCCTATTCTTCTATATTGCATCCTACAAAGTTCACAAGTCCTAATTAGACTTTGTTTAAAAAGCAAGAAAAAGATACATTGTTTTAGTGGGTTTTAAGATTAGTCTTTGACAATCATATCTTTGATAGCATCTTGCAAACACACAATCAGTGCATGTTTTGGGAAAGTTTAAATAAAGGAGTCTTCATCAAATGTCCTACAGACAACTATTAGGCTGTAGAAAACTAGAAAAACTAAAGTAAAAATGCTTCACAAAAAAGACATCAGTAAAAAATGATAAACAACATTTTGGAAGACTGCATTTTAACTATGTTGTCTCAAGATTTCGCGTGAAATCTTCTTAAAGTCCATGCAAAGTCTTTCACTGTACTGCACAAGAAAATGATGTGCCACACAAGAACTTATGCAATAGGAAAATAGTGAAACCCTCAAATCTTTGCATGAAAATTTGGAAAATTGTATGGGGAATGACAAAAAATAAGAAATATGAGGCTAGAAAAATTGTTTTTCTAAGCCCCACAGTAGGTGCCAAAAATGTATACATGAAAATGAGGCCTCAAATCTTTCACTTGCACTTCAACATGGTCATTGTATGTAGATTCATTTGGGATGAACATGGAAGGGTTCATCCAAGAGCTTTGACAATGCAACTTGTTGCCTTCTAACTAGAAGGATTTTTCCTATGTGCTCTCAAAACGAGATACAGGTAACCATACCTTTCTAGAACGAAGGATTTATGCAAAGTATGAATATGTAGGTAATCTATATGATATGAAATTTATTCTATTAAACAATAAAAGAAACTAAACTAGATGTATGCATTATTAAGCTAAATGATATTAAGATATTTAAGTAAAAGCACATGTAAGAACTATGAGAGTGAATATTCAATTCAACAATAATCTAATAGCATCAAAATCTAGCCTCTATAATGAGGGATTAAGAGCCCCTTAAATATGTAGGAGTTGAGAATTTGACTCTAATAATGCACCAAGATCACCTTTAGTGCAAATAGCTTGCTAAAGAGTAACCTAGGGAGCAAAGAGCTTGAAGCAAATACCGCACAAGAATATTTCACAATAGGAAATTAGAATTGCTATGTGAAAATGGAAAAATGGAATGAATTTACAATGAGTGAGAGACCGAATAAAAAGGCCTTATGGAAGCTTGTAGAACAAGCTAGAATGAGATAGAAGATAGGGTTGACAACTAAGCACACATCCACAAAAGGTGGAAAAGATAAGTATGCTAAAGGGAACAAACTCCCGTGTTGTCAACAATTAACCTCAACTAAATGCATTAACCTAAGTAAACTTAAGAAATAGAATAAATAATTAACAATTAATTAATTATTTAATCTAACACCCCCCCTTAAGTGCACCTTAAGGGAATGCCTTAAGCTCACAAAACAAAGGAAAAAATGCAAAATAGGGCTTGGCAATGAGGCCATTTTAGGTACCCAAGTATAATGCAAGAAAATGCAACCTCTGTAAAATGGAGAAAGAGAGAAAACCACTTGGGAAAAACTCTCCCCCAAAAAGAGGTAAAAGAACATGCTGAAAAAAAACATGAAGTGAAGGAAGGAAGGCCTCAACCAATCCACCTAAGGACAACTTTCATAACCCAAGCATTGATCGTAGCTGAATAAAGTGTGTCAATGCAAAAGGCTTAGTGAAGATGTCTGCAACTTGACTGGTGGTAGGAATGTACTCCAATGCAATAACACCATCCTAGATCAACCGACAGATGAAATGCATATGCAGCTCAATGTGCTTGGTATGCTGATGTTCCACCAGGTTGCGAGAAATGTGGATGGCACTCTGATTATTGCACCACAAAATAGTGGGACGATAAGGAGGAAATCCAAACTTAGTCATCAACTGAAAAAGCCATAAAGCCTCCTGACTAGCAAGAACTGAGGCCCTATACTCAGCCTCTGTAGATGAAAGTGGTCAAGCATGCTACTTCTTACATGACCATGTGATGGGACCAGAGCCAAGGCAAAACACAAAGCCAGAAGTAGAATTTCGATCATCGACATCACCGGCCCAATCTGAGTTAGTGTAGCCAACAATGTGTGGAGTCCCTATAGTGTAGTGAATGCCATACATTAGTGTGCCTTGAATTTAGTGCAAAATATTCTTGGCAGCTTGCCAATGACTCTCATGAGGGTCTTGAGAAAATTGAGAGACTAGGCCAACCACAAAAGAAAGATCAGGGCAGGTGTGTGTCAAGTACAATAGGCTACCAACCAACTATTGATACAAAGTAGCATCCACTATAGGTGAGGAGTAAGAGGTAGAAAAAGTAACACTTGATTGAAATGGTGTAGGAGTAGCCTTACAATCAAGCATGTGGAAGCGATGAAGCATGTCAAGAGAATACTTCTAATGATACACAAAAATGCCAGTAGGAGACTGATGAATCTGAAGACCAAGGAAGTAGTGTAGCAAACCAAGATCAGTCATCTCAAACTGGTCCATTAGTGCACGCTTAGCATCCTAGAGCATGGATGACAAACTACCTATAAGGATAAGATCATCAACATATAAAACAAGAATCAGAATCTCATCACCAAGACACTAAATATACACTGTGGGATCAGAATGACAGTGAGTGAAGCTTGTAGATAGTAGAAATGAGTCCATCTTCTCATACCAAGCCCTAGGGGCTTGTTTGAGACCATACAATGAACGTTGAAGCCTGAAAACCAAGGTGGGATCCTACACAAAACTTGGACACTGCTCCATATAAATCTCCTTAGTGATATCCCCGTGTAGGAAGGCACTCTTCACATCCATTTGATAAACTGACCATCCCTGTGAAGCTACAAGGGATAAGACAAGGAAGATAGAATTCATCTTGGTGATAGGGGCAAATGTCTCAGAATAATCAACACCCTCGACTTGCCAAAAACCCTTCGCAAAAAGATCAACCTTAGACTTATCAATAGAACCATCAATAGCATACTTAGTGTGATAAATCAACTTACAACATACTAACTTTCTCCCCTTGGGAAGAGAACAAAGATCCCATGTGTGGTTCTTCATTAAAGAAGAATATTCCTCCTCTATTGCACTATCCCATTCTGAATGTCCTGTCGCCTCTGTAAAAGTTTGAGGATTAGTACTAATAGCATGACTAAGTAGACTGGAACTTGCAGTGTGAGAATGGGTGCGACGGGATGTGGATGGATCACCAAGTAGAGATCTTGTAGCCTCAACAGTAGCTCAAGCTCATTTAGGCATCTGGGGAGGATCCTGTGGTGGAAGTATATCGAGATCACCATAATCATCATCCTCATCATCCATGAAAAAAATTGGAGATGAAGAGGGAGTAGTAGGAGCTAGAGGAGGTGTTGGAGATGAGGAATGAACTGTAGGAGGGCTCTCATTAAATTGGACATTCGGTCAAAATAGGACCTCTCTGGAATCAGGATCAAATAACCTGTAGGCCTTTACATCCTCGCAATAGCCAACAAAAATCAATGATCAACTCTTCAGTTCCATTGCTTTCCCCTGAGCATCAGGTACAAATGCATATGCTATACTCCCAAAAACTCTGAATGATGACACATCTGGCTTGACATGGGACCAAGCCTCCTCAGGAGTCATATGTCAAAGTGCCTTGTGAGGCATCTAATTCTGAATGTAGTTGGCACAATTGACTGCCTCTACCCAAAAACATGAATCCATGGACCTAGACTAAATCATGCAATTTCTCCTACAGGTTTCTATTATTTCTCTCAGCCACACCATTCTGCTAAGGAGTGTAGGGCACTAAAAGCTGATGCTGAAGACGATGCTCAAAATAGAAATCTCTGAAAGCTTGGTTCACATACTCCCCCCCATTGTCTGTGCATATCTACCGAATAGAAAGCCCAGACTGCTTCTCTACAAATGCCTTAAAAACTCAAAATGAGTCAAAGGCATCAGACTTGTACTTAAGAAAGTACACCCATGTGCATCTAGAAGTCATCAATGAATATAAGCACATATCTAGCACCCAAAAAAAAAGGAGTAGGAAATGACATGAGGTCACTATGAATCAACTCCAAAGGTGCTAAAGCACAAGTGGCTCATCCATGTGGAAAAGCATCCCTATGTTGCTTGCTAAGTGCACATCCCTAACAAACACCATCTGGATAGGAAATCTAGGGAAGCCCAAGAACAAGTGTCTGTGTGCTCATCTAATGAAGATACCTGTAATTAACATGCCCAAAATGTTTATGCCAAAGTCTACTTACTGAATCTACATGTGCAACTAAGCATGAACTTGTATCATCAGAAGACTCAAATCCATCAAATCTATAGAGGCGTGATGCAGAGTCAACACTCCCAATGGCCATGATCATCCCTGGATCACGCAAGTCCTAAATAACCACATAATATGGTGAGAACTTGACTATCTTCCTAGAGCCAAAGTGGCAAATCTGATAGATAGACAAAAGGTTCATCGAAATATTAGGAACACAAAGTACATCCTGAAGAGAGCCCCCAACCAAGGCAACAGTGCCAAAACCCAAAATTGAAAGTTGTGAAGAGTTCCCAACTACAATCTGTGTGGTGGCACAAGGAGTAAGTGAAGTGAGCAACTTAGGAGTGTTTGTTAAGTGGTGAGAAGCCTCATAATCAAGAATCCATAAAGGTGTTGTAGTTGTAGCTCATGTAGAAAGAGCATGACCTTTCCCTATAGGTGGAGATGAAGAATGAGGAGTTGAAATGTGATGCTCCTTCATGGCTTCCTCTAAAGCCTCTAATCATTTCCAACACCTGGAAACTGAATGTCCATCTTTCCCACAAAAGTCGCAGTTCTCACTCGATTTCTTCTTGGTCTTGGAGGTAGACTCACCCGACTTTGAAGAATCTTTACCCTTGGAAGGGTTTGTTGGAGGATTAGCTGGAGGCTTAGGATCAGATTTTGATGTGTCTTTCTTTGATTTACCTTTCTTCTTTGATTTTCCCTTAGAATATTGAGCAACCAAGACTTGGCTGGAAGAGCCAAAGCCATCTACCTGTTGGATCTTTGCCTATTCCCTAGTCAACCTATCAGAAAATGTCTCAAATGTAGGAATCCTATGTCTATCTCCAAGGGAATCCATGGTGGAGTAGAAAGTAAAAGAAAAAACTTGATACTGCCCCTTCAGCTTTGAGAGTATCAAAAATATGCACTCATCATTAGTTTTGTTCTTCCCACATCCCTATAAAGTTGCACGTAGGGATTTGAACTTCATTAAAAATTCTTTGATGGTGGGAAAGTTTCTTGGTGAAAAAGAAGTCAATTCTACATCAACTAAAGTGCTTGAAATTCACTCACCTGTCCAAACAGAGTCTAAAATTTTTGCCAATAAGCCCATGGAGTAGTCAAACCACCCAAGTGAAATAGCAAACTATCTGAAATGTTGAGTGCAATTAGTCCCATGGCTTCATCCATTTTTTTCTATACTGTAGAACCTCAAAAGGTCACATTAGAGTAGGCTAATTCACATCCAGACAAGACCATAGACCTCTTGACATGAGAAGTCTAGTCATTTGTGCCTTCCAGGTGTGGTAGTTGTGTGGCATGAGACGGGTCATAGATGGATCTGCCATTGAGAGAAAGAATAAGATGGAAGTAGAAGAGTCTTAATTGAAGTAAATTATAAAAAAGAAAGACACCCACCCACAAACATACAAGAATATCTCCCAAATACCACAAAAACAACTATAGAAAGCAAAAAATTGGAAAAGAACTTTGATTTGTTGTTGCAGAATAGGAGAAAACACAAGCCTCTTTGACACCAAAAATGGGAGCTCAAACAAACTCAGAATCTTACGAAACTAGCACCAGTGTCTCTGTCTCTGAATTAGCTTTTTGACATTTCTTTTGGATCAAAAAAAGACCTCGTATGGTCAAGTTATAGCCAAAAAATTGATTGCTGCTCCAAAAATGTAGCTTGCTGGAAAATTACAAACACGGGCTTAAATTTGACACCTATATGCCTATCACAAGAACGTTAATAGAAAAAATCCATCATTGGAAAGATGATGTCAGTAGCCAAATAGGTGACATAAGGAAATGAAAAGATGGCATCAACATGTCGAAAAATGACATTAGGAAAGTTCCCAGAAAATGATGTCAGGTGTCTAAAAATGATGTCAGCAGCCACAGATGTCGCAAAGCAATAGAAATAAGAGCACTGCTGGTGGCGGTGGTGCTCGGGAGGTAAACTCGGTGGTGCCACTATCGTCAATAGCATTGTAGCAGGAGTGGTGGCAAAGCTCAGCTGTGGTGGCGCCGGAGCACTGTGCGGGTCAGAGCTACCAATGGAGCGAGGTTCAAGCAGTTGGTGGGTGGCCAATGGGTGGCCACCGAGTGGCACTTCGATGCTGCTATGGTGGCGCCCATATTTTATTTTATTTTTTAAATTTTTTTTGCTCTAAAATTTTGTACGACTATTTGGGAGGCCAAAAAAATTCCAAAAAAATGCCTAAAGCCAAAAAATGAAAAGTTTTATATCAATCTTAGCTATAAATGACATTTTGGATCCAATGGCAGCATATGTTTGGGTTGAAAGTGCTCTAGAGATTCGTTCTACCCCTGATTTGAAGAAAAATTACATAAACAAACTAGGATTGGTGACTCCAAATTATAGCTTCAAAAATCCTTTGAACAAGAAGCAGCAGGGAGGCTCTGATACCATGTAGGAGTTGAGAATCTGACTTTGATAATGCGCCAAGATCACCTATAGTGCAAATAGTTTGCTGAAGAGAAACCTAGGTAGCAAAGAGCTTGAAGCAAATTTCACACAAGAATATTTCACAATAGGAAATTAGAATTGCTATGTAAAAATGGAAAAATGGAATAAATTTACAATGAGTGAGAGACTGAATAAAAAGGCCTCATGGAAGCTTGTAGAACAAGCTGAAATGAGGTAGAAGATAGGGTTGACAACTAAGCACACATCCACAAAAAGTGAAAAAGATAAGTATGCTAAAGGGAACAAACTCTCGTGTTTTCAACAACTAACCTCAACTACATGCATTAACCTAAGTAAGCTTAAGCAATAGAATAAATAATCAACAATTAATTAATTAATTACTCTAACAAAATAGAATCCAAGAATGGATCAATGGTCAAGATCAATCTTAATGAATAGTTAAGATTAGATAGAAGATTTAGTTAAGATGGAAACTTCCTTGTGCAGGTGAAGTTAAATTTTTTAGATTTGAGTGTGATAAGTAGTTAACTAAACTTTTCATAGGTGTGAGAGCAAGTTAACTGAATTGATTCTAATTTTGAGGGGTAGTTCACTCAGAGTTTCCATTTTAGAATTGAAGAGAGGATTTTGAAGATATTATTTAATCTAATAAAGTGAGACATAACCTCATAAATTTCTTTTCCATTTAATTGAATAATCTAATTCAATTAATTAAAGTGGGCATAATTATTAAATTAAATATTTTAATTCCTTAGTACCTTAGTCTTAGGATATAATTTAATTTAATTAAAGTATAAACATTTTGAATTAAATTAAATCTTAATCAAATAGGTTTAATGTGACTAATTCAAATCAATACTTAGGAATTAAATAGATGGTCTGATTAATGCAGATTTAGAGTTTTCTACATTTTACACTTAGGTCAAGTATCAAAAATCCAAACTAGAATTGCCTAGTAACATAGGACTTTAGAATTGATTAGAATAGACGAGAATTGGTTAACATGGAAATGAGCCAATTTTGGGGTATTACAAAAACCATAGATCTTCCTGTGTCCAATGGTGAAAACATAAATTGGCCCACCTCTTGCATAGTTAGCATCTTGACCAATCGACACTCATTGATCTACCATGTTGCTCTAACATATTCACAAGTTCTACTTTTGTATCCCATAACAAAGATGACATCATGAAGTCCATGAGTTGAAACATCACTTCCCCATATTTTTTAAACACTGAGCAAGTCCATAAAGTAGAAAATCAATAGGCATAGATTTGAAAGAAACTAATGGCAGAGATCAATCATTGAAACTGCATGCAATACTTACCATCTAACCAACAAGATCATGCCACTTATGTTACCTCTAACACACCCAAAAAGTCATCATAGCACAAAAAGAGAAATTGGACCCACAAATACACATGTTACAAAGTCACTTCCTTGCATTCCTTAAAGTTATTGTTGTTCCATAAAGCAAGGAAGTGACAACCGTAGATGTTATTATCATCCATGGATCAAATTTGGCTAGGATCATGATGCAATCATCTAACCTAAATAATACCTTCATCCAATGAGAAATGTCCACCTAGCAATCTTGTGACACCTCTCTTTCCACTTTGGTGGTCCACACTTAAGAATGGACTTATGAGTACACATGGCACAATGTCACTTCCTTGCATTATCTAAAGAACTTGCATCTTAGGAAAGTGAGAAAGAGACCATCATAGATCTTGAAGGATATGATGGTGGAGAAAGTTATGGGGCCCAGGAAATAAACTTAGGACAATATAGAAATATTTAAAGTTTTATTTCATTTATTTCATATTTAAATATTTGTAAGTGATTGTTGGGTGGGCTTAGGCATTTGAAAGCTAATCAAGCTTATCTTCCACATGGTTCACACAATCCAAGAAATCAAATGTGTCAGCTCAAATTCACCAAATTCATGATCTTTCTATTAACATTGTCACTCAAAATTAACTTGCTTCTAATGCTTAGCACATACTGCATTGCTCATCATCCACTATCAAATCACTCAGTTTGAAATAAAGTTTACTGGTGCTTGACATCAACTAAAATTTACTTGACTAATACTGTATCACTCAGCATGCACTAAAATTTGATTTTTTTGAGCTCCAACTAATTTTCTTCTCATCTTACACCAAATTTTCTTGACACCTATTGTGCATATTGTTAGGCTTGGCAGACACAATTTGTTTTACTTTTTCTTCTAAACTTAATCAATGTATACATCCTTTGCAACCTTAAGTAGATAAGCAATGCACTATAATTTCACTATCTTATCTGATCTTTGTACTCCTTTTCCATATCATAACTCAACCTTTCCGCTAGCTATTATTCTTACCTCATTTGATCAAATCCTCTTCATCAATCAAACAAATGATACTACTTAAGTTATCTAAGAAATTATCTTACCAGCAAGTAGCAGGTTTGACATCAGTGACAAAACAATGATTGAAATACATTCTCATACTTGTATCAATCTATTTCCAACAATCTCCCTCTTTGGAATTAATGGAAACTAAACTTAATCAATACAACCAACAATAATACCAAAAAGAATATAATTCCTTGTATTGAAGTTTCTCCCTCTATCATCAACTTTCATCTTTTGTATAGGTACAAAATTCTAATATGATCAATAGATAATCAATCAATTCATCCTTATGACTCCCTCTTGATTACTTCTTATATCTCCCTTAGCACTATCTACCTTTGATTAAATATTATATCTTCCTTTATTTCTCTCTTTCTTTTTCTTTCTCCCTCTTTGACAACAATACCAAAGATCTATCATTTTAATATGAAAATATGAACATTTTTAATTTCTCCCTCTTTCACCTAGCTTTTGACTTATTTGTAGCTCCAGCTCTTTGAATACTTTAGGTACTCCTAAAGTAAGATCCATATAATATTTGTATAATTTACTCAAATAACAACATATTCAACTTTATTAGTAGATTGAGATATGCATTTTTGTTTCTTGCTAGTCCATGTAACCAACTTTTTTCCTAAGAAAAATTCTCCTCTGCTAGTGCTCTTTCTGTCATCAACATTTCTAGACCAATCAGCATCAGTGTAGGCTCTAAATTCAAATTTCTTATTTTTCTTATAATATAGACTATATTTCTATGCCTTTAAAATACCTCATTATTCTCTTAATAGCCATCAAATTATTATCCCTTGGATTAGAAGAGAATCTTGCAACTATCACAACAAATAATGCAATATTAGGTCTGCTATGTACTATATTTTGTAATTTGCCAATCATAGACCTATACAATGTTTGAGTCACCTAAGCTAATTCATCACTCTTTGATAATTTATGTCCTATCACCATAGGTGTTCTTATTTTCTTAGAATCTTCCAATCCAAAAGTTTTCAATACCTCCTTTACATATTTTGACTGAGTGATGTATATACCATATTTCATCTGATGTACTTGCAAAACCAAAAAGAAATTGATCTCTCCAAACATAGGCATTTTAAATTATTTCTTCATTTCATTTTCAAAAGCTTTACATAAAGTATCTTAACCTCCAAATATGACATCATCAACAAAAAATTCAAATAGTAAAGTCCCTTTGCATTTCTCTATCTTCAAGTACAAATTGTTGTTATCATCAGTCCTCTCAAATGCAATCTTTACAAGATAATTATGAAGCATTTCATACCATGCACTTGGTTCTTGCTTCAAACCATATAAAGCTTTGTGTAGTCTACATGCCATGTTCTTGTTGTTAGCATCAACAAATCCTTCTAGCTATTCTATATAAACCTCCTCTTCCAATATACCATTCACGAATGCAAATGTAACATTTATTTGATAAACTTTGAAACCTTTTTATGTAGAGTAAGAGAGTATAGTTCTTATTCCTTCCCATCTTTCAACAAGAGAAAATGTTTCTCCATATTCTATCTCTTCTTCTTGTGCATATCCTTTACAAACTAATCTTGCCTTGTTCCTTGTAACTTCACCATTTTCATCTAACTTGTTTCTGTACACCCACATGGTGTCAATCACATTTTTGTCTTATGGTCTAGGAACTAGAGTCCATGTCTTATTTTTATCAATTTGTTCAATCTCTTCTTTCATGGCTTTACTTTAGTGCACATCTTCTAAGGCATCTTTCACTATTTTAGGTTCATGCATGCTAAGTAAACATGTATCATTTCTCAACTTATTCCTTGTCATTGATCTTGAATATTTACCTCCAATAATTTGTGTTGTAGGGTGATGTCTCAACATACTTTGACAATCTTGGTTCTACTCTATTTTCCTCATTTGGTTTTTCAACATTTAAATCACTATGTACATCTATATCAAGTAGTTCAACATCTTTTCATTGTACACTAATCTCAAAATCAAAATGTGTGTCAACTTCATTTTGTAACTCAACACCTGAATGTAGCTTGATTCTTGAATGCATCTCAACATTCATAGTATGTGACTTGGTAGTCACTAACACTTGCTATTGATTTGTAATTTGATTTACATCATCTTCATTAGCAGACATGCCTTTATAAAAATATACAAATGATTTTTATTCCTCTATTTTCTTCATAGGTTCAACTTTATATACTTCTGTATATTCATCAAATTTCACATTTTCACTTTCCACAACTTTGTTAGTGTTAGCATTTAACACTTGTAATCTTTTCTTCTTGTGGAATCGCCAAGGAATATACCTTCTTCACTTTTTACATCTAGTTTACCATTCCTAAAATCCTTGAGAATATAACACTTGCTTCCAAATACCTTAAAATATTTTACATCGGGTGAGTATCCATACCATAGTTCAAAAGGTGTTGAATGAGTACCTTTCTTGACTTGCACATGGTTCAAGGTATAGAAAACTATACTTACAACTTCTCTCCAGTATTTGAAAGCAACATTTTTCTCCATCATGAGTGTCTTAGCATAGTCCATTATAGATTTGTTCCTCCTTTCAATAGTTCCATTTTGTGGAGGGATCATAGGGGAAAATGTTTGTCTTTTGATTCCTCTATCATTACAAAACATCTAAAACTCATTTGGTGTAGATTCTCCTGCTCTACTAGATCTCAAACATTTTAGAATTTTATCTGTTTCCTTCTCAAATCTTGCCAAGTGTCACTTAAACATTTGAAAAGCATCATATTTCTATTTTAGAAACCTAATTTTCATCAATCTACAATAATCATACAAAATAGAATAATGTACTTATCTCCTTTGTAGCTTTGCACATCAATTGGTCCACACAAGTTAGTATGAACAATATCTAATATTCCTTTAGAGGTATGAGTTTTACTCTTAAAAATTGACTTTTTCATTTTAACTAACTGATATTGATTATAAATTATATTGTTAGATTTCTTCAACTTAGGAAAACTTTTGAGTCTTCTCATGTTACTTATACTAACCAAGTTATCAAAACTAACATGACATAACCTCTTATTCCATAGCTACACATCATCAAATTCTACATCTAAATAAGTAGCATTCTCCATATCAAGGTAGAATAGATTACCTCTAAGTTGATCACCTTTTCAAATTATTTTTCCATCAGTATCATATATCTTAGCAACCATGTTCTCAAACTCAACCTTACAACCTAAACTATTCATTTTTGACGTACTCAACAAATTATAGTTAAGTCCTTCAAGATAATAAGCATTGTTATATAAAATATTTTCTATGAGTTTGATAGAACCTTTTCCTTTTATCAAACAAGGTGCATTATACCAAACCATACACTATTTTCATCAATAATAATTGAAGGTAATGAACTTACTTTTATTTCCAATCATGTGATGTGAACACCCACTATCAATGATCCATCTATCATTCTTGTTCACACAACACACTAGTGTAGTTGCCTCATCCTCATTAGAATCATCCTTCATTGCAACATACACCACTTCATCATCATGATCATTAGATCCATCTTTACCAAGACTTCTTTCCTTTGTCTTTTTAATCTTTGTTGTCTTCATCTCTTCTACTTTTGTACTTGTCTCCACTTCTATAATTTTTCTTTGCTAGACATCTAGCAACAATATGACCAACCTCATTGCAATTAAAACATATGATAGGTAACTTACCTTTGAATTTTCCTTTACCTCTATGAAATATCCTTACTAGTAGTGCTTCAAGTTGTTCTACATCTTCCTCATCTATATCACTATCACTAGAAACATGTTTTACCTTTTTCTTCTTCTTCTCATTGGGTTCCTTCAATGACAACTTGGAATTGAAAGCAGATTCAACATTGTCAAATTTGAAATTATAAAAATTAGATAGCTCAATAGTAGTTAGCCTATCTACCAAACCTTTAAGAGTCAAATTAGAACTTGGTATGCGTCTCAGTTCTTGTATTGCAGAGGCTCTAATCTCATAAATGGGAAGTAGTGTTCTTAAAACTTTTCTTAGTACAGTCTCATCATCTATCTTACCAGTAGCTTCTCTTATTGCATTAACAAAATCTTTTATCCTAGAAAAATATTGAGAAACATTCTCATAGCATAATACTTACCTCTAAGAGTTTCAAGTTTGGCTCTTAGAACATTCGTGTCTCCTCCATAAATAGTGTGAAGAGAATCCCACATTTTCTTTGCACTATCACAACCCTTGATATCATCAAACTTGGCATAACTTAGGGTAGAGGCAATCTCCAACATTGCATGGTTGTATTATTTCTTCTTTTTTCAAATCTTTAGTAGTTATGGCTCCAACGAGATTGACATACTCTTTGATGATGGTAGATTGTGCATGATCTCCAAGACCCCCTAGGTGTAGCTTCATCAGACTTTTCCATGCAGGGAATTTATCTCTTTTAAGCTTGGGCACCTCTCTTTTTGACATCTTAACCTTTTTCTTCTAGTACCTCTAAACCAGTCCTCTTAAAAAGATTGCTCTGATACCAATTGTTGAGATTCTTTAGAAAAACAGAGAGGGAGGGGTGAATCAATTATCCAAGATCCAAATGTACAAATAAAACTTTTCACAACTTAGTGAACTCATATCCATAAAACTTGTTCATCATGCATGCATCCATTAGGTTATACAATCACTTAAACTTTGTAGGTTACTATCAAATCAACTTTATATAAATGTAAGAATGTAAGCATGAAAACATAATAGATTCAATAACACATTTGACACAATGATTTTACATAGAAACCCAATTTGGGAAAACCCACTAGTAACATGCTACTCATTCTCACTCTTCTGAAGTGATGCCCTATGAAAGGCCAACCCTATTAAAGGTTACAATGCACACTATTAAATATGACCTAGTTAGAGGATTTCAATCACCCTGTCAGGAGTGAGCCTTGTTGGAGGATATTAGATCATTCACTTGGAATGTCACTCAATTAAAGAGTTTACAAATGACTATTAGGTCAACCTTAATCCAAAGGATTTACCCTAGATTGATACAATGATTAGAAATTAATAGTAAGGCTTGATCTGATAACAATTTACAACTCACTTTTTAGATTACAGATCTTTGTTTGAGTCCTCCATTCTACTAGGCTTTCACACACTTCAGCTTTGATAGCTTGTCCACACTTTAAGCATCCATACTCTTAAGCCTTCTTTCTTTTCTTGCCAATAGTAGTATCTTCTCTTTGGTCATTGAATGAAACAATACCTTAGACTCCTTGTCTTATTTAGGTTCTCACAAATGACAACCTTTGCTTCTGACTAGCCACCTCTATAAATAGAAATTTTAAATCCTTTTTCATTCATCCTCTATTGTCCATTTTAGGGTTAGGTAGGATTCAATGAATCTATGCATCTTTAATTTTATTTCCTTCTAAAAACCTTTCCTTCAATCCTCTTTGAATTCACCTCAAAATGATTCATCTTGAATTTTGTGCCACTACCTCATCAAGATTATCTTCCACAAGGTTCACACAATCTAAGAAATCAAACTTGTCAACTTAGATTCATCAAATTTATGATCTTTTTCATAATTATATTACTCATCCTTAACTTGCTTCTGATGCTTGACACATATTACATTCCTTGGAATCCATTGTCAAATCACTTAGCATGAACTAAAGCTTATTGGTGCTTAGCATCAACTAAACTTTACTTGGCTAACACTATATCACTTGGCATATACTAAAATTTGACTTTACTCAGCTTCAAATTATTTTTTTCTCAGCTTAAACTAACTTTTCTTAGCACCTACTCCATAAATTGTTAAGCTTGGCAGACACAATTCATTTTACTTATTCTTTTGAACTTAATTAGTGTATCCATCCTTTGAAACCTTAAGTAGATAATCAATGCACTATAATTTTATTGTCTTAACTGACCTTTGTACTCCTTTTCCATATCATAACTCAACCTTTCATCTAGGTGCTATTGTTACCTCATTTGATCAAATCATCTTTATCAATCAAACAAATGATAGTACTTAGGTCATCTAAGCAATTGGCTTACCAACAAGTAGTAGATTTGACATCAATGACAAAACAATGATTGAAAAACATTCTCATACTTGTATCAATCTATTTTTAGTAGTTATATTATAATAGGACCTCATTGAGATATTAAAATTATTTTACAATTACACAACATTGTCAGCTCATAGTCTTTACAACTTCTCACATGTGCGACCTCTATCCTTTCTCACTCATTAATGTCATCATATGGTTTTCTATTTTCATTGGCTAACTATGCTCATCATAATTCTATCAGCATGAATGTTGATGGTATTCCTTTGGGGGAGTATCCTAAGCATTAGATAGCATTGACATGTTGCATTCATGGCTATGTTTTTCATTGATGTCAACATAGCAATAAGTATATGACTACTGATAGAATACCTAATAGAGATCATACTTCAACAGATATATTTTTGGTGTAAACATGAAGTGAGTTTAAGGACATCTTCTACTTTGTGTCCTAATGATGAGATTAAATGTGAAACATCTAAATCAAAGATGTATGGAAGCTATAAGTGATTTATAGAGAGTAGTGCACAAATAGGGTACATGGAAAGTATATTTTGATTATCCTATTATATCTTTTAATAGAGACATAATCTAGAGATGTGTAGTTAGCTAGTGATAGAAGATAGTCTGATTGTGACATCAACAAGTGCACAAGTCCTAAAGGTGCATGTGTGAAATTTTGTATATACTATCAGCTAACAATGCTATTGTAATTTTGAATTAATTAATTATCTTATTATAATTAATCGAGAAAGGCTCGAGGCTAACTCAACAAATCATTTTGAAGGATAGGGTGTAAAGGCAAGATGTTTTCCTTTTTTGTAACATATAAAATATATGTGCATCAAGTATTGAATGTCAAGTATGAAAAGGAGTAGAGTGTTTAGTGAGTTCGAGTAAACAATCCAAGGAATTCTTTTTTGTCGAGTTTGTGATTTGGTATCAAGATCAAAAGGAGAAGAGGTATGGTTGAAAGGATAGAGAAAGAGGAAGGAAGTAAAATTTAAATCTATTATTCTACAAGAAATAATACAAAAATAATTTGGACAATGGGGTCATTGGTCTTGCCCTTGAAGCTATTTGGATAGTTGGTGCATTTGCCCTCTACAACTCCTAACAAGGCTAGCACAACTCCTAACAAGGTTGAAATATCCTAAAAAGGATTCAAAGTCTCCTAACAGGGACTAATATGTAATGAACATTATTATAGACTCCTAATAGGGTCCATCCTCTAACAAGGAATATTTGCATTAGTACATCATCTTGTGGGTACCATCCCGATTGAGGTTTTTTGTCTAATCAAGGGTTTCCCTAATTAACATATATGGTATTATTGTGCATGAGTATCTTGTTATGGTTTTTTATTATATTTCTCACATGGTTAATATTGATTAACGTTGATAATTGTGATAATATTTTGATAACTAATTCACCTCCCCCCCATCTCAGTTGTATTGATTTACTATATATTCTAAAAATTGGTATTAGACAATCATGTCCTTGAATAAAAAGCTTAACAACTTTGGGAGATCAATGGAGAATCTTTTCAAAAAGGATAGTCCTAAATTTTATGGGGTCATCTATGATAGTTGTAAGGATTAGATGAAGACTCATCTATTGTGTATGGGGCTAGGTTATTTTCTTTTGATGAAAAATAACAAGGAAATTGTAAAAGAAGAGAAGCTTGAAGAATGGAGTGAAGTAGAAAGAGATCTATTCATGTGCAATATACAAGCTAGAGAATCCTTAGTATCAGCCTTTCCAGAGAATGAATATAGTTATCTAAAGTCTCTATTAACATTTTATGATATTTGGAAAGCATTAGAATCTACTTTTGAGGGTGATATGCATACAAAGAGAATAACATTATAGAATTTGATATGTGCATTTCAAGATGCTAAAATGATGGAAGATGAATCTATTAGAAGCTATGTTGGTAGGATATCTAAGATAGTTGCAAGAATCAAATCATATGGTAGATCCAAAGAAGAAGATGAGGTTGTGTGGAAGATCTTCAAAACCTTGACACCACCATTCAAGCAAGTAGCCTAGATGATTCAACTTTTGATACCCTATACTAAGAATTTTTGCAAAGAAACCTTTATTAGAATATTGGAATCAATAGAAGTGTCTGAGATAGTTTGGAGAATTGACAGGAGTTGAAAAAAGTTTTAGTGCTTTAAGTATTTGACCTAATCAAACTAGAAGTGTGAGCACACATGGAGATTTTCCTAGAAGTAGTCAAACCATATTTGATGAAGATAAGAAGATTGAAGAAGGTATATCCCTTCTTGTAAGGAGAGAACTAGATGTTAAGAATATTTTTAAATGTTGGACTAATAATAAATTTGGTCATTATGAATCTAAATGTCCTAAAAGAGAGAAAAGGTTTAAGGGAAATTTTATGCCTAGAAGTCCTAGAAATTTTTTGTATGCAAATGAAGATGAGGAATCTGATGAAAAAGTTCAAAGTGAAAGTGATGATGAGCTAGTATTTGTAGCCATTAAGGAAGATGATCTTGACATAGAAATTAGAGAGGAAAAAGCTCTAGTTTCCCAAGTTGAAAAGAAGTCTTATTGGATAATCAAGAATGGATATTCACATCATATGACTGGTTACAAGAATAAGTTTGTTAAATTCATGAATCGTGATGGAGGTATTGTAGAGTTGGTAATAATGCAACCTATCACATCATAGGGATATGATTTATTACTCTTGATGGAAAGAGTAACATTGATGCTATTTAGTTTGTTCATGGATTAAATCATAACTTTTTGAGTGTTGGATAGTTGGTAGATAAAAGGTTATTTGTTGCAATTTATAGAGAATACTTGTATTATCAAAGAAAAAGATGGTAAGCTAATTGGAATAGGAAAAAGGTCTAGAGGTAATGTATTTCAGTTTAATCGTATTGAAATAACATGTTTGGTTGCTAAAGTGGATAACAAATGACTATGGCATAGGAGGTTTTGTCATATAAATTTTGATATCATTGTGAAGGTTAGTAGCACATTTATAGTTAGAGATCTGCCTAAGAGAATAAAGCCTACTAATATTGTTTACAAAGAATGTATCTCAGCTAAGCAAAAGGTGTCATTTCCTAGCAAAAAGTTCACTACTATAGAGAAACTAGAGATTGTTCACACAGATTTGAGTGGTCCCTCAAGGATAAGAGGATTCTATGGAGAAAGTTATTTTATGTTTTTTGTTGATAAGTTCACTAGAATGATGTAGGTATCATTTCTTAAAGAAAGTTCTGAAGCATTTGAGAAATTTAAGATATTCAAGAATAGAGTTGAGAATGAAGCTAGTGTTAAGGTAAAATGTTTGAGATTAGATAGAGGAAGAGATTTTACCTCTAGAGAGATTAACATGTTCTATGAAGAAAATGAAATCAAGAGACAATTGTCTTCACCCAAGACACTTGAGCAGAATGGGATTGCTAAAAGAAGAAACATATCAGTAGTAGAGGAAACAAAAGAAATGATGTTTTAAAATGATGTATGCAAGACATTTTGGAGAGAAGTGAAAAATACAATAGTTTATACTATGTACAAATTACGGATCAAAAAAGGTATGGATAAGACTCCTTATTGTAAGAATTTGCCTTAGGAAAAAATCACACAAGATCAAGAAGCTCAAGCACTAGCATAATATGGACCAATAAAGTATGATCATAATAATAATATGAGAATGAATTGATGTAAATAAACACTAGGAGCACCTGTATATGAAGGCCTCTTGAATGATTAGGAGTCAAAAAAGTCATAAGTCTCACAACTAAGAACATGTCCACCAAGAGTGGATTATCCTCCATTGAGCATAGAAGTTAGTGTGATGATGAGAGGATAAGAATATTGAGGTGTATCTCATAAAGAGATGTTGTAGACACCATGTGCTTAATTAGAGTGTGAAAAACTATGTTGCCTACATGACAACTTAGATGACTATGCAAACTCTTGTGTTGTAAACACCATGTGCTAAAATGAGTTGCTAACTCATGTGTTGTCAACAAGACAATTCATATGAGTATGCATACTCCTAGGTGTCTAAGATAATAACCAATAAAATAATGTATTAACCTAATTAAACTTAAGTGTAATAATAATTAATTATTTATACTAACAACCCCCTTAAGTGCAACTTAGGGGAATGCACATAAGCTTACAAAAGCTATAATGAAAATACATGATGGGTCATGGCTACTAGGCCATGTTAGGTAGCCATGTACAAATGAAATTCTCTACATAGAATGTGATGCAATGCAATCTCTCTAAAAGTAGAGAAAGGGGGAAAATCTCATGGGAAAAATCCTCCCCAAAAAAGAGAAATGAAAAAACAAGATGCATGGATGGATGGAGTAATTAAGACCCCACAATTACACCATACATCATATATATACAATAGAGAACTATGAGAAGGAAAAAAACCCATAAGAGCAAAAGGTCCCCCCCATAAGAGAGAAGAAGAAGAAGAAGAAGAAGGGACACAAGGTAGTCCCCCCCCCTAAAATATAGAATGTCAATTAGTGATAGTTGCTTCAAGATGAATGTAGAAGTTGATCCATGACTGTTGAATAATGTTCCTCCCATTAGGAACAAAAAATGTCATAGGCACATATGAGATGCTTCCCAAATGTGGAGAAAGAATCCTAAAGATGAATGTTGTCTTTAAAAGCTACTCAATTATCCCTATGTCGATACTGGTGGTTGCCCCTTCTAATAGTGTTGAAAAGAACAATTTTGGATCTAGCATGATTGATGTAGAACATATCCCAAAGAACCAACTATCTCCTCAAATGATAAAGAGACCTCCTGCAACTATTGTACATAAGGATCCATAATCATATCAACCTTATAAGGCTGATCATGTAGAGAATGGACAAGAGGGTCAGAGTGTTCCCTAGCAATAACTGAAGAAGGATCATCTTCATCAAAGAGAAGATGTATATCATCAATAATGTCTCCCAAATCTGTGATGTAGGACTCCAAAAACAAACTTGAAATATATTTTATGTAGTCATCCCTTGAGTCTGGAACTGGAAGACAAGGTGTACCCAATTGTACTAAATTACATTGACCTATCACTATAGCAATGTATGCATGTGGAATTTGCTGATGTTATGACCTCATCCTGCATATGTCAATAGGATCCCCCACAAATGAACTTGTTTAATTTCTATCATTTTTGTCACTATCAGTTTCCATAATATATGAAGTATGGAGAGGATTAGAGGATAAGCTAGGTGAACTTTCCTCAAAGTGAACATTCCTCTCTATGAATATATCATGAGTCTTAGGATCCATAAGTCTATATGCCTTAGCACTTTCTTCATATCCAATAAAAGTACAAGGCCTTGGTGGTGGTGCCTTGCATTCCCTTGAAGATATGTGTGCCCATGTTGGACAACCAAAAACTTTGAAGTGTTTCACAATTGGTTCTCTTCTACACCATGCCTCAAAAGGAGTCATTCCATCTAAGACATTATGAGGAGATCTATTAAGGATGTGATTGGCACTACTTATAGCTTCTACCTCAAGTGATGAATCAAGAGACTTAGCTTGAATTGTAAAACTTTTGATTGACTTAAGAGTTCAAATCCTCATTGTTCCAACACTTGTCTTTTGTGCACTAAATGCTATAGAATTCTGAAGATCAATACCCTCAAGTTCACAAAAGTCTCTAAGTCTTAAGTTCAAATATCTACTTTCATTGTCCATATGAAGAACCTTGATGTCTTTCCTTGATTTCTTCTCAACATGTCTCTTGAATGCTAGAAACTTATCAAACACTTAATTCTTGTGATAAAGAAATTAGACCCATGTGTAGCATGAAAATTCATCAATGAAAGTGAGAACATAGCGACCCTTGCTAACTAATGTCACTAAAAAAGGGCCTACTAGAACCATGTGAACCAAATCAAGAACAATTGATGCTCTTGAGGACTTCCCTTTGTCAAACTTCTCTTCTAGATGCATATCCATTGAACAAGTTGAACATTCACCCTTAGAAAAGTTGATTGTAGGTAGACCTTTGACCATATTTTTTGAGCTAAGTTGATGAAGATAATGGAAGGCAAAATGTCCATACTGCTCATGCCATAACTTACTCTATGATTGTGAATGTGTAAACAAGGCATGTGAAAGAGACTTAGGCACAAAGTGGGAAAAAGAATAAAGCCTTGTGGCATGATCAACTTTACCCACTACAACTAATGAATCATCTTTAAGATTTTGTACCATTACTAAATCAGGAAGGAACTCAACTTTATTTCCACCTCCATAGTGAGTGATTTGGTAAATTGAAAGGAGATTAGTGCTAAGGTTAGGAACATGGAGAATATCTTTGAACTCTCCATTTTCCATCTCAACTTTTCCTTTCCCTTCAAATTATACTTGTGTATCATTCCCTACAAAGATTTGAGGTACCTTAGACTACTTCAATGAAGAAAAGTGTCCTTTTGAAGAACCCTTATGATGTGAGGCACTTGAGTCAAGAATCCATTCCCTTGAAGAGCTTGAACTTGCCATAAATGCTTGTCCTTTTCCCTATGAAATGGATAGATTTGAATCCTTGAAAGCATTTGACACATTGATTTTGTTCTTCCTAAGTAAGTTTTCCAACTCATCTATTCTCTTAGTCTTCCAACGATGCTCATCATGATTTGGTTTCTTACAATATCCACAAAATAGTTTATCCTTCTTGTTTTTGTTTCACTTCTTTTTGGAAGAAGAATTTCCTTGTTGTGAGGAGGAAGATTGTTGTGTATCTAACTATGATTTTGGCTTCCATTACTTTTTCTTGTTGTTGGTGAAACTTTTTCTGCCTTGATTTGTTTGGTTCTCATTACTAGCCACCAATGTCATAGACTTGGATGACTTAATAATTCCCATCTATATCAACTTGGATTGTTCCAACATCAATATTTCTACAAATGCATCAAAAGAAGGCTTAGTGAAGGTACTTCCTATGGTCAACCTATGAGTGTTGTACCTCAAAAAAAAATATGCATACTCTAAAGGTAGCGCCTTCAAGATGTGATGAATCAATCTATCATCCTTCATGGGATTACCACAATCCTTAAGTAGTGCTCTCAATTCATTGGCTTTGTTGACATAGTCTTGAATTGTGTTAAAATTCTTAGGATCCAATAGAAGTAGATCATCCTCAATTTAGAGTCCCTTTTCCTCATCCACCTTACCATATAACCCTTCAAGTTTCTCCCAAGCACCCTTGGCATCCTTAAAGATGGAAATGTGGAAGAAGAGATCTCTATGAACACAACTCGTAATAATTCCTAAAGCCTGGTTGTCTTTAACTTGCCAATCAACTTGTGCATCATCATTAGTGGGTTTTACAATTGTACCATTAACATATAGATTTAAACATTTTTCCATTAGTCTACTCCATATAATATCTTTCCATGAAATATAATTATGTGAAATTAAAAGTGGAGTTTTAGATGAACCCATGATGCAAAAAATAAAAATAGAGAGAGAGAGACACAAGAAGACAAGACACACACACCCTTTTCACTCAATCAAACAACCCCCCCAAAAGTGATGCTTTTAGCACTTTATATGTAGTACAATTGCAATAGCCACTTGCCAATTTAGTCCTAAGAGTACTTTAGATTTTTTTATTTATAACCTCCTCTTGGAGTTCAAATCTAGTACTAAGTACTATAGATCAAATGTACAACAATTTTGAAGTTTGATCAAAGCAATACAATGCAAAAATGGATCTATTTCTAAAAGTAGTATTTTTATTTACACAAGCCTATAATTTGATTGTAGATCTAGAAAGTAGATGAAAAATTAAGCACTTTCAAAAAAGAATGAAACCTAAAAATGTGTCTAGATGAGCCCATACGGAGCATTTGAAGTTGCAAAATGAAAGATTAGATAGGTATAGTCACCAAAAACTAAAATTTCTAAAAAAATCCATGCACCAAAACTAGAAAATAATAGCACCATTGAAAAACTTAGGAAATTCTAGCCTAAATCAAAAAAATTGCACCTGATTTGGAGTTTGAATGACTAAGATATGGCCTCTCAAAGTTGGACTGTCAAATCAAAATTACATATGGTGAGGGCTCTTCTCAACAAACTGTGAGGTTAAATTTGACATCTAAACAACCATTATGGTAGTACAATCTAGTATGTTGGTGATAGTCAAATGATCATCAAATTTAATACCATCAAAAGGTGATGTCAGCCAAAAAAGGCCCTACTGAATGATGTGGTAGTTCATACTGCTAACATGGAAAAGTCGTATGATGAGGTGGCAAGTATAGAATTGACATGGCTTGTATGAATGATGATGTGGCCCTACTACATTGTTCACTAACATGTCACCTAATGTGGCACTGATTGTGAAATTACATGGCACTTTGACTACAGAGATAGAGTTCTCGTGCGGTGCCAGTGGAGGTGAAAATGTTGACAAGAGTGCAGATGCTAGCAAGAAGAGTCTTGGCACTAGTAGGAAGGAGGCACAGATTTCCAGTGGTGGGGTCAGATTGGATGATGATGTGTGTGAGGCTTTAGTCCCACATACACAACATTTCACAGTGTCAAGTTATGTAAAAGGCCGCGTAGTTTGAATTGGCTTGAGAGCCACTTGGAATTATGATCTACTATATGTTGTAAAATGCCATCAGTTTCTAGTGATGTGTACAATGTTGGTTATGTATGATCCAGTTGCCACTAGGTTATTGTGAAGTTATTGTATTATGTGGAATATTCCACTACGGGCACTAGGATTTGACCAACCGATTGCCTACAAATAAATGCTTCTCTACATGCCTAATAGGCCAAAAAAATTTGAAACAAAACACCCAAATATGAAAAATAAAATAATTTTAGACACACAAATATGCAGATCTAAAAATTAATATTCGTAGATCTAAAAATGATCATACCAATTTTGCAAATTAGGCCTTAAAGTTCTAGTTTGTAAAAAAAATTCCCTCAATTTTGACTATAGCCTAGGGTAGGAAAATTTATAATCAAATTTCACTGAATCAATGCTCTAGATGCAATGGTAAGGTCTTCTTTGGCTCTAGATGCTCCCAATGACTATAGATACTTCAGATATGAATCATGTTCTTTCGAGAAGTGAAGAAAAAATGGTCTCCAATGCCTATGTAAAGAGAAGCTCCCTACTCTCTGATAACATGTAAGAATTTTCCTTAGGGAAAAATCACACCAAGATCAAGAAGCTCAAGCACTAGCACAATATGGACCAATAAAGTATGATCAGAATAAAAATATGAGAATGAATTGATGTACATACACACTAGGAGTGCCTATATATAAAGACCTCTTGAATGAGAAGGAGTCAGAAAAGAGATAATTCTCACAACTAAGGACATGTCCACCAAGAGTACATTATCCGCCATTGAGCACAGAAGTCAGTGCAATGATGAGAGGATAAGACTACTGAGGTGTATCTCATTAAGAGGTGTTGTAGACACCATGTGCTAAAATGAGTTCCTAACTCTTGTGTTGTCAATGAGACAACTCATATGAGTACACATACTCCTTGGTATCTAATCTAATAAATAATAAAATAATTTATTAACCTAAGTAAACTTAAGTAAAGTGTAATAATAATTAATTATTTATACTAACACTTATGAATTATAGTTTGGTCATTCACCCTCAATGAAGTATTTCAGAATCTTTGGAAGAAAATGTTATATAAATATTGATAATGATATAGGTAAGTTTGATCCAAGAAGTGATGAAGGTATGCTCATTGGTTATTCATTGAAAAGTAAATCTTACAAATGTTTTGACCATACAGCTAAGACTATAGTTGAATGTGCAAATATAAAAGTTGATGAAAATTTTGGAACTATGGAAAATATAATGGGTTACAATTCTGATAAAGAGGATAATAATAGAATTTTTAGGCAAAATGTAGAAGTGTCTTTAAGACTAAAAATGATCTATAGAATGATGTGCAAATTTTTGAGAGAATGGGAGAAAGATCTAAACCAAGCAAAGAGATCAGAATTGAGTAATCAACTCCTACCTCTAATAGGAATCTGAAATAGAATCACCCTCTAGAGTAGATAACTAGAAGTAAGGACAAAGGAGTGATGACAAGAAATAGAGTTAATGAAGAGATATGTTTGTTTTCTCAATTTGAACCTAAGAGTGCAAATGAAGCCTATAAAGATGATCATTGGATTCAAGCAATGAATAATGATACATGGGAATTAGTTCCAAGGCCTAAAAACAAGAATGTTAATGGAACCAAATGGGTATTCAGAAACAAGATGAATGAGAAAGGAAAAGTTGTAAGAAACAAGGCTAGAGTTGTGTGCAAAGGATATTCATAGCAAGAAGGAATAGGCTATAAGGAGACATATGCCCTATAGCCAAAATAGAAGTAGTTAGAATGTTCTTGACTTATGCAATGAACAAGTTATTCAAAGTGTATTAGATGGATGTAAAATCAGCCTTCCTAACTGGAGAACTTCAAGAAGAGGTGTAAACTAAGCATCCTAAAGGACTCTCTTTGATAGAAGAAAAAGACATGGTATGGAAATTTATGAAATGTCTATATGGTTTGAAGCAATTACCTAGAAATTGGTATGCAAGGTTGGACAACTATTTGGCAAAGCTTGGAATTGCTAAAGGTATGACATATAGTAACTTGTACTTGAAAGAAGTAGAGAATGGGTTTTTTATAATAGTAATATTTATTGATGACATAATATTTCAAGGTAATGATGAAGTAAGTGATAAGCTTTCTAAAAAAATGAAGAATGAGTTTGAGATGAGTATGATAGGATAAATGATGTTTTTCCTAGGTTTGTAGATTGTGCAAAATAGTGATGGCATTTTCATTTCACAAGATAAGTATTTGAAAAATTTGCTAAAGAAATTTGGCTTGGAAAGTTGTAATCCTATTGGTACACCGATGATAACTGGTCACGAGTTATCTAGCAAAGATGATATGCCTATAGTTGAGAAAAAGAAGTACAAATCCATGATTAGAGGTTTGTAATATCTAACATACACCATACTAGATATAGCAAATGCAATCCTAAGGAATATCACCATGAAACTTTAAAAAGGGTATTCAGATATTTGAAGGGGATATATGATTATGGAATATGGTATGACAAACTGAGTGATTTCACTCTATGTGCATGTACTGATGTGGATTGGGTAGGTAGTATGAATGATAGAAAGAGCACCAGTGGTGGAGAATTCTTTCTTGGAGGAAGATTGGTTTCTTCGCTAAGAAAGAAACAAGAATGTATCTCATAGAGTACAGCTAAGGCAAAGTATGTAGGAGAAGAAAATAATTATAATCAAGTGATGTGGATGAAGAAGATGCTAAAAGACATTAGAATAGAATTTTTAGAACTGGTTATCATATACTATGATAACACAAGTACTATGAGTATGTCTAAGAATCATGTATTACATTCTAAGACTAAGAATGTATCTATTATGTATCATTTTTTGAGAGAGAAAGTAGTAAAAAAGGAGATTAGATTAGAGTATGTGAATACTAAAGATCATATTGTAGATATCTTTACGAAGCCCTTACTAAAGATAAATTTGAGTACTTGAGAGGTATGCTTGGGGTTACGCCCTTTCTTACTTTAGAGTAGATGATTTAGAGATTGCATTAATCTAGTGGTACAAAGCACTATTTTTTGACTAGACTAAATGTTGATGCTTCCTATATGGGAGATAAGAGTGCATGAAAAACATCTCCTAAGTGTGTATGGGGGAGAAGAATGCATAAAAATCTATACTTTAATAGGGAGATTTAAAAATATTCATGAATATTTCTATGGGGAGATATACAAAATAAAGATAAAAAACAAGTAGTGTTCTAGAGGATTTTTAGATTTGATTGATGAAAAGGATTTGAAAACATGAGAATAACAACAACAACAACAACAACAAGTAGAGGACTATTTGGTATTCATGGAACTTGGATTTTTTCATCTATGTTGCCATCAATTCCAAAGGGGGAGATTTTCAGCATGAATGTTGATGGTATTCATTTGGGGGAGTACCCTAGGCATTGGAGAGTATTCACATGTTGAATTCATGACTATGTTTGTCATTGATGTCAACATAGCAGTAAGTTTGTGAAGACTAGCAGAATAGCAGACATATCATACTTTTACAGATAGAGTTTTTAATGTACAAGTCATGTGCATTTAAGGAAATCTTGTACCTTGTTTCCTAATGATATAGTTAAATGCATAGAGTCTAAGTTGAAGATGTATGGAAGGTATAAGTGATTTATAGAGAGTAGTGCAAAGATAGGGTACATGGGGTACATGGAAAGAAGTTTCTGATGATCCTATTATATCTTCTAATAGAGATATAATCTGGTGATGCATAGTCAACCAATAATAGAAGATAGTCTTATGGTAACATTTGCAAGTCTACAAGTCTTGAAGTCACACATGTGAAGTTTTGTATACACTGTGAACCAACAATACTATTGTAATTGTGAATTAGTTAATTATTTTATTATAATTAATTGGGAAAGCATCAAGGCCAACTCAAGGAATTATTTTGAAGATAGGATACAAAGGGAAGATATTTTTCTTTTTTGTAACAAATGGTATATACATGCATCAAGTATTGAATTCAAATTTTGAAAAGGAGCGAAGTGTTCAGTGAATTCAAGTAAGTGATCCAAGGGATTATTGGATGTTGAGTTCATGATTTTTTATTAAGATTAGAAGGAGATGAGGTATGGTTGACACAATGGAGAAAGAGGAAGGAAGTATAATTCAAATCTATTATTCTACATGGAATAATTTAGAGATCATTTGGGTAGTGGGATCATTGGTCTTTCCCTTGACTCTATTGGGACAATGGGTCCATATACCTTCTACAACTCTTAACAAGGTTGGCACAACTTCTAATAGGGTTGGAATCTCCTAATAGGGATTCAAATCCTCCTAACAAGGAATGATATGTACTAAAAAAAATTGTAGACTCCTAATAGGATCCATCCTCTAACAAGGAATATTTATATTAGTACATCATCTTGTGGGTACCATCCCCGCTGAGGTTTTCCCTTTGATCAAGGGCTTCCCTAGTTAAAATATCTAGTGTTATTGTGCATGAGTATATTGTTATGGCTTTTTATTATAATCATCACATGGTTAAGATTAAGGTTGATAATTGTGATGGTATTTTGATAACTAATTCACCTCCCCTCCCTCTCAATTATATTGGTGGATGATATATTCTAACAGATTCTATCCCTATTAAGAGATATAATCCACACATTAGAAATAAATTATTAGATACTCTATGTGTACACTATCCTCTATAATTATTGAATAACTCTTGCATGTCTTTGACTCTCTATACACGCACTTGTACACTTAATCAGGACATAATGTAGAACATATCCTTAACTACACCTAATCTCATCCTTAATACATAGTTTGTGTGACCTCATTCTTTGTCTACTACTCCATTAGTCTTTACAAAAATAATACTATGTTGACATAAATGAAAAATGCAATCATGAATTTAATATATTAGTCATGTTATCCATCTCTCCAATGCTTCAAATACTCCCCCAAAGGAATACCATCATCATTCATGATAACAAGGTTATCTAAGCATCTATTTCTTTCCTCCCTAGATATAGTGAAAGATAAACTGGGTTTAGTCCTAGGAGTTGTAAGAGGAGTGTCCAAAGAACTACCAAATAGGCTAAGTGGATCAAACCAAGTTGCAAATTTATCTTCCTCTAATTCATCAAAGAAAACTTCAATATCAAAGTGTTGTTTACATGAACATCTATTAGGGGAAGGTAGTTCCTCAAAGATAATAGGAGGATAACTTCCTTGACCATTCTTATACCTAGTTGTAACCAGGATGAAAGAAAAAATATTAAACTAATAAGAAAATGCAAGACAACTTGATGTCTAAACTTAGAAAAGTAAAGTGTTCACTTGTCAAAGATAGAGAGTGAAAAGTATAAAAATGACTTGTCAAGGAAAGTTTCCAAGTAGTCTATAACACTAGAAACTCAAGTCAAGAGATAAGTTAGTAGCTAAATAGCTAAGTAGATAAATAAGTGAAATGATAAGTGAACAAATATCCAAATCTTATAATGTAACCAAGAAGACAAAATGATCTTTCTTAGCTTGAACATTCCCTAGCATACAGATTTAAGACCAAGGAGCCAAGATGAACAAGTGTTTACACCTTAGATCAGCTAAGAGAAAGTTTGAATCAATAGTAACTAAGTTCAAAAAATGTGTGATGTAGTTTATTACTCCAAACTATAGTACGACAACAAAATCTTTGTATCATACTTCACAAGAAATAGTACAACAGTTTAGTTCAATATGAAAAACCATAAGAAGGCAGTATGAAAAAAAATAAAGTAGTATTATAGTAGACCTTGTAAATAAATATGATACTTGATAGACACTAGAAGTATCATATACCATTTCTCACTAGTGTGTTATGAAAACTTGACAATAGAGACAAACTATGACTTGTTTTTTGCTCAAAAGACCTATTTTTCTTGAATTTTCTAGCCAAGTAATTTGATTTGACTATTATGACAATGTTTAATCCTAATTTTGACAATAAAAATATAAATTTTGATAAGAAATAGTGGCACAAAAAAATTTCTTCAAATGATTGGACAAGGGACAAAGTAACCTTGCCAATGTAAGTGCTTATGAGGTCTTGAAATGCAAGGCCCTATGAATCTACCATTTGTGTATGTTTAATAAGATTTCCATGGGTCTCACACATTTAAAAATACATGAACTAATATCTACCTAAGGTCATGACTCAATACTCAATAGCTTGGCCCACAACTTGATGCTCTTTTCCCTCATACAAAGTGGTTGTCTACAATAGATATTAACTTTTTCATAGATGGATTACCCACATTTAAAGGAACACATATGGTGAGTGTAAATCTTGGGGTAATCTAAGTAGTGCACTAGGATCATTCCTTGCACCAAGTTATTGAGTGTCAAAATAGGGTACCTTCTAGCCTATGGTTCTTAGTAAGGGTTCCATTCATAACACTCCCCTTGCACCTGATATGGGATGGAGGCCTTCCACCCACAAAAGTTCCTTAAGAATACCAACCTAATGATTTCCTCATGGTCACAATTTCACAAGTACTTTCACTAAATGAAGTCAAGTGTTATGCCCCCTAAGGCTTTCACCTTTTTCAAGGGCATTTTGATTATAAACAAGTAAATCTCACTAGGAGATTAAACAAAATGGATACATACAAGGGAGGTAAATATTTCTGATTTTCCACAAGGGAAAAGAGCAAAATCTCATACTCTCCAATGTTTCTCCCAAACACACCAAACATATTTATTTAGACCACTAAAAAGTGAAATATACCCCCCACTTTCTTGATCCAATGAAGGGTCAATATTTTTTATTTTCCTCAAGGGAAAAGAGAATACTCTCTAATCAAAAAAGGACCCTTGTAATTTTTATGTACCAATGAAATGAAATAACAAATAGTATATGCTTGGGTAGCCATGGAAACAAGTGTTAGTAGCCCTTTTATGTGATTTTCTCCTTTAGCAAAGTAAGCAAGTAAGACCCTACAAAACAAAAAATTCAAGGCATAAAATAGATGATGACTGGAAGTAAACCTTGCAAATCCAATGTTAGAGGTTTCTATAAGACTAGAAAATAAAAGACCGAAAGCTTGAAATGAAAATTGAAACCCTAGACTTAGATTATGCAAGCATGTCCAATTGGAATACTTCACTAGATAATAGAGAGTCATACGATATAACATTCTCACATAGAATGATACTTTATTCTAGTATGATAAAGGTCATCAAATCATTATGATTCTCTACAAGAGCTACTATGATGCAAAATAGAGGTGTGACAAGAAAAGGTAAAGTGTTGTACTATATTAGAATGGAGTGGAAAACTACTGTACAAAAAGTGTTTCACAATATCTCTAGATGAAAAAAAAAATTAAAGACCTACAAGTACAAAATTTAATTTAAAAAAATTAAAATGGACCTAAACTACAAGGTTCAATGCCATAGTGGGCACCAAAAATGTATGCTCAAAAGGTGAACACACTCTATAGACCATTATTCTTGACACATCCTATGATGAAGAGCATCCCAAGAGACAACATATAGCTTCCTATCTATGATGTGCAAGGATTTAATGATAGTATGGTGTCTCTTAAATGAACCAAGTTAGGAGACCCTTGCAAGGTGCAACATAGAGTAAGATTAAAAGGAGTAGAGGAAATTGTAACAGTATCCAATAATCACAAGTATGAAATGAAAGATGCAAGCTAAGATAAAAAGAATCAAAGAGTTACAAACTCCTTAATAGACTATGTGAGCTAAGCTAGTGCATAAAGGATATCTAAGCTAAGTATGCAAGTAAAGAAAAGTGAGTGAAAATGTGCTCAAGTGAGTGCAATTGAAAAATGACAACATAACAATAAAGTGCAGGTATAAAGAATGAGAGGGTGAGGAGAGATTATCCTTTTAAAGATGGATGGTAGAGAATAAGAGGTAAAATATACAATGGATAATCAATCTAAAGTTCACTTTGTGCACAAGAATCCCAAAGAGGAAAAATAAATGAGGGTTTTATAAGAGGCAAAAGATGTGATAAGGAGAAAGAAGATTCCACCTACCTTGTAAAGTAAGCCCTCACATGTGTATAAAAAATGCTCTTCTTTTATTTTCAAAATAGGGATGATCCTTTTCATGTGCACACATAGGATAAGAGGGAATTTGGGGACTTTATTTAATTAAGAGGGTACATGATTCTTTCAATTAAATAGGAAATTAGGATAATGTGATCAAATATATAAATAAAATTAGTTAAATAAAGATTTGATCAAAGATGATAGATAAAAGAGATTTAGTCTAGCATTTGGGAATTTAAAAATGCATAAAGACACCTCATAGTTTACTAGACCATTTTTGAATGATTACAAACATAAGTGTTGCAAGTATTAAAGGAAAAGAGTTATTGATCAATATCAAGAAATGCTATTCATGATGTAAGAGATAGTGTATTTTGGTGACTTTATCTAAAGGGTTTATGATGGATACTAAGAAGGTCAAAGCAATTGTTGAGCGGCTTACACCAAAAAGCATTGGAGAAGTTAGATCATGTCATGGATTAGCTAGTTTTTACTAGAAGTATATCATAAATTTTAGTTTAGTTTGAAATCCTATGAAAAAGAGTATAAGAGATGATTAGAACAATTTCAAATAAACACATGGATAAAATCATAGTTTATAGTTATTGAAGAAGAAAGTTTTTGGAAACCTAGTGTTGACTTTTCCTTATTTCAATTAAGTATTTCAAGTGGGTTATCATGCAAGTGGAAGCACAATTAGAGTAGTGTTATGTCAAAAAGGGGGTCTTGTTCCTTTTTACATAGAAAAGATGAATGATGCTAGGAGGAAATATTCAGTATATGATCAAAGAGTTCTTTTCCATAGTTTAAGATTTGAATAAGTGGGGACATTACTTATTGTCAAGAAATTTATGTTGTACCCTATGTTGGAACTACAATTGGAACAATTATTATGTTTCCATTGATGTCAAAGCTTATTGGTAAGATAGTTTCTATCTAAGTAGAGTGTCATATCAAGATGATTAATGAAGAGGGTTTGAGAAGAAGAGATAACAAAAGGACTTAAAGGAAAGGTTGAGTTATGAGAAACTACAATGAGCATTTGATTACTTAGACCTTGAAAAGATAATGTGATTCTTAAATCATAACATAAGTGAAGAATATATTTGTATTGACGCATAGAAGAAGTGATCAAAGAAAGACCAAATGCATAGTCTTGACCAAGCAAAGAGAAGAAGATTAAGGAACTAGAAGTATATTTTGAGTGATGCTAGAGTTGACCAAATGATAGTATAAGCCAAGAAAAATATTGTATTGATTGAGCATTAGTATCAACCGAGTATTAGTAATTATTTTGAACAAGAAAAATTAGTATGAGTTGAGTAATTTAGTAATGACCAAGTGTCAAAACCTAGTATTGGTCAAGTGTTAGTACCCAGTGTTGGCCGAGTGATAGTATTTGATAGATTATGAGGAAATCTTGATTTCTAGTTAACATAATTAAATTCTTGGAATATGGAAAATGTGTTGAAGATAAGGATGGATGACCTAGAGAATTTAATTCAAGGGAAACCATGTTTGATAGTTTCTATGAATGGATTCAAAGAGGAGTTTCTAGAAGAGAATGGAGGAGGCTAAAAGATGGAAGGATTTGATGAATTTGACCAAAACCTAAGATCTATAGTGATGTTTAAGTAGCAAAAGATAATAATTATCTATTTAAGGAGGCATAAGAGATAACCTAAAAGAGGTTGGAGTAGTCCTTGATGCCATTAACTAGTCAACTTAAGCAGGAGGCTGAGAAGAGTTATGAAGAGGTGAAGAGTGATTGCTTTAAGGATTTAAAATATATAAAAAGATAGAGATGATAATGGAGGTTATTTAGTGGATCAACATATGAGATAGATTATGATTTGTATTTTCAAAGTGAGTTGTATTTATCAAAATAGCCTACTATTACTTTCTAAGCATTCTATTAGTATAGAAATCCTTTAATCAAGGTTGACCTAACAATCATTTGTAAATCCTTTAATCAAGGTGGCATTCTAATGGAATGTTCTAAATCCCTATAACAAGGCCACTCCTAATAGGGTGATTAAATCCTTTAATAAGGTCACATTTAAAAATATGTTTTGTAACCTTTAATAGGGTTGGCTCCTCACATAACTCACTTCTTGAAGAGTGAAAATTGGTAGCATGTTACTGGTGGTTTTTCCTAAATTGGATTTTTATATTAAATTCTAGAGTAATACTTGGGTGGATGTTATTTGAGATGTTTTACTATAATTATTTTACATTCTACAAAGTTTGTTACTACTAGGACAATGGACTACAGTTTTATGTTGCTAATTCTTTTCTATAGAGATCGAGCTACTAAATATTTAGATCTAAAGTATTTGAAGTGATGAAAAGTTGAATTGGTATTTCTTGACCTGAGGATAACTGATTCAACCCCCCCCCCGTCTCAATTATTCTAAACATTCTAACAATTGATATTAGAGCTTTGGTGCTTATAGAGAAAATTTTAAAGGTACTTGACAATAAAGATCAAGATGTACAAAAAGGAGGTACCAAGACTCAACAAGGAGAACTTCCCTATATGGCAGAGTTTGATGAAGCTGCATCTGATAAGAATTGGAGAAGGTGAAATACACTATGTGGAAGATGTTGGAATACTTTAGAATAATTGGAGGGGGGGATGAATCAGTTATCCAAGGTCCAAATGTATAAATTAATCTTTTCACAGCTTAGTGAACCCATAAAAATTTATCTTCATGCATGCATCCATAATATTATGCAATCACTTAAAAAATTGTAGGTTACTATTAAATCAACTTTTAGAAATGTAAACATAAAAATAAAAAATTCATCAACACACTTGACACAATGATTTACGTGGAAACCCGATTTGGGAAAAACCACTAGTAACATGCTACTCTTTTTCACTCTTTTGAAGTGATGCCTTGAGAAAGGCCAACCGTGTTAAAGGTTACAATACACACTATTAAATGTGACCCTATTAGGAGTGGGCCTTGTTAGAGGACTTTAGACCATTCACTTGGAATGTCACTTGGTTAAAGGATTGACAAATGACTGTTAGGTCAACCTTAATCCAAAGGATTTATCCTACATTGATACAATTATTAGAGAGTGACAGTAAGGTTTGATCTTATAATAACTTACAACTCCATTTTTAGATTATAGATCTTTGTTCTATTCCTCCATTCTTTTTTGCCTTCACACATTTTAGCTCTAATAGCTTGTTCACCCTTCAAGCATTCATACCCTTAAGCCTTCTTGCTTAACATGCCAATGCAGACTCTTCTCTTAGGTCACTTGATAAAGCAAAACCTTTGACTCCTTGTTTTCCTTAGGTTCTTGCACATGATAACCCTTGCTTCTAACCAGTCATTCCTATTAATCAGAAATTAAGATCTCTTGTCTATCATTCTCCATTTTCTAATTTAGGGTTATGATAGAGTACGTAGGATACAATGAATCTACTCCATATTTCATATCTCTTTTAGAAAATTCTCCTTGAATCCTCTTTGAATTTTCCCAAAAATAGTTTACCTTGAATTCTATGCCACTAGCTTATCAATCTTATCTTCCACCTGTTTCACAAAACCCAAGAAAACAAACTTGTCAGCTCAAATTCATCAAATTCATGATCTTTCAAATAATGCAGTCACTCAGCATTATTTGGCTTCTAATGCCCAACACATACTATTTTGATTAGCATCCTTTGTAAAATTACATGGCACAAACTAAAGTTTACTAGTGCTCGACATCAACTAAATTTTACTTGGAATCCACTATTTTGCTTAGCATACACTAGAGTAGAGTTTTACTCAGCTCCAACTAATTTTCTACTCAACTTGCACTGATTTTTCTTGGCACCTACTATCCACTCGGTCAAGCTTGGAAAACAAACTTTGTTTAACTTTCTCTTCTAAACTTTCTTGGTGTAACTAGCCTTTGTAAACTTAAGTAGATTATTAATACATCATGTTATCACAGTCTTAACTAATTCTTGTAATTTTTTACATAATGATAACTTAACCTTTCCTCTAGGTGTTATTGTTACATCTTTTCATCAAATCCTCTTCATCAATCAAATAAGTAGTTGTCTTACCATAAAATAGTAGGTTTGACATCAGTGACAAAATAATGCTTGAAGCATATTGATCATACTTGTATCAATTTGTTCTGAATATGTTCTCAATAGAAGATGCATATGTAGAGATACCAAGACCTTTGACAACTCAGTAAATGAAAGAAAAGTAAAAATAAAATCAAGCAATGTTGGATATTGCATCATCCCTAAGCCATACCAAGTTTGATGACATAAAGGAGTTTACTAATATTAAGAAAATGTTGGATACACTACAAACAATCTATGAAGGAAATAAAAAAAAATTTAGAGAAAAATTAGAAAACTAGAGAGGAATGTTTGATGAGATGAGAATGACAAAAGGTGAAACCATTGCTCAATATTGTGGATGAGTAAAAGAGGTAGTAAATTCTATAAGAGGATCTAATGGAAAGATCAAGGATGAAACTATGATCAGAAAGGTACTGAAAACCCTACTTCTTATTTATGTTATTATAGTTTATACAATATAAGAATTAAGATATATACTTGGTAACAATTTGACTTTAGCAGGATTAGTTGGTAGACTTACTGCTTTTGAATTGTCAAACTTTGATAATTTTACTCCTACTACTATTGAATATGCTTTCAAATCATAACTTGTTCTTAATAAGAAAGGAAAAGGAATGTATGCAAATAGTGATAGTGATATCTCTAATGATGATCTTAATCAGCTTGAAGCATTAATGGCTAGAAGACTTCCAAGAGGTAAAGGGAAATTCAAAGGTAAACTTCCTACAATATGTTTTTCATATAACAAAGTTGTTCATATTAGTGAAAGGTGTCCTGATAGAGAAAACAAGGATGAAAGGAAGGAAGGCAAGTATAAAGGTAGAAGATATGACAAAGACAATAGAAGAAACAATAACTTCAAAGAAAAAGGTAAGAAATCTATTTATATTTCTAAAGAAGAAACTAGCAATGAGTGATAATAATGACAAAGAAGTTGTCAATGTTGCTATGAAAGAAGATAATTTTGAAGACAAGAAAAAAACATTAATTTGATATGTGAGAAAAGGTGATAGATGGATGATTAATGATGGTGGTTGCTCACATCAAACCACAGGTGATAAGAGTAAGTTTGAAACCATGGAACAATAGAAAGGTAGTCATGTCAAATTTTGTAATGATACACCATGTCTTTTGAAAGGTAAAAGATAAATAAAATTGATTGATAAGATCAAGTGTGACAATGTTTATTACATTTAAGGACTTAACTATAATTTTTTGAAGGTTTCTTAGTTGAAAAAATCAAGATACTAAATCAAATTTCATCATAAGAAAGCCAAGATATTTGATGCAAATGATGAACTGATTGGAAGTGGAGAACAAGCAGGAGGTAACTTGTTCAATCTAGACTTATCTGACGAGACTTTCTTGTTTACACAATTTGATGATATATGACTATGGAATAAGATGCTATATCATCTCAACTCTGAAAATTAGGTAAATATTAGTAAAATGAAATGAGAAGCGAATTACCAAGATTGACAAAACCTGATAATTCTATGTGTAAACAATGTCAAATGGGAAAAATGGCAAAGTCTAGTTTCAAGAGCTAAAGCTATTCCTCTAATTATATTTTAGAGTTGGTTCATACTAAGATTTGTGGACCTATTGGAGTGAAAATGTACTATGGAGATGAAAATTTTGATCTATTTGTTGATGAATACTCTAGAATGATGACCGTGATGTTTCTTAAAGGAAAATCTTATGCTTTTCAATTGTTTAAGTGGTATTTGGCAAGAGTTGAAAAGGAAACAAGTAAAATTTTGAATTGCTTGAGATCTCATAGAGGAGTAAAGGTTATCTCTAATTAATTCAACATATTCTACAATGATAGAGGAATCAAGAGATATATGTCAACACCTAGGACCTCTCCTTAGAATGGAATAGCTAAAAGAAGCAATAGATAAATCATGGATTGTACTAGAACACTAATGATGGAGAAGAATGTATCATAGAAATACTAGAGAGAATATATAAGTACAAAAATCTATACTTTGAATCAATTACAAGTCAACAAAAGGTACAAACATTACACCCTTTGAGTTATGGTATAGGTATGCACCTAATGTGAAGTATGTTAAAGTATTTAGAAGAAAATTCTATATACTAAAGGACAATAGAAATGAAAAACTTGATGTTAAAAGTAATGAAGGCATATTCTTAAGATATTCCACTACCAGAAAATCTTATAAATATTTAAACTCTAACACTAACAAAGTTGTTGACAGTGCAAATGTGAAAGTTGATGAGTATGTAGAAAAGAATGAAATTGAATGTAAGACAAAATATAAAGATTAAAACATATTAATACATGTCAATGAAAGTGCTCCCTAGACCTTACTTGAGCTAGAGAAGAAGGCTACCATGAAATAACAAACTATAAATGTTGAGTTGTAGCAGCAGGCTACTAAGCAACAAATTATAGGTGTCAAGCATCAATAGAATGATGCTGAGGTACAAGAAGTTTTTGAATGCTAGGAAGCCAATTCTAAGCAACCATAAATACAAAAAGAGATATAAAATAAACTTGAAATAAATTTTCAAGATAAACTTGAACAAGAAGAAAGAGGAAAAGAGCCTACACTTTTAAAATATGTAAGAAGACATCGTGCTCCTAAATAACTCATTGGGAAAAAATATTCTAGAGTCATAACAAGGAAAATATTGAGAAGTAACCAATGCTTATTTTGTGATTTTAAAACTAAATTAATAAAGGATGTTTTAGATAATGAGGATTAGATTTAGGAAATTAATGAAGAAATTGAAAAAATAGAGAAGAATAGAACCTGATCACTAGTACCTAGACCAAAGGACTAGAATGTTCTTGGAACAAAGTGGGTATTCATGATTAAATTGAATGAAAAAGGTGAAGTCAGAAGGAAAAAATCTAGATTGGTATGCAAATGATATGCACAAGAAGAAGGAATTGAATATGGGGAGACATTTTCCCTAGTTGCAAGATTGGAAGGAGTTAGAACCCCAATTGCATATTCTAATTACAAAGGATTTAAATTTTATCAAATGGATGTCAAATATAAATTTTTGAATGAAATACTAGAACAAGAGCTTCACATTGAACAAACATAAGGATTTTTTGATCCCAACAAGAAGAACATAGTATGTGAACTACACAAAGCACTATATGGACTAAAATAATCTCCTAGAGCATGGTATGAAAGATTACACAATTATTTGGTAAAGATTAATTTTGTAAGAACTAAAGATAAAAATAATTTACAACTTGAAAATTGAAGGTGGTAAAGGGATACTACTGGCTGAGATATTTGTGGATGATACAATATTTGGAGGACAAAATGTATTATGAAAAACATTTTATAATGAAATGAGGAAGAAATTTGAAATGTATATGTTTGGGAGAATGAAATTCTTTGTTGGTTTTCAAGTATATTAGATGAAGAAAGGTATCTACATAACTCAATCCAATCACATCAAGGAGGTATTAAAAAATTTTAGTATGGAAGATTCAAGGCTAGTCAACATGACTTTGCCTATTGGACATAAACTTTCTAAGAATGATGATTCTACTTATGTGAACTAGATATTGTATAGGTTAATGATTAGAAAGCTGTAATATGTTGTTTAAAATAGACCTATATAACACTAGTAGTTGGGATTTTTTCAAGATTTTCTAAAAATCCTAAGGATAATCATATGATGTCAATGAAGAGAGTACTAAGATATATGAAAGGAATGTAGGAGTATGTAAAATATTACAAGAAGAATTACAATTTTGAACTAAAAGTGTACATAGATGCTGATTGGGTAGGAAATGTTGATGACAAAAAGAGTACAAGTGGTGGATCCTTCTTTCTAGAAAGAGATTGGTTTTGTGGACAAGAAACAAGTAGAACTACATTTCACAATCAAAAGTAGAAGCTGACTACGTAGTAGTAGCTATGAATTGTTCTAACATTGTGTGGATCAAGAAATTATTAAAAGGAATGAAGGAAGGGATCACTAATCCAACTTTTATCTATTGTGATAACACAAGTGCTATAAATATATATAATAACCCTTTGATGCACACAAAGACCAAGGACATTGCTATCGAGTATCATTACTTGACAAAATAATTTTATTGAAGCCTAGAAGAAGTGATCAAATAAAGACCAAGTACATAGGCTTGACCAAGAAAAGAAAAGAAGACTAAGGAATTAGAAGTGTTATTGAGTGATGCTAGAGTTGAATGAGCAATAGTATTGTTGATCTTAGATTATTTTTAACAAGTGAGTGTCAACACACTTAAGTCATTTACTTAGTTCATGTTGAACTAGTAATACATATCAAGCACAACATGTAAATATTAGACCATGCCAAGTTGCAATGAGTTTCAATTCATTTATGTGCTGAGTCACTCAAGTGCCAAGTAGATAGACAATGCCGAGTGATTCAGGAGCTAAGTAAATAGTGGATGCCAAGTAATGTAGGTGTCGAGTCATAGTATAAGGATCAGTGCATGCCAAGCATCATAGACTTCATATGCTAAGTCACATAGTTTTGACATATTTATTTGTAATGGCACAAAAAACTATGTAAACCACTTTTGAGCTGACTTAAGATTATATTTTGATATTTTGAAGATAAGAACAAATCTCTATTTGGATTCCCTATGGAATTACATGTAGCCAATCAAAAAATGGGAAGGATTAAGAGGCAAAATGGATGAATCTTAGCAGTAGATTCATACCTAACCCTAAGTCACCTAAGTCTTCTTAAGGAGGATGAAGCCTTATACTCTTAAGGAATAATGGATGGATGAGAATACAATGAGCGAAGAAAATTGTTAGCATGCAGAGCATTCATGGTGACTTAGAAGTGAGAGTGAATTACAGAATTAGTTAAAGAAGAATAGAGGATAAAGAAAAGGATATGACATTGAGACATCTAATCATGAAGGATCAATAAGATATTGTTTAGAGGTGATCTATTATCAGGTAAGAAAGTACCAATCATACAATCTATGCTAAGACATTTTAACAGGTGATTTTAGTCAAATCTGTTAATAGAGTAGTCCTAATAGGCTATATGAAATCCTTTAATAGGGTTCTTCCTTAGCTGTAAGTTGAAGTCCTCTAATAAGACACACTTTTAATAGGGTGTTGAAATCCTCTAACAAAGTGAGACTTAATAATCTTTGTAAGCCTTTAACAGGGAAAACCTTTCATAGGGTAGATCATGTTTCATGGTCAAAACATTGTAACCTTCATTGGATACACTTTATTACAGCAATAGTGAAGATTTGTGTGTTGATATTAAGTCAAGTTTTTTATTAGTGACAACACTTATTCAGACTCTGTATGGCTAGCAAGCTCATTGAATAGTCTACAATGTTTTCCATGTAATTTAGTAGCCACCGAGCTTTACAGTTCCTACTAAGAATTCTAGTGGTTACCAAGGGAATTTAGTTAGTGTAAAGTGAAATAGTTCAACTTGAGTATTTTAGTGGTAATCAAGCTTCATAGTTTCTACCGAACTAGCAATTCATGTGAAGTAAAGTTAGTGTCAACCAAGCTCTATGATGATTAGTGTTTACTGAGTGCAATCATGATAAATGAGTAATTCAATTTCTACCAACTTACATAGTATCTATTGAGTCACAAGTGAAGACTAAGTTTGAGACTACTCTGAGATGATTAGAATGGACCAAGCTTCTACTTCTACTAAATGCATGATGATGTTGAGTAGTGATAGTGGACGTTGTGTATCAGAACTTTACCAAGTTAGTCTTCAAAACCCAAGTTTATTCATTTGGGCTAAGTTTGTAATATTGGTGTCAACTTGTATATTGGTCAACTTTCTAATTTTGTAAATTGGATTGATATGTATCATATCCAAGTGTGTAATTAAACAAGCATGAAATGATGAAAGCGTAAGAAGAATGAATGTATGAAATAAAAGCATGCAAATGTGAATCAACAGAAAAGTGTATTGTAAGGCCATATTAGCAAAGGATCAATAGAGTCATATCTATCACATAAAGGTGATCAATACTTCAAAGAATCTCTATCAGAAAATTAGTTGTAATTTAGAGATCTATTGTTTCATCTTAACAAGTGAACCAGTGTAAATCCTTTAACAAGGTAGACTTAACAGTCTTTTGTCAAATCTCTTTACCAAGTGCATACTTCATTGTATGTTTGTAAAACCTCTAACAAGGTGGACGTAGAATTTCTAATTGCTTCTAATAGGCTAGATCATTAGAAGTGATCATTGTAAGCCTTAACAGGCCAACTTCATGTTGCAGTATTGAAGTTTTGGTGGTATCATCTCCACCCCAATTTTACTTTCTATTTGGAAGGTTTCTAGGTCACCAAATTATTGTGTTTAAGTGTTATGAATGTTTTAAGTTTTCAGTTTCAAGTGCATGCAGTTAGATCTAATTTAATAGATTAAATGGTAATTGAATTATTGCAATTAAGATCTAAATTTGGTAGATTTTTTGAGGTTACTAATTCACCCCTCCCCTCTCAGTAACCTAGCATAGTCCTAAATATTTCCAACAATTGGTATTAGATCTTTGTGATTCTCAAGATAAAGCTTGATAGCTCGAGAAAAGATCAAGGACAATGGAGATATTAAAACTTGATAAGGAAATTGAAAATGAAAAGCTAGATCTAGAAATGGCCATGGCACAACTCAAGAAAGCTAAGGAGAAACTTTCCTAATCCTTGAAAAGAAGGAAGGAACTTGCAAATCAAATGAATGATCATCAATACATTGAAGAAAAGATTGAGGACCTTTTCCCTTCAAGTAGTTCAAATGAAGAAAATGATGCAATCAAAGAACTCTTAGAGAAGAATAGTTCTCTATAAGAAGTAAGAAAATTCAAAAGAGAACAAGAAATTTATTTAGTAAGGCTATGTGAAATCTTGGAACAAAGGAACAAGATAAATGAAGAAATGTATGGAAGAAATAATGAGATCCAAAACCAACCCCTTTAGCATGCAAATCTTATGGATCAAATCTCTAATGCAAATGAGGAAATCATGAGCTAGAGATAGATCAATGAAAGATTAAGAAATAATCTAAATTTAGAAAGATAAATCAATGAAAGAATAAGAAGTGTGCTGAGATCTAAAAAATAAATTAGTGAAAAATTGAAAAATGACCTAAACACTAAAAATAAAATCGATGAAAGAATGATGAAATCCCAAGTAGACATGAATCAATTGAATCAACTAAATGGACATAATCTCTATAGACAAAAAGGTAAAGTAGGAATTGGATAAAAAGAAGGTGAATCCTCCAAACAAGGTGCTCAAAGGAATTAAAGACCTACTTGCAATCACTATGGTAAGATAGATCATACATCAAACAAATGTTGGAGTAATGGTAAAGAAAAATTCAATGGTAAAGGATACAATTGCAATCAGCATGGTCACAAAGCTAATGAATGCAAAGAGAAACCAAAATTTGAAGGCAAGTGTCACAAATGCAAGAAAAAAGGTCACAAGGCATCAAACTACAAAACCAAGTCATTCAATCTAGCAGAGTAAATTGTGAAAGCAATATTTGGTTGGGACTATAACACCTGGTGTAGATATCATTACTATGGAGAGTATGTACATATTGGCATGAAATGTATTAAACATCACACAAGGAAGAGAGATACCACCATAAGATGTTTCACTTGTACAAAACTTGGTCTTCTAGCCAAGAATTGCATGAATATAGGTAGAATTGAAGATGAAAAGAAAGAAAAGGTAGATAACATTTGAAAGAAAATGAGGCAACAATGGATTCCTAAATCCATCAAGGAAGCTAGTCCAAGTAATGATGGTCATGTCACTCAAGAAGTGGGTGATTCCACCATTTCCAACTAAGTTTTTGAGGAAGAAATGGAACTGCATTATCATGATCACATCTAAATAGTTCCAAAATTGAAAGTAGGGAAAGATCCAAATCAGTATTCAAGATACAAAAGGATCATAGAAGATTAGTATTAGTTATCACTGAGTTACCTTCTCTACCAAGTAAGGTTGGTTCATGGACTCTACCGAGCAAGGTTGAGAGTAACTAGTCACACATGTTTGGTTACTAAGTTATGAAGTATTCATCGAGTGATCCAAATAGATAGTGGATGATAGCCTATCATGCATAATGATTTCATCATAGCTACCTTCATACCGAGTATTAATGGTGGAGTTTTATCTAAAATTAGGAAATCAAATTCATTTTTCATCGAGAATTTTAAGTGTTATTGTGATCAAGCAAATTTGAGTAAAATTTGTGGTAAAATTCTTCAAAGATTTTCATAGCTTATTGAGTAGCCATGGTAGCATCAAGAAGTAGCAACAAGGCAAGGAAAGGGTCAGAAATGTTAGTTCAAGGAGTCGAATGGAAACTACCAGATTTCAAACTTATGCCAGTAATTGTTGAAACCCTTGATCCAAACAGAGCACAATCTTAGATCCCTCCTAAGGTACTACTCATTAATGATATCCAAACTCATTTAAAGTGTGCAATTCAAGAAATTGGAACCCTAGAGATGGATGATACCCTAGGTGAATTGTGTGTAAATAATGTTCTTAAACCTGAACATAAGCACTTGGAAGATAAGGGTTTAACCCACATTCCCCACCTGCCCCAAAGTTTCCAAATCAAATGGATTAGATACATCCTAAGCCAAGTTCACAATAGTTAGTTATATCTTAAGAAACTAGTTTTGATCACTAAGAAGATGATTCATCATGTCAAGACCAAATTTGGAGATGACTGAGACTATTCTTAACTTAAAAATACTACATTGGTAGCATAATTTGTCTATTGTACACATCTCAAGCTAGGGAAGCCTTTCAGAGTATTTTTTATATTTTTTTGTAGTCCAAGGCCAAAACCATTAAAACCCTAGGTCAGGTGGAGTTAGAAAAGAAAACCCTAGCTGAGTGGGATGGTAGAGGTATGAAGATCAGTAGTCTAACTGATGCAGAGCTAAAATTTAGCATACATGTGATGGCTCACAAGATCTATAGTTCTAGTTGTCTAAATAATGTGTTCTATGAAGCAATAGACTTGGCATTCAAGGTCATGAAGAAAAATCTATCATATGATCTTGTAGATTTGTTGTTGAAGCAGTTTAACAATAACATGGAAAGTATAAGGACTTCCAAAAATAATCCTTGTAAATTCAATTCTTTGTTGACATGTTTTTTTTTCTATGTTCAAAGTTTTTTCCCTTCAAAAGGCACAGTAGTATGGAGAAAGGATATGCCGGTTTTGTATCAAATTAATGAGTATATTGCAAAATGAGTGAGAATTTTGTCAGCATAATGGATAATTACTTTGATGTCTTTAAGGAGAAAATGAATAATAGATTTAGGATACCCCAAAAATTAGTTGAAGATTACAAAGATGTTTGCTTCATGGTAGACAGTGACAAAGTCTACATTTAGGTAGTGAAACCTAGAGTTGTATGGGTAAAACCTCTTCCCTATGAAGTGAACATAGATGAAACAAAAGACATTATTGAAGTCTTGATAAATGAACCTATTGATCCAAAGGCACCACACTTTTAAATGTATGCTGAGGTGAAGGCAAGGATAGAGCTTGAAATCAAGCTTCCATAGGCAATTAACAAAGGAAAGAGAAGAATAACAAAACTCAAAACTAGCACACCTCTTATGTTAATTGAGGGTAATGGAGAAGATGATGATGAAGTAGAGGATGAAGAGGAGTTAGAAAAGGAAGAAGAGCTAGTGAAGAAGAAAGGCAAGGTGATCATCAATAAGCCACCCAAGCCATCCACTGTAGTGTTCACCAGGAGATCTAGGAAGAAAGGCAGTGAAGTTTTGTTTAGCAAGCCTCCTCCAACCTTCTAGAGAAAACTAAAACAATTGGAAGAAGGTGTAGGCATAACCAACTTCAAATCATTAAAGTATGAGACCAGGACAGAAGCTAAGAAGAAACAAGTTGAAGAATTAGTGTTAACCAAGATGGGCGAATGGAAGTATTCCCCTTATCATATAGCCTCCCAAATCTCCAATGAATTATTGGAGAAATTAAAGCCAAGATGGGACTCAGCTATGCAAATAGCTTAAGATATCTATGAACAAACCCTGAGGTAGTTGCTACCGAGCATCATAGATGTTGAGGTAAAAGAGTCTATGAAGAAAAATGAAGATAAGATGACTCTTAGATTTAATACTTGTTTAATTTTGCTAAAGAATATAGAAAATGTAGTCAAGAATGCCACAGGTATGTGTAAGAATGTTTATCACTTGCATAAACAAAGTGACTTCCTAGTAGAAGTCAAGGATGTTGATAGTGATGATGAGGAAGAAGAAACAAACTCTGAGCCAACACATTTTGACAATAAAGAAGTTAAAGAAGATAAAGAGGAAGAAGCTACTGAGGAAGACAAAGAAGATGATGAGGAGACTGATACTTTGAAGATAGTAGTTGCAGTCATTGCCTCACTTCCTCACTCTCCAAGAAAATTAGTAGCTACATCAAGTTTGGAGACAACTTCAACAAGTTTGATTGTGACCATAGTAGATACATCAAATGTCCAATCACTCTTCACTCCCTCGCAACTCAGCACATCACTAATAGAAGTGTCTACCACTTCATATACTGAGCTACAACCTCCATCTTCTTTAGCTCTCGAGTTAGCATCATTAGCAATGAGTATAGTATGTTCTACAATTTTTTGTTCTTTAGTAGTAAGTAATTCAGTTTTTTCTTCTACAGCTTTGGATACTTCTATAAATATTTTAGTTTTGGATTCAATAAACATAGCAGTCATTATTCCATCTATTGGCACTATATCCATTTTCACAGTTAGTCCTATTATCTCTACTATTGTTTCCATTCTAGATTCTAAGGCATTAAGTAGAAAGGTAGTTAAACCTAAGGCTCAACCAAGTACAAATTTTTTTAGTGGAAAGGAGATAGAGGAGGATATTGATCTAGATGAGGAGATTGAGATTCCAAAATGTGATTTTGATAATGCCACTACAGATCAAATGCAAATAGCTGGCCAAATCCTCCAAAAGAAGGCAAGGCAAAAGAATTTGAGAAAGGAAAGAGACAGAGAATATAAAATCATTGAAGATGCAAAGAATATTTTGACTAAGGTGATAGGTGTTGAAGTTAATACTTCTCAACACATTTTATTTCAATTGGAAGAGGTAGTCCAAAAGTTTAATGATGACTCTAGTGGTCAAGAAAAATTGATTGAGAAAGTAGTGAAGAAATTTGATAATAAAGTGCTTGAGCACATTGCTCAACAAATTGCCATTCAACAAGTGGAGCTTTCCTCAATTTTAACTAATCTTGAAAATTCTTGCACAAATGTAACATCACTTTTTGGAAAGTTATGTAATGTCACCAAGTTCACAAAGGATATAAAGAGAAAACTAACAAAGATTGATGAATATTTGAAGGCTAGTGCAAAACAATTTCAACTTGACCCTAGTTGAAGCTCTGCATATCATATGAAAATCAGATTTTTGTCAGATATGCAACTAGAGTTGTTGAGAGGAGAAGCAAGGATCTAGTCTTCATTGATAGATGTTTAGAGTATGATCCTTACCATCATGGATACAATAAAGAAGCATATTGCTTATTCCAAAACATTGATCCATGACAATAACTTCTCTATGGTAGATCACATGATAGGACTCTCTGTAGAAATCCAAATTGCTCTACATACATGCAAAGTTTTGCAAGAAAATTGGGATAATACTTTAGCACTCATACTTAAGGTACATTCTAATTTTCTTTCTTATATTGGCATCTTTGTGTAAATAATTTTTGATTAAATCTTTGCAATTATTGTCAAAAAGGGGGAGAGACAGTATGGAGAGACACTTAGTATGCTATGTATGGGGTGAGACAATAAAAGGAAGATTGCCATATATAATGAGATGTTATACTGTGTATATTGTATGGGTGAGAATCATGCAAAGGAAAGGAAAGTATAGAATTTACAAATATAGTATACTGTATATACTTACAAAGAATTTTTTTGAAAAATCTCAAAAAAAATAGTATACCATACTAAGCTAGTATCACACTATGATGTATATAAGTTTTGGCTGATAAGTGTTTTTGTCACTAATGCCAAAGGGGAAGATTGTTGACATTAAGTCAAGTTTTTTATTAGTGAAAACACATATTTAGATTCTATATGGCTACCAAGCTCATTGAACAGTCTATAGTGTTTGCCATGTAATTTAGTGGCCACCAAGCTTTATAGTTCCTACTAAGCATTCCAGTGGTTTACAAGGGAATTCAGTTAGTTTGAAGTGCAATAGTTCAACCTGAGAAGTTTAGTGGTTACTAAGCTTCACAATTTCTACCGAACTAGTAGTTCATGTGAAGTGAAGTTAGTGTCAACCGAGCTCTATGATGATTAGTGTTTACTGAGTGCAGTCATGTTAAATGAGTAATTTATATAAGTTTTGGCTGATAAGTGTTTTTGTCACTAATGCCAAAGGGGAAGATTGTTGACATTAAGTCAAGTTTTTTATTAGTGAAAACACATATTTAGATTCTATATGGCTACCAAGCTCATTGAACAGTCTATAGTGTTTGCCATGTAATTTAGTAGCCACCAAGCTTTATAGTTCCTACTAAGCATTCCAGTGGTTTACAAGGGAATTCAGTTAGTGTGAAGTGCAATAGTTCAACCTGAGAAGTTTAGTGGTTACTAAGCTTCACAATTTCTACCGAACTAGTAGTTCATGTGAAGTGAAGTTAGTGTCAACCGAGCTCTATGATGATTAGTGTTTACTGAGTGCAGTCATGTTAAATGAGTAATTTAGTTTCTACCAAGTTACATAGTATCTACTGAGTCACCAATGCAGACCAAGTTTGAGACTACTCTGAGATGATTAGTATGGACCAAGCTTCTACTTCTATAGAATGCATGATGATTCTGAGTAGTGATAGTGGACACTATGTATCAAAACTTCACCAAGTCAGTATTCAAAACCCGAGTATCACACTATGATGTATATAAGTTTTGGCTGATAAGTGTTTTTGTCACTAATGCCAAAGGGGAAGATTGTTGACATTAAGTCAAGTTTTTTATTAGTGAAAACACATATTTAGATTCTATATGGCTACCAAGCTCATTGAACAGTCTATAGTGTTTGCCATGTAATTTAGTAGCCACCAAGCTTTATAGTTCCTACTAAGCATTCCAGTGGTTTACAAGGGAATTCAGTTAGTGTGAAGTGCAATAGTTCAACCTGAGAAGTTTAGTGGTTACTAAGCTTCACAATTTCTACCGAACTAGTAGTTCATGTGAAGTGAAGTTAGTGTCAACCGAGCTCTATGATGATTAGTGTTTACTGAGTGCAGTCATGTTAAATGAGTAATTTAGTTTCTACCAAGTTACATAGTATCTACTGAGTCACCAATGCAGACCAAGTTTGAGACTACTCTGAGATGATTAGTATGGACCAAGCTTCTACTTCTATAGAATGCATGATGATTCTGAGTAGTGATAGTGGACACTATGTATCAAAACTTCACCAAGTCAGTATTCAAAACCCGAGTGTCTTCATTTGGGCTGACTTTGTAATATTGGTGTTAACTTGTATATTGGCCAACTTTGTAATATTGTAAATTGGACTGATATGTATCATATCCAAGTGTGTAAGTAAGCAAGCATGAAATGATGAAAGAGTAAGAAGAATGAATATATGAAATAAAACATGTGAATGTGAATCAGCAGCAAAGTGTATTGTAAGGCCATATTAGCAAAGGAGCAATAGAGTCATATCTATCACATAAAGGTGATCAGTACTTCAAAGAATCTCTATCTAAAAATTAGTTGTAAGTCAGATATCTACTATTTCATCCTAACAGGTGAACTTGTGCAAATCCTTTAACAAGGTAGACTTAATAGTCTTTTGTCAAATCTCTTTAACGAGTGCATACTTCATTGTATGTTTGTAAAACCTCTAACAAGGTTGACCTAGATCTCTTAATTTCTTCTAATAGAGTAAATCATTAGAAGTGGTCATTGTAAGCCTTAATAGGCCAACTTTATGTTGCAGTATTGATGTTTTGTGAGTATCATCCCCACCCCAATTTTACTATCTATTTGAAAGGTTTCTGGGTCACCAAATTATTGTGTTCAAGTGTTATGAATGTTTTATGTTTTCAGTTTCAAGTGCATGTAGCTAGATCTGATTTAATGGATTAAATGGTAATTGGATTATTGCAATTAAGATCTAAATTTGGTAAAGTTTTTGAGGTTACTGATTTACCCCTCCCCTCTTAATAACCTAGCATAGTCTTGAATATTTCCAACATTGTGGCTTTCAGCCCCACCCCAATTTTACCTTCTTACTTGGGGGGTTTTTGGGTAATCATATCTGGTGTTATGTGTGTGAATGCTTATATGTTTATATGATTTAGATGCATATGCTTTACATGTTATTTTAACTGACTTATAAATGCATGTGATAAATGAATGGTGAAATTTTTATGGGTCCAAGTTTAAGCTATTTAATTACCACCCCTCCCCCTCCCCCCTGACCCACCTTAGAAGTTTACCTTTCCTCTTGTAATTCCAACAATTGGTATCAGAGCCTTGTTCACCAAAAGAGAAGCTTTGAAACTTTGAGGAAAGATCTTGAAATGGACATCTACAAGTTGAGAAAGACTATTGAAAACTAGGAGATTGAAATACATCTCATACGACATTTATTGAATGAAGCAAGAGAGGACCTAAATAAGTTTTTGAAAAGAAGGAAACATATTGCTATTGCAGAGAATGACACACTATACAAAGAGATAGACACTACAAAGCTATTTGTAGATGGTGACTCCAATGAATTTGGTGCAATAGTTGTAGATCTAATGGAAAAGAATAGAGTCCAAGCTGAGAAAATTATAAGTCTCAAGATAGAACAAGATTCACAAGCTATACTACTATGTGAGGTGATTAAACAAAAGAAGAGAGCTATGGAAGACAAAGCCATGATTGGAGAAGACAAAAGAATTATGGCCAACATATTGGAAGAGAAGTCGACAAAGCTAACTAAGATTTCCAACATGCAATTGGATACTCTAAGTTAAATGATGAATACCAACTATCAATTAAATGTCAAGGACATTGAGATAACTACATTGAAGTTTTAGAATGAGCAATTGCAAAGTGACCTAAAGAGGGAAAAGAAATTTTCTAAAAGTTTCAACAAGCAAAATTAAGCCATCAAATACTTTGAGCAATTATTGAGATCCCCTAGATCCAACAATGATACATTAGGACTAGGCTACACAAGAACTAAAGAAGGAGAATCATCCAAAGTTACAGAAGAAAGGAACATCAAAGGTAAGAACTCCAAACCTACTTGTCACAATTGTGGTAAGAAAGGACATATTGGTAATGTGTGCAAGAGAAAAACTACAAATCAAAATGTCAAACTTAAGAATATGACTTATTGTCATAAGTGCAACAAGCAAGGTAATGAAGCACATGAATGTAGATTTAGGACCATGCATACATAAAGATTTGAAAGATATTGCTACAAGTCAGAGGTATGGACATAGAGCTTTTGAATGTAGATCCAAATCCATGTGGTCATCAAACAAACCAACAAAGGTAAGAAATAATGGGAAATCTTACAATTAGGATTATACTACAAGATATAGCTATCATTATTGTCAAGAATATGGACATATTCCTAAGAATTGTATTAGGATACACTTCAATGGAAACTACAAAAGATGGTTAAGTCAAACTACATGTTTTAGTTGTTTGAAGACTAGTCACATCAATATACATTGTCCCACTAGATCAAAGATACCAAGTTGTAAATTTGATAAAGGTAAAGGCAAGGAAAATGTTGAACACATTAGAGATGAGATGAACAAGACATGGAAAAAGAAAGATGTTTGCAACACATCAAATGGAGAAGGGATCACTTTACCCAATGGGTCAGGTGATCACACCTTATCAAACTAGGCAAACAACATGTATATTGTGCTAATATTTAAAGGTTATATCAAGCATCACTTCCAAAAGGAGATATTACTAAAAAGAATACATTAGCATGAATAAAGATGCAATATTTTATTAGACATTCAAGACAAATCTTTAAGTTTTTTTCATATTGTTGTCAAGTATGAAAAATTTCCTATATGTGCCAAGTGGAATGTTAGTTGAAGTTGAGTTGTTAGATTAGGTAGTTGATGCCAAGCTCATAGTAGCTATCAAGTGATGGAAATATCAAAGGATGTTGAATGAACCCAAAATTGGTTATTGCTGAGCTTATAGCTGTGTAAGAATTTAACATTAAATGCAAAGTTTTCAAAGGGTATATGATCAATTTCAACTCATTTTTCATCATTTCAAAACTAAGAAATAGCGAGAAGAGCTAGAAGCAACCTAGAAATTTGTCAAAAATGATTGCAGAAGATTTGTGCAGCAATTCATGGCTAGTTCATCAGATTTTCTAAGGTATTCATCAAGAGCTGAGTTATGCAATTTAAATTTTTGTAAAACCTAGTTTGACAAAATGGCATCAAGCTCAAAAAATGTTGAAGGGAAGGAAGTTTTAAATGTTTAGCTAGTTAGTAATAAAGTTAAGCAGCTAGTATTTAAAGCCATTCTTGGCATCACCTATAAACAACACTCTTCTAGTGCATTATCTATGATTTCACCAAATGTGATAATGGTGCAAGATGTAAGGAAATGCTATAATTGCAAGATAGGAAGCATTGGTGACATGGAAATAAGAGGTGCATACAATAGGTTGTGTGAAAATCATGTTTTAAAGGAAGAATACAAAATCATTGAGAAAAAGGGTTTAAAATGAGCCCTAGACTTTCCAAATGTATTTAAAATAAAGTGGATATGAATTGGGCTGAGTTGAATTCATGATGGTTCCTTGTGGCTAGAAGGAGGACCAATCAAAATAACTAAGAGAATAATTCATAGGGTTACTAGTTACCCAACCCTAGGCCCAAGACACTCAGGAGTGATTTCAAGGAAATGATTAAGAAAAATACTAGAGCAGTCTAGAATAAGAGAGGCATGACTATAGATATAATCACAAATCCTCTTATATATTTTATTGTAAGATTAATCTCACATAAATTCTATCAATCTAGTAGATTGAATAATGTATCCTACATAGCTATGGATGTTGGTTATAAAATTGTTAAGAAAGATCATACATATAATCTAGCAGAACTTCGATTACAACAACTTATGGAGAACCTTGGAGCAATAAGGAAAACCAAGAGTGCACAATGCAAGTTTAGTTCTATACTAGTTTGCATATTCTTTTACGTACAGAACACATTTCCCTCATTTGGAATAATAGGATGGAAGACTAACAGATCAGTCGCAACACAAATTGGGAAATACATTGAGAAACTAGGAGAAAATTTGAATCTTTAATGACTAGCTACATTGAAGACTTCAAGAAGTCAATAAAGCAGAGACTCAAAATACCAATTTCCTTAGTTGAAAAACACTATAATGATGTATGTTTTCTTGTTGATGTTGACTACACATTTGTACAAGCTGCCACACCAAGGGTAAGATGGTTGAGACCCTTAGGTTCTGAGATCAATGTAGATGAAGTCTCAATAGCCATAATAGCTCTACTTGTAGAAGAAGCAGATAAGACTGCAAAAGTTTTTGGAAATAATGAGATTGTAAATTCAAAGATTTCCATGGAATTGAAAACTACCTCTACAATCAAGAAGAAGGACAAGCTAGTAAATAAATTGAAAGCAAAACTTGGAGAGGGTACCAATGAGGAAGAGGAAGAAGAAGAAGAGGATGAAGAGGAAGAACAAACACAAGCTCAAGAACCTCTAGCTTTAATTCAAGGCATGGGAGAAGAAAAAAAGAGGAGACTGAAGGTGCCAAGGGAGAAGAAGCCAAGGAAGTGCCTACTCCTACCAAGTCAAAGAAGAGGAAGGCAAAGGCACAACCAGTGACAAGGGCAAAGAAAATTGTAAAACCAAGTCAACCAAATCCTACTACACCTAGTACAAGGGCCACCACATGTGCAACTACCCAAAAGGACAAGGAAAAGACCAAGCAGATAGAGCAAGGAGGACTATAGCAAAAAATATAGAGAAGGAAATATCTACCTTAACCAGATTCTAATGAAGAGAAAAAAAAATTAGATGATAACAACAATTGAAGGCAATAAGTCACAATCCTCTCTCAGATCTTGAGAACTTATGTGAAAATTTCAAGAGCAATGTTGATTTATTAGGTTTTAGTCATATTGATTTTGATAAATTGGGTAACAAAGAGAAATACCAAGTGGAAGAAGCATTATATGCCATGATGGAAAAGTTCAAGAACACACCACTAGAATTTTCCAACTTAATACCTAAAAGCCTATATGATATTGTTGAGAAAAAATGGCATTATTTTTTGAATTTGGAAAGACGAATCAAGGAAACAACACTAGCCCAAGTAATACTAGAGTTGACAAAGGGACAAATTGCTAAGGCAGTCAAGAAATATGCAGTTAAGTTCACACCTAAATACAAAGCCTTTAGCATTCTCCAAAATAATATAGAAGATGTCATCAAGAAATTAACTCAAATATGGAAACTTATTTATGGGTTAACCATTGTCAAGGAAGGATAAGTTGACCCTTTAGAGAGTAAAGATGATGGTAAAGATAATGAAAAAGATGATGGTAATGAAGATGATGAAAAAGATAACATAGTTGGAGGAGAAATAGAAAAGCAAGATGATGACAAGGTAACAACTGAGCAGCAACAAGAAGAATAGAGTGTGCATGACACACAATTGTTGAGTGTGAGTCCTCCCCATGACACAACCAAAACCATTGAAACTATAACTGTTAAGGATGTCTCTAATCCATTAGTTCAAAAAATCAATCCTCTTACTCTAGAAGATTTAAAGAAGATCTTAGATCAATCAACATTGCAATCCAAACTATGTGGCAATCCAATTTTGGTTAGTGTAGAAGAACTACAAAAGGTAGTAACTAATTTCACAAGGGAAAAGGTGAATCCACAAGAACCACCTTCCATCATCCCTTTAGTTACTAATGTACAACCTTTGATCCAAATTATAGTAGATACATCTACCAAGGTTGTTACAATTGAGAAGAAAGCATAAGAGAAAGACATCATTGTAGGACAACAAAAAGAAACAAGACAAATAGACTCATTTGTACCTACAACACAAGAAAAAGGTACATGCCAAGTCATAGTGATAGACTATGGAAAGCCTAAAGAGATAGAACCAAAGGTGAAGGAACAAGTGGCCATCCAAGCATTGGTAACTTTACCTGCATCTAGCACTCCTTCTACACAAACTCTTCAAAAGTCAAGCATAGATGCTACTCCACTATAGATCTCAATGCCAAGACCAAGCTCATCAAAGGTTGAAAAGGTAATATTATGCAAATATAATCCTTGATGAAGAAATTGTTATTCCAAAGTATGATTATGATACTATGACATAGGATCAAATAGGCATTTTATAGCAAGCCTTAGAAAGGAAAAAGCATCAAGAAATGTTTAGGAGAGAACATAGGCAGAAGCAAGCACTTGAAGACATCAAGGACATATTTCTAGATGCATTTAGTCTACCAACACCTGAAGAGACCAAGCCACTAATAGACCAACTGATAGATATAGTGGAGAAGGTCACTAATGAAGACCTTGATACAAATGCAAAACTATTAGAATGGAAGTTTCAAAGCAAGGTAAATGAGAAAATATCTAGTGAGATAGCACTACAAAAAGTTGCATTAGAAACCAAGTTTGAGGATGTAAAGAAGGTACTTGAGAGTGTATTCTCATTGTACACAAAAATATGCAATCCTACACTCTTCACCCAAGAGACCAAAAGTCACATTATGAGCCTAGAAAGCCAAATATCTGCATTAGGTGCAAGACTACCTACGAATCCATCTTAGAGTGAGAAGCATCTTAGGAAATTTCTTCAGACACAAAGTTAGTTAGTTGTCTTAATAGTAGATGAGGCTAATATTATAGGCAAACCGATAAGCATTCAAGCTACCCTCACCCCACATATGGAGATAATGCACAAGGAGCTAGGCTATCTTAAAAATCTACTAAAGAAATACCCCAATAATTCTACTTTAGATGGTCTAGTACACCTTTTTGCCAAGCTTACAATCCAAATTAAGTCATTGGATGTTGCATGTAATAATTGGGATGCAGCCCTAAGGATAATAATGGATGTCCATAAATCCTTTTTGGACAAACACACCATAGTTGTACAACCCATTTGACATAAGTGTCAAAAAAGGGGAGAAATATAACATGAAAGAGAAATGGGTGAGGAATATAATTTGGGGAGTATGAACAAAAGGGAGAGAAATAAGAAAGGGGGAGCATAGGAGCAAACATATATATCACTGGGGTGATATGTATTTTTGGATAAGTAGCAAAAGAGATAGATATTAGCTAAGAAAGAGCATATCAAATGAAAAAGTATTAGTTACATAGTGCATTGAAGTTAAAGTGAATTAGCATAGACACATTTACTCAAAGGGAGCATAAAATTTTGGATATAATACAAACATATTAACTTAGCGAGAGTTATCAAATTTTTAGGTATACAAGTTAGTGCAACATTTTAAAATTTTGAAACTTTGTATAAAAGCCAAGTCATGGATATGTTATTCTTGAGAAATTGAGGATGATATTGTATATTCAAGTGTTTGTGACACTCATGTAAAAGGGGGAGATTGTTGATCTCAAATTGTTTTCAACAAGTGAGTGTCAACACACTTAAGTCATTTACTCAGTTCATGCCAAGCACAACAAGTAAATATTAGACCATGCTAAATTACAATGAGTGTCGAGTCACTCATGTGTTGAGTCACTCAAGTGCCAAGTATATAGACCATGTTGAGTGATTCAAGAGCTGAGTAAACAATCAATGCTGAGTAATGTAGGTGTTGAGTCACACTATAAGGATTAGTGCATGCTAAGCATCAGAGACATCATATGCCGAGTGACATAGTTTTGACATATTTGTTTGTAATGGAACAAACAACTATGTAAACCATTTTTGTGCTGACTTAAGATTGTATTTTAATATTTTGAAGATAAGAATGAATCTCTATTTGGATTCCCTATGTAATTATATGTAAACAATTAAAAAATGGGAAGGATTAAGCAACAAAATGGATGAATCTCAGTCATAGATTCATACCTAACCCTAAGCCACCTAAGTCTTCTTAAGGAGGATGAAGCCCTAAAATCTTAATGAATAATGGATGAATGAGAATTGAAGGAGAAAAGAAAATAGTCAGCATGCAGAGTATTCATGATGACTTAGAATTGAGAGTGAATTACAAAATCGGTTAGAGAAGAATAGAGGATAAAGAAAAGGATACAACATTGAGACATCTAATCATGAAGGCTCAATAAGATATTGTTCAGAGGTGATCTATTATTAGGTAAGAAAGTGCCAATTGCAGGATCTATGTTGAGACATTCTAACAAGTGATTTCACTCAAATCTCTTAATAGAGTAGTCCTAATAGGCTATATGAAATCCTTTATCAGGGTGCTTACTTAGTTGTAAGTTGAAGTCTTCTAACAAGACAAAATTCTAATAGGGTGTTGAAATCCTCTAACAAGGTGAGAGCTAATAGTCTTTGTAAGCCTTTAACGGGGTAGACCTTTCATAGGGTAGATCATGTTTCATGGTCAAAACATTGTAACCTTCATTGGATACACTTGATTACTACAGTAGTAAAGATTTGTGGGTGTCATCACCACCCTAGTTTTACCTTCTCACTTGGAGGGTTTTTGGGTAATCATATATGGTGTTATGTGTTTGAATGCTTACATAGTTATATGATTTAGATGCATATGCTTTACATGTTATTTGAACTAAGTTATAAATGCATATGATGAATGAATAGTGAAATTTTTATGGGTCCAAATTTAAAACTAATGATTCAACACCCCCCCAACTCATAAGTTTACCTTCCATCTTGTAATTCCAACAAGTATAAGCTAAGAATAATATAGTGTCAACCAAGCATCAATATTGATCAAGTATGTTGAACAAGAATACTTAGTATTGATTGAGTAATTTAGTGATCACTGAGTCTTAGAACCCAGTGTTGGCCAAGTATAATCATTTGATAGATTATGAAGAAATCTTGATTTCCAACCAACATAATTGAATTCTTGGGATATGGAAAATGTGTTGAATATAAGGATGGATGACCTGGAGAATTTAATTTAAGGGATATCATGTTTGAGTGTTTCTATGCATAGATTCAAAGAGAAGTTTTAAGTTTCTAGAAGAGAATGGAGGAGACAAAATGATGGATGGATTCAATGAATCTAACCAAACCCTATGATCTATGGTGATGTTTAAATGAAAAAATATTAGAATTACCTATTTAAGGAGTCACAAGGCCTAACATAAAAGAGGTTGGAGCAATTGTTGATTCTATTAACTAGAAAACTTAAGGAAGAGGCTAGGAAGAGTTATGAAGAGGTGAAGAGTGATTGCCTGAAGGATTTCTAAGAAAATCAAAGATAGAGATGATGATGGAGGTCAATCATTGGTTTAGCGTATAAGCTATTTTGTCATCTATATTTTTTAAGTGATTTTTATTTATCAGATCAACCAATTTTTACTTTCTAACCATTCTATTAGTATTGAAATCCTTTAATCAGGGTTGACCTAATAATCATTCATAAATCCTTTAATCAAGGTGATATTATAATGGAATTTTTTGAAGACCTCTAAAAGGCCACTCCTAATAGGGTGATTAAATCCTTTAACAAGATCACATTTAATAGTGTGTTTTTTAAACTTTTACAGAGTTGGCTCCTCACAAAGATCACTTTAGAAGAGTGAAAATTGGTAGCATGTTATTGGTGGTTTTTCCCAAATTGGGTTTTGACATTAAATCATGGTGTCATACTTGTGTAAATGTTATTTGAGATATTTTACTATAATTTTTATACATTCTACAAATTTTATTACTACTACAACAATGGAATGTAAGTTTTATGTTGTTGATTATTTGCTATAGAGATTGAGCCACTAAATTTTTAGATATGAAGTATTTGAAGTGATTAAAAATTGAATTGGTACCATTTGGACCTAAGAATAATTGATTCCCCCCCCCAAAAAAAATTATTCTAAAACATTCTAACACACTATCCATAAGGCATTTTAGTATTTGAATAGTTAAGTTAAATCAAAGATACATGAGATGGATTGAGTTCTTGTTCTTGTAGAGTTGTTCTTTTTAATTGAAGCATAGGTGTGGAGAGTCAAACAAACTAGTTGATGCATTGAGTAGAAGAAGGAATTTCCTAACAAAAAGGAGAATAGAGATACTTCGATATGATGAATTGAATAATTTGTATGAGGTGAATCCTAATTTACAGAAGGATGAGAGACTTATAAAGAACTCATTGGGACTGATCAAAGAAAGTTGTCAAATATTCTATTAAAGATGATATTTTGTTCAAGGAAGTTTAGTTTTTCATACCTAAAGGATCAATAAAGGATAATTTGATTAAGGAAAAACATAGTGGACAACTTGCAAAAAATTTGAGTATTCACTAGACAATAAGTTTGTTGAATGAGAGAAATTATTGGCCACAGATTTATATGGATGTTAGGAAATTCATTCAAAAAATTGTCAAGTTAGTAAGCGAAATAGTTAGGATGTGGGTTTGTATACACATTTTCTTGTACCTACTAGACCTTGCAGGGGAAATTAATATGAATTTTGTTCTAGGGCTACCAAATAAATAAAGAGGTAATGATTCTATATTTGTGGTGGTAGATAGATTTTCTAAAATATCACATTTCATTCCTTGTAAGAAAACATCATATCAAGGATAACTTTAGTAGCTAATATTCACCAAATAACTAATCTCAATCATCAAGGACCCCAAATTTGGCTAATGTTTTTTGCACTTTTGAGGTCTCCATGTCTCTTGCACTATACAAAAATTGGGTCCCATGCTTAGGTCAATTGCCAATAATAATACAAAAGTAACTGTAATTTAGTGATGACTTCACTAGTGCAACATATTTTTTCCACTTAGTGAATTATATATATTCTCCTACAATTTCCAAAATTTATCTTAATCAATGCCATATTACCCAATATTTGGTGAAATTTTAAGTTAGGTTAAAGGTTAAGTATGTAGATTAGACATGCATCTCTATTCTAGAGAATTTCCATGAAACTTCTTATCCTATCTCACTTTGGTCCAAAATAGATTTGATGTGGAACATGTGTCTTTAATTTTGAGACTTTCTTTAAAACTCGGTATCCTTTTAAAATTTTGGCCCAAAATAGGATTTAGGCCACTAATTTAGGATCCTCCAATGATTATAAACAATAGGGATGTTGCCTCCATACCACCATTCAATAATTTGGATGGAAACTCTAATCTATAAGTGGTATAAATTTAACCTTCATGTTTTATAATCAATTAGGATCCATATAATAATAATAATAAAATCTTGGTTTCTAAGTATGTGTACTTCTATCCATGATTTTATTAATAATGAAAGATTTGCTAGGATTTTATAGAATTTTCATACAATTGACAAAAAATTTCCAATAAAATTAACTTTTTTCCTACTCAAAAAAATTAATTCACCAATAGAAATTAATTATTTTCCCCTAAACTAATGTTTGATTCACCAAAATTTTATATGTTTTTCCAAAGGAGGTTTTCTTAAAGTTATCCCTGCATCATATGTCATAAATATAGTTGACTTATTCTTTATGGAAATTATGAGGTTGTGTGGATTACCAAGAAGTATAGTTTCAAACAAGGATAGTAAGGTTGTATGCCATTACTAGAGGATAATTTGGAAGAAGATGAATACTGATTTTAAATTTAGTTTTATATTTCATCCACAAACTGATGGATAGAAAAAAGTTGTGATCAATATCTTAAAGAATTATTGAGGAGTTTGGCTAGAGATAAGCTTGGTAATTAGGATTTGGTTTTAGGAAAATAAGAGTTTGCATATAAAAGTTTGGTGAATAGAAGCACATGAAAGACACCATTTGAAATTATTGGTAGATTAATAGATTTTAGTTTGGATGATAAAAGGATTTTTGAAGAAGAGAACATTTCATACCTTACAAAGTCAATAAATGAGGAGGTTAAGTGTCACTTAGAAGGCATGAATCTCAAGTATAAAGAGAATGTTGATAGGACTAGGAGACATAAGGATTTCTCTATAGGAGATGCAATTATGGTTCATTTAAAGAAGGGGAAATTTCCAATTGACACTTATAATAATTTTAATATGAGAAAGTTTGGGTGTTGTAAAATATTGAAGAAATTTGACTCCAAAAGTTCTTATGAAGTAGAGATACTAGATGACATGGATATTTCACCTGTATTCAACATTGCATATTTGTATGAGTATCATGAAGATAATTGGACTTAGAGAATGATTTAGATATGAAAAAATTGTATCCTAAGAGGCAATTCAATTATATGGAGAAAATAGTGAACAACATAACTGGAAGGAGTAAAAGAGGAAACAAGTACAAGGAGTATCTAATCAAATGAATAGACATATGAGTTGAAGATTCTTAATGGATTTCTTAAGTTAAGTTGGATCATCTTGATTCTTCTAAAGTAGAAAAGTGAGAAATTTACTTTCCTATCAACCTTGCATGTCTAATGTAAGAGAATCTTGGGTTTGGATAAATCTTTCATCAACAAAAAATATTTTATTTCCAATTTTGAGTCAATTTGCCAGTTTGTATAGTCTAGAAGATCAATCCAATATTTCTTAATATCTTTGAGTTAGTATTTCAATTATTTGAGTGCATTCATGACCTTTATTGGATCATGTTCCTAGGTTTGTAGCTTATATGGATTATTTTTCTCAAGCTATAATTTGTAATCTCTTTCTCAAGTGGCTTCTTCTTATATTTTCTTGGACCTGATAATGAGATTCAACATTGCAATGGAGATCTATAACTTGTGATCTTTATTAGCACATCTTTATATATTCTTGGATCATTTAAGGACCCAAATTAGGGATCACATACTCAAAAATAATTTATGGCTTGAGTTCCTTATGATTTGGGACCAAACCTATTTAATTCAATATGTTTTCTATTCTTGGGGAATGCATTTCATCTTAAGGTTGACCTGTGTGTCACGAAGCCTATATATGAAATATAATTGATCTCTACAAAAAGAGCTATAATCCAAAAAAAGGATAAAATAATGGGAAAATTAGATTCAAGATCAATCTCTAAAGTTTTTAAGTAATTAGACATGTTAACCTAGCATGTTGGAAGGCAAGATGTCAACTAAATTTAATTTAATTTTCTATTGAATAGAGGCATACATAGATTTTTTCTCTTTGTTTATTGTTTTATCTATGTTTCCTCTTGATGAACACTAGGATATATTTCTTTGAGATCGCTTCATATGTGAATGCATTAAGACCCCACCAAACCATTGAGAGTGTGTATTTTTTATACTGCAAAGCAAATTCATATAGGAGTCTTTTTTAAATCTAAATTTGGTCAATGGGAAAAGGAAATTTTGATTAAAGATTCCAAAAACATATGTGGTGTGTGTCATGATTCCCAACACAATTCTAAAGGATGCACTTAGAGAGACCTGAACGTCTCTTTGATTTTTCCCCTAATCCTAAACTAAAAGAGAAATTCATGCCACAACTACACAAAGTACATCAACATATATAAGCCACACTTCAAAGGGATGAACAATAAAATTTTAACATGATAGACCAAGATCAACTTGGTATAGTTAAGAAAACTTATTCAAAAACTATTTATAATAGCCAATTAGATAATCAAGAGGATGATATTATGGTAGAACATATGGGTACATTGGTGGAATTGAATTTTTACTACAAAAAAAATTCTCAAATAGATATTCTAATTTTATGGTTTGGATGGGTTAATCTCTTAGGTTCTTATATAATCTTATGCTAGTAGCTATATACACTTTTCAATTTATGATTCTTCAATCATTAATCTAGGGATTAACCTACAGATTAAGAAACATCTACTTCCATTATCTTCGAACATGAGCTCTAGTTAGTTTCTCCCCAAGAAGCAAACAACTCTTTGAATAGTACTAGAAGTAACTTCAATATTTCCTCAAAACAATCAGTTAAATATTGAAAACTAGGATGAGAAACTTGTTTATAAAGTGGGCTCAAATCATATTAATGAGATAGAGGATGATTAGTTGGTTAAGGATGCACAACTCTCACATCCCCAAATGGACAATGGGTATACTTAATGATGATTCTTATTCGACTTGTGTGGAGGAAATGAAAGTTAGCCTCTAAAAGTATAAGATAATCAAGTGGGTAATCATTATGAGATCTACAAATACTTATCTATGTCCTCATTTTTATTTCTCCCAAAAAATTTCACTCACTTAGACTACTTCAAATCTAACTATACCTAAAAATATTCAAGGGAAGAGAGGAAGGAAACCAAAATTTTCTAAGCTTAGAGATGAAATCAAAGTTGGAATCCAAACTAATCTTGATGAGAATATTTATATCAATAAAACAATGAGGAGAGTGTTACTCTCCTCAAGTATAATGAAAATCCTATCATGGAATGTTAGAGGCATCAATGCCTCTAATAAGATATCCCAAATAAAGAAGTAGATGGAAACTTATGGGGCTAGTATCAACATTTTGTAGGAATCCAAACTATGACAAAAATCTCACAATTCAATTCTCGAATGGGGTAAATGGAAATTAGAACATGTCCCTTCCTATAGGTATTTGGAAGTCTAAAAATATTGTTGAACCTTGACACTATCTCAATAAAAATGTGTAAATGGGAAACTAGTTGATAACCTTTCAAAATCCAGTGTAAAAAGGGAGGAATTTATGAGACAAAAAAGGCATGAACAAAAATGAAAAGAAAATATTCAAGATGAAACCAAGGATAAAGGAAGACATTAGAAAAAATTCCATCAAGTTTGGAAGAGGAGGAAGATCTTCAAAAATTTAGTTCCTAATAAAACTTCTCAAACTAGGTTCTCTCAACCCTGTAATGATGATTTATTTTCTCAGAACAAGATTGGACATAAAATTGCTGAATATTGTAAGATGGACATTAATTCATTTTATCCATCAAGGCATCAACCATTCAATGGTTAGTTGTATTCATGAAAAAAATTGGTCATAAGGCTAATAGATGCAAAAGTGGAATGATAAGGAATGGTCTTATGAACATGATAAATACTAGGAATGTTCAATATTTTAATAGTTATTGTTACATATGTAATAAGTTTGGCTATAAAGTTTCTAAATTTAGTGAGATATATTGTTATATTTTATAACTAAAATTTGCAAGGATATTTTTTGAAGTGTCACAGAGGAAAGAATGATAGGTCCCTAATTCCATAGAACAAGGTTGATATGGTTCAAATAAAGAAAGAGATAAAAAGACACGAGTTTCTAAGTTATAAGGAAAGAAAGAAAATTGCGAGAAGGACAATATTTTACATTAAAATGGTGCAAATGGTTTGAATAGAGACTAAATTAGAAATAGGTAAGTAGTAGAAGCTATTTTTGTAGACCTTTTGAGACCTTGTGAAGTGTAGATGTTGAAATCTTCAACATAATAGTTGAAAATGATTTGGACATGTTGGTGTAGCAATGAAAATTGAATTGGTTTGACTTTAGAGAAAAAAATTCCTTTTAAATTATTTCAAAGAGTTGGATAGATGACTATAATGATAGAATGGTTAAAATATGCCAAATATAAAAAATAATGTGATGCAAAATTGTTAGGGTGGATAGGAAGAGTATATTAACATCAATTGGTCATTTTAAAAACTTGTTTGAATTATTCTTTAGGAAAGAGAGGAAAGATATTCAAAGTATGTCCAAGTGAAAACTTTGGTCATTTATTTTCTAGGTATTTGTCAGTATATCTAAAAACCCTAATTCAAAGGTTGCTAATGTCTTCACCTAAAATTCTAGATGCTATGGAAAAAACCTAACCTATTTTCAAGATAAATCTATTATTAACAACACAATTGGGACATTTTCTTACATTTTTTATGATTTTATTCACATCAAGGATGTCCAAATACACATTCATGCACACATAAAAGGTATGATCACATAAAAATGATGAATTTCATAGAAAAACATTTAAAGGGTGACAGCTTTGAACTAAACTAGAGTGCACCCATCTAAAAGAAAATAAATTGGAAGTCTAGAATTATTTCCTCATGTTCCATGAAGAGGATATGATCAAAATTATTTTGAGTCATATACATGAAAAATCATTTTTTTTAGACCAACTTTACATGATACTAAAGGGGGCTATTGGGGTAGTAACCCAATAAGATTGTGTTGTATTAGAGATGTCCCTGCATTGAAGTCCATAAAGATTGACATTCTTACTAGGATAATCAAAGTGAAATTTAGTAACAGAATACTAAAATGGGTATAAATTTTGATATGGATATTTAATCATCTACTTAATGTTATATTAAATAGGATAATTACCTAGTAGAATGAATTTTTTTGGAGAAGATGTGTGCCCATAGATTCATAAATAATAGATCATGTGCATAGATTTCCAAATGGGAAAGCTAGTGATAGTACTTATTATGTTTTCTTCAAAAAAATTACAATGAAATATAGAATAAATCTAATGTTGTAGGAATTATATAAAGAGGTGATGACATTTTTATAAATGAAAAATAAATTTATATATGGATTATATTAAACCTATAATTAATGGATCCATATACTACCATATGATCCCTTGGGAGATGGATAAGTTGTTCGTGTTGAGTGGTTCATTAGTGAACCTATAGATCCTAATGCAAAAGATTAGAACCTACAAGGAAATATTTAATCGTCAAAAATTAAGAAAATGATGAATGAAATTTTGAGAAGAAAGAGAATTCGGAGAAGAAATCTGGTGAATAGACTAAGAGGTATTTTGAGGCATCCAAAAAAATTTAGTGCCCCATGATCACCACCTAGACCTAGAATGACCAAAATTTCTTCGACAGAAATGAAAATCAACTTAGTAGAAAGCAGTATGTTGCTGTTATTTTGGAGAAAGATCCTAAGACTCTTATAGAAAAGAAAATACCAAGGAATAAGTAACAATGGAAAAGATAAAATATAAAAGATAAAAGCAGTCAAAATTGATGAGGAAGAGGAAAAAAATTGTAAAAATCTCCAATAGTTGACTTCCCTTAAGAAAGTTCCAGACATTCATAATTTCATCCTCACACCTTTCCAATCACATGACACAACATGTTTGAACACATGTAAACTTGGCACAATCCCAATCGCATCCAATGACAACTTTCAAGGCCACCAATTATCTTTTTGTGCATCACCTCAAGATTCCCCTTCTCAACTTCAAGAAGAGAACCCTAAAGTTACCTACCTATCAAATGTGTATCCAAACCAAAGTCATACCATTCAAAGATATGATTGAATCCATATCTTCTAAAGACAAGTACCATTTTTTAGTCATGTGAAATATCCCAATAATGATTTCATCCTATCTAGAAAAGTGTTAGAAATAGATAATATTGAGATGGAGGATGAATCCGTATTCTACAAAATTTTACCCACAATTGGATATTTTTAATTACTTTGCAACATGCATATGAAAGTAAACCAATAATGTTGAATAGTAAATAAAATAATACATAGAGAGAACTCATAATACCATTGTTTTTTAACTAGGGAAAATTTGGCCAAGGGAAAACCCCGATGGGGATGGTACACACAAAATGATCCACTAAAAAAAAGAATCTAGTTAAGGATATTGACATTGTTAGGAGTCTATCAAATACATATAGTGTCTTGAGTCCTTGTTAGAGGACTAGGCCATGTTAAAAGAATCAACTATTTTAGGAGTTTCTTCAACTCTATTAATAGTTGGTAGAACAATTACAATGTATGAAAGAACAGCCTACTACCCTAACATGCAATATACAAATAAGTCTCTTCATAAGTATAGATATACATAAAATATTGTCTCATTGATACACTTTGTGAATCTTCTAATCATACACAAGATCTCACATCAAAGAAAGCTCACATGTCACATAAACTTCCTTCACAATAGTTCGTATCACACATTCACTTCCTACTAGTTGTGCAAGATATGATCTTACTTATACCTTGAAAATTATCAAAAACTCTTGATCAATCAACCTTAAATCTTCCACGCACTTGGATAATTATTAAAAAAAACTCAAGTTAAACATCTAGGATGTTGGCCCACCATAGTTAAGTAATTATTTTGTTACCAAAATAATTCCTTAAGTCATACAATTCATTTTTCTATCATGCTCTCTTCTACTCTATCAATTACTTGTACTAGCAATTCCTCTATAAATATTGATGTATTGATTAGATAGATTTGTGCATTGGCATATGTCATCATGGCACTATCAACTATCATTCCTCAACTATGCATGTGGTAAATCATAATCTACAATCTGTACATACAAAATCTATCTATGTGTTTTTGTAAACTTTCCAATACTTAGACAATTTTGTGTCTCTTATTTCATACTAAAATACTAGACTATATATGTTGTAATAAATGACAATACTCACTCATCTTTCTATCCATATTTCCAACAATCTCCCCCTTTGGAATTAATGGAAATATTTTGGATAATTGGCTAAGTCCCAAAATGATGTCATACAAAAAGATACTACTCAAAATTGGCCTTCAAAACTTGAAAGATTTTATTCATGTCTTTATGGATTGTTACATTCCTTATCTCTCCTTTTACAATGATTTCCTACATACATAGCTAAGCTCCACCTTACATGTATGTACATTCTTATACAATTTTCCTTTACATTCTTATTCTCCTTTGACATCAATGACAAAGGTCTCCAAAATTATATAGTCAAAACAAAATTGTGTTACCTTATTATGTTCTAACTTGAGATTCTTGATATGTAATTTGCAAAACCAAGTTTCAGCTTCTCAAGCTCCTTCTTCTAGTTCTCTTTTACTGTATTAGATATACTAATAAGTGCACACAATCCATATGATGCAACTTCTACTACACTCAAATTTGCATAGGAAAATTTGTCATAGGATGCCTTTGCTACAAGGTACTCCAATTACCTCTACAAAATGCTAACTTTAGGGGATAAATATTCTCTAAGGATAGATAATCTCTTGATTACCTTATCCTTTTCAAATTCAATGCCTTTGATAACATTTTGAATTGTCTCCATCTAAGCATCAATATCTTCAATGCTCACATCTATCTATTGTAATCGAATAGTGAGTGTTTGAAGCTCACCTATTCTACCTTTGATTAGGTTATTAAATTCTAATAAGTAATTATATGACAATACAAATTGTCTATACAATTTATTTCCTTCATCTATGCTCTTCCTCAGCTCCTTTATGAAAATATTTAGAGTCTACAAGTAATTTCTAACATTTTTGCATCATACTTGGTCTGAGCTTGTAGTAAAGCAATATCAAAAAAAGTGGTGAACTCTAAAGCAAAAGATCACATGATTTCCTTATCCTTCTTCTAAATATTAGGTTCTACAAAAGTGGTTTGTACTATCATTTGCATTCTATCTATAACTTCTCCCAAAGCTCTCTTTAAAGTCTTAACATACTTGTTCTTCTCTAACAATTTGCTCAAAAAGTCATCAGCCCCTTTTAGTCATCATCCTCATCAAATACTATGGGCAATGCTTCTGTTCAGGTAGTTTTTGCAATAAGTGTAACTACTTGAAGTTTAGTAATTCTTTTCTTTTCTTCTTTCCTCCCTTTCTCCTTCTTTTCTTCTTTCATTCTATTTTCCTCCTTTCTCTTGTTTTATTTCTTTCTTTCCTCTTCATTTATTTTTCTTGCTCTTTCCTTTTCTTTTCCTATTCTTCAATCTTCTTCTTTTCAACATTTCTCTTCTCCTCTTCCTCATCATCATCTTCATTAGAGCTAGAATAGGTAGTAATATTGCCAACAATATTACTCCCATACTCTATAAAAGGATTTTCCTTTATCATCTACTATTATATGAGTACTATCTACTTGCATAGATTCAGTCCCAATAACTATGTGTAGAGGTGAGTCAATTTGTTAAATTTTCTCAACCTCTTCTTCAACATTAGTAGGTGTACTTTCTTCAACATACACAAGGATTTCTCTTTCTAGTTGTGCACTCTCCTCAGTGGCTTTAGGAAGATAAGTCATATAGATGACTATGGCTTCTTCAATTTCCTCGTTTACCTCTTCATAATTTCCTCCCATAAGAAGAATTTCTCTTCTCTTATTTCTCAATAAAGGCTCAATACCTTTCAAAATACTCTTTACATCAGTACTTACTTCACATAATTTCTTAATCATATTTGTTCTTAACTTCATATTCTCCTCTATAACTCTTCTCTTCTTGTTTAGTAGCCTATTATACAAATCTTTGGGGATCTTATTCTCAATAATATCAAATCTTTTATTCCTTAGAATCAAATTCCTTACTATAGTATTCTCTAGCTTCTTGTTATCCATGTTACTATACAAACTCTAATATTTATTTAATTGAACAAAACTGTCATTCTCAATTATTTTCATATTTAGATTTTCAACCTTAGGTTTCCATGATTTCTTACTAGTTGATGTTTCTCCTTTACCAACTACTTGTTCCATAGCTTTCTCTTTATTCTCTTCCTCAGACTCATTAGATTCACTAATCTGTAGTGTTTTCATTCTCTGTCCTAGACCACTAGTGGTTTTCTTGGTCCTCTTCTTAGGAGATGGTGTAGGTTATTGTTTTACCTTCACCAACCTTTCAAATTTTATTTGCATAGATACTATGACTACTGATTCTTCATCAAGTTTCTTCTTCTATCTATATTTCTCTCTGATAAGTTGCACTTGTGCAACTACGGCATAGGGTGTATTAGGTATATGTGTAGTAGATCTTTCTATTGTCACTCCCTTTGAAGGTGTTGCAATGGAAATAGGAGTAGTTGCCAATACCTTTGATTGATAGTTGGCCTTCATTTCCAAGGTTATACCCTTGATCTCATTAAACTCCTGCCTTGTCATTACTCATTCCTTGAGAATAGATTTTATACTCTTCTCAACATTCTTCTTTATTTCCTTGTTGTGAATCTTAGAGTGAAATTCCATCACCTTTTCTTCATATGTTCCCCATCTAGAACATTTAGTGTCTCTTTCTAAATAAAGTATAATCTTTCATAACCTTCAATGAGTTCTTCACTCATTTCATAACCCATAGGTTCTATGAATTTAACTCTTGGTTCCACTGCCTCCATACAGGTTGTATCAATTTTTACCATGAAAAAAATTCATCCTTGTACTTTTCTACCATAGTAGGAGGGATTCTATATCTCTATTTCATTTCCAACTTAAAATTCTTCATCATTCTATCTATGAATCTATCTCTGACATATTAAAGAGTTGTTTTTTATTACCAATAAGATTTCTTACTTTTGTACAACTTAATATGATTGTAGCTTCCTTACTATGTCCTCTACCTTCTTCTAACTCCATAACTTTTAATTCTCTTTCTAACATCAATTATGATCAACTAACAATCTGCTTCTACTAGAAATGCTTAATTCAAATAGGATGAGTCACAAACAATTATTGACTTCAATCTTCCATCAGGTGCATCAAAATACTACTATTCTAAAATTGTATAAGAATTTTATGGGTTATTAGCTTTTACAAATACATATTTAAATTTATCAACATGCTCTTTAAGTGCTTCCTTCTAATTTTTAGAACTACTATTATCATTTCTTTTTTCATTTATGTTATTGTTCCTTTTGTAATTAGGATTCCTATTCAAATTTCTTCTATCCATTCTCTAAAATCTTGATGTGTGTCCAAAGTTATTGCATAACTGATGTACATATGCATTCCTTCTCGGATTGGTTCCATTTTGGCTATCAAGTGCTTTGCAATTTAATGCAATATGTCCAAGGTTGTTACACTTGTAACATACAATCTGGTTCCTTCATCCATTAGGTCTTTCTCCATCATTGGATCTACTTTGTGATATCCCTCTTTCATTATATGTAGGGTTATTATTCCTAAACATTCTACTATTTCCATTACTACTATCAAACTTAGGTTTCTTACAATCTACTACTTTACGACCATAACCATGAAAATTATAACAATAGAAATTAGTGCTAGGTTTAAAGGACTTACATGTGTAATCTCTCTTCATATGAAAAACTTCATTGCATAGAAAATATCTACCTTTTAATTCGTGTCTAACTTCCTTATGTGAATGTTTTATTTGCTTTAGTTCATCATGTTTCTTAGACAGATTAATTTTCTCTATTTCTTAGGCTTTTCATCTTTCTCAAACAAATCAACTTGCTCAATTTATTTAGATATGCTTGATTCTATCCTACTCTAACCATTTTTTATAGGCTTAGGGATCTCAACCACTAGATATGGTTCTTTCCTAACTTTAGTTTTCCTGGCTAACTTTTCTCCAATAAGATATCCAAGGCCTATCTTATCATAAGAAGATCTCTAGTAAAAATAGTTGCTCATCAATTTTATCACTATTTGAATAAATCTTCTCTAACTATTATTTAGCTTGTGTTAATTCTCTTTTCATAATAGTATTGTACTTTTCTAATTCTCCATGCTCTATCTTAATAGAATCTAATTTAGATGTCACTTGAGATAACTGAGATCTTAGGTTTTCATTCTTAGATTTCAAATCTGGTTCAATCTTATTGTCATCCTTCTTTAGATTCAACTTAAGTTCAACAATTTTCAACTCATGCTTCAAGATCTCATTTTATTTCTTGAGATTCCTTAAGTTTCATCATTTTCACTAATCTACTCTTTTGATTACTTCCTAGATTTTAGATAATTAAATCTTATCTTCCAATTTTCCAATGTAAACTTTTGTATCTTCATACCTATCTTTCAAGTTATCTCTTTCTTCAGTAAGAAGATCAATTTTCTCAAGAGCTTCTTCAAGATTTCTCTTTAACTATTCCATATCCATAGGGATATTACTCAAGTTGTTAAGCCTCTTCTAAGAAACTACAATCTAATACCAATTGTTAGAAATAAATAACACTGAGAGAGGGGTGAATCAGTATCCTAAAAACTTTTTCCCACAACTAGATATTATTAATTACTTGCAACGATGCATATGAAAGTAAACAAATAATGTTGAATAGTAAATAAAATCATACACAAAGAGAACTCATAACACCATTATTTGTTAACTAGGAAAACCCAGGCCAAGGGAAAAACTAGGTGGGGTTGGTACCCAAAAAATGATCCACTAAACAAAAGAATCTAGTTAAGGATATTGACTTTGTTAGGAGTCTATCAAATACATATAGTGTCTCGAGTTCTTGTTAGAGAACTAGGCCCTGTTAAAAATCCCCAACCCTATTAGGAGTTTCTTCAACCCTATTAAGAGTTGGTAGAATAATTAGAATGTATGCAAGAAGAGCCCACTGCCCTAACATGCAATATACAAATAAGTTCCTTTACAAGTATAGATATACATACAATATAGTCTCACTACTTCACTTTGGGAATCTTTTGGTCATACACGAAATCTCACATCATACAAAGCTCGCATATCACATAAACTTCATTTACAATAGTTTGCATCACACATTCACTTCATACTAGCTATGCAAGATATGATCTTACTTATACCTTGTAAATTATAAAAAAATCTTGATCAATTAGCCTTGAAGCTTGCATGTGCTTGGATAATTATAAAATTAACTTGGTGCAAATAGTTAGGATATTGTCCCATCATAGTTAAGTAATTGTTTTGTTACCAAAATAATTCCTTAAGTCATGCAATTCATTTTACTATCATACTCTCTTCTGCTTTGTCAATTACTTGTACCTGTAATTCCTCTATAACTATCATTGTATTATCTATACAATTATGTGAATTGACATACATCATCATGACTCTATCTACTATAATTACTCAACCATGCATTGCTAACTCATACTCACTCATTTATACATACTGAATCTATCTATATACTTCTGCAAATTGTCCAATACTTAGATAATTTTGTGTCTCTTATTTCATACAGATATAGTCAAATGTATATGTTTCTATAAATGAAAACACTCACTCATCTTCCTAGACATGTTGCCAAAAAAAAGACCAAGATGCATTAAGATAAGAAGAACTAAAATAAGTGGGATTAACAAATTACCTTCAAGGATGGTAAATAAATTTTAGAAAGGACACATCAAGCATCCATACTCGAAGAGAATAAACATTAATGACTTAGAAATCCTCAAAATGGTAAGGTTGTTAATGACCAACATCATTAAATATCATAATTCCATCATGAAACAAATAGGAGAATGATCTATAAAACCCTATATTTGTTGTAAAAAAGAAAGTTCCAAATTTGCTAGATTTGTCTTCCTAGCATGGAGGAGCACCTAATTTTTTTAGATAAATCTAACAAAATATATTATGTTATAAAAATTTTAATATGTGATTTGTATTCCAACCTTAGAATATTTACTCTTTATAAGCCAAGGGGGTTATTCATTTTTTACCTTTCTTCATTGTAATATAAATGTGTGTTATATGTTCATTAATTTAGATAAGGTCCTATTTACTAATGTTGGTATTTTTTTCTTCAAATTATCTTGAAAAATTATGGGGTCGTGCATATTTTTTTCTCTTCCACATATCTCTAAAACAATTGATGATTCATAACTATTATAGTAAATTCCCTAGAATGTAAAATAGTATGGAATTTGGGATGAATGTTCTTTTTGTAGAGCCTTGTAGGGTCTATTGCTATTAGGAGTCAAACACTACATTCTATGATTTGTTATGATCCAACTCAAAATATTTTACATTAGATTGTGTATTTCTTCTAAAAAAATATACATCCTCTAGAAATTTTCTCTAATTCCATTTAGGTTGGTTTAAAGTGTTGCAAAAGATTTTCATCAGTGCATCGCCCTTTACCTTATCTTTCTCTTTAAACAAATCTCCTCCTTTTTAATAGAGTCAAATTTTGGAGGTTTCTCCATATGGTGCAATGAATATCAAAACTATGAAACTTGTGGCATCCCGTATTTAGGTGTGCACCTCTTATAGATCAAGAATATTTTATGGCATGCCCAATGGGACCTCTAAAGAACATTCTCCCTTAAAGATTCAGTGTGTTGTTTGGTTTCCTAGATTTGATGAAGATTTTTTTTAGTAATTTTTGATGTTGTATATCAACCTCTATGAAGATGATTATACAAAATAATAATTTTCTTTTTTTAGCTACATCTATACCAAAGAGAAAAGTTATGAGATTCCTACCTTTATATTTCATTTTGACATAGGATATGAAGATCTCTCATGGAAAATAGATTATTAGTTTGAAGAATGTTATCCTACTAATTTGAGATACAAAATGAATAATATTAATGGATAAAATATTGAAGCTATACTATGTGATTTTCAATAGGTGGTAGAAATGACACTAAAAGACAAAGGACTAGTTGAAAAAACCTCATTGAACACCATGCATGATTTTTATGGTAAGAAATAGAGGATAAATGAACAAGGGAGATGAGTGGAGAACCTTCTCATAAAAAGGAGATCATTAATTTTGATGAAAAGGACTACTCTCTATCCACTTAAGGGATTTTCCTACCTCCTTAATTCATCTTCCCTGCAACTCTATTTTTTTTCAAGGCAATCCAATAATCTAGAGTTTGAGTAGCCACACAAAGGAGAAAGATATTAATGTTAGCATTATGATGGGGAGATTTTTAATAATCATAAGGAATTACTTGTTTGGTTTTCAATGATATAAACTAAGATAAGTCAATCACGTTTTATGATCTCTAAAGAAAGGACACAATAGGTAAGAAGGTTTGATGGTCATTTATATAGGAAATCATTTCTAATATTGTAATGTGACCACAAGTATAACATCAACATGGCTATTTTTTAGTATAGTAATAATCACAATCTATTTGGTTGACTGGTAAGATAGTTTGTGTTGTTGGAGTTGTTAAGACAAGTAAGAACGCTTGAGTTCTTAAACAACAGATCAAAGATTCCAAATTAGTGAGTGGTATTTTAAGTACAATAATATTTGGTGCCATGATGATTAATATTAGAGGTCATGATATGATAATTTGGAATTTTTGGGATCGTTGGAAAAATGTTAACACGAATTTGAGGTGGTGTATTAGAGGAGTAAAAACATGCTTGACTAACTTGGAAATACAATAGGAAGATCTTATTATAAGATGATGCAGTCATGGATTTTAACATTGAGATATGTTACTTATGGTATTTGTGTGGTAAAATTAAAATTTGAATGAATGACAAGGATTAAGTGGAAAATTTAATGTTTCTAACAGAGTTATTCTTAAGAAGGAATATGATGTAAAAAGAGAGAAATTCAATTTGAAGTGCAAAAGTTTGCAATCAAGATGACAAGAAAAGAAGAGAAGAGGGAAGTTGGAGAGTGGAGAGAACATATTGGATCTGATAAGAAAGAAATATCAAATTGTTTATCTTAATTTTTTTCTAGCAGGTAACAAACAAATCCCTTAATCAAGTGAGCTTTAACAAAAAAATATATAAATCCCTTAATTGGGTGAACTCATAGAAAGAGTTTTGAAATATTCTTGTGAGTTATATATTAGAAGATCTAATTGTACTTCTAACAAGGTAAAAATTAATCCTAATAGACTAAACCCTCATAAAGGGTTATTGTAGCTCCTAATAGGACAAACTAATTTGATGCTATAGTAAACTTGTGGGTGTCATCCCCACCATGGTTTTCACCCTCTAAACAAGGATTTCCACACAAATATATGTTTTTCAAGTAATTTTTTTGTGGATTCTTGACATTGTTCTCTTTTATTTTCTCTTATTGGTTACATGCTTTTTAGTTTGGAAGTTGATATTGAATTTGTGCAAATCGCAATTTAAATTTTTACTAACTCATCCCATGCCCCTCACCCACCCACCTATTGGTACCTAATAATTATAATAATTACCTAATAAGATTGAGAAAGACAAGAGATATTCATACAATATTACATAAGTTTGAGAGTCTTGTAGAAAATTAGAGACTATTGTAGCAAGAGTGAGAGAGAAAGCAAGCGAGAACTATGAAACCTAAGAGAGATCTAGAGAGCTTGTGTTGAAGTTCTAAGAGAGCTTGAGTGGATTGATGATATTAAATTAAAAGAAATGAAAAGAGGTAAAAGGGTCATTTTAAGCCATTTCTACTAACTTTGGTAGGTGACAAGTCTCAAAATGCTTAGAACGAACATCAAAGCATAAGGTAGTTACATGACACATGCACAACTTGAGGACATCCATAGAATGAGCTATTGTCCATTTGGTATTTTACAAAATTTTCCCAAATATTGATATCATTAACTATTGGAAACCACAATTGGAATAATTATTATGTTGTCATTGTTGTCAAACCTTACTAGTGAGACAATTGCTACCTAAGTAGAGTGTTATATCATTTGAATGATGAAGATGATTTGAAAAGAAGACCTAGTGGAAAGGTTGAGTTATGTGGAGCTAAAATGGGTACTTGATTAGTAGACACGTTGACAAGACAATATATTTTTTAATCATTACAATAAGTGGAGAAGATAGCTATATTGAAGCCTAGTAGAGATGATCAATGGAAGACCAAATGCATAGGCTAAACTCAAAAAGAGAGTAGAAGATTAAGGAACTTATATTTGAAGCCAAGCTTTGCTAGTGTCAACTAAGTCATAGTAGACACTGAGAAAAGATAGTGTACCCAAGTATATGAAAAGATAGAGTATGTTGAGCAAGACAATTAGTATTGAATGAGTTTTCCAATGATGACCAAGGCTGAGGAACACAATATTGCTTGAGTGACATCATTTTCTAGTTTGTGAAGGAATTCAGATTCCAATTGACATAGTTGAATTTTTGGATTATTCAAAGTGCATGAATGATAAGTATTTATGAGCTAGAGTAGTTAATGCATTATAAAACATGTTTGATCTTTCCTAGGCATGGATTTATAGAAATTTTTTGAGAAGTATCTAGAATGAGAAGTAGAAAATGAAATGATGGAATGATTCAATGAATCTAACCTTACTCTAAGATCAACGGTGATGTTTAAGTGGAAAAATATCATAATTACCTATTTAACGAGGCACAAGGTGTTGAAAATAATTGATTAATTGTGTATTGTCTTTGATGTTACACAAAATTTCATATATTTTCTAGTCAATGTATACCAAGCTCACATAGGTCATCAAGACAATTTCTTGTGTCTAACAAGTATTCCTATGTTTGCCTAGTTCAAATGACAAGGTCTACCAAGTTCACTCGGGCATCAAAGAGAAATTTGTAGAAGTTGAGTGTTAACTGATCTCACTCAGTTAATAAAGGAAAAGTTGGATGGAACCAATGTTAACCAAGCTCACTCAGTTACCAAAGAAATTTTGTTAAGATGCATTGTTAATTGAGTTCACTTGGTTAACATAGGAAATTCATTTCTAAGTTTGTGTCTATCGAGCATGGTTGGCTAACAAAGGATTTTCTTGTTTTTTCATATTGAGCTTAATGCATTTTAAGGAGATGAATATTAATTATTCTAAGTTGTATTCAAGTCAATTTAACAATGCATAAGGTATAAGTATAAGGTCAAGTTGAGGATTGAGTGTGTGCAAGTGTATGGAAGAAAAGAAGATGCTTAGAGGAAGAAAATTAGAAGGATAAAAAAAATATCCTTGTAGAGCTACAAAGATAAATTTGATTAGTGTTGGGCATTCATTTTGCACAAGGTCAATGGCAGGAATCCATAGTGTAATTCCTCTCTTGAAAAGAAAATCTTTTTAAGGATCCACTCCAAGGTTTAGTGTTTGTCTTGCGACGTACCAAAATATGCTCAATAGAAGATAAATGTGAGTGTTCATGAGTAGGCCTTTGCTGGTTCTAAAAACTCTTTTACCTTGGAATTGAAGTAAAATATGTTCCTTGTCTCAAAATATCACACCAAAAGAAAAATATTTTTGTATTTTCTTTTTTTTTTAATGAATGCAACTCTAACAATGCAACTACTATGAGGTCCTATTCTAACAGGGGGTTAGCAAAGGAAATAACTAAACTAAAAGAAAATAATATGAAATAAAATAACTTGAAATTGAAATTCCTAAATGGACATAAGCTACAGAAAACAACACGCTACAAGTTAAACCTTCAAAGAAATCAGCAGGAAACCAATGAAAATAGGAGCAATGCTTCCTAGAATCCACTGAAGCAATTGTTGGTGAGAATCTTTAACAAATAGAATGATGTTTTACTCTTCATCAAATCAAAAGGCCACAGAAAGTGCACTCATGTGAGATAAAAAGCTATGTAGACACAATCAGGTGTTCTCTTCTCAAGCTCGTTACATCAGTGGAATTCATATATCTGTAGCAAACACTAGAACTAAAAGATCGCACATCTAGAAACAATGCAATAAACCTTTAGCTCAATCACAATCTCATGAATAAAAATCCACAAAACAATGACACATTCAAGCAAGAATAACTACACTCCAAATTCTAGCACCAAAAGCATAACTTTATTGCATAATAATAGCGGCCCTTGTTACATTTTACAATGGGGTATTTATAAGAAATTGTCTCCTCAATTTTTGTTGAGAGTGAGAGATATCTTGATGCAATAAAATGGTTTTAAAACATTTAAACAAACTAAATATATACAAACTGATAATCTAACTGGTGCTTAGAGGGACTCCATCCATATTTTATTCATTAATTGGATGCATGAGCCCTTTACATGTCAAAAACAATGAAAGCATGAGAGAGAAAGTAGGAGGAAGCCATTAGTCGAAGTAGAAGTGCATGGAGACACCAAAAATAGAAGCTATCCCTTCACTTGATGTGTGTCAGAGTTAACTTGCCATCAAAATGCCCTCCCAATGCATGGAAAGTGCTATTTTTGGAACTGGCAGTGAACTGTCGGTGCACCTCTAAATTGCGGACCTACGAACCTCAATTGGGTCAAAAATCTCAAAATTTTACTAAGTGTCAAAATTGAAATTTTGGCATCTGGGTTTTTCTCATCTTTATCCTAAAGATATGTTTGGATGTTTTCCCTTGAATTTCTCTATAATCTCAGTAATCTTAGCAGCATCTAGAAGATCCAAAGCCTCATACTTTTCTTTGACCTTCTATCTGTAGTTGTCCACCTCAATTTGAGTTTCTGCAAAATCTCCAAGTTTGGTGTCCAACTCTAACAGTGCTTCCTTAGTTCTGAAGGCTTGTCTAATGTCTTCATCACTGGATGCTTCCTCTAAAGTCTTTCTAAAAATTTTCACAACTACCTCAACTGTAAAAGCTTCTCTTGTTCTTCATCTTCAAAAAGTCCAAGCATGCATCACTGTACAACTTTTCTACTTCCAAAATTTTCTCTCGAGCTTGGTCCTTGAGCCTATGTATCTCATCATGTAATGTTTCCATCACTTTATTTCCATCTGCAATCTTTTCTATCCAATCATCTATCATGTCTAACTCTTCTCCAATATATACATCAATCAGAATGCAATACCTTTTCCCCTTTATGACTTGTAGAGTTTGTAAATCCTTGCTCCATACCCATACCTCATCCATAATACTAAAGTCCTACCTCAAAATTTCCATGATCTTATCAACATTCTCTTGTGTAACATGCAATAACTTCAAACTTCCTATGATTATAGTAACACCCCTATCCTCAAGGTTGTCTCACCAATTCAGACAAGCTCTCAAAAATGGACTGAGTCGTACACCTTCCCCTTCTCTAAGAAAGGTATTCAAAGTCTCCTCAGGGCATTCAAAATCAAGAGGACCAATAACTTCAGCTAAATATCCTTTTAAGATCTCAACTTGCCTCTAAAGTGTTTTGATTTCAATCTCATCATGTTCCATATCGTTGAGAACCTCCTTGACTCCCATAGTCATCATCTATCAGGAAGTATCCCATGTATGCTTCCCTAACATGATATCCTTCAATTCATAGTCCTAAAGGCTAACAACTTCTTCATCTGTACCTTTTGGAGGGTGAGCCACTTGTGCAACTAAGTCTTGGTTTTGAATAGTAGTAATAAATGAAAATGGCATTGCATCATGTAGTGGAGGGTCAAGCTTGTTCAAAATCTCTGCAATGTCACAAATATCATCCTCTGAAGAAAGGAATTGATGTTTGGCACTCCTCATTATCTCTTTCCAAAACTATCTTGGGATATGTCTTTCTATAACCTTGGCTCTAGATGATGAAGGGATGTGTCCAACTACCTTCTTCCCTCTATCACTCTTTCCTGGAGTCTCCTATTGTGAGGGTTCTTCTTCTGTAGTCTCAATTTCTATAGATTGTGTAGTTTGATCCTCAACTTCCTAAGAAGGTTGTTGTATATATTCTACTACCTATGCCTCTTTTGATGGCTCACCAGTAACCCTTGGTTCTAGTTCTCCTTGTAATGAGAATTCCTTCTAAACATGTTCTTCTAAACTTAGAGGTGGTGTCACCAAAGCCTTGTCTACCATCATAACCTGAGGTGAAGATGGGGGAGTTGGATGAGGACCTTGTGTCTCAAGTGGCATTTGCATCCAATCTTGCTATTGAAGTTCACTTGTAGGAGTATCTCTAATATTATCTCCAACCAATTTTGTACCTACTAGCACGAAATCAAAATCTGGTATGGAGAGAACATCATCACCTAGCTCCCTTTGCTCATTCACCCATCATTTGACTTCATCTTCCAAAGAAGAGAGTTCTACCATTTCAGCTTGGGTGGGTGGTGGAGTATTTGTGACACTCTTCCTTCTTTCCAATTATGTGGCTTTGGCCAGTCAAGTTCTCCTTTATAGAGGCACCTACTCCTCCTCCTCATCTGACTCTATTTCTCCTTCATCTAATTCTTTCTCGAGAATGGTTTCAGGAATAGATGGATTAGGTTTTACGAACTCTTTGCCTCTTGTTCATTCTAACCTTGATCCTCTTTTTCTTCTATGGAACCATAGGATAAATGGGCTCTTCATGCACTAGATGAATGGATGTCTTTGGAATCTCTCCCTCTTCTTGTTAGCTTGACAAAATAGGAGGCAATGGAAAATCAACCTAGATATGAGAAATTCTAGAGTCTTGGGGATCCTAGGGAGTAGATTCCTGTCGTCGCGAAGGGGATTGTTCTTCAACATGCTCTACCTGAATCCTTTAAGGAGAGGCTCTCTTCCTCTTTTCCTTCTTCTTCTCTGAAGGATGGTAGTATCCTACTAGATGATCAAGTTGGTAGACTATTTTTGGCCTGATGGGAGACTGGAATGTGAAGATAGGAACTGTGACTTTCTTCCCCTTTACCCTTTCTAGGTGGGCATGTCCATGGAATATCACTGTATACAGAATTGGATCAATTGGAAAGGGTTTCTTGTTCTAACTCTTTGTCATTCTGATGACATGTCTCGCTCGATGATTAATATCATCTCCTTCCTCTCTATCAATTTCTACATTCAGGATGGGCCTCTCGCCAACTTTATTTGTATTGAATAAGGGATCCAGTAGCTCTTGTGAATCCTGTAGCCTTATCTCATCTAGGATGGTCAAATGGAGAGCCTTCTCTACTAAATACAAAGTCATTGTACAATAGTCTCTAATACGAACATTGTAGTCATTTGTGGCATTCATCCAATGATCTTTAATGGTGTCCTCATGGTAGATCTCCTTTCTTGCCAGGTTTTCCACTTTACCAACATTGTCAAAGAATGGTCGAGGAGAATTATATTCTTCAAGAGGATAATTCTCCCATTCCCATTTGAAAGTCAAGATATCCTGCTTTCTCTTTACCTGGTATGCTCCTATTACAAAAGGCCAATCCCAACAAGGCCTCCATTGTTTTTTGATCCTCTCATAAGTTGACTCAATTTGTTGAGAAATTTCCACTAAAACCAACTTGTCACTTGGGTACCTTAGGAGTTTCTTTGGATTGATGGATGCTCCACCAACCCGAATATATGTGAATGTCTAAAACTGGATGAAATATGCACCGAGAGTTGTGATCTATGTCTTGGCCTCATCAGACAATCTCTTCCCATAATCCCCTTTAATGAATCAAATGATGGCAAAGATGAAGGCATCATTCACAATTATGTACTCCTTACTTTGTGGTGAGAGCTTCTTCTTCACTAGCTAGGGATAAACTATATATGACCATGCATTAGGATCTTCATACTACCCTTTTTGTAAAACTTGGGATAGTCGGTGGCCCTTGTTGCAAGTAGATACACCACATAAGAAGTCATGTAGAACTTCTTCTTGTCCTTTATTGTCTGCAACTGGTCACACCAGTTCTCACTAAGTGTGGTGGCCCAATCTAGTGGCATATTTTCCTATCTAATGGTCTCAATGAAGTTGACCATGAATGGAACAAGATGACCTACTGCAGGAAATCCTATAACTCTGCTCAAGAGAATGATTGAATATCCAATGTCATCCTTCATGTATCCTCGAGTCATATCTACTTTGTTGATTGTCTTCACCCGAGGTGGTTTCTCAATGAAGTATGAGGAATACATGATGTTGATAGCTACCTGGTAATGATCCTTATGCAACCACTCAACTGCTTCATATGAAAGCCTAATGAATTGATCAGCTCTAGGTAGATGAAAAACCCTCTTGATATTATCAAGTCATAGATCCAAGACCACTTCCCCAGTGATGCTCTTTACCACCCTTTCATCAGGAAAAAAATGTTGAGATAGGGTCATAATCAATTTAGCTAACTACATGGTCCCAAGATGTGATGCTGCATTTACGAATCCGAAATAGATTAGAGTGGATCTCAAAGATGATCTTTCAGTTTGGTTGTTACAAACTCTCAAGAACTCTCCCAAGTCCATGTGTCCAAGTTCTATGTCTTTGATCTCAGAGTATTCATCATGCAACCATGATTTGAGGGTTATGCCTTGGAACTTGTACACAACTGATTTTGTTGTTGATCCAGATGTGGATGCCATCTACTTATAATACCTGCACATCACAGGAAAAAGAAAACATGATTAATTATTGGATACATAAAATTAAAATTAAAAAAATGTAAAAGAAAAAAAAAACATTCCACAAGGGAACTTATTTATTTTGTTGTTTTTTTTTAAAAATACTAGGGGAGTGCGTGTGTGGCCTGCATGTGCGTGCCACTCACACATTGGCATGAGTAGCACACACGTGCCCCAAAAGGGGCACAGCGAAGCCCGAGCACTGCGCACGTGCCCCAAATGGGGCACGGCTAGGTGTGGGCACTGTGACAGCACTGCGCGCGCCCATAAGGGTGTGACGAGTGACACCACAACAGCATGCCACTCATGCACAAGGCACGAGGAAGCGCATGCAGGTGCCTCATGGGCGCATGGTGGTTGAAGAAAAAAAGGGGGGGAGTGTTTTACCTCTCCCTCCTTACTCCTTGATCAAAAAATGAATAAGGAAGAAAGGTAGGGAGGGTTTTTATAACCCTCTCTCCCTTTTGCAAGTGCGTTGTGCCTCGATGCACGCACACACTAGATGGGATTTTATTATTATTATTATTATTTCAAATTTTTTTGTGTTTTTCAATTTTTGATTTTTTTTTTTTTTTTTTTTTTTTTTGGTTTTTTTTTTTGGACTGTAAAATTCTAACTTCTAACCAAAAAGTTTTCTCCCAACTCCCAAACTATGAGTCTGGGAGTCAAAAAAAGTAGGGGGTCCCCATTCCTAGTAAGGAATGGGGCGTGTGATGAGGAGACCACAAAAATTAGCAAGGATCAAGTATACAAGCCTGAATTGAGATCTATAATTATCAATTCAGTTGCATTAGAAATTAGGTCATCACATTGTTACTCTCTAACCATTTTAGCAGTGATCTAAATCTATTAATAGAGTTGGCTTAACAGCTATTTGTAAATCCTCTAACAAGGTGGCATTTCTAGATTGAAGTGTCTAAAGACCTCTGACAAGGCCACTCCTAATAGTGTGATTAAATCCTCTAATAGAGTCACACCTAACAGTGTGTTTTGTAACCTTTAATAGGGTTGGCTCCTAATATGGCTCACTTGAAAAAAGTTAAAATCAGTAACCAGTTGCAATTGGTGGTTTTTCCCAAATTAGGTTTCCATGTTAAATTTTGGTGTCACTTGTGTTGATTCTATTTCTTTTATGTGTATGCAGCTAAGTTATGTAAGGTTAATCATAGATAATATCATAATATTTTCATGTTAAGAATTTATTGAGTTACAACATATTATCCATATTAACCAAGTGTTTATATATTTGCCAAGCAATATTATTTTAGTGAAGTTTATATTCTGTGTTGACACCTAAGGGATGTGGGATTTATTTTAGTAGTAATTAATTCACCCCTCCCCTCTCAGTTACTCATCTTGTATTTTCAAATTTTGGTATCATAGCTTCTTGGTACTTGCAAAGAAGGTTTCAAGGACCTAAGCTAAAGATCAGGATGTCTTATAGAGGAGAGATTCCCAAGTTGAATAGAGATAACTTTGAAGCATGGAAAGAACTTATGAAGTTGTACTTGGAAACCATCAGTGATTTAAGTTTAAAATATCTAGAAAATCCTTACAAGGCTCCTACTCAAACATTGACTATGGAATAAATTTCTAAAAAAAAAGTCATAACATTATGATGATCGACATTGCATTAGCTCTTAACTATGCTAAATTTGATGAGGTCAAAGGATGTGTTGCTACTCATGAGATATGGACCAAACTAAAGGATATCTATTGAGGTGATGATAATGTGAAAAGAGGCAAGGTAGAAATCTTGAGAGGTTAGTTTGATCAAATGAAGATGAGAGAGGATGAAAACATTGCAAAATATGTTGAGAGAATCAAAGCTAGTGTCAGTGCTATCAAAGCCTCTAGAGGAACAATTGAAGATGTGATAGTGGTAAGTAAGGTACTCAAAAACCTTCTTCCTATCTATGCAATCAGAGTGTTTGATATTCAAGAGATGATATGTGATCCAAATAACAAATATATTTGGATGCCCTAGTTGGAAGATTGACTACATTTGAGCTAGATAACTATGATAATTATATACTCTTAGCTCTAGCAATCTTGAGTTTGCATTAGAAGAAAATTTATCATTCAATAAGAAAGCTAAAGAGTCCAAACAAAAAAAATATGAAATTGAAGAGGAAGACAAAAAGCCATTGAAGCATTACTTGCAAGAAGGTATCCCAAAGGAAAATAAAAGTGCAAATGTAAAAATCCTTTGATCTACTTTTTGATTGTTGCAAGATGTCCAAATAGAGAAGACAAAGATGAAAAGAAGCACAAAAAAAAAAAAAGGCAAGAAGGATTTCAAGAATTTCATGGACTATAAGGAAAAGGGTAAGAACTCTTGTTTTCTAGCTAAATATTCAAATAGTAGTGAAGATGATGAAATGGTCTATATTGTTGTAAAAGATGAATTTGATGATGAAGGAGATAAAATGGAACTTATCTCTTATGTAAGAAAAAATAGTACATGGATTATTGATAGTGGTTGCTCACATCATATGACTGGTGACAAAATAAAGTTTGAACATATGAAACATTATTATGGTGGAAGTGTGCAATTTGGAAATAATGAACCATGTTGCATAAAGGGAAAAGGCTGCATCTCACTAACCAATGAACTTAAATGTGATAATTCTTATTGGGTTGAAGGACTAAAGCAAAACCTATTGGGTGTGGCATAGTTGAATAACATTGCATTCAAGGTAGAATTCATGAATGGGAAGGCCAAGTTGCTAGAAAGAAAATGAAATCTAGTTGGGTCTAGTAAAAAAATCAAAGGTAATCTATTCAACCTAGATCTCAATGAAAGTTCATGTTTCATTGCTCAAGTAGAAGAAAGCTAGTTATGGTATAAAAGGTTATGTCATGTGAATTTTGTTAACCTAATCAAGACAAGAAAAAAAAAATGAGTGAGAGGTATTCCTAGCCTAAATAAACTTGATATGGCCCTATGCAAAATTATCAAATTGGTAAAATGGGATAGACAAGTTCTAAAAGCAAGAACTATCATTCTGAAGAAGTCTTGGAGTTAGTTCTAAATAGACTTATGTAGACCTATTGGAATAGAGAGTTATAGTAGAGATAAGTATTTTACTATTTTTGTTGATGATTATTCTAGAATGATTATTGTAATGTATTTGAAAGAGAAGTTAGAAGCTTTTCAAAAGTTTAAATGGTATCTAGCAAGAGTAGAAAAGGAAACTAGAAAGAAGCTATAGTGTTTGACATCAGACAAAGGTGGTGAATTCATCTCTAATGAATTCAATGAATTATGCAGTAAAAGAGTGTTGAAAATAGATTGACACAAGTATGAATATGTGTTTTATTCATTGTATTGTGTGTGATGTCAAACCTACTACTTGTTGGTAAGACAATTTCTTATATGATTCAAGTACTATCATTTATTTGATTGATGAAGAGGATTTGATCAAATGAGGTAACAATAGCACCTAGAGGAAAGGTTGAGTTGTGATATGAAAAAGGAGTACAAGGATAAATTAAGACAGTGATATTATAATGCATTGATAATTTACTTAAGGTTATAAAGGATGGTTATACTAATTAAGTTCAGAAGAACAAGTTAAACAAACTATGTCTGCTAAGCTTAACAATTTGTATAGTAGGTGTCGAGAAAAGTTAGTGTAAGCCAAGCAAAAAACTAGTTGGGGCTGAGAAAAGTTAATTTTCAATGTAAGCTAAGTGACATAGTGTAAGTTGACTCAAGTTTAGTTGATGTCGAGCACTAATAAACTTTAGTTCATGACGAGTGATTTGTTAGTGGATGTTGAGAAATGTAGTATGTGTCGGGCATCAAAAGCCAGTTAATGTCTATCATTATTATGAGAATGATCAAGAATTCAATAAATTTGAGCTAACAAGTTTGATTTCTTGGATTGTGTAAACCGTGTGTAAGATAAGATTGATGAGCTGGTGGCACAAAATTCAAGGTAAACCATTTTGAGGAAAATTCAAGGAGAATTGAAGGAAAAAAATTTAAAAGGAGATGAAATAAAATGTAGGATAGATTAATTGAATCCTAACTAATCTAACCTAACCCTAAAATTAATGATGGAGGATAAATGAAAAAATATCTTAATATTCTATTTATAGAGATGTCTGGTTAGAAGCAATTTTTGTCAAGTGTGAGAACCTAAGGAAGAGAAGGAGTCTAGGGTATTGCTTAATTCAGTGACCTAAGAGAAGAGACTACATTGCCAAGCAAAGAAAGAAGGCTTAAGGGTATGGATACTTGAAGGGTGAACAAGCTATCAGAGTTGAAGTGTGTGAAAGCCAAGAAGAATGGAAGACTAAAATAGAGATCTATAATCTGCAAGTGTATTGTAAGTTGTTATTAGATCAAGCCTTTTAATAATAGTAGATTTCCACAATCCATTTGTAAAAATATTGATTTTTGGATCTGATTGTGAATGTTTTTTATAGATCAAGCCTTACTATTACTTTCTTCTCATTGTATTAGTCTAGTGTAAATCCTTTGGATTAAGGTTGACCTAATAGTCATTTTTAAACCCTTTAACCAGGTGACATTCCAAGTGAATGATCTAAGGTCCTCTAACAAGCCTCACTCCTGACAGGGTGATTGAAATTCTTTAACCAAGTCACATTTAATAGTGTGCATTTTAACCTTTAATAGGGTTGGCCTCTCACAAGGCATCACTTCAAAATAGTGAGAATTAGTAGCATGTTACTAGTGGTTTTTCTCAAATTGGAATTTCCATGTTAAATCATTGTGTCAAATGTATTACTGAATCTATTATGTTTCATGTTTACATTTTTACAAACTTGATTTGATAGTAACCTAAAAGTTTAAGTCATTTCATAATATGATGGATGCATGTATGATGAAAATGTTTTATGGATATGGGTTCACTAAGTTGTGAAAAGTTTTAATTGTACACCTAGACCTTGGATAACTAATTCACCCCCCAACTTCAATTGTTCTAAATAATTCCAACAAAGATGAATCAAAAGAAAAGTATAAACCCTTGATACACCTCAGTAGAATAGTATAGCTAAAAGAAGGAATAGATCCATTGTAGATTGTGAAAGAACTTTGATGGTAGAAAAGAATGTTGCAATCAAATACTAGAAAGAAGCAATCAATACTATAGTGCATATCTTGAACAGAGTACAGCTAAAGAAAGACTCAAATAAAATTCCCTATGAACTATCATATGGCTACAAACCCAATGTAATTTACTCAAAAGTATTTGATAGCAAATGTTATGTTTTGAAAGAGACTAGAAAAGGTAAATTTGATGTCAAGGGTGATGAAGGTATATACCTAGGATAATCCAATGGAAGTAAAGCATATAAATGTTTGAATCTATCCACTCATAAGATCATAGAAAGTGTCAATGTAAGAACTGATGGATTTTTAGAAAAGAGCAAAGAAGAAAGGGGCCAAGAACCTAAGGATTATAGAACTTTTATTTACTTTGAACTTGATATATTGCCAAATCTAATTGGAAGTCAGGAGGCCTCACCTCTTGAGTCCCCAAAATCTCCAGAAGCACCCAAGTTGCAACCAGTACAACCTAAGTCATAGTCTGTAGGATCTAAGGCACAATTAGAGGCTTCTGAGTTGCCGCTAGAGAAAACCAAGTTTGAAGTACCCAAGTCATAGAAACTAGGACCCAAGCTTAATATAGAAGATCATGAGGAGACTAGTGGAACTAGTTCTAAATCAAAAGTACCTACATTAGAAAGATATGTTAGAAGGCATCATGCACCTAATCATATCATTGGAGACAAGTTAGATGGTATAATGACAAGAAACAAATTGAAAGGTACGTGTTTTCTTAGTAAATTTGAACCTAGATTAGTGAAAGATGCTTTGGATAATGAAAGTTTGATTGAAGATATGAATGAAGAGCTAGAACATATAGAGAGATAAGACATGAAATCTTGTTCCGAGACCCAAGGATAAAAATGTAATTGACACTAAATGGGTTTTTAGAAATAAGTTAAATGAAGATGGAGAAGTTTTCATAAATAAAGAAAGATTAGCATGCAAAGGTTATTCTCAAGAAGAAGGTATTGATAATGGTGAAATTTTTTCTCTTGTTGCAAGATTAGAGGGTGTTAGAACTATACTTTCTTATGTTGCACATAGACTATTTAAAATTTATCAAGTGGATGTGAAATTAGCATTCTTGAATGGAATTCTTGAAGAGGAAGTTTACATACAACAACCTAAAAGTTTTGTAGATCCTAGAAAAAAGGATATGGTTTGTAAATTGCACAAAGCATTGTATGGTTTCAAGAAAGCTCCCAGAGCTTGGTATAAAATACTTCATAACTATTTGATGAAGATTGTCTTTCAAAGGAAAAATGATAACATCAACATGTATATCAAAGAAGGACCAGACAAGAAGATTGTATTGGCAAAAATCTTTGTGCATGACACATTGTTTACTAGAAATGATGACTTGTGCAAAGCCTTTTTAGAAGAGATGAGTAGATAATTTGAAATGTCTATGTTTGAAGAGATAAAATTCTTTGTTGGATTACAAATTCAACAAAATAAATATGGTATCTACATTACTCAATCCAAATATATCAAGGAGATACTAAAGAAGTTTGGAATGGAAGATTCAAAACTAGTTGGAAAACCTTTGTCTTCTGGACATAAGCTTTCCAAAAATGATGATTCCAATGATGTAGATCACACCACATACATCTCAATGATTGGAAAATTGCAATATGTAGTGCATACAAGGCCTAATATTGCATTAGCAGTTTGTATGGTGGAAAGATTCTCAGCAAATTCTAAAGAAAATCATATGATGGAAATCAAAGAGAAACATGAGGTATTTGAAGGGTACTAAAGACTATGTTATGGTACAAGAAAGGAGGAAATCTAGATTTGAAATCCTCAATAGATGCTTATTGGATAGGAAGTGTTGATGACAGGAAGAGCACTAGTGGTGGAGCATTCTTTCTTGGTAAAAGACTAGTGTCTTGGACAAGTAAGAAGTACAATTGCATTTCTCAATCTATAGTAGAGGTAGAGTATGTAGCTACAACAATTAATTGCTCCAATGTTATTTGGTTCAAGAAACTTTTGGTATGTATGAAGGTAGAGATCAAGGATCTAGTGGTTATCTTCTATGATAACACTAGTACAATTAATATATCAAAGAATCCTATGATGCATAGCAAAATCAAGCACATTGCAATAAAATATCATTTTCTGAGAGAATTGGTGCAAGATAAAGAGGTAAGCTTGGAATATGTGAATACTATAGAACAAATTGCAAACATATTCACTAAGCCATTACCTAAGGATGAATTTTTTTATTTGAGAGGTAAGTTAGGGGTTATTCCCCTATATGAAGTTCACTAAATGAAGTTTAGTGATGCATCAACCAGAGCATGTTGAAGATCAGTCAAGTTGATGTAGTATTGAAAAGATAAATTGCATATGAATCATTACATGTTGTACATTGATATTCATTGAATATTGTCTTTGGCATGAGATGTCAAAGAGGGAGAAGTCATACTATTTCATATCATAGAAAAAAAATTTCAAGATATCAAAGAGGGTGAACCTATGAAAAAGATGTTGAAGACAGAGTTTGCTGACATTGAGAGAAACTAAAGGAAGAGGGAGTTCACAATGATAGAGGGAGTTCTCATGGATGAGAATTAGAATGAAAGTAAGGATATTTTTCTTACTATTATTTTTTTCTAAAAATTTCATTGAGTTATGACATGTTATGTTGTCATCAATGCCAAAGAGTGAGATTGTTGAAAATAATTGATTAATTGTGTATTGTCATTGATGTTACACAAAATGTCATATCTTTACCAGTTAGTGTATACCAAGCTCACTTGGGTGATGAAAATAGTTTCCTATGTCTTCTAAGCATTCCTATATTTTTTTAGTTCAGATGACAATGTCTACCAAGTTCACTCAAGTGCCAAAGAGAAATTCACAGAAGTTGAGTACTAATTGAGCTCACTCGATTAATAAAGGAAAATTTGGACGGAACCAATGTTAACCAAGCTCACTTGGTTACCAAAGAAAGTTGGTGAAGATGTAGTGTTAACTAATTTCACTTGGTTAACACAAGAAAATCATTTCTAAGTTAGTTTCTACCGATCAAGGTCAACTAGTGAAGGATTTTATTGTTTTTACATATTGAGCTTAATAGATTTGTTTGTTAGTTCTAGCTAACTAAGGAGATGAATATTAATTATTCTATGTTTTATTCAAGCTAACTTGACAATGCATAAGGTATAAGTATAAGGTCAAGTTGAGGATTGAGTGTGTGCAAGTGTATGGAAGAAAAGAAGATGCTCAAAGGAAACAAATTAGAAAGATAATAAAAATATTCTTGTGGAACTACAAAGATACATTTGATCAAGAAGGATCAATTATACAAGCCAAAATTGAGATCTATAATCAGCAATTTAGTTTTATCAAAAATGGGGTCATCTCATTGTTACTCTTTAGCCATTGTAGAATTGATCTAAATCTATTAACAGAGTTGGCTTAACAACTATTTGTAAATCCTCTAACAAGGTGCCATTTCTAGATTGAAGTGTCTAAAGACCTCTAACAAGACCACTCCAAATAGGGTGAGTAAATCCTCTAATAGGTTCATACCTAATAGTTTGTTTTGTAATCTTTAACAAGGTTGGCTCCTAATAGGTCTCACTTCAGAAGAGCAAAAATTAGTAACTAGTTGTAATTGGTGGTTTTTCTCAAATTGGGTTTCCATGTTAAATCTTTGTGTCACTTGTGTTGATGGTATTTCATTTATGTGTATGCAACTAAGTTAAGTAATGTTAATCATAGATAATATCATAAGATTTACATGTTAAGTATTTATCAAGTTACAACATATTATTAGTATTAACTTAGTGCATGTATGTTTGTCGAGCAATAGTATTTTAGTGAACTTTATATTCTATGTTGACATCTAAGGGATATGGGATTTATTTAAGTGGTAATTGATTCACCCCTCCCCTCTCAATTACTCCTCTTGTATTTTCAATACAAGGGATAACATAAAAGAGGTTGGGATAGTTATTGATGTTATTAACTGGAAAACTTAAGAAGGAAGCTGAGAAGATTTATGAAGAGGTGAAGAGTGATCATTTGTAGGATTTCCAAGTAGATCAAAGATAGAGATGATAATGGAGATTAGTTAGTGGATCCATATATGATCTACATTTTTCTATATTTGCAAAGTGAGTTTTATTTATCAAATCAACCTATTGTTACTTTCTAACCATTGTATCATTTTTGCAATACTTTAATCATGGTTGACCTAATAATCATTTGTAAATATTTTAATCAAGTTTTTATTCTAATGTAATGTTCTAAATCCCTCTAACAAGGCTTCTTCTAATAGGGTGATTAAATTCTTTAATAAGGTCACACCCAGCAATGTGTAATGTAACCTTTAATGGGATTGGGTCTTAACCAAGCTCAATTCAAAAGAGTAAAAAATTGGTAGCATGTTAATAGTGATTTTTCCTAACTTGGGTTTCCATGTTAAATCTTGGTGTGGTACTTGTGAAAATGATTTTTAATGTGTTTTGTTTCTTATTGTATTACTTTCTGCAAGTAGGTTACTTTTGGGATATTGAACTTCAATTTTATGTTATTGTTAACTAGCTAATATAGAGATCAAGTGGACTATTGAATAAATTTGAGTTGTTAAAGTGGTTAAAATTTTATTTGGAACATATGGACCTAAGGATAATAGATCCATTCCCCCCCCCCCTCTTAGTTATTCTGAAATCATTCTAAAAATTGGTATCAGAGCTTGTGGTTCTTGTAAGGAAAGTTTGAAAAGACTTAAAGCTAAATATCAAGATGTTTAGAAAGGAGGTACCCAAGTTGAACAAGGAGAACTTCACTGCATGGAAAAGTATGTGTTGGTATCTCTAACCATTTTTGTTTATTAGAGTCAACCACTTAGTTATTTACAAGGCAGAGTTAGACAATCATTACTGCGATCAAGCTACTATATATAGGTTGATTCACATACATAATTAAGTATGTACCTTTCTATTTAGGAGCCGAGTAATTTTTTAGTCATAGAGTACTTTTGTATATGAGCTGAGCTCATTAGTGATTGAGTGATTCATCAATGACTAAGAAAGTTTTGAACATACAATATTGAGTTACATAGTGTGTATTGAGAAAAATACATATCAAGCATCAAAAAGGTAATAAAAGTTGATCAACAAAAATGTGAAGCATCGAGAAACAATAAAGGTTGAGAAATGCAAAGCTTACATAAAATTCAAGAATGGAACAAATTTTTAGGCAAAATGATTATCAGGTTGACATGGAAGGGATATTTAATTTTTGAAGATGTTGTTACAGAATATTTAATACTTTCATAGGTTTTTACATAACATTTAAATGGTGTGGATCACAAATCCCTATGTTTTGTGTTCAACAATTGGGATGAAGAGGAAAAACATGGAATTATCTAGAAAACTCTTCACAAAAATCTTTATATAACAATAATCTTAACCTATATTGTATGCCAACAAAGAAGGAGATGAAAAGGGTTTCTGTGCAAACATGGAACTATATGTAGTGAAGGATTGAGATAAGATAAAAAATCAGTGAAGACTTTTGCTATCATCTAGCAGAACAAATGACCTATTCATAGCAGTAAAGTGAAGTGAAAAGGAAAGATAAGAGATATTAGATTAGAGTAGAGGATTAGTTAGTAAGGAGAAGACACAAAATCATCTTGCTGAGAAAAATGAGAATCAGGTACTGAATCAATTTTAATCAACTTGAATCAGGGTAAATCTCTTAAGAGAATGGACTTAATAGATCTCTATAAATCTCCTAACAGCATCCTTACTTTATTATAAGTGTCAAATCCTCTAACAAGGTTAGACCTAATAGTCTCTTAATTTGTTAATAGGGCAGACTCCTCATAGGGTAGATCATATCTTAAGATCAAGCATTGTAACCATCATAGGTTAACTTTATTATTGTCATAGTCAATATTTGTGGGTGTCGTCCCCATCCTAGTTTTACCTGCACCTTGGAGGGTTTCTGGGTAACAAATAGTCTATTATGTGTTTTATGTTCATGCATTTGATTGATCATATTTATACATTACAACTAATTTGCATTGCTAGGTTTACATGCACAAGTTATTGATAGATGTGGATAAATTTGAGAAAAGTTTAAAGTGTATCTAGTTTATCCTATTTAGTAATCCATTAATAAATAATTGGTATCAGAGCATTGGTACTCTAAGAGAGGAATTCAAACTAGATAAATTTATTGAAAATAAAGTGATTGACATCCAACTCATAATGCATAAAATTGAGAAGGCAAGACAAGATCTAAAGGATTCCCTTAAAAGGAGAAAAGAAATTGCCATCCAGATAAAACAATTTTTCTATGAAAAAGTTGAGATTGGAGGACTATTCAAAACAATCAATCTAAATGACAAAGCATATATTGATTTACTTGAAAAGAAAAAACTCTTGAATGAAGAAATAAGAGGATTGAAATGAGTACATGAAATTCAATCAAGAAGACTATGCGAAGTGACTAAACAAAAGAAAAAAGTTGAAGAAGAAAAAAGGGTAATGGCTACCAGACTTGAAGAGAGGATACTAGATGTGCAAAAGCTCACAAACACTCAACTAGATAATATGAATCAACTCATTCTTGCAAAATAGAAATTTAATCACAACAATGTGGAAATTGCAAATCTCAAATCACAAAATGACATACTGAAGAATGAATTGAAAGCTAAAAAAGAATCCATCAAAAAATTCAACAAGCCAAATAAGGAAATTGAGTACTTTGAAGAACTTATGAAGTCGTCAAGTTGTTCTAATGGGTCAAGAAATTCATGTACCAAGAAAGGAGAATCATCCAAGAATGGAGAACTAAAGAATGAAAGGTCAAAAGGAAAACCAACATGCTATCACTCTAGAAAACTTGGTCATACTACAAATATCTATCGAAGCAAACATGGTACACAAAATTATAAATCAAAGCTTATCGCTTACTATTTTTTTGCAAGAAACAAGGACATCAAATACAAGAGTGTAGGTAAAGACTAAGAAATACATCTACTACACCTAGATTTTAAGGAAACTTTATAATTGTCAAAAATATGGGCATAGAGCATATGAATTTAGATCATAGACAAAACCCTACTGGAAAAATCAAAGAAAGAATTATACACCTAAAAATGCATGTTCCAAATTTCACAAATTTGGACATCAAAGAAAGAATTGTAGGACTCAAGTACATTCAAAAAATCAGACAAAGGATAAAGGCAAAGGCAAAGTGGACATTGAGAAAATTAGGAATGAAATGAACCAAAAATGGAAAAGAAAAATAGAAGATGGAAATAGTGGAGCAAATGAAGCTAAGGGCATGCAATCCAATGGAGAAGGTAATCATGTCATCTCAAACTAAAGAAAGAGAGGTATGTATGGAACTATATACTTAATTGATATATCATACATCAGTTCCTTACATAAAATGTGCCAAAAGTTCATATTTAATATATAAGATGCATAAGAACAAATGTGTGAAAGGTTGTTGAGTATAAGTAGAATTTTCTATGTTGACTGAGCATTGCAACATAGACCAAGCACATAAGAAGAGAAATGGTAGAGACTGAATGTTAAGATCAAATTGTAATGCAAAGGCCTAGTTAAAAAGGCATCTATATCAACCGAGATAGCTGGCTTCCACTCACCCAAGTACGTATAATTAATATAGACCCTAATAAATCAAAGGATAAGGTATATTAAAAATTTCAAAGAAATTATCTCATTCATTGCACAAATTTTTGAGAGCATAGAGAGAATTTAGCAATTTTAGCAACTTACAAAGATTTCAAGAGTGATTTAGACGAAGAAGGTTGAATGAGTAAAAATCTTAACTATGCCAAGTATCCATAGAAGAAAGAACTTCAAACCCTATATAAAATCATGTAAACTTCATCAACCACTAGAATGATTCAAGAGGTTAGTAAAATTCAAACAGTGAAGAGTGATGCTTTTCCTCCACCTAAGTTTCATGCTACTCTAGACATTGTTGTGAATGGAGACTCAATAAGTGTGTTATCTTCGATACCACCTAACGTCATTATGATCCATGATGTTAGAAGTTTTTATATGTGAAACATTGGAGAAGTATGAGATTATGAAATTAGAGAAGCTTATGAGAAGCCATGTAATGAAGGAATTTTGAAGTATGAATTTCAAATTTTTGAGAGGAAAGGGTTTACTCATGTCCTAGAATTCTTAAGAAATTTTAGAATCAAATGAATAAAAGTTATTTTAAGAAAAATTCATGACATGAAATATTGGTTATAGAATGGACTAGTGGACATCACAAAGAAAATGATACACAGGGTTACAAGTTATCCAACCCTAGACAAGAAGAAAACCATGCAATGTTTAAGATGTGAGGAAATTGAGGCAAATATAGGCACCAAGTGGAATGGACATGGTCTATCCATTACAAAAATTTATGATCCAATAATTAAATTTTTAGTGAGAGTCATTGCTCACAAATTCTATCAATTGAGTAGATTGAACAGTGTTCCTTGTATGGTTCTAGATCAAGTGTGGAAGATTGTAATGAAAGATCATGAGTATGTTCCTGTCGAGCTACAAAAGTTACAACTTAGTGAGAATATTTCTTCAATTAGAAAAGTGAAGAATTCAATGTGCAAGTTTGGATCCCTCATTGTTTGTATTTTCTTTTATATCTGTAAGAATTTTCCTTAGAGAAAAATTCACATAAGACCAAGGAACTCAAGAACAAGCACAATAGTAGACCAAAAGAGTATGATCAAAATGACAATATGATATTCATTCAATGTGTATGTAAGTACACTAGGAGTGCCTATTTATAAAGGCCTCTAGAATGCTTCTAAAATGCATAGGAATCAGCAACATGATAAGTCATACAGCCAGGAACATGTCCAACAGATATGGGTTATCCTCCATTAAACACAGTAGTAAGTGCAATGATGAGAGGATAAGCCTACAAAGGTGTAGCACACAAAATAATGTTGTAGATACCATGTGCTAAATTAGGAGTGTGAATAAGTATGTTGTCTACATGAAAACTTAGTTAATTATGAAAACCCCAGTATTGTAGACACCATGTGCTAAATTAGAGTTGCTTACTCCAGTGTTGTCAACATGAAAACTCATAAGAGTACACAAACTCCTAAGTAAACTTAAGTAAAGTGTAATAAGTAAATAATTATTTACACCAACACCCCCACTTAAGTGCAACTTAGGGGAATGCACTTAAGCTTACAAAAGCTATGATGAAATGCAAGAGGGTTCATGACTACTAGGCCATGTTAGGTACCCATGTACATAATGCAATGCAATCTCTCATAAAAAAAAAAAAGAGGGAAAACCTCATGGGAAAAACCCTCCCCCAAAAGGAAAGATGAAAAGACAAGATGCATGGATGGATGGAGTAATCAAGACCCCCACATTATGACATACATCAAGTATATACAAAGGAAATTTAGGAGAAGGAAAAAACCCCATAAGAGGAAAAAATCCCACCCATAAGAGAGGAGAAGAAGGAGACAAGGTAGTCCCCCCCTCTAAATGTAGTGTACTGATCAGTGATAGCTGCTCCAATGTAGAAGTTGATCCATGACTGCTGAATAATGTTCCTTCCCTTTGGAAGAAACAATGATAGAGGTACAAGTGAGATGCTTTCCCAATGTGTAGAATGAATCTCAAGGATGAAAGGTGTCTTTGAAACCTGTTCAACTTTCCCCATGTTGATACTAAGGATGGCTCCTTCCAATATTGTGGAGAAGAAGTGAAGATCTAGAAAGGATGTATGTAGAACATGTCCCAAAGAACAAAGTGTCTCCTCAAATGATAAAGAGACCTCCTACAACTATTGTACATAAGAATTCACAATCACATCGACTAGTGAAGATTGATCATGTAGAGAATGGACATCAGGGTATGAGTGAGCCCTCAGAACAACTGGAGAAGGATCATCTTCAGTAAAGAGAAGATATAAATCATCAAAGATATTTCTCAAATATTCTATGTGTGACTCCATGAACAAACATGAAATATCTACTAAGAAGTCATCACCTGATGCTGGAGCTAGAAGATTAGGTGTGTTGTGTTGTGCTGGATCTATCACTATGGCAATGGATGAAGTATTTTCCTCAAAAAAGAGAAGAATTTCATTGATGATGTCTCCCACATCTACAATGTGAGACTCCACCAACAGCTCTGCAATGGTTGGAAGGAATTTGTCCCATGAAGCTAAAGGAGGAAGACATGGAGTGTCTTGCTGCACTAAATCTAAAGCATCTATGGCTAGAACAAGGTTAGTAGAATAAACAAGAGTATTAGGAGGTGGCATCTCTTCTGGAGTTGAAGCAACCAATTTTGAAGTTGCTAAAGATAGAATGTCCTTTGGAAATGGAGGAACTTGCGGATCTCCATATGCTTCCCAAAGAGCCATCCAACATCATGAGAAAAACTTGTCATTCTAATAGGAACAAAAGGTTCCTTACTCATACTATTATACATAAAGTGAAGAAGAAAAGGAAGATATTCGAATGAAGGCAGTATCTTTGAGTATAGAGAAGGAAACACTTCCTTATGTTCTCTTAGATGAGCAATGATTAAGGCACTCCATTTTTTATAGATCTTGCATGTCAACTTCAGTCTTATACCAGACTGACATATGTAACAAGACTCCATTAGATCAATAAATGTATGCACCCCCCAAAATGCAAGAGAGAAACAACACCCCCCCCCCCCCCCCCCCCTAATGTATGATTTGACACTTAGTGCGATAGCCACATGCTAATTTCAGGCCTATTTTTGAAAGTAGTATTTCTGTCCATGAAAGCTATAATCTAATTGTAAATCTAGAAAGTAGACAAAAAATAATGCACTTTCTAAAAAATGGAACCTAATTATGTGTCTAGATGAGCCCGTACTAAGCATTTTAAGTGGCAAAAATTGGGATTTGCAAGTTGTAGAAAAATTCAAGAACAAAGATCTCAAACCATCTGCACCAATGTGTAGAACATGAAATTCTACCCCAAAACAAAAAAAAATTCTTACAAAAAGGAGTATGTATGAGGGAGATATCAATGTTTGAAAATTGTTGTTATTGTTATTTTTCCTTAATCACTATCGTCGCACCTCCAAAAATCAAAAGGCTCTAGATTTTTCCTTACATGTCTAATTTGGATGAAACAAAATCTAATTTGGTGGATTTTTGACCTTCTGAATGTGATGCAAATATCTGATTTGCACCAGCAAGCTTCAATCTTCACCTGCAAAAATCTGTCCTACTGGCATGATGGCCAAAAATTTCCTAGAAAATAATGCAAATCTGAAAAAAATGTAGAGATGTAGATGCAAAAAAATGCAAATCTGAAAATTAAATGTACAAATCTAAAATGATAATACCAATTTTGCAAATTGGGCCTTTGGGTTGCTGGTTTGCAAAAAACTATCATCTCAATTTTGACTATTGCCCAACATAGGTGAATTTATAGTCAATTCACCAAATCAACGTTCTGGACACAATGACAAGGTATACTTTGGCTCTAGATGCTCCCAATAACTACATATTCTCTAGATCTGGGTTAAGGTGTTGAAGCAAGAATGGTCTCAAATAGCTATGTGAAGAGAAATTCCCCAAGCTCTAATACCATGTAATAAATTTTCTTAGGGTAAAATTTATCGAAGACCAAGGAACTCAAGCACAAGCATAATAGTAGACCAAAAAAGTATGATTAGAATGTCAATATGATATTCATTCAATGTGTATGCAAGTACACTAGGGCTTCTGGAATGCTTCTAAAATGCATAGGAATCAACAACATGATAAGTCATACAACCAAGCAAATGTCCATAGGAGTAAGTGTGATGATGAGAGGATAAGCCTACAAAGGTGTAGCATGCAAAACAATGTTGTAGACACCATGTGCTAAATTAGGAGTGTGAATAACTATGTTGTCTACATGACAAATCAGTTAATTATGTGAACTCCAGTGTTGTAGACACCATGTGTTGAATTAGAGTTGCTTACTACAGTGTTGTCAACATAACAACTCATAAGAGTACACAAACTCCTAAGTGTCTCACCTAAGAAATAATAATAAAATGCATAATAATAAAATAATACATTAACCTAAGTAAACTTAAGTAAAGTGTAATAAGTAAATACTTATTTACACCAACAATATTGATAAGTATTTTCCTGGTATTGGTGATGGTGTATGGGAACAAGATAGCCTAGTGACAAGAAAAATCAATGAGTATATTACTCAATTGGGAGAAAATTTTGAAAATGTAATTAATTCTTACTTTTATGAGTTTAAGAAAAGGATGAAAAGGAGAATGAGGATTCCCAAAGAATTGGTCACAAAATATTATAGTGACATATTTTTTCTTTTTGATATGGATAATACTTTTGTACAAGTAGTTAATCCAAGCAAAACTTGGTTATAAAGTTTTGAATATGAAATTAATAGTGATGTTGTAAGTGAAAACATTAATGCACTACTAGAAGAAGAAATAGATTTTTAGGTTGAACCTTTTGGTAGTTATGAGGAAGCCAAAGAAAGAATAACTATGAAGATCAAGATAGCTTCCAAGGAGAAGAAAAGGAAGAGAATGATTGAAGACCTAGAAGCTAAGATGGGCACCCTAGTCAAGGAAAAAGAACCATTGCAATTGACACAAGGTCTTGGTGAAGATGAAGAGAAAGATAGTGGTGATGAGGAGGAAGAAGAAGAAGGTGACAAAGGAAAAGCCTTAGTTGTTGTCATAAAACCAAGCAAGAAGGCTTGAGGAACAAAGAAGAAGCTGATAGTGACACCTCGACCAACAAATAAGCCAAGGACCAAGGAAACTACTAGTGCTGAGTAGATTGCAAAGCAAAGAGTAGAAAATTCTACTAAGCCAAGTGCCCTTAGAACCTAAAGAAGGAGATTTTCCAAAGGTCCACCTCAAAAAAAAATGAAGACTATTGATGAGGTATGTGAAGACATAAAGAATTCCCCAACTTTATATAGTTTTAAATTTGTCAAATGTTATACTCTAGATCATGATTATAAGAATAAAATTGAAGAGGATATGGTAGAAATGGTGTCAAATTTCAAGCTAGCTCCTAGTGAAATAGAGAAATAGATGCCCCAAGATTTGTATGATAGATTAAAGAGAAGATGGGAATAGGAAGAGAAGGTAGATAAAAAGATAAGAGCTGACACATTAATAAGAGTTATGCCTAATCTATCCCAAGAGCAACACGATACATTTTTGGAATAATATAGGAGTAAATTTGTTCCAAAATATAGAACCTTTTTTATATTAATAAATAAAGAGGAAGTTGTACAACATCAAAGAGTTTATATGGAAGAGTATTTTTAGGTTATCTACAAATAAAGAAGAGATAGCCACTATAAACATCGAAGATGATTACAATAGTGGAGAAAGTTCAAGTGTGTCAAGTCCATAAGAAAACACGTCTCTTATACATGCCAACACCCCTGACACTCTAGAGACCAAGAAGTCAAGGCTTACAAATTCAAAGGTAGATGGTGAAGATAGAGAAACAAGTGTAAATAACAAGATTGTTTTAGTGCCTCATATTGAGGAAGATGAAGATTCAAATAAATTTGAACAAAGCGTAACTATTTTTGTCTTGTAAAAAGATGTACAAGAAAGATCGAGTGGTGACACCCCCTCACCAACTCTCAAGGCAATGTCGAGCATAAACACTCCCTCACCTAGCAGAAAGAGGAAAGAAATAAAAGATATTTCACTAGATATTGAGGTTAGTTTGGATGAAATAATTGAGATGTGACAATTGGATCTAGAAAATCTCACCTTGGAACAAAACATTTTTCTATAAGAAATTTTGAAGAAGAAAAAGAGACAAGAAGAGCTAAGAAGAGAGCTAACATAGAAATAGGTACTATATGATGTATAGAATATTTTTGTTGATGCTTTTGACTACATAGCAATACCAACACCTACGATATCCTAGTATATAAAGGAGAAACAAGAACACAATCATGCAATGTTGGAGATTGCATCTACCCTAAGTTAGAAAGAGTCTGATGATATAAAAGAATGCACTAATGCAAAGAAAATGTGGGACAAATTGGCAAAGATCCATGGTGAAGACAAGAATGTACTAAGAGATAAGTCAGAAAACTTGAGAGGCAAGTTTGATGATATGAAGATGAAAGAAGGTGAGAACTTTATACAATACTTTGGTTAAATCAAAGAAGTGGTGAATGAAATTAGAGGAGCTAAAGGAAAAATCAATGTTGAAACCAAGGATAACTTTAAGAAACCCCCCTTTATAAAAATCTATAAAACTTTGGCGAATCCAACATTATTTTTCAAGGTAAAAAAATTATTTTCTATTGGTGATTTTTTTTCTAAGTAGGAAAAAATTTAATATTATCGTTGATTTTTTTCAAATCCTATTGAAATTATATAAAATAATGGTGAATCTTCCATTATTGAAGAAAATAAAAGCTAATAATCCATAGGTCCATAAGTACACATACCTAGAAACTATTACTCTATTATTATTATATGGAGCATAATTAATTATCAGATTGAAGGTTAAATGAGCCTGAATTAATATTATATCATATAACATATAGAAACCTTATTTCTATAACCTTTGGATTGTCATTAATCAATGGCCCAAATCCTATTTTGGGAAAAAAAATTGAAGGACACCATGTTTTAGAGAAAGTTCTCAAAATAAAGACATGTGTCTACAATAATATATATTTTAGGACAAAGTGAGAAAGGACATAAAGCTCCAAGGAGACTCTCAGAAATAGAGACATGTATCATATATATGTACTTAAACTCTTACCTAACTTAAATTTATACCACACAATGGCGAAATGGCTATCAATAAAGGAAAGCCTTGGAAATTTTAGGTGAAAATATTTATTGTATCATGTGAAAAGATTAAATTCTATTGGTGAAGACATCACTAAAATTAAAATAATTTTGTATTATCATTGGTGATTGGTTGAATCATGGGACCCAATTTTCATTAAATTTGGGTTATATGACCACCTCAAAAGTGCAAAAAAAATTGCCAAATCTAGGGTTTTTGGTGAGTGAGATTCGCTAATTGGTGAATATACACCACTAAAGTTATCCTTGGATGAAACAATGATCAACAAGGTACTAAGAACCCTACTTCTTATTTATGCTATAGGAGTTTCTAAAATACAAGAATCAAGATGTACTAATGGTAATGATATGATCTTGGATAGTCTAGTTGGGAGGCTAATTACTTTTGAATTATCAATTTTTGATAAATCTATTGGCCCTAATATTGAATCTTTTTCAAGTCACAATTGGTTCTGCATAAATCTAAGAAGAAAGAAAAGTATGAGGATAGTGATAGTGAATGATTTGATGAGGATTATGAGGATCTTGAAGCATTAATGGCTAGAAGGCTATCTAGAGGCAAATGAAAATTCAAAGGTAAAATTTCAATAATCTATTTTTCATGCAAAAAGATTGGTCATATTTATGCAAGATGTCCTAATAGGAATTACAAGGATGAAAATAAAGACAAAAAGTATTGAGGAAGAAGAGATGGAACATACAACAAAGGATACAAAAAATACAAGGGAAAAGGTAATAAATATTGTTACATTGTTGAAGAAGAAACTAATAGTGATTTTGGTAGTCAAGATGAAGAAGAAACTAATAGTGATTCTAGTAGTCAAGATGAAGAAGTTGTTTATGTTGCAATTAAAGATGATTCTAATGAAGATAGAGAATTGCACTTATTTCATGTGTGATTAAAGGTGATAAATGGATAATTGATAGTGGTTTCTCATATAACATGATTGGTGAAAAAGGTAAGTTTGAAACCTTAGAACATTATAGATGAAGTTGTGTTAAGTTTGGTAATGATGCTCCATGTCTTGTGAGAGGTAAAGGATCAATAAGATTGACTAAAAAGATCAAATGTGATAATGCTTATTGGGTTGAAGGACTGAATTACAATTTTTTGAGTGTTGTATAGTTAAATAGTTTAGGCTATAGATTTTAGTTTCAACACAAGAAAGTTAAGATCTATAATGGTTCTAGAGAAGTTATTGGAAGTTGAGAACAAACAAGAGGAACTTGTTCTACATAGACCTATCTGACAATACATGATTGTCTGTACAATATGAAGGCATTTGGTTATGGCATAAGAGGCTATGTCATGTCAACTTTTATAATTTGATAAGTATTAGTAAGATGAAAATAGTAAGAGGATTACTAAGATTGAAGAAACTTGATAATGTAATGTGTAAGAAATGTCAATTGGGTAAAATGAAAAAGTCTAGTTTCAAGAGAAACACCTATTCATCCAATGATATATTGGAGTTAGTTCATACTGACCTTCGTGGACCTATTGGAGTGCAAAGCTACTATAGTGATAAATATTTTATTCTATTTGATGATTATTACTCTAAAATGATGATAGTGATGTTTCTAAAAGAAAAATCTAACGCATTTCAATTATTTAAGTGGTATTTGGCTAGAGTTGAAAAGAAAATAGGTAAAATATTGAGGTGTCTAAGATCTGATAGAGGATGTATTATCTGAGGAATTCAACATATTTTACAATGGTAAATGAATCAAGAGATAGATGTTAGCACCAAGGACCCCTCCAAAGAATGGTATATCTAAAAGGAGGAACAAATCAATCTTGAATGTGCTACAACATGGATGATGGAGAAGAATGTTCCACAAAAGTACTAGAGAGAAGTTGTAAGTACAACTATCTATACTTTGAACTGAGTACAAGTCAATAAAGGTACATATGCTACATCTTTGAGTTATGGTATGGATATGCACCTAATATGAAGTATTTCAATATATTTGGAAGAAAATGTTATATACTAAAGATGATAGACATGGAAAAATTGATGCAAAAAGTGATAAAGGTATATTTCTAGGATATTCCACTAAGAGAAAAACATACAAGTGTTTTAGTTCTAACACTAACAAAGTTTTGGAAAGTGTAAATGTAGGAGTTGGTGAATATATATAAAAAATGAAGTTGAATGCAAATAGGAACCTAAAGATTACAAGAATTTTGTATATGTCTATAAAGGAGAGCATCGTACCCTACCTAATCCTAAAAAGAAAAATTTCAAGGAGTAAAAGCTAGTGAATGTTGAGTCATAGTAGCATACTACTGAGCATCAACAAGTGAACATTGAACAACCAAAAGCACAAGTAGTGTAGTACCTCTCCTATTTGACTTCTGTAAGTCATCTTGATGGATGCAACCTTGTTGATCTCTCTTTGAGAAGGGATCATGATTGTGACCATGAGTGGTCTAAATCATTGAGGTGATTTGATTTATGTTTTGTATTAGTTTCTTTGATTATGCTTTGGCTAATTTATAAGATTATGATGTGATTTATGGTTCACTGAGTTTGTGCCAATGGTTACCAAGATCAATGTGGTATCATGGTATTATTCTGTGATTATCCTAAGATGTGTACAAACATTGCACTATGTACTATTATTGTGCTACATTGGCCTAGGTTCTTGTAGCAATGGTAAGTCATGTTTATGACTATGTTCGCTTATGTGTTTTAAGTGTCTTTTTAATGTTGTGTAAACTACCACTATTAAATGCTTAAATAATTACAAATTAATTTTCCATGTTGGATTCTTTGGTTATGTGCTGTGGATATTTACCTTGTTATATTCTGATCTGAGAGATACTTGTTTCTCATGTTATGTTTTACATTTGAGATGACCTGAGGGTCAAATGTTATACTTTTATTTTAGTATCATAGATGTTAGATTACTATGCTATTTAGTAGATCATATTACATGATGATGTCATTTTGAGATGACAGTGTGTTTTATGATGATATCTGGTTATCTAGTATTTGGGCATATCTCTGATTATGTTATGTGATGGATTTAATGCTATTTTTATTTACTTCATTCCTACGTTGTTATGCTTTATGCAAACATGAGTGATGTAAATGGATTATTTTAGTATAATTAAATAAAAGGTTAAATTAGGTGATTTAATGCATTTATTGCTTTAGCTATGTTATTATATGCAATTGCACTTGATCATGTTGTTTAGTGTAGAGGATTTATATCCTTGGCAATGGCACACAAAGTTAGTGATTCACCCATTCATATTTCACCAATGTCATCCTTGTATGGTTGACATATCCTTATTTTAATTGATACATTAATCCTTTTTGTGATTATTAAATCCAAAATCATTTGCATTATGTGATTTGACCAGTGAGCGTGTTTGTGCATTTAGAGGTTTGCATTGTCATGAAAGTTGTTAAGGAAATTTTTGTGCTTTTGGGTTTTTGAGATTTATTTAATTGATTTTTAATTTTTGGCAACTTTGCCATAGATGAATTCCTATTTCTAGGAATAGCCTATTTTTTTTTGGGTTGATTCAAGGTCTAACTAGGTTGGCTAGTTATTTTCCCTAATCGATTATTAACTTGAAAAGTGAATAAATATCAAAAAAGGAATTTAGTTCCTCACTTCTCGCTTTTGAATTAGAAATTTTGAGAGTAAAACCCAAAATCTTCTTCATGAGGATTTATTTAATTTTTTTTTTGTGGGAGCTATGAGCATGGAACTATCATGAGGTTGGTCTCGTTGGATCTAGCTCGGGGAGACCTTGGATTGTTGTGATTTCTAGCTACTTTTGTAGGATTTTTATTTTATGGTCCAGATTCTCGTTTTTCCCTCTTGGCTATGAGGTAAGGCTCTCTCATTTTATTATTTCTTCTCCATTTTAGCTTCTATTTTTGGTAGTCATTTGTTAGGATGCTGAGAACTAGTGTTCCCTTCCATTTTTGTTTGTTGGTTCTACTCGATTGGTCGAGTATGAATGTTTTCCCTATTTTTGGGATGGGGGTTTAAGGTTCTGTGCTGTTATGTTGGCCATTTTTGGATACATTTTTTGAACCCAAATTTTATTGGATTTTTTGGATTTTGTACCCAAAGACCAAATGGGTTTTAATTTCAAAGTTTTCCAATTTTTTGGGGGGTTTTACCTCAGTTTGTGTGCTGCCCTATTTTCCCAAGTTTTCTTGGCATGAGTTTGGTCATGGACCTAGATCATCTGGTTAGATGTTAGTAGGACCATTATTGCACTTTTAATTTTGCATTAGGATGTGTGTCACATCTGTACTCCCAACATCATATTTGGTTGAGTGATTTTACACTTGTTGTTATGGTTTCTTTTGGACTTTTGTTTTGATTTTGTGGACACTAGGATTCATGTAGAATCCATACTCCTAGATTGATGCCAATTTAAGGAGTTCATGATGATTGGGTTTTGTTGCATCATTGGGATTTGTGTAGAATCCATACTCTTGGATGGAGGTTGATTGAGTGGTTTCATGATGTATTGTTTTATTATCTTTGGGATACATGTCACATATGTCCTCCTAAATCTATTTTTGGTTGAGTGAATTTCTCTTTTGTGTTCTCATCTAGTCCTTGTGTTATGATCTTTGTGATGGTGGTGCGCCACACATGAGTATGTGCGCATACATTTTTTAGGTGACTTGCGAGGCCCAATATTCTATGGTACTTCCAAAAGTTATTATCATCACTGGGGTTGGGTTGGGAATTTGCATGCCTACAGGCACTCATCATTGGATGAGCATGGGTAGGGTAGGGTAATATATAGAGGGGGCTTCTATCTTGTAGCCCAATGATCATGGTACCATGGGTTGGCAAAGGGAGCTTTAATTAAGTGATAACTAAATAAAATGTGTGAGTGGTAATAAAATTTAAGATAATGAAAAGTTATGCATTCGTGCGATGGTTCCAAGGGAGTCCCTTGAGAGTGTTGTTGCACATGATCTAAGCTTGGGCTTTTGGATGCCAAGTGACTCTCCATGATGTTATCCCCTACTTAGTAGCCCATTGAGCATCTCACCAAGACCTATAGTTATGCATTTTATTTGTCTTTCAATCATCATACTACTTGGTGTGAGTGTTACCCATGGATGTTGTGCTTTGTGTGTGTTTGTGGTTGGATCCTTATTTCCATCAACATGGCAGGTGTGGACCTAGGGGTTCCACATGGTTGGGAGGTGTAGCTACCCTCATCAATCTTAGGGACTAGTGTACAAAGACGATCTTTTATCCTAGTGCAACCATTGATCGAGGTTTTCACTTAATACTTCAGCTTCTAGAGAATTCTTTCTTGTGATTTATGCTTTCATTGGATTCTTAGATATCATGTTTAGATGATGCTAGTTTATTAGATGCATTCCTATATTATGATGTTTAGCATATGATTAGATGATGTGAATTATTTCATTGGTGAATCTATTGATTATTAGTTTAGAACTTTAGATTTCCTATTTGTATGATGTTAGCATATGATAGATGATGTGGTTGATTTATTAGATTATCTAATGCTTTTCTTTTAGCATGTTAGATTTCCTTATTCTTATGTTGTAGCACATTTTAGTAGTGACATCCTCATAAGATAACATTGACAATCTTGTCAGTAGTTTGGGATGTTATGCATGGATGATGGCTAGGATCCACGATGGTCTTATGATTCTATTGAAGGTTAGGAGGAGCCACGTACTTAGTTTAGTTGTTTAGTTATTGCAATGTTATTTATGTATATTGTGATGTTGCTTCTGTACACTATGATGTTTCTTTTAGTATGTCCCTTTTACTACTATGGTTTAGATGGATATATGTTCCTCTTTCTTGTTTCATGGAATCTTGTTGTTTATGCACTCAAGTGTTTGTTCTTCAATCTACGTGGATCTGGTACTCCCCAGTGTGGAGGAAATTCCTTCCTTAGCTTTTTACCCTTTTGTTCTCTGGCTTTTTTTTTTGGGATCTCATGTGAAATTGTGCTTTCTCGCATGAGAATACATGATCTCATGTGGTGTGTTGGGTTTCTTCGCATAGCATTGGACACTTTCTCATGGAAACCCAACACCAATTTTGGGTATCTTGGCTATTTGGCGAAGTATATTCTCACGCCAATTGGTTCACAGCCTAACATGAAAAGATATTTCTTCGTAGGGCATATTGCACATCTTCGCGAGAAATTATGTCTACTATTAGTCCTCACACAAAAAATAGGGGGCATCTCCACTAGTTTTTGGGGATCATCTTTTGGTGATTCTAGTATCCATTGGGTTTACTTAATTTTCCATGTCTTGATAGATCTTAGATTCTTAGTATAGTTTTCATTTTGGATTTCTATTTCCTGTTGTGAGTGTGTTAGTTTGGTAGTGGCATTTGGAGATTCGTTGGTTGTCAGGATTGTGATTAAGTCTTCCATTGCAATCTTTGTGATCCCTATATGATGTTGACATGTACATTCATACTTGTAAAAAAAACATTATCTTGTCTTGTATTTCATAGATTGTTCCAAGGATCTCCGGGCAGTGCATTACAAGTAGAGATGCAAGATCTACTACTAGAAGTGAATCTACTAGATAAACCCAAAGAGAAATAGAAAGAATTAAGAATACCAAAGCCTACTTTAGCAAAGTATGTAAGAAGAAATCAACAAAAAATCAAATGATTGGAGACAAAGATTCAAGATTTATGACAAGAAAAAAGATTGAGTGATGCATGCTTATTGTGTGAGTATGAGCCTAGATTAGTCAAGGATGCACTTGAGAATGAAGATTGAGTTGTATCTATGAATGAAGAGATTGAGAAAATAGAGAAAAATAATACCTGGACTGCTAGATATTGGTACCTAGACCAAAGAAAAAGAATGTTATTGGTACAATGTGGGTATTCAAAAACAAATGAATAAGAAAGGTAAAGTCACAAGAAATAATGAAAGACTACTTTGCAAGTGATATGCACAAGAAGAAGGAATTGGCTATGGGGATAAATTTACCCTAGTTGCAAGGTTAGAAGAAATGAGGACTTTGCTTGCATATATTTCTTACAAAGGATTCAGAGTGTATCAAATGGATGATAAATATGCATTTTTTAGTGGAATATTGGGGGAAGAAGTCTACTCAAACAACCTGAAGGATTTTTTGATCCAAGAAAGAGGAATATAGTATGTAAGCTACACAAAGAATTGTATGGATTAATAAAAGCTCTTAGAGCATGGTATGAAAGGTTGCACACATATTTGGTGAAGATTGGAATTGTAAGGACTAATGATAATGATAATCTATACGAGAAGACTAAATCTTGAAAATGGATATTGTTAGCTGAGATATTTTTGGATGATATCATATTTGGAGGACAAGATTCATTATGTCAGTCATTTGCTAATGAAATGAACAAAAAGTTTGAGATGTCTATGTTTTGGGAGATCAAATTATTTTTTGGTTTGCAAGTGTATCAAATGAAGAAGGGTGTATATATTACACAAGCCAAGTATATTAAGGAGATATTGAAGACCTATGGAATGGAACACTCAAGACTAATTAGTACAGCTCTGGCTACCAGATATAAACTTTCAAAGTATGATGTTACTGCAGATGCAAATCAAATCTTGTATAGATCAATGATAGGGAAATTGCAATATGTTGTTTACAACATACTAGATATTGCATTAGCTATTGGGATTGTGACTAGATTTTCTATAAATCCTAAGGAGAATCACATGATGGTTTTCAAAAGGATATTGAGATACCTGAAAGGAATAAAGGATTATGGAGTGTATTACATGAAAAATGACAAGTTTGAATTGAAAGTGTGTATTGATGCAAATTGGTCTAGAAATGTTGATGAAATAAAGAGTACAAGTGGTGGTGCTTTCTTTCTAGGAAATAGATTGGTGTCATGGACAAGCAAGAAACAAAACTACATTTCTCAATCTATAGCAAAAGTTAAATATGTAGTAGCAACAATTAATTGTTCTAACATAGTGTGGACCAAGCAATTGTTGAAAGGAATGAAAGAAGAGATCACTAAAAATATTGTTATATTCTATGATAACACAAGTTCTATAAACACATTTAAGAATTCTATGATACATACCAAGACCAAGTGCATTTCTATCAATTATCATTACTTGAGAGAGTTGGTACAAGACAAAGAAGTGAGATAGGAGTATGTGAATACAAAGGAAAAGGATAGTTGATATTTTCACAAAAGCTTTACCTAATAATGGTCATTGATATCTAAGAGGTATACTAGAGGTTATTCCCCTAACTAAGGCTACCTAAGCTAGAGATGGAGCATTGCATCAAATTTTTTTCTTAGAATGTATTACAACTTGATGCAAGGGGTCACACTCTAGGAGCTACCTAAAGCTATAAAGAGATATGCAAAAGATGTTGAATCATTCATAAGAAAGATGATGGAGGGACAATCTATTTTAGTGAGAAGACATGGATTTATCTACTTAATAAAGATGTATAAGATATATAAAGGTGTCTTGGGAATTATTGTCAAAGAGTGAGAGTTTATCACTACAACATTTGGGGTCAAATTGTGACAAAAATTTGGGAAAGCAGTGTAATTTGCGGTGATTTTCATGTTTTTTTTTGCAATTCTCCCCAAAACCATTGCAATACTAACATTTGAGTCACAATTATGACACCCCTATGACCATAAAAAAAAAAACATGACATAAATCATTTTCCACTTTTTTTTATTGTGGAGAGCATGAAAGAGGCAAAGAGTTGTGCATGGAAGAGGTGGAGAGCTCCAAATGAAGGTGGAGAGTTGTGAACATTGTTGCGCCCTTGTGATTGATGCATTTGGTTATTGTGCTTTCATGATCTTTCTTTTTTTCACTATGCCTTTTCTCTATAATTTCATTGTCATACCATGCCCTTTCTTTGTGATTTCAGTGTCATTTTGTGCCCTTGCTCTATAATTTTATTGTTATTTCATTCCCTTGCTCTATAATTTCATCTCTCTGTTGTGCCCTTGTGATCTACATGCCCTTGCTCTACAATTTTCTTCAAGGGCAACAAGAGGTATGTATGTAAATTTTTATTTTTCCTTGTAAACATGTATGTCTTATATTTCCTTCTAAACATGTATCTATTTATATAGTTCGAGAGATCTCTTTTAAGGTTATTATTACATATTATCTTATAATAGAAAAAATGATCCAACTACATAAATATTCCAGAATCCAAATAATAAAACAATAAAACCCACTCAACCCATGCTAAGTGACTTACCTCAAGATCTTGCACTAAAATAAAGTAGAACATGAAAAATGGGCAGAGTTCATAAGAAATTTTACAAAAACATATCATAGTAGATGTTTTTAGAAAGAAACAAGCCATAACACAGTTAAATTGGTCTAGTTGCTGATTAGTTGGGTTGATTACAAATTCTTATAGAACTGTCATCAAATTAGGTATAATAAAATGAACAATCAACTTTACCAAAAATGATCTAGTTGAATACATATTCTAGAATTCAAATAATAAAATAATAAAACTCACTCAACCTGTGCTAAGTGACTTACCTCAAAATACTACACAAAAATAATGCAAATCATGAGAAATGGGTAGAATTTACAAAAACATATCATAGCAGATTTTTTAGAAAGAAATAACCCATAACCTAGTTAAATTGGTCTAGTTATTGATTAGCTAGGTTGATTAAAAATTCCTATAAAACTGTCATCAAATTAGGTACAATAAAATGAACAATAAAGGTCATTATTCAAATCATGTGTTTTATATCTTTTTAACACATAATCTAATTTTTAATAGGTTTTATTCTAATTTAGGTTGGAAAATAATTATTTATAATTTGAAACTCTCAATTAAAAGGATTAATACTATTATTGATAGAGAAAACTTCATACTAGATTAGGAATCTCATCTTCATGACTTGTTCCTATAGAAACTCTTGATTTTCATTAGGTACCTCTCCTTACATTTGTAGATTTTTCTATATACAATATTAATTTCTAAGATAAAGGATTTGGATAGTAATATGATTAATTTTCTATTTACAACATATTCGCTATATATGGTTGAAACCACATGGCTTCAGTTTCTAAGGTAAGCATTATCTTTCCTTCATTTAGAAGAAACAACATAATCTTGTGCATTATAGTTAGGGGTAATTGTTTTCAATGATGTAGTATGTTTGAGACTAGTACACCCAAACATAACTATCTCCCCAAAAATGATTGCCCTTGGATATTTCTCATTAAATCTCAATGTATTCTCTCTCACAAACAGTCAATTTTTCTATGTTTCTATCTTATCTTCTAGTATAGATTTTAAGTTTAGTCACTTTGACGTTTGATTTTTTTTTAGAGTTAGATGATAGCTTTCTATTATTATTTTAATCATATAGAATCTATTCTTTAATTTTTTTCCTTTCTTCATCATGGACCATATTGACCAAATGATAAAAAGATCAATATTCATAATAGATCAATTTGGATAATACATGGGAATTTTTGGATCCTAGACTGGAAAGCCTCCCCTTTTCTTGGTTTATTGTGAGGGTGAAAGCCATCAGTATACACAAGAAAGGGAATGCTTCTTGTCCTTCAATATACTTCTCTCATAAAGATTATTTGTCTTTATTCCCTACATTAGATATGAAGGTATTGTGTGCATTAATATTCTTGGATAACCATTCATATTTCTAGGAAATGATTTTACTTTATTTAAAAGTTAGTTTAGATTAGGAAAAGAGTTCATTTTTAATCTTGACAAATACAAAGTTCCCTTTGACATTGTATTAATGTTCCTTGCAATGGTCTATGTGGTGGGACAAAAAAATACATCATAAAACTTTTATGCATGATAATTTTTTAGAATGTATATTTAGGCAATTTAGAAAATGATGCAAGGGTGGTGTATATTAAAACTAAAAAACTCAAGCTTAAACATACAACAAGCCCTACATAGAGTTACACAAAGAAGTAGTATAAATATCACATGAAAAAATAGAAACAAGATCCATATAAGACTAGGCAATTGGTAGTCACTTTGATGTAATAATTAAAAGAAGTTTATCCAACATTCCCAACTGTGAGGCCTTCCAGGTTTTGACCATATACAAGGAATTCATGAAGTTAGAATCCAAATTCACATCCTATCCTTCTTCTCCATATATTTTATATCATCCTCTACTTCTTTCTATCTCTAACCAATCTTTGATGAAGAGTTGAGTGAAAGGAGTTGAAGAAGCAAGTTATCCTTTAATGTAAATGTCATAATCATGAGGCTCATTCCACTACAGAAGCCTCTGCCACAATGAAATTACCACTAAACCTCTAAGCATATTCATAGACTTTTTGAGGTCGACATTGAGACCCTTTCAAATGATGATCAAATAGGGTTGTAAGGCACAAATGTCTCAAACATTAATTTGAGCACCCAAGATTGTGATTAAGGATTTCAAACTCATGAGGATGAACTGGGTGAGATCACCTCTAACATGGCTATCAAAGTGAATGTGATGGGGAAAAATAATAAGAGCCCAACCCATTAGGAGTTATCAAGGTAGATCTAATATCAACACCATGTTCTTGCTTCTGAGCTAATAGTTCTTCAAGTGCATTTTCTCATAAAACATTAATTTTGTTGAACAATTTTAGAACAAAATTAAAATGAAGAGGCATAAATACACCAAATTTTTCTTTCAAAACCATATGTGCATATATAAACATTAAGTACAACTTGTCCAATATTTTTGAAAATATACACATTAATTCTACGATATTGGCGCTCAAAATAGTAGCCCAAATTTTGAGCACCATTCAAGAAATTGAGCCCTATAAATGCTTTTGATGTGATTGTGCCTAGTTGTACATTTGAGGCTTAAGAGGTGTTCAATGCTTCTAACAACTTCCATTTAGTGTGTCTACCTATTCCATGAAGTTAAATCACCATTCTGTGAAGTCTCATTTTGACCAAATTTCAAATCTGCATTTTACTCTTAAGTGTCAAATAGTGTTAGGAGGCTATGTTTGTGATTGAATATCTTGCACCTAGAAATGTTTCATGACCCACCACTTTGAGAGTATCTAGCGTCCATACCCAAGAACCTATGTTTTAAATTTCAAGTCATTTCAAATCCATTTGGCTGGGTTTTAAATCCCTCAAAGTTGGTAGTTTACTGTTTTCATGCTGATGCACATTGCACATAATTCTAGGATGCCCTGTTTGATGTGTTATAACTTTTGACCAATTGACCCAAATAATAATTTTCCTTTTGTGTTGCATTATAGACATCAAAGACTTATTATGTTTCAAGTTGCAATTTATGATGAATCCATTTGATCAATTTTTGAACGCAATTCCAAATGCAATTTCTATCTTTTTACTGGTGTCATAAAGTGCAGATTGATTGGTACTCCTGTTCGGGACATCATAACTTGAGATCCCTAATTGGTAAGATTTAATTGATTGTACCCCTATGTTGTCCTCTAAATATACTCCAAGTGTGCCAATTTTTAAGTCATGATGAATAAATTTGCACACTTTTCTAGCTCAATTCTATTTGCAAAAATCAATTTCTTATCATTCTTTCCAATCAGCAAATCCAAGTAGCTCACTTTGACCTCTCGCCAAATGCATCTTCTTATTTTTCATGAGCCCAAATCGTAGATTCATACTCACCTCATGACAAAGAACCAACACCCAAATTTTCATTTCCCCAAGTGTTCATTTGCCCAATTTTCCAGGCCAAATCCGAACCTAGTTTATTGCTTTCTGACATATTTTCTTGCAAGCAGCTTTGAGAGGTCAACTTTGACGGTCAATATCTTTTGACCCCCAATTCTTAATGAGATGAGATTTGATATGGTGCAAGAATATAGAACAAAGAGTCATTGTGCCAGTTTTGAGAGCCAGATCAGGTGTTCTAGTCAGTTTTTAAGACCAGCTAAAAGACCTTCTAGCACCAATTTGATAGATTGTAGAAAAGTGATAAAAGGAGTTTTAATTGATGGTTCAGTGATTGAATTGCATTCCAGTCAATTCGAGAAGGTCGAGGGATTAATTTTCCATGTCAGTTGTTCAAAAATGGAAAAAAAATTAGTTGGACCCACTTTGGGGATCGACTGATCCCGTCAAATTGATAAGGCATTGAAAATGGTGAACTTGCATTGTATTTCATTATTAAAGCTGTCTACCCAAAACCTTTTTAAGTATGGACAAGTTCTAGAAACTTGAAAAATTATGGTTTTTAACCTCTCAACAAAACATGAATGTTGAGAGCACTCTCATTATCTCAGAAATAATCCTTCCTTCATTCACCAATACCACCATTTCTTTGTTTCTTTGCCACCATTTTTTGGAGTGATCAAATAAGAAGATGTGAAGGAATAAGCTTCCCACTCAGTTTGTTGAAAACCCAATGAGGTGCAGAATTCATCTTTAGATAAGAGTGTGTGGGGTGTTCAAGAAAAGTCCACGAGTTGGCTCTTCTTTGCAGAGTTCCTCTCATTTTGACTGTGGGAGATGAGAAGAAAACTACACATTTCGTTAGAGCTCGATGTGATGGTGATGACTCCATTGCAATTGCCATTGATACATTTTCTTTTTTAGATAGGCTCATACTCTACACCCTTCACACAGGAGATTGCTTTGACCATTATAGTATTAATTTTCAAGATTTGTCGAAGGTGAGTAGCTATAGGTGCTAAAGCCAAATAAGACTCAAAGACCACACGCAAACAAGGCCAAAGAAAAGCTTGAAGGAGGTAGTGATCAAGGAGAGCCACATATAACAAAAAGCCATAGTCTAAGAACAAGAATTCCATGCCAAATCAAGAAGAAATCTGCCATGAAGCAGCCATATTGTTTAAAACACTTTTCCCACGCATTGGCAGGGAACCTCCACACAAAATCCAAGCAAAAAGGGGAACACGTTAGAAAGATAAATACCAAAGAAAAACATAAAAATGATGTTGTTGGAGATAAGTGAAAGCCCGCTACAAGGAGATCCAAGCTAGTGAAAAAGAACTCATGCCAGCTGTATAGCCAAACATAGCAACAAAAAAGAAGGAACAGGGGAGCAGTTACAAAAGGGAAAAACATGCATGAAACTAGAGCCACCGGTTTTAATAGAAAAACAAGATCACCCATGTGAATGGAGAGGAAGGCATTTTTTGAAGGTAGCGACCAACAGTTTAAAGGTGCTCATGCAGTCAAAAGAAAAGGAGCCCATGTTTTAATAAAGCCAAGCTACAAGGAAAAGAGAGGAAGCTGGAACCTATAATGGAACCCAAGCTTGAACAATGTCGCATGCAGATGAAGATGAACCCAGATCAGTATGTAGTTGTAGCGTAGGAGCTGGCCAATATCAATAAAGGAGCACTCATGCCCATACAAAGAATAATTCACGCTATCAAAGAGCCCACGTAGAGGAAGAATCAATGCATAAAAGGAAGCCGACAGCATTGAAGAAGGGAAGATTTTCATAGGGCATGTAAACCTTTAATCCCACATTGCTTGTGGGAAAGATATTTTTTTTGTATTTAAATACCATTATACACTTATTGACTTGTGTGTTAAGAACTCACAGCTTTTGAAGGCCATGAGTTATAAGGTGGGCCCTGGCTATGTGCACGTGTAATTCATAGCTAGCAGGTTGCTGAGGAAAAATTTTGAACAGAGAAATGTGTGAGTTGATGTGGCAACAATGCACCGAGATCGCGACACATGGAGAATTGTGCGGTCATCGCTAAGTCACTATAAAAAAAGATGTAAGGAAGTTACCATAGGGACATAAAAACCCCTAAGGTGGTGATGACATGTGGGACCAGCTGGCAGTGACATGGCATTGACGTGGTGATGGCGTAGCATCAGTCAGCAGGATTAGTTCACCGAAAAAGTTGTCAGAATCCGGTGGTCACAATGTCGCCACTGGAAAAGTTGAGAAATTTCAGCAAGTGACTTGGCGACTTGCCAAAAATTTGAAGAATCTAGTAGAATATAGGGTGGGTCCCACTCAAATATCAATGGCCAATCACAAAGTGACATGTGGCACAGTTCAATGGATAGAGCCAATATAGAGGTGACAAGTGCAATTCTCTTATTGGTCAAAGGAGGAAAGGGAGTTTTTAAATATAAAGAAATATATGTGCATTCATTCAAATAGAGATTTGAAGAATTTAATTTTAAAAGGTGAATATTCTATAGTTGGAACTATAGAATTTTTTTTTAATTTTTCAACTTTTTAAGTTTTTAATGCAAACCATGGAGTCAGATGCCTGATTTTCAAACAGTCATAATTGGACCATTTTTTATCAAAAATGGGCACTCCAATATACCACCAGAACTAGGAGAATCTGAATTTTCTAAATATGAGGTCAAACTCTGCATAGCTATTCACCAGTTCATGTTATATGTCAATTTTTGTTTCCCAAGGTATTGGCAGTAGAATAGGCAAATTTGATCATGGAGCATCAGAATTGGTTAGAGGGTAGTTCTAAAGGCTTGTTGGGATCTAAATGTGAAGAAAATCATCTTTAACTAGTTTTCTTGCATTCTAGAAGTCACATTTCAACTGATTTGTTACTTTTACCTTGTGTTCATTTTAACATCAAAAATCAATTGCTTTCTTTCATCATCAAATTTCTAAGATATTTGATGCACTTGAGAAGTTAAATAAAGGGATTTGATTTGAAGTTACAAAGAGAAGCTAGAGAGAGGCTTTTTCATCTTCTTGGGAAGGAATTCTGAAGGGACACTTGTCATCTCCTGATCAAATCTGGGAATTTCTTCTTCCTATATCTATCTCATTCTTTCTCTTGCTACAAGTTCCAATTTTGGGGAGAAAATTTTACTCACTACTGAGAGACCATTCTTTAACATTTCTTCTTGTATGAATAGCAATTAAGTTTTATACAGATAGTTCTGACCTATTACGTAGTTTGGCATTTCAATTTCATGCATCTCTTGTATTTGTTTCAAGGAGATAAATAAGATTCAGCAGCAAGTTGGTCTTCATTCTGGTATCTAGTCTCCCATTCATGTTGTGTGTGATCTTTTGTGTTTTGTAAACAAAGGTTGTGAAACTCAGTTGCAATCTATTGATTGTATATGTTGATCTATTTTTCTTATGACTCAAAGGGTTATGTAAATGCTTAATTCATCATCATAGGATTGCAGATCGCATGAAGGGATAGGTCGAGTATAAGATCCAGAAAGATGTAGATGTCTAATTCACAAAGTGGATAGATAGATCAGGAGAGTCCTACTATATGGCATATGTCAATGACTTTTAGGGATGTGTGTTAGGGATTTGTTTGACTGCCCAATAGAGAAGGCACTAATCATTTTGAAGGATCATAGGGTTATGTTGTTCATGTCATGTTTTGCTGAAAATTAACATGATTAATCAAATGAATTTCCCTTTAAATTTTGAAGATCTGAAAAGGATTCCCTCACTCAGCTTGTGGATTTCATAGATTTGTAACTTGCTACTACAGATCTACGTTATTGCATAAGTTCATAGCAGAAATAAGGGTTTTATCTACTTTATTAGATTCAAGGATATGCTTTGCACTAGTACCATATTAATTGGATATGAGGTTCACCCACCTAGGTTTTGTAGAGATTGAAGTGAAGAAGGAGTATAGCCTTATAGTTGGCCTGATGTCTGAAATGGCATGTTGAAAATGGGAGTTAGCTACCCCTAGATATCTCATATTCTCATTGGGATAATTGAAAACCCTCTAGAATTTTCAAACACCAACAAAATGGTGACTCTATTGGAGATGTGCATACAAAAAGAACTAATATCTCTGGCATGAAATAGATCAGATATAAAAAATCTATAGCAATAGATGTTTCTTATTTCCTTGCTAAAGTTTCATGTCCCCCAATGTTCTTATTCATTAATAGCAAAAGTTTGATTGAATTGAATAATTTGTAATATCAAATTCACTGAAATTTTGATAAGTTGTTGTCAAAATTCAAAGTTAATGTCATGTTCTTTTACTTTGTCAAGAATGTGAAATTCTTCTGTTGTTGAGTACAGTTTGCAAATACCAGTTGTAAGTTCTGGACCATCTTGTTTTGTTTTGCAAGTTGGTTAATCTTTTCTCACTAAGTGAGTGGCAACTCAAAGTTATATCTCTGCACCAGTGCTTCATGAATGTGAAGGTATTTTGAAGGATACAACAATTGGAATGCAAATTTGAAGTATTCATCTCAAGTTCTTGACAATGGGTGAAAGAATTAGATGAGATGCAGTGCAAGTGTTACTAAATCTAGATGAGATCTAAATCATTTGTTATTTGCAACATTGAAGTAAGTGCAAGTATCTATATCAAAAGGTGTTCTCCACCTTCATGTATTTTCATTTACATGAAAGTAAGATTTACAAAAGTTTCTCTGTCAAATGGTTATACCATTAAATAGGAGAATTGGTTTGGTACTTTCCAACATACTTTGTGAGAGGAAGATCCATAAAATGTTTTTACATTTTGAAGCATGTTTGAAGTTGTGAATTGGTAGAAAGAACTCCAGATCTACTACAATTAATAAATTCTAAGAATTATTTTGGTGAATGAGTTTTAAAATCTATTTGAAATGTTAAATTTCCTTCATCAAGTATGCAGCTGGTTAGTGAGAATTATAGATCTATTTCTACCAAGAGATACATGCCATTAAATTTCAATGGAATCCATGGTTTCCTGAATACTATGCCCTATGATCTTAGAAAGTATTTACCTAAGTTTAGTGGGAACCATGAAAATTTAGCCAGTCATCATGTTCAGTTTTTTAGTGACTTGGTTGGTGATTTTGAAATTTCTCATGAAGACATTCATATGAAGTTGTTTGTTCAAAATTTAGAAGGTGATGCTAGGGATTGGTTTTCCTTTCTGTCGACATGCTCAATTTCATCTTGGGATAAATTACTTTCAGCCTTCATGAAGCAATTCAGGGAAAGAGTAAGCATTTCTAATTATTTTGATAGGTTTTTGAAAATTCAAATTAGGAATGGTGAGTTAGTTCCTGAATTTAATATCAAATTTTCAAAAGTTTTGAATGAGATTCCTGAAAGTTATAAGGTAGATGATCAAGTGTGTCTAGTTGTTTATCTCAGTGCATTTGATAAAAAGATCAGTTGCCTATTAAGAGATAAGGAACCTAAGACTTTGCATCAAGCATTCATGATGGCAATAGAGATTGAAAACAATATAAAATATGGCTTAACCCAGAGTCACTTCTCTAGGAATGTTTTCCGGCAAGATGAGGTGCAAAGCACAAGTCAATGTCATAAGGAGTGTTTGATTTTAGATCAGCAAATACATATCCCTACTGTAATAAGTAATCTTGTTGAAATTTTAGAAGTAAAAACATGTGTAGATGAAGACTCTCTGTTGCAAAGAGAATCTAATCCTTTTATTGTTGAAAATAGTGCATATGTTGGTAATATTATAGCAGTAGAAGATCAAGTTAGTTCACTTGATGAGTTATATATGCAAGATTTAAATTGAGTCATTCATTCTCCTATTGATGATTTGCATTATGTTGAAAACATAACAAATCGGGAAGAGGAAAGGTATTCATCTCAGTGTGAGGATGAAGTTGGAAGTGATGTATCAAGTGATGAAGTTGAAGTTGCTGATCTAATGTATTATGAAGAAGCATCATGTGAAGACAATGAAAATGTTTTAATTGATTTATTTGATGTTTTAAACGATGTTTTAATTCTTTAGAATAACTAAGAGGGAGCGGTGAATTAGTTATTCAAAGTCCAAATGCCCTAATGATACCTTTTTTTTTTTCTTTGCAAATCCTTAATGGTGCATAACTAGAATTATCATGTATGTAATTTTTATATTGAAACAACTATGAAAAGTAAACATGGATCACACCATAACACTAAGAATTTGATAACCCAAAAACCCTCTAGGAATAAGAAAGTAAAACTAGAGTGGGGATGATACCCACAAAATAACTGTGCAATTTATTTCAACCACTTCTAATGGTCTGCCATGTTAAAAGCCTACCTTGTTAAAGGCTACAACACATTGTTAAATGTGACCTTGTTAGAGGATTTCACCATACTGTTAGGAATGGGCTTGGTTAAAGGACTTTGGAACATTCACTAAGAATGTCACCCTATTAAAGGATTTATAACGTGGCTATTAAACCAACCTAAGTCCATAGGATTTATCTTAACTGTTACAATTGCTAGAGAGTAACAACAATGGCTTTTGATCTGATAAAACTTACAAAATATCTTGCAGATTATAGATCATACTTTGGTTCAATCCTTTGCTTGCCTTTACTCACTTTAGCTCTAACAGCTTGTCATCTCAAGCTTCATCTCCTTGAGTCTTCTTGCACATCATACCAATGCAATCATATCTGTGGTCATCTAGCGAAATAGAGTATTTGTGCTCCCTTTCTCCTTAGTACCTTCTTCAACATTTCATGCTTTCATGCTTTTTCACCACACCTCTACTTCGTGACCTTATGACTCCTTAAATAGAAATCTGAAATACCTTTCCCGCTCAATTCACCCTCTTCAACTTTGGGGTTTCAATGAATTAGGTAAGATACAATGTATCTATCTCATATTTTGCTCTTATCTAGAAACTTTTTCTAGAATCCAATTGTTTTTGTCAAAAATGTTTTACATAGTGTTCTGTGCCACCAGCTCATCATTCTTATCCTCTATCTGATTTACAGAATTCTAGATAACTACCCTGTCGGCTCAAATCTTGTGAATCTTCAATTTTTAAAATAATGTAGCAACTCAGCATTATTGATTTACTAATGGTTGGCTTCTTCTCTATTACTTGGCACTTGTATCTTGCTTGGCATTTGTATCTTCACTCGACACATGTTTCTTTCTTGGCACTTGTTTCTTGCTCGGCACTTGTTTCTTGCTCGGCACCTGTTTCTTCACTCGACACTTGATATTTACTCGACACTTGAAGATCACTCAGCACACTCAAAAGGTGAACTTGCTCAGCTTCAACTAAGAATCTGTTCGGCACTAACTAGCTTTCTCAACTCTCTCTCTCTTTAATGAACTTAGTTAGGCTTTACAAATAACTTAGCTAAACCCTTACATCTTTGATATGTTTTAGTGTGTCCATTCTCTATGTCTTAGAATATGTCATCAATACACTATTTCATCAATGGCTTAGCTGATCCCTGTACTTTATTACAACATCATAACTTCAACCTTTCTCTAGGTACTCTAGTTACATCTTATTGATTGCCTCCTCCTTGTTAATCAACTAATTGATAATATTTGGATCACTAAAACAATTATCATTCCTGCAAGTAGCAAGTTTGACATCAATGACAAAACAATGATTAAAGAAATTCTTTACCAGTTCCATTACTCTTCATGGCTTTTCAATCATTTCCAATAGAAAAGAATGGTTATTCAAATCAAGAAGAGGATAGTGCTAGTATATTTTCATCTTCATGTGAATTAGATGAAAATTAGGAAGAAGAAAGCAATGACAGAAGTTGTAACTCTTATGCTAGTAGAATTATGAGTTCTTTTCTTAAATTTGAAACTAAATTTCCAATTTAGAATTGTGCAAATCAATTTGAGGTTGAAATTTATGAAGAAGATTTGTCTATACAATATGAAGACAAAGAGATTATCCATAAGGACGGATTACCTAATTGTGTAGAAGAGTGTCTTGAAGATGCATGCAGTGATAATTAGTATATGAGTGATCCTAATATTAATGCATCAACACCTATTGGTAAGATAAATGATGATTTTTTTGCAAGACATTTGAATCATCTTAATGAAGACAATGAAAGTAATATTGATTCATATTCTACATGCTTCGTTGATGGAGTTAATGGTGTGTCTTCGGGTGATGATTTTGATTTTTCTTCACATGCTAAAAGTCTCCATGAAGATGAAATGGGTAATGGTTTTAAAATGTATAATAATGCTTTATATGATGATGATCAACCTATTTTTTGTCAAAATTTCCAAAGAGGATCACTACATGGAGTTATCAACCCGTTGTTTGAAGAAGGCATGAATGTTCAAATTTAGTGGAGAATGAGTTTAATGATGATACTTTGTCTTACTATTATGAGAGGTCAAATTGTTCTTCTTCCAAGTATGACAGTGATTATGATGATGATGTTGCATCTCAAAATATGGATGATAGGGTGTTTGATGAAGGTGTTATTGAAAATCAATATGCACCTTGTAATGAATTTTATGATGAATATTCCAATGTGATGACTAATCCACTTGCTGATTTTAGAGAATAATTTGAAGATCTTGGATTAGTTTTAGATTATAAAATTGATGACATTTGTGAGTACAAGTTAGAGTGTTCATTCGAGTACCAGCCAGTTATGCTTAAGGATACACTTTTTGAAGGTATGTATGATCCTTTTCCACAAGTTGAATATGATGCCTTCATATTCAAGACTGATAGCATGTATGATTCATTTAATAAAGAAGAGTTTCAGTTTCAGTCTAATATGTTTGAGCATGCTTATCAAAACTTTCACAATGAACAAGTTGTAGAAAATGAAGCTAGTTGTCATATACATTATGAAAGTGAAGTTGTGTATTCAATTTTGCCAATTGAGTTGATTTAGAATGTTGATCTAATTGGTGAAATTGATAGAAGTAATTTTTTCAGTTTACCTCATGAAATTTTAGATGAGAATCGGGTTTATGATAGAGGTATGCTATTTTGTTGAAGTTCGATGGCCCAGGGTCATCATTTGTACATAGTAGAGGTGGTTGTTATTTGCTTTCAATAAAACTGTTCGAGAGGAAGTTTTTGTTGTCAGGTGTGTGGTCTACTTCTTCCAAAGATCTGAATCCTTTCCATGCCTATAAGGGGCATGCATCCCCAGACAGAGCCACTATTGGCGCTCAAAATTGTAGCCCATATTTAGAGCACCATTGAAGAAATTGAACCCTATAAATGCTTTTGATGTGATTGTACCTAGATGTACCTTTGAGGCTTAAGAGGTGTTCAATGCTTCTAACACCTTCCATTTAGTGTGTCTACCTATTCCATGAAGTTAAATCACCATTTTGGTCCATTCTGTGATGTCTCATTTTGAGCAAATTTCAAATCTGCATTTTACCTTGTGTGTCAAACAGTGTCAGGAGGCTATGTTTGCAATTAAATATCTTGCACCCAAAAATGTTTCATGACCCACCACTTTGGGAGTATCTAATTTCCATACCCAAGAGCCTATGTTTTAGATTTTAAGTCATTTTGAATCTATTTGAATAGGTTTTGAATCCCTCAAAGTTGGTAGTTTATTATTTTCATGCTTATGCACATTGCACGTAATTCTGGGAATCCCTGTTTGGCGTGTTATAACTTTTGACCAATTGACCCAAATAAGAATTTTCCTTTTTTTCAACATTTTAGACATCAAATACTTGTTATGTTTCAAGTTTCAGCTTATGAAAAATCTGTTTGATCAGTTTTCGAACATGATTCCAAACATAATTTCTATCTTTTTACTAGTGTCATAAAGTGCAGATTGATTGGTACTCCTGTTTGGGACGTCATAACTTGAGATATATGATTGGTAAGATCAAATATATTGTACCCCTATGTTATCCTCTAAAAATACTCCAAGTGTGTCAGTTTTTTAGTCATGACGAGTCCATTTGCAAACTTTTCCAAGTCAATTCCATTTGTAAAAATTGATTTCTTTTCATTCTTTCTAGTTAACAAATCCAAGTAGCTCACTTTGACCGCTTTCCAAATGCATCCTATTATTTTTCATGAGCCCAAATTTTAGATTCATACTCACCTTGTGAAAGAGAACCAATGCCCAAAGTTTTGTTTCCCCAAGTGTTCATTTGCCCAGTTTTCTAGGCCAAATCCAAACCCAATTTATTGCATTCTGACATGTTTTCTTGCAAGCAGTTTTTTTGACCCCCAATTCATCATGAGATGAGATTCAACATGGTGCAAGAATACAGAACAAAGAGTTAGTGTGCCAGTTTTCAGAGCCAGATCAGGTGTTCTAGTCAATTTTTAAGGCCAGTTAAAAGAACTTTTGGCACCAATTTGATAGATTGTAGATAAGTGATAAAAAGAGTTTTAATTGATGGTTCAGTGATCGAATTGTATTCTAGTTAGCCCAAGAAGATCGAGGGATCAATTTTCCATGTCAATTGATCCTGTCAAATTGATAAGGCATTGAAAATGGTGAACTTGCATTGTGTTTTCATTATTAAAGCTATCTACCCAAAACCTTTTTAAGTATGGACAAGTTCTAGAAACTTGGAAAATTATGGTTTTTTCCCTTTCAACAAAACGTGAATGTTGAGAGCACTCTCATTATCTCAAAAATAGTCCTTCCTTCATTCACTTGTACCACCATTTCTTTGTTTCTTTGCTACCATATTTTGGAGTGATTAGATAAGAAGATGTGAAGGAATAAGCTTCCCACTCAGTTTGTTGAAAACCTAGTGAGGTGCAGAATTCATCTTTAGATAAGATTGTGTTGGGTGTTCAAGAAAAGTCCACAAGTTGGCTCTTCTTTGCAGAGTTCCTCTCGTTTTGACTGTGAGAGATGAGAAGAAAACTACACATTTTTTCAGAGCTCAATGTGATGGTGATGACTCCATTGCAACTACCATTGATATATTTTCTTTGTAGGCTCATACTCTACACCCTTCACACGGGAGATTGCTTTGACCATTGTAGTATTAATTTTCAATATTTGTTGAAGGTGAGCAGCCACAGGTGCTAAAGCCAAATAAGACTCAAAGACCACATGTAAACAAGGCCAAAGAAAAGCTTGAAGGAGGCAGTGATCAAGGAGAGCCACGTATAACAAAATGCCATAGTCTAAGAACAAGAATTCCATGCCAAATCAAGAAGAAATCCACCATGAATTAGCCATAGTGTTTAAAACACATTTCCCATGCATTGGCAGGGAACCTCCACACAAAATCCAAGCAAAAAGGGAACATATTAGAAAGATAAAGACCAAAGAAAAACATAAAAATGATGTTGCTGGAGATAAGTGAAAGCTCGTTGCAAGGAGATCCAAGCCATTGAAAAAGAACTCACGCCAGCTGTATAACCAAACACAGTAACAAAAGAGCAGGAACAAGGGAGCAGTTACAAAAGGGAAAAACATGCATGAAACTAGAACCACAAATTTTAAAAGAAAAACAAGATCACCCATGTGAATGGAGAGGAAGGCATTTTCTGAAGGTAGCGACCAACAGTTTAAAGGTGCTCATGTAGTCATAAACAAAGGAGCCCATGTTCTAATAAAGCTAAGCTATAGGGAAAAGGGAGGAAGATACAACCTATAATGGAACTTGAGCTTGAACAATGCTGCATGTAGATGAAGACAAACCCAAATTAGATGAAGACAAAATCAAGTTGGATACTTGAATGAATTTTTGGGTTGCCTAGTAACTTGATTTACTTCCATCAATGACAAAGAGGGAGATTGTTGGAAACCACATTTGCAATAATCACTATATTATCATTTATTTCAAACCTTACTAGTCAGATAGTTGCTACCTAAGTAGAGTGTCAAATCATTTGACTGATGAAGAGGATTTGAAAAGAAGAGATAACAAGAAGCCCTAGTGGAAAGGTTGAGTTATGTGGAACTATAATTGGCACGTAATTAGTTGGCATATTGATAACATAATGTGTTGTTTAATCATTATACTAAGTGGAGAAGATAGTTTAATTAAAGCCTAGTAGATATTATCAATGGAAGACCAAATTCATAGGATAAACTAAGCAATAGAGAAAAAGATTAATAAACTTATAATTGAAATTTAGTTGTACTAGTGTTGACCGAGTGATAGTAGAAGCCAATCAAATATAGTTTCAACCAAGTATCAAAAAAGATAGAGTATGTAAAGAAAGATAGTATTGACCAATTTTTCTAGTAATGATTGAGGTTGAGGAAAAAATTATTAACCAAATGACAACATTCGATAGTTTGTGAAGGAATTTAAATTGCCAATTAACACAATTGAATTTTTGGATTGGTTTTTTGGCTCCTAATATGACTAGATTTCAAATACCTTATGAAAGGGAAAGAAACCTAGGAGTTATCTACAAACCATAGTTGGTATTCAGGACAAATCAATAGGACCAACTATTAAGACCTTTCAGTCTTCTTCCCTTTCAATTCTACAAGATTCAGGCTAGTGTACCTTGGAATTTTTACTTTTCTCCTCAACACCAATATGCAAACATAAATTCCAACATAACAGATAGATTTTCCTTTAATTCTTCTAATTTAAGAATTGTATAAGGGGTGGAAAAAAAAAATTCTTCAAACCCTAAAACTTCATAAATTAAGTGTAAGCTAACTTTCCATATCTACAAACTGTAAAAATTTAAAAGATTTGTGTATCATCTCAAAATGGAAGAACTTTCATGTTAAGAGTATTTAGCCCTCTAAGTAAGTGGTCTAGGGTCATGTCAAGTGCCTTGAATAGGTCCTTGCATGGATCTGGTTGCTTTTCCTCTATTCTACTTCTCTCTCTTTATTTCCAGCCTCTTTCTAACAACTTTCTCTATGAAACTACGGACTTTGACTTTCTAGGTCAAGGATGACCTTTTAGGCCAAGGTTGACCTTGACCCTAACCTAGGAAAGGGTCGACCTTGTCCTTGACCCAGGTCCAATTTTTAATTTTTAGGAGTTTTAGGATATCAGGTTTTGGAAAGTCTCATTTTCCATCTTTTAGGTTGGCTATTTCAGGTTTTGGAATGGTACACTCTTAAATTACATTTATCTAGGCCCATTCCTAGGGATTAAGGTTTGGGATTTAATTCTCCCATGTCAACCTTCTCTAGAAGTTTCTTCCCTAGATCTCTATATAAGGAAGCCCTCTTCCCTCACCCATCATCCACTATCTATGAGCAAAGTTACTATCTACTTTTCATGAGAGCATCCATTTTCATGATTGAGAATTCAAGAGTTTCAAGAATTCAAGCATCTAACTTATTAAGGAGGTCCATTGTTATCCATTGAAGGATTCAATCTCTATGGTACCCTCTTGTTGAAGATTTCCACATTCACATTCATCCAAGCCTTTTTCCTATGCAAAGATCCATTCAAGATTGGTATTTAAGATCTAATGTCATTGATTTGAGACATCCTATAGAAATTTCTACATTCATTTGGAGCATCCATATTTGTAGATTCAAGAATTTGAATCCTCCATAAGGATTTCAATATAAGCAAGGTGAATAGTTCCATTTACTTTGTTTATTCATGTTGCAATCTCAATTACATTTCAAGGTTGATTCCAAACTAAGGTTTGACCAAGGAAAACCCCCCATCCAATCAAACAAACCATTTTTCTTGCAGATACAGGTGTGCAACAGCAAATTAAAGTGTAGATTTGGATACCCTTTTTGTCAAACTTGTAGGATCCATGAACATAAATTTCATCAGAGTAGTGCAGGTCAAGGTCAAATTTTTAGAGTACAATTGTGCCCTGAGATAATAATTGCCCCGTTATCTAGGTCAAGGTTGACCTACTTTCAAAAGGAAAAATATTTTCTAGGTTTTATTCGTCTCGACATTTCTAATCTAGATATGTTGCAAAATTTCCCAAAATTGTACACAGACATCAAAAATCAGCATTTTCCAAAGTTACTCTACTTTGAGGTTAGTATTTGTCTTTTATTCATTCAAGGTTTTAAGTACTTACTTTCTATAGTAGATTATAGGATTTGCTCCTTTCTTCGTATTCTCCATCATTTGATTCATTTGTGCATTGATCACTTCTTTATGATTGATCAATTTGGATCATTCCTTTTGGGAATTTGGATTTAGGATGGATCCTATATTCTCCCTTTACATATTTCTTTCTATCATCCATATTTTCCTCTATCAAATAAGGTGAAAACACATACTCTAATTTTTCACCTTATTCATTTTTGTGAACTCAACACATTTACCCTATTTTAATTTGTATAATTAGATGCCCTATTGTGTTTTATGGTGTTAGATTTCTCTTCATCTTATCTTGTGTGTTTACCATCACTATTCATTTTGGTGAACCTGACACACTTACCCTCTTTTCTTTTGTGGGATTAAATTCCCTTTTTTTTTATGGTATTATATTTATCTTCATCTTATCTTGTGTTCTCACCATCATTATTCATTTTGGTGAACCCAACATGCTTACCCTCTTTTCTTTTGTGGAATTAGATGTCATATTGTGTTTTGTGGTATTAAATTTCATTTCATATTTGTTAGATTTTTTTTGGCATTAAAATTAGATTTAGTTTATGCTCTTGCATTTTAAATACAAAAAATTTAAAAATATCTTTCAAAATACAAACAAAATTATGCTTTATGTTTTCTTAGTTTAGTTCATTTGCATTGCATTGGTTTATGAGCTTTATTACTTCTAGTCCTACTTCTAATTTTTAGTTAGATGAAGTTGTAGGCTTATGGATATCTTTGGGTCGGAATCCTTTTCTCCTTTCCTTAGGATCTCAGATGAGAATTTAGTTCTTCCTAATTTTAATCATATTATGGAGCAAAAATCTTCTCACTCATCTCATGATGAGGATGATTCTTTAAGAGTTCCTCCTAAACAAGTCAAAAAAATTTCAACTAAACTTGATAACATGGGTAATTGGCTTATTCAAGAAAACCATAATCAAGATTCTATTCAAGCTATAGAGGCTCTTATGAAATTTATTTGTGATAGTGATCGAGGTGTTAATTTCTTGTGTGGTATTACTCACCTTGTACATTCAAATTTTAAACCTTTATTGCAAGAAGCTCATGATTTAGTGTTGTTTCCTCATATCACTAGTGTAGAACCTTCTTCTATTCCTTTCCCTAGTGTTCCTACCTATACTCCTTCTTTGGTAACTATGATGGTTCCCTCTATTCCTATGAGTGTTCCTCCTATGTCTCTTCCTATATCACAACCTTCTTATCATAATGTTCCTTTTACTCTCTACCAACTATAGTTTCTATTGTTTCTCCAGTTGTGTCTTCTATTCCTATAGCTTCATACACTTTAGCTAGTGTTTCTAATGTTTCTATTTATCCTATTTCCTCTAATGATTCAACAATTATCAGTTTGGCTCAAACTATGTCACCTTTACAACAATAACTTGCTACCTTGACTCAAAACAAGTTTAGTATCCCTACTCGTAAAATGGGAAGTCCTTTGTCTCAAGATATAATTTGTACTCTCATTCCTCAACAAGTTGATATGCCTCATCTTGAGAATTAAAATGGTAATGGAGACCTTGTTCATCATGTTAAAATATTTCAAATCCTTTGTAGTGATTATGCTCACGATCATAGGATTTTAGCCAAGTTATTTTCCCAAACTTTTCGTGATAAGGCCTTACAATGGTTTTTCTCCTTGACTCATTATTCTATTAATTTATCTCCATAACTTGCCAATTCTTTTATTCAACAATTTTAAATCAACATTGGCTCACAAGTGTCTTTGATTGATTTGATGCATTGTAAACAAAATTCTAAGCAAATTTTGACTAAATTTATTGGTAGATTTAAGAATTTACATGCTCAAATTTTCTATCTGTTGATCTCAGATTGGTTTTGACAATTAAGTGTCAACACAGTTAAGACATTTACTAAGTTTATGCCAAACTAGTAATGCATGTTGAGTATAATATGTAAATACAAGACTGTGTCAAATCACTTAGGTGCTGAATAGATAGACCATGCTGAGTGATTCAATTGTCGAGTAAAAAGTAGATGTCAAACAGTTCAGGTGTTGAGTCAAAAATAGAATTATAGTATGTGTTGACCATCAGTAACTTCAAGTGTCAAGTAACATAGATTAGACATACTTGTTTTTTATTGCACAAATGACTATGTAAACCATTTTCAAATAGACATAAGGTTAGATTTTGATTCTTTAAAGATAAGGATAAATCTGTTTGCATAATCCCTATGTGTTTATATGCAACCAATACAAAAAAGGGATGGATTAAGTGGCAAAAAGGATGAATGTTAGCCATAGATTCGTACCTAACCCTAAGTCTTCTACTCTTCTTAAGGAGGACAAAACCATAATCTTCATAAGAGTGTCCAAGGAATTGAAAGAGGAGAATAGAGAAGTTTGCATGCAGAAATAGAGCATTCATGGAGACTTAGAAGATATAGAGAGTGAATTGTAGAATTAGTTTGAGAAGAACAAAGGATAGAGGATACAACATTAACATGTCAAATCAGAAAGGATCGAGAAGGATATCGTACAAATTTGATCTTTAATTAGGGGACTAGAGCCAATCATAAGATCTATGCTGAAACATCCTAACATGTGATTTTAGTTAAATCTCCTAGGTAGAGTAGTCCTAATAGACTATTGTAAATTCTTTAATAGGGTGGCATTCCAGGTGAATGACCAAAAGTCATTTAACTAGGCACACTTCTAATAGGGTGTTGAAATCCTCTAACAAGGTGGGACTTAACAGTCCTTGTAAGCCTTTAACAGGGCAAGCCTTTCACAGGGTAGATCATGCTTCATGGTCAAACCATTGTAACCTTAATTGACTACACTTTATTGCTGTAGTAGTGATGAATTGTGGGTGTCATCCCCACCCCAATTTTACCTTATTTTTGGATGGCTTTTCGATAATCATATCAGGTGTCAAATGTGTGATTTCTTATATGTTTACATGATTCCAGTGTATGTGATTTACATGTTATTTCAATTGATCTATTGAATGCATGAGATGGATGTGTGTGAAAATTTTTATGGATTCATGTTTTAACTACTGATTCACCCTCCCTCTCAAAAGTATATGTTTTCCATTTGTAACTCCAACAATTGGTATCAGAGCTAAGTTCTTAGGAGGAGAAGCTTTACATCTTAGAGAAAAGATCTTGAAATGGAAGTCTACAAATTGGGAAAGACCATTGAGAACTAGGAGATTGAAATATATCTTATACTACATCAACTAAATAAAGCTGGAGATTCTTTGAAGAGTTCCCTGAAAAGAAGGAAGTAGATTGCTATAGCAAAAAATGACACACAATACGAAGAGATTGACACCACAAAGTTATTTGCAAATGGAGACTCAAGTGAATTTTATGTAGAAATTGTAGATCTAATGGAAAAGAATAGAGCACAAGCTGAAGAGATTAGAAATCTCAAGTTGGAACAAGAATCACAAGCTATACTACTATGTGAAGTGACTAAACAAAAGAAGAAAGCTATAGAAGACAAGGCCATGGTTGAAGAAGACAAAAGAATCTTGGCAAACAGATTGGAAGAAAAGTCACTAGAGCTATCTAGAATTTCCAACATGTAATTGGATACCTTAAGCCAAATGATGAATTCTCACCATGAATTGAATGTCAAGGACATTGAGATAACTACATTAAAGTTGCAAAATGAACAACTATAGAATGACCTGAAAAGATAAAAAGAATTTGTTGAAAGTTGCAACAACCCAAATGAATCCATCAAGTACTTTGAGCAATTACTAAAATCCCCTAGATTCAATAGAGATACATCAAGATTGGGCTACACAAGCAATGAAGAAGGAGAATCATCAAAATTTGTTGAAGAAAGAAACAATAATGGTAAGAACTCCAAACCCACTTGTCATTATTGTGGTAAGAAAGGGCATACCTCTAATGTATGTAGGAGAAAGAATACAAATTAGAATGCTAAGCCTAAGAACATGGTCCACTATCATAAGTGCAATAAAAAAGTTCATCAGTACCAAAATTTGAAAGATATTGCTACAACTATCAGAATTATGGACATAGAGTTTTTCAATGCAAATCCAAGTCCACATGGTCAACAAACAAGCAAGTAAAGGTAAGAAGCTATTAAAACTCTTATAATTGGGATTACAATACAAGATATAGTTGTCACTATTGTTAAGAATATTGACATGTACCTAAAAACTACATTAGAACTCACTTCGATGGTAATTACAAGAGGTCATTGAGTCAAACCACATGTTTCAATTGTTTGAAGACTAGTCTCATTAGTAAACATTGTCCAGCTACGTCCAAGGCACCAAGTTGTGAATTTGATAAAGGTAAAGGAAAATCAAATGTTGAAAACATTAGGAATGAGAATGAATAAGACATGGAAGAAGAAAGATTGTGGTAGTACATCAAATGAAGAAGGTATCACTTCACCTAATAGGTCAAGTGGTCACACTTTATCAAACTAAGAAACAAAAGGTATGTGGAACTGATACTCAAAGTGTTATATCATACATCAGTTCCTAAAGAAGTTAGCACTAAAAGGGATAAGTTAGCATGAATAAAGATGCAAGATGTTGAAAGTTCAAGGTTAAATCTTTCAGTTTTCATATTTTTCTGAGTATGAAATGATTTCAATGTATGCTAAGTGAAATGCTAGTTGATGTTGAGCTAGTAGACTGGCTAGTAGTTGTCAAGCCAATATAGCTGCCAAGTGATGGAAGTCTCTATAGATGTCGAATGGAATAGAAATCATGTCGATGCCCAATTTAAAATTGTACAAGAACCAAACATTAAATGCTAAGTTTTAAAGGGTATATGGTCAATTTTCACCTATCTTTCATCATTATGAATTCAAGCAAGACCAAGAAGAGTGAAGAGGCAATTCAGAAAGTTGTTCCATTCATCCGCAAAGATCATAGCAACATTTACATTCTAGATTATTTGAATCAACAAGGTATTCTTTATATGATGAGTTATGCAATTTAAAATTTATTAAACCATAGTTTGAGAAAATGGCTTCTAGTTCAAAGAATGTGAAGGAGAGAGAATTTTTTGATGTTGAATTAGTTAGTAATGAGGTCAAGCAACTAAATTTCAAAGCCATCCTAGACATTTCTTACAGACTAGACCCCTCAGGCGTGTTATCCATGATTCCACCTAAGGTCATAATGGTCCAAGATGTAAGTAAATGTTACAATTGAAAAGTAGGAGGTATAGGTGATATGGAAATAAGGCAAGCTTATGATAAGTTGTGTGAAAATAGAGTTTTGAAGTAAGAATTTGAGATTTTTGAGAGAAAGGGTTTAACCCGTGCCCTAGACCTCCCCACGGTGTTCAAAATAGAATGGATCAAGATAGTGTTAAGAAGGATACATGATGGATGTCTCTGGTTGGAAGGAGGACCAATCAAGATTTCAAAAAGAATTATCCATAGAGTAGCTAGTTTTCCAACCCTAGATCAGCCAAAGACCCTAAAAATGACTCAAAAGAGGTAATTGAGAAGAACATAGGTGCAAAATGGAACAAGAGAGGAATGACAATAGATACCATAACTAATTCTCTACTTGACTTTGCAATTAAGGTTATTTCTCATAAGTTTTATCAGTCAAGCAAGTTAAATAGTGTACCTTGAATTGCAATTGATGTTGGCTATAAAATCGTCTAGAAAGATCATACTTATGATCTTGTAAAGCTTCAAATACATAAAATAATGGAAAATATTTGAGCAATTAGGACGACCAAGAGTGCACAATGTAAATTTTCATAAATTCTTGTGTGCATATTTTTCTATGTAAAAAGTGAATTCCCATCCTTTGGTAAAATAGGTTGGAAGACAAATAGATCAATGGTTGTATAGATCAATGAATATATTGAGTAGATCGGTGGGAACTTTGAAATAGTTATGACAATATATTTTAAAGACTTCAAGAAGTCTATGAAGTAGAGGTCAAGGATACCTATCTCTTTAGTTGAACAATGCTATAATGACATATGTTTTCTTGCAGATATTGACAATACATACATACAAGCAATAGTACCTAGGGTAAGATGGTTAAGACCTCTAGGATATGAGATTAATGTTGATGAAGCCACGGTTGCCATCACTACACTTCTAGCTAAAGAAGTTGATAAATATGATAAGATTTTTTGTAATTATGATGTTATGAAATCCAAAGTTGAAATGGAGTTGAAGATAGCCTCAACATTGAAGAAGAAAGACAAATTTGTGAGAAAATTAAAAGCCAAATTTGGAGAAGGTGCAAGAGAAGAGGAAGAAGACGATGAGGATGAAGAGGATGAAGAGAAACAATAGGAACAATCCCAAGAACCTCTTTCTTTGACCTAAGACATGGGTGAGGACATTGAAGAAGAAGGTTTCAAGGAAAAGCAAACCAAAGAAGCACAAATACAAATAGAACCTAAGAAAAGAAAGGCCAAAGCACAACTTGTAGCAAAGACAAAGGCTAAGAAAATTGCCAAGCCAAGCCTGACAAAGCCAATAGCACCAACAACTAGGGAAAGCACAAGGGCCACCACACAAGATCAAGGCTAAAAAGAAAGAAGGGTTAGAGTAGAAGAAAAAATGAAGGAAATACATTGCACAGTTAGAGACTAATGATGAAAAGATAGAATTACAAGATACAAGTCAGCTTAGAGTGGCAAGTCACTGATGCAGAAGCATCCAGAGGTATAAGGGCAATCTTGTGTCACCCAAAAAAATATACCTAGACATGGTTTCTGTTTCATGTGTTTTAATTTTTGGATACTCATTTGGGTCAAATAAAGGTTCCAACTCTCACAGTTCCACTATTCGTGTTTTGGGTTAGAGTTTTTAAGCACCTTGGGAATACGTGTAAATGCTAGAAAAATAGGACTATGTAATTGAGCCATAATTATGGTGAGTTAGAAGGTTTAAATTGGAGGGATGATTAAAATTGTAATTTAGAACATTCCAAAAAAAGAATCAGGTCAAAATTTTGCACGGTTTGAAAGTTATTGCAGTTTTTCAATTTTTGGAGACCTCCTAAGAATGCTTCAAAGTCAGGTTTGAGGCACTAAATGACCTTGTATAGGCTTGAAAAATGGTGGATGAGTGAAGCTGGTCCATAGGGCTATAGAGAACTTTTAGAGCTTTCTAAAAATGTAAACGGTTCATCAATCGAAGCTAAGGTTCAAAAGTTATGCCTCCTGAAAGTTTGCTACCATTTCTGGATTCTTCTAATTTTGCACCGACTTCTAAAGCAACTTCTTAAGCCTTGCATTTTGGAAGTGGATGCCAACTAGCACTTTCTAGAATGTATTCCTAATCCTTAACCATTTGGGGTCTATTTAAGAACATTTTTGGCATTGTAAAAGGCAGTTCAAAGTGGAGTTTGAGAGAAGGTACTGGAAGAAGAAATTATCTCCAAATTTATACTTTTGTAAGCCCATAGGGCATGTTTTGGAGTCTATTCTCTCCACACTGATTGTATTATCATATTATCATAGTTAATAAATTTTTCCCTTTCCTATTGTATCCATTCTATTCTTGGGTTGTGTCTCCATCAAGCGGTATCAGAGCAGGTTTTCCTGAGTGTGTAGACAGAGCGCCGACTATGAGGCAGTTTGTACTAGGACTATGTGGTTGTGGGTTTGAGTTAACAAGATGCCTCCATGAAGAGAGCATGGTGGAAGGGTCAGAGCTATTAATCTTGAGGAGGTTAGGGCCCTCCAAAGGCAAGTTCAAGCATTGTAGGAGGAGCTTCGTAGAGGAACAAATGTTGCCACAGGCAACGAAAGTGAGGACGACAATGAGGAAGAAGAAATTAGACTGAAAGGGGAAGTTGAAGGGGAAGTTCTAAATTAGGCAGAAGAGAGACTTTTTAGGGCCATTACTAAGTTTGGAAAAAGACCTACAATTGATGTGGGTGTATTTTTAGGAAATCTAAAACCGAATGACTTGATCAATTGGATCAATGAATTGGAGGAGTACTTTGAGTATGAGGATATCAGGGATCCAGATAGGGTTAACTTTGCAAAGGCCAAACTGAAAGGCCATGCCAAAATCTAGTGGCAAAAGGTTCAATTGGAAAGAAATATAAGAGGAAAGGAGAAGATCACAAGGTTGGATCGCATGGTGGACAAACTAAAGAAGCAATTCATTCCTGTTGACTATAAGCTTGATTTGTTTAAGAAGATACATGGGTTAAAGCAAGTAGGAAAATTAGTCCAAGAATATATGGAGGAGTTTTAACAACTTTTGATTAGAGTAGGGCATGCAAAAACAAATAAGGAGAAGGTTCCTCGTTATATTAGTGAGTTGCGACCTAACATCTAGGAGGAATCAAGTCTAGTAAGAATGACCAGTGTTGAAGAGGCATACCAGTTTTCCCTACGAGTTGAAGAGAAGATAAATAAAAGGTTTGAAGGGAGACAAAGAGGGTGCATTCAAGGAGGAAGGGGTAGTGGTAGGTCATTTGGAGGCTAAAATGAGACCGAAAAGAAAAATGAAGATGTGGGTACTAGCAAGAACAAGAGGAACAAGTATTTCAACGGCTCCCATGATCAAAACTTTGGAGATCAGAAAGGAAGAGGTAGAGGATGTGGACAAGATTCAAGAAGAGGAGGCTTTCATGGTACTTATTTCCATTGCAATGAACAAGTTCATCATTCCTTTGAATGCCCTCAACAATAAGGAAGGATAGATAGGAGAGTTGAGGGCCAAGCTAGGGTTGCTCATGTGGATGAGGATGCACAGTCATCACATTTAGAGGATGCAGAAAGAGGAGAGACTTTAATAAATGAAAGGGTCCTACTAAGTGGTAAGATTGAACTAGGACAAAGGAGGATTTTATTTCATACCAGGTGCAAGTGTGAGGATAAATGTTGCAATGTGATCGTTGATGGTGGTAGCACTGACAACTTGTTGTTAGAGGAGATTGTCTCTAAGCTGAAGCTCAAGAGGGAGAAACACCCCCAGCCCTATCAGATCACTTGGGTGAAGGATGATCATAAGGTCCTAGTAAGTGAATAATTTTTAGTGAAGTTCAAAATTGGGAGTTACCATGATGAAGTTCTCTATGATATTATTCCAATGGATGTCTGGCATCTATTGTTGGGAAGACCATGGCAGTTTGAGAGGCATGCAGTACATGATGCTCATGCAAACACATACTCTTTGACAAAGGATGGAGTTTGCCACAAACTAAAGCCCATGACAAAGGAAGGTGAAAAGGTATGCAACAGTGCTAGGATCTATCTTGTTGATAGAAGAAATTTTTTGGATGGAATGAAAGATCAGTGTATGTGTTATGCTTTGATTCCTAGAAAAGATAAGGAAAGTAGTAGTGAAATACCACTTGAAGTTTTAGATTTATTAAGTCAGTTTGGAGATATCATCTCTAATAATTTTCCAGAAGGATTGCCACCAGTAAGGAAAATCAGTCATTAGATAGTTTAATCCCTGGAGCTAGTTTGCCTAACAAGGCTGCTCATAGGATGACTCCTACTGAAATTGAGGAGTGCCTGTAGTACTAGAACCAAAGAAGGATGGAGAATGGAGAATGTGTACAGATTCTTGATCTATAAATAGGATAACCATCAAGTATCGATTTACTTTGCCAAGAATGGATGATCTTATGGACTACTTGAGTGGAGCTCAGTACTTTACAAAGATAGATCTCAAGAGTGGATATCACCAAATATGGATATGAGAAGGAGATGAGTGGAAAACTACCTTCAAGACCAAGGAGGGTCTTTATGAGTAGCTAGTCATGTCCTTTGGATTGATGAATGCCCCAAGCACCTTCATGTGGCTTATGAATGAGGTACTTCAGAAGTTCTTGGGAAAATTTGTTATTGTCTATTTGGATGATATTTTAATTTTCAGCAAGACTTTGGAAGAAAATTTATTTCATATTCGTAGTGTCCTTGGAAGGTTGAGGGAAGAGAAACTGTTAATTAATCTGAAGAAGTGTAGCTTTGAAAAAAAAGAGTTAGTCTACTTGGGGTTTGTTGTATCACCTAAAGGTCTCAAAATGGATCTAGAGAAGGTAAAAGCCATCTTGGAATGGCCTACTCCAAGGTTTGCTACTTATGTGTGATCATTTCATGGTCTGGTTAGTTTTTATAGGAAGCTCATTAAGAATTTTAGTGGCATTTGTGCACCCCTGATTGACACAATAAGAGGGGATAGGAAAGAGTTCAAATGGATTGCGACAGCTGTGAGAAGTTTTGAATTGCTGAAGAAGAAGGTGATAGAAAAAATTTTGTTGGAACTTCCTAATTTTAGTATGGTGTTCCAAGTGGATTGTGATGCTAGTGGTAGTGCTATTGGGGCTGTATTAAGCCAAACAGGTAAGCCTATTGCATATTTTAGTGAAAATTTGAATGATGCAAAGAAGAAGTATTATATTTATGATCAAGAGTTCTATGCAATAGTTCAAGCCTTAAAGAAATGGAGGCATTATTTATTGCCAAAGGAATTTGTTTTATATATTGATAACCAGGAATTACAGTACCTAAATAGCAAAGGTAAATCGAACCACAGGCATATGAAGTGAGTAGAGTTTTTGCAAAGCTATACATTTGCATTGAAGCATAAAAGTGGAAAGTCTAATAGGGTTGCAGATGCATTGAATAGGAGGCAGTTGTTGCTTACAGTTGGGTTTAATGAACTCAAGAATATGTACCCTGAGGATCCTAATTTTTTTGAAGCATGGAAAGCTTGTAAAGAACCTATTGCTGCAGACAAAATCAAGTGGTTAGACTATTAGATTTAGGATGGTATGTTGTTCAAGGGTAGTCAATTGTGCATTCCAAGGAGTTCCATGAGGGAAAATTTGATTAAGGAGAAACATAGTGGAGGGATGGTAGAACATTTTGGTCAAGATAAGACCATTGCCATTCTTAGATAACATTATTTTTGGCCTCAAATTTCATAGGATGTGAAGAAGTTTGTACAGAGTTGTCAGATTTGTCCAGCGGCCAAGGGATTTAGTCACAATACTGGACTATATCATCCATGCCTGTTCCATCAAATCCATGAGAGGACATAAGTACGGATTTTGTTCTTGGATTATCGAGGACACAAAGGGGTAATGACTCAATATTTGTGGTGGTTGATAGGTTCTCCAAAATGGCACATTTCATTCCATGCCACAAAACTCATGATGTCATCCATATTGCAGACTTGTTTTTTAGAGAAGTGGTGAGACTACATGGTCTCCCAAGGAGTATATTTTCTAACAAAGATACTAAATTTGTGGAGTATACATTGTGGAAGAAGTTGAGAATGAACTTAAAATTTAGTTCCACACATCACCCGTAGACTAACGGCCAGATAGAAGTGGTAAACAGAAGTCTAGGAAATTTGCTGAGATGTTTAGTTGGGATAAGCCCAAAGGATGGGATTTCATTCTACCACAAGAAAAAATTTCTTATAATAACTCTATAAATAGGAGTACTAGTAGATCACCATTCCAAATTGTATATGGAAGTAGCCCAAGGCCTGCACCGAAATTGAGGAAGATGGATCAAGGGGAGAGGACAAGTGCTGAAGCAGAAGAATTTGCTAAACATATCAAGCACCTACATGAGGAGGTCCAGGCACACATTATCAAGATGAATCAATAGTACAAAGCTAGAGCTGATCAAAGGAGAAAACATAAGCAGTTCCAAGTAGGGGATCTAGTCATGGTACACTTGAGAAAGGAAATATTTCCAGTAGGTACTTACAACAAGCTAAAGATGAAGAAATTTGGCCCCTACAACATTTTGAAGAAACTTATCTCAGGAAATGCATATGAGGTGGAGTTGCTAGATGGAATTCACATTTCTCCTATCTTCAACATTGCAAACTTAACAGAGTATCATGATGATGGTGCAGATGAGGGGTTGATGTTAGAGCCATGTCCAATTCCTACTTCTAAGAAGGAGGAGATAGAAGAGATTTTGGATAGTCGTGTGGGCAAGAGTACCAAAAATAGGAAGTATGAAGAGTACCTGGTTAAGTGGAAAGGATAGCCAATAGAGGACTCAACTTGGTTATCAGTAGCTAAGGTTTCCCATTTGGGATTTCCTCTACCATCCATAAAGTGACAGGGTCACTTTTCAATCTAACCTGGGTGTCTAATGTAGGAGCATCCAGAGGTAAAAGGGCAATCCTGTGTCACCCAAAAAAATATACCTTTACATATTTTCTATTTCATGTGTTTTCATTTCTAGATACCCATTTGGGTCAAATAAAGCTTCCAACTCTCACAGTTCCACTATTAGTGTTTTGTGTTAGAGTTTTTAAGCACCTTGGGATATGTGTAAATGATAGAAAAATAGGACTATGTAATTGAGCCATAATTATGGTGAGTTATAAGTTTTAAATTGGATGGATGATTAAAATTTTAATTTAGAACATTCTAGAAAAAGAATCAGGTCAAAAGGCTACACAGTTTGAAAGTTATCGCAGTTTTTCAATTTCAAGAGACCTCCTAAGAGTGCTCCAAAGTTAGGTTCGAGGAACTAAATGACCTCATATAGGCCTAAAAAATGGGAGATGAGTGAAGCTGGTCCATAGGGCTATAGAGAACTCTGGGAGATTTCTAGAAATGTAAACGGTTTGTCAATCAGAGCTACGGTTCAAAAGTTATGCCTCTTGAAAGTTTGGCTATCGTTTCTGGATTCTTCTAATTTTGCACCGACTTCTAAAGTGACTTTTGGAGCCTTCCATTTTTGCAATGGATACCAACTAGCACTTTCTAGAATTTATTCCTAATCCTTAACCCTTTGGGGTCTATTTAAGAACATTTTTGGCATTGTAAAAGGCAGTTTAGAGTGGAGTTTGAGAGAAGGTATTGGAAGAAGAAATTATCTCCAGATTTATACTATTGTAAGCCCATAGCACATGTTTCAGAGTCTATTCTCTTTGCACTAAATGTATTAGCATATTCTCATAGTTAATAAATTTTTCCCTTTCCTATTGTGTCCATTCTATTCTTGGGTTGTGTCTCCATCAGTCACACACCAAAATATATCTTCAAAATATCTGTGAGAATGTTAAGAACAATGCAGATTTGACAGGTTTGAAAAATATAGATTTTGGGAAAATTTATATGCAATGATGTCTAAATCAAGAACAATCCACTTGGATTAGATAATACAATGCCTAAGGATTTTTATACTATTGTTGAAAATAAGTGGCATTATTGCTTAAACCTAGAGAAACAAATCAGAGAATGCACACTAGCCCAATTGATGCCAAAATTGAAAAAAGGACAAATTGTCAAAGAAAATAAGAAATATGGAGCACATTTTGCACCAAAATACAAGGCATTTAGTATCCTTCAGAACAATATAGAAGATATTGTTAAGAAATCCACTCAAATGTGGAAATTGATCTATGGATTGACAACTGTTAAAGAAGGAGAAGAAGACTCATTTGAAGGTAGAAAAAATGGAGATGAAGATGAGGACAAGGAGGAAGAAAATAAAAAAGATAATACTATTGTGGAGGAGACACAAAAAGAAAAAGATGACATGGCTATAGCTGAAAAAGTAGCAGGAAGAATAGAGTGTGCAAGACACACAAATGCCTAGTATGAGCCCTACACATGACACAAGCATGCCTATAGAAACTATAACTATTAAGGATGTATCTGATATCTCTACTCAAAACATCAATCATTTAACTTTAGAAGACCTAAAGAATATTCTTGACCAATCCAAACTACAAGCCAAATTGTGTAAAAATCCAGTATTGGTTAGCGTTGATGAACTTCAAAAGGCAATAGTTGACAATACAAGGGATAAGGTGAATACACAAGAACCACCTTCTACCATCCCTTTAGCTACTAGTGCTCAATCTTCATTACAAACATCAGTAGATACATCTATCAAGGTTGACACAAGTGCCAAAAAAGTCAAAACTGAGTAGGGGTAGACTACCAAAGAAGAGGAAAAGGAAACAACAACAAAGTAAATAGGACAGAAAGACACATCTTTACCTGTAGCACAAACACAAGGTGCAACTCAAATCATTATGATTGATGGAATCAGATCTCAAGAGACCAAAGAGATACCAAAGGAGAAGGAACAAGAGGCCATTCAAGCATTGGTAACATTACCAACATCTGGCACTCCTTCTAAAGACCTTCAGAAGCTAAGCACTCAAGTTGTACCACTGTAGATCTCAACGCCAAGATCAAATTCCTCCAAGGTTGCTAAGGTAATTCACTATGGAGATTCAAATCTAGATGAAGAAATAGTGATACCTAAGTTTGATTTTGCAACAATGTCATTGGAATAGATAGGCATAATGCAACAAGCCTTGGAAAAGAAGAAAAATTAAGAAATACTCATAAAGGAGTATAGACAGAGGCAAGCATTACAAGAAATCAAAGACATCTTCTTAGATACATTCAGCTTGCAAACACCTGAAGAATCAAAGCCACTATTCGAATAGTTATCAGAAATTGTGGATCAGGTGAACAATGAAGACCAAGACACTAATGCAAAACTTTTGGAATGCTCTAAAAGGAAATTTCAAGAGAAAGAAAATGAAAAGATATCTGGTGACATATCACTGATGCAAGTTGAATTGGCTACAAAAATTGAGAAAGTGAAGAAAGTACTTGAGAACATATTCTCATTGTACACCAAACTATGTGATCCCACACTTTTCACTCAAGAAACAAGCCATAGTATTCTGAGTCTAAAGAGAAATTTAAAAGTCTCAAGTACGCAATTACCTCAAAATCTAGCTTAGAGTGAGAAGTATTTTTCACTCATTGCTTCATTCACAGTCAACTAGCTATGTTAATAGCAGAAGAGGCTAATATAAGAGCCAAGTTGACTAATATCCAAGCCTCCCTTACCCCTCATATGGAGATACTCCATAAAGAACTAGCATATGTAGAAACTTTGTTGAAGAAAGATCCTAATCTTTCTAGATTAGATGGACTAGTTCACCTTCAGCAAAAATAGCAATCCAAATAAAGTCATTGGATGTTGCATGTGACAATTGAGATGCTTCTCTGAAAATAATCATGGAAGTCCATAAATCTTTTTTCTACAAATACACCATAAGTGTATAAACCCTTTGACATTAGTGTCAAAAAGGAGGAGATACACTTAGGGGGAGATAAATAAGCAAGGGGGAGATAAAATAAGAAGGAAAGGACAACAAATTTTGACACAAAAAAGGGGAGAATAAGAAAAAATAATCAAAATAATGTAAGGAGGAGAAAAAAAAGTTAACAAACAACGAATAGAAACAAAGCATATTAGATAAAGAGTATTAGTAAGAGACAAATCTACTTAGAACGAATTTTGGATACAAAGCAAGCATATTAACTCAAGGGGAGTTACAAAAAAAAAAAACTTTAAGGTATATAATCTATTACAAAATTTTACAAGTTTGAATTTTTGTATATAAGCCAAGTTGTGAATATATTATACTTGTGAAGATTAGATTGATTATGTACAATTAAGTGTTTTTGACACTAATGTCAAAGGGGGAGATTGTTGATCTCATATTGGTTTTGACAATTGAGTGTCAACACACTTAAGATATTTACTAAGTTTATGCTAAACTAGTAATGCATGTTGACTATAATATGTAAATAAAATGCTATACCGAATCGCTCAAGTGCCGAGCAGATAGACCATGCCAAGTGATTAAAGTGCCAAGTAGTTTAGGTGCCAATTCATAAAAAGAATTATAGTATGTGCCGAAACTCAGTAACCTCAAGTGCTAAGTAACACATATTGGACATACTTGTTTTTGATTGCACAAATTAATATGTAAAACATTTTCAAGCTAACATAAGGGTAGATTTTGATTCTTTAAAGATAAGGACAAATCTATTTTCATAATCCCTATGTGTTTACATGCAACCAATAAGAAAAATGGAAGGATTAAGTGGAAAAATGGATGAATCTAAACTTTAGATTCATACCTAACCCTAAGTCTTCTAGTATTCTTAAGGAAGATGAAACCCTAATCTTCATACGAGTGTCCAAGGAATTGAAATAGGAGAATAGAGAAGTTTGCATGTGCAAACAGAGCATTCATGGAGATTTAGAAGATATAGAGAGTGAATTGTAGAATCAGTTTGAGAAGAACAAAGGATAGAGGATACAACATTGACAATTAGATTAGAAAGGATCAAGAAGGACACTGTATGGATTTGATCTTTAATCAAGCAACTAGAGCCAATCATAAGATCTATGCTGAAACATCCTAATAGGTGATTTTAGCTGAATCTCCTAGGCAGAGTCATCATAATAGGTTGTTGTAAATCCTTTAACAAGGTGGCATTCCAATTGAATGACCAAAAGTCCTTTAACTAGGTACACTTCTAATAGGGTGTTGAAATCTTCTAACAAGGTGGTGCTTAATAGTCCTTGTAAGCCTTTAATAGGGCAAGCCTTTCATAAGGAAAATCATGTTTCATGGTTAAACCATTGTAACCTTGATTGGCTACACTTTATTATTGCAACAATGAAGAATTGTGGGTGTCATCCCTACCCCAATGTTATCTTCTCTTTGGAGGGTTTCTAGGTAATCATATCAAGTGTCAAATGTGTGATTTCTAATATCTTTTATATGATTTAGATGTATGTTCTTTACATGATATTTCAGTTTATCTATTGAATGCATGAGATGGATGTATGGTGAAAAGTTTTATGGGTTCATGTTTTAACTGCTGATTCATCCCCCCCCCCCCAAAAAAAAAAAGTATATGTTTTCCATTTGTAATTCTAAAACTATCATGTTCCTGATATTGGTATTCAATGTATATTTATTTCAAATTTGCAAAAGGATATTAGAGCTAAGATTCTTCTTACTAAATTTACCTCTTTTCACCAACTTTGTACAACACTTCATCATTATCAATTATAAGTGAGTCAATTTGAGAGCACCACTCCAATGGTTCCTAATCCAAATAAAGTTCAAAAATTCAACAACTATATCAAGATAAACAAATAAGAAAATGTAGTTGTTGATCAAGTTGTTGTTGCATCTCATAATGTCACTTCTGCATCCACTACTTTTTGATTAAATTGTACATTTACTCCTCTTTCTGAATCTTTATGTTCTATTATGAATAGGTTGCTAACTAATAATATGATTATTTTAATATTTTGATTCTAAATCTTTTTGTCAATATCATCACCAGAATGGTCATGATACTGAGAAATGTTATTCTTTAAAACATAAGCTTTAAGATTTAATTGATTCTAATGATTTATCTATTGATCATTTTGATGGTAGTGAGAATAAGTTTGTTTCTCCTCCTAATAAAAATATTCAAATCTATATGAATCCTTTACCTATACATGATACTAATACTATTGCTTAGCCATCTTCTATGGATATTGTGTATGATTCAAAGATGGATGGTCTTAATCATGTTGTTAATCAAGTGGAGCAAGTTGTTCAATCTGTATCTCCACCTCAACCTTAGCTTCAATCTCAAGTTTCAGCTCAACCTCAACTGAAATCTAAGCCTAAATTGAAGCCTCAACCTAAACCTTGACAATAACCTAAGAATAAAAGACCTTGGGAAATTTTGATTACCTTTAATGATTCTAAGACCATTAAAGCTCCTGATGGTCCCCTTTATATTTATGCTGGGATTTTTTAGATACCTACTCATGGTTGTCTTGTTGATCCTACATCCTTAGTCAATGTTATTACTAAACAAAATATTTTTATGAAAATATTTCAATGTGATTTTTATAATACATTAGATGTATAGATTCAAAATTATAATGGTTTTCTTTATCCATCATTTGGTTCTATTGATTTACGAGTTGAACTTTGTGGAAAAATTGTGAGCACTACCTTTTTTGTTGTTCCTACTTCTGATCAATTTCAATTTAAGCTTGGTTTGCTATGGTTAAATGCCATGCATGTTGTTGCTTCACCTATTCATAAATATCTTTAAAAATTTCATGATGAATAAGTGAAGATGGTTAATCATAGTTTATATCACACTTCTAGGCCCAGAGATTGTGCTACACTTGGCTTCTTTTGGCCTTCCTTACCTAATTCATGTCCTTCTCAACCTGATCATCTTTTCTGTTCAGATTAATCTTATAAGCATCATAATATTCTCAAGTTAAGTTTACCTCCTATGGATCTTAATCATGGTCTTTTGCCTACACCTTCCATACCTCCTTTATCTATGGCTTCTACATCTATTAATCAAGCTCCTCTTGTGGCTCGTTAGTCTATTGATAATCCTATTAATCCTCCTATAGAACTTGTAAAGGATACATTAATTGTTCCTCCTAGTTCTCATCACATTTCAAGTAAGACAAAACATAATTGATCTACTAATGAACATCATAAGAAGTGTCATGGGGTGAAAGCACAAACCAATGTCACCTTTGGTGATATCCATGGGGGTTCTAGCCAAAATAGTTTTGGTCGTAACAATTTCGGCCAGAATATTTTTCAGTCATACAGATGAGGCACTTTCTGACGTCGATGTGGCAGTGAGGTTTTCAGCCGAAACACTTTCGGCTGAAAGGGTTTTGACCATAACCCCTTTGGTTTTATAAATAACCAAAAAATTCTCCCGATGGTCATTTTTACTATTCATTTCACTGTAGCGGCTACCAGGCAATTAGAGTGTTTCGGCCATAATAGGTAGGTGAATTTTTTGTTTTTTTTTATTTTGTTTAGTTATTACATGATAATATTAATTAAATGAATTATTTTTAAGTGTTTTATTAATTAAATTAATTATATTTTAAGTTTTTTTTTTAGTAGTTGAGAATAGGTTAGTTACATTCTACAAAACATTAACAACAAACCTATTACTTACATTTTACAAAACATTAACATAGTAAACATTAACAACAAACCTATTGGTTACATTTTACAAAATATTAACATAGTAAACATTAACAACAAACCTATTAGTTACATTTTAAAAAACATTAACATAGTAAACCTATATGTCCTAAATAACATTACATTTTACAAAACTATTAGTTACATTTTAGAAAACATTAACATAGTAAACCTAGATGTACTAAATAACATACATGCATTTTTTTATTCGCATACATGAGCTAGATGTACTAAATAAAATGTGCATATTTTTTTGTTACATTCAACTTTGAACATATTTATATACATACATGTTTTAAATTAAATTTAACTTTCAATTTTATATGTACTTATGTATGTATATCTTAACTCTACATTTATAGATATCTAGATCTTTGCACATATCATTATGGAATCTAGTACTGGTGGAGCACCTACATCATCAGGGGAGGCTAGTGTTCATGGAGGGGGTCCTAGTGCTGAATTGAGCACAACACGTAGACCGACATCACCTACTAAGGAGAGATAGCATTTATTTATAGATACTATTGCTAGATTATCTCATGCTCTCAAGTATCTTGATTTTATATTGTTAGCTTCTACCACTCCCCCTAATAGGGAGAAGGTTGTTTCTATTAGAGATGAGTTATGCCAGATGATTGAGATGATCTCTAGATACAACCCATTTGATGATATTAGTATTGAGACATTTTACTCTTCCCCTTCTTATAATGTCACTGGTACTGTAAAGTATTCACAGATTGATGGTCAGGTCTCCACAACTATGGTGAAGACCATGTTTCCCTTTTATATAGATAGGGCTAGGGTTAGAAGTTATTCAATGATAAAGTGTATAGATTAGCTTGTCGCTCCATTTATATATCCTTGGTGGTTAGCCATGAACCATAGGTGGCCACAGAAGGATGAGTTTCCCCTTTATTTCTGCAAACAATTATTTGCAGAATTTCATTTACATCAGGATGTCAACTATATAGATTTTTTAGGTCATGTTGGATAGGGTCAAGGCCAATCTTTAGAGAGATTTAGACCTATAGACACCCTTATGCCCATTAATAAATAGGAAATGGTGGGTCCAAATATTTTGGTTGTGTTGAGAGGTCCATAGATGATTACTGTGGGTTTGAGTGTACTTGATGATATAGTTAGGACTCAGATATATTCTAGCATTCTCACAGTTGTCACATAATTACAAGAGATATCTACAAATAGATGTGGCAGATACATGTTATGATCTCATGGTCTCGTTTCGACAGGTGCATCTTGTAGCATAGGAGCTAATGATCTATATGAGATGGCAGATATACCATTGCCACTAGAGGTTTTAGCCATATCAGATATGGATGCACTGTGCCATATGGCATCTTATTTAGCATCTGATCTTCTTGGATCATATCAGGCATTGTCAATGGTCATGAAGATTCCTCTTCATGAAATTAGCGGACACATCAACCATATTTTGTCATGCATAGTAGGACCATAGCCCTCACAGAGACAAGAGGATATCCCTACACATTCTACAGCACCTGCTCCTACAAAGGACCATACAGCTCTTGTCCCCACAACACTTGTCCCCATACCTACCTAGGATCCTTAGCACCTGCTCCTACTCTTGCTCCTACATAGCCTAGCCTTATAGCACCTACATTTTGTGATTCAAAGATTACTCTATCACTACATGACTCAGATATCAGTATGATTGGCAGAGCATTACATGATGTTATGGTAAATATTGTAAATTTATATATGTTTATATTTATTTTTTACTATAATTTTCACATACATATTCTTGAGTGATTCAATTTAATTGTGTAAATGTACATGTGTGTTCTATAGGGTCTTAGTGATAATCTGTTGCATTTTGGAGATCTTCCAACCTCGACAGATCCTCCACGACATGAATCACAAGTATGTTATGTATTTTTTATTATATATTTGATGGATATATATTGTAGACATATGATATTTAATACATGCACATATACACATGAATATGTATAATTTTATAATTTTAAAAATTCCTTTCATTTGATACAGGGCACAAATCTAGATTATAGAGCCTTTTGGGGTCAAGGATTAGGAGGGGGATGTGATTGATGTTAGTTTACACATGTGTCTATTTCATTGATGTTGCTAGGATATTTTATATATATACATATCATTTCAGGTACTTTTATATCCAGAGATGTATGTTATCTTAGATACATGTGTTATTTTACAGATACTTTTATATGGATATGTATGTTATTTTAGATACATGTCTTATTTTAGATACTTTTATATGGATGTACATGTTATTTTAGATACATTTGATGCATGTGGTATTTTAGAGATATTTGATGCAGTATTTTGGAGACATTTTATATGGTATTTTGGATACATTTTACATGGGTATGTATACATTATTTCATAGATGTGTTATTTTACATAGATGTACATATTATGTTCATGTTGAAAGTATGTATGTTTTCAATATTTAATCAATAAGTTTAATACATATTTAAGAACATAACTTGAGTACGAGAACTTAATGTCTTATGTACACATATGTTAAATTGATCTTTTAATGTCTTAATCTTTTATGTTTATGTATTTTTTATTCATGCTTATGTATATGTTATTCATCTTAATACCTTATTCATGTTTTTAATATTTAATCAATAAATTTAATACATATTTAAGAACATAACCTGAGTACTAGAACTTAATGTCTTATGTACATGTTAAATTGATCTTTTAATGTCTTAATCTTTTATGTTTATGTATGTGTTATTCATGTTTCTATATATGTTATTCATCTTAATACCTTATTCATGTTTTCAATATTCATGTATATTTTATTTCATAGATGTATGTAACTATGTTCATGTGTTAAATGTAGACATGTATGTTTTCAATATTTATGTAAATATGTATATGTTATTGTTTTTAATGCCTTAATCTAAGTATAATTAACTATATTTAATGAAATGTCTTAAGGGTGACATATACATGTACATGTAACATATAAAGAGTATGACCTAGAAAGAATGCACGTTACAACATTTAATTAAGAAAATATAGCATGTAACATGTAACATAGAATATAACATATACATGTAAGAACATATAAAGAGAATGACCTAAAGAATGCATGTTACAACATTTAATTAATAAAAGTCAATACATATAGGAACATAAAGATTATATGTACATAAATACATAACAGCATTAACAATCATACGTAAGAAAACATAAACAATGTATATAAATACATACAAATATTAGAGGGGTTGTCTTAAGGAGAGGTCCTAAAAGGTGTTACTAAGGGGATGTCCTAATAGGTGGTCTTAAGGGGAGGTCCCAAGAGGTTGTCTTAAGGGGAAGTCCTAAGAGGTTGTCTTTAATGAGATATCCATGTCTAATTTAAATAAAAATAACATTACATGTCTAATTTTGCATATCCAAGATATATGATCCAATGTATACAAGTTTATAAAACAAATATCCTATCAACATTAAATGTGAAAGTATAAGAGCTATATAGACATAGCTGAACTAGAGCTCCACAATAAGTACATAGGTAAACTAGAGCTCCACAAACAACGTATTGTTAGGATCCTCTCTAGTTTTTATTTTCTCTAGAATTTTTTCATGTTCTTCAATAGATAGTTTCCACTTTTGATTTCCACGACGTCCTCTTCTTTGTATTGCTTCAAATTGTAACTTGGTTCCTATAACATGGTTACTATAATGTAAAACCTTTCCTCTAGACTTGTATTCAATAAATTCAATACCACTATTAGTTACCCTTGTTTGTTGATAATATTTTTCTTCAATAACAACCGATCCAATTGGATATGATTGTTGATCAGCATCTATAGTTCCTTCTAGCAACTTGTGTTTTCCTTTTGTGCATCTTAAAAGATAATAGTCCACATTTTTTCGCATTATCTAGTAAGGCTTGAACTACAAAAATATCTCTTGCATGTATATAAAAATATAGATAAATATAAATTATTTTTTAAATGAATACACATGTATATTAATTTATATATATGTATATATGCACACAAACCTGTCATAACTAAATTAAAAATGTGCTCATAATCAACTGAATATATAGGATCATGAATGTTAATGTCAATGTCAACATCTTCAAAAGGAGGCTTTCTAACTATCTCCTTCAAATCCCAATGTGAAACTTATCCATTCACAATATTTTTACATGCACTCACTGGATTGTCCTTAATGCAGTCATCACAAAAACATGTTTTCTCTCTTACTTTAATTATTGGAGGTTTATGGTTTCCTATAGTCATCACTTAATGTAAACTTCTAATACCAGGAATCGTTTGACAATTGTAAGGATTAGATCGATCTATATATGTTAAAAATACAAAAAATAATTGTCATATTTCAAAATATTTATGTTTAATAAAAAAACTCAAAAATACATTTAAAATAAATATAATTTAGTTCACCTTTCACTTCCCAAAAGTAATGCTTATTGTATTCAGTATCTCGAGTAAAAAAATAAACTTTGTACCATTCAACAATTTGATTTGTACTCTTTATCCTATTCCCTGTATGTACATACAATATGCATATATATATAATTTAAAAGTATATATGCTACTAGTGTTAAACATGCACATTAAATGCATATATTTATATGCAAGTTCATGTTGTCGAAGTGCACACTTTATACAAGCTCCTGCTCCATCATGCTCCCCTTTTCTATGTCCACTTTCGAAGAAATTCCATAAAAACCTAACATTAGTTCTAGCATGTTGCTTTGCTAACCAATTAAATGCTTTTGCAGATTTGAATTGTCCTATGAACATGAAACATGATAAATATCTACAATTATCTATGTACATGTATCAAATTGAAATAGGCATGTACAAATAAATATAAGTTAAAATAAAGTTAAATAAATGTGTAAGTTTGTGTATACTAACCTACACATCCATTAGACTAAATCCAGTGCTCTGAAACATTTATTCCATGATTCTTGAGATCTACAAAGAACATTGCAAAAAAATGAGCCACATAACTCCTATCATGAACTCTATCATCACTAATATAGAAATGAACCTCTTTGATGATGATGTGTTCATTTTCATCCAACCTTTCTATCTGATCCACCTCAAATTGTGCATGTCTATAGGTTACTTGCACAAATATTGCAACTTGTTTAGAATGATAATATTGCCCTTGAAGCTCTGTTTGAGGTGAAAATGTATAATTCTCAGAAAAATCTACCACTAAAAGTATACAACCAGGTGGAAAACATTTTTTGGAATCATGAAACTATTTAGCTTGCCATCATGCACCTTGACAATGTTGGATATGTGGATATATTAATGGATGAAACTTGATCATAAACTCATCATAACACAATTCACTCTCCTTCAATACAATTTTTCTGGATTCATCTCCTGTCTTATTTTGGTATGTTGCATATTCATATCTCATCCATAAAACTAGTCTGGATTCATTAATATTCTCAATTTGCATTTTAGAAAATTTCCATAAATCTCCACAATCTTCACACTGATTTTTGATGCATTGTACTTTGAACTCGTCTAAATCTTCTAATTTATCACATAATATGGACTTCACAAATTATGTTGTACAACTAGGGATGACCAAATTAGGATGAAGTACTACCATAAAATTTCTATATGATTGCAAGTGTAGACCAAATTCAACATAATTTTGACAACAACAAGTTTCACGCATCTTATTTATGTGTACAAAGGAAGGACACAATCTCTCAAACATTCTCTGACATATTTTGACATTTGAAAATTCTTGCTTGAATATTTGAAAATTCTTACTTGAATATTTGAAAATTCTTGCTTGAATATTTGAAATAATTTACTTTGAGTTATATCTAAGAAATATTTTGGATGTTCGATTTTGGCCCCTATCTCTTGATCTCTAATTTGTATAGTATCATGCCTATTGGAAGAAACACGAGAAGGTGTGGTCCAAAATTCAATAACTTGTCTTTTCACATCTTCAAAAATTTTGTCTTTTCGAGGAATTCTACAAATATTTACCCAGTTATTCTCAATGTTATCATCTACCATATTTCTCCTCTTGATGTATCTTTGAATATTTTTTCTAGATATATGTAGTACATCAAAAATTGCACGTACCTATTTTCTATGTGTCAATTTTTGACTAGATATAGTAGTCATCAATGCTCTACGCGCATTACTTAAATCACCTCCTCGAGTTGTGTTGTCAATTTTGTTATAAGAATTTTGCAAGTTTTCAACTATTATTTTATTAATATTATGTGCATGGTTTTTCCTATTATCAACACCCAACAACTCTAAAATAGGTCTCATATCTTTTCTCCTAAATAACTTGACAAATAATTGTGTCTGTCCAAATATACTTTTATCTTTGAAATATTCATCCCATATATTCTGACAATGCTTTCTAAGTGTTATCATTTATCATATCTTTAGATGGAATTTGGTTAAAAATTAGTTCCTCATCCAAATCCATCAAATTTTTTATGCCTTCTAACTTGTTTCTATCAATAGAACTGCCAATTCTTCCTCTTCATTACTTTCATTCTCTTCATGAATCTCATCCTGTTTAGGAATTTTAGTAGGTTGGCTTTGGTTATATTTTGTATGACATTTCATTTTGTCATCTCTTTTCCTATCATGTTTCCTTGATCTTTTCCTTTTACTGCCCATTGAATACTTTAATCTATAGAAACAAAAAAAAAAAAAGATTTTGAACACTAAATACCAACTAATGCTTCAATTTAGAATACATAAAAATAAAAATAAGTAGACAGGAAAAAAAACCTTACAAATATTCTATCCTTTGTGATTTTGCGGTTTTCCACGAAATAGTTGCTGAAAATGGCTTCAAAAAGTCTTTCAAAAATGTTCTTCTACTTTTCATTGTTTTCTATATTTATTAAAATAAAGAAAACACAAATCTTATTTGTTACCTAAAACAAATTGGAAACTAACTTATTTTATACATGAAACCACCAAACTAACCGCTTGTGGTTTGTTGGGCTGACAGGGGTTCCAGTCGAAACCCTTTTGGTCGAAACAGTTTCGATCGTAACTACCTATGTGAAATCCTAGGTAGCAGCCACACAAGTAAAAACAAGAACTTCTACAAACTTCTCACTTTGAAGACCAATTTGACCTACTAAATTGAAGTTTTTTTTTAAATTAAAAATATACTTTTGTAGTCTCAGAGTCAAGATATGATCATATAATTGTTTCGTTATTTTGATTATGGATAATATGTTATAATTTGAAAATTTTACAAGTAAGTATTTTAAGATTCAGGAAGATTTCTATTCAAAAATAGGAAAAAAATAGTAAATTATGTTCAAAAATTATTATTTTTTAGTGCTACACTAGAGGAGAAAGTCTTCTTCAAGAATGTGTAATTTGTTTTTAAAAATATGTAGATTTGCTAGAAAAAGTTTGACAAGAGAAAAAAAATTGTCAATTTTTGATAACTTTGACTTTGACTAGTTATAACTTGAAAAATATTAGCTAAATTTCAATTTTTCTTTTTTGGTGCACTAGGTATACATGTTGACTCTAACATATTCCAAAATCAAACCAAAATATGAACATTTGCATGTATTTTTTTGATGGAGAAAAAAAAAAAATTAGCATTTTTAAAAAATTAAAAAATGGACTTTAAAAATTCAAAAATAAATAAAATTCTTCACTCAATTTTATTTTTTAAATTATAGACATAAACTTCATCTAATTTTACACATTTCATTAGTTTACGTCATCTTCAAATTCTATGCACAAATGCCACTTTTATGTCATTAAAGTTGAAGACTTTAAATTCTGATATCACTTTTCCTTTATAAAAGGTGACACAGGTTTGTGCTTTTACCCCATGCTCAAGATAAAGCCCATACATCTTTACCTTCTTTGGGTACAACTATGCATGATGTGTTAAAAGAAGTTGTTGATAATAATGATGTTAAGATGCATGATTTTGATGATTCCATTCATATCTTAGATCCTATTTTGATTAATCTAGATGAAGAAGATACTCTTGCGAATACTAATGATGTTAATGATGAATATGAAACTATTGACACTGTTATTGATTTACCTACTATGCTTTCCTCACAATTGACAATTACACCTAGTATTGAACATTGTGATACTCAAGAGGATCCTTTTTTGGAACTATCTATCATTCCTATTATGTTGGATATAGTCCCTCTTGTGAGTTACCCACCTTACCTAAATGATATACAACGAGATGCGAAGAGTAGGCGGTGTGCTTGATTGGCTAGTCCTTTATGGTATCCTTTTGTGTGTTTGTATATTGTACTATGCTTCACCCTTGATGTGTTTGCTAAATATTGTTAGATTATTTTACATGATCCTTGTTTCTCTTTTGGTACAAGGTGATAAAAGAATAAAACCTATTTTACCATTCCTTTATATGTATCTTTTGTTGACACATCAGTTAAGTTTGTTATTAGTGACATACACGTATTCAAATTATAAGTATATACTGACCTTATTGTATATTTAATAGTGTTAACCAAGTATTTTAGTAGTTACTGAGTTCTATAGTTGCTATGGAGTCCTTTGGACAAACTCTAATGTAGGTCAAGCAGTTACAGTTATTGTGAAGATCAGCAATGTAAACTGAGCATCTTAGTGTATGTTGAGTTTACTAGTGCAAACCAGGTTGTGTAGTGCTTACTGAATTTGCAGTTGATATAATGTGAATCTAGTGTTAATCGAGCTACTCAGTGTCAACCAAGAGACTCATTTTATACCAAGCTCAAGGTGATAGTGTTTATCGAGCTATGGAGTGGTAACTAAGAGACTCGATTTATATGATGAGTTTCATAGTATTCATTGAGTCACCAGTGCAAACTGAGTTCAAGACTACTTGGAAGTGACTAGTATGGTCCAAGCTTCTATGTCTACTAAGTGCAGATGATGCCAAGCATCAAAACCTCACGGAGTCAATCTTCAAAACCCAAGTGTCTACATTTGAGCTAACTTTGTAATATTTGTGTAAACATGTATTGTGGCCAACTTTGTAATTGTATATTTGGGTTAGTATATATGTAATGTATTGTATCACATCCAAAATATGTATGGAATCAATAAGGAAGTAATATAATCATCAGAGAAGAGAAAAAGTGAAAATTACAAAGGTTATAGTAGTATAAGGAGTAGCAAAGATTCATCTATCACAGCAAGGTGATTTATACACTTAAAGGAATGCCATTCAAAAAATCAAGTTGCAGATCAAAGATCAGCTACAGCTTCATCTTAATAGGTGGATCAATCAAATCCTTGAACAATGTAGACCTAACAGTCTTATGTAAGTCTCTTTACCGAGTGCATACTTCATTGTATGTTTGTAAATCCTTTCACAAGGTGGGCCTAGCAGTCCTTATTGCTCCTAACAGGGTAGATCATCAAAAGTGATCAATGTAAGCCTTAACAAGCCAACTTTATACTACAATACTAAAGTTTGTGGGTATCATTCCCACCCCAATTTTACTTTCTAGTTGGAAGGTTTCTAGGTCACCAAATCTATGTGTCAAAGTGTTATGTATGCTTTCATATTTTTAGTTTGTCATGCATGAAGTTAGATCAAAATTCATATAAAGGATTAATTGATAATTGGATGAAAGTTTTAGAAGTTACTGATTCATCCCTTCCCTCTTAGTGACTTAGCCTTTAAGAATATTTCCAACAATTGGTATCAGAGCTTTGTGGTTCTCAAAGAAAAGTTTGACAACTTGAGCAAAGATCAAATGCCTTGGAGATATTCAAACTTGGCAAGGCTATTGACAGTGAGAAGCTAGATTTGGAAATGGCTATTGCCCAACTCAAGAAAGAAAAGGAGCAACTCTCTTAATCCCTAAAAGAAGAAAAGATCTTGCAATTCAAATGAATAATCATCTCTATATTGAAGAAAGAATTGAAGACCTTCATTCAGCAAGTAGCTCAGATGAAGCAAATGAAGTAATCAAAGAACTTCTAGAAAAGAATGGTTCTCTGCAAGAAGAAGTAAGAAAACTTAGAGGAGAACAAGAAATTTATTCAGTAAGGCTATGCAAAGTCATGGAAGAGAAAAAAAAGATAAAATAAGAAATAGAAGGAAAGGATAATGAGATTCAACATCCATCCCTCCAGTAGACTGACTTCATTAATCAGCTCACAAATGTAAATGAAGAAATCATGAATCTAATGTTAGAAAATGAAGATTGCATAATGATCTAAACTTTGAAAGGAAAATCAAGGAAAAATGATGAAATCTGAAGCAAACATGAATTAGTTGAATGAATGAAATCATCATAGACAGAAAGGAAAAGCAAGAATTGGATATACAGAAGAAGGTGAATCTTCCAAGCAAGGAGCTCAAAAGAATCAAAGATCTACTTGCAATCACTGTGGTAAGATAGGTCATATATCAAACAAATGTTGGAGCAATGGTAAAGAAAAATTCAATGGAAAATGCTACAATTGCAATCAGCATGGTCATAAGGCTAATGAATGTAAAAAAAAACTAAGATTTGAAGGAAAATGTCACAAATGTAAGAAGCATGGACACAAGTCATCAGAATGCAAAACCAAGATATTGAATCTAGTAGAACAAATTGTAAAATCTATATTTGGCTGGGACTAAAGCACCTAGTATAGATATCACGATTATGGAGAATTTGGACATAACAGAATGAATTGTGTAAAGCATCATATGAGGAAAAGAGATACTACTATGAGATGTTTCATTTGTACTAAACTTGGTCATCTTGCTAATAATTGCATGAATACTAGAAGGATTGAAGAAGAAAAGAAGATAAAGGTTGATAACATTAGAAAATAGCTGAGACAATAATGGGTTTCAAAGTCTACTAGGAATGAAATTTCAAACAATGATGAACAAGTCACTCAAGAATTGGGTGGCTCCACAATTTCTACTTGATTTCTCAAAGGAGAACTGGAACTAGGCTACCAAGAAAGACATCCAAATCATTTTCAGTTGAAAGGACAAAATATTCATATCTGTATTCAAGATATGAAGGGATCACCGAGTAAAAAGGGTAGTAGTTAATACCAAGTTACTTTCCTTAACGAGTGAGGTTGGGTCATAGAATCTATTGAGTGAGGTCAGGAGTAACTAAATTTTATGTGGTTACTGAATGATGGAAGACTCTATTGAGTAATCAATAAAAGGAAGTGGATGATAGTCTGTCAATTTGATCTACCACTCATACTAGGCATTTATGATGAAATTTGATAAAAGGAATGAAATTAAAGTCATTTTCACCATGAAATTTTAAGAGCTATTGTGCAATGCACTCCTCAAGAGCATCCAAGTGATTTGAGCAAAATTTTATCAAAGTTTTAGAATTTTCTCAAACCCTATCAAGTGAAGATGGTATCCAACAACAATAAGGCAAAGCGAGGCTTAGATATGCTAGTTTGTGGTGTAGAATGGAAGGCATAAGACTTCAAGCTCACTCCTAAAATCATTGAAACCCTAGATCAAAGTGGAGTGTAGGTTTGAATCCCTCCAAAGGAATTTTTGATTAATGACATTAATACTCATTTTAAATGCATGATTCAAGATATTGGTACTTTGGAAATGGACGAAGCCCTAGAAAAGCTATGTGTAAACTGCATCTTGAAACCTAACCATCAACACCTCAAGACAAAAGGATTAACCCATATTCCTCACATGCCCCATGAATTCCAAGTGAAATGGTTGAGGTTTATTCTCAGTCAGGTGCAAAATGGACAATTATGGTTGGAACAACCAATATTGATCACAAAGAAGATGATTCATAGAATCACTAGTCTCCCAATGTTGGTTAAAGCTAAGATGACCAAAACCCTAAGTTAGGATGAACTAGAGAAGAAAACCCTAGTAGAATGGGATAGTAGAGGCATGAAGATAAGTAGTTTCACTAATATGGAATTAAAGTTTAGTATTCATATCATTGCACATAAGATCTACAGTTCAAGTAGGTTGAATAGTGTGTCATGCGAAGTAGTTGACCTTGCATACAAGGTAGTCAAGAATAATCTTTCTCTTGACCTTGCCAAGCTATTATTAATTTAATTCAACAAGAACATGGAGAGCATCAAAAAATCAAAGAAAAACCCATGTAAGTTTTCCTCCCTATTGACATGTTTATTCTTTTATGTTTATAAATTCATCCCTTCAAAAGGTTCAGTTGTATGGAGAAAAGATGTGCCAGTACTCTACCAAATTAATGAGTACATTGTTGAGATGGGAGAGAATTATAATAGTATAATGGATAACTATTTTGATGCATTTAAAGAGAAAATGAATAACAAATTTTGAATCCCCAAGAAACTAGTTGAGGATTACAAGGATGATATATGTTTCATGGTAGATAGTGATAAGGTATACAGTCAGGTAGTCAAGCCTAGAATTGCATGGGTGAAACCTCTTGGATATGAGATTAATATAGATGAAACTAAGGATATAATTGAGGCACTTTTAAATGCACCAGTTGACCCCAAGGCTGCATATTTTGGTATATATGATGAAGCCAAAGTCCAAATAGAATTGGAGATCAAACTCCCTCAAACAGTAAACAAAGGCAAGAAAAGAATTTCCAAGTTCAAAACTAGTTCTACTATTTTGTTGACCAAGGGAAAAGGTGAGGATGAAGAAGTAGAGGATGAGGAAGAATTAGATGAAGAGGAACCACTAAAGAAGAAGGTAAATGTAATCATTACCAAGCCTGCCAAGCCATCCACTGTTGTGTTTACCAAGAGATCCTCAAGGAAGAAAGCTGATAAGGAAGGAGGACATATAATATTCAAAAAACCTCCACCAAATTTCCAAGATAGATTAAAAGATCTATAGGAAGGGGCCAATATAACAAATTTTAAATCATTAAATTATGAAATCTAGACTAAGGAAGAGCAAAAGCAAATTGAATATCTAGTACTAGATAAAATGGGTAAGTGGAAACATTCATCTGACTAGCTTACCTCTTAGCTTCCTAATATTTTGATGCCTAAGATTAGGCTAATATGGGAATCTACCATATAAATTGTTAAAAACATTTATGCAAAAACCCTGAGGCATCATATATCAAGCTTAATAGACAAGGAGGTTAAGGAATCCTTAAAGAAAAATGAAGAGAAATTAACTTTAAAATTTAACACTTGTCTAATACTAATGAAAGACATTGAGTATGTTGTAACAAATGCAACATATACATGGAAGAATTTATATCATCTTCATAAACTAAGATATTTTGTTGTTGATGAGATAGATGATGATGATTACAAAGACGAGAAAGATGAAGAAGGAAATGATGAAGAAACAACACATTTTGATACTATTGATTATGAAGAGGAACAAGAGCAAGAGGCTACCAAGGAAGGAATGTAGGATGATGAGGAAACTAAGCCAGTTAAGATTTCTATAGTAGTTATTGCCTCACTTCCTCACTCTCCAAGAGAAATAGTGACAACAACAAGCACAAAGACAACCTTAATAGAATTGATTGTGACTACCACTAACAACACAAACATCCAATCTATCTTTGCACCAATTTAGCTCAGAACATCATTGATTGAAGTATCAAGTACTTCATCAACTAATCTGTAGACTCTACCCTCTTCAACTATGATTGAGACATCAATTTTGGATACTTCAATTTTGGCTACCACAGGTATTTATACTGATACTTCTACAATAAGTGCAGTATCAATTTTTGAGGCAAGTCCTATTATGTCTACTATTGTTTCCATTCCTAGTAGGCAAGAAATAAGTGTAAGGACATTTGAGACCAAGCCTCAACCAAGCACAAATTTATTGGGCCAAGGAAAATAAAATGAGGAGGAAATAGACCTTGATGAGGATATAGTGATCCCAAATTGGGACATATCCAACTCAATCCAGATCAAATGCATACATTTGGTGAACTTCTCCAAAATAAATCCAAGTAGTAGATGATAAGAGAGGAAAGAGACAAAGAATTTAAAATCATTGAGGGGTCCAAGAATATTTTGGCAAAGGATATAGGTATAGAGGTTGATTCATCTCAACCAGTTTTGTATCAATTGGCAGAAGCAGTCCCAAAGTATAATGAAGATATAGATGGATAGGACAAGTTACTACAAAAACTAAAGAATAAATTTAAGAATAAAGTGTTAGAGCACATTTCTAAATAGATTTTCATCTACCAATTAGAACTCTCTACCATTTTGAGTTCTTTGGAAAATTCTTGTACAAATGTATCATTACTTTTTGGTAAATTGTGTGATGTTTCAAATTTTACCATGAAAATAAAGGAAAAATTGTCCAAGATCAATGAATATCTCAAAGAAAGTGCTCAACAATTGTAGCTTGACCCCAGTTCAAGCTCTGCTCATTTCAAGAAGATTAGATTTTTGATATATATGTAGGAAGAATTGCTTAAAGAAGAAGCAAGAATTAGATCTACATTGGTAGAAATTTTGAATATGATTCTCCCTAACATGGATACACTATAGAAGCATATTGCACATTCCAAAACCCTCATCCATGACAACAATTTCTCCATAGCAGACCATATGATTGAGTTGTTAGCAGAAGTGTGGATTGCACTACACAAATGTAAGGTCTTGCACGAGGACTAGGACAAGACTTTGGTAATCATACTTAAGGTACATTTAGACTTCTTATCTCATTTTGGCATTAATATGTAAATATATAGAATAAATCTTTGGCATTATTGTCAAAAAGGGGGAGAAGGTATGGGAATGATGAGTTATAGGGGAGTAAGATGTATAGTTGTGTAAAGGGGGAGATAGATGAAGAAAAATGTAAAAAGTTGTAAAAATAATAGGGAGAAAGATGTGAAGGAAGAATGTACAGCATGTATAGCAAGTGTATATTGTATATAGTAAAGAGATGTATTATATACTGTATAGATATATATCTCACAAAACCAATTTTTTGAAAAATCTCAAAAATAGTATACTCTATTGAGCTAGAATCACAAGGAGATGGATAAAGGTATTCAAAAAACTTTTTTTCAATTTTGGATGATAAATGTTTTTGTCACTAATGCCAAAGGGGGAGATTTTTGACATATCAATCAAGTTTTTTATTAGTGACATAAACTTATTTAGATTGTAAGTATCTACCAAGCTTATTGTATAGTTAATAGTGTTAACCAAGCATTTTAGTTTTTATCGAGTTCTATAGTTGCTACTGAGTCCTTTGGACAAACTCCAATGTATGCCAAGCAATTATAGTTATTGTGAAGATTAGCAATGTAAATCGAGCCTCTCAATGTATGCCAAGTTTACCATTGTAAATTGAGTTGTGCAGTGCTTATCGAGTTTGCAGTTGATATAATGTGAGTCCAGTGTTAACCAAGATACTTAGTGTTAACCAAGAGACTCAGTTTATACTGAGCTCAAGGTGATAGTGTTTACTAAGCTATGCAGTGGTAACCAAGAGACTCAATTTATATGATGAGTTTCATAGTATTCACCAAGTCAGCAGTGCAGATCGAATTCAAGACTACTTGGAAGTGATGAATATGGACCAAGCTTCTACATCTACCAAGTGCATGATGATGCCAAGCATTCATAGTAGATGCCGAGTATTAGAACCTCACCAAGTCAGTCTTCAGAACTTGAGTGTCTACATTTGAGCTGACTTTGTAATATTTGTGTAAACTTGTATTGTGGTCGACTTTGTAATTGTATAATTGGATTGGTATATATCTAATGTATTGTATCACATCCCAAATATGTATGGAATCAATAACAAAGTAATGTAATCATCATAGAAGAGAAGAAGTGTGAATTATAAAGGCTACAATAGTATAAGGAGTAGTAAAGATTCATCTATCACTATAAGGTGATTTATACACTTAAAGGAATCTCATTTAGCAAATCAAGTTGTAGATCAGAGATTAGCTATTGCTTCATCCTAATAGGTGGATTAGTCAAATCCTTTAACAAGGTAGACCTAACAGTCTTATGTAAATCTCCTTACCAAGTGCATACTTCATCGTATGTTTGTAAATCCTTTCACAAGGTCGGCCTAGCAGTCCTTATTGCTCCTAATAGGGAAGATCATCAAAAGTGATCAATGTAAGCCTTAACAAGACAACTTTATACTATAGTACTAAAGCTTATGGGTATCATCCCCACCACAGTTTTACTTTCTATTAAGAAGGTTTTTGGGTCACCAAATCTATATGTCAAAGTGTTATGTATGCTTTCATGTTTTTAGTTTTTCATGCATGAAGTTAGATCAAAATTCATATAAAGGATTAATTGCTAATTTGATTAAAAAATTAGAAGTTATTGATTCACCCCTCCCCTCTCAGTAACTTAGCCTTTAAGAATATTTCCAACATCTTTATTCTTCCATATGTTGTTCAATGTTATGTTGTACTTGTGCTATTGTTCGTACATGTTTCCTTGTGTAATTTTCTTGGATTTGTGACTTGGTAGCACTGGTTCTTTTTGGTCTTTAGGTCATGATCAAAAAGGATTCTTCTTTGTATTTCTTATGTGATCTTTCCTCTTTTGTGATTGTATTTTTACTTTCTTAAGGGAATAATGTCAATTCATTTACAATTATATATATATATATATATATATATATATATATATATATATATATATATATAATCTTATGATCATGCCAACCCACAGTAGGTAGATCCCTTCTATGTTCTATGTATGTTTATGTGGTATTTCCCTTGATTTGTCTTTGTCTGGGGCATCTCATAGTGTAAACGTAATTAGTAGAGTTATTCATGTTTTTGTTAAAGCCATTGCTCCTATTAAAGTGTTAGCAGTAACTTTAACATGGGGGCATACACTCTACTCACCTATTGCACACATGCACTTTTCAATACAGATATATTATTTTTCAAGATACCTTTTCTCCCTTTTTGGATTAGTGACTAATCCTTAAAGCATGGATTTATATTTTAGGATCTCTTGATCCCTCTAGTTTCAAATTTTTTATCCCTTAAGGTCAAAGGTGTCTTTAAGATTGGATCTCTTTTTCTTTTTGGTTTTAATCTTATAGAATAGAATATTCTTGAGAGTGAATCCTTGATGGGTTGACTAGTGAGTAGCCACATTCACTAGGCGGTTCAATTCCATCTTTCCAGTTGCACAATTTTTTTCTGTGGTTCACAATGAGACATAAGTTTTCATTAGATGAGGTAATCACACTCCTTTTCTTTTTATTCTAGAGATGTCTCTCTTATTTTAATCTTGTATTTGACAAAGACTTGAGTCTCTCAGGGCTTGAGGATTTCCTTTGTTCCTTTGATTTTAAAAAGATTATCTTTTCATTATGATCTACTTTACCAAGAGTTTGCATTGATTTCATACTCTTGCTAAAGTGGGGACTTAATTTATCATCTTAATATGGAATCACTTCCATGTTAAACAAATTGAGCCCTCCAAGTAAGTGGCATGGGGTCATGTAAAGAACCTTGAATAGGTATTTTCATGGATCTAGTTGTTCCTGTTGTCTTGCTTCTCACTCTTTATTTCCAACCTCTTTCTAACCACTTTCTTTATGAAACTGAGGACTTTGAATTTCTAGGTCAAGGGTGACCCTTTAGGTCAAGGTCAACCTCAAACTCACCGTAGGTCAAGGATGAAGTTGACCCTAACCTAGGGTGGGGTCAACCTCGTCCCTAACCCTAGGTCAAATTTTTAATATCTGAGAGTTTTGGGATATCGAGCTTTGTAAAGTTTCATTTTCCCACTTCTGAGTCGGTTGTTTTAGGTTTTAGAATGGTACACTCTTAAATTAAATTTAATCTAGGTCAATTTCTAGGGGTTAATGTTAATTGGAATTTAATTCCCACATGTCGGCCTTCTCTAGAAGTTTCTACCCTAGATCTCTATATAAGGAAGCCTTCTTCCCTCATCCATCATCCACTATCTACAAGAAAAGTTATTATCTACTTTTCATGAGAGTGTCGATTTTCATGATTGAGTATTCAAGTATTTCAAGCATTCAAGCATCCAATTCATCAAGGAGGTCTAGTGTTAGCCATTCAAGGATTGAATCTCTATGGAGTTGTCTTGTCAAAGATTTCCACATCCACATTCATCCAAGCCCTTTTCCTATGCAAAGATCCATTCAAGATTGGTGTTGAAGATCTAATGTCATTGATTTGATACATCCTATATACATTTCCACATTCATTTGGAGCATCTATATTTGTGGATTCAAGGATTCAAATCCTTCACAAGTATTTCAATATAAGCAAGGTGAATAGTTCCATTTACTTTATTTATTCATATTGCACTTTCAATTACATTTCAAGGTTGATTTCAAACTAGGGTTTGATTAAGGCAAACCCCCCATCCAAAAAAAAAACCATTTTTCTTACAGATATAGGTGTGGAACAATGAATTAAAGTGCAGATTTGGATACCCTTTTCATCAAACTTACGACATCTGTGAATAGAAATTTTGTCAAAGCAGTGCTAATCAAGGATGACTTTTTTAAGTACAATTGTGCCTCTGGGTAAGATTGTTCCCTGCTATCTAGGTCAAGGTCAACCTACTTTCAAAAGGATAAAAAAAAATTGGGTTTTCTCCATCTCAACATTTGCAATCCAAAACAGATTGCAGAATTTCCCAAAATTGTACACAAACATCAAAAATTGGCATTTTCTAGATTTACTCTACTTTGAGGTTAGTATTTATTTTTTATTCATTCAAGGTTTCAAGTACATACTTTCTATAGTAGATTATATGATTTCCTCCTTCATATTCTCCATCATTTGATTCATTTGTGCATTGATCACTCCTTTATGATTGATCAATTTGGATCATTCCTTTTGGGAATTTGGGTTAAGAATAGATCATATACTATCCCTTTACATATTTCTTTCTATCATCCATGTTTTCCTCTATCCAATAAGGCGAAAACACATACACTCATTTTTCACCTTATTCAATTTGATTTAAGGATTTTACACCATATAGCTTATCCATATTCCACAAATGTTTATATGACTAATGCTTTATCCATTGGGTTATTTACTCACAAAATTGATACATGACACTAGATCTATCTTCCCACTTTGTACAGACAAAATTAGTGCTCAATCTTAAATATCATTCTTATCAATATCCTTTCTTGAAACCCTCAATTCTCTTAATTCAAATCAATCATTTGCACAATCAATTCGATTATTAGCAATACATGAAAAGATATAGCTCTAAATGAATCACAACTAAGAATTTAATAAACTTCATTATCAAACCTTATAAAATTGAAAGCAACACAAACAAGCAATAAAATCTAGATTTAGTGACCAATATGTATGCACTTTGTATTATCTTTCTTGAGAATATACAATTTTGTATCAATTTTCATGAGAAATTTTCAAAATAGACTCTTTCCTACTTTCAATTTCTATTAAAGAAATCATGGATAATAATATATACAACAATAGACCAACCAAAAAATGAGATAATACATTCATTTACCAAAATTTTGGACCCTTCTCTAGCCCTAGAAACTCACTTATATAGGTGAGTTTCTACAAGCTTTAGGCATAGAGATTAATACACATGTCACCATCTGATGTAACACGTTAGTTTTACAAACTATTAACAAAGTTAATCCATAACAAGTTGATGTGGTAGTTTTTGGTCACGTGACTACATGTCCTTTTCCTTGTGCTTTGTTTCATCTTAAATATTCTCTTGTTATTGCTTCTATTGTGGGGAATCTTCAGGTTTGATGGAATGTACTTCTTAACCCACTCTTCAAACTCATCATCAAAAGGCCATGTATGCTCCAAGATTTCATATGCCACTTTCCTATAAGGAATATATTTAATTGTGGCCTAGGTGACTTTTTTCTCAAAATTTTCAAAGAATATTTCTGAATTAATCAACTTGGACATACATTCTTGAAAAAGGGACATGTCCACATCTTCATCTATTTTTCTAACCAAGTCATTCATTATGGTTATAATTTCTATTCTCTAGCTAGAAAAATCCTTAATTACTTTGTCATCATTAAAAATAGGTGGCACCACGGTATTTTTGAATCCTTCTATCTAGTCCATTAATTCCACCATTTTATTTTCAATGAAATCTCATAAAACTAAAAAAATTCTCAATGGTTTAACAATATTTACTATGGTCATGGCACTTGGAAGAGGATTGTGGTCCACTCTTAAACAAAGTTCAATTTCTCTTTTTTTTCAATTCTCCCTATCCATTTTTAACATGTTGGATTTACCATCTAGCTATCATCCTCTATTCTACCATTTTCTAAATAAAGAATTTTGCAAACCTCATGAATTATAAATAATTTTGAATTGATCCTCTCAAATAAAAACATTAATCCAAATTGGACAATAACTTCTTTGTTATAGTAAAAACTACTTTTTTTACTCTCCAAGTGCATCTACATATCCACAACCTCCTTTATTAGGGTATCATTATTGCTTACCTTCTTTGAAAGAGTTTCCCTAGGAGGCACTAAAAAAATTGTAGGCGGAAAGGGCACCATGCTTAGTTTCCTTGATGAGGTAGCTTCCCCTAGAATAGGTGGTTGATTTGTAGTGGATTCCTTTTCTTCTTAAATATTTGTTATTTTCTTATCTATCAAACTCACACTTCTTTGCAAACTAGCTTTTTCCTTTGTTCTCTGTTCATCAGTGGCATACACATGGTTATAATTTTCTTGTAACTACTCATATTTCTTCTCATTTCCCTCTACCACACTGTGAACATAGGATACATGTTCTTGAAAATTCCTTGTGGATTTTGAAAGTTTGGCATCTTCAACTATATACAAACCCACATTTCTCTTGACTCCATTATCTTCTCTAGTGCCTTGACTTGAAGAAGAAGAAGAAATAGACCCAATAGCCAAGACAACTAGGTATTCACTAAAATGCATCCCATAAGTAGATATTTCTTCTTCCCTCCTAGGTTTCTTCAACCTCATATATTTCATAATAAATTCAAACACAATTGCATCAACAATATTTAGATTTGACAACAATTGGAATTCTGATCTTTTACAATATACCCTCTCCTTTATGTTAATAGCATCAAATTTGATCATAATTTCATGTTCTAATTCTTTACCAATGTCATCAAGATCATCACCTAGTCTTTGTTTCCTTTTCTCATCAACCAGCCTATAACAATCTTCCCATGAATACTGCTATGACAATTTCTTGAAGGGGATGGGTTTAAAAAATTCATCATCAAAAATATCCCCCTTACAAGACTTTGTCTTGATCTACCTTGGGTAAATTCCATTTATCTATTGTGTAGTAATATCGAATATTGGTGCTCTAGGGACTTGAAGATCTCTTCCCATCACATCTTCTTCAAGAACATAAACATATTCTTCTTCTTCTTCATATTCATAGGACATATTCAATTCCCCAAATCGTTTTGCCCTTTGGATATGCTTTGCCTCTATTGTAACCTCTCATTTATCAATCTCTCCCTCCTTTTCTTCATGTATGTCTTCACCATTCCTTTCATGTGGGGAAGCTATAAGAGGTGATCTAGGAGATTTAGGAGATGGATATCTTCTTGTTGGATCATCTAGCACTATTGCCTCCATAGTTGGTATTTCAACTATTCATGTGTCAAAAATATTTTCTCACATTCTTCTTCTTTGTTACAACCTTAAGACCTCTAGATTCTCAAGATCTTTGTCTAATTCAGCATCACGGGCTTGTGATTCTTCTCTTGTTCTTTTATGTCCTCTTTTCTCTTTTGGGACTATGTCAATTGATTGTAACAAAGCATTCAAACTCTCTACATTATCAACAAAAGTTAATTTTTTATTTTTAGATTTCCCCAACTTCTTAGACATAGTATCATATATACTTTTAAAATTTCCCAAAATTATTCTCAATCTCTTCTTGAGGCTCTTGCAATCTAAAATTGGATCATATTTAGGGTCCTTTTCTTGAATTTCTTCTAGGGTTTCTGGCACATACACTAGAATGTTTTCTTCCTTCTCTAAGACTTCAAATCTTTGTTTCTAATAATGTATTCAAGGTAATCAAATTCATGCTTATCTCTTAGAGCTCTATTAATTTTACACATCACTCTTTCATAAAATTCTTCAATGTTATTCATCCTATTTGAACTGACATTCATGCTATAAGATCTTACCAACTGAATCAAATTATTTCTCCTATCCTCAATAATAGAAAAATGATGAAAGATTATTAGGTCTAGAAAGAAAGTTCCCTTCCTAGCCTTCTCTAGGAGGAAATTAGTGTCTTGTAACATAGAAATCTATCTCATAATCTCAAGGAAACCAATTCTCAAAGGGACAAATTTTTGAAGCACAAAAGGTCATCTTGGGAACCCATATATCCTTATGATTGTGGTGAAAGGGTAAAAATATATGTCCCCCCACTAATGACACATTTTTGGCACTGAGTTGAAGTCAATAGGTCTCAAGAAGATTTTTTAAAATTGGGGAAAATTATCAACCATCTATAGAGTTCTTCTCAAGGAAATTCCAACTTGGTTTTCAAACAACATAAAACTTTAACCTTCCCAATCCACAGATAAAATAGTAGACCATAATTGAACAGGTAATTTCTCTCTATTTCTCTTAAAATTCTAGATCCATATCCTCTGCAAAATAATATTTATTATGGAAAAGACCCATATGCATCAACAATGACTACCACCTAAAATATTTGGACTCTCCCTTCTTTAGAACTGTCAATCCTTCATTAATGTTTTTCTCCATGTACTTTAGGAAGTCATAAATTACTGTATCCCCATATTTATGGATTGATAAGCACATCCACATTTTTTTCATGATGAATTTCCTCCTATTAATCAACCCTAATACTTGATAGAGTGCAGTGTGGATATTCACCAGAGTGTCATTATAGTGCTCACAATTACCTATTGCATATGAAATGGCTAGGAGAGTCAATTTTATGCCATCTACTTTTTTCAAGAAAGAAGTTATCATTTCTTTTGCACATCCTTCCCTACTCTATCAAAGGCTTCTTCAAACATCTTTAAATCTATATCATCAATCACATCTACAATTGGCTGGAGACTAGAGGCTTCTCTAATAGACTCAACACCTATTCTTAATAGGGTAACTCCATTTATTGTAGGAAATGCTTTAGAATAACTAAGAGGGGGGGTTAATAAATTATTCAAGGTCCAAATGTCCAATTAAAACTTTTCCATCAAGTAAAGTGAGCCTATTAAACTATTCATTCATCCAAGCTTAAACTTTCCTACTTAGCAAGTTACTGTAAATCAACATGCAAGCATAACACATAAAAGATCAACACATAACACAGTGATTTATGTGGAAACCCAATTTGGAAAAAACTACCTATAACATGCTACTCAATTCTCACTCTTTTGAAGTGATGCCTTGTTAAAGGTCTACCCTGTTAAAGGCTACAACACACTATTAAATGTGACCTAGTTAAAGGATTTAACCACCCTATTAAAAGTGGGCCTGGTTGGAGGACTTTAGAACATTCATTTGGAATGCCACCCTATTAAAGGATTTACAAATAGTTGTTAAACCAACTTAACTCCATGGGATTTTACCCTAGCTTGCATAATTGTTAGAGAGTAACAACAAGGTCTTTTTGACCTAATACAACTCACAACTTAACTTGTAGATTTTAGATCATTGTTCAACTCTTCACAATTTGCCTAGTTTTTCGTCTCTTAGCCCTGACAGCTTGTTCTCCTTTCAAGCTTCATCTCCTTGAGTTTTCATGCTTGATGTACCAGTACAATCTTCTTTTTGACCACTTGTCAAAGCAGAGTCTTTGTGCTCTGTTCTTCCTTCCCCTTCTTGATGTCTTCTCCTTGACACCTTTCAACCTCTTCGCACTTTGGCACCCCAGCTTCTCTTTCTTCGTGGCCCATAACTCCTTAAATATAAGTTTGGAATTTCTTTTCCTACTCAATTCTTCCCTCATTTAATTTTAGTTCAAATGGATTAGTTAAGATTCATTGAATCTAACCCATATCTTGTTTCATCTAGAAACATTATGAAGAATCCTCTTAAATTCACCCAAAAATGGTTTACCTAAAATTTTATGCCTCTAGTTCATCATCCTTATCCTCCAATTGGTTCACAAAATTCAAGGTAACAAACTTGTCAACTTAGATTTGGTGAATCTTTGACTTTTCAAATCATGTAGTGGCTCGACACATACTATGTTACTCGGCATCAACTATGTTTTACTAATGCTTGGCACCTACTATGGATTCACTCAGCATCCACTAAGTTTTTCTAATGCTCAACACTTATTACTTTGCTCGGCACCTAAACACACTCAACTCTTATGTATCACTCGACACATACTAGATTTTTCTTTTGCTCAGCACTAATTGAAAATCTACTTAGCTCAAACTAGCTTGCTCAGCACTCACTAATGAACTTAGTTAAGCTTTGCAGACAACCTTGTTGCAACTTATTCTTCTAGTGTTTCTAAGTGTCACCAGCCTCTGTATCTTCAAGTATGTTATCAATACATCATTTTACCATTGTCTTAACTAATCCTTGTACTTCATTACAAAACCATAACTCAACCTTTCCCTTAGGTATTCTTGTTACATCTTGTTGATTAAATCCTCTTCATCAATCAAGTATGTGATAGTACTTGGATCTCATAAGCAATTATCATTCTAGAAAATAGTAGGTTTGACATCAATGACAAAACAAAGATTGAAAACATTATTTATCAACCATCTTCTTTCTTTGCAACAATCTCCCTCTTAGATAGTATTCATTTTCAATTAGATTTCCAACATTTATATCCTTGATTACTTGTGATATCAGGTCATACTTGTCCACTAACCACAAAAGTAGGTTGACATCAAGGAAAATTGTAGGGATTACTAAGTTATCTAGATCATACTACCACACATTACTAAGTGGGATCTTTGCATTGGCTTGGTCGTACCACCATCTAAAAATCTCTAGGCCTTTAGTGGGCATGTTTGTGTCAAACACATTTTCATATTTGTCTTTTAAACCTAGCTGCACTTTATTTTTTTAAATTTTCCACCTCACAGTGGTCTCTCTACCCTCTTTTGAAAATTCAATAAAATCATCATGAACCCTCCTATCTTCATAATTAAATTTCCCAAACTACTTCTTCGGAGGCATTTTTCTCAGAACAAAGGATCCACACAACTAGGATTTATCTAGGGTTCAAGGATATAAACTCGGGCCTATTTGTAGGAAATGCAAATATTTGGCAACCTAATTATCAAATTTAAAACACAGAGGATAGTGAAAAACTTACTTGATCAATTTGCAGTTTCCAGAGCACTTCAAATTTTATTTTGAAAACCCTCAAGCTCAAAAAGATTTCTTGTTGCAAATTCAATAAGTAGTTGGTGACAACTAAGGTGGAATGATGACCTTTAAAAATTTTATATCAACATTTAAAATACAAGCTCATGCAAAATAAATATCAATTCACCATGCTAAAGAAAACTCGTTTTCTCACCTTTGTACTCAAGTATAAAAATCAACCATTAATCATGTTCAAACTTTGTATCAAATGGCTGAGAACCCTTTTGACTTTCACTGATCATCCTATTTAGCCTTTGGGACCCATCGCCAACCAATGAGGAGTTAGGAAAGTTATTACACAAGCCTATTTGAAAATTCAATTCCTTTTGAGTGTGAGGGACATGTGGATGCATCATGTTGCATCACCATACAATTGTCATTGTCTTGCGATAACATGTGGACTATAAATTTTCCATTCTCTTCTTAAACATGTGGACAAATGATCCTCACTAAGTGATTAAGTCCCCATTGTTGATCTATTGCTCATGTATTATATCTCTTTGAAGTGGTAACACATTTACCTTGGCATGAGTGGGACATGTGGAAGCATCATGCTTTGTCACTATCAAAGAGCCAGTCTTTAGTGAAGCAATACATATTGTTAGATTATCCCCTCTAAAAAGAGAGTGTGAGTACTTTATGACTAAGCTTGTTGACATAGTCTGCATGGTCTAATCTATTGGAAATATAGATGGAGTAACTGAGAGGGGGAGTGAATTAGATACCACAAAAAAAAATCCACATATCCCTTAGATGTCTTATAAAACTAGTTACTTTTGTCACTCGGTAGCCACATAGAAAAATGTTGTAACTTGGTAGATGTACAATAAGTTAACTTATTACTGATCTTTAAGCATTCATGGGGATTTAACATGCATGCATAACATAAACACAAGAGACACCAAATTTAACGTGGAAACCCAATATGGTAAAAACCACCAAGTAACTAGCTACCAATTTTCATTCTTCTGAAGTGAGCTTTGTTAGGAGCCAACCCTGTTAAAGGTTACAAAACACACTATGAGGTGTGACGTTGTTAAAGGATTTAATCACCCTGCTAGGAGTGGCCTTACTAGAATACTTTAGAACAATTCAATAGAACTATCACCTTGATAGAGGATTTACAAAATGGCTATTAAACCAACTCTGTTAAGAGATTTGGAAATCATTGCTACAATCGTGAGAAAGTAACAATGAATTGACCTAAATGAGATGCAACTAAATTGTTGATACAGATCTCTGTTCTATTTTACTAGATCCTCACTGATTGAATAAATCTTTGTTGCTCCTCAAGGATATCTGATCCTTCATCAAAATTTTCTTACACCTTCTTCTTCACAATCAATAGACTTTCATGCTCACTCATTACAATTTTGAATTCACAACTTGACCTTTCATTTATACCTTACAAGTTTTCAAGTCAACTCATTTACAAGTTACAATTACCAATAATCATTACATTAGTTGGCTACAATCATTACATGAAACAATTAAACTTTATTTTCCAAAATAATGAAATCCTTCATTGGTTGACCCTACTTAGTAGACACTGCTCTAAAAATAATTTCTAGTATCAACCAACTAAAGCTCGATGAACACTGAAAACTCTGCAAAATCCTTTGGAGACCGAGTGAACACGGTAAACACTAACTTTCCTTTGCTAACCTTGTGAGCTCAATAGAAACTGACTTCTTCCACAGAAACCTTCGACGCTCAAGTGAGCTCAGTAGAAACTATTTCCACAAAGTATTTTTTAGGAATTCTTGGTAGAATGTGGAATCTTCTTTGTTGGCCAATTGAGCTTGATAGACTCTAAAATTTTCTTTGCTAACCAACTGAGCTCGGTAGACTCTGTCTAATAATTGATATAACATTTGTGTAACATCAAAGACAACACACAATTGAATAATTGTATCCAAAAATCTCCCTCTTTGGCATTGATGGCAACACAACATGTCATAGCAGATGAAATTTGAAAACAAGTCTTTTTTTGACAGAACAATTCTCCCTCTTAGATTTTATGCCACAAACTTCTCTAATGTAGTAATCTCCCTCTGTGAAGGAATTACATAGCATCTTTCCTAAACAGCAAACTCTCCACACAAAAATTCAAATTTTAGAAAGATATGATAGTATACTCTCCCTCTTTGACAACACATACCGAATGAGTAACAATGTACCTTAAGTACTAATTCATATGCAATTTTTTCATGACTATGCTACATCAACTAAAAAGATCTTCAACTTGGTTCCTGTTGATGCATCACTAAAACTTTATTTTAGTGAGCCTTACATAGGGGAATGACCCCTAGCTTACCTCTTAGATACAAGAATGCATCCTTAGGTAATGGCTTGGTGAATATGTTAGCAATCTGTTCCTTTGTATGGACATATTCCAATCTGATCTCCTTATCTTGTACAAATTCTCTGACAAAGTGATACTTTATTGCAATGTGCTTGGTTTTGGAATGCATCATTGGAGTTTTGGATATGTTGATTGCACTTGTATTGTCACAAAACATAACAACTAGTTCTTTGATTTCTACCTTCGTGCCTTCTAATAATTGTTTAAACCAAACAATGTTAGAATAGTTCACTACTTCTACAACATACTCTACTTCTGTTGTAGATTGGGATGTACAATTTTTCTTTTTACTTGTCCAAAAAACTAACCTCTTTCCAAGAAAGAATGCTCCACCACTTGTACTCTTTCTGTCATCAATGTTTCCTACCTAATCAGCATCAGTAAACACTTTCAACTCCAGATTACCTCCAAATTTTTATCATAATCCATAATCTTTAGTGCCTTTCAAGTATCTCATGATCCTTTTGATTTCCATTATGTGATTTTCTCTAAGTTTTTATAAAAATCTTGCTACAATACCAACTGCTAGAGCAATATCAGGCCTTGTATGAACTACGTATTGAAACTTTCCAATCATTGATCTATATAAGGTTTGATCTACCTCTTTTGATTCATCATCCTTGGTTAGCTTTAATCTAGTACACATGGGAGTCCCAACTAGTTTACAATATTTTGTACCAAATTTCTTAAGTATCTCCTTGATGTATTTAAACTAAGTAATGTAGATTCCATTCTTGCTTTGCTGAATTTGAATACCAAAAAAGAATTTGATCTTACCAAACATTGACATCTCAAATTCCTTGTTCATTTGCTCTAAAAATCCTTTGTGCAGACCATCATTTCTTATAAACAAGGTATCATCCACAAATATTTCTACCAAAATAATCTTGTTATCTAGTCCTTCCTTAATATACAAGCTATTGTTATCATTAGTTCTCTAAAAACCAATCTAAATAAGATAGTTATGCAATCTTTCATACTATGCTCTAAGGCTTATTTTAGACCATACAATGCTTTGTGTAATTTCTAGACCATGTCCTTCTTGTCTGGATCAACAAAACCTTCAAGTTGTTCAATGTGGACTTCATCCAAAATACCATTGAGAAATGTAGATTTGACATCCATTTGATATAGCTTAAATATTTTGTGTACGACATATGTAAGTAGGGCCCTGACACTTTCTAGTCTTGCAACAGGATAAAAAGTCTCTCCATAGTCTATTCCTTCTTCTTGAGAATACCCTTTACATACTAGTCTAGCTTTTTTTCTTGATACCTTACCATCTTCATTCAACTTATTTCTAAATACCCACTTAGTTTCAATCACATTTTTTTCTTTAGGCCTAGGTACAAGAGTCCATGTTTGTTCTTTTCTATTTTCTCTATCTCTTCATTCATAGCCTCAATCCAATTTTCATTTTCTAAAGCATCTTTGACATTTCTAGGTTCAAAATAAGCAAGTAAACAAGTACCTTTTAGCTTACTTCTTGTCATAGTACCTTCATATTTGTCTCCAATAATCTGATTTGGTGTCTGGTGTCTCCTGACATACTTTGCTAATACAGGTTCCTTGTCTTTCGGCTGAGTTCCACTATCTTCATTTTGAGTTTCAATTTCTAGCTTTGGTTGATCTGACTATTTCTTGGGTCCTTCAAACTTAGTAGGCATTGGCTCGGTAGCATCTGAATGTGACTCAAGTTCCTACAACTCAGTTTGAACTTCTTGCAACTTAGTGACTGAAGACTCAAGAGTAGAAGTTTCTTGATTGACAAATGTATTTGGAACTATATCAAGTTCAATGAAAATAAATCTCATGTAATCTTCTGGTTTCCTTTTTCTTTCTTCTTCAGTCCTTTCTGCAAACTCATCAACTTTCACATGTGCACTTTCTATGCCTTTGTGAGTTGACAAATTCAAACATCTATGTGTCTTACTCTTGCAAGAATATCCCAAAATATTCCTTCATCACCCTTCACATCAAATTTACCTTTTCTAGATTCTTTCAAAATGTAACATTTACTTCCAAATACTTTTAGGTAACTTACATTGGGTTTATAGCCATACCATAACTCATAGGGGGTTTTGAATGAGTTCTTCTTTAGCTATACTTGGTTCAAGGTATGAATTGTAGTGTTGATAGATTCCTTCCAATATTTGATAACAATGTTCTTTTCAATCATTAGAGTTCTTGCACAGTCCATGATAGATATGTTCCTCCTTTCAACTATTCCATTCTACTCAGAAGTTCTAGGTGTTGGTACCTGTCTTTTGATTCCCCTTTCAATGCAAAAGTTATTGAATTCATAGGAGATGAATTCACCACCTCTGTCTAACCTCAAGCATTTCAATCTTTTTCCTATTTCCTTTTCTACTCTAGCCAAATACCATTTGAACTTCTCAAATGCTTCTGATTTCTCTCTCAGATACATGACAGTCATTATTCTAGAGTAATCATCAACAAAAATAATGAAGAACTTTTCTCCATTATAGCTCTCAATTCCAATAGGTCCACACAAATCAGTATGCACAATTTCCAAAATTTCTTTAGACTGATAGTTCTTACTTTTAAAGCTAGTCTTTCCCATCTTACCAATTTGACAATTCTTGCATAGACCAACCTCAGGTTTCTTTATACTAGGAATGCCTCTTACTTTCTTGAATTTTCTTATTTTCACCAAGTTATCAAAATTCACATGACATAACCTTCTGTTCCATAACCAACTTTCTTCAACTTGAACAATAAAACATGAGCATTCATCAAGTTTAAGATAGAACAAGTTACCTTTTGTTTGTATGCTTGATCGAATTAGCTTTCCTTTGTCATCCAGCAATCTTTCTTTTCCATGCATGAATTCCACCTTGAATCTAATGTTAATTAGTTGTGCCACACTCAATAGATTTTGTTTTAGTTCTTAAACCCAATAGGCATTATCACATACAAACTCTTTGGTTGGTGAGATTCTTCCTCATCCTTTTATGCAACAAGGTTCATTGTTACCAAACCTCACACTACCACCATCATAATCTTCAAAATGTTCAAACTTAGTTTTATCACCAATCATATGATGAGAGCAACCACTGTCTATGATGCACGTATCATTTTTTCTCACATGAGAGATAAGTGCCATTTTATCTTCTTCATCATTATCAAATTCATCCTTCATAGAAATGTAAACAATCTCATCTTCATTATTATAAGAATGCTTAGAATCTTTAGCCATGGAACATGTTTTCTTACCTTTTTCCTTGAATGATTTGAATTCTTTCTTTACATTACACTTGTGACCTTTCTTCTCATCCTTGTTTTTCTTGTTTGGACACCTAGCAGCAATATGACCGATTTCCTCACATGAAAAATAGATTAGAGGAGCTTTACCTTTGTATTTTCCTTTGCCTCTAGAATATTTTCTTGCAAGCAGAGCTTCAACCACCTCAAGATCACTGTCAGAACTCTATTCTGATTCTTTCTCACTTTCTAACCGAGATTACTTTATCTTTTTTCCTTTTTCTTTGATTGAAAGCTTGGCTTCAAATGTTGATTCAATGTTCTTGGAAGCTGGAACATAGTTGTCATAGTTATCTAGCTCAAATGTAGTCAATCTTCCTACTATGGCATCTAAATTTATATTATGATTTTCTTCACATCTTCTTTCTTGTATTGTAGAAACTCTAATTGCATATATGGGAAGCAATGTTCTAAGAACTTTACTTACAATTGTTTCATCCTTGAAATCTCCTCCAGAAGCTTTGATTGCACTAACACTTGCTTTGACTCTTTCAACATATTTAGCAAAGTTTTCATCCTCTCTCATCTTCATATGATAAAATTGTCCTCTTAGACTTTCTACTTTGGCTCTCCTCACATTGTCATCACCTCCATAGATATCCTTTAGCTTGTTCCACATTTCAAAGGTAGTTTTGAAGTCTTTGATATCATCAAATTCTTCATAGCTCAGGGCAGATGCAATGTCTATCATCATGGTGTTATGAGTCTTCTTCTTAGCAATGTCATTGATAGATAATTTACCAAAAGGAGTTACATATTCTTGAGCAAGGTATTTTAATCTTACATGTCCAATGGAAGCCAGATAGAGTCTCATGAGACCTTTCCATGCTAAAAAGTTATCCCTGTTAAGCCTTGGAATTTCCCTCTTGTAAGACATCTTGATCTTTATCTTAGATCCTTGAAATCCTTCTTGTAAGAATCAAAAGCTCTGATACCAATTTTTTGAAATATAGATGGAGTAACTAAGAGGGAAGGGGTGAATTAGTTACCACAAAAAAAAATCCACAGATCCCTTAGATGTCTTATAAAACTAGTTACTATTGTCACTCGATAGGCACACAGAAAAATGTTGTAACTCGGTAGATGTACAGTAAGTTAACTTATTACTGATCTTTAAGAATTTATAGAGATTTAACATGCATGCATAACATGAACACAAGAGACACCAAATTTAATGTGGAAACCCAATATGGGAAAAACCACCAAGTAACTAGCTACCAATTTTCACTCTTCTGAAGTGAACCCTATTAGGAGCCAACCCTGTTAAAGGTTACAAAACACACTGTGAGATGTGACCTTGTTAAAGGATTTAATCACCTTGTTGGGAGTGGCCTTCCTAGAGGACTTTGGAACAATTCAATAGAACTATCACCTTGTTAGAGGATTTAAAAAATGGATGTTAAACCAACTCTGTTAAGAGATTTGGAAATCACTGCTACAATGGTGAGAAAGTAACAATGAATTGAGTTGAATGAGATGCAACTGAATTACTAATACATATATCTATTCTATTTCACTAGATCCTTATTGATCGAAGAAATATTTGTTGCTCCTCAAGGATATATAATCCTTCTTCAAAATTCACTCACACCTTCTTCTTCTTCACAATTAATACACTTGCATGCTCACTCATTACAATTTTGAATTCACAACTTGATCTTTTATTTATACCTTACAAATTGTCAAGTTAGTTCATTTAGAAGTTATAAATACCAATAATCATTACATCAGTCGACTACAATCATTACATGAAACAATTAAACTTTATTTTCCAAAACAATGAAATCCTTCATTGGCCGACCTTGCTCGGTAGACATGGCTCCAAAAATAATATCTAGTGTTAACCAACTGAAGCTTGGTGAACATTACAAACTCTACAAAATCCTTTGTAGACCAAGTGAACTCAATAAACACTAACTTTCCTTCACTAACCTTGTGAGCTCGGTAGAAACTAACTTCTAACACAAAAACCTTCAACGCCCGAGTGAGCTCGGTAGAAACTGTTTCCATAGAGTATTTTTTAGTAATGCTGGGTAGACTCTGGAATCTACTTTTCTGACCAACTGAGCTTGGTAGACTTTGTAATATTCTTTGTTGACCAACTAAGCTTGGTAGACTCTATCTAATAACTAATCTGTCATTTGTGTAATATCAAAGACAACACACAATTGAACAATTGTATCCAACATAATCATCTATTAGGTCCTAAATGACTCCTCTGGTCCCACTGGAAAACCCTACTAAAGACTGAGACGTGTGTCATAACCTCACTCCTTCGCCACAACCCTTGTCATATTTTGAGACACTACATCACTGAATTATAAGAAAATGGACCCACTATGACATAAAATTGGAATTTTTTCACTAAATCCATGTAGAATCATCCTATTTTCTCCATTGTACAACTCATACATCTGCTTCATTTTCACTAGCTGACATGATCACATGTGGACCAATCAGAGAGTAACCAATTCTTGTAAGACTTGGTCCCATTAAAACTTTAGATCTGAGGTTGACTCCACATGTCAACATCTTTCTTCACCACTATATTAGTAGCCAAAGGTAATGAGTTAATGCGAGCCATCAATCAAAAACTTTATGTCTGCTAACACATGGGCCATTGGTTGGACATGTGTCACCATCACATTATAGCACTATTCAAGGAAAGACACTTAGTATGACAGTGATGACCATTGATCTATTAACAACTGTTGGCTCAAATTGAGAGGTATCTAGTTCCCACCATCTCCACATGGCATGATCACACATTTTTTCTGACATAGAGGTTAGGTCCAGTGCAAATACGTGTTTCATTGATTTAGAAATCCACCATTTTCATGTTCTTAAAATGGATATCACTAAAATTCATTAAAAACAAAGCTTCAACATTTGATTAAGAAGAAAGGACCATGGGCGACAAAGATAATTAATTCCTAGTACCTGAACAATGAGACCCCCCCTTTACATAAGAACAACCCTTAATTAAGTTTTTTGAAAACATAGGCATATTAAAATAAAAGGGTCACAAGGTCAAGACTTAAATTGATGACACCTAGGCTCTAGAACATAACATACGGAAAAGATCCCTACCTTAAGTGAAAAGAAAAGGTAATGAAGAAATAGAAAGACTCAGGGATTATTTATCTTTGCTTAGGGTTTTTACTTAAAATCCTTTGCAACTAAGGTTTTTCCCAAAAGTGGTATCCTTAGGCACTAAAAAGATCAAAAAAAACCCTATTAGTAGTAAAAGGAAAAAACAACTCTAGAGAAACATAACAACATGGTCAAAATGCATAAAGGATAAGAATTGATGAGCTAGAGCATTTAATGCATGATAAATCATATTTGAGGAAATGAAATGATGGAAGGATCCAATGAATCCAACCTAAACCTAAGATCAAAGGTGATGTTTAAATGACAAAAGATCAAAGATACCTATTTAAAGAGGCATAAGGATAACCTAGAGAGGTTAGCAATTGTTGATTTTGTTGATTGGAGAACTTGAGCAGAAGGTTGTGAAGAGATTAGTAGAGATGAAGTGTAATTTATTGAAGGGTTTCCAAGAAAATCAATGATGGAGATCTTAATGGAGGCTAGTTAGTGGATCAACAGATGAGCTACATTGTGATTTGTATTTGCAAAGTGAGTTGTATTTATCAAATGAACCTATTGTCACTTTCTAACCATTGTATCAGTTAAAATCCTTTAATCAAGGTTGACCTAACAATCATTTGTAAATCATTTAGTTAAGGTGACATTCTAATGGGATGTTCTTAAGACCTCTAACAAGGTCACTCCTAACAAGGTGATTAAATCCTTTAATAGGGTCACACCTAACAGTGTGCATTTTAACCTTTAATAGGGTTGGCTCTTAACCGAGCTCACATTAGAAGAGTAAAAAATTGGTAGTAACATTACTAGTGGTTTTTCCCAAATTTGGTTTCTACATTAAATCTTGGTGTCATACTTGTGTGAATGGTATTTAATGTGTTTCATTGCTTATTGTTTTACATTCAACAAGTAAGTTATTATTGGGATAATGAATGATAATTTTATGTTATTTTTAAGTTGATATAGAGATCGAGTGGACTAACGAATAAATATAAGTTGTTAAAGTAATGCAACACGTAATGCAACACATAACACCATATTTTGTTAAGTAGGGAAACCCTAGCCAATGGAAAACACCAATGGGGATGGTACCCACAAAATGATCCATTAATCAAAAGTATCTTGTGAAAGATATTGACCATGTTAGGATTCTATTACATCTATATAGTGTCTCGGTCCTCGTTAGAGGACTAGGATTTGTTAGAAGCCTCAACCCTATTAGGAGTTGATATTACAATTATAGAATGTATCCAAGTTAAGACCACTTCCCAAGCATGTGATTATATAATGATGTTTAATACACAAAAGAGTATATACAAAAAGTTATTCCTCAATTCTGATATCTACAATTTCATATCTTCTTTGTTGTAGTTCACTTTACACATTCGCTCATGTAACATACATATAGCTCTTCTCTATCATCAAAATTAGCATCATATAGTTCTCATTATAACATCATAACTTTACATTACAATAGTGCATAACACACACTTTAACTTTCTTAAAATGTATTTGTTATATACCAAATTATCTGTCCAATCAGCCTTCTACCTTTGACATGTGTCCCAAAACATAACATTATAATTTTCCCACATAGGGTTAACATATATGATGTCATCCCTACTTAGTCAAGTAATTTTTTGGTTAAAAAACATTTTCTTAACCCAAAATACTTGATTCCTTATCTTTATTATTTTTGAGTTGGCTCATTACTATAACTAGGTAAATTTTTGTAACTTATTTTGTACAATTTGAAAAACCTCACACACCTACAAGAATGATCAATAAAATCTGCTCTATCTATCCTTAAGTTTTCACATGTTTGTCATCTCTCAGTGAATCTTTCCAAACAAATCTTTGTCTCTATTGTTAAATAAACTGAGTGATACTTAGACAATTTTCTAATCTTAACAGTCAGAACTATATCCTCACATATTGCTCACTTAATATTTAATATAACTTATCATAAATAACAACATCATACTATCTAACCAAGCCAAATTACCAATAGTTATGTTGACAAGGTTAAACATTGATAATCGAGTTCATTTTTTTTACAGAGCTCAAATTATCAAAACTAGGACTTGTTTCATCCATTTTAAAACAACACAAGTTGGATGCACAATCACTAATGTTTATCATAGGTTGAATCTAATAGACTTGTTTTTTCCATGCTATGATTTGATAAAATGACCAAGTGGGAAATATGGGGAGTTACCAATTATCAATCTCGAGCAACTTTGTATCATTATTAAAAAAAAAATTGGAATAACAAATATTGGGTGCAATTAATAAATTGAAGTGTAATCACCATGAAAATTAAAAGGCATTTTTACTTAAATCTAAAATTGACATAATACCACCCCCCCCCCCCCCCCCCCCCCCCCGCCCCCCCACCCAACACAACTTTTTAAATGAGAGGGGGAAATGATAACAACATGTTCTTCCTAATAGAAATATTGGACAAGAGAGCACACCTTTATTTTCATAGTTTTAAATAGGTAGAAAACATAAATAAGGACAAACATTATCATAATTATCATAAATCACATCTCTAATGGTAGAAAATTTATTCTCCCCAATAAAATTATCATGGCCATCAACAATATCATCAATAATAATATATTACTAATATCATTATCATCACAAGTAGTAACCTCAACAAAATTTAGCATATAAGCAAGACCCAAATGTTTCCAAAATTGAACCAACTCAAGACTTGGTAAAAATTCAACAAGACTTGGAAAGACTCAACAAAAACTAGGTTTTGGGGAGTTCTACCTTGGGAAAGCTTTTTTCAAGCCCTATGAATTGAGATTTAGCCAAGGCCAGTCAACTCAAAACTTGTTAGGAGTCAAAGATTTTAAGAATTATGGTTTGAACCTTTCCCAAAGATGTCACAACTACAATATCTAGAGAATCATCTAATGTCTTTGATATTGGTTCATATTAAGGATTAACAAAAAATATTTTTGCACTTTCATTTGTCAACAATGAAATGAATCATGAGTATGTTTCCCACATGAAAAAAAACACATAGTTCAAAGCTCATACTAGAGTTATGACATTGATATCCACAATAGGAATAAGCTTGAATCTTATTAAATTTTGTATGAATTGATTTTAGTTGTTTTAATCTTCAAATTTCACTAGAATCACTAATGGATTTAGATGTAACATGAGATTGATTCACATATATGTTATGATAAAGGTGTTTCAAACTTTGGGTCTATAGATGCTATTTTATTTATTTATGTATTTTAACCCACTTTGGAAGTCCGAATAAGGATCTAGTGCCATAAGTTTCTATGTTGGATCAATGCAATGTTTATGACATTAAATAATTCACTTGAAGAGCCTTGGAGAGTTAATGTTTGATAATTTATATTTATGATGGAGTTCAATGTTGACAAGTAGTGTGAGGTAGGTGTTGCACATGGAATGATGAGAAATATGGTTAATTTATGTTTTGTTGCATTGGAAGTTTCTATGTGCAATGTATCATTGGTTTATCATGTTGGCACCACATACCTCTCTAGTATTAGAGATGGTTGAGTTGTTTCCACTTGTGTTGAGCTCTATAAATATGTAGCTACTTAGTTCATTTGATGTGATAAGGTAACTTCTAAGGTGAATTAATGTGTCAAGTATTCTCTAGAATTATCTACTGTTATAATTTCAATATTTCAAGGATTTCATTGTAACTATTTTTTTCATTGACAATAAAATTGAGTCTAACTTTTGGAGGGTGGGTTTTTTCTTGAAAGGGTTTTCCCATGTATATTTGGGTTTGTGAGTTAATTTAATTAAATATGATTTTTTTATGTTTTATCTAGTTTTCCATAGATTAAGTGTATGTAAGAAATTTTAGAGTCATCTCTCTTGATAGAATTAGCATTTGGAATTATTATTTTGTACTTGGCTTCCTTTCAATTTGTAAGAATTTTCCTAAGAGAAAAATCACCCAAGACCAAGAAGCACAATAACTAGCACAAAATAGACCAACAAAGAATGATCATAATAACAATATGATATTCAATTGATTTAATTGATTGATTGATTGATTCTTAAGTATACTAGGAGTGCCTAAATATAAAGGCCTCTAGACTGACTAGGAGTTAGCACACTGATAAGTCTTACAACCAAGCACATGTCTACCAGGAGTGGATTATCCTCCATTAAGCATAGGAATTAGTGTGATGATGAGAGGATAAGCATACAAAGGTGTAGCATGTGAAATTATGTTGTAGACACCATGTGCTAGATTAAGAGTGCAAATAACTATTTGTCAACATGACAACTCAGTTAATTATGCAAACTCTAGTATTGTAGACACCATGTGCTTAATTAGAGTTGCTTACTCCAGTATTGTTAACATGAAAAATCATATGAGTATGCAAACTCCTAGGTGTCTAACCTAAGAAATAATAAAATATTTCATTTATCCTAAGTAAACTTAAGTAAAGCATAAATAATAATTATTTACACTAACACCCCCCTTAAGTGCAACTTAGGGGAATGCATTTAAGCTCACAAAGCTATGATAAAATGCATAATGGGTCCCAGCTATTAGGCCATGTTAGGTACCCAAGTACAAATGCAATGCTAACACACACAATGCAATACAATGAAATCTCTTTGCAAACAAAAAAAAGAGGGAAAACCTCATGGGAAAAACCCTCCCCAAAAAGAAAGAAAAGTACAATAAGGAAAGATGCATGAATGGATAGAGTAAACAAGACCCCCCCATTATGACATACATCTTGCATATATAATATAGAATCCCTCAAAGAAATCCCCCCTTAGTGAACGATCTTTGAATGATAAGTGTTTGAATATAGAAGAAAATCCAATGCTAACAAACAATGTGTCTCCCTTGAGGAAGAAGATACAATAGGTGCAAGTATACTTCCCAGTAGGGATAGGAAGATGGAGAGGGGTCTAGATGTAGTATATTGTGGATGCTACCTCTGAAGTCTTCTCAAATTTCAACAAGTTCTTGATGAATGTAGATGCCATGAACCAATCTAGTGAATGCTCACAAGAATGTGGCAAACAAGAAAGAATGTCCATGTATGACACTAAATCAAGCTCCAAAGATAATGAAGCATCCTTATAAGAAGATGGAGGAAGAAAAGAAATGTCACCTCCCATTAATTATGGATGCACACCCATGATAGAAGCTCCTTGATGACTAAATAAGTTGCACCATGAAAGCTAAATGATGGCTCTCATTGTAGGAAGAAATGGTGCAATAGTTGTAGTAGAGAATTCTCCAGAACTAATAGGAAGAATCCTCAAAAAATATGATGTCGAAGGAAACTAATAGACAATCTCCAAAGACTGATATGACTCCTCATAAGTGAAAGAGTCCTTCTCCATCTATTGTAAAGAAATTTCCACAATCATGTCAGAACAATCAAGTAGTTGAGGGTTAGAGTGTGCCCTTGCAATGAGTGAAGAAGTCTCCTCAAAAGAGAGAAAATTGATGTCATCGATGATGTCTCCTACATGGTCAATGTGAGACTCCATGAAAAACCCTACAATGGCTAGAAGAAAGCCATCCCATGAAGTTGAAGTAGGAAGACATGGTATTTCCTGTAGTACTAAATTAGGAGCATCTATGGCTAGAACTAGATTAGTAGAATCAATAGGAATATCAAGATGTGTGATCTCATCTAGAGTTGGTGGTACCATAACTGGGGTAACTAAAGATAGAATGTCTTCTGGAAAGGGAGGAATATTTGGATCTCCAAATTCTTTCCAAAGACCTACCCAAATATCATAAGGATCATTGAACTTTCAATGACCTCAAAGAAAGAATGAGTGACACTAAAATAAATAACATCCAGAATTATTTTAATACGTTCCTTAGTAATGGAAGAGTGTAGTCCATTAGAACATAGATAAGGAAATACTTCCTTATGCTCTCTTCTTAGATGATCAATGAGATAGTTCATTTTTGTCAACCTGGGTCTCACTCCACCCCAACATGTGAAACAAAACTCCATGAGATCAATGAATGTATGCACCTCCCAAAATGCAAAAATAATCAATCAACCCTCCCTAATGCATGATTTGGTACTTTATAGGTAATGTGATTACAATGGGCCACTTTTAGTGGACTTCTAATTTTCTATTTACAACCTCCTTTGATAGTTCAAATCTAGAACTTTATAATGTAGCTCAAAAATACAACAATTTTAAAAGAAATACAATGTAAAGAAAGGACCTATTTCTAAAATTGATATTTCTATTCACACAAGCCTATGATCTGATTGTAGATCTATAAAGTAGACAAAAAATTATTCACTTTCAAAAAAAAATGGAACTTGTTTATGTGTCCAGATGATCCCGTACAGAGTAATTAAAGTTGAAAAATGTAGGATAGGACAAGTACAATCACCAAAAATTACAATTTATGATAAATCCATGCAGTAAAACTAGAAAATAATAGCACCACTAAAAAGTTCAAGAAATTCTACCCAAAATAAAAAAAACAATTACACCTAATTTGGAGCCTGGATGACTAAGATATGGCCTCCCAAAGTAATAATGTCAAATCAAAATTGAATTTGGAGAGGGGTCTAGGCAAAAAATTGTGAGGTTAAATTTGACATCCAAATGGTCGTCGCAACAGTTCAATTTAACATATAGATGATAGTCAAATAGCCATCAATTTTAACATAGTGATTTGATGATATCAATAAAAGATTCCCTCTTGGATGATGTGGCAGTGGCATCACTAATGATGTTAGTAGTACTAATGGGATGATTTCACTAATGATGTCAATAGTACAAAAAATGATGATGTGTCAGGGCTGAGGTAGCAGTTGTACATGTGTCCTTGCTAACTGTATGCCTACATACCAAGGCCTATGTGGCAAGCTGATGTGGTTGTTGAGTCACTATGGAGCTAGTGCCTATGTGTCACTTTGTTTATGTGTTGCTCATGTAACTCTTGTGCTAATGTGGCAAATTATCATTGGTCCACATGGTGACAAAGCAGAAGTACCAAAAAAGCTGCAACGAGCCGAAGAAGGGGTTTTGATAGGTCGGAAAATGAACAACTGGAGCCAAAAATCGAGAATGCCATCGATAGAGGTTTTAAAAATAGTGCCAAGAAGTGTGAGAATCTAGTAGGAAGACTCATTGCTAGAGGAGGAACACGATGAAGTTGCAAGTGCCAAAATCTCTAGCAGCGGTGTCGAGGTGTCAAAAAATGTCATCAAGATTGTTTGATGTCATTGTCGAATTTGGAAGTGAGTTGGTTGGATTTGTATGTTCGGCTAGTAGTTGTGGAAGGCCGATGGAATATTCCTAAATCAATAAAGAATATTCTATTATGTATCCTGTGGGTGCTAGGATTTCACCACCCAGATCCTGTAAACAAATTTCTCTACAAGCCTAATGGCCTAAAAAAAATTCGAACAAAATGCTCCAAAAATTGTAGAGAAAATAAATATAGATCTGAAAATAACTTAAGCAAATCTGAAAATGATCATATCAAATTTTCAAATTGGGCCTTCGTGTGCTGATTTGAAAAAAAAAAAATTGCCTCAAATTTGTCTATGGCCCAATTTAGGCAAATTTATAGTCAATTTTCACCAAATTGATGCTCTGGAAAGAATGGTGAGGTCCTCTTTAGCTCTAGACACTCCCAATAGCTATGGATACTCTAGATTTTAATTGAGGTGTTCTCAAAGAGGTGAAGCAAGAACAATCTCCAATGGCTATGAAATGATTCCTCTATGGCTCTGATACCATGTAAGAATTTTCCTTAGGGAAAAATCACCCAAGACCAAGAAGCACAATAACTTGCACAAAATAGACCAATAGATTATGATTAGAATAACAATATAATGTTCAGTTGATTTAATTGATTGATTCTTAAGTAAACTAGGAGTGCCTAAATATAAAGGCCTCTAGACTAACTAGGAGTCAGCACACTGATAGGTCTTATAACCAAGCACGTGTCCACTAGGAGTGGATTATCCTCCATTAAGCATAGGAGTTAGTGTGATGATGAGAGGATAAGCCTACAAAGGTGTAGCACATAAAATTATGTTGTAGACACCATGTGCTAAAATAAGAGTGCAAATAATTGTGTTGTCAACATGACAACTCAATTAATTATGCAAACTCCAATGTTGTAGACACCATGTGCTTAATTAGAGTTGCTTACTCCAGTATTGTCAACATGACAACTCATATGAGTATGCAAACTCCTAGGTGTCTAATCTAAGAAATAATAAAATATTGCATTTATCCTAAGTAAACTTAAGTAAAGTGTAAATGATAATTATTTGATAAGATTATGTTTGTTTGATTCAATGTTCCTAAATTTCCACAAAGAGAAGACTGTCACTAATCTTTGGAAAAAGCTTAGTTACATTTATCAAAGGAAATCCTTGGTAAATAAGTTATTACTAATAAAAAAGTAGTACTCTCTAAGGATGGAGGAAGGAGGTTTCGTTGTTGATCACTTTAATGAATTCAATTCACTAATTGCTCAATTGAATTAGGTTGGTAATAAGAATGATAATCAAGATAAATGTATGATTTTTATGTTCTTTTTCAGACTCATGAGATCACCTTGTTATGTCTATTAGAATCATAACAACCACTTTCAAATTTGAGGATATGGTTGGTTCACTATTATTTGAATATATGAAAAAAAAAATTTCTAAGATGGCTAAGAAGGCCCTAGTATCTTGTGGTAAAAAAATGGAGAAAGGAAAGAAAAAGGAAAAGAAGGGTATATCCAATTTTCTTGGAAGATATAAATCACCTTGTAAAACATCCAAGCAAAGTGCTAGAACTGTAAAAAAACTCAATGATCTCTAAAAAGAATGCAAGGAGGAGAAGAAAAAGAAACATAAAAATGAGTTCTCTTATTCCAAATTTAAATAATCCTCTCAAGATTATGTAGATGTTTTTTTTTGCACCCTTGGAAACACATGAATCAAAAGATATGTGGTTGATATATTTAGGTGCTTCTTTTCACACGACATCTCACAATGACTCATTTTCAAAAAATGAAGGTTGTGATGGTGGGAAAGTGTATATGGGTGATTACTTTCACTTGAATATTGTTGGTCATGATAGAGTCAAGATTAGATTCTCTAATGGCAGATTCAAGGGGATTGATAGTGTATTGCACATCATTGGTTTGACATGGAACCTACTTTCAATCAACAGGCTTGGTGATGTAGGTGTGTGGGTTATTTTCTTGAGTGGTGGATGTTGTTGAAAATTTGGCTAGGAGGATATGTAAGTATGATAAAGAGTTATTATTTATGGAAACATATACCTACTATGAAGAAGGAAAAACATGATATTAAGTTTTGGATGCATGGACTTAAAAAAATTTCTAAGTATTATTCAAGGATGCAGGGAACAATTATACATGTTTCTTTAGAATGGTCCACTGGAATAACTTCAGACTATATATAGTTGAGGGAAGGAAGTACATGATGTAATAATCACATGGGTAAAATAATTTAATAATATTTGATGTATGAACAAAGTTATGGGCAGTTTTCATGGTATAGGTCATAACACGCTAAATAGAGCATATGATATAATTAAGGAATTTTGGTTAAGGGATTTTATTTTTACCAAAAAAATGACTTTAAATGGTAGGGAAAATATTCTATATGGAAACCCTCACTTAGAAAAAATTTATTTCAAGTTTTGGCAAACATACAAGGTTTTGAAGGCCGACTGGTTAAGTAGTTTGGTATAAAGAAGACACTTTTTGTTTATAATCAGTGTGCCATTGTAATGTAATGTTATAATTTTGGAAGGAATAATTTTTATAAGAAGTGTTGATGTGAACTTGATGATAGTATGATATTGTATGAATGTTTGATTAGTTTTGTGAACAACACTACAAAGGCCAAAATAGATATTGAAGATATCAGCATAGCTAGAAAGGTTTTTGTATCTATACTTTTTTTTTTTAAATGTATTATTGTATATGCATGTTTGGGGAGTAGGCTCATCTTGCTACTTTTGTATTGTAATAACAACTCCTAATAGGGTTGAGGCTTCTAACAAATCCTAGTACTCTAACAAGGATAGATGCACTATATGGATCTAATAAAATCCTAACAAGGTCAATATCTTTCACAAGATACTTTTGATTAGTGAATCATTTTGCGGGTACCATCCCCACTAGGTTTTTCCTCACCCAGGGTTTTCCTTGGCTAGGTTTTTTTGATCTCTAAGCCTTAGTTTCCTATTAGTATTTAAACACTTATTCATTTACTAGAAAATATTACAAGGTCATCACTGTGACTGATTTATCTAGTAAAGGCTGAGCATACAATACTTATACCGAGTGGGATAGTGATTGTTGAGCATTCATACAGATTGAGGAGATATGTCAGTCGAGTAATATAGTAAGAACCAAGAAATACAATGAAGACCAAGCATATTGACAAGTTATCAAGTGTTGAGTAGATAGACACATAGAAGTCGAGTAACAACATGAAGGTTTATGCATGACCAAGCATCAGAGCATTCAAGTGTCAAGCAATTCATTTTTTATATGTTAGTTTTTAATTGCACAAACTCATGTGTAAACCATTTTGGCCAAATTTTACATGATGTTTAATATTTGTAGAGCTAGATAAGATATTGATCATGTGTCATTATAGAAGGTAATTATCAATAGAGTTATCAGATTAGAAGAATTAGATTAGAGATATAGGAAAGAGGAGACCCAATATCATCTTGCAAAGAAAACCAAGGGTCAATTATTGAATCAATTATTCTTAATTGATACTGGGTAAATCTCTTAATGGAGTGGTCTTAACAGATCTATGTAAACTTCATTATGAGTATAAAATCCTTTAACAAGGTGAGACCTAATAGTCTCTTGAGATTTTAATAGGGAAGACCTTTCATATGCTAGATCATATTTTATAATCAAACATTGTAACCTTAACAGGTTAACTTTATTGTTGCAATAGTGAAGATTTGTGGGTTTCATCCCCACCCCAGTTTTACCTTCATCTTGAAGTGTTTCTAGGTAACCAAATCATTGTGTTATGTGTTTAAATTTTTATGGATGTGATGTATTTCATTTATGTTTTAGCATTATAGTTTTAAATGGTAGATCTAATAAATGTGATGAATCGGCTATGAAAATACGAAATTAGGTTTGAAGTCAAAATTTTAAGATCTTGAATAACTACACCCCCCCCCTTAGTATCTTATTTCCCATATACTCAATCCACAATTAGTATTAGAGTGCAGTTCTCTTGTTAGGAAGCCTAATAGCTTGAGAGGATAAGATCATGGAGGTGGTAGTATACAACATGGGAAAGATCATTGAGAATTAGATAACTTAAATCCATATTGTGTTGCAACAATTGGAGACAACAAAAGAGGAGTTAAAGAAAACCCTAAAGACAAGAAGAGAGATAGTTATTTAGCTAAATGACACTCAATACATAGAAATTGATATATAAGGATTGATGGATAGTGGAAAGATTTGTAACAATGATGTAGCATTGACAAAACTATTAGAGAAGAACATCAACTTGGTAAAAGAAGTAAAAGATCTCAATGCAGAACATGAAATTCAATCAGTTGCACTATGTGAAGCAATTAAGAAAAAGAAGAAAGAAATGAAAGATAAGAACATGGTTGAAGAATAAAAAAGGTAGATGGCTAGAAGACATGAAGAAACATCATTCAAAGTACAAAAATATTACAAATAATTAGCTTGAAATGATAAATCAATCAATGATTGCAAATTAGGAAGCAAACAGAAAATATTTGGACATCACAAATCTAAGGCTACAAAATGAGAAATTGAAACATGAGTTAAGGCATGAAAAGGGAATCATGGAGAGCATGAATAAGCCGAATGAAGAAATCAAAAACTTTGAGGACATGATGAAGTCACCAAGCAAAAAATACACCTCTAGACTTGAATATCATCTACTAGAGAAGGAAAATCATCCAAAAGTGGAGAACAAAGGAATGCAAAATAAAAATGAAAACCTACATGTCATTATTGTGGTAAAATTGGACACATAGAAAATATTTTCCAAAGCGAAAATGGTAAGAAAATTGCTAAACCTAAGCCAAGTGGTAATTGTTTTAATTGCAAGAAAATAGGACATCAAGCATATGAATGTAAATCAAAGAATAATTAGTCAACCACAAAGGTATCTAGATTCCAAGGTCATTGCTACAATTTTCAAAAGTGTGGACATAGAGCTAATAAGTGAAAACTTAAGAAAAAGTCAAATTGATTGCCTGAAAAACAAACTCATACAGCAAGGAAAGGAAATTCTTACAATTGGGATTACAACACATGGTACAATTATCATTATTATGGATAGTATGGACACATTCCACAAATTTTCATCAAGACACATTTTTAAGTACATTAAAAGAAATGGTTATAAATGGAAAGATAGTATGTTTCAATTTTCTCAAAGTTGGACACATCAGTAAGAACTACAAAACCAGAACACTAGCACTAATACTAGGGAATGTAAATGACAAACCTGAAGGGAAGAAGACATGGATAGAGATAGTACGAGTTGGAAGTAGTGGAACAGATGAAACTATGGTCACCCAATCAAATGGATCAGGTGATCACACCACATCTTACTAAAGAAAGAAGGTATGTAGGAAATGTATACTTAAAGTTATATTTTACATCAGTTCCTAGCATAAAAGTGATGAAAAGTTATATCTGCGTAAATAGAGATGCATTAAGAACTATAAGAAATAGAAAATCAAAAAGTATCGAGCATCAGTGGTACAGTCTATATTGACCAAGCCTTGTAGTATAGACTAAGTGATCAAGAAGGATTACATACTAATCGAGTGAACAATTGTGACTGAGCTAAAGTGACGACCAAGCTAGCTATCAAACACTAACTAAGTACAAATACATTAATCATAGACCTAAAATGAAAGATTGAAGGTAGATATCAAATTTGAGCATTCATTTTTACTCACCAAGTGACCAAAGAGCTCAAGAGAAGATTTAATGGTGATCAAATTGATTTTAGCAAGTAGAGCAAATAATCTGAGCAAATTATCAACGAATTTGTGAAGTAAAGTAAGTATTAATCTTAGCACTGATTAAAGTATTAAATGAAGGTATTTTTGAAATTTTTCCTTAAAACCCCAATCCATAATGGCATCTAGAAGTGAAATTATGAAGGATAGCAATATGAAAATTATTAGGAATGATCATAGACCTCCACCAAATTTTAGAAATACAATTAATATTGAAACCCCTATTGATGATGATGGAGCGTTGTCATCAATTCCACCCAAATTCTTGACTGTGCAAGACATTAGATCATGTTATCAATCCAAAATTAGAGAGATTGGAGATTTTAAAATAAGGGCAGCATATGATAATCTATGCATTGATGGAGCTTTGAAAGAGAAATTCAAGATTATTGCTAACAAAGGGCTTACCCATGCCCTTGGAGTTCCAAAAGGTTTCAAGGTCGAATAGATCAAGATTGTGCTAAGCTGAGTCCATGAAATGAAATTTTGGTTGGAAGGTGGGCCTATAAAGATCAACAAGGTAATCATTTGAAGGGTAATTAGGTACCCTACATTAGATTGACCAAAGAGAATAAGGAGCAGAACCAAGAACAGGATTGAAAACTTAACCAAGGCAAAGTGGAATGGTCATGGAATGTCAATAGATGGCATTGAGGATCCATTAATTGGATTCATTGTTTGTGTCATTGTACATAAGTTTTATCAAGTAAGAAAACTAAACAATGTACCTTGTGTAGCAATTGATTTGGGCTACAAAATTGTGAAGAAAGATCATTCATATGATCTTGTTGAGTTGTAGCTTCACCAACTCATAGAGAACCTAGAATCAATGAGAAAAGCAAAGAACACATTGTGTAAGTTTGATTCCCTATTAGTTTGCGTATTTTTTATGTACAAAATTATTTTCCTACCACTGGAAGAATTGCATGGGATAGAAATGGGACTAATATGGAGTAGTTAAATGACCTAATAAATACATTGGGAGAGAATTTTGAGGTCATAATGGACAACTACTTTGAAGACTTCAAAGTTAAAATAAAAAATAGAATGAGAATTCAAAAGTTAGTTGTAAATAGATATTATAATGAAATATGTTTCATTGTGGACACAGATTTTATTTATGTATAGGTAGTATTACCAAGGGTAGCATGGTTAAGGCTAATGCCCTATAAGGTAAATGCAAATGATGTAATGACAATAGTTATTGCACTCTTAGTAGAATATACTAATGCTAGTGTCGAGAAGTTTAGTACATAGGACACTCTTATTAATAAGATGACTATAGAATTTGGCATAACCAAGGTAGGCAAGCAAAGAAAGAGAAAGGTTTCTGAGGCCAGTGTTAAAGAAAAAGGAGAAGGGTTAGGACAACCCTTAGAGGCCAAGGAGGGAAAAGGCAAAGAGCTTGCAGTTGTGAAGCCAAAGGCCACCAAATAGAAAAAGGTTTTTATTATTGAACCTAAGGTGAAGGAAGACCTCAAGAAAAATATGCAAGAAATGGTGACACCATAGAGGTTGAAGGGAAAGGTGATCATCAAAAGAAAAAGATCAGCACAAACCCCTACCAAGATATTAATACGCAATCCATCAAAGAGGAGGAAGCAAGTAGATGAACAAGTGAAGCCGAAGAAAAAGTTGATCATTGCACAAGAGGAGGAGGAAGATGAGGCAAGTAAACTACAATTAGTACATAGACTCCCTCCAATGCCTATGGATCAAGTATGTACAAATTTGGTAGAGTCAAAAAACATTTTATGATTTAAAGACATACAATATGATTGTTTGGGGGATGATGATCAAGTTAAACTTTAAGGCAAATATGATTGACATGATGATCAAATTTAGGCGCACACCCCTAAGAATAGGAAATAGATTTCTAGTGGTATTGTACAATAGAGTGGATTTTAAGTGGAAATGGGCATTATCCACTAAGAAACAAATAAGAGAAACAACATTGGCACAAGTTATGATAGATTTAGGGAAGACACATATGTCTATAGCCCTTAAATATTTTGTTAAGAAGTTTATGCCAAGGGATAGGGCATATAAAGTTTTGAAGAATAACACTCATGAAATTGAGCAAGACAATATTAGAGTATGGAAAGAAGCATTTGGGTTGTTTACTCTAATAGTAGAGGATAAGGTTTTAGAGTGGGGTTTTTGTTACACCAAAATATTGATATGTCAATGCCTAATACAATAACTCTACTTATAGTACATAGGAGGTGGTTAAGCCCTTATCACGAATCCTAGGGGGAGTGCTAAATAAACTTCCAACAATCTCCCCCTCAACGTTACCCAAGTTTCATAGAATTCAAACCTGTGACCAAGCTCTAATATCATTTGTTAGGCTAGGGTTGTCATTACAACAAAAGATCAATCTGTCAATGCCAAATACAACCACTCAACTCATAGTACATAGTAAGTAGTTAAGCCCTTGTCACAAATCCTAAGTGGGGCACTAAATAAATTTCCAACATAGGGAAGGCCTAGATTTTATTGAATTTGAAGATGAATAGAAGAAAGAAGTGGCCAAGGTGATAGAGGAAATTCAGCAACTTATCAGTGAGTATAAATAGAAAGATGTTCTCATAATTGAAGTTGACACTGAAACCTCTCCACCTAATCCTAATAGACTTATTGAAGAGGAACTTCAAGGTTTGATGAAGGACTCAAGAAAACTTTGTACTAATCTAATTTTGTTATAGACATTTGAATATCCAAATCTTGAAGTCAAGAAGATTGATAATTTCATAGTAACATCAATTATAGAGGCTACAAGTGTTGAGGAACTTGGTAAGGCATTAACTGTATATACACCAATGACTTGTATGCCAATTTTGAAAAAGAAGGAAATTTTTTATAAAGATTTATGCACTAAGTCTATAGAAGATGAAATAAAACAAAAGATCAAGAGGCTACTCAAGCTCTAATTCAATTTTTGATTGCAAAGGTTGTAGAACCTACACATATGACACCTATGCAATAGGTGGTCTCTACACCAGTGTAGCAACCAAAGTTGAGATCTAGTGAGAAAGGGAAACAGTTGACAATTATCACTACTCAGTGATACAGCCTCAAGATCTCAAGATGTGACTCCTATAGAAGAGGAAGGTGTTGAATTAGTGAACCTTGATGGGGTAATTACATTACCTGCATATAATTTGAATAATCTTACACTAGAGAAAATTCAAGAATTATAAATCTTGTTGAATTGTAAGGAAAAATAAGAACAGTTGAAAAGAGAGAAGAGAAGGTAGGTACTTCATACTGTCAAAGATATTTTTATAGATGCATTTGGAATTATAGATGTAAGTAATTAGCATATAATTTTGGACTAGCTAGTGTATATAGTTGACATAATTTAGATAGATGATATAGAGACTAATGAGAAGCTATTACAATGGTCTAAAAGGATAATGGAGCAAAAAGTGTTACAAAAAGTCTCACAAGAACTTGTATAGAGACAAGTTGAGCTTTCTACATCTATTACACAGTTGAAAACAATTTTTAAGACCATCAATTCTTTATATTTGAAATTGTGTGATATAGATTTTTTTACAGCAGATACTAGACTCTCATTAGAGCTAATGTTATCACATTCAGCAAGACCACAAGCTCAATCTCATCTTCTTACAATGAATTGCCATTCAATTAGAAGAGGTTAACCAAACTCACGAATAAAGATACAGAGATAAGGAATAAGCTGGCATTAATTCAACTTCAGCTATTGCCACATATAGAGATAATTCAAAAGGTAATCCCTGTTGCTAGAGATACTTTGAAGAAAGAGATACATTTTTTTCACATTGAAGGATTCATTGATCTAGTTGCTAAGCTAGAAATTCAATTTCAAATTTTGGAATAGGTACAGGAGAAATGGAACACAGGCTATGCCAATATTTTTTAGAGAAAAAGGTTAATTTAATTTAATTTATTAAATTATCTTTTCTCCCTTCTTAAGATTTCACTTTATGCACTTATGCATAATTAATTAATAATTATTAAATGGCTTTTACCTTTTAGGTTACCCTTTTTTAGGTTTTTATCTCCTTCTATAAGGATTGATCTTTTGTAATTATCTCTCATCTTTTTCATTTCTAAGAATACAATTTACATATTTTCAAAGAAAAATCATTGCCTCCTCTTGTCTTTTTCTTCTTTGTGATAGGTTTTTACATGCATGTATTCTTTGGGCTTTGTGGATTTGTATTTCTCAAATCCTTCATGGTATCAGAGCCAGATCTATTGTAGCTTGTTTAGTATTTAGAGAAAAAGGAGAACAAGGGTTTGATAAAATAGATTTGACATTTTTTGAGCATTTTTCTTTGATTTTTGGAGGTGTGATGGTAGTGATTCAAAAATAATAATTACAGAGGCGATTTTCAAAAAACAATATCTCATTCATATGGACTCCTTTTTTAGAATTATTTTTTTTTGTTTTGGGGTAGAATTTCATGATCTACACATTATTGCAAGTTCTTTGTAATCTATTTTCCTCAATTTTTCTAAAAAATTGCAAATCCCAATTTTTTCAACTTCAAAGGCTTTGATTGGGCTCATATGGACACATATTCAAGTACTATTTTTAATAAAGTGTGTAATTTTTTATCTACTTTCTAGATCTGGTGTTAGTTTGGAATAATATTGAGTAGACATAGTACTTTAAGAATTTGTTCATTTTTTGGCCTGCAAAAAAATCTAACACCTTCTAAAACAATGACCAAGACCTCTTCTTCTCTAGAACTTCTGACACCTCATAACTATATCACATGGAAGACCTTGATGACATGTCTTCTCCAATCAAAAGGTATGTGGTCTTGTTCAGATGTATAATAGCCAGTTTTATAGAGGCCTTTTGAGGTCATGTAGCATAGGAACAAGATGGATGAGGCAATAGGATTGACTGATTTGCAAGTTTATGACAATGTACAATTTCATCTTGATGGGTGCAATACCTCTCTAGCTATGTGGACCAAGCTTGAAGGCTTATTTGGTACATTGAATGAGTTTAGGGCACTTTAGATTGAGCTAGAGCTTACCTCTCTTGTACCAAATTATTTTCCTTCCATTGAGGACTTCTTGATGAAGTTAAATCAATAGAGAGCTTTATTACAGGGTTGTGAGAAGACCAGACTGATATTGAGTGCATCTACCTTATTCTTTCTAAGCTTCATGGAAACTTTTAGATTTTTACTTCTACCTTCTATTCCACCAAAGATGCTTTAGGTAATAGATTTACCATGTCATCCTTTGAGGTTTTTTGTGATTGTTTGACTCAAGAAAAAGCTAAGATCTCTTAGTTAGATTCTCCCATAGCCTCACAGACTTATGCATTGGTAGCTTAGCCATCTTTAGGGATGAAGGAGAAGACACAAAAATCTCATTCTATAGAGTCTCAAATTGATTCTAGCACTCATAGTTCATCAAGGCCACCTCCTCCTAAGGGTGGTAAACCAAAGCCAAAAAGACAAAAGTGTGCTTATTGTAATAGACCTAATCATTTTGAGTCACATTGCTATGAGAAGTTAGATAGCTATGCCAAACAAATTTCAAATTTGACAGCTCTCCTTCAAAAGAGAAACATTGATATTCCTTCTACTTCTCACATATCTTCTTCAGCATCATCATCTCAATTAGATGGTAAAGATATAGGAAAGGGTCATGCACTATGTGCAACTACTATTCCTCATTCTTCTAGATGGTTACTAGATTTAAGTGCTTCACACCATATGGCATCTTCTCATGATTTGTTCTCTTCTTTTGAGGCTTCTCCTACTCCATATATTTTGATGGGGAATAACATTGTTATGACTATATGTGGGAAAGGTTTTATTAACATTGATAATGGTACATTTCATGATATACTTTTTATTCCATCTTTTTCCTCTAACCTTCTCTATATTTATTAGATTACACATAGTAGGATAGAGAAGACAGTTGAGTTTGTACAAGATTCAGTGCACATAAGAGATAGTGAGATAGGCAATATTATTACTACAAAGACTATTGATCATGCTTCCTATCTATATTACCTTTCACATTTTGGTCCACCGTCTCCACTATTGGAGACTCGCTCTCTTTTTTCATGAGATTCTATTAAGGTGAAATTAGGTTGCTTGAACTTATGTGTTGTTCCTATGAACATTTTGGTGACTTCTACACCTCCACCTCTTATTCGGATTCTAACTCTTTCACAAGATTACTCTTTAGCATTACCTTCTATTACAGCTTTGTTCATCGAGCCACCTACTATAGTTGTTGAGGATATATCAGATGATAAGCATCTCCTCTTAGATGACATATTCAACACACCTATTTATCTCACCTCCATTGGAGATTCTAGTTCAAGATTCTCATGTTTTCTCCTTTGAGCATCAGCTAGGACTTCCAATTGCACCTTACATACATGGTTTTTATCATCCTTTTCCACTACCTTTGTTTCCTTCAAATTGGAGCCACATCGGTATGTTCCTCAACATAGGAGTTATGCCATTCTGAGGGGCTATGGAGTCTCAAGCTTCTATCATGGAGGCTTTCATTGTACTTATGGTCTTGAGAGATTCTCTTGAGATGTTTCATTTGTGTATCCTTTTCCATCTCATTTCAGAGTAAGGTTTTTCCCATTGGGTTTTCTTTATTTCTTTGCTTCATAGAGATTTGGTCGTGATTGGGTACCTCATCAGGCCTTGTTGTTGGGACCCAAGTTTGCTTTCAGCATTGTAGTTTCTTTGCATTGTTTGTAGCTGCATTGTTGCTCATCTTAAGGGGGGTGTTAGAGAAAAAGGTTGATTTTATTTTATTTATTAAATTACCTTTTCTCCCTTCTTAAGATTTCACTTTATACACTTATGAATTCACATTTAATAATTAATTAGTAATTATTAAATGGCTTTTACCTTTTAGGTTACCCTTTTTTAGGTTTCGATCTCCTCCTATAAGGATTTATCTTTTGTAATTATATCTCATATTTTTCATCTTTGACAATACAATTTGCATATTTTTAGAGAAAAACCCTTGCCTCCTCTTGTCTTTTTCTTCTCTATGATAGGTTTTTACATGCAAGTATTCTTCAAGCTTTGTGGATTTATATTGCTCAAATTTTTCAATATTGTGGCAAGTCATCAACAATTCTTTGATAAATATTAGTTAAACTCAATAGCCCCAAGTTCCATCAATGACAAAAACAAGGGGGATAAGAAATAAAAAAGGGAGAATGAAATAATGAGAAAGGGGGAGATAAGAAATAAAGGAGGAGATATGAACAAATGGTGCAAATCAAGATCAAATATATCAGATTGAATAGAATCAAATTTTGGTCTCAAGGGAGAATACATTTTTGAATGAAATGATTTCATGTCAACGTGTTTTTGCCACTAATTTCAAAGGGGGAGATTGTTGATCTCTAAGTCTCAATTTCCTATTAAAGTTCAAACACTTAGTTATTTACTAGGCAATATTACAAGGTCATCACTATGTCTAAGTTATCTAGTAAAGGTCAAACATACAATACTTATACCAAGCAGGATAGTGAATATCAAGCATTCAATAGACACCAAGTAGATATATGAGCTAAGAAATATAGTAAGAGATTAGAAATACAATGAAGACTGAGCATATTCATAGGTTATAAAATGCTGATCATATAGACACATAGAAGCTGAGTAACAACATGAAGGTTTATGCATGACCGAGCATCAGAGCATTCAAGTGTTGAGTAGTTCAGTTTTGATATGTTAGTTTGTAATTGCACAAACTCACATGTAAATCATTTTGGCCAAATTTTACATGATATTTAATATTTTTAGAGCTAGATAAGATGTTGATTACGCATCATTATACAAAGTAATGATCCAAAGATGAACATTTCAACCAATAAAAAAATGGGAAATAAATGGCAAAAGATGATAAAATGTAAACCGTTGATGAGGATCTAGAAACTTCACAGAATGTCTATTTAAGGTGGATTTTAACCCTAGAATCAGTTATTGTTATTTATGTTGAGGAGTTAAGATGCAAATGTCATATCCTCATTTTAAGATAGAATTTTAATAATAATTAGATGGTAAAATGTTATTAAATAAATAATGATAATAAAGTTATATTTATAAAACTTGGAAATAATAATTATTTAATCTATATTATTAATGAAATAATATTTCGTATGATATTTTAAATAATTAAAAATAATAAATTTTCAAAAAGTAAATAAAGAAATAAAATTAAATACAAGAAAAAATATTGTAGAAAGTATGTTAACTTTCTAAATAGAATTTCATAATAAATAATAATAAACACAAATAAGTAAATAAATAATATAACATAGAATAATATAAATTAACTAAATCCAATGAAATGTCAAGAGAGATTTAACAAATAGACATGACTCCTTAAAATTAAGATATAAAAGGGAGGAGAGTTTCTTTTAGGAAAAAAAAAGGAAGAAGGGAAGAGAGGAGTTCAAAAAGGGAAAATGGAAGAGGAAAGTAATATGAAGAAAATAAGGAAGTGACTTTTTGAAAAGGTGTCAATGATATTGAAAGGATGTGAACCTTTGAAAGGGTCATAATTATGAATAGTTGTGATTGTTGAAAAATATTGTGGTTATAAAGTAGTGGGACTTTTCCAAATAATTTTAGTTATGAAGTGTCATGACTTTTCGAAAGGATTATAATTATGAAGTGTTGTGACTTTTCAAAGCAATTGTATTATGAAAGGTTGTGACTCTTGGAAAAGAAGAAACAAAAGAGTATAATTTTTTCCTTTCCTTATAATTAGAAAATCAAGAATTTTGAAAAGTAAATATAGAGTTGAGATAATTGTTACCCATTTTGTCCTCCTCGCCAAAATTTGAACTTTAAATGCTTGCCCCACCCAACGGTCATCTTCCATATTTTAGTATTATTTTAAAGCCTAGGAAATATCAAAAATAATAAAATGATAAAACCTTATGTTTTGTTTCGTCAGCCTGCAACTTTCTGCATCGTCAAATCAAGCCAAATCTGATGGCAGGCACTTTCCCACATTCTCCAAATGCACAATATTTAAACATTGTGAGAAAGCCCCTTTGTGACATGTGGCAGGTGGATCTGTTTCTCTTGTGGGCTGCAGAGGGTGGATAGGTGGCTGATGAGCTGGCAATTCAATTAGTGCCTACTTTCTCACATTCTGAGCCTCATTAGACCTTCTGACAATGTGGGGAAGTGCTTTGGTGACACATGTCTGGATGACATCATGATGAATATCCACAAAGGTACAAGATGCACATGTTATGAGCACCATCAAATCTCCTAAGATCAATGGCAAGTGCATGCCCTTAAGATAAAGATGTAGGGATGTTAAGGAATGTGAGCATGCCCCTTTGTGACACCTATCCCATGACCTCTTATGTCCCTCATTTTGCCTCCCACCATCCAATGCAATATGATCAATGGTTGGTGCATGCCTACAAGATAAAGATGCAGCGTAGTTAAACAATGCAGGTATGCACTCTTGCAACACGTGGCTTGCGTGATGTCATGAGCCCACTTTCTCAAAGGTAACAATGGCTTGTTTTCCATGGTACATGTTAGGTGAGTCAAAGTATGATGGAGACATTTCATTGGCCCATCTAGCTAACTTGGCTTGCAGACCTATAGAGCTTTGACCACCATAGATCCAAAATAGATCAACAGCTGGCGCATCCCCACAATAACAAGATGCAAGGACCTTAAGCAATGTGGGAAAGTGCCTTGTTGCTACGTGTTCCTGTGGGGCTAGGCTGGTTTCATAAGCCACAAGGTGGTACCAATTGTGTGCTAGGGTGATGCCAGATGGGCTAAGTCAAGCTAAGTCAGCTACCAAGTGTTTTGTGGGCCCAAAGTTTTGAAGAGCAAGCACAGTAATACAGAGAATCTTTCCCAATCATTGATCTTCTGTAGATCAACAATTAGTGCTTGCTCACAATATGGAAGTGCACAGAGATTAAACATTGTGGGGAAGTGCCTAAATGCCACATGTCCTCATGAGCTTAGGGAGATACGTTATGACTAGGAAGTGTGGTTAAGGATGACGATTAGCAGTTACATCACGGTCAAGGTTTGAGGAGGTGGCGCAGTTAGTTAAGAGGATGTGGTCAACCATGGGGAGACTTTGCGAGGTGAAAAAATGAAAAGAGATCGTTGGTCCACATGGATCATCTTGGTGCCAGAGTTAGGTCGACCTGCTGATCTTGTTGATTCATGATTTACAAGTAGGAAATTTTTAGTTTTCTCGCGCAATCTAATCCTTATGATCAATGCCAACCACATTGGAATGAATGTTACCCACAGAAGAACACTCCACCACCTCTAATCCGATCCATCAACCTAATCAAAACTATTTAATGGCAGCATTTCTATCTTCTCAAGGCCCTGTTTCAACCAAGATCAGATATCATTACATCTAAATTCATGCCCAGATTAGATTTTCTTCATATCTCCATGATTATTCTCTATAAGACTTAATGGCAGTAGTTGTAGAGTAATTGTAGTTGAGGAATGTTTTAGTTATGCCTGAGCTATAAAGGAAAGTTTTGTAGATTTTGTTTAGGTCAAACCTTCTCTAATTTCTCGAATATTGCTCTACAAATATTTAGTGTAAAATTCCCTTTACCTCTGAACTGAATGACATCCTGCTTGTCTCCTTCAGCCATTGGTGTGAAAGTGCAAGAATCTTTTGCCTCTCATTGATGTTTTGTAGAAATCTATTATCTGCATGATTGTATCTCTTTGACCTATGAATGATATATAAGAGAATCTCTCTTTCCTTGTGTCATTCATTCTAGTTTTATGATCTACATGTGATTGTTAGATTAAAGCAAGTCTAAATGTTTATATCTTTTGGTGTCATGATGGTTCAATAGTGCATGTGTGGGCAAAGATTGGTTTGAACACTCTATTTTGGTGCATCACCTCCTTAGATTAGAATAGGTACATTTTCTTCCATGCTCTCCTTCTCCCTTTTTCTCTCCAAGAATAGTTAGGTGTGCCTTGATAGTAAGAGGAAGCCGGCCTTCTCCGGAGATTCAACCTCATAGTTCAAGTCCCACAGCTTGGAGGTTCTTTCCATGTTTCATAAGGTTTTCCTTAGGTAAGACTTTGGACAAGGGTGCAAACCTCTATGACAATAGTTTTTGGCACGTCTTGTGGGACAACATTCAAAAAATTTCAAGTCTACTGGTGTCAAAAGGAAGATTTCAAGATTAGTACTAAGGAGATAGTTATGGCTTCAGTATTCAAGCCTTCAAAGGGTTAATTCTTCAAGGAACTTGGTGACTCTAAGCTTCAAATGCATCTGGTTCCAGACCAAAGTTACAAGAATTCATGCCCAAAGCTAAAACAAGGGCATCTTCTAGAGGTAATTTTCAATACTAAGAGCTTTCACTTTCAAATCCTAGAAGGAGGACTAGAGTATCTTTATCACTAGTTAGGAGTGCAATAGTAACAAATACACCTGCAAGATCTATTTCTACTCCTCCTACTATTAGATCTCAGTCTAGATTGCCATCAGCAATGTATATCAATAGATCACTAGTCTATATAGCATAGCCTAGAGCTCATGCTTTTTCCACCTTTAATGGTGGAAGCCCTCTCTTATTGGCCCAAAGACATGACATACCAATAGCTACACTCAAAAGTATACCATATTTTACTAGTGAAACCTCCATTTCTCCGTTAGAGCACATTCAGGAGGTCACAAATTTCTACAACATCCATGGTATTATAGAGGATGATGTTGCAATTAGGCTTCTAGCCTCGTCCTTGAAAGGAAAAGCATTACAATGGTATAGAGGTTTGGCTCATGGTTCTATAACAGATTGGGATGGTCTATGAGCAGGACTATACAAACACTTTGAGGAAAAAAGTGATCATCTATCACTTTTGGAGTAGTTGACTACCATAAAAAGAGCCCCCCATGAATGTATGACTGATTTCAACTATATATTTCAAGAAACATGGGATAGAATACCTATTTTGGTGAAACCTACCCCTGGTAATGCCTTCTTGCATTACCTTAGAGCCTTTAATAGTGACATAACCACTACAATCCAAACTATGGGAGGGCATACCTTACCTAATGCTTATGACACAGCAATAAGGGAAAAAAAATTATTGATACAAGGAGGGAAATTAGCTCCAAGGCCTCCTATGCTCTTCTTCCCTAATGTCCCAAACCACCAACCAGCAATGGCTCCTCTTCCCACAACTTCTACATCACACCCCCTTGCTATAGTCCCTCGTCTTATGTAATGTTCTAGAATAATATATAAGCCATTTTGGCAAGTATATATAAAGTGTTTAGGCTTAGAGTCAGGCAAGTTTTAAGAAGAGATTGGAGAGAAAAAATGAAAGTGCAAATTTGTAGTTGGATCTTTGAATGTGAATGTATTTATAATTGGTTGTAACCTAGAAGGCCTTATAGCTAGACATGTATGTTGAATATGTGAAGAATCAATAAAAGTATTTCATTCTTCTTCCTCCTTTGGTTGCTATTCCTTGTGTTTGCTTCCATTGTGTTAACTCTTGCAGGGTGGTTTGGATAGCTGGGTGAGCCTTTGGACCTAGTTATTCACACCATTTTCCTACATCACATAGTTCCCTTGATCATAATTTTACCAATCCATCCAAATTCCCTATATGTTGGTGGTATCTCCATCACTTTGCAAAATCATTCTAAGTCAGAACAAAAAACCATCATCACATGAGGTGAATAGGGAAATGTAGATTGAGTAGAGAAGTTGAAAAACTTGGATTATATGTTGGTAGTATCTTGAGGATAGATATCTTTGAGAAAGAGATATTAATGATTCTTATTTTTCCACAAGGTCTTGTGGCTAAAGGGGAAGAAGGGAGAATACATTTGTATTGTTTTGTAGGAGAGAAGAAGAGGGAATTTAATATTTATTATTTTTTGATTAGTTTAGGAAGTTGGATAGGGTTGCAAGGACAAATAACCCTATGGTTATTAATGTTATGTGTTTGAAGTAAGGAGAAAATTATTCATTCTAGATCTTATGGTGTGATTGCTTATCTTTTTGATTGAAATCAATCCTATGATTATTTCTTTCTTATTCGAACATAATTTTGTTATCATGTGAAGTAAAGGAGCTTATTAGTTTATGTTGTCATGTTTTTTGAATTAATATATTTAATCCTTCAATTTCTCTACAATAGGGAAGATTTGGTGAGTGATCTTGTGGTCATTTGTTAATTCTTCCTTTGATTATCTAAGTTTAAAAACATTCATTTCATAGAGATGAGTGAATGTCAAAAGCCTTTGTGTCTTCAGGTTAAAGACATTATTCATATTTACTTCAGTAAATATCTTTTAGAAGGGAGCTAAGCCTTCATGTCAAAATTCATAGAGCATTTTCATATAATATTGTAAATGACTCAATTGTTAGTTATGTTTGTCTTCTCACTTGGGCATTTAAGGGTCTTTTGTAAAGGTGTTTTGAAGAGGACAAATATTTTTACTAACACATACAATACTATTCTATCATCAAGTTTGCATTAATACTTGTTATACAAAGTGCACAATCAAACATTGCAACATTACATTACAGTGCCACACTGATTACAAACAAAAAGTATCTTCCTTATACCAAATTTATTAACCAGTATGTCTTCAAAACTTTTCATGTTTCCCAAAACATGAAATTATTTTTCAATGACTCAACTAAGAAAGAAGTCAACATCCTGGTTGGATAGACATATATAATATCAAAGAAAATACCTATGCATACACTGGAATGACTTCAAGCTTATCCCTTACATAGGTTTTTATCAATTAAAATTAATCTATGGATCTCATTGTTCTTAGTAATAATAACAATTGGATTTAAAGATATGATATTGAATGTCCATGTTACCATCAAACATCTTGGTAACATCTTGTGGAAAATCTGTAGTTAGTGCTTCAAGAGGTGATCTTGAAGTACTAGCTTGTGTAACATCTATTGCCATGGCAGGTCATTGCACAAATACTATCTATCTTTCCTCAACTATGCATGCTTTAACTATAGGTGGTTAAAATGGCTCCATGTCCATATAATCTTTATGATTCTTTTGTTTATCTTTCTTCTTTTCTTCTTTAGTTTATTCTTCTCTTTCTATTTTCTTTAGTTGAATGGTGCTAGTTGTGGCTTTCTCTACTATGTTTAACCAATTTGTTGTATAGTCTAACTCTTCGCTCATAGGAGTAGGTATTAATGATAACTCTATAGGTGCATCCTACCTGTGCACAACTATAGAGTTCTATTGTCTCTTCTTATCCCCTTCTTCTTCTAAACTAGAATAATCTTTAGTCATGGTTGTCACCAAATTTCCAACTAGATAATATTTTGTTTTGCAAAGGGGTCATCTATAGTACTAGCAAAGGGATCTTCACTAGTGTCTATAGTAATTGTTGCTCCCCCTATCATCATGGTGTCATCTTGCACATTGAATGCATTGATGTAGGGCACAAGGTGAATAGAGTGAATAAGGGAGATAAAACTCAACTTAAACCTATCAACACTCCCATTCTTAGAGTTCCACATGGAAGCTATTCCCCAATTAGTGAAACCACATAAGACATAAGGCCAGGTGCAACATATTTATAGGTGTAATTATTTCACTTCACATATAAACAAACCATAACATGCCAAACTATGAGGCCTTCTAGGTTCTGGCCAATACAAATGAATTTATGAAAATAGAGTCCCAACTCACATCTTCTATCTTCTATATCTCTAAGATGTCAATGTTCTACATCTTACCAAATTTTTTTTATAGCTAGCTAAGCCACAAGTTCGGCTAGTAATGAATTTAATTACAATATAGGTTCAGACTTGGAAGAGTAAACCAAAATTGAAGCAAAGGACAATATAAAATCACACACACTTAAAGGTAGGTGTACACCTGTGGTAGGAGTCAACTCCCAACTGTGCAAGATGCCACATAAGAATAGAAAATAATGACAAATGGATCAACACACTATATTGGATGAAATAGCATGAAAAATGGATGACAAATAATGACACATAACTTGAGAAATATGGAACATCAGAACTTGCACAACATGAAAAAAAGAAACAATGGCTACTTCAAAAATAATAGATTGATACGTAAAACTAGAAATATTTATTAGTTGATGTAAGATTTCTCAAAGACCCAAGACACTCCTACATCAGACACTTGGGTTAATAAAGAACTACTTTCCACATTAGGTAGTCCCTATACTCTAACTTGAATCATAAAGAGACAACTTAGCTTGTTTAATCCATGAACTATCTTCAATTGCTTTTTCTTCCCACTAAACTAGGTATTCAATGTAGTCTCTTCCTCTGGCGCTTTTACTTATTTGGGTATTCAAGATCCTTTCAATGCTATCTACCTTCTTCTTAGGATAATTTAAGTTATTTTAAATCTCATCATTAGATTCAAAATACTCGAAGTTATCTGCAATGTTGAATATAGATGAAATATCCGTGTCTTCTAGTAATTCAACTTCAAAAGCATTTCCATTGTCAAACTTCCTTAGAATTTTACAAGGAACAATTTGTTCATATTCAACTTACTATATGTACCAATTGAAAATTTAATAAATTATCTTCTTCAAGTGAATAATAACCTCATCACCAACTCAAAATATTTGTGTCTTCATTTGATCAAATCTCCATTTTTAATCCAAAATTACTATCTTCCAAGTTCATTTTCACTTCCTCATGTAAAGTCTTCATGAAATAAATTTCCTCATATTCAAAACTTCTTTTTGCCTCAAGGTTTAGATCCCTCATTTCTATAGTTCCCTAAGGATTCATTTTAGTAACAATCTTAAAAGGTGTCTTCTTAGTGCTCATGTTCTTAGAATTATTATATGCTAACTCTTCTTGTGCCAAAATAAAAATCCAACTAGTAGGCTTGTCTCTAACCAAACATATTGACAAGTTACCCAAACTTCTATTCACAACTTTAGTTTTTCCATCTGTCTACAGATGAAATGTAGAACTAAACTTCAATTCTATATTCATCTTCTTTTGAAATGTCCTCCATAAATAATCAATAAACTTAGTATCTCTATTTGAAACAATAGTTTTAGGAAAATCATGCAATCTTACTACTTCCTTAAAGAATAATTCAGCCATGTGTACTACATCAAATTTAGACTTAGTGAAGAATAGAGGAGCATAAAAAAATCTAGTTGTTGAAAAACATAGTGTCAAAAACTCATAGAGTGACATATCACATCAAGCAAGTATCAGATCAGTAAGAGTAGAACAAGGATCTAGAATCAGCAATTGAAGATTGCAAAGCTATTAGGTCAAAGAATTTCTAATACTCTATAGAAATTGTATTAGATATGGAAATCCTATGGAATTAGGTTGGCCTAGTAGTCATTTGTAAATCCTTTAATAGGGTGGCATTCCAAGTGAATGTACTAAAGTCCTTTAACCATACCTACTTTTAGCAGGGTAGTCAAATCCTTTAACCAGGTCACTTTTAATAGAGTGTAAAGTCTTTAACAGGACAAGCCTTTAATAGGGTAGACCATTGGAAGTGGTCAAGCATTATAACCTTGAACAGTTACACATTGCTAAAGTGATATTTTGTGGGTGTCATCCCAACCCCAGTTTTACCTTCTCATTTTGGAGGGTTTTCGGGTCACCAAAATTGTGTGTTATCTATTTTAATGCATGTCTTTACTTTCATGTTTATTAGATAAATTAGATGCATGTGAATGGTTTCAGTTAAAAGGATTTGAAAAGGTTAAAGTTAGTTACTTCTGATTCACCCCCCCCTCTTAGAAGTAAATCTTCCCACTTGTCAATTCCAACTATTGGTATTAAAGCCTAGTTCTCACAAGAAGGAGCCTTATAGCTTGGAGAAAAGATCTAAAAATGGAATTCTAAAAATTGGAGAAGATCATAGAGAATTAGACAATTGACATACAACTTGCTTTACATGATTTGGAAGAAGCTAGAGAAGAACTAAAGAAATCCTTAAAAAGTAGAAGAGAGATTGCCATAGCTAAGAATGACTACAAGGAGATTGACACCTCAAATTTTTTTTCAAATGGAGATTACAAATAGTTTGATGTAGCAATAGTAGACTTAATGGAGAAGAATAGAGCTCAAGTAGAAGAAATTAGGACATTCAAGCTTGAACAAGAATCATAAGCCATGATGCTTTGTGAGGTGATTGAACAGAAGAAAAGATCCATTGAAGACAAGGCTGTGCTAGAAGAAGACAAGGGAAACCTTGCCAATAGACTAGAAGAAAAGTCAATTGAGCTTGCAAGAATCTCAAACATGTAGATAGATACCCTAAGTCAGATGATGAATTCACATCATGAATTGAATGTCAAGGATATTGAGATCTCTACATTGAAGATGCAAAATAAACAACTATAAAATGACCTAAAAAGAGAGAAGGAGATTGTAGAAAGATTCAACAATCCCAATGAGGCCATCAAGTACTTTGAGTAGCTACTAAAATCACCAAGGGCTAGCAATAACACTTTAGGACTAGTTTACATCAACATAGAACAAGGAGATTCATCCAAGACAGTCAAAGAAAGGAGTAACAAAGGTAAGAACACTAAACCTACTTGTCATTTCTATAGTAAAAAGGGACATACCTCTAATGAGTGTAGGAGTAAGAATGCCCATCAGCATGACAAGCCTAAGAATGCAAGTTATTTTCATAAGTGCAAAAAGCAAGGACATCAAGCACATAACTGCATGACTAGGACTATCAAAACACCAAAATTTGAAGGTCACTACTACAATTGCAAGAAGTATGGACATAAAGCTTTTGAGTGTGGATCAAAGCCTATGTGGACATCAAATCAGGAAGCAAGGGAAGGTAACAATGGCCATCACTACAATTGGGACTAAAATACTAGGTATAGCTATCATTACTATTAGGAATATGGACACATTCCTAAAAATTACATAAGGACACATTTTAGAGGGAACTATAGCAGATGGTTGAGCCAAACCACATGTTTTTGTTGCTTGAAGATTGGTCATATTATTAGGAATTTCCCAACAAAGTCAAAGGCACCCAACTAAAGAATGACAAAGGAAAAGAGAAGGTAGTTATTGAACGCATCAAAGAAGAAATGAACAAGACATGGGAGAAGAAAAATGGGAGTAGCACATCAAATGAAGGGATCACTTTGCCTAATAGGTCAAGTGGTCACACTTCATCAAACTAAGCAAGAGAAGGCATAAGGGATTGATTTACAAAGTTTTATCGTACATTAGTTCGTAGAAAAGAAAGTATTGAAAAAGAATAGATCAGCATGAACAAAGATGCAAAGTTAAAAATTCAAGATTTCACAAGAGTTTTCGAGTTTCCCTCAAATGCTGAGTAAAAATATAGTACAAGCCAAGTTGATTGTCAAGACTATAGGAGCCAACTAATTAGTAGGAGCTAAGTTGGTACAGGAAGCTGAGTGAAGAAGAAATCTCAATTGAGGCTGAGTATGTAATACTCCTATGGAAGCTGAGTGGTGAAAAGACAATGGAAGCTATGTAATGTAGAATCCTTTAGAAGCTAAGTGGATAATTGTAAATGCACTAAGCATTAAATGCGATGAAAATAAGGTATATTATCATATTTTCAATCATTTTTCCTCATTGTGAATGAAGAGAAAAGATGAGAAAGAGCGCAGAGTGAATCCCAAGTAGAGAATCTAGTGTATAAGAATATTCCAATAGCGTTCCAACATGATTCCATTGATTTCAATGTATTTACGATTGTGCCAAGTTACACAATTTCGTATTTTCTTCATGTTAAAACCCTAGATTGTGCAAAATGGCTTCTACTTCTAGAAAAACTCAGGAGAATGAATCATTTGAAGTTCAACTAGTGTCCAAAGAGGTCAGAAAACCTAATTTCCATCCAATTCCTGAAGTTGTATATAAGAATGATCCAACTAGAGCCCTATCCATCATACCCCCTAAGGTTGTAATGGTCCAATATGTAAGGAGATGCTATAATTGCAAGATTGGAGCTATAGGTGACATGGAAATGAGGGAAAAATATGAGAAATTGTGTGCAAATGGAGTGTTGAAGGAAGAGTACAAAATTGTTGAGAGGAAGGGTTTAACACGAGCCCTAGAATTCCCCACCATTTTCAAGACTGAATAGATTAGACTAGTGTAGAGTAGAATGCATGATGGTAGCTTATGGTTGGAGGATGACCCTATAAAAATCACAAAGAGAATTGTACATAGAGTGATAAGGTACCCAACCCTAGATCAACCGAAGACCCTTAGGAGTGAATCTAAGGAGGCAATTGAGAAAAACACAAGTACAAAGTAGAGTAAGAGAGGGATGATAATTGAAACTATGCAAGAATCTCTAGTTGACTTTTCTATTAGGGTCATTACACATAAATTCTACCAATCTAGCAGACTCAATAGTGTGCCTTGTATTGTAGTAGATGTAGGATACAAATTGGTGAAGAAGGATCATACATATGATCTTGCAGAGCTACAATTGCAATAGATCAATGAAAATCTAGTAGCAATCAGGAGAAGGAGAACAAAGGGAGCCCAATGAAAATTTAGTGCCATTTTGATATGTATTTTATTTTATGTTTAGAATTAATTTCCTTAGTTTGGAAAAGTGGCATGGAAAACTGATAGGTCAATTATAGCTCAGGTCAATGAATACATAAAGCAGATGGGAGGTAATTTTGAGACCTTGATGACTAGTTATTTTGAGGACTTCAAGAAGACAATGAAGCAAAGGCTTAAAATTCTAGTTTCCTTAGTAGAGAAACATGTAAATGATGTATGTTTTCTTGTAGATATAGACTATACATACATACAAGTTGCCATACCAAGAGTGAGATGGTTAAGACCTCTTGGGTATGAAATAAACATAGATGAAGCATCAGTAGCAATAACTACATTAGTGGCAGAGGAAGTTGACAAGGATGCACCACATTTTGGAACTTATGACATGGTGAGATAAAAAGTGGATATGGAATTGAAGACTACCTCCACTTTGAAAAAGAAGGATAAGCTTGTTAAGAAGTTGAAAGCTAAATTTGGGGAAGGTATTGAAAAAGAAGTAGAAGAAGAAGATGAAGATGCCAAGGGTGATGAAGAAGAACAAGATTAGGGGCCACTTGCCTTAACCAAAGGTATGGGAGAAGATGCATATAAGGAGGAAGGTTTTGAGTAGGAAGCACCAAAGGTTGAGCCAAAGAAGAGAAACACTCAAGAATAGCCAACTGCATAGCCCAAGGGAAAGAAAAAGGCTACAAAGCCAAGTCCAACCAAGCCAACTACAAGGGCTAACACTAGGGCTACAACACAAGGGGAAATAGAACAAGAAAAATAGAAGGAAATAGAATAAGGAGGACCTAAAAAGTAGAGAAAGAGAAGAAAGTATGTTGCACCTCTTGAATTAGACAAAGAAAGAACATAGTCCGATGAAGAACAATTCAGATTGGTAAGCCATTCTGCCACATCTAAATTGGAAAACATTTGCAATAATATTAGTGTAGTTCCTCTCCCATTTGACTTCTGTAAGTCATCTTGTTGGGTGCAACCTTGTTGATTTTTTGTTGTAATGGATCATGATTGTGACCATGAGTGGTCTACACTGTCGAGGTGTTTGGATTTATGTTTTTGTATCAGTTGCTTTGATTATACTTTTGACTGATTTATGAGATTATGATATGATTTATGGTTCACTAAGGTTTGTGATAGTGCTTACCAGGATCAATGTGGTATCATGAGGTTGTTCTATGATTACCCTGAGATGTGTGCAAAGATTGCACTGTGTACTATTACCATGCTACACTGGACTAGGTTCCTGTAGCAGTGGATAGTCATGTTTATGACTATGTTTGCTTATGTGTTTTAAGTGCCTTTTTAATGTTGTTTAAACAATAATTATTAAATGCTTAAGTAATTATAAATGGATTGTTTATGTTGGATTATTTGGTTATGTGTTGCAGACATTTACCTTGTTATATTTTGATCTAAGAGATATCTGTTAGTTATGTGATGTTTTATATTTGAGAGGACCTGAGGGTCAAATGTTATACTTTGATTTTAATATCGTATATGTTAGACTACTATTCTATTCATTTGATCATTTTGCATGATGATTCCTTTTTGAGGTTATAGTATGTTTTATGATGATATCTGGTCATCTGGTATTTGGACATACCTATGATTATGTTATGTAATGGATTTAATGCTATGGTTATTTGCTTCATTCTTGCATTGCTATGCTTTATGTGAATGTGAGTGATGTAAATAGATTATTTTAATATAATTAAATAAATGGTTAAATTAGCTGATTTAATGTATTTATTGCTTCGGCTATGTTATTATATGCAATTGCACTTGATCGTGTTGTTTAGTGTGTAGGATTTATATCCCTAGCAGTGGCACATGGAGTATTCATATTTTACCAATGTCATCCTTGTATGGTCAATGTGTCCTTATTTTAATTGTTTAATTAATGCTTTTGGTGATTATTAAATCTAAACTCATTTGCATTATGTGATTAAATCAGTAAGTGTGTCTATGCATTTAGAAGTTCTCATTGTTGCAAAAGTTGTTAAGGAAATTTATGTGCTTTTGGGTTTTTAGGCTTTTAAATTGATTTATTTTAATTTTTGGCTGCTTTTCCATAGATGAATTTCTATTTCTAGGAATAGCCTATTTTTGTTTGGGTCGATTTGGGGTTTAACTAGGTTGGCTAGTTAATTGTCCTAATCAATTATTCACTTGAAAAATGAATAAATATCCAAAAAGGAATTTAATTACTAACTTCTCACTTTTGAATTATAAATTTTGAGAGTAAAACCCAAAATCCTCTTCATGAGGATTTACTATTTTGTTCATTGTGGGAGCTACGGGTGTGGGATTGTCATGAGGTTGGGCTCATTGGATCCAGCTCGAGGAAACCTTGGATTGCCATGATTTTCAGCTACTTCTGCGAGCTATTTATTTTATGGTTCAGATTCCTATTTTCCCCTTTTGGCTGTGAGGTAGGGCTTTATGCTCTACTTTTGCTTTTATTTTTGGTAGCCATTTGTTTGGAGGCTGAGAACTAGTGTTCTCTTCTGTTTCTGTATGCTAGTTCTACCTAGTTGGGCAGGTATGAACATTTCCCTTTTTTTCGAGATGAGGGTTTGGGGTTTTATGCCGTTATACTGTCCATTTTTGCATATAGTGTCTGAACTCAATTATTTTTGGATTTTTGGGGTTTTCGTGCCCAAAGGCCAAATGGGTTTTAATTTTGAAGTTTTCCAAAATTTGGAGTTTTTACCTTGTTTTGTGTGTTGCCCTATTTTCTCGAGTTTCCTTGGCACGAGTTGGGTTGTAGACTTGGATTATCTGTTTGGATATCAATAAGACCTTTATTACACTTTTATGTTGCATTGGGATGTGTGTCACATTCGTACTCTCAACATTGTGTTTGGTTGAGTAATTTTTTTACCTAGTGTTATGGTTTCTTTTGGACCTTTACTTTTGTTTTGTGGACACTAGGATTTGTGTAGAATCCATGCTCCCAGATTGAGGCTGGTTGAGTGAGTTCATGATGTTTGGTCTTGTTACATCATTGGGATTCGTATATAATCCATACTCTCAAATTGAGGCTAGTAGAGTGATTTTATGATGTATGGTTTTATTGGCTTTGCGATTCGTGTAAAATCCATTTTTTTGAGTTGCTTTCGGTTGGGTGTTTTGTTTTGCATTGTGCTCTTATCTTGTCCTTGTGTTATGATCTTCATGATGGTGGTGTGCCACACATGAGTACATACGTGTACATTTTTTAGGTGACTTGCGAGTCCTGATCTTTCATGGTACTTTCAGAAGTTATGATCATTGGGGTTGGGATGGGAGTATGCATGCCCATGGGAACTTGTCATAGGATGAGCATGGGTAGGGTAGGGTAGCATATAGAGGGGGCTTCTGTCGTGCATTCTAGTTTCTATTTCCAACAATTAGTGACCCAAAGATCCAGCTCAGAGTGAGAAGCATTTTGTAACTATGCTTCACACACAAAAATAATTAGCTATATTGATAGTAGAAGAGGCCAATATTAAGGCCAAATTGATGCAAATTCAATCTTCCATTACCCCACATCTGAAAGTACTGCATAAGGAATAGGCCTATGCAGAAAATGTTCTAAAGAAAGATCCTAATCTTTCTACTTTAGAAGGCCTTGTTCATCTTGCAATAGAGATAACCATCCATCACAAGTCATTGGAGATTGCTTTAGATAATTGGGATGCTTCTCTCAAGATGATTATGGAGGTAAATAAAACATTTTTGGCAAAATATTCTATTTATCCTTAGGACCCTTTGACATAAGTGTCAAAAAGGGGGAAAATATACTCATGGGGGAGATTATTCATTATTTATTTTATCTAATAAGAATGGGGAGATATAATGTTTTGTGGGAGATGTGAATAAGAATGGTTACATAATACATTCTTTGATGGAAGCAATACATAATATCCAAAGGGGGAGTTCAAATTCACATTTTAAGGAAGTAATAAAGCCAAAAGGATGCAAAATTGCAAGTAGATGTGAAAAGGGAACAAATACAGAGTACAGAGAGTAGAAACAGGGTACAAACAGATACAAAGTGTAGAAAAGGCAAAAGGCATCAGATTGAGACACATTCAACACAAGAATTTTGGTTATAAGAATGGAAATGGCACATCAACTTAGGGGGAGTTACAAGATTTTGAGGTATACAAAATTTTGAATAAGTTTTTGAAGTCTTGTACATATGCCAAACAGAATATGTAGTATACTCATAAAGATCAAATTTATAATGTCTAGTTAAGTGTTTTTGCCACTTATGTCAAAGGGGGAGATTGTTGATCTCAGATTGGTTTTGACATTTGAGTATCAACACACTTAACGAAGTCTTCAGTTGATGCTGAGTATAATACAAAAGTCAAACTACAATGTATGTTGCACCAAAAAATTCAAAAGGTTTCGAGTGAACTTTAGGTGCTAAGAAATCTTTAGGTGCCAAGCAAAGTTCAAGTGCCGAGAAAAGTATAGATGTCGAGTAACTATAGATGCCGAGTGAAACAAAATTGCTATAGGAGTCGAGTGAGCCAAATTTCCTATATGTGCCGAGCATCAGCAACTAGTATGTGCCAAGTAACAAAAAATCAACATATGAGTTTGTTCCTTCACAAACTTAGATGTAAACCATTTTTGGAACCAACATGGGATGAATCTCAAAGAATCTTGAAGATAAGATCAAATCTCTTACATTACCTATGTAATCAACATGTAGCCAATGAGAAAAATATAGAAGACATGCAACCAATAGGAAAAGTGCAAGAAATAAGCGAGAAATGAAGATTTAATATTGATTGTAGATTCATACTTAACCCTAAGTCTTTGAAATCTTTAAAAAGGAGAACACAATCCCATTATGTGTGTGTAGGAGAGGATATGTATGGGTGAAATATAGCAAAGTGCAAAAGGGTAAAAAGACTTAGTGAAGAACAGAGTAGCATAACCGAATCTAGTTGTTAAAGAACAGAGTATTAGAACCTTGCAGAGTGACATATCAGATCAAGCAAGGATCAAATCAGTAAGAGTAGAACAAGGATCTAGAATAAGCAATTGAAGATTGCAAAGCTATCAGGTTAAAGACTTTCTAATACTCTCTAGAAATTATATTAGATATGGAAATCCTATGGACTTAGGTTGGCCTAGTAGCAATTTGTAAATCCTTTAATACACTAATAGATTTGGCATCGATTTGTGACGGCTATGTGTTCCAATTATGATAGCAATGTGTCGCCACTACGACAGACATAGACGTCGTAGTTATTTAGTCACAATTTATGATGTCTACCCTTGCCATCACATTTGCGATGCCTATCCGTCGCTATGCAGCCACCTTGTTGTCCCATCATCCTCATCACAATTCTTGTGTTTTCTGTCGCAATTGCGACGGGGTTGCCATCGCACCTACAACAACCCTGTCGCAATTGGAGGGTAGGTGTGACGGCAACCACATCACAATTGTTGTATTTTCTATCGCAATTGTGACACCAATCCCTCCAATTGCGTCGAGGTTACTGTAGGTGCGACGGTCGAAGGATTAAAACAAAAAAAAAATATTTCGTGCTTTAAGCTATCCTTCAATTGATATTTGGATGCCTTTATTGAGGGTTTATCCAGTAGGACCAGTGCTGCTTCCATAGGCAAGCCATGCATTATGCTAGAAAGGGCTGAGAGTACTTTGTTTCAAAATGAAGCTCTCTTTAGCCTGGAACTGGGTTGCTCAAACTATCTACCAGTGCCATGTTTTTCCTGTGATAGGAAAATGTACAAGATAGAAAATAAAATGTAAAATCCATTGGAACAGGCTGAAGAGATCAATAAGGAAAACTCACTCACCTATACAATTTTGATGATTTATAGATTTCACTAAAGTTGACACCTAGACGATGCTCTTCTAACATAGAAGTTACTTCTAGCATCCACGTAGCTGGATTATAACCTTCCTTGATCTGTGGAACCCCCTCAATGGCCTACATGAATCATTTTCAATTAGCTGAAACATATATGATGATTGTAGCTAGTGCTTGAATCTTAAGCTCAACGTATTGAGAATGTTTGCTAAAAGCTTAGTGGTCAACACTATCCGGCATGACCAATTCCTTGTATATAAAATCAACTTCCTATTGGTTCTAGTACAATAAACTATGACTACTTATAACTCCAAAATTCAAACTGCTCATCAAAAGGTACTAGATTCAGATCTAAATCTCTCAACAGAATAAAATCGTAGTGGATGGCATCTTACCGAAAAATATTCTATAAGTTTGTTAGAATTGTGACCAAGTGGACCTGCATAGATAAGCTGACCTCCTCGCTTCATTAAGAATAGCTGCAGTATATTTCATTTAGCTTTAAGAAGATGCCAATTTCAAATGCTTCACAAAGCTATTTTAAGAAAACCAAATCTTTACCTCATCAAATACCTCAAAGATATCAATACTAGGCTGATGGATTGTGCAAACAATAGTTCTCCCCGTGTCAACCAGATTTATCTTGTTAAAGTCTTTTTATGTAACCTGCAATAGTTATATATTCTACAAGAAAAGTGTGCAAGATATAGTGCAATAATTATATGTTTACTACATTGAAATGTTTGTAAATAATGGGAAAACAATTGTCATGTGTGAAAGTTATGATGGTGTTACGATGATATTTTTTTTTGGAGGATGGGTGTGCTTTCACAAAAAAATATCAAACATGTATTTATGATATGCAGTATTTCAAAATTATGCATAAGGGCAAAGAAATACATTGCATTAGCTTAGAACTAGAATGTATTTAACTTCTAAGTCAAACCCTCAAAATCAATCAAAAACTACAAAAGGTAAATGCCAAGCAACAAAGAAACACTTGTCAGATGAGCCAGTATGGCTGGCTGCTATGATGTACGATCCATGAGGGGGTTGTAGTTCTTAATAAAAAAGTCTAGCTTTGTTTTAACTCCTAATTTGGTTCAGTTGTTCCACATCAAATACATCAGCCATTACAAAGACTCTCAATTAATTATTTTAGCATTAATTGGTGCCATAGAATTATGAGACTACTAATGTCCCAAAAAATTTCAACCAATTTTTTTTTAGTACAATTTTCCCTATAAAAGCCATGGGACTAGCTGATTTATGAGTCTCCTGAACTTCTTAGCAGTTTAAGTGGCTCCCCTCTCTTCATGGGACTATATCCTAAGTAGTTGCGATTTCTGCATAGGGTTATAAAAACTTGTTTTTGTTTTTTTTTTACAGTATTCACTAAGATGATTTGCCTACAAATGACACAGGAAGCTAAAAAAATGATGTTACTTCTATTTTTGAAATGAAAATTGTGTGTGAAAGATCTGCATAGCTTTTTGACAATTTGTGGTAATTTTGCTCATATATTTGAGTACCTCAAGGAGTCACAAAATGCTCATTAGGATTCAAAAGTTTTGTTTACCATCTTTTACGATTCAAAAGAACCAGTGTTGTGCAATTTGAAAGCTAAATTCATAATAAAGTGCTCTCGATTGATCCATTTCTACTCAGCTTATATAGGCAATGGTGATGTAATAGCAATCACAAATAGTGACATGGAAAGGAGAAATGTTGTGCTTATTGTGACGGGCCAAACAAAATGAATTTCTAGTGATGTATTTGCGTTTGAAAAGAATCACTATGTTTTTAGATGAAGAGCTTGTGGAGTTCTTGTCAGATTTGGAGGCAAGAAGTCAACAAGTTTGATTTTCCTCCTTACTAGCATAGGGCCTCTTAGAGCACTCTACAATTACAGATCATGCAGTGGGAGTATGCAGTGGAAATGATCTGCATAGGGCCTCTTAGAGCACTCTACGATTACATATCATAATTGCAATTTGTCTATGTTGATGGAGAATTTTATTTTGGTGAAGACAAAGACAATATTCAAGCATTGCTGGTACCAGATGATCGACCTCATACTTAAAAAAATAACAACCACAAAACTGTATATTGGGATGGCACATAATGAAATATTCTAGATTTATTTTGTTCTTAGCTCCTCATCTCAAGTCATAATTTCTGGAGGACATATCGACTTTTATATATCCAATGACTTATATGAATAAAACAACAATTATATATTTCACAAAGGTAGAAGTATAATGAAGTGTGATACTAATAAGGCACTGAGACTGAAAACTTAATTATTTTGGGTGACCCATCTGCTAGGTGAACCAAATAAAGGAGTTGTGTGGTGGGAAAAATGCCACAAATAAGACCTCATTCAATTAAGAGGACCGTGGCTATGATGTGCCAACACAATGGATAAAATTGCTAATCATTGACACAAATTCTCATTTATAAAATCCTTAAAGTTACCTTGACATAACAGTAGTGAATATGCAGAGGGAGCAATTACTATCCTTTGGGGAGCTTCTAATCTGCTTGCAAGGGATTGCATAAGATTGATAAAGCAATATTATATTGTTGACTGAACTGCTGACATCTTTGCATTTACAAGGAGTTGGGAATGAAAATACACATCCATTCATACAAGTACTCTAGGGTTCCCATATCAATATCAATGGGATGGAAATAATTTTAGATTTCAAATATAAATTTTAAAGGCTCTATCTTGGAAAAATATAAGGTGTGGATATGTGTGAATGAGTAAGAGTGCGTAGTGTGTGTGAAATAAAAAAGAAGACCAATGGAGCACAACACACGCTAGAATCACAACATAATATGGGAGTACAGACAATATATCCAAATTGTTGGACAAATTGGCTTAAGGGAATGTTACCAAGAGATGGGATGCATTGATTGGAGATTAAGGACATGCATAAATATTTTCGTGAAAGAGAGTGTATGTGATATAAAATAGAATACTACAACAATAACGGATAATATGGCTAATCCAAGATGATTTGATTATGTGGTATTTGTAAAACCCATTAGGAAGACCCAAACCATCTTATCAAACTATCAATATGGCTAGTCTCTCATTCTACATACTACGACATTAACCCTTCTTGATATGTGTAACCCTTGTACTTATGAAGTTCTTGCATAGCCATTGGAGTTCAAACATTGTACTATGAATTGGTATAAGAGTGGTGATCTCTTATGAAGCATTGGAGTTTATGAGTGTATCACAACCTATATGGAGAATTAACACACATTCGTGTGTTTTGGGGTAGGGTGGTTATTTGAGTATCTTATTGAGCTTCACTTTGTTTCGAGAATAGTTTAATATTCTCTACTAAATAGGGCCAACCATGTGAAGGTGGAAGCTCATTTGGCCCCACCCCCCTCCCCCTAACATCACTCTACATTCCCCGTTAACATCTAACATTCATTCATTCTTTCAACCATTAATAAAATGTAACATTCAATCAATATCACATGATAACATTCATTAACACATTAGATTCGTTAACATGCAACATTCATCAATATTTTGCATTAACACATAATTCATGAACATTCATTAGCACATAATTAAATTCATTGAGACATAAAATACAGTCATTATCAATTAAGGTATGTAGTGACAATCATTTCTTTTTTTTCTTTCTATTTCTTTTTTCTATGTAAGCTCTAAGAGGAGCATCAGTGTCATCATCAATTCCCCCCTCATTAGTTGTTCTATTCTCTGTTCTTGATGATCTCAAATTCCTATGCTGTTGCAAAGGGGGGTCCTTTGCAATAACAAATAAAAGAGTTAAATTAAAAATAATTTATTATAATTGTTACAAGTATTTAATTATTTTAAATAACATAACTGTGTCTCTTTACCTGATCTGACCACATCATTTTGTCTGGACTCAACGTCAACATAGTCATGGACATCGACCCCTCAATCCTCTATAGCTACTATACAAAATGTTACGTTAATCCAAACACCAATTGCAATTACATATAAAAAACTTAATAGCAAATGTATACCTCCACCACTGGGATGCACATCATGCGAACCTTCGACATCCACAGATTGTGTAGAAGGATTGTCAGGCTGCATTCCAAAATCCTACACATTGTTATCATTGCTTGCTTAAAATAGATATACTCACTTTATATTGGAACTTAACATCAAATAGACTAATTGGTAAAGTATTCAATTTGAAATAAATTTCATTTAGTTGATTTACCTATGGCTGAGATGCATCAGTATTAGAACCTTCCACACTAATTTCAGCTCGTAGCCATTCAGCCAGGACTCTATAGCCTTGTTGGAAGCCAATTCTCTTATCGTCTTCTGTGAGGCATCTCTTGAACTCTGAGCCCTGCATTTTTGCGTGGTATGGTGAATTTTACTTGCATTGTTTCATCAACCAATGGAGGGTAGTTAAAATATCAACAACAAATCATCTATATCCATCACAATATAATAGGAGAAAAATTGAGCTGTTTTGATGGAGCAATCTACTATATAAATGTTGCGTGTTTGTATGCTTTTCTTGTACCAACATATTTTCTCCAAATTCTTAAGTTGGGTAAGAGTTAGTTCAGCTCTTTGGAAATAAAAATGGCTGCAAGTGCTGCTGCATTCCCTCATTCTTTCAATCACTGCCTTTATTCTCAACTATTGGAGGAAAATTCAGTCAAGGTTGAGATTTTAAATAATGTCATATTAGTGAATCACAAGTTTTCTTCACTAATCTAGATTGCAGAGTCTTGACTTCAATTGTTGAATTGTTTATATTGAATATGAAAATCCACTACTGTTATTATATTCTATTGACCTATTTATAATTGATGAGCTAAATAAGGGAGTCCTAGCATTTCCCTTCACATTATATAAAAAATTTGATACAATTTTTCATTTACTAATACTTACAACTCTTGCTTGAAGTTTTGAAAAACCACCAGAGCCGAGCTTGTGTGTCCCGTGCTTTTCTAGTCTTGCTTTTGTTGACTTTGATGTGGCAGGCAATCTATGAAAAGTTTGAAATATGTTAGATAGTATAAATATGGAGGTTAATTAGTACATAATTAGATTCTCAACAGTATCACATACCTTTTTGTACTCTCAACTGGTGTAATATTATTTTTCTTGTCAGCTTTATACTTTCCATCCAAAATCAGAGCCTGCCACTCAGCCTCAGGAACATAGGGTGGGCGCTCGTACCTAGGGTTATCCCATAAATTTTTTCTATACCGAAACCCTAATATACTTCAAACATAAACCAGCTTTTTCAAGGAGCTTGTTTCTCTCGAATGCACGAGGCCCAAAGAGTTGGGTCATGCTCTCTATAAGATCATCCTTCAACAGTTTGCGTTGGTGATTCCACCTTTTAAGTAAAAAAAAACATGTTAGACTCATAAATGAAGTGAAGCTACCTTTAATATAGTTCAAGAAATGGACGAAAAGGAAAACTATTATAGCAATGATATGAAATCAAAATAGTGGTTTGGGGTTTTAGTTAGGATATGATGTTCCACCAGGTACGCATGGTGGGCCCAAATATTCGCAAACACTCATCACCAAGTTTTCTCTAAAAAAGATCATTCACTACAAAACAATCATGGGATCATTAGTCGATCAAGAGTGATCAAAAACTAAATTACTATTATATCACTATAGAATAATAATAACTTTAAAGTACCTAGAACTTTAGCTACTTTTAATGGAATGCCTTCATCGTCATTGACGATCAATGTGACATCCTTCACTGTTCCCGTACTAGGAACATAGGAACATCAAGGAAATGATGTTGCAGGTCCTATTGCAAAAAGTTTCATAAGTTTCATAAGTCTTTGTCACGATCGAAGTATAAAAGAACAAATGATAATTGATGTTATAAAGTTGTAAAAAAGAAACTGTTTGTTGCTGTCATAAGAGAGAAAAAGAGGGATTTGTGTACCAGCAGATGGTGCAACAGTCGATGCATGTAAGCTGCGTGTTGCTGACTCAACAGTCAGAAAGAGATTTTTGGTTGTCCTGGATGGAGGTGGCATCATCGTAGGATTCAATTGATGTGAAGCTGAAGAATAAAATTGTTAAAGCATGCATAAATATAGAACGTGTGGACTAACATGGACAAGATTGTTAGAGCATTAAAAAAAAGGATTGTTCGAGCATGTATTGTCAATGATTATGATCATTCCTATATATATTCAGTGGAAAACAAAAGTGGGGAATGGAACATGTGATCTACCTGAACCACCTGCAACACCCTCATCATGGGAACGAGGCTCGAAATCAAGCAAAAAACTCTGTAAAGACAACGCATCCATATTTTAATTAATGCCATAAAAGAACATAACATAAAAACTATTATTGAACTCTTGTTATAATTAAAATTTTTATTAATACTTACTTTTAAGGACTCAGAGGTGTGCAACAATTCAGATGCCCTATCTTTTATTTGTTGAGTCATAGGCTTTATGGTTGCCAAACATAGAATTTCTTTGCTAATTTTCTTTAAATTAATTTTAATCAAACCAATCGGGTCATCGGTCTCTGCTAAATCGATATAGAAAGGGTCCTCCTTAGGGGGGGCCTGCTGAGGGACTGCAAGTTCCTTTCCCTCCGTCCGACCACTAGCCCTCTATGACAACAATAGTATTAGCATTATCAAAATTACTCCAAAATAATAAAGAAAACAACATTAAAAAAATAACATTTTGCTTCTATCTAGTTTGCACAATTACAAATGAGTTTTACCTGCTCATGTGTAGATGAGCTAGGAGCATCGTCAAGATCCCCTCCAAGCGGTTGCTCCATATTGTACCCCTGTGTCAAAGATGAAGTATAAAAATGTTAGCCAAAAATTTATTAACTAAATGGTATGTTGGAGTCATTGATTAGAAGTTGGTTTAATAGTATGTACCACCCCCATGATAGTAGCCTCGTTTGTATCTATGTGATTCAAATTGTAATCAATAAGAAGCTCTTCCCCTGCACGTATTGATTTTATCGCATAGATGAATACACAATTTCCCTCGTGTGCCTCAAATATGCAATTGGGTTGCTTTATAGTTGGCCCAGGTCGTGTACTATTTATAAAACCCGCAATATTCCTTGTTGCTTTTGGCCTTCCATCAATGTATATAGCCACACTTTTACTTTGATTATTGTCTTACTGTTGTATATAATTTGCCGAGAGGGCATACCTACGCATACTTTTTTTATATTTAACAATATGCATCCAACTTTTGTAATCATAACATGGTCCAACATACTCCATCAATTCAGAAACTTTGTTGTAAGACACCTTTATGCCGTCCATAGAAAATAGGCCCAAACCATGTAGTGATGATGGTGCTATGCGATATATCCTCTCGTTAACACAAAAATCAGTGTTTATTGGAGGAAGTTCCTTGGGTACCCAATGTTTCTGTAGATGTTGGTACCTAAAGGGAACCTCGATGTCACCTTCCATCTCATCATCATAAGAACATGACCCCCCTTGAGCAAGGAAAAATTTCAAGCATTTATTGAATTTCCTTCTAGTCCTTTGACCTCTAGTTAATCTCCTTGTTCTAGATAAACTGCATGTCTCACTTTCCTCTTCTATTCCTATATTTCCCTCACTCGAGGAAGACACTTCTGACAAATACCTATTCGCTAGTACCTAAAAATGGGAGATATCTTAGAAGACATCAATCTTACTATTGATAAGTGTATTAAATAGATTGTCTATAAGGAGTATTGACTTATACCTGTCGATCCATGAGACTGTGCGGGATGCTCCTGAAAGGGGTTCAATTTCTTGCAAATGTAATTCAATTATCGTGAGCATAATCACATCATAATCATAATCACATACATCATTATCATAACATAAAAATTAAAAACATCAAGAGTTACACAATAAAACACTTAAATCAGGCTCACATTATAAGCCTACTAGGGAAGTAGGCCTAGTGAAGGGCTAAAACTTGGTTTTTGTATCAGCTGATGAGTTGAGGGCTTAGTCACCTTGGAGACATGCTATTTGAAGTTGTTTGATGTGTGTGGAGGTGGAGGAAACACCTAGACTAAAGCCACTTGCATAAAATTTTGAAATTCAGTTAGATATTTTATATTAATTAAGATAACTGTAATTTCTTCCAAAACCCATTATAATAATTTTAAAATGGATTACTGGTTTCTTTTTACTTACCGTGTAAATCCCATAGATCCAAATACATGTACTGAAATAAGTTTTCTAGGTTTAGTCCGTAAATCAACATACTGATACAATGTTATTCCTATTCTAAAATGAAATGTTAGAGATACTTGAATTATTAACCAACAAATTGGGTAAGCACTTATATTATGTTTTCCCTATGAATTTTATTCTAGGTACAACTCCCTTTTATAGATATTTAATGAATTCCCTTTTCTAAACTAAACACTTAAAAATGCTTTTGACTGAAAGAAAATAAGGCTCAATACATTCACGCATCAATATGTGTTTTAAATAGTTTTATTTAATTAATTTATATTAATAGTTAATTTAGATTAGCAGTATTCTATTTGTAGTTGAAACTTGTAGCTTTTAAATAGATAATGAATAAACTATGTAACCATATATATAAGACAAATATATTTCTATCAAGAAATGAATATTAAATAGATTAAGGATTGATGGCATACCTCTAAATTCCATCATCATCATCCTCTTCGTCATCATCATCATCATCATCATCATCATCCTTGTCATCATCATCGTCATCGTCATCATCATCCTCCTCACCATCATCATCATCGTCGTCATCATCAACATCATCATCAACATCAACATCATCTTCATCATCATCATCAGTAGCAGCATCATCGTCATCATCTTCTTCTTCTTCTTCATGAAAATTTGTGTCAGGAACATCATCCAATAACTGTCGATCGTGATCACCATCTACATCATCTTCTACTTCTTCGGTATCTTCTTCTTCCACCGCATTATACTTTTTTGGCCTTCCTCTTGGTTCATGTCTAACAACAAATGACCAACTTGGTTTATGTGGAACCTCTGAGTAAAATACCTGCTCACATTGGCTTGGAAGAACATAAGGCTCATCCCCAACTAGCTCAAACGACCTTGTATTAACCATTGTAAGTTCATTATCATGTTCAATAATAGTTCTATCAGGATCATTTGGATTAAGTCGTAGCTTGTACCATTTGGCAATGAAGAGTACTAATTTTAAGGAACTAAAGTTACACTCAATTATCTCATCCAAAATGCCATAGTATCAATTTTTAGACTCTTGAGGATGTAAGTCATTTCTAGATGAAATATTAGTCACTTGAAAGACTGCAGTTATTCCTGAATCACAAGTTTTCTTCGTGTCATCCAAAACTTTGACGTGAAATTTCTGACCATTACAGAACATAGCCTTGTGGTGTTTAACCTGCAATAATATGTGAAACATATCAAAATTATTGTATCTTGAGTTGATAAACATACGGGTGATTAATAAATTTGTACGTACCTAGAAATCTCTTGAACCACGTGCTAAATCTATTTCCCTTTGCGTAACATTGGAATCTCCATTACGATGAGCTTCTTTAACCAATGAAGATACACCTTCCCATGTTAATGTGCGACTAGAATGTTGACATCGTTCAATCCATACCGTCATCCAATCAAGATTGTTTGCAATATACAAATGTAGTGCATCCCACTCTCGAGCACCTGTAAGAAAAAAAAAAAAGACAACTTACAACCGATTTATTTTGAAGATTAAGAAATAATTTATTACAATAACATCTTATAATTTATTACCTCTCACTTTCCTCAATTTACCTTTCCCCGTCAAGTACTCCCCTTCTAATTTTTTAAAAGGCTCGAGATCCCAAATGCGATCTACATGGATATTTGATGCAAACTTAGGAAGATATTCAGTAATGTACACCATAGTCTGGTATACCATATATCCCTCTACCATAGAACCCTCAAGATGTGCTCTTTGTCGAACCAAAGCCTTTAAAGATTTCAAATGCCTCTCAACCATCCACATTGACCTAGTGTGTACAGGTCCACACAATTCAATCTCCTCAACTAGGTGTATGAGGTAGTGTTCCTGTGCATTGAAAAAAGTTGGAGGTAGACACTTTTGCATTTCACACAGTAAATGAGGAATTCTTCTCTTCCAATAGTTTATATCTTCTTTATGGATTTCTTTAGATGACAACCACCTACATTAAGAGATTCAAGTCACAAAATATATATAGATATGAGACTTTACAAAATAATATACAATAGATTACATAGCAAGAAAAACAAATCACGAATATAATAAATATATACAATAAATTGAACAGATATTACTGCTTACCTCATATATTTTCCAATATCGTATATCACTTGTTTGATGTTATTGTTGAAGTGCTCTGGGAGAGATAGAGGAAGCATGTACTGCAGTAATTATAAACCAATCATTTCATTGTTTTCTAACATAACATAACGAACAATTCATGTAGTTTATGAATATATTGTAAATATAGAAGAACATAACTTACCTTGACGAAAGTATGCCAATCATGCGTTTTGAGCCCTGGCCCAAATTCACTTTTTTTTGATATGAGATTGTTTATGTTTGCAGCAAATCCTATGGGAAATCAAATTTTTTGTATGACTTCTTTTATGGCATCACTTTGCTGCTCTGTTAATAACCATGGAAGGGCACTTATATTAATCTGATCTCTGTTGCTATTTGAGTGAATGAAATTTTTCAATGCATGATTGGATTCATGTATGTCATTACAAATTTTGACAATTTTTTCTTTGTCACACCTTCCATCCAATATTTTCCACAATGTCTCTGTTATATTATTTCCAATATGCATAGTATCAAACAAATGCACAATTTGTAAGTGCTCGTAGTAGGGCAACCTACTAAATTGTCTAGGATAGCTTTTTAGTCCCTTTGGAAGGTTGTCAGTATTGCCTTGACGACCTTCACGATCATCAATTACACAATTAGTCAACAAAAATCACAATAGAAATATATAAATTACAAACATAAACTATTAGGTGGAATGGCATTACCTCGACGATTAATTCTATTATATTCCAACTTCCATAGGCGAGGTGTTATTCTTTGTGGCTTTGATGTAGTCTCTTCTTTCCCATTGAAAAGATGTTTTTTCGTACTTCGATACTTATGATTCCTGTGGAGGAAGTGTCTACACTCATCAAACACCTGCTTTCCTAAACTTTTTGAATGACGAGATTTCATCTTTGGACCACAAACTGGACATGCAAATTTTCCCTTTGTTTGAAGACCTACAAGATAATGATGTAATTGGATTATTAAATATGTTGATTTTAATAATTAGAATTATTGTGCGCAACTTTAATTCACTATAACATACCACAAAAATGTGTTAGCCCTGGGGCATCATGTATTGTCCATGCAAGTATTGCATGGAATTGAAATTGTCTTTTTCGTATTGGTCTAGACACGTCATACATAGTGACACCATTCCATAACTCCACCAACTCATTGATAAGAGGCTCAATATATACATTCATATCTTTTACTTGATATTTACCTACTTGAATGAACAGTAACATTACATAGCTATTGTGACCGTTTTACTGCAAGATTTGTAAGTAGATGTAAATTAATAACTATCAAATGATAAGATACCTAGAAAAATCATTGCCAACATAATGTACTCCCTCTTTATTGACATCCACAGAGGAATGTTATTGTTGATAACAAAAATAGGCCACACCGAGTAAAGAGATCTCATCTCTCCAAATGGATTGACACCGTCAGCTGCCAATGAAAGCCTGAGATTACGAGGTTCTTCTTTGAAGTGTTGCCACTTTTCCTCTATGTGCATAAATTCTGAACCATCTGTAGGGATTCGAATAATGTCATCTCAACTTCTATTGCGTGCATGATAATCCATAAATTGAGCCAAGCTACTACACCTGAATAATTGTCACATCCGTAGAATAATGGGGATGTAACAAAGAACCTTTTAAGGAACCTTTTTTGTTAGTCAATCTATACGATATCTACTTGTATGACATACAGGGCATTGTGTTGCAAATTCATGTTCTTTATAATATATAATATGATCATTGGGACAAGCATGTATTGCTTCATACTCCATTCCAATATCTTTCATAACAGTAGTTAATTCTCGATATGAGCAAGGTAGAATATTTGATGATGGTAACAGAAACTTGCCTATCAATCTACAAAAAAAAAAATAAGTTGTTAATATAAACAATATTAGTGGTACATTATTCACCCTTTGTTAACTATAAAGACATATATGACATACCTTAACATACGTGACATTGTTATGTTGGATAAACCATTCATAACCTTCAAGTTCAACAACAACAATTCAACAGAGAGAAGAGTTGTTTGGGAGTCTTTGTATAGGGGCTCGTATGCCTTCTGAAGTAGAGGTACATCGAGGCTATCATCATCATCATAATTAGATACTCTTGGACTAGATGTGTCATGGATCAATGTATTTATACCATCCTCTTCAATTGTGTTTTCTGGCGCATGATCATCATCTTCCATGGGATCATTATCTTCACCTTGGATATTTGCACCTCCATGTTCCTCCACTTTGAAAACCATATTCTTCGGATTGTTGTGGTTCATATCATGTACTTCCCAGGGAAGATCAACCTATATAAAATTGATTAACATAAATAAACCATGATCATCAAATCATCATCAAGTGATTTCATATGTATATAAATTGTTAAAATGATATAATGAATGACTTACCAGTGGATGATAGTCATGGCCCCCTTCAATGTGACCATTCTCCCTACAATGTCTCTTAACTATTTTGATTAGCAGTCTTCTACGGTTTAAGCCCTTACAAATATTGCAAGGACAATAACATTTTCCATCACCTTTTCTTTTCAAGTTAGACCACAATCTAGCGATTGTCTCCCTGTTTTGTTCTTCACTTATATTATCTGACATGATCATTCTTTGCAAGAAGCAAAAATTGGGCTATGAAAACTTTGGTCTACTGCAACTTTCTAAAACTAAGCAAAATTGTCGAAAGTACACAAATCTTCTTAGACCTAGCTAAATACTTTAATATTTTAAAAATACTTTCTTTGATTTTATTCCTAAGATTATTTGTAAAACTTTGACCTACCACCTGAAGGTCTTATTTCAAGAGACCTTACAACATTAAGCCACTAAAAGCAATTTCAAAACATATAAGCTAAAAGTCTAGTTAAAATATACATTAGAATAAAAAGAAAACAATTTTCATACCCGAGCGTGTGGCTATAACTCGTGCAATGGCCTTCTTGCTTAGCTGTAGAAGCTCTCCAACAATCAAATTATACAAACTACAAGGCCTAACAAAAATTTCAAAACATATAAGCTACAAGTCTAGTTAAAATATACATTATATTAGATTCAACAATAGCAAGCAATGTTATTCAGAATTAGATTCAACAAACCTTAGCAGTGTAAATAGCCATCTCCTCTAAACTAGACTCCAAACACGAGGGGGCATTCACATACTCTTCCCCTAAAGGTATCCTGAAGAACAAAAGCCACTATTCTTGAGTTTGTGAATTGCACCTCGAGATGAATGAAGCTTAAAAGGAATGATCATTGTTTTCATACATTTAAATCAGGATGTAATATTTATTCATAAGTATATACCTTGCAAGCACTTAAAATTGTTGTTATATGTGTTGCGGGAAAAGAAGAAGTTTATACTTATGTGTACAGACGCACTTCTTGTATGCGATCCAAAGATCGAATGTTATCAAGTGTGTCCAATGATGGGGAGAGACCTCTGTGCAAGTAGAAGATCTGCAATGAAACAAAACAAAAGAAAAATTTCTTATAGTAAGAACAAGTTTGTTGTGTTGCACAGGGTACCAACAAAATAGTGTATAATATCTTTTTCTTTACCTGGCTTTCAATTCAGCATGAGAGCCTTTAATAGAAAAGTCAAGTTGATAACATATATATAATTTTTCCATAACTAGATTTTATTTTGACCAGGTTGGGCTAGGTGATCTTGTGGAGATCTCTAGAATATTTCTTCCTATGCCTTACACAGGCTTTCGAGCCATGCGAGCAGGTTTGGTGGCTAATACATACCTGGAAATGATGTCAATTACTCATTTCAAGAAAAGATACGAGGAGTGAGTTTTAGCTTTTTGTATGTCATTAAATTTTCTCTTTCTTGTTTTGTAAGGACTTCTATTTTTCTAGACATGATCCTCATTTCATATAAGAAATACCATCAGTGAAGCTATATCACACTTTATGCTAGGACCAATAGGGGAATAGTAAAAATAGATTTGATCAAATGTCAAAATCATTCCTAATAGAAAAAGTGATTACATTTTTAGGCAACAGGATGGTTTAACTACTATCTTTAGTTATTAATGAATATAGTAGTTAAACCATCCTGTTGCCTAAAAATGTAATCACTTTTTCTATTAGGAATGATTTTGACATTTGATCAAATCTATTTTTACTATTCCCCTATTGGTCCTAGCATAAAGTGTGATATAGCTTCACTGATGGTATTTCTTATATGAAATGAGGATCATGTCTAGAAAAATAGAAGTCCTTACAAAACAAGAAAGAGAAAATTTAATGACATACAAAAAGCTAAAACTCACTCCTCGTATCTTTTCTTGAAATGAGTAATTGACATCATTTCCAGGTATGTATTAGCCACCAAACCTGCTCGCATGGCTCGAAAGCCTGTGTAAGGCATAGGAAGAAATATTCTAGAGATCTCCACAAGATCACCTAGCCCAACCTGGTCAAAATAAAATCTAGTTATGGAAAAATTATATATATGTTATCAACTTGACTTTTCTATTAAAGGCTCTCATGCTGAATTGAAAGCCAGGTAAAGAAAAAGATATTATACACTATTTTGTTGGTACCCTGTGCAGCACAACAAACTTGTTCTTACTATAAGAAATTTTTCTTTTGTTTTGTTTCATTGCAGATCTTCTACTTGCACAGAGGTCTCTCCCCATCATTGGACACACTTGATAACATTCAATCTTTGGATCGCATACAAGAAGTGCGTCTGTACACATAAGTATAAACTTCTTCTTTTCCCGCAACACATATAACAACAATTTTAAGTGCTTGCAAGGTATATACTTATGAATAAATATTACATCCTGATTTAAATGTATGAAAACAATGATCATTCCTTTTAAGCTTCATTCATCTTGAGGTGCAATTCACAAACTCAAGAATAGTGGCTTTTGTTCTTCAGGATACCTTTAGGGGAAGAGTATGTGAATGCCCCCTCGTGTTTGGAGTCTAGTTTAGAGGAGATGGCTATTTACACTGCTAAGGTTTGTTGAATCTAATTCTGAATAACATTGCTTGCTATTGTTGAATCTAATATAATGTATATTTTAACTAGACTTGTAGCTTATATGTTTTGAAATTTTTGTTAGGCCTTGTAGTTTGTATAATTTGATTGTTGGAGAGCTTCTACAGCTAAGCAAGAAGGCCATTGCACGAGTTATAGCCACACGCTCGGGTATGAAAATTGTTTTTTTTTTTAATTCTAATGTATATTTTAACTAGACTTTTAGCTTATATGTTTTGAAATTGCTTTTAGTGGCTTAATGTTGTAAGGTCTCTTGAAATAAGACCTTCAGGCGGTAGGTCAAAGTTTTACAAATAATCTTAGGAATAAAATCAAAGAAAGTATTTTTAAAATATTAAAGTATTTAGCTAGGTCTAAGAAGATTTGTGTACTTTCGACAATTTTGCTTAGTTTTAGAAAGTTGCAGTAGACCAAAGTTTTCATAGCCCGATTTTTGCTTCTTGCAAAGAATGATCATGTCAGATAATATAAGTGAAGAACAAAACAGGGAGACAATCGCTAGATTGTGGTCTAACTTGAAAAGAAAAGGTGATGGAAAATGTTATTGTCCATGCAATATTTGTAAGGGCTTAAACCGTAGAAGACTGCTAATCAAAATAGTTAAGAGACATTGTAGGGAGAATGGTCACATTGAAGGGGGCCATGACTATCATCCATTGGTAAGTCATTAATTATATCATTTTAACAATTTATATACATATGAAATCACTTGATGATGAGTTGATGATCATGGTTTATTTATGTTAATCAATTTTATATAGGTTGATCTTCCCTGGGAAGTACATGATATGAACCACAACAATCCGAAGAATATGGTTTTCAAAGTGGAGGAACATGGAGGTGCAAATATCCAAGGTGAAGATAATGATCCCATGGAAGATGATGATCATGCGCCAGAAAACACAATTGAAGAGGATGGTATAAATACATTGATCCATGACACATCTATTCCAAGAGTATCTAATTATGATGATGATGATAGCCTCGATGTACCTCTACTTCAGAAGGCATACGAGCCCCTATACAAAGACTCCCAAACAACTCTTCTCTCTGTTGAATTGTTGTTGTTGAACTTGAAGGTTATGAATGGTTTATCCAACATAACAATGTCACGTATGTTAAGGTATGTCATATATGTCTTTATAGTTAACAAAGGGTGAATAATGTACCACTAATATTGTTTATATTAACAACTTATATTTTTTTTTGTAGATTGATAGGCAAGTTTCTGTTACCATCATCAAATATTCTACCTCGCTCATATCGAGAATTAACTACTGTTATGAAAGATATTGGAATGGAGTATGAAGCAATACATGCTTGTCCCAATGATCATATTATATATTATAAAGAACATGAATTTGCAACACAATGTCCTGTATGTCATACAAGTAGATATCGTATAGATTGACTAACAAAAAAGGTTCCTCAAAAGGTTCTTTGTTACATCCCCATTATTCTACGGATGTGACAATTATTCAAGTGTAGTAGCTTGGCTCAATTTATGGATTATCATGCACGCAATAGAAGTTGAGATGACATTATTCGAATCCCTACAGATGGTTCAGAATTTATGCACATAGAGGAAAAGTGGCAACACTTCAAAGAAGAACCTCGTAATCTCAGGCTTTCATTGGCAGCTGACGGTGTCAATCCATTTGGAGAGATGAGATCTCTTTACTCGGTGTGGCCTATTTTTGTTATCAACAATAACATTCCTCTGTGGATGTCAATAAAGAGGGAGTACATTATGTTGGCAATGATTTTTCCAGGTATCTTATCATTTGATAGTTATTAATTTACATCTACTTACAAATCTTGCAGTAAAACGGTCACAATAGCTATGTAATGTTACTGTTCATTCAAGTAGGTAAATATCAAGTAAAAGATATGAATGTATATATTGAGCCTCTTATCAATGAGTTGGTGGAGTTATGGAATGGTGTCACTATGTATGACGTGTCTAGACCAATACGAAAAAGACAATTTCAATTCCATGCAATACTTGCATGGACAATACATGATGCCCCAGGGCTAACACATTTTTGTGGTATGTTATAGTGAATTAAAGTTGCGCACAATAATTCTAATTATTAAAATCAACATATTTAATAATCCAATTACATCATTATCTTGTAGGTCTTCAAACAAAGGGAAAATTTGCATGTCCAGTTTGTGGTCCAAAGATGAAATCTCGTCATTCAAAAAGTTTAGGAAAGCAGGTGTTTGATGAGTGTAGACACTTCCTCCACAGGAATCATAAGTATCGAAGTACGAAAAAACATCTTTTCAATGGGAAAGAAGAGACTACATCAAAGCCACAAAGAATGACACCTCGCCTATGGAAGTTGGAATATAATAGAATTAATCGTCGAGGTAATGCCATTCCACCTAATAGTTTATGTTTGTAATTTATATATTTCTATTGTGATTTTTGTTGACTAATTGTGTAATTGATGATCGTGAAGGTCGTCAAGGCAATACTGACAACCTTCCAAAGGGACTAAAAAGCTATCCTAGACAATTTAGTAGGTTGCCCTACTACGAGCACTTACAAATTGTGCATTTGTTTGATACTATGCATATTGGAAATAATATAACAGAGACATTGTGGAAAATATTGGATGGAAGGTGTGACAAAGAAAAAATTGTCAAAATTTGTAATGACATACATGAATCCAATCATGCATTGAAAAATTTCATTCACTCAAATAGCAACAGAGATCAGATTAATATAAGTGCCCTTCCATGGTTATTAACAGAGCAGCAAAGTGATGCCATAAAAGAAGTCATACAAAAAATTTGATTTCCCATAGGATTTGCTGCAAACATAAACAATCTCATATCAAAAAAAAGTGAATTTGGGCCAGGGCTCAAAATGCATGATTGGCATACTTTCGTCAAGGTAAGTTATGTTCTTCTATATTTACAATATATTCATAAACTACGTGAATTGTTCGTTATGTTATGTTAGAAAACAATGAAATGATTGGTTTATAATTACTGCAGTACATGCTTCCTCTATCTCTCCCAGAGCACTTCAACAATAACATCAAACAAGTGATATACGATATTGGAAAATATATGAGGTAAGCAGTAATATCTGTTCAATTTATTGTATATATTTATTATATTCGTGATTTGTTTTTCTTGCTATGTAATCTATTGTATATTATTTTGTAAAGTCTCATATCTATATATTTTTTGTGACTTGAATCTCTTAATGTAGGTGGTTGTCATCTAAAGAAATCCATAAAGAAGATATAAACTATTGGAAGAGAAGAATTCCTCATTTACTGTGTGAAATGCAAAAGTGTCTACCTCCAACTTTTTTCAATGCACAGGAACACTACCTCATACACCTAGTTGAGGAGATTGAATTGTGTGGACCTGTACACACTAGGTCAATGTGGATGGTTGAGAGGCATTTGAAATCTTTAAAGGCTTTGGTTCGACAAAGAGCACATCTTGAGGGTTCTATGGTAGAGGGATATATGGTATACCAGACTATGGTGTACATTACTGAATATCTTCCTAAGTTTGCATCAAATATCCATGTAGATCGCATTTGGGATCTCGAGCCTTTTAAAAAATTAGAAGGGGAGTACTTGACGGGGAAAGGTAAATTGAGGAAAGTGAGAGGTAATAAATTATAAGATGTTATTGTAATAAATTATTTCTTAATCTTCAAAATAAATCGGTTGTAAGTTGTCTTTTTTTTTTTTCTTACAGGTGCTCGAGAGTGGGATGCACTACATTTGTATATTGCAAACAATCTTGATTGGATGACGGTATGGATTGAACGATGTCAACATTCTAGTCGCACATTAACATGGGAAGGTGTATCTTCATTGGTTAAAGAAGCTCATCGTAATGGAGATTCCAATGTTACGCAAAGGGAAATAGATTTAGCACGTGGTTCAAGAGATTTCTAGGTACGTACAAATTTATTAATCACCCGTATGTTTATCAACTCAAGATACAATAATTTTGATATGTTTCACATATTATTGCAGGTTAAACACCACAAGGCTATGTTCTGTAATGGTCAGAAATTTCACGTCAAAGTTTTGGATGACACGAAGAAAACTTGTGATTCAGGAATAACTGCAGTCTTTCAAGTGACTAATATTTCATCTAGAAATGACTTACATCCTCAAGAGTCTAAAAATTGATACTATGGCATTTTGGATGAGATAATTGAGTGTAACTTTAGTTCCTTAAAATTAGTACTCTTCGTTGCCAAATGGTACAAGCTACGACTTAATCCAAATGATCCTGATAGAACTATTATTGAACATGATAATGAACTTACAATGGTTAATACAAGGTCGTTTGAGCTAGTTGGGGATGAGCCTTATGTTCTTCCAAGCCAATGTGAGCAGGTATTTTACTCAGAGGTTCCACATAAACCAAGTTGGTCATTTGTTGTTAGACATGAACCAAGAGGAAGGCCAAAAAAGTATAATGCGGTGGAAGAAGAAGATACCGAAGAAGTAGAAGATGATGTAGATGGTGATCACGATCGACAGTTATTGGATGATGTTCCTGACACAAATTTTCATGAAGAAGAAGAAGAAGATGATGACGATGATGCTGCTACTGATGATGATGATGAAGATGATGTTGATGTTGATGATGATGTTGATGATGACGACGATGATGATGATGGTGAGGAGGATGATGATGACGATGACGATGATGATGACAAGGATGATGATGATGATGATGATGATGATGACGAAGAGGATGATGATGATGGAATTTAGAGGTATGCCATCAATCCTTAATCTATTTAATATTCATTTCTTGATAGAAATATATTTGTCTTATATATATGGTTACATAGTTTATTCATTATCTATTTAAAAGCTACAAGTTTCAACTACAAATAGAATACTGCTAATCTAAATTAACTATTAATATAAATTAATTAAATAAAACTATTTAAAACACATATTGATGCGTGAATGTATTGAGCCTTATTTTCTTTCAGTCAAAAGCATTTTTAAGTGTTTAGTTTAGAAAAGGGAATTCATTAAATATCTATAAAAGGGAGTTGTACCTAGAATAAAATTCATAGGGAAAACATAATATAAGTGCTTACCCAATTTGTTGGTTAATAATTCAAGTATCTCTAACATTTCATTTTAGAATAGGAATAACATTGTATCAGTATGTTGATTTACGGACTAAACCTAGAAAACTTATTTCAGTACATGTATTTGGATCTATGGGATTTACACGGTAAGTAAAAAGAAACCAGTAATCCATTTTAAAATTATTATAATGGGTTTTGGAAGAAATTACAGTTATCTTAATTAATATAAAATATCTAACTGAATTTCAAAATTTTATGCAAGTGGCTTTAGTCTAGGTGTTTCCTCCACCTCCACACACATCAAACAACTTCAAATAGCATGTCTCCAAGGTGACTAAGCCCTCAACTCATCAGCTGATACAAAAACCAAGTTTTAGCCCTTCACTAGGCCTACTTCCCTAGTAGGCTTATAATGTGAGCCTGATTTAAGTGTTTTATTGTGTAACTCTTGATGTTTTTAATTTTTATGTTATGATAATGATGTATGTGATTATGATTATGATGTGATTATGCTCACGATAATTGAATTACATTTGCAAGAAATTGAACCCCTTTCAGGAGCATCCCGCACAGTCTCATGGATCGACAGGTATAAGTCAATACTCCTTATAGACAATCTATTTAATACACTTATCAATAGTAAGATTGATGTCTTCTAAGATATCTCCCATTTTTAGGTACTAGCGAATAGGTATTTGTCAGAAGTGTCTTCCTCGAGTGAGGGAAATATAGGAATAGAAGAGGAAAGTGAGACATGCAGTTTATCTAGAACAAGGAGATTAACTAGAGGTCAAAGGACTAGAAGGAAATTCAATAAATGCTTGAAATTTTTCCTTGCTCAAGGGGGGTCATGTTCTTATGATGATGAGATGGAAGGTGACATCGAGGTTCCCTTTAGGTACCAACATCTACAGAAACATTGGGTACCCAAGGAACTTCCTCCAATAAACACTGATTTTTGTGTTAACGAGAGGATATATCGCATAGCACCATCATCACTACATGGTTTGGGCCTATTTTCTATGGACGGCATAAAGGTGTCTTACAACAAAGTTTCTGAATTGATGGAGTATGTTGGACCATGTTATGATTACAAAAGTTGGATGCATATTGTTAAATATAAAAAAAGTATGCGTAGGTATGCCCTCTCGGCAAATTATATACAACAGTAAGACAATAATCAAAGTAAAAGTGTGGCTATATACATTGATGGAAGGCCAAAAGCAACAAGGAATATTGCGGGTTTTATAAATAGTACACGACCTGGGCCAACTATAAAGCAACCCAATTGCATATTTGAGGCACACGAGGGAAATTGTGTATTCATCTATGCGATAAAATCAATACGTGCAGGGGAAGAGCTTCTTATTGATTACAATTTGAATCACATAGATACAAACGAGGCTACTATCATGGGGGTGGTACATACTATTAAACCAACTTCTAATCAATGACTCCAACATACCATTTAGTTAATAAATTTTTGGCTAACATTTTTATACTTCATCTTTGACACAGGGGTACAATATGGAGCAACCGCTTGGAGGGGATCTTGACGATGCTCCTAGCTCATCTACACATGAGCAGGTAAAACTCATTTGTAATTGTGCAAACTAGATAGAAGCAAAATGTTATTTTTTTAATGTTGTTTTCTTTATTATTTTGGAGTAATTTTGATAATGCTAATACTATTGTTGTCATAGAGGGCTAGTGGTCGGACGGAGGGAAAGGAACTTGCAGTCCCTCAGCAGGCCCCCCCTAAGGAGGACCCTTTCTATATCGATTTAGCAGAGACCGATGACCCGATTGGTTTGATTAAAATTAATTTAAAGAAAATTAGCAAAGAAATTCTATGTTTGGCAACCATAAAGCCTATGACTCAACAAATAAAAGATAGGGCATCTGAATTGTTGCACACCTCTGAGTCCTTAAAAGTAAGTATTAATAAAAATTTTAATTATAACAAGAGTTCAATAATAGTTTTTATGTTATGTTCTTTTATGGCATTAATTAAAATATGGATGCGTTGTCTTTACAGAGTTTTTTGCTTGATTTCGAGCCTCGTTCCCATGATGAGGGTGTTGCAGGTGGTTCAGGTAGATCACATGTTCCATTCCCCACTTTTGTTTTCCACTGAATATATATAGGAATGATCATAATCATTGACAATACATGCTCGAACAATCCTTTTTTTTAATGCTCTAACAATCTTGTCCATGTTAGTCCACACGTTCTATATTTATGCATGCTTTAACAATTTTATTCTTCAGCTTCACATCAATTGAATCCTACGATGATGCCACCTCCATCCAGGACAACCAAAAATCTCTTTCTGACTGTTGAGTCAGCAACACGCAGCTTACATGCATCGACTGTTGCACCATCTGCTGGTACACAAATCCCTCTTTTTCTCTCTTATGACAGCAACAAACAGTTTCTTTTTTACAACTTTATAACATCAATTATCATTTGTTCTTTTATACTTCGATCGTGACAAAGACTTATGAAACTTATGAAACTTTTTGCAATAGGACCTGCAACATCATTTCCTTGATGTTCCTATGTTCCTAGTACGGGAACAGTGAAGGATGTCACATTGATCGTCAATGACGATGAAGGCATTCCATTAAAAGTAGCTAAAGTTCTAGGTACTTTAAAGTTATTATTATTCTATAGTGATATAATAGTAATTTAGTTTTTGATCACTCTTGATCGACTAATGATCCCATGATTGTTTTGTAGTGAATGATCTTTTTTAGAGAAAACTTGGTGATGAGTGTTTGCGAATATTTGGGCCCACCATGCGTACCTGGTGGAACATCATATCCTAACTAAAACCCCAAACCACTATTTTGATTTCATATCATTGCTATAATAGTTTTCCTTTTCGTCCATTTCTTGAACTATATTAAAGGTAGCTTCACTTCATTTATGAGTCTAACATGTTTTTTTTTACTTAAAAGGTGGAATCACCAACGCAAACTGTTGAAGGATGATCTTATAGAGAGCATGACCCAACTCTTTGGGCCTCGTGCATTCGAGAGAAACAAGCTCCTTGAAAAAGCTGGTTTATGTTTGAAGTATATTAGGGTTTCGGTATAGAAAAAATTTATGGGATAACCCTAGGTACGAGCGCCCACCCTATGTTCCTGAGGCTGAGTGGCAGGCTCTGATTTTGGATGGAAAGTATAAAGCTGACAAGAAAAATAATATTACACCAGTTGAGAGTACAAAAAGGTATGTGATACTGTTGAGAATCTAATTATGTACTAATTAACCTCCATATTTATACTATCTAACATATTTCAAACTTTTCATAGATTGCCTGCCACATCAAAGTCAACAAAAGCAAGACTAGAAAAGCACGGGACACACAAGCTCGGCTCTGGTGGTTTTTCAAAACTTCAAGCAAGAGTTGTAAGTATTAGTAAATGAAAAATTGTATCAAATTTTTTATATAATGTGAAGGGAAATGCTAGGACTCCCTTATTTAGCTCATCAATTATAAATAGGTCAATAGAATATAATAACAGTAGTGGATTTTCATATTCAATATAAACAATTCAACAATTGAAGTCAAGACTCTGCAATCTAGATTAGTGAAGAAAACTTGTGATTCACTAATATGACATTATTTAAAATCTCAACCTTGACTGAATTTTCCTCCAATAGTTGAGAATAAAGGCAGTGATTGAAAGAATGAGGGAATGCAGCAGCACTTGCAGCCATTTTTATTTCCAAAGAGCTGAACTAACTCTTACCCAACTTAAGAATTTGGAGAAAATATGTTGGTACAAGAAAAGCATACAAACACGCAACATTTATATAGTAGATTGCTCCATCAAAACAGCTCAATTTTTCTCCTATTATATTGTGATGGATATAGATGATTTGTTGTTGATATTTTAACTACCCTCCATTGGTTGATGAAACAATGCAAGTAAAATTCACCATACCACGCAAAAATGCAGGGCTCAGAGTTCAAGAGATGCCTCACAGAAGACGATAAGAGAATTGGCTTCCAACAAGGCTATAGAGTCCTGGCTGAATGGCTACGAGCTGAAATTAGTGTGGAAGGTTCTAATACTGATGCATCTCAGCCATAGGTAAATCAGCTAAATGAAATTTATTTCAAATTGAATACTTTACCAATTAGTCTATTTGATGTTAAGTTCCAATATAAAGTGAGTATATCTATTTTAAGCAAGCAATGATAACAATGTGTAGGATTTTGGAATGCAGCCTGACAATCCTTCTACACAATCTGTGGATGTCGAAGGTTCGCATGATGTGCATCCCAGTGGTGGAGGTATACATTTGCTATTAAGTTTTTTATATGTAATTGCAATTGGTGTTTGGATTAACGTAACATTTTGTATAGTAGCTATAGAGGATTGAGGGGTCGATGTCCATGACTATGTTGACGTTGAGTCCAGACAAAATGATGTGGTCAGATCAGGTAAAGAGACACAGTTATGTTATTTAAAATAATTAAATACTTGTAACAATTATAATAAATTATTTTTAATTTAACTCTTTTATTTGTTATTGCAAAGGACCCCCCTTTGCAACAGCATAGGAATTTGAGATCATCAAGAACAGAGAATAGAACAACTAATGAGGGGGGAATTGATGATGACACTGATGCTCCTCTTAGAGCTTACATAGAAAAAAGAAATAGAAAGAAAAAAAAGAAATGATTGTCACTACATACCTTAATTGATAATGACTGTATTTTATGTCTCAATGAATTTAATTATGTGCTAATGAATGTTCATGAATTATGTGTTAATGCAAAATATTGATGAATGTTGCATGTTAACGAATCTAATGTGTTAATGAATGTTATCATGTGATATTGATTGAATGTTACATTTTATTAATGGTTGAAAGAATGAATGAATGTTAGATGTTAACGGGGAATGTAGAGTGATGTTAGGGGGAGGGGGGTGGGGCCAAATGAGCTTCCACCTTCACATGGTTGGCCCTATTTAGTAGAGAATATTAAACTATTCTCGAAACAAAGTGAAGCTCAATAAGATACTCAAATAACCACCCTACCCCAAAACACACGAATGTGTGTTAATTCTCCATATAGGTTGTGATACACTCATAAACTCCAATGCTTCATAAGAGATCACCACTCTTATACCAATTCATAGTACAATGTTTGAACTCCAATGGCTATGCAAGAACTTCATAAGTACAAGGGTTACACATATCAAGAAGGGTTAATGTCGTAGTATGTAGAATGAGAGACTAGCCATATTGATAGTTTGATAAGATGGTTTGGGTCTTCCTAATGGGTTTTACAAATACCACATAATCAAATCATCTTGGATTAGCCATATTATCCGTTATTGTTGTAGTATTCTATTTTATATCACATACACTCTCTTTCACGAAAATATTTATGCATGTCCTTAATCTCCAATCAATGCATCCCATCTCTTGGTAACATTCCCTTAAGCCAATTTGTCCAACAATTTGGATATATTGTCTGTACTCCCATATTATGTTGTGATTCTAGCGTGTGTTGTGCTCCATTGGTCTTCTTTTTTATTTCACACACACTACGCACTCTTACTCATTCACACATATCCACACCTTATATTTTTCCAAGATAGAGCCTTTAAAATTTATATTTGAAATCTAAAATTATTTCCATCCCATTGATATTGATATGGGAACCCTAGAGTACTTGTATGAATGGATGTGTATTTTCATTCCCAACTCCTTGTAAATGCAAAGATGTCAGCAGTTCAGTCAACAATATAATATTGCTTTATCAATCTTATGCAATCCCTTGCAAGCAGATTAGAAGCTCCCCAAAGGATAGTAATTGCTCCCTCTGCATATTCACTACTGTTATGTCAAGGTAACTTTAAGGATTTTATAAATGAGAATTTGTGTCAATGATTAGCAATTTTATCCATTGTGTTGGCACATCATAGCCACGGTCCTCTTAATTGAATGAGGTCTTATTTGTGGCATTTTTCCCACCACACAACTCCTTTATTTGGTTCACCTAGCAGATGGGTCACCCAAAATAATTAAGTTTTCAGTCTCAGTGCCTTATTAGTATCACACTTCATTATACTTCTACCTTTGTGAAATATATAATTGTTGTTTTATTCATATAAGTCATTGGATATATAAAAGTCGATATGTCCTCCAGAAATTATGACTTGAGATGAGGAGCTAAGAACAAAATAAATCTAGAATATTTCATTATGTGCCATCCCAATATACAGTTTTGTGGTTGTTATTTTTTTAAGTATGAGGTCGATCATCTGGTACCAGCAATGCTTGAATATTGTCTTTGTCTTCACCAAAATAAAATTCTCCATCAACATAGACAAATTGCAATTATGATATGTAATCGTAGAGTGCTCTAAGAGGCCCTATGCAGATCATTTCCACTGCATACTCCCACTGCATGATCTGTAATTGTAGAGTGCTCTAAGAGGCCCTATGCTAGTAAGGAGGAAAATCAAACTTGTTGACTTCTTGCCTCCAAATCTGACAAGAACTCCACAAGCTCTTCATCTAAAAACATAGTGATTCTTTTCAAACGCAAATACATCACTAGAAATTCATTTTGTTTGGCCCGTCACAATAAGCACAACATTTCTCCTTTCCATGTCACTATTTGTGATTGCTATTACATCACCATTGCCTATATAAGCTGAGTAGAAATGGATCAATCGAGAGCACTTTATTATGAATTTAGCTTTCAAATTGCACAACACTGGTTCTTTTGAATCGTAAAAGATGGTAAACAAAACTTTTGAATCCTAATGAGCATTTTGTGACTCCTTGAGGTACTCAAATATATGAGCAAAATTACCACAAATTGTCAAAAAGCTATGCAGATCTTTCACACACAATTTTCATTTCAAAAATAGAAGTAACATCATTTTTTTAGCTTCCTGTGTCATTTGTAGGCAAATCATCTTAGTGAATACTGTAAAAAAAAAACAAAAACAAGTTTTTATAACCCTATGCAGAAATCGCAACTACTTAGGATATAGTCCCATGAAGAGAGGGGAGCCACTTAAACTGCTAAGAAGTTCAGGAGACTCATAAATCAGCTAGTCCCATGGCTTTTATAGGGAAAATTGTACTAAAAAAAAATTGGTTGAAATTTTTTGGGACATTAGTAGTCTCATAATTCTATGGCACCAATTAATGCTAAAATAATTAATTGAGAGTCTTTGTAATGGCTGATGTATTTGATGTGGAACAACTGAACCAAATTAGGAGTTAAAACAAAGCTAGACTTTTTTATTAAGAACTACAACCCCCTCATGGATCGTACATCATAGCAGCCAGCCATACTGGCTCATCTGACAAGTGTTTCTTTGTTGCTTGGCATTTACCTTTTGTAGTTTTTGATTGATTTTGAGGGTTTGACTTAGAAGTTAAATACATTCTAGTTCTAAGCTAATGCAATGTATTTCTTTGCCCTTATGCATAATTTTGAAATACTGCATATCATAAATACATGTTTGATATTTTTTTGTGAAAGCACACCCATCCTCCAAAAAAAAATATCATCGTAACACCATCATAACTTTCACACATGACAATTGTTTTCCCATTATTTACAAACATTTCAATGTAGTAAACATATAATTATTGCACTATATCTTGCACACTTTTCTTGTAGAATATATAACTATTGCAGGTTACATAAAAAGACTTTAACAAGATAAATCTGGTTGACACGGGGAGAACTATTGTTTGCACAATCCATCAGCCTAGTATTGATATCTTTGAGGTATTTGATGAGGTAAAGATTTGGTTTTCTTAAAATAGCTTTGTGAAGCATTTGAAATTGGCATCTTCTTAAAGCTAAATGAAATATACTGCAGCTATTCTTAATGAAGCGAGGAGGTCAGCTTATCTATGCAGGTCCACTTGGTCACAATTCTAACAAACTTATAGAATATTTTTCGGTAAGATGCCATCCACTACGATTTTATTCTGTTGAGAGATTTAGATCTGAATCTAGTACCTTTTGATGAGCAGTTTGAATTTTGGAGTTATAAGTAGTCATAGTTTATTGTACTAGAACCAATAGGAAGTTGATTTTATATACAAGGAATTGGTCATGCCGGATAGTGTTGACCACTAAGCTTTTAGCAAACATTCTCAATACGTTGAGCTTAAGATTCAAGCACTAGCTACAATCATCATATATGTTTCAGCTAATTGAAAATGATTCATGTAGGCCATTGAGGGGGTTCCACAGATCAAGGAAGGTTATAATCCAGCTACGTGGATGCTAGAAGTAACTTCTATGTTAGAAGAGCATCGTCTAGGTGTCAACTTTAGTGAAATCTATAAATCATCAAAATTGTATAGGTGAGTGAGTTTTCCTTATTGATCTCTTCAGCCTGTTCCAATGGATTTTACATTTTATTTTCTATCTTGTACATTTTCCTATCACAGGAAAAACATGGCACTGGTAGATAGTTTGAGCAACCCAGTTCCAGGCTAAAGAGAGCTTCATTTTGAAACAAAGTACTCTCAGCCCTTTCTAGCATAATGCATGGCTTGCCTATGGAAGCAGCACTGGTCCTACTGGATAAACCCTCAATAAAGGCATCCAAATATCAATTGAAGGATAGCTTAAAGCACGAAATATTTTTTTTTTGTTTTAATCCTTCGACCGTCGCACCTACAGTAACCTCGACGCAATTGGAGGGATTGGTGTCACAATTGCGATAGAAAATACAACAATTGTGATGTGGTTGCCGTCACACCTACCCTCCAATTGCGACAGGGTTGTTGTAGGTGCGATGGCAACCCCGTCGCAATTGCGACAGAAAACACAAGAATTGTGATGAGGATGATGGGACAACAAGGTGGCTGCATAGCGACGGATAGGCATCGCAAATGTGATGGCAAGGGTAGACATCATAAATTGTGACTAAATAACTACGACGTCTATGTCTGTCGTAGTGGCGACACATTGCTATCATAATTGGAACACATAGCCGTCACAAATCGATGCCAAATCTATTAGTGTATTAAAGGATTTACAAATTGCTACTAGGCCAACCTAAGTCCATAGGATTTCCATATCTAATATAATTTCTAGAGAGTATTAGAAAGTCTTTAACCTGATAGCTTTGCAATCTTCAATTGCTTATTCTAGATCCTTGTTCTACTCTTACTGATTTGATCCTTGCTTGATCTGATATGTCACTCTGCAAGGTTCTAATACTCTGTTCTTTAACAACTAGATTCGGTTATGCTACTCTGTTCTTCACTAAGTCTTTTTACCCTTTTGCACTTTGCTATATTTCACCCATACATATCCTCTCCTACACACACATAATGGGATTGTGTTCTCCTTTTTAAAGATTTCAAAGACTTAGGGTTAAGTATGAATCTACAATCAATATTAAATCTTCATTTCTCGCTTATTTCTTGCACTTTTCCTATTGGTTGCATGTCTTCTATATTTTTCTCATTGGCTACATGTTGATTACATAGGTAATGTAAGAGATTTGATCTTATCTTCAAGATTCTTTGAGATTCATCCCATGTTGGTTCCAAAAATGGTTTACATCTAAGTTTGTGAAGGAACAAACTCATATGTTGATTTTTTGTTACTTGGCACATACTAGTTGCTGATGCTCGGCACATATAGGAAATTTGGCTCACTCGACTCCTATAGCAATTTTGTTTCACTCGGCATCTATAGTTACTCGACATCTATACTTTTCTCGGCACTTGAACTTTGCTTGGCACCTAAAGATTTCTTAGCACCTAAAGTTCACTCGAAACCTTTTGAATTTTTTGGTGCAACATACATTGTAGTTTGACTTTTGTATTATACTCAGCATCAACTGAAGACTTCGTTAAGTGTGTTGATACTCAAATGTCAAAACCAATCTGAGATCAACAATCTCCCCCTTTGACATAAGTGGCAAAAACACTTAACTAGACATTATAAATTTGATCTTTATGAGTATACTACATATTCTGTTTGGCATATGTACAAGACTTCAAAAACTTATTCAAAATTTTGTATACCTCAAAATCTTGTAACTCCCCCTAAGTTGATGTGCCATTTCCATTCTTATAACCAAAATTCTTGTGTTGAATGTGTCTCAATCTGATGCCTTTTGCCTTTTCTACACTTTGTATCTGTTTGTACCCTGTTTCTACTCTCTGTACTCTGTATTTGTTCCCTTTTCACATCTACTTGCAATTTTGCATCCTTTTGGCTTTATTACTTCCTTAAAATGTGAATTTGAACTCCCCCTTTGGATATTATGTATTGCTTCCATCAAAGAATGTATTATGTAACCATTCTTATTCACATCTCCCACAAAACATTATATCTCCCCATTCTTATTAGATAAAATAAATAATGAATAATCTCCCCCATGAGTATATTTTCCCCCTTTTTGACACTTATGTCAAAGGGTCCTAAGGATAAATAGAATATTTTGCCAAAAATGTTTTATTTACCTCCATAATCATCTTGAGAGAAGCATCCCAATTATCTAAAGCAATCTCCAATGACTTGTGATGGATGGTTATCTCTATTGCAAGATGAACAAGGCCTTCTAAAGTAGAAAGATTAGGATCTTTCTTTAGAACATTTTCTGCATAGGCCTATTCCTTATGCAGTACTTTCAGATGTGGGGTAATGGAAGATTGAATTTGCATCAATTTGGCCTTAATATTGGCCTCTTCTACTATCAATATAGCTAATTATTTTTGTGTGTGAAGCATAGTTACAAAATGCTTCTCACTCTGAGCTGGATCTTTGGGTCACTAATTGTTGGAAATAGAAACTAGAATGCACGACAGAAGCCCCCTCTATATGCTACCCTACCCTACCCATGCTCATCCTATGACAAGTTCCCATGGGCATGCATACTCCCATCCCAACCCCAATGATCATAACTTCTGAAAGTACCATGAAAGATCAGGACTCGCAAGTCACCTAAAAAATGTACACGTATGTACTCATGTGTGGCACACCACCATCATGAAGATCATAACACAAGGACAAGATAAGAGCACAATGCAAAACAAAACACCCAACCGAAAGCAACTCAAAAAAATGGATTTTACACGAATCGCAAAGCCAATAAAACCATACATCATAAAATCACTCTACTAGCCTCAATTTGAGAGTATGGATTATATACGAATCCCAATGATGTAACAAGACCAAACATCATGAACTCACTCAACCAGCCTCAATCTGGGAGCATGGATTCTACACAAATCCTAGTGTCCACAAAACAAAAGTAAAGGTCCAAAAGAAACCATAACACTAGGTAAAAAAATTACTCAACCAAACACAATGTTGAGAGTACGAATGTGACACACATCCCAATGCAACATAAAAGTGTAATAAAGGTCTTATTGATATCCAAACAAATAATCCAAGTCTACAACCCAACTCGTGCCAAGGAAACTCGAGAAAATAGGGCAACACACAAAACAAGGTAAAAACTCCAAATTTTGGAAAACTTCAAAATTAAAACCCATTTGGCCTTTGGGCACGAAAACCCCAAAAATCCAAAAATAATTGAGTTCAGACACTATATGCAAAAATGGACAGTATAACGGCATAAAACCCCAAACCCTCATCTCGAAAAAAAGGGAAATGTTCATACCTGCCCAACTAGGTAGAACTAGCATACAGAAACAGAAGAGAACACTAGTTCTCAGCCTCCAAACAAATGGCTACCAAAAATAAAAGCAAAAGTAGAGCATAAAGCCCTACCTCACAGCCAAAAGGGGAAAATAGGAATCTGAACCATAAAATAAATAGCTCGCAGAAGTAGCTGAAAATCATGGCAATCCAAGGTTTCCTCGAGCTGGATCCAATGAGCCCAACCTCATGACAATCCCACACCCGTAGCTCCCACAATGAACAAAATAGTAAATCCTCATGAAGAGGATTTTGGGTTTTACTCTCAAAATTTATAATTCAAAAGTGAGAAGTTAGTAATTAAATTCCTTTTTGGATATTTATTCATTTTTCAAGTGAATAATTGATTAGGACAATTAACTAGCCAACCTAGTTAAACCCCAAATCGACCCAAACAAAAATAGGCTATTCCTAGAAATAGAAATTCATCTATGGAAAAGCAGCCAAAAATTAAAATAAATCAATTTAAAAGCCTAAAAACCCAAAAGCACATAAATTTCCTTAACAACTTTTGCAACAATGAGAACTTCTAAATGCATAGACACACTTACTGATTTAATCACATAATGCAAATGAGTTTAGATTTAATAATCACCAAAAGCATTAATTAAACAATTAAAATAAGGACACATTGACCATACAAGGATGACATTGGTAAAATATGAATACTCCATGTGCCACTGCTAGGGATATAAATCCTACACACTAAACAACACGATCAAGTGCAATTGCATATAATAACATAGCCGAAGCAATAAATACATTAAATCAGCTAATTTAACCATTTATTTAATTATATTAAAATAATCTATTTACATCACTCACATTCACATAAAGCATAGCAATGCAAGAATGAAGCAAATAACCATAGCATTAAATCCATTACATAACATAATCATAGGTATGTCCAAATACCAGATGACCAGATATCATCATAAAACATACTATAACCTCAAAAAGGAATCATCATGCAAAATGATCAAATGAATAGAATAGTAGTCTAACATATACGATATTAAAATCAAAGTATAACATTTGACCCTCAGGTCCTCTCAAATATAAAACATCACATAACTAACAGATATCTCTTAGATCAAAATATAACAAGGTAAATGTCTGCAACACATAACCAAATAATCCAACATAAACAATCCATTTATAATTACTTAAGCATTTAATAATTATTGTTTAAACAACATTAAAAAGGCACTTAAAACACATAAGCAAACATAGTCATAAACATGACTATCCACTGCTACAGGAACCTAGTCCAGTGTAGCATGGTAATAGTACACAGTGCAATCTTTGCACACATCTCAGGGTAATCATAGAACAACCTCATGATACCACATTGATCCTGGTAAGCACTAGCACAAACCTTAGTGAACCATAAATCATATCATAATCTCATAAATCAGTCAAAAGTATAATCAAAGCAACTGATACAAAAACATAAATCCAAACACCTCGACAGTGTAGACCACTCATGGTCACAATCATGATCCATTACAACAAAAAATCAACAAGGTTGCACCCAACAAGATGACTTACAGAAGTCAAATGGGAGAGGAACTACACTAATATTATTGCAAATGTTTTCCAATTTAGATGTGACAGAATGGCTTACCAATCTGAATTGTTCTTCATCGGACTATGTTCTTTCTTTGTCTAATTCAAGAGGTGCAACATACTTTCTTCTCTTTCTCTACTTTTTAGGTCCTCCTTATTCTATTTCCTTCTATTTTTCTTGTTCTATTTCCCCTTGTGTTGTAGCCCTAGTGTTAGCCCTTGTAGTTGGCTTGGTTGGACTTGGCTTTGTAGCCTTTTTCTTTCCCTTGGGCTATGCAGTTGGCTATTCTTGAGTGTTTCTCTTCTTTGGCTCAACCTTTGGTGCTTCCTACTCAAAACCTTCCTCCTTATATGCATCTTCTCCCATACCTTTGGTTAAGGCAAGTGGCCCCTAATCTTGTTCTTCTTCATCACCCTTGGCATCTTCATCTTCTTCTTCTACTTCTTTTTCAATACCTTCCCCAAATTTAGCTTTCAACTTCTTAACAAGCTTATCCTTCTTTTTCAAAGTGGAGGTAGTCTTCAACTCCATATCCACTTTTTATCTCACCATGTCATAAGTTCCAAAATGTGGTGCATCCTTGTCAACTTCCTCTGCCACTAATGTAGTTATTGCTACTGATGCTTCATCTATGTTTATTTCATACCCAAGAGGTCTTAACCATCTCACTCTTGGTATGGCAACTTGTATGTATGTATAGTCTATATCTACAAGAAAACATACATCATTTACATGTTTCTCTACTAAGGAAACTAGAATTTTAAGCCTTTGCTTCATTGTCTTCTTGAAGTCCTCAAAATAACTAGTCATCAAGGTCTCAAAATTACCTCCCATCTGCTTTATGTATTCATTGACCTGAGCTATAATTGACCTATCAGTTTTCCATGCCACTTTTCCAAACTAAGGAAATTAATTCTAAACATAAAATAAAATACATATCAAAATGGCACTAAATTTTCATTGGGCTCCCTTTGTTCTCCTTCTCCTGATTGCTACTAGATTTTCATTGATCTATTGCAATTGTAGCTCTGCAAGATCATATGTATGATCCTTCTTCACCAGTTTGTATCCTACATCTACTACAATACAAGGCACACTATTGAGTCTGCTAGATTGGTAGAATTTATGTGTAATGACCCTAATAGAAAAGTCAACTAGAGATTCTTGCATAGTTTCAATTATCATCCCTCTCTTACTCTACTTTGTACTTGTGTTTTTCTCAATTGCCTCCTTAGATTCACTCCTAAGGGTCTTCGGTTGATCTAGGGTTGGGTACCTTATCACTCTATGTACAATTCTCTTTGTGATTTTTATAGGGTCATCCTCCAACCATAAGCTACCATCATGCATTCTACTCTACACTAGTCTAATCTATTCAGTCTTGAAAATGGTGGGGAATTCTAGGGCTCGTGTTAAACCCTTCCTCTCAACAATTTTGTACTCTTCCTTCAACACTCCATTTGCACACAATTTCTCATATTTTTCCCTCATTTCCATGTCACCTATAGCTCCAATCTTGCAATTATAGCATCTCCTTACATATTGGACCATTACAACCTTAGGGGGTATGATGGATAGGGCTCTAGTTGGATCATTCTTATATACAACTTCAGGAATTGGATGGAAATTAGGTTTTCTGACCTCTTTGGACACTAGTTGAACTTCAAATGATTCATTCTCCTGAGTTTTTCTAGAAGTAGAAGCCATTTTGCACAATCTAGGGTTTTAACATGAAGAAAATACGAAATTGTGTAACTTGGCACAATCGTAAATACATTGAAATCAATGGAATCATGTTGGAACGCTATTGGAATATTCTTATACACTAGATTCTCTACTTGGGATTCACTCTGCGCTCTTTCTCATCTTTTCTCTTCATTCACAATGAGGAAAAATGATTGAAAATATGATAATATACCTTATTTTCATCGCATTTAATGCTTAGTGCATTTACAATTATCCACTTAGCTTCTAAAGGATTCTACATTACATAGCTTCCATTGTCTTTTCACCACTCAGCTTCCATAGGAGTATTACATACTCAGCCTCAATTGAGATTTCTTCTTCACTCAGCTTCCTGTACCAACTTAGCTCCTACTAATTAGTTGGCTCCTATAGTCTTGACAATCAACTTGGCTTGTACTATATTTTTACTCAGCATTTGAGGGAAACTCGAAAACTCTTGTGAAATCTTGAATTTTTAACTTTGCATCTTTGTTCATGCTGATCTATTCTTTTTCAATACTTTCTTTTCTACGAACTAATGTACGATAAAACTTTGTAAATCAATCCCTTATGCCTTCTCTTGCTTAGTTTGATGAAGTGTGACCACTTGACCTATTAGGCAAAGTGATCCCTTCATTTGATGTGCTACTCCCATTTTTCTTCTCCCATGTCTTGTTCATTTCTTCTTTGATGCGTTCAATAACTACCTTCTCTTTTCCTTTGTCATTCTTTAGTTGGGTGCCTTTGACTTTGTTGGGAAATTCCTAATAATATGACCAATCTTCAAGCAACAAAAACATGTGGTTTGGCTCAACCATCTGCTATAGTTCCCTCTAAAATGTGTCCTTATGTAATTTTTAGGAATGTGTCCATATTCCTAATAGTAATGATAGCTATACCTAGTATTTTAGTCCCAATTGTAGTGATGGCCATTGTTACCTTCCCTTGCTTCCTGATTTGATGTCCACATAGGCTTTGATCCACACTCAAAAGCTTTATGTCCATACTTCTTGCAATTGTAGTAGTGACCTTCAAATTTTGGTGTTTTGATAGTCCTAGTCATGCAGTTATGTGCTTGATGTCCTTGCTTTTTGCACTTATGAAAATAACTTGCATTCTTAGGCTTGTCATGCTGATGGGCATTCTTACTCCTACACTCATTAGAGGTATGTCCCTTTTTACTATAGAAATGACAAGTAGGTTTAGTGTTCTTACCTTTGTTACTCCTTTCTTTGACTGTCTTGGATGAATCTCCTTGTTCTATGTTGATGTAAACTAGTCCTAAAGTGTTATTGCTAGCCCTTGGTGATTTTAGTAGCTACTCAAAGTACTTGATGGCCTCATTGGGATTGTTGAATCTTTCTACAATCTCCTTCTCTCTTTTTAGGTCATTTTATAGTTGTTTATTTTGCATCTTCAATGTAGAGATCTCAATATCCTTGACATTCAATTCATGATGTGAATTCATCATCTGACTTAGGGTATCTATCTACATGTTTGAGATTCTTGCAAGCTCAATTGACTTTTCTTCTAGTCTATTGGCAAGGTTTCCCTTGTCTTCTTCTAGCACAGCCTTGTCTTCAATGGATCTTTTCTTCTGTTCAATCACCTCACAAAGCATCATGGCTTATGATTCTTGTTCAAGCTTGAATGTCCTAATTTCTTCTACTTGAGCTCTATTCTTCTCCATTAAGTCTACTATTGCTACATCAAACTATTTGTAATCTCCATTTGAAAAAAAATTTGAGGTGTCAATCTCCTTGTAGTCATTCTTAGCTATGGCAATCTCTCTTCTACTTTTTAAGGATTTCTTTAGTTCTTCTCTAGCTTCTTCCAAATCATGTAAAGCAAGTTGTATGTCAATTGTCTAATTCTCTATGATCTTCTCCAATTTTTAGAATTCCATTTTTAGATCTTTTCTCCAAGCTATAAGGCTCCTTCTTGTGAGAACTAGGCTTTAATACCAATAGTTGGAATTGACAAGTGGGAAGATTTACTTCTAAGAGGGGGGGGTGAATCAGAAGTAACTAACTTTAACCTTTTCAAATCCTTTTAACTGAAACCATTCACATGCATCTAATTTATCTAATAAACATGAAAGTAAAGACATGCATTAAAATAGATAACACACAATTTTGGTGACCCGAAAACCCTCCAAAATGAGAAGGTAAAACTGGGGTTGGGATGACACCCACAAAATATCACTTTAGCAATGTGTAACTGTTCAAGGTTATAATGCTTGACCACTTCCAATGGTCTACCCTATTAAAGGCTTGTCCTGTTAAAGACTTTACACTCTATTAAAAGTGACCTGGTTAAAGGATTTGACTACCCTGCTAAAAGTAGGTATGGTTAAAGGACTTTAGTACATTCACTTGGAATGCCACCCTATTAAAGGATTTACAAATGACTACTAGGCCAACCTAATTCCATAGGATTTCCATATCTAATACAATTTCTATAGAGTATTAGAAATTCTTTGACCTAATAGCTTTGCAATCTTCAATTGCTGATTCTAGATCCTTGTTCTACTCTTACTGATCTGATACTTGCTTGATGTGATATGTCACTCTATGAGTTTTTGACACTATGTTTTTCAACAACTAGATTTTGTTATGCTCCTCTATTCTTCACTAAGTCTAAATTTGATGTAGTACACATGGCTGAATTATTCTTTAAGGAAGTAGTAAGATTGCATGATTTTCCTAAAACTATTGTTTCAAATAGAGATACTAAGTTTATTGATTATTTATGGAGGACATTTCAAAAGAAGATGAATATAGAATTGAAGTTTAGTTCTACATTTCATCTGTAGACAGATGGAAAAACTAAAGTTGTGAATAGAAGTTTGGGTAACTTGTCAATATGTTTGGTTAGAGACAAGCCTACTAGTTGGATTTTTATTTTGGCACAAGAAGAGTTAGCATATAATAATTCTAAGAACATGAGCACTAAGAAGACACCTTTTAAGATTGTTACTAAAATGAATCCTTAGGGAACTATAGAAATGAGGGATCTAAACCTTGAGGCAAAAAGAAGTTTTGAATATGAGGAAATTTATTTCATGAAGACTTTACATGAGGAAGTGAAAATGAACTTGGAAGATAGTAATTTTGGATTAAAAATGGAGATTTGATCAAATGAAGACACAAATATTTTGAGTTGGTGATGAGGTTATTATTCACTTGAAGAAGATAATTTATTAAATTTTCAATTGGTACATATAGTAAGTTGAATATGAACAAATTGTTCCTTGTAAAATTCTAAGGAAGTTTGACAATGGAAATGCTTTTGAAGTTGAATTACTAGAAGACACGGATATTTCATCTATATTCAACATTGCAGATAACTTCGAGTATTTTGAATCTAATGATGAGATTTAAAATAACTTAAATTATCCTAAGAAGAAGGTAGATAGCATTGAAAGGATCTTGAATACCCAAATAAGTAAAAGCGCCAGAGGAAGAGACTACATTGAATACCTAGTTTAGTGGGAAGAAAAAGCAATTGAAGATAGTTCATGGATTAAACAAGCTAAGTTGTCTCTTTATGATTCAAGTTAGAGTATAGGGACTACCTAATGTGGAAAGTAGTTCTTTATTAACCCAAGTGTCTGATGTAGGAGTGTCTTGGGTCTTTGAGAAATCTTACATCAACTAATAAATATTTCTAGTTTTACGTATCAATCTATTATTTTGGAAGTAGCCATTGTTTCTTTTTTTCATGTTGTGCAAGTTCTGATGTTCCATATTTCTCAAGTTATGTGTCATTATTTGTCATCCATTTTTCATGCTATTTCATCCAATATAGTGTGTTGATCCATTTGTCATTATTTTCTATTCTTATGTGGCATCTTGCACAGTTGGGAGTTGACTCCTACCACAGGTGTACACCTACCTTTAAGTGTGTGTGATTTTATATTGTCCTTTGCTTCAATTTTGGTTTACTCTTCCAAGTCTGAACCTATATTGTAATTAAATTCATTACTAGCCGAACTTGTGGCTTAGCTAGCTATAAAAAAAATTTGGTAAGATGTAGAACATTGACATCTTAGAGATATAGAAGATAGAAGATGTGAGTTGGGACTCTATTTTCATAAATTCATTTGTATTGGCCAGAACCTAGAAGGCCTCATAGTTTGGCATGTTATGGTTTGTTTATATGTGAAGTGAAATAATTACACCTATAAATATGTTGCACCTGGCCTTATGTCTTATGTGGTTTCACTAATTGGGGAATAGCTTCCATGTGGAACTCTAAGAATGGGAGTGTTGATAGGTTTAAGTTGAGTTTTATCTCCCTTATTCACTCTATTCACCTTGTGCCCTACATCAATGCATTCAATGTGCAAGATGACACCATGATGATAGGGGGAGCAACAATTACTATAGACACTAGTGAAGATCCCTTTGCTAGTACTATAGATGACCCCTTTGCAAAACAAAATATTATCTAGTTGGAAATTTGGTGACAACCATGACTAAAGATTATTCTAGTTTAGAAGAAGAAGGGGATAAGAAGAGACAATAGAACTCTATAGTTGTGCACAGGTAGGATGCACCTATAGAGTTATCATTAATACCTACTCCTATGAGCGAAGAGTTAGACTATACAACAAATTGGTTAAACATAGTAGAGAAAGCCACAACTAGCACCATTCAACTAAAGAAAATAGAAAGAGAAGAATAAACTAAAGAAGAAAAGAAGAAAGATAAACAAAAGAATCATAAAGATTATATGGACATGGAGCCATTTTAACCACCTATAGTTAAAGCATGCATAGTTGAGGAAAGATAGATAGTATTTGTGCAATGACCTGCCATGGCAATAGATGTTACACAAGCTAGTACTTCAAGATCACCTCTTGAAGCACTAACTACAGATTTTCCACAAGATGTTACCAAGATGTTTGATGGTAACATGGACATTCAATATCATATCTTTAAATCCAATTGTTATTATTACTAAGAACAATGAGATCCATAGATTAATTTTAATTGATAAAAACCTATGTAAGGGATAAGCTTGAAGTCATTCCAGTGTATGCATAGGTATTTTCTTTGATATTATATATGTCTATCAAACCAGGATGTTGACTTCTTTCTTAGTTGAGTCATTGAAAAATAATTTCATGTTTTGGGAAACATGAAAAGTTTTGAAGACATACTGGTTAATAAATTTGGTATAAGGAAGATACTTTTTGTTTGTAATCAGTGTGGCACTGTAATGTAATGTTGCAATGTTTGATTGTGCACTTTGTATAACAAGTATTAATGCAAACTTGATGATAGAATAGTATTGTATGTGTTAGTAAAAATATTTGTCCTCTTCAAAACACCTTTACAAAAGACCCTTAAATGCCCAAGTGAGAAGACAAACATAACTAACAATTGAGTCATTTACAATATTATATGAAAATGCTCTATGAATTTTGACATGAAGGCTTAGCTCCCTTCTAAAAGATATTTACTGAAGTAAATATGAATAATGTCTTTAACCTGAAGACACAAAGGCTTTTGACATTCACTCATCTCTATGAAATGAATGTTTTTAAACTTAGATAATCAAAGGAAGAATTAACAAATGACCACAAGATCACTCACCAAATCTTCCCTATTGTAGAGAAATTGAAGGATTAAATATATTAATTCAAAAAACATGACAACATAAACTAATAAGCTCCTTTACTTCACATGATAACAAAATTATGTTCGAATAAGAAAGAAATAATCATAGGATTGATTTCAATCAAAAAGATAAGCAATCACACCATAAGATCTAGAATGAATAATTTTCTCCTTACTTCAAACACATAACATTAATAACCATAGGGTTATTTGTCCTTGCAACCCTATCCAACTTCCTAAACTAATCAAAAAATAATAAATATTAAATTCCCTCTTCTTCTCTCCTACAAAACAATACAAATGTATTCTCCCTTCTTCCCCTTTAGCCACAAGACCTTGTGGAAAAATAAGAATCATTAATATCTCTTTCTCAAAGATATCTATCCTCAAGATACTACCAACATATAATCCAAGTTTTTCAACTTCTCTACTCAATCTACATTTCCCTATTCACCTCATGTGATGATGGTTTTTTGTTCTGACTTAGAATGATTTTGCAAAGTGATGGAGATACCACCAACATATAGGGAATTTGGATGGATTGGTAAAATTATGATCAAGGGAACTATGTGATGTAGGAAAATGGTGTGAATAACTAGGTCCAAAGGCTCACCCAGCTATCCAAACCACCCTGCAAGAGTTAACACAATGGAAGCAAACACAAGGAATAGCAACCAAAGGAGGAAGAAGAATGAAATACTTTTATTGATTCTTCACATATTCAACATACATGTCTAGCTATAAGGCCTTCTAGGTTACAGCCAATTATAAATACATTCACATTCAAAGATCCAACTACAAATTTGCACTTTCATTTTTTCTCTCCAATCTCTTCTTAAAACTTGCCTGACTCTAAGCCTAAACACTTTATATATACTTGCCAAAATGGCTTATATATTATTCTAGAACATTACATAAGACGAGGGTTGACCCAACATTAGTTTGTACACATCCCAAGAAAAGATCTTAACATAAATGTCGCACTCAAAATAAATCCCACAAGTTGGCTCACAGAAATCATGTCCAAATACTAACACTCAGCATACATTGGATAACTTGGCACATGAAGAGTCACTTGGCATACATTGGATAACTCAACACATAAAGAGTCACTCAGCATACACTAGGTAACTTGACACACGAAGGAATTGCTACAATAACTTGACACATGAAGGAATTGCTATAGTAACTTGGCACATGAAGGAACTGCTAGGCACATGAAGGAACTGTTAGGCACATGAAGGAATTGAACTATTAGGCACATGATGGAACTGAACTACTAGGCACATGAAGGAATAACTAGGCACATGAAGGATTGCTAGGCACATGAAGAATTTCTAGACAAGTGAAGGAACTACTAGGCACATGAAGGACTGCTAGGTACATGAAAGAACTACTAGGCACATGAAGGACTTGCTAGGCACATGAAGGATTTTCTAGGCACCAACATGTAGAATGAAAAAAAAATGAGTAGGATAACAAGGCAACCCAGGAGGCTCCTGCATCAGACAACTGGGGTTGAAAGAAATGATTCTCTTGAATCATTGAGATGTCCCAACCTGAGCTAAATCTAACTCAAATTGAGAAATCTATGAAGCATCTTCAATAGGTCTATTCTTCCACTTCACCAAATATTCATAGTAATATTTTCCTCTTGTACTCTTGCCAACTCTCTAATCCAATATGTGTTCAACTTCTTCAATCTACTTCTTAGGATAATCATCTGATACAACAACTTCATCCTCTGACTCATGATACTTATACAAATCAGCAATATTGAATATAGGAGATGTATCCATGTCATCAGGTAACTCAACTTCATAAGCATTACCACTGTCAAACTTCTTCAAGATCTTTCAAGGTCTAAATTTCTTCATCTTCAGCTTACTATATGTTCCAACTAGGAACCTTCCTTTCTTCAAATGAACCATCATCTCATCACCAACTTGAAAATCATGGTGTCTTCTAGACTAATCAGCATTCTCCTTGTACTTCTAATTACTTGGTTCCAACCTCAACTTCACTTCCTTGTTCAAAGACTCCATAAAATCAGCAAATTCTTCTCGTGCAGTTCTTCTCTTTTCTTCACTAGCAACATCTCTCAAATTTGATATACCTCTAGGATGCATTCAAGTAACAATATCAAAAGGTGTCTTCCCTATACTCCTATTCACAAAATTATTATATGAAAATTTAGCTTGTGCCAATACCATCTCTCGATTACTTGGCTTATTCGCAACTGAACATCTCAGTAAATTACCCAAGCTTCTATTCACGACCTCTGTCTGACCATTTTTTTGTGGATGAAATGCAGAACTAAACTTCAATTCAATACCCATCTTCTTCCACAAAGTCTTCCAAAAGTAGCCAACAAACTTACTATCTCTATTAGAAATAATACTTCTTGGTAATCCATGCAATCTCACAATCTCTTTAATGAAAAGTTTAGCAACATGCTCAACATCTGATGTCTTCTTACATGGTATGAACTAAGCCATCTTAGAAAATTTTTCCACTACAACAAATATGGAATCATGCCCCTTCATTGTCTTAAGTAATCTAGGAACAAAATCCATATTGATGTCAGTCCAAGGTTTCTTAGGAACAGTAATAGATGTATACAAACCAATATTTTGACTCACCCCTTTTGCAACTTGACAAACTCCACAACTCTTTACAAATTTTTGAACATCCTTATACATTTGTGGCCAATAATACATTTTTATTTCAACAAACTCAATGTATTATCGATTCCAAAATGCCCAGCTAATCTATCACTATGTTTTTCCTTAATCAAATTCAACCTCATAGAACTTTTAGAAATACACAACTGAATACCTTTGAACAACATACCTTCTTGAATGAAATATTCATCATACTTATTTATGTGATCTATCAAATTTGGTGCTCTACACTCTCTCCATGCCTCAAAAAAATCAGGATCGGCATCATACAACTCTTTCATTTCATCAAAACCAAGAACTTCAACCTTCATTTCTGTCAGCAAAGAACATCTCCTACTTAATGCATTAGCAACTTTGTTAGTAATGCCACTCTTACGCTTAATGAAAAATGTAAGACTCCACAAGTACTCAACCCACCTCATATGTCTCTGATTCAATTTATGTTGACTTCCCAAGTATTGTAAAGCTTTATGATTAGTATACAACACAAACTCCTTAGGAATCAAATAATGTCTCCACTTCCTTAATGCTTGAACAATGGCATAAAATTCTTGATCATACATAGAATATTTCCTCTTAGCATCATTCATATTTTCACTGAAGAAAGAAATGGGTTTACCTTCTTGACTTAATATAGTTCCTATTGCATTACCACTTGCATGACATTCAACTTGAAATACTTTGTTGAAATTAGGCAAAGTCAATATAGGTAATTCAACAACCTTTTGTTTCAAAGTCTCAAAACTTTTATCAGTGCCATGTGTCCACTTGAATTCCTTTTTATCTCCCTTCATTGTCTCAGTCATAGCATTACAAACAACACTAAAATTCTTTATAAACTTTCTATAAAAACTAGCCAAACCATGAAATGATCTTAATTACCTCACCCACATTCTTAGGTGTAGGCCATTCCAAAATTTCTTTAACCTTCTCAGGATCCATCTTCAATCCATCAGCTGAAATCACAAATCCCAAATACACAATCTCCTCCTATATAAAAGAACACTTTTTTAGATTAATCAGCAACTTTTCCTCTTTCAACCTCTACAATACTCGTCTAATATGCTCAATATTTTCTTCCTTAGTCTTACTAAATATCAAAATACCATCCAAATAAAAAATCACAAACTTACCCAAAAATCTTTTTAGAACTTCATTTATCAACCTCATGAAATTACTAGGTGCATTAGTCAAACCAAAATCCATAACCAACCATTCATACAAACCATATTTTTTCTTGAAATCAGTCTTCCATTCATCACCTTCTCTAATTTTAATCTAATGATAGCCACTCTTCAAATCAATCTTGGTAAAATACTTTGCTCCACTCAAAAAATCTATTATGTCATCCATCCTTGGCAGAAACCTATATTTCACTATGATTTTGTTAATAGCTCTAGAATCAGTTCACATTTTCTATTTTCTATTCTTATTAGGTGCTAATATAGTAGGTAAAACACATGGACTCAAGCTTTCTCTGATCAAACCTTTCTACAACAACTCACGCACTTGTCTGTTAAGTTCTTCATTCTCTGTAGGTGTCAATCTATATGGTGCTTTGTTTGGAAAACTAGCTCTAGGGATTAGGTCCATAAAATGACTTATACTTTTTACAGGAGGTAAACCATCAGGAATATCATCATCAATAATTTCTTTATACTCATTCAAAAATTCTACAATTTCTACTGGTACTCAGCTATCACTATCTACTATCACTCAATCATTACTAGCTTCTGTTGCTCGGCCATTACTACCAACACTTGGTCCTCTAGTAACTATGACAAAAAAAACTTGATTCTTTTCTATTTCCTTTCCAAATTGTTTCCCATTAACCATGCAAATTTTTACAGTAGTACAATTAACCTCATCTGGATGTTCAATCAAAGGCAACAATGTTTGTTTCTTCCCATTTACCCAAAGAGTATATTGATTCAATCTTCCATCATGTATAGCATATCTATCATATTGCCAAGGTCTACCTAAGAAAATATGACAACAATCCATAGGCATAATATCACACAAAAATTCATCAAATTAATGTCCAATTTTGAACTTCACAAGGCATTACTCACTTACCAATATCTTATGCTCATCTTTGGTCCATGAAACATGATAGGGTTTGGGATGTTTTAGCTTCTACAACTACAATTTGGTAACCATCTCTTTTGATGCCATATTTCTAGAACTTCCACTATCAATGATCACTTTGCAGCATTTTTTAGTCATCTTACATCTTGTATTGAAAAGACTTCTCCTTAAAATAGGTTCCTCATCACTTCTCTTAGTACATAAGGTTCTTCTCACCATTAGATTTTCTCCAGCCTCAGGTCCACTTGGTGAACCCTCATCATCTTCTTAAATTACAACATTTTTGTTACCTTGCCTACTTTTAGAGGATCTACATTTAAAAGATCTATGTCCCTCTTTACCACATCTGAAACAATTACCATGAAATCCACCTCTAATATAGGAATTACCTCTTCCTTGGTAAGAATTAGTGCCTCCTTGGTAAGAATTACCACTTTTCCATTTAGTCTTACCTTTTTCATCATTCTTCCATTCAGATTTACCTTTATCCTGCATAGAGCCGTTAGATTTTCCATTTTCCCCATTAAATTTACCTCTGCCTCTCTAGAATCTACCACCTCTACCTCTTTGTCTTTGTCCATGCTTCTTTGTCAATATCTCTATAGCTTTCAAGGCATATTGATATGCTTCTTCTACACTTTCCAACTTCACAAAACTTATTTCATCTTGAATTCTAGATCTCAATCCATTGATGTACCTTACAATTTTCTCAACATCATCATCCACATGTCCAGATCTAATGTCCAATCTATAGAATTCCTCACTATATTCTTTCATGGTCATGTCCTTTTGTTTCAAATTTTGCATCTTTCTCAACAAGCTAACATGGTAATTAGTAGGAAGGAATTTGTTCTTTACCTTTTTCACCATCTTTGGACAAGTTCTAATCTTCTCCTTTCCTCTCCTTTGTCTATCAGTTTGCAAATGCTCCCACCATAGTGATGCATGACCTTTCAACCTAGTGACTGCAATCTTTACCTTTCTATTATCAGGAGTGTTTTCATACTCAAAGAGCTTCTCCATATCAAAGATTCAATCCAACATAGCATTGGTATCCAATTTTCCATCATAAGGAACAACTTCTATAGCAGGATTTGAATTTTCCCTAGACAACACTCGCAACAATCTTTTCCCATCTTGATCTTCTTCAGGTTCTAGATTATGGTTTGGTGTTTTTGCTTCATCATTACTTACATCATGAAGATGTGTTCCTCTCCTCTTGGTTGTCTCCACAGCATCTAATCTAGCTACAATTTGTCTCAACTAATCCAATATAGCATCATCGACATTTCTTCAACCATGAACCATCTTTACAAATTAGTTCCTGCAAGATCGTAACCCTCTGCAAGTTATAGGCCAAATCCATAGATCTTCCACCCCACAACCAAATCCAAATTAGGGTTCTACATGATCCAATATCCACAAGGATGAACCTCAAGCTTTGATACCAACTAACACAGGCAAAGGGTGTGAATAACTAGGTCCAAAGGCTCACCCAACTATCCAAACCACCCTGCAAGAGTTAACACAACATAAGAAAACATAAGGAATAGAAACTAAAGGAGGAAGAAGAATGAAATACTTTTATTTATTCTTCAAATATTCAACATACATGCCCAGTTGTAAGGCCTTTTGGGTTACAACTAATTAAAAATACATTCACATTCAAAGATCCAACTACAAATTTCCACTTTCAGTTCTGCTCTCCAATCTCTTCTTAAAACTTGCCTAACTCTAAACCTAAACACTCTATATATACTTGCCAAAATGGCTTATAGATTATTCTAGAACATTGCATAAGAGGAGGGCTGACCCAACAATGGTCTCAACACATCCCAAGAAAAGATCCTAACATAAATTTCATGCTCAAAATAAATCCCACAAGTCGGCTCACAAAAATCACATCCAAATACTAACACTCAACATAAACTGGATAACTAAGCACATGAAGAGTCACTCAGCATACACTAGATAACTTGGCACATTAAGAGTCACTCGGAATACACTGGATAACTTGGCACATGAAGAGTCACTTGGCATACACTAGATAACTCAGCACATGAATGAATTGCTAGGCGCATGAAGGAACTGAACTGCTAGGCGCATGAAGGAATTAAACTGCTAGGAACATGAAGGAACTGCTAGGCACATGAAGGACTACTAGGCACATGAAGGAACAACAAGGCAGATGAAGCACTTTCTAGGTACATGAAGGATTTTCTAGGCACCAACTTGAAGAATGAACAAAAATGAGTAGGATAACAAGGCAACCCAGGATGTTCCTGCATCACTGTGTTATTCAAAACCATCTCCATTATTAACCAGTCATTATTTCTAGGGAAAATTATTCAACTTATCTCCTTTTGGCCTTTGGCTAGATATCGATTGATAGAGGGACCCAAAATTCAATTCACCTTTGAACAAGCTCTGGGGTCTACTTCATGCCATTCATTTCTTGGAAATATTTGACTTTCACCTCCAACATATTGCATTCTAAAATAAGGACCAATGATGGAATCACTTGTGAATTGAGGGTTCTCAAATATAATGATTGAGTTTTGGAGTCCATTTGAAATTCAACTTTCTTATGGAGGTCATTATCGTAATCCCTTGCTTGCAATGATTTCTAGTTCGTCATTCCTCAAATGGAACATATTTTATTGATATATGTGGGTTACAAAGAATTAAAAGTCTACATATGATTTCTCCCGTGGCTGAAATCCAATTCCTATTTCTCTAACTATAGAGCTCCCTTAATCATGAAATCAAAGGGGAGGTATTACATTTGATTGGTGAACTTCCATAGTTCAGAGCACATTACCATGTCTACCTTTGTCATTATATCAAATTGATCTTTTTTACTCATTCACATAATCTTTCAACATTCCCTAGCCTATAATTTACACATCCACATTGAACATGGTCTCACCATACAAAAATTCATTTCACATATGGCAGGTATATTCTACAGGAATTTCAATTGGATATGAATGAATTTCTCAAGGGGCATCTTGAAAGTTTGAGATCAAGCTTCCCATTTGATTTGGGGTTATTGATTTCTAACATAATCATGAAATGTGTAAATTTAAAACAATATATTAGGCTCCTCAAGACTTCCGATGTCCTCCCATGTATGCTACCAAATTTCTCAACAAAGCTATTGTACATAGGACATTTTGTCAAACACTTTATGATTGATCTTTGTGATTAATGAAGAGCCTTACCTCTGAAGTTGAATGTCATCTAGTGAATACTATCTCTTTCAATTGTGTATTGGGTTCATTTGTGATCCAATATTGAAGACCACTCCAACCATCATCTATCCAAGGTCATTGTCATTGTCGATTGCCACCATTTGCACCAATAGAGTCAATGTTACTTCACATCCATGGGGTTGCTAATTGAGCTCGGGTCTTAGTGGATTATTTTCACCTTTTTCATTAAGGAGGTAGGCAATTCATGTAGAGGCCCTAATTGTACACACTTTTTCAAAGGAAAATTACACTTGATACCCACTTTGGGTTCCAAGAACATCTCACTTCTAAGCATACATGGTGCATCTGCATCATTGGTGGTGCCAATTATCAGCTCTCTTTAAAGTGATTAGACCACATCACATATCCAAAATTCCTTACCATAATGAGGAGTACCTTGAATGAGTTGAAAATTTTTCAACTTATTCATCACTTCATTTTTGGTGCCTTATGCTAAATATTTTCAATTTAGAGTCAGATTCGATGATCATTACAAAATATCATCTAAATCTTTTAAAGATTATTTATGATAGTGTTTTCATAAATGAACAAGATCTAAAAATCGTGTTCACTTGCTTTAAAGAATAACTATAAATTTCCATGAATCTATGACAATGATTATGGTATCAACAGGTTACCAAATTACGATGATGCCTATCTCTGATGATACACAATGAAATTATACCACATTGAGTCAATACTCTTTTTCCATGCTCACTTAATCCTAAGGAATCTTTTAATTTATCCAACATCTTCCTTTTATGTTAGGGTGTAGAAGCCCTTGCACTATTTGTCAAACTGCTAAACTTACTTAATTATTCAGAGTCACTAAACTTGGGCTTTTGAAATGGGACCATCTTTTTGAACTCAAAACCTTTAAAATTTGAATTGAAGGACATTGAATCTAAAAACTAAAATATACATCAAGGAAACTTTGAGCTTGAATCTTGAAATTGAACCTCTTATACCTACATGTTGAACTACAAACTTTGGTACTAAATTGGTGAATCTACACCTTGTACTCAAACCACAACTTTTGCATTCAAAACCTCTGATCTTTGAACTTTGAACTTTGAATTGTGAGGCTCAAGTTTAATTAGTTCATTCCAGTGATGTCTCCTCACAAAGAAGAACTTGGACAAGAATATCATTAGCAAAAATCCATTGGAATACTTTAGAATAACTGAGAGGAAGGGTAATTCACTTATCCAAGGTCCAAATGTATAACTAAAAAATTTCACAGCTTAGTGAACCCATAAAATATTATTCATCATGCATGCATCCATAAGATTATGCAAGCACTTAAAAACTTATAGGTTACTGTCAAATTGACTTGCAGAAATGTAAACATGAAACATAACAGATTCATCAACACACTTAACAAAATAATTTACGTGGAAACCCAATTTGAGAAAAACCACCAATAACATGCTACTATTTTTCACTCTTCTAAAGTGATGCCCTGTGAAAGGCCAACCCTATTAAAGGTTACAATACACATGATTAAATGTAATCCTATTAAAGGATTTCAATCAACCTATTAGGAGTGAACCTTGTTAGAGGACTTTAGACCATTCACTTGGAATGTCACCCGATTAAAGGATTTACAAATGACTATTAGGTCAACCTTAATCCAAACGATTTACCCTAGACTAATACAATTATTAGAGAGTAACAATAAGGCTTTGATCTAATAACAACTTACAACTTCACTTGCAGATTACAGATCATTATTCAGTACTCCATTCTACTTGGCCTTCATACATTGCATCTTTGATAGTTTGTTCAACTGTAAGTATTCATATCCTTAAACCTTCTTTCTTAACATGTCATTGTAGACTCTTCTCTTAGGTCACGTGATGAAGCAAAACCCTTCTCTCCTTTTCTTCCTTAGGTTCTCACACATGACAACCTTGCTTCATGACCAGCCATTCTTATAAATAGGAAATTAAGATCTTTTGTCACTCATTCTCCATCATCCAATTTAGGGTTTGGATGGATTAGGTAGGATAGTATGAATCCATCCCACATTCCATATCTCTTCTAGAAACTTCTCCTAGAATCCTCTTTGAATTTTCCTAAAAATGGTTTACCTTGAATTTTGTGCCTCCAGCTCATCAATCTTATCTTCCACCTTGTTCACATAATCCAAGAAAATAAACTTGTCAACTCAAATCCATCAAATTCACAACCTTTTATATTATGAAATAGTTTAGAATTATCAAGCTTTTGATACTCAACACACACTGCATTGCTCGACATCCTCTAAAAAATACTTGACTCAAACTAAAGTTTACTGGTGCTTGGCATCAACTAAACTTTACTCGACATCCACTATTTTGCTCAGCATACACTAGAATAAGTACTTAGTTGGCTCCAACTAATTTTCTAGTTGGCTTGCACTGACTTTTCTTGGGACCTACTATCCACTTGGTCAAGCTTGGTAGTAAAACCTTGAGTAACTTATTCTTCTAAACTTTCTCAGTGTAACCAGCCATTGTAATGTTAAGTAGATTATCAATACATCATGTTATCACTATCTTAATTGATTCGTGTACTTATTTACCTTAGCATTACTCAACCTTTCCTCTAGGTGCTATTGTTACATCTTCTAATCAAATCCTCTTCATCAATAAAATAAGTGATAGTACTTGAATTATATAAGCATTTTCCTTACCAACAAATAGTAGGTTTGACATCAGTGACAAAACAATGATTGAAACAAACAATCTCCTTCAACAATCTCCCTCTTTCAATCTAATCACAATAATCTCCCTCTTTGTCATTTGGTGGCAAACCAAATTGATCAACCAAATGGCAAACACCTTGTTCAACTAAACTAACCAGGTTAAAAAAGTAAGACCAACAAAATACCTAAAAGAAAACAATTCCTTGTATTGAAATCTCTACCTCTATCAACAACTTCCATATTCTGAATAGGTTACAAAACTCTTCCTTATAATTCCCTCTGAGTTTCTTCTTGTATCTCCCTCTTACTAGCTAGATGTTAGGATTTCTCTCTCTTTGTTTTCCTCATCAACAATTGTCTCCTTCAACAATTCTCTCCCTCTAAGATTAGTAAACCTCTCCTCTCTTTGAAAATTATCTCTTGATATTTCTCTCTTGATCAGTCAATTTCTTAACAATTATATTGGCTTGATCAGTAATTATCTCCCTCTTTGACAACAATGCCAAATACTTATGCAAAAAACTTGTCATCTTAACATGTCGATATAAGCTTTTTTAGTTTCTTTAGTTTTCTCCCTCTGTCACCTTGCTTGTGACTGATTTGAAGTTTTAGCTCTTTGATTACTTTATGTAGATCCTAAAGTAAGATCCTCTACATCAATGTGTAACATATAAACATCAACTCGTTTGATGCAGGGCTGTCTTCTTGTTACTTAGATAGCCTTTTATAGGTGTATCACCACTAGTTTACCTCTTATATACTCATGAGCATTCTTAGGTAATGCTTTTGTGAAGATATCAATAATTTTCTCTTTAGTGTTAACATATTCCATCTTCACCTCTTTATCTTGAACTAATTCTCTCAAGTAATGATACTTGATTGCAATGTTCTTAGTATTTGTGTGCATTACAAAAATCTTTGACATATTGATAGCACTTGTATTATCACAATAAAGTATCACTGGTTATGTGATCTCTTTCTTCATACCTTTGAGTTGTTGTTTGATCCATACAATGTTTGTACAATTCACAGTAGCACCAACATATCCAGCTTTAGCAGTGTATTGCATAAAATTGTAACCAAGATTATGCAAACCTCAAACTATGAACAAATGAATAAGCAAATGAGAAACAAAGACCATTCCACCTCTAGAACTCAACAAAGGCGTCCATAAGAAGCCTTATTGGTGTATCTTAGATGGAGAGTATGTTTGGTATGCTCTTAGAAACACAACAATGGATGAATCTCTTGGATGTGTGAATGCAAGTGTGAGTGATGGAATATGTACCTAGACTAGATGATATGAGAAATCAAAAATGATAGAATGATGATGCAATGATAAAAGATTCTAATGGTACCTAATGGATGATAATGACTTCTAATGACTCCTCACCCCCCTCTCTCTCTCCAGGGAAAGCTTGAGACAAGACGTCTATTTAAAGTAGATGGAGGAAGCATCTAGAATGTCCTTAGAAACCACTAGGAGATAAGGATAAGCACAGGAGATAAGGATAAGGATTGACAACTAAGCACCTTATCTCACATTCTAGATAGATGGATAAGACTGATGAGGTGGCATGTGTGTGTAGAAGGTTCCTATGGTGTAGACAACATGTGCTTAAAAGATATATGGACCCATGTGATGACAACTCATATGAATGCACATACTTCTGGGCAGTTTAGATAAAGATTACATGAAATGAAATTTAATTTAATCAAGGTCTAGAAGAATTAATGGGAATATGGAGGATTTTAAATAAATAAAATTTATTTAAAAAAGGAATATGTGGAGAATCATGTGTTAATTTAAATTAACACATTAGAGCTAGGAGTATTTAAATTAAATTTAAATACTTAGACAAAAATGAACCTATTTAATTAAAATAATTTAATTAAATAAGTAGAGGAATGTGACTAGTATTAATTAGATTAATATAGTCATTTAGGACGATTTTTGATGTCTACAAGCAGTAGATTGTGAGGTGTAGTTTTCTTTATTCCTAGTCCATGTAACCAACCTCTTGCCTAAGAAAAATGCTCCTCCATTGGTGCTCTTTCTGTCATCAATATTTCTAGCCTAATCAACATCGATGTAGGCTCTTAATTCAAATTTCCCATTCTTCTTATAGTATAGACCATACTCTTCTATTCCTTTTAGATATCCCATAATTCTCTTTACAACCATCAAATGATTCTCCATGGGAATTAATAGAGAATCTTGCAACTATCCCTACAGATAATGCAATGTCAAGTTTTCTATGTACTACATATTGTGGTTTGTCAATCATAGACATGTACATTGTTTGATTCACCTCAAATGAATCATCATTCTTTGATAACTTGTGTCCTGTCACCATAGGTCTAATTACTAGTTTGGAATCCTCTAATCCAAAAAAAAATCAATATTTCTTTGACATAATTTGACTACATGACGTATATATCATATTTCATCTAATATACTTGCAAACCCACAAAAAAATTGATCTCTCAATTCTTGCTTCATCTGATTTGCAAAATCCTTACATAAAGCATCTTGACCTACAAATATGATATCATCAACAAAAATTTTAGATAACAAAATACCTTTGCCTTTCTTTTTCTTCATGTATAGATTGTTTTTATCATCAGTCCTTTCAAATTCAATCTTCACAAGATAGTTATAAAATCTCTCATACCATGATCTTGGTGCTTGTTTCAAACCATATAGAGCTTTGTGTAATCTACATACCATGTTCTTATTGTTAACATCAACAAATTCTTTTGACTTCTCTATTTAAACTTCTTTTCCTCTAATATGCCATTTAGAAATGCAGATTTAACATCCATTTGATAAAATTTGAAACCTTTGTATGTAGAATAAGCAAGTAATGTTCTTACTCCTTCCAACCTAGAAACAAGAGCAAATGTCTCTCCATAGTCAATTCCTTCCTCTTGTGCATATCACTTGCAAACTAATCTTGCTTTGTTCCTTGTGACTTCACCATTTTCATCTAACTTTTTTCTAAATACCCACTTAGTGCCAATCACATTTTTGTCTTCTAGTCTAGGAACTAGTGTCCATGTTTTGTTTTTCTCAATTTTTTCAATCTCTTCTTCCATGGGTTTACTCCAATCCACATCTTCTAATGCATATCTTACTGATTTAAAATGAATCATTTTTCAATTTTTTTCTTGTCATTGGTCTATCATCTTATCTATAATGATTTGAGTAGTAGGATGATGTCTCTTCACATATTTGGACAATCTTAGTTTAGCTCTAGTTTCTTCAATTTGTCTCTTACCTTCAAAGTCACTATGTATATTTCTGTCAAGTAGTTCAACATCTCTTTCATGTACACTAATCTTAAAACCAGAATGTGCTTCAACTTCATTCTATAACTCAGCATTTGAATGTAGTTTGGTTCATGAATGTAACTCGACATTCATGGAATGTGACTCGGTAGTCACTGAAACTTGTTGTTGATTTGTAGCTTGATTTGCAGCAAGTTCTTCAATAGGCATACCTTCATAAAAGTATACAAATGATTTGTATTCTTCTAATTTTTTCAATGGTTCAACCTCATGTACTTATGTATATTCATCAAAATTCACATTTGCACTTTTCAAAAATTTGTTAGTGTTAGTATTTAAACACTTATAATCTTTACTTCTTGTGGAATATCCTAAGAATATACCTTCATCACTTTTTTCATCAAGTTTATCATTCCTGAAGTCTTTAAGAATGTAACACTTACTTCCAAATACCTTCAAATATTTCACATTGGGTGAGTATCCATACCATAGTTCAAAATGTGTTGTATGAGTACCTTTCTTGACTTGTACACAGTTCAAAGTATAGACAGTTGTACTTATAGCTTCTCTCTAGTATTTCAAAGAAACATTCTTCTCCATCATGAGTTTTCTAGCACAATCCATTATAGATATGTTCCTTCTTTCAGTAATTCCATTTTGTGGAGGTGTTCTAAGGTTAGATGTTTGTCTTTTGATTCCTGTATCATTACAGAACATCTCAAACTCATTTGATGTAATTCTCCTCCTCTTTTAGATCTCAAACACTTTAGACTTTTACCTATTTTGTTCTCAACCCTTGCTAAGTACCACTTAAATATTTAGAAAGCATCATATTTTTGTTTCAGAAACATAACTTCATCATCCTAGAATAATCATCAACAAATAGCATAATGTACTTATCTCCTTTGTAGCTTTTCACATCAATTGGATCACACAAGTCAGTATGAAAAATCTCTTGTATTGCATTAGAGGTATAAGCTTTACTCTTAAAACTTGACTTTGTCATTTTTCCTAACTCACATTGTTTGCACATTATATTATTAGGCTTCACTAACTTAGGAAAACCTCTAACTTTTCTAATGTTACTTATATTGACTAGGTTACCAAAATTGACATGACATAATATTTTGTGCCATAGCCATCCATCATCAAATTTTCTAACAAGACAAGTAGCATCCTCTATATCAAGATAGAATAGATTACTCCTAGTTTAATCACCCTTTCCAATAAATTTCCCATTAGTGTCATATATCTTAGCAATCTTTTTTTCAAACTCAACCTTACATCCTGAATTATTCAGGTGTGACACACTCAAAATATTATAGTTAAGTCCTTCAACATAGTAAGCATTGTCACATAAAATCTTATCTATGATTTTGATAGAACCTTTCCCTTTTATCAAACATGGTGCATCATTACCAAATCTTACACTATTTCGATCATAACAATTTAGGTTAATGAACTTACTTTTGTCTTCAATAATGTGATGTGAACATCCACTGTTAATGATTCATCTATCATTCTTGTTCACACAAGTCACAAGTGAAATTGCCTCATCTTCATTAGATTCATCTTTCATTGCAACATACACCACTTCATCATCATGTTCATCATATTCATCTCTTGTTTCCTCTTCAGCAATATAGCATGAATTTTTGCCTTTGTCTTTGTAGTCCTTGCTATCTTCATCTCTTCTGCTCTTGTATTTGTCACCTCCTCTATAATTCTTCTTATCAGGACATCTAGTAGCAATATTGTTAGGAATAAGGTGTCTCAACCTTGTATGATTCCTATTCTTATTATTTGTTTTGTAAAATGTATTTCTTGCAAATAATGTTGATGTGTTGACATCTTGAATTATGTGTAAAGAGATCATGACTAAAACGGTTATGACGGATTCCTATGACACGTAAGAGCTATGTTAGGAAGATTCAATGATAGGTGAAGACATATGGCAACTAAGATATTTGAGAATTGTATACTCTACCCCAATAGTGGGGTTCCTATTTTCTCAGAGAATGGTAAAACCCTAATATGGTTTACTTTTTGGGAGTAGCCCTAAAGTGAAGCGCATGTTATAAGCATTTTTAGGGTTGCGAAGAGATGTGAAAAAGGTGTATTATTGGTACTGCGAGTAGCTACTGGAGTCTTCTGTTGTTGATGTTGAACTTGCATTTCAAGTGTATTGTAACCTCGTGTTGAAGATAATACATTGTGCAAGTTTTGAAGGGGTGGGGTTGTTTTACCGAAAGGTTTTTCCCCACCAAAAAATCCTTGTGTTATGTGTTCCTTTCTCTATCTATTTTCTGTATGCATGGTTGGCTGCAATATTGTTGTTTACATGATATTGAATCTGTAAGTGTAGAAGATTTTAATAGGATTTGCATCATACTTTCCTTATGAGATTAGTGTAGGAAGCTATTTCCGCACCTGAGTTTCCTTACAAATATGACCAACCTCATTGCAATTGAAAAAAATGATAGGTTATTTACCTTTGAACTTGCCTTTAACTTTGTGGAATCTCCTTTCCAGTAGTGCTTCAAGTTGTTCTACATCCTCCTCATCTGTATAATTTTCATTGGACACATAATTCTTATTTTCTTCATTTTCTTCTCTTTAGGTTCCTTTAATGATACCTTAGCTTTAAAACAAGATTCAATACTTTCAGGTTTGTAATTATCAAAGTTAGATAACTCAAAAGTAGTGATTCTACCTACTAGACCTTCAAGTGATAGATCATTCATTGGTATACATCTTAGTTCTTGAATTGCAGAAACTCTAATAGCATATATAGGCAGTAGTGTTCTTTAAAAAATTCTTAACATAGTATCATCATCTAATTTTCCAGTGGCTCCTCTTATTGCATTAACAACTTCTTTTATCCTTGCAACATATTGAGCAATATTTTCACCTTCTTCCATTCTCATATTATCAAACTTACCTCTAAGACTTTTAGCTTTGGCTCTTAGAACATTTGCATCTCCTCCATAGATAGTGGTTAGGGAATCCTACATTTTCTTTGCACTATTAAGACCTTTGATATCATCAAATTTAGTATAGCTTAGGGCAGAGGCAATCTCCAGCATTGTCTAGTTATGTTGTTTCTTCTTTCACATATTCTCAGCAGTTGGGGCACTAGCAAGATTAACATGCTCAGTGGTAATGGTAAATTGTGCATGATCTCCAAGTCCTCCAAGGTGTAGCTTCATTAAATTTTTCCATGCAAGAAAGTTATCTCTATTGAGATTGGGTACTTCTCTTTTTGACATCTTGATCTTTGTGTTTCTAGTACCTTCAAACTAGTCCTCTTAAGTAGATGGCTATGATACCAATTGTTGGAATATGTTAAATTAACTAGTCCTCTAAATGTATAACTAAAACTTTTCACAGCTTAGTAAACCCATAAAATATTATTCATCATGCATGCATCTATAAGATTATGCAAACACTTAAAAAATTGTAGGTTACTATCAAATCAACTTGCATAAATGTAAACATGAAACATAACAGATTCATCAATACACTTGACATAATGATTTTTGCAAAAACCCAATTTGGGAAAAACCACTAGTAACATGCTACTCTTTTTCACTCTTCTGAAGTGATGCTCTATTAAAGGTTACAATACACACTGTTAAATGTAACCATGTTAAAGGATTTCAATCACCCTATTAGGAGTGAGCCTTATTAGAGGACTTTAGACCATTCACTTGGAATGTCACCCAGTTAAAGAATTTACAAATGATTGTTAGGTCAACCTTAATCTAAAGGATTTACCCTAGACTAATATAATTATTAGAGAGTAACAGTAAGGCTTTGATTTGATAGTAACTTACAACTTCACTTGCAGATTATTGATCACTATTTAGTCCTCCATTCTACATGTCCTTCATACATTACAACTCTGATAGCTTGTTCACCCTTCAAGCATTCATATCCTTAAACCTTCTTTCTTAACATGTCATTCTAGACTCTTCTCTTAGGTCACTTGATGAACCAAAACCCTAGTCTCCTTGTCTTCCTTAGGTTCTCGCACATGACAACCTTGCTTCATGATTATCCATTCCTATAATTAGGAAATTAAGATTTTTTGCCACTCATTCTCCATTGTCAAATTTAGGATTTTAATGGATTAGGTAGGATAGAATGAATCTATCCCACATTCCATATCTCTTCTAGAAACTTCTCCTATAATCCTCTTTGAATTCATCTAAAAATGGTTTACTTTAAATTTTGTGCCTCTAGCTCATCAATTTTATCTTCCACCTGGTTTACACAATCCAAGAAAAGATACTTGTCAGCTCAGATCCATCAAATTCATGATATTTTAAATAATGTAGCAACTCGGCATTATCAAGCTTTTGATGCTCGACACACACTATGTTGCTCAACATCTTCTAAAAGATTACTTGACACAAACTAAAGTTTAATGGTGCTTGGCATCAATTAAACTTTTCTTAGCATCTATTGTTCTACTCAGCATACACTAGAATAAGTATTTACTTGGCTCCAATCGATTTTTTGCTTGGCTTGCATTGACTTTTCTCAGCACTTTCTATCCACTAAGTCAAGCTTGGTAGACAAGCTTTATGTAACTTGTTCTTTTAAAATTTCTCAGTGTAACCAGCCTTTGTAACCTTAAGTAGATTATCAATACATCATGTTATCACTATCTTAATTGATTCTTTTACTTCTTTACATCAGCATAACTCAACTTTTCCACTAGGTGCTACTATTACATCTTTTGATCAAATCCTCTTCATCAATCAAATAAGTGATAGTACTTGAATCATATAACCAGTTGTCTTACTAGCAAATAGTAGGTTTGACATCAGTGACAAAATAATGATTGAAATAAACAATCTCCCTCTTTCAATCTAATCACAAAAATCATCGTAAAACATGAGAAAATGAATGGACTTATCCATGACACCCAATTTCTAAAAGTTTTAAACTTGGGTGCTAAAAGCATGCTTGTGGTATGAATGTTTGATTAGTTTTGTGAATAAAGCTACAAAGGAAAAATTAGATATTGGAGATATCAACATGGTCAAAAAAGGTTTTTGTATCTATAAAAATTGTATAATGATTGTATAATTGTATATGAGCTAAGCTTACTACTTTTGTATTTTAATAACTCCTAATAGGGTTGAGGCTTCTAACAAGGCTCATTCCTATAACAAGGATAGATACATTATACGGATGTAATAAATTCTTAACAGGGTCAATATCTTTCATAAGATATTTTTGACTAATAAATCATTTTGTTAGTACCATCCCCACTGGGGTTTTCCCTTGGCTAGGGTTTCTATAGTTAACAAATAATGGTGTTGTCTATTGCATTTTGTTATGGTTATATTTACTTTTCAGTTTGATCATCTATACATGTTTAAATATTGCTAAAGATATCTGTAGTTAGAAATTTTTGGAATATTGATTCACAAACCCCCCCCCCCCCCCCTCCCCCCCCACCTCCCACCCTTGGTATTGTTAGTCTCAGACTGGTTTTGACATTTGAGTTCCAACACACTTAACCACTTTCTACATTAAAGCCAAGCACACTATGTATGCCGAGTCAGGAAATACAATAGGTGTTGAGTGATCTTCTAGTGCTGAACAGCCTTCAAGTGTCGAGTGAAGATCAGGTGCCAAGTAAAGATCAAGTGCCAAGCAACTTTTAGGTGCCAAGCATGATATAGGAGTCAAGTCATATTTAAGTACCAAGTCACAAATGATGCTGAGCAAAATAGAAATGCAACAAGAGCCGAGTAAGCCAGTTTATCATATGTGTCGAGCATCAGGAATCAGTAAGTGTCGAGTAACATAGAATGCACATGAGTTTGTAACTTCACTAATTCAAATGTAAAATATTTTTATGGCCGACATATGACGAATCTCAAAAGATTAAAAATGATAAGATCGAATCTTTTATATTTCCTATGCAATCTACATGCAACCAATAATAAAAATGGAGAAGGCATGCAACCAATAAGAAAAGTGCAAGGAATAAGCAAGAAACAAAGATTCAATATTGATCGTAGATCCATATCTAACCCTAAGTATTCGAATATATTTATAAGAAAGATGAAATCTCACTGAATAAGAGTGTGGATGAAGGAGTGTATGAAGAAGATATACTAGAGTTTAGAGTGAAGAGTAAAAAGACTTAGAGGAACAAAGCAGTAGTGAAATATTCAGTTGATCAAGAACAAAGCAAGGGATACAAACAATAATCAAATCTCAGAGGATCAAGATCAGAGTAAGCAGAACAAGTGCCTATATTCAGCAATCAAAGGATTGTAAGCTATCAAGTTTATTATGTCTAATACTCTCTATCCATTGTATTAGAAAGCAAATCCTATGTTGATAGGTTAGCTTAATAGCTATTTTTTAGATCCTTTAAATAGGTGATTAAATCCTTTAACAGGGTAACACTTAATGTAAAGTGTTTGTAAATCCTTTAACCAGGTCACTATTGACATAGTGTAAATCCTTTAACAGGGCAGACCATCAGAAGTGGTCAAACATTATTGCTGCAGTAATTTTGTTGGTATCATCCCCACCCCAGTTTTACCTTCTTATTTTTAGAGGGTTTTTGGGTTACCAAAATCTCAAGTGTTATGTGGTAGTACATATTTTTTTTTCATGGTTGTTTGATATGTTTATATGCATGCAATCTATTTTCAGTTAAAAAAATTTAATGGTCTAAATACAATACTTCTGATTCACCCCCCCCCCCCCCCCCCTCTTAGAAGCATTCTTCCTATTTGAATATTCCAACAATTGGTATCAGAGCTATCTCCTCACAAAAAGAAGCCTAACAGCTTGGAGGAAAAGATCTAAAGATGGAATTTTTTTAACTTGGAAAGATTATTGAGAACCAGGTGATAGATGTGCATCTCGCTCTACACAAAGTAGAAGAAGCTGGAGTGGAATTAAGAAAATCCTTGAAAAGAAGGAAAGAGATAGCCATAGCTGAAAATGATATAAACTATAAGGAGATTGATACCACACAAGTGTTTTCCAATGGAGACACTAAAGAATTTGATGCAGTAATAGTAGAATTGATGGAGAAAAACAAAGTTCAAGTAGAAGATATAAGATCTCTTAAGATGGAATATGAATCACAGGCCATAATGTTATGTGAAATCACTGAACAAAAGAAAAGAGCAGTTGAGGATAGAGTCATGATGGAAGATGACAAAAAAAATCTTGCAAACAAACTTGAAGAAAAATGTACTGAATTGACAAGGATCTCAAACATGCAGATGGATACACTTGTTCAAATGATGAACCTTCATCATGAACTCAATATGAAAGATATTGAGATCTCTACTTTAAAGATGCAGAATGAACAATAGTAGAATGAACTAAATAAAGAAAAAGAGATAGCAAAGAATCTCAACAAGTCAAGTGAAGCCATCAAGTACTTTGAACAGTTGATGAAATTCCCAAGAGCAACCCATGATACATCAGGACTTGGATACAACAGCACTAAAGTTGGAGAATCATCAAAGAGTAGTGAGCAAAGAAGTGACAAAGGTAAGGATTCTAAACCCACTTGTCATTATTGTAATAAAAAGGGTCATACTGCTAATGTTTGCAAGAGTAGAAGAATCAATCAGTCAAACACACCCAAAAGCAAGAGTTACTATCACAAGTGCAACATGCAAGGACATATGACACAAGATTGTAGGTCCAAAGTCACAAGGACACAAGATTTGATGGACACTATCACAATTGTGAGAAGTATGGACATAGAGAATTTGAATGCAGATCAAAGCCTATGTGGACACCAAACTAGCATGTAAGAAGCCACAACTATGAACACCATTACAATTGGGACTATAACACCAAGCATAACTTTCATTATTGTCAGGAATGTGGACATATACCCCAGAACTACATAAGAACACATTTCAAGGGGAACTATAAAAGATGGTTGAACCAAACCACATGTTTTAGTTGCCTGAAAACTGGTCATATCAGCATAAACTATCCTACAAGGTCAAAGACACCCAAGAATGAAGTAAATAAGGGCAAAGAAAAGATTGGCATGGAACACATCAGAACAGACATGAAGAAAACATGGCAAAAAAAGAATGAATCAAGTTCATCCAATGAAAGGGTCACTTCACCCACAAGGTCAAGTGATCATTTCTCATCCAATTAATCACAAGATGAGCCTACGGGGCTGATAGATATGAGAAAGTATCATACATTAGCCCTAAACCATGAAGAAGCATTGCAAAGTATAAATCTAGATGAGATAAGATGCTAAGACTAAACTTGAATGATGATGCTGAGCTATCTTTGGATGCTGAGTGAAACTGCTTTAGATGCTGAGTTAAGTAGTCAAGAGGAGGCTGAGTTATTAACAAAGTAAGTAGATGTTGAGTAAGTATAACTGCTAAGTGGATGCCGAGTTGAAAAAACTTTGGAAGCTGAGTGACAGTTGTAGTACAAAAATGCATTAAATGCAAGGTTTTTGTGTCGCTTAAAGGTGAAAATAAATTCATTTTTAAGCCATTCAAATGAAGAGCTATTACCAAGAGCACGACTGAGCAATTTTCAAGCTTTTAATTAGTGTTTTGCAGTAATTCAGCATCTACCCAAGTGATCTAAGCATTTATCTAGGTATTTCCTTCAGGTGTCGAGTTTTACAATTTGAGAAGTTTGCTTTAATCATTAAACCCTAGTTCATATTATAAATGGCGTCCAGTTCAAAAATGACCCAAGGGAAAATAAGCCATGAGATTCAACTTTTCAACAACGAGGTTAAGCAACCTGAGTTTAGACCTATACCAAAAGTTGCATATAAAAGTGATCTCGTTGGTGCCCTATCCACCATCCCTGAAAAATTTGTTATGGTTTAGGATGTGCGAAAGTGTTATAACTATAAAATAGGAGCCATAGGAGACTTGAAAATCTCTAATGCCTTTGACAAACTCTGTGATAATGGTATCTTGAAAGATGAGTTTTCTATCATAGAGAAGAAGGGTTTAACCAAAGCCCTAGTTTTTCTAGTCATATTCAAAATTGAGTGGATACATATAATACTTAGCAGAATCCATGATGGAGCATTCCGGTTAGAACAAGGACCAGTCAAGATCACCAAGAAAATGGTTCATAGGGTTACAAGATTTTCAACCCTAGATCGACCCAAGACATTGAGAAGTGAAAAGAAGGAAACAATTGAAAAGAATACAGGTGCAAAGTGGAACAATAAAGGCATGACCATAGACACCATAACTGATCCCCTTCTAAAATTTGTTGTAAGGATCATATCACATAAGTTTTATCAATCTAGCAGGTTGAATAGTGTACCTTGCATAGTAGTGGATGTGGCATATAAGCTTGTAAAGAAAGACCACACCTATGATCTTGTAGAGCTCATGTTGTAATAGATCAATGAAAATCTTGGAGCTATTAGAAAGTCCAAGGAAGCACAGTGTAAATTTGGTTCAGTGTTGGTTTGTATGTTCTTTTATGCGATGAAGGAATTCCCTTCATTTGGTAAAGTCAATTGGAGTCAGAATAAAACTATTGTTGATCAAATAAATGATTTCATTGCACAAATGGGAGATAGCTTTGATGATCAAATGACTATCTATTTTGATGATTTCAAAAAGGCAATGAAGAAAAGAATGAGGATACCAATTTCACTGGTGGAAAAGCATGTAAATAACATATGTTTTCTAATTGACATTGATTATACTTACATTCAAGTAGTCCTTCCAAGAACAAGATGGCTTAGACCATTAGGATATGAGCTTGATGTTGACCAAGCTTCTACAGCCATCATAGCATTACTTGTCGAAGAAATAGACGAATCTGCAAAGGTATTTGGAACATTTGACATTGTCAAATCAAGAATTGTTACAAAACTCAAGACAGCCTCAGTAGTAAAGAAGAAAGAAAAACTGGTGAGGAAGATAAAGAATAAATTTGGTGTTAAAGAAACAAGTGCAGGAGGTGAGGCAGAGAAGATTAGTGAAGGAGAAGAAGAAGATGATGAAGACAAAGATGAAAGTGCCAAGGAAGAAGAAACCAAGGAAGCACCCATCAAAGACAAAGTCCTCAAAAGGAAGGAAAAGACACCTCCTGCTTCTCAGCCTTCACCAAAGAGATTTGTCGTGCAAACATCCAAAAAGACAACAACAAGAGCTACAACAAGGGCTTCTACACAAAAGGCCAAAGAGGAAGCCACAAATAAAAAGAAGCCAGTCAAGAAGGCACGGGAAGATCCAAGGAAAAGGAAAAGATATGTGGCTCAACTTGATACTAATGAAGAAGATCAAACTAAAAAGGTAAGTCATCCTCCTAAGTCTTTAGTTGATATATTATGTGAGAAGATTAGGAATGGAGACTTAAGTGAAATAAAAGAGATTGATTTCAATAAGTTTAGTAAAGAGGAACAAACTAGCATTGAAGAATCAGTCTATGCATTAATGGCATAGTTCAAGTATACATCTCTTAAACTAGATGGACAATTGTCTAAAATTGTAGAAGACAAATGGCATTTCTGTCTAATGATGGAAAAAGAGATGAGGGAATCAACCCTAGCAGACATACTGCCTGATTTGACAAATGAATAGGTAACTCAAGCAATCAAACAGCATAATAAAAGGTTTACACCTAAATATAGGGCATTCTCCATTTTACAAAACAAAATTGAAGAAGTTGTACAAAGAACTACAAGAGCGTGGAAGAATTTATACAAGAAGACTGAAGATGTCCTTGAAGAAGAGTACAAAGAAGAAGCTGCTACTAAACCTAAGGAAACGAGGAAAAGAAGAGAAGATAGAAGAAGAGAAAAAGGTTGAAGAAGAGGGGAAAAAGAAAGAGGAGAAAGAAACAGAGGAGCAGACACCAAAACAAGATGAAACAAACAACTGAGCAGGAGCAGCAACAAGACCAGAGTGAGCAAGACACACAATTGCCACCTCCCATTCCTCCTCACTATACTACCACACCTACAGAAACCATAAAGATCATTGATGTTCTTGACACTTCTATTCAAAACATCAATCCATTAACTATAGAGAATCTCAAAAGAATCCTTGACCAAACAACTCTACAAGCACAATCGTGTACAAGTCCCATATTGGTCAATGTGGATAATCTCCAAAAGACAGTAGACAAACTCAAAGAAACCAAGGTGTCACCACAAGAACCACCTCAAATCATTCAAACTACTAGGCTGAAATTTCTACCACATTCATCACCACCCAGAATAACCATTCAAGCTCATCATGAGCTGAGTGCAACAACAGAGGAAGTCATAGTACAGATAGCAAGAACACCTCCAGCAGTAGTGATACAAGAAAAGGACAAAGAAGAAACACAAGATAAAGAGGAGTCTATAGTAAAAACTTTGGTTGAATTACCAAAAATAGGAACTCCTACCAAACCTATTCAGAAGGTGAGCACTGAAATGATGACCTTACATACACCAAGCTCAAGTTCTACCAGGGTAGCTAGGACCATTCATTATGGCATTCCTGAGCTTGATGAAGAAATTAAAATACCCTATTATGATTCAAGCACCCTAAATGATGAACAGGTGAATGAAATATAGAGTGCATTGGATAAGAAAAGGAGGCATGAGGCAATGAGGAAAGACTACAAATACAAGCAGGAAATGAATGAGATCAAAGATATATTCATGGATTCCTTCAGCCTACAACCTCCAGATGCAAATAGGCCAATTCTTGAGCAACTATCTGATATAGTTGACCTAGTGAATAATGAAGACCATGATACTAATGTAAAACTAATGGAATGGTTAGAAAAGAAGTTTGTAGGCAAAGTCAACTAGAAGATAGCTAATAATATAAATTTGGGACAGGTTGACCTAGCTAAGAAATTGGATAATGTAAAGATTGTATTAGGGAACATCTTTTCCCTTTATAGAAAATTGTGTGATTTTTCCAGATTCACACAAGAAATAAATCTAAAAATTTTGAACCTTGAGAGTAAATTAAAGCTCTCTAGCATGCAAATACCCTCAGATCCTACACAGACTGAAAAGAAATTTGCTCAAACACTTCACACTCAGAGGGAATTAGCTGTATTATCAGCAGAAGAGGCCACTATTAAAGAAAAGCTAATGTAAATACAAGCCTCTATCACTCCTCACTTGGAAGTATTACACAAGGAGAAAATGTATGCAAAAATAGTCCTGAAGAAGGATCCAAATATTTCTACACATGAAGGACTTGTTGATCTAGCAGTAGAGCTTGCAATCCAACAAAATTCATTGGATATTGCCTTGAATAACTGGGATGTAGCTCTCAAAATACTCTTTGAGGTAAATAAGACATTTTTGGCCAAGCATGGTATTACCATTTAGGACCCTTTGACATAAGTGTCAAAAAGGGGGAGATATTATAGAAGAATGGAGGAGACAAGTTACCAAGGGGAGACAAGATAAAAGGGGAGCATGATATACAGCACAAAATTTTGGTTACCAAGATAGCATAGATAATGGCACAATCAACTCAGGGGGAGTTACAATAATTTTGAGGTATATATATTACAACTTACAAAATTTTGATCAAGTTTTCTTTAACCTCTATATATACCAAGTAGATTAGTGAATATACTCATAAGGTTAGATAAATAATGCTTAGTTAAGTGTTTTTATCACTCATGTCAAAGGGGGAGATTGTCAGTCTTAGAATGGTTTTGACATTTGAGTGCCAACACACTTAACCACTTTCTACATTAAAGTTGAGCACACTATGTATGCCGAGTTAGGAAATCCAACAGGTGTCAAGTGATCTTCTAGTGTCGAAAAGCCTTCAAGTGCCGAGCGAAGATCAAGTGCCGAGTAAAGATCAAGTGCCGAGCAACCTTCAAGTGCTGAGTATGATACAAGAGTTGAGTAATATTTAAGTGCTGAGTCATAGACGATGCCAAGAAAAATAGAAATGCAACAAGAGCTGAGTAAGCCAGTTTATCATATGTGTCAAGCATCAGGAATTAGTAAGTGCCGAGTAACACATAATGCACATATGAGTTTGTAACTTCACTAATTCAGAAGTAAACTATTTTTATGGCCAACATATGACGAATCTCAAAAGATTAAAAATGATAAGATCAAATATTTTATATTTCTTATGTAATCTACATGCAGCCAATAAGAAAAATGGAGAAGGCATACAACCAATAAGAAAAGTGCAAGGAATAAGTAGGAAACAGAGATTCAATATTGATCGTAGATCCATATCTAACCCTAAGTCTTTGAATATCTTTATAAGGAAGATGAAATCTCATTGAATAAGAGTGTGGATGAAGGAGTGTATGAAGAAGATATACTAGAGTTCAGAGTGAAGAGTAAAAAGACTTAGAGGAACAGAGCAGTAGTGAAATATTCAGTTGATCAAGAAAAAAGCAAGGGATACAAATGATAATTAGATCTCAAAGGATCAAGATCAGAGTAAGCAGAACAAGTGTCTGTATTCAAAAATCAAAGGATTGTAAGCTATCAGGTTTATTATGTCTAATACTCTCTAGCCATTATATTAGAAAGGAAATCCTATGTTGATAGGTTAGCTTAACAGCTATTTTGTAGATCCTTTAAATAGGTGATTAAATCCTTTAATAGGGTAACACTTCATGTAAAGTGTTTGTAAATCCTTTAACTAGGTCACTATTGACACAGTGTAAAGCCTTTAACAGGGCAGGCCTTTAACAGGGCAGACCATTAGAAGTGGTCAAACATTATTGCTATAGTAATTTTGTGGGTATCATCCCCACCCTAGTTTTACCTTCTTATTTCTGGAGGGTTTCTGGGTTACCAAAATCTCAAGTGTTATGTGGTGGTACATGTTTTTTTTTCATGGTTGTTTGATATGTTTATATGCATGCAATCTATTTTTAGTTAAAAAGTTTTAATGGTCTACGTACAATACTTCTAATTCACCCCCCCTCTCAGAAGCATTCTTCCTATTTGAATATTCCAACAGGTATTCCCTATTTATAATATATGAAATATGAAAAGAGGCTCTATAGTGCTTTCTAAAGGTGTTAAAATTGATACCTTGTATAGGATGGATGCTTGCATGGTTCAGTGTAATAGGTCATCTATGAAGTCTGAGAAAAGGGCTTTAAACTATTAATCATCCCCATTAGATTAAGTGAAGAGGAAGACTATTGTTTCTACATATGATGGTTGTTCTTTCTTAGTACCTAAGGGTGCAAATACTTTGAAGATGAAGCTTAGTGATGAGAAATAATGTTATGAAACCAAAGACTTGGTCACATTAGTGAGAAGGGTCTTAGAGTCCTAAACAATAAAAGTCTTGTTGAAGGCCTTAATGATTGTAATCTAGAATTCAACTTTTGTAAAGATTTTTTTTATGGTAAACAACATTGTGTTTCTTTTTATTCTACTTCTCATAAGTCTTCTAGCATTTTGGATTATATTCATCCAGATGCGTTTGGTCTAGTTAATGTTCCTTAAATATCTAGATCTATATACTTTATCTCATTCATATATTATTATAATAGGACATTCATGTATTTCGTAAAAATTAAATCTGAAGTTTTTAGTCGATTTAAGGAATTTATATCCTTGGTTGAAAATTAGACTTGTAGGAAACAAGTGTTTGAGAATTGACAATGGAAGTGGTTTTTGATCAACAAAATTTAAAAGGTTATGTAACGATCATGGAATTGAGAGACATACGAAAGCTCCATACACATCACAAAAAAATGAAGTTGCAGAAAGAATGAACATAACACTAATGGGGAGGGCTAGGAGTATGTTGAGTGGTGATGGACTTGAACAAAAAAATTGGGCTAATGTTGTAGCCACTACATGTTATTTAATTAACTGATCTCTTGCTTCAACACTTGTTGAGAATACACCCATGGATGTGTGATCTGAAAAGGATCCCTCATTGAGACATCTTAGATTCTTTGGTTGTGAGGTATATGCTCATCTCGATGTTGGAATTATTTAGAATAATTGAGAGGGGGGGTGAATCAGTTATCCAAGGTCCAGATGTATAAATAAAACTTTTCACAGCTTGGTGAACCCATAAAATATTTATTATCATGCATGCATCCATAAGATTATGCAATCACTTCAAAACTTGTAGATTACTATCAAATCAATTTGCAAAAATGTAAACATAAAACATAACATATTCAACAACACACTTAACACAATGATTTAGCTGGAAACCCAATTTGAGAAAAAGCACTAGTAACATGCTACTCTTGTTCACTCTTCTGAAGTGATGCCCTTTGAAAAGCCAACCCATGTTAAAGGTTACAAAGGATTTACAAATGACTATTAGGTCAAACTTAATCCAAAGGATTTACCCTAGATTGATACAATTATTAGAGAGTAATAGTAAGGCTTGATCTAATAAAAACTTACAAATCCATTCGCAAATTATAGTTTTTTGTTTCAGTCATCCATTTTGCTTAGCTTTCACACATTTCAGCTCTGATAGCTTGTTCACCCTTCAAGCATTCATACCCTTAAGCCTTCTTTCTTAACATGCCAATGCAAACTTCTTCTCTTAGGTCACTTTATGAAGCAAAACCCTTGACTCTTTGTCTTCCTTAGATTGTCACACATGAAAACCCATTTGAAATTTAAAGATAGAGTAACTAAGAGGGGAGGTGAATTAGCTACTAACAAAATTAATTCACAATTCCCTTAGATGTCTTTAGTAGAGTATTTTTTCATTTATACTTATTAGTTAAATCATATTGATTTGATTATATAAGTTTCTATTACTTTAGTTACTTAAGCTTCATTAAGGTGCATTATTAATTAATTATTAATTAATAATGTACAACCTAGTTTTTTAGTTTAGGGTTTCTATCTAACCTTTTTAAGGTTGAGCCTTGTACTTTTTTCATTATCTCTTATGCATTTTTCACATTTGAGAGCATCTTTTCTTCTGTCTCCATTATTCTTCTCTTGTGACAGGTTATTGGCTAACAGGTTCTTCTTGGGTTGTGTAGAATTGATATTAATCAATTCTTTCATGGTATCAGAGCTTACTCCTTGCTTTCAGCTTAAGGGGGGGTATTAGATTTTTTTTCATTTATACTTATTAATTAAATCATATTGATTTAATTATATAAGTTTCTATTACTCTAGTTACTTAAGCTTCATTTAGGTGCATTATTAATTAATTATTAATTAATAATGTACAACCTAGTTTTTTAGTTTAGGGTTTCTATCTCACCTTTTTAAGGTTGAGCCTTGTACTTTTTTCATTATCTCTTATGCATTTTTCACATTTGAGAGCATCTTTTCTTCTATCTCCATTATTCTTCTCTTGTGACAAGTTATTGGCTAACAGGTTCTTCTTGGGTTGTGTAGAATTGATATTAATCAATTCTTTCAGTCTTAAAGATCTAGTTACTGCTTTTACTCGGCAAACAAATTTTGTAACTTGGTAAAACTATTACATGCATGTAACTGAAAATAAAGTAAACACAAGAGACACCAAATTTAACGTGGAAACCCAATATGGGAAAAACCACCAATTAACTAGTCACTAATTTTTCACTCTTCTAAAGTGAGCCCTATTAGGAGCCAACCCTGTTAAAGGTTACAATACACACTGTTAGGTGTGACCCTGTTAGAGGATTTAATCACCCTATTAGGAGTGGCCTTGCTAGAGGTCTTTAGAACAATTCAACTAAACTGTCACCTTGTTAGAGGATTTACAAAATGGTTGTTAAATCAACTCTGTTAAGAGATTTGAAATCACTGCTACAATGGTTAGAAAGCAACAATGAATTGACCTGAACAAGATGCAACTGAATTTGCTGGATACAGGTCTCTTTTCAGCATCATTAGATCCTCCTTGATCAAATATGGCTCTGCTGCCTCTTAATAATCTCTAATCATCCTTCGAATCTGCTTCCACAATAATCAGTCTTCATATCACATTAACTTCTTATTTCTCCTATTCATACAATTTAAAATTTGCAACTTGACTTCTTACTTATACCATTCAAATTGTCAAGTTCGCCTATTTACATGTTTCATTTACCAATAAACCATTCATCAGTCGGCTATAGATATTATTCTTAAACAAATAAATGTCATATGCTGGCCAACCCTGCTCGGTAAATACTGCTTTCAGGAATTTCCAGAGTTAACCTTCTTGACTCGATTAACATTACAATATCTTGAAATCCTTTGCTTGCCAAGTTTACTCAGTAAGAACTGCTTTTACCAAATTACCTTTAATGGCTGAGTGAACTCGGTAAGAACTTAATTTCTATCATATTTTCTTCGATTACTGAGTGATCTTGGTAAGAATTGCTTTTGTCATGTTTTCTTCGATTACCGAGTGAGCTCAGTAAGAGCTAAATTTCTTTGATTACCTTGAAGGCTTGGTAACTAGCTGTCTACTCAGTAGGCACTACAAGCTATCTTTACTAACCTTTTGGGCTCAGTAGACACTGTCTATTGCCTTGCCGACCTTCTGAGCTCGGTAGCCACTGTCCTTTGCTATGTTGACTTTTTGAGTTCGGTAGGAACTATTTGATTACTTATATGACATTTGTGTGACATCAAAGTCAACACATAATTGAACAATTATGACCAAAAAACCCTTGCTTCTGACCACTCATCCCTATAAATAGGAAATTAAGATCTTTTTTCATTTATTCTCCATCATCCAATTTAGGGTTAGGACAGATTAGGTAGGATTCAATGAATCTACCCCTCATTCCATATCACTTCTAGAAACTTCTCCTTCAATCCTCTTTGGTTTTGCCTCAAAATGGTTTACCATAAATTTTGTGCCACCTACTCATCAATCTTATCTTCCACCTGGTTCACATAATCCAAGAAAACAAGCTTGTTGCCTTAGATCCATCGAATTCATGATCTTTCAAATAATGCAACCACTTGACATCAACTTGCTTTTAATGCTCGGCACATACTCTATTGCTCAGCATCCTCTATGAAATCACTCAGCATGAACTAAGTTTACTGGTGCTCAACATCAACTAAAATTTACTCAGCATCCATTGTTTTTCTTGATATACACTAGAATAGACTTCTACTCAACTCCAACTAATTTTCTACTCAACTTGCACTAACTTTGCTTGGCACTTGCTATCCACTCAATCAAGCTTTGCAAACAAACTTTGTTTAACTTTCTCTTCTAAACTTTCTTAGTGTAACCAACTTTTGCAATCTTAAGTAGACTATAAATGCACTATAATATCATTGCCTTCATTAATCCTTGTACTCCTTCACATAACATAACTCAACCTTTCCTTTAGGTGCTATTGTTACATATTTTGATCAAATCCTTTTCATCAATCAAATAAGTGATAGTACTTAAATCATATAAGTAGTTGTCTTACTAGAAAATAGCAGGTTTGACATCAATGACAAAACAATGATTGAAACATATTTATCATACTTGTATCAATCTATTCTCAACAATCTCCCTCTTTGGCATTGATGGCAAACCAAACTGATCAACCAAACTTATTAGGTTAAAATAGTAAGACCAACAAAATACCAAAAACAAAATTCCTTGTATTGAAATATCTTCCACTATCAACAACTTTCATCTTCTCAATAGGTTACAAAACTCTATTGTGTCATCCTTATGACTCCCTCTAAGTTACTTCTTTATATCTCCCTCTTACTAGGTAGATGTTAGGATTTCTCCTCTTTGTTTAATCTCTAATCTCTTACATTTCTCCTAATCAATAACTATCTCCCTCTTTCTTACATTTCCCTTTATCAGTAACTATCTCCCTCTTTGAAACCAATGCCAAAGACTTATCATCTTAACATGCAGATATGAATTTCTTCAGTTGCTTCTTTGTCACCTTGCTTTTGATTGATTTGTAGTTCCAGCTCTTTGATTACATTAGGTAGCTCCTAAAGTAAGATCCATTGCATCAATTTGTAACATATGAACATTAGCTTGTTTGATGTAAGGCACTATTTTTGTTAGTTAGACAGCCTTTGATAGAGGTAACACCCCTAGTTTACCTCTTAGATACTCACGAGTATCCTTAGGTAATGCTTTTGTGAAGATATCAGCAATTTTCTCTTTTTTGTTAACATATTCCATCTTCACCTCTTTATCTTGAACTAATTCTCTCAAGTAATAATACTTGATTGCAATGTGCTTAGTCTTTGTGTGCATCATAAGATTTTTTGATATATTTATAGCACTTGTATTATCATAATAAAGTGTCATTGGTTATGTGATCTCTTCCTTCATACCTTTGAGTAGTTGTTTGATCCATACAATTTTTGTACAATTTATAGTAGTAGCAACATATTCAACTTTAGCAATAGATTATCAAGTGTAGTTTAATTTCTTGCAAGTCCATGTAACAACCTCTTTCCTAAGAAAAATGCTTCTCCACTAGTGCTCTTTCTATCATCAATGTTTCCATCCCAATCAGCATCAATATAGGCTCTTAATTCAAATTTCTTATTTTTCTTATAGAATAGACCATATTCCTCTATTCCTTTCAGATATCTCATTATTCTCTTCATAGCCATCAAATGATTATCCCTAGGATTAGTAGAGAATCTTGCAACTATCCCTATAGATAATGCAATATTAGGTCTTCTATGTACTACATATTATAATTTTCCAATAATAGACCTATATAATGTTTGATTCACCTCAGTTGAATCATCATTCTTTGACCATTTATGTTTTGACACCATAGGTGTACTCACTGGTTTGGAATCCTCCAATCCAAAAAAATTCAATATTTCCTTGACATACTTTGACTAAGTGATGTATATACCATATTTCATCTGATGTACTTGCAAACCCACAAAGAATTTGATCTCTCCAAACATAGACATCTCAAATTCTTGCTTCATTTCATTTGCAAAAACCTTACATAAATCATCTTGACCTCCAAATATGATATCATCAACAAAAAATTCAGATAGCAAAATTGATGCAAGAGCATCCTAGGTGAAAGGAAAATCTTGCATCACCCAAAAAATATTTTATTTTTCAATCTTTACTATTTTAATAAGGACTAGTAGATAGGGTGGTTACTATTTATGGAAACTTACTTTTTTAGTAAGTTTGTCATACAAGCTTAGAATGTTCTCATTTTCTATAGGAAGGGTGCTAGTGTTGTTCCAAGCATATAGATCAGGAGCTTGTGTTTCCAAAAAGTGGTTATAATAGCCAATCAAAGCAATGGTTCATGAGTTATGGCCTTTGGAAGTTGGGCTATTGAAATTTCTAAAATAATTTGTCAAAGATATATTTGGCCAACTCTATGTGTATTGTTAGAGTCTGTCAGCCCTAGTTATTAAGTTTGAGCATGTAGAACCTTCCTGGGCGACATAAAACTACCTATTTAAGAAAGGCTAGAACATTGTCTAGGACAGCTCCGGGTGATAGTTCATAGCATTGTCTTGCAGGTTGTTGTAATGAAGGTGCCCATTTGGGTTAGCATATTGTAATTGAGAATTTTGTAATTCCATATTTGTAGTGATAATAAGAAGTCCATACTTTGTTCTCACATTTGCTTTTTTTTTTTTGTTTCTATTATGAGTTTACAATATTAATGGGAGTCCCCTGCATCAAGTGGTATCAAAGCAAGATTTCTTGAGTGTGTGGACAAATTGCCAATTCTGAGATAGTTTACACCAGGAGTATGGTTTAGGCTGAGCATGTAGACAAATTGCCAATTGTGAGGCAGTTTGCACTAGGGTTTCAAAAGAAGCACAAAAATACTTCCACAAAGAGAGCATGGTGAAAGAGTTGTAAGTGTTACACCTCAGGGTTTCTAAGCCCTCCAAAGGAAAATGCAAGCATTGGAAGAAAAAATGCAAAGAGGAATAAATCTTCTTGTAAGAGATGAAAGCAAGGATGAGGACAAAGTAGAAGAAAATGTTGAAGCAGAGGTAGTTCTAAATCTAGAGGAAGAGAGGCTTTTTAGGGCCATCTCCAAGATTGGAAAAAGACCTAAGTTTGAGGTTCTCACATTTTCAAGAAATCTTAACCCAGAAGAGCTAATTGTTTGGATCAATGAACTAGAGGAGTACTTCGAGTATGAAGATACTAAGAATCCAGATAGGATCAAGTTTGCAAAGGAAAAACTGGAGGGACATGCAAAGATCTGGTGACAAGAGCTTCAATTGGAGTGAAATAGAAAGGGAAAGGAAAAAATGACTAGGTGGGATCAGATGATAGCTAAAATGAAGCAACAATTCATTCTTATGGATTATGAGCTTGATCTATTAAAGAAGATGCAAGGAATGAAGCAAGTGGGAAAATCTATTCAAGAGTATACCAAAGAGTTCTACCGAGTTCTCATTAGAACCAGCCATGCAGAAGCTAATAAGGAGAAAGTCATCTATTATCTTAATGGGTTAAGGCCAAGGATTCAAGATGAGCTAAGTCTAATTCAAATGAGTAGTATTGAGGAGGCATACCAGTTTTCCCTAAGAGTTGAGGAGAAACTGAGTAAGAAGTTTGACAATAAGAATAGTGGAAGAGGTCATGGTGGACGATCTTATGGAGGCCATAATGATGATTAGAAGAACAAAGATGAGGTTGGAAGTAGCAACTAGAACCAAAGGGGAAACAATTCCAATTATTTCCATGATCAAAATGATAGAGATCAGAGAGGAAGAGGCAAAGGACAAGGATCTGGAAGAGGAGGCTTCCATGGAAAATGTTTTCACTATAGAGAAGAAGGGCATAGAGCATTTGAATGTACCCAATGCCAAGGAAGGATAGATCAAAGAATAGAAGTTTAGGCAAGAATGGCACATGTTGATGAAGATGCCAGATCCTCACATTCTAAAGATGTCGAAAGAGGAGAAGTCCTAGTTAATAGAAGAGTCCTGCTGAGTGGTGAGAATGAACCTAATCAAAGAGGGAGTTTGTTTTACACAAGTTGTAGATGTGAAGATAAGTGTTGTGATTTGATCATTGATGGTGGAAGTACTAACAATCTGGTGTCAGAAACGATGGTCACCAAATTGAAGCTAAAGAGATAGAAACACCCACATTCATACCATATTGTTTGGCTGCAAGATGACCACAAGGTTATGGTCAATGAGCAGTGTTCAGTGAAGTTGAAGAGTGGGAGCTACCAAGATGAGGTACTATGTGATATCATACCTATGGACATATGTCATACGTTGTTGGGTAGGTTGTGGCAGTTTGAGAGGCATGTTGTACATGATGGGCAAGCAAATACCTACACTCTAACTAATAATGGAGTGAAACATAAGTTGAAGTCATTGAAGGATAAAGAAGAAAAGGTATTTACTGCTACCAAAATATGTTTTGTTGATAGAAAAGAGTTTCTTAAAGGTATGAAACATGAGCATATGTGTTTTTCTATCATTCCTAAAGATAGTAAAGAAGAAGTGGAGGAGGTACCTACAAAAGTTACAAATATGTTGGAAGAGTTTTCAAATATTGTATCAAATAATGTACCTGATGGATTGCCCCTAGTGAGGAAGATCAATCACCAAATGGATTTGGTTCTAGGAGCTAGTTTGCAAAACAAGGTAGCACATAGAATGACACCAGCAGAAAGTGAATAATTGAACAGGCAAGTTCATGAGTTGTTGCAGAAGGGGTTGATTTGAGAGAGTCTGAGTCCATGTGCTATACCAATAGTTTTAGCACCAAAGAAGAATGGAGAATGGAGGATGTGTATAGATTCTCATGCTATCAACAAGATCACCATCAAGTATAGATTTTATTTTTCAAGGATGGATGATATTATGGACTATTTGAGCAGAGCTCAGTATTTCATAAAGATAGATCTGAAGAGTGGGTATCATTAGATTCATATCAAAGAAGATGATGAGTGGAAGACTACTTTCAAGACAAGGGAATGACTGTATGAGTGGTTAGTAATGTCTTTTGGGCTAACCAATGTACTGAGCACTTTCATGGGGCTCATGAATGAGGTACTGAAGGAGTTTATAGGTAAGTTTTTCATTGTTTACCTAGATGATATATTGATCTTTAGTAAGACATTGGAGGAGCATTTGATTCATATTTGCAAGGTTTTTGAAAAGTTGAGGGAAGAAAAGTTGTTGATAAACCTGAAGAAGTACAGTTTTGTAAAGGAGTTGGTGTACTTGGGATTTGTAGTCTCAGAAGAAGATCTAAAAATGGACCCAGTGAAAGTGAAGGCTATCCTTGAATGGCCTACTCCAAGTAGTGGGACAGAGGTAAGATCTTTTCATAGACTAGCTACATTTTACAAAAAAATCATAAGAAATTTTAGTAGTATTTGTGGATCCTTGACTGAAACAATGAGAGGAGATAGGAAAGAGTTTAAGTGGATTATAGGAGTAGATAAGAGTTTCATTCTGTTCAAACAGAAAGTTTCTGAGCAACCTGTTTTAGCACTTCTTAATTTTAACAAGGTATTTCAAGTAGACTGTGATGCTACTGGTACTACAATAGGAGTTGTGTTGAGCCAAGAAGGTAGACTAGTTGCTTATTTCAATGAGAAGTTGAATGATGCAAAAAGAAAATATTATGTTTATTATCAAGAATTTTATGCTATAGTTTAAGCATTGAAGAAGTGGAGACACTATCTTCTTCCCAAGGAGTTTTTTTTGTATACTGATCATCAAGCTTTGCAATATTTGAATAGTCAAGCAAAATTGAACCAAAGGCATTTAAAGTGGGTTGAGTTTTTGCAAAGTTATACATTTTTTTTGAAACACAGAAGTGGGAAGTCTAACAAAGTTGTAGATGCTCTTAGTAGAAGACAACTTTTTTTGATAGAAATGCAAATAGAGGTGGTTGGGTTCAACGATCTTAGTACATTGTATCCAGATGATCCTAAATTTGGTGAAGCATGGAAGGCTTGTATAGAACCTGTTACACTTCATAGGACAAAGTGGTTGGATTTCATGATCCAAGATAATATGTTGTTCAAAGGAAGCCAGTTGTGCATTCCCAGAAGTTCAATGAGAGAGAATCTCATCAAGGAGAAGCATAGTGGAGGATTGGTTGGACATTTTGGCAGAGATAAAACCATCGCTTTGGTTACTGGAAATTACTATTGGACACAGTTTCAACAAGATGTAATGAAGTTTTTACGAAGTTGCAAAGTATGTCAAATGGTGAAAGCAATGAAGCAGAATACAAGATTGTATCAGCCATTACCTATACTAGAGAAGCCATGGAAGGATATCAATATGGATTTTGTTCTTGGATTACTAGGGACACAACACGAGCATGATTCTATTTTTTTGGATGTTGATATGTTTTCAAAGATGGCACATTTTATTCCTTGCAAGAAGACTAGTGATGATGTTCATGTAGCAGAGTTGTTTTTTAGAGAAGTGGTGAGATTACATGGTCTGCCAAAGAGTATAGTTTTAGATCGAGATAGAAAATTTTTTGGGTATTTATGGTGTACATTATGGAAGAAGTTGAAGACATATTTGAAGTTTACTTCATCACATCATCCATAGACTGATGGACAGATAGAAGTTGTGAATCATAGTTTGGGAAACTTGCTGAGATGCTTGGTTGGAGATAAACCAAAAGGATGGGATATGGTTTTACCACAGGCAAAATTTTCATATAATAATTATGTCAATAGGAGTACTGGTAAATCACCATTCCAAATTGTTTATGGGAGTAGTCCTAGAAATATTTCTAAATTGAGGAAGTTGGATAAGGGAGAGATAAGTAGTGTTGAAGCAGAAGATTTTGTTGAACATTTGAAGAACATCCATGAGGAGGTGAGGAAGCACATCATAAAGATGAATACATAGTATAAGGCTAAGGTAGATGTAAAAAGGAGATATAAATAATTTTAGATTTGAGATGAAGTCATGATTCATTTGAGAAAGGAGCATTTTCTAGTTGGTACATATAATAAGCTGAAGATGAAGAAGTTTGGACCGTGCAAGATAGTGATGAGGTATGATTCTAGAAATGCATATGAAGTGGAGTTTCCTATTGAATTGAATATTTCACCAATATTTAATATTTTAGATTTGATAGAGTATTATGAAGGAGGTGATGGAGATGAAGTTGTAGAAGTGCAGTGGAGCATTCCAGCAGCTAGTTCAACTACCAAGGAGATTGAGGAGATATTAGATAGTTGTATTGGAAAAAGTACTAGAAACAAAACTTATGAGAAATATATGGTAAAATAGAAAGGGAGACTAGTTCAAGATTCATCATAGCTAGCAAAGGAGGAGGTCAACCGTCATCCTAGGAACACCTAAGACGTGATGGGGTCACTTCTCAAATTACCCTAGGTGTTTGATGTAGAAGCATCCTAAGTGAAAGGCAATCTTGTATCACCCAAAAAATATTTTATTTTTCATTCTTTTCTATTTTAATAAGGAGTAGTAGACAGGGTGGTTACTATTTATGAGAACTTACAATTTTTAGTAAGTTTTTCATACAAGCTTAGAATGTTCTCGTTTTCTAATATACCATTTAAAAATGTAGATTTAACATCCATTTGATAAAATTTGAAACCTTTGTATGCAGAATAAGAAAGTAGAGTTCTTACTCCTTCCAATCTAGCAATAGGAGAAAATGTTTCTCCATAGTCAATTCCTTCTTCTTGTGCATATCCTTTGTGGACAAATATTTCCTTGTTCATTACGACTTCACCATTTTCATCTCGCTTATTTTTGAATACCCACTTGGTGCCAATCACATTTTTGTCTTATGGTCTAGGAACTAGAGTCTATGTCTTATTTTTCTCAATTTGTTTAATCTCTTCTTCCATGTCTTTACTCCAGTCTACACCTTCTAAGGCATCTCTCACTAATTTAGGTTCTTTCATGCTTAGAAAACATGTATCATTTCTTAATATGTTTCTTTTCATTGGTCTAGCATCTTTAACTCTAATAATTTGTGCAACAAGATGATGTCTCTTGACATATTTAGTCAATCTTGGTTTAGTTTTGGTTTCTTCATTTGGCCTATTTACTTCAAAGTCACTATGTTCATCTCTATCAGGTAGTTCAGCATCTCTCTCATGTACATTGATTTTAAAATCAGAATGTGCTTCAACTTCATTCTGTAACTCAACATCTGAATGTAGCTCGATTCCTAAATGCAACTCAACATTCATAGTATGTGACTCAGCAGTTACTGAAACTTCTTGTTGATTTGTAGCATCTTTTTTAGTAGGCATACCTTCATAAAAGCATACAAATGATTTGTATTATTTTGGTCCTTTCATAGGTTCAGCCTCATATACTTTTTAATAATCATCAAATTTTACATTTGTACTTTCCACAACTTTGTTTGTGTTAGCATTTAAACATTTATAATCTTTACTTCTTTGTGGAATATCTTAGGAATATACCTTCTTCACTTTTTGCATCTATTTTACCATTCCTAAATTCTTTAGGAATATAGCATTTTCTTCCAAATACCTTGAAATATTTTACAGTGGGTGAGTATCCATACCATAGTTCAAAAGGTGTTGAATGAGCACCTTTCTTAACTTGTAAATGATTCAAGGTATAGACAGTTGTGCTTACAACTTCTCTCCATTATTTCAAAATAAATTTGTTCTCCATCATGAGTGTCCTAGCACAGTCCATTACAAAAAATTTCCTCCTTTCAGCAATTCCATTTTATGGAGGGGTTCTAGGAGCATATGTCTTCCTTTTGATTCCTCTATCATTACAAAACATCTCAAACTTATTTGATGTAAATTATCCTCCTCTATCAAATCTCAAGCATTTTAGACTTTTACTTGTTTCCTTCTCAACTCTCGCTAAGTACCACTTAAAAATTTGGAAAGCATCAGATTTATGTTTCAAAAGTATAATCATCATTCTAGAATAATCATTAACAAGCAGCATAATGTACTTATCTCCTTTATAGCTTTGCACTTCAATTGGTCCACACAAGTCAGTATGAATAATCTCTAGTATCCCTTTAGAGGTATGAGTTTTACTTTGAAAACTTGACTTTGTCATTTTGCCTAACTCACATTATTTGCACATTATATTATCAGGCTTCTTCAACTTAGGCAAACCTCTAACTTTTCTCATGTTACTGATAATAACCAAGTTATCAAAATTAACATGACATAACCTTTTGTGCCATAGCCACACATCATCAAAATTTACAATTAAACAAGTAGCATCCTCTATATCAAGATAGAATAGATTACTCCTAGTTTGATCACCTATTCCAATCAATTTTCCATTAGTGGCATATATCTTAACAATCTTATTTTCAAACTCAACCTTACATCCTAAATTATTTAGTTGTGACACACTTAATATATTATAGTTAAGTCCTTCAACATAGTAAGCATTATCACACAAAATCTTTTATGTAGGTTTGATAGAATCTTTTCCTTTTATCAAACATGGTGCATCATTGCCAAATCTTACACTATTTCCATCACAACAATTCAAGGTAATGAACTTAATTTTATCTCCAGTCATGTGATGTGAACACCCACTGTCGATGATTCATTTGTCATTCTTGTTCACATAGGACATAAGTGCAGTTGACTCATCTTCATCAGATTCTTCCTTCATTGCAACATACACCACTTCATCATCATGTTCATCATATTCATCTTTTTTTTCCTCTTCAGCAATATAGAAAGACTTCTTACTTTTTCTTTGTAATCCTTGTTGTCTTCATCTCTTCTACTTTTTTATTTGTCACCACCTCTATAGTTCTTCTCCTCTAGATATCTAGGAGCAATATGACCAACCTTATTGCAATTGAAACAAATGATAGGTAATTTACCTTTAAACTTGTCTTTACCTCTATGGAATCTTCTTTCCATTAGTGCTTCAAGTTGATCTATTGATTTTAGATTGGTTTTGACAATTGAGTGTCAACACAGTTAACATATTTACTAAGTTCATGTTGAGCTAGTAATACATGTCGAGTATAATATGTATAGATGTCAAGTTGCAATGAGTGTCAAGTCACTCATGTGTTGAGTCATTCAAGTGCCAAGCAGATAGACCATGCCAAGTGATTCAAGTGTCGAGTAAGTAGTTTATGCTAAGCAATTCAGGTGCCAAACCAAAAACAGAATTATAGTGTGTGTCGAGCATCAGTATTATCAAGTATTGAGTAACACATATTAGACCTAGTTGTTTGTGATGGCACAAATAACTATGTAAACCATTTTTATGACAACTTATGGATAGATCTCAAATTTTTAAAGATAAAGATGAATCTATTTGGATTCCCTATGAAATCAACATGCAACCAATCAGAAAATTGGAAAGGTTAAATAGAAAAAGGATGAATATTAGCTACAGATTCATACCTAACCCTAAGCCACCAAATTATTTATAAGGAAGAAAAAGCTCCATAATAAGATGAGGAATGCGAGTGAAAAGCAGAAGGAAGAAAAGGGGTGAATTGATTAGAGATCATTCAAGGTGACTTAGCAGAGTGAAAGAATTATAGAATCAGTTTGTTCAATAGAGGATCAAAGACATAGCATTGACAAATCAGATTAGAAATTATTAAGAAGGATAGAATGGTGATCTAAAATCAACAAGTTAAAATTGTAAGTCATCAAATCAAGCATTCTATTGTTACTTTCTAACAACTGTATTATCAGAGTGAAACCTTTGGACTAAGGTTGACATATCAGTCATTGCAAAATCCTTTAATAGGGTGACATTCCAAGTGAATGTTCTAAAAGTCCTTTAATCAAGCACACTTCTAATAGGGTGTTAAAATCCTTTAATAGGGTGAGACTTAACAGTCTCTTGTAAGCCTTTAACAGGGTGGGCCTTTCACAGGGCAAATCATGTTTCATGGTCAACATTTTGTAACCTTAATAGGTGATGCTTTATTGTTGCAGTAGTGAAGAATTGTGGGTGTCATCCCCACCCTAGTTTTACCTTCTTATTTGGAGGGTTTTTGGGTAATCATATCAAGTGTCAAATGTGTGTGTTTATTTGATGCATTTGTTTTATATTTCATTTTAGTTTATTACATGCATCTAATGAATGATAAAAGGGTTTTAAGTATTGAAGTTTAAACTTCTGATTCACTCCCCCCCCCCCCCCCTCCTCTCTTAGAAGTATATGTTTCCCATTTTTAATTCCAACAATTGGTATCAGAGCTAAGTTCTCAAAAAGAGAAGCTTTACAGCTTAGAGAAAAGATCTTGAAATGGAAATCTACAAACTAGAAAAGGTTATTGAGAACCAAGGAATTGAGATACAACTCATCTTGCATCCATTGGACAAAGCCAAAGAGGAGTTAAAAAAATCCTTAAAAAGAAGGAAAGAGATAGCCATTGTAGAGAATGACATACAATAGAAATAAATTGACACCACCAAGTTATTTACAAATGGAGACTCAAATGAATTCAGTGCAGCAATTGTAGATCTAATGGAAAAGAATCGAATAGAGTACAAGCTGAGGAGATCAAAAATCTCAAGATAGAGCAAGAATCCCAAGCCATGATGCTATGTGAGGTAACAGAAAAAAAAAAAAAGCCATAGAAGACAAGGCCATGATTGAAGAAGACAAGAGAATCCTGGAAAACAAACTAGAAGAGAAGTCAACTGAGCTTGCTAGAATCTCCAATATGCAATTGGATACCCTCAATTAGATGATGAATGCTCATCATGAGTTTAATGTCAAAGACATTGAAATTACCACACTGAAGTTGTAGAATGAACAATTACAAAATGATCTAAGAAGAGAAAGAGAGATTGTTGAGAGCTTCAACAAGCCAAATGTAGCCATAAGTATTTTGAGAAACTACTAAAATCTCCTAGAACCAGCAATGATACATCAAGGCTAGGCTACACAAGCACTTAAGAAGTAGAATAATCCAAGATTGTTGAAGAAAGGAATGACAAAGGTAAGAACTCCAAACCCACTTTTCATTATTGTGGTAAGAAAGGAAATACAGCTAATATTTGCAAGAGCAAGAATGCTAGTCAGAATGCTAAGCCAAAGAACATGACTTATTCTCACAAGTGCAACAAACAAGGTCATCAGGCACATGAATGCAAAACCAAAACCATGCATGCACCAAAATTTGAAAGACACTACCACAATTTTCAAAAGTATGGACATGGAGCCTTTGAATGCATATCCAAGTCCACATGGTCATCAAGCAAGCCAACAAAGCTAAGAAACTATGAAAACTCCTATAAATGGGATTATAAGACAAGTTATAGTTGTCACTATTGTCAGGAATATGGACATATCCCTAAGAATTGCATTAGAACACACTTCAATGGTAACTACAAGAGATGGTTGAGTCAAATCACATGTTTTAGTTGTCACAAGACTAGTCACATTAGTAAGCATTGTCCAACTAGGTCCTAGGCACCAAGTTATGAATTTGATAAAGGTAAAGGCAAGGCAGACATTGAGCACATTAGGAATGAGATGAACAAGACATGGAAGAAGAAAGATGTTGGCAGTACATCAAATGGAGAAGGGATCACTTCACCCAATGGGTCAAGTGGTCACACTTCATCAAACTAAGAAAATAAGAGGTATGTGGGATTGATACTTAAAGTGTTGCATTATACATCAGTTCCAAAATAAATTAGCACTAAAATGATTCCGTTAGCATGAATTAAGATGCAATAATTCAAGGAAAATTCAAGGTTAAAATGTTCATGTTTCATGTTGTTGACAAGCATAAAAAGTCCTCAATAGATGCCGAGTAAATATTAGTAAATGTGATGAGCTGCTAGTCAAAGTCTGTTGGAGCTAAGTCTGTAGTATCTATCAAGTAAAGGAAGTCACTAAATATGCTGAATGAAATAGTAATTATGTTGATGCCAAGTTTTATAGTTGTACACGACCAAGGAATAATTGCTAAGTTCTAAAGGGTATAAGGTCAATTTTCTCCTATTTTTTTGTCATTGTGAATTCATAGTGAGAACGAGTAGAGTGAAGAAGCAATTCACAAATCAATTCTAAGAATTTGCAAGGATTTTAGCAATAATTAAGCAATAGTTCATCGAATCTTAAAGCTATTCTTCATAAGCCGAGTTGCACAGTTTCAAATTTGATAAATCCTAGTTCGATAAAATGGCATCTAGCTCAAAGAATACCAAGGAGACATAAGCATTTGATGTTCAATTAGTTAGCAATGAAGTTAAACAACCAAATTTCAAAGTTATTCATGAAGTTTCCTATAAACAAGACCCAACAAGAGTATTATCCATGACCCCACCTAAAGTAATAATGGTTCAAGACATGATGAAATGTTTCAACTGAAAAGTAGGAGTCATAGGTGACATGGAAATAAGACAAACATATGAAAAATTGTGTGAAAATGGAGTCCTAAAGGAAGAATTCAAGATTGTGGAAAGAAAGGGTTTGACCCATGCCCTAGATTTTCCCATAGTTTTCAAGACTAAATGGTTTAAAATAGTTCTAAGTAGAATTCATGATGGATTTTTGTGGTTAGAGGGTGGACCGATCAAGATTTCAAAAAGGATTGTCCATAGGGTTACTAGTTATCCAACCCTAGATCAGCACAAGACATTGAGAAGTGACTCAAAAGAGGTCATTAAGAAAAGACTCAAAAGTGGTCAATGAGAAAAATACAAGTGCAAAGTGGAACAAGTGTGGTATGACCATTGACACAATTACATATCCTTTGCTTGATTTTGTTGTCAAAGCTATTTCCCACAAGTTCTACCAATCAATCATGTTAAACAATGTGCCCTACATAACAGTGGATGTTGGTTACAAAAGTATCAAGAAAAACCACACTTATGATCTTGCAGAACTTCAATTGTAACAGATAAATGAAAACCTAGGTGCCATCAAAAAAACAAAAAGCGCACAATGTAAGTTTGGATCAATTCTTGTATGCATATTTTTGTATGTACTAAATGAATTCTCATCTTTTGGAAAAATTGGATGGAAGACAAATAGATCTGTGACTGTTCAAATCAATGAGTATATTGAGAAAATGGGAGAGAACTTTGAGTCAATTATGACAAGCTATTTTGAAGACTTTAAAAAGTCTATGAACCATAGATTGAGGATACCAGTTTCCTTAGTAGAACAAAACTATAATGACATATGTTTCCTTGTAGATATTAATTGCACTTATATCTAGGCAGCAATACCTAGGGTTAGATGGCTAAGACCTCTAGGATATGAAATCAATATGGATGAAGCCTTAGCTTCCATCACTACAATCCTTGCTGAAGAAATTGACAAATCAACCAAGATATTTGGAAATTTTGATGTTGTAAAGTCAAAGGTTGAAATGAAACTAAAAATAGCCTCTACATTGAAAAAGAAGGACAAAATGGTAAGAAAATTGAAGGCCAAATTTGGTGAAGAAGCAAGAAATGCGGAAGAAGAAGATGAAGAAGAGAATGAAGAATGAAGAGGAACAAGAGGTACAATCACCAGAACCTTTAGCTTTAACCCAAGGCATGGATGAGGATTAAGAGGAATAAGGTGTCGAGGAAGAAGAAATCAAAGAGGCACCAGCCCAATCAGCACCAAAGAAGAGAAAGGCTATGGCTAAGCCTGAGGCTAAACCAAAGGCAAAGAAAACTATTAAGCTTAGCCCAGCAAAGCCTATAGCTCCTACCACCAGAGAAAGCACAAGAGAAACCACACAAAAGGCTAAGGAGAAAACAAGGTAGGTAGAACAAGGAGGACAAGAGAAAAAGAAACAAAGAAGGAAATATATTGCTCAACTTGAAACAAATGATGAAAAGATAGAGTCTGAAGATACAAGTCAGTTTAGGGTGTTAAGTCATGCCCCACTTTCTGATCTTGAAAACTTGTGTGATAATGTCAAGAATAATGCAGATCTATCAAGTTTGAAGAATTTAGATTTTGATCAATTGAGTACAGATGAAAAGAATCTAGTGGAAGAGGCATTGTATATTATGATGTCCAAATTTAAGAATACTCCACTTAAGTTTACCAACACTATATTGAAAAGTCTATATGATATTGTTGAGAAAAAGTGGCATTATTGCTTAAATATTGAGAAAAAAATTAGAGAGTCGACATTAGCACAAGTAATGCTAGAGCTAACAAAAGGACAGATTGCTAAGGCAGTAAAGAAATATGTAGCTAGGTTTACACCTAAATATAGAGCCTTTAGCATTCTACAAATAAATATAGATGATGTGGTTAAGGAATCAACCCAAATATGGAAATTAATCTATGGGTTAACCACTATAAAGCCAAGAGAGGTTGATCCCTCTGAAGAAAAATGGGATGATAAGAGTGAGGACAAGCAAGATAGCAAGGATGATGACAAAGATGATGATAATATACAAGAAGATGACAGGACAGACAATACTATTGGGGAAGAACCTGAAAGACAAGATAAGGACAAGGCAACAGCTGAGGAGTAGCAAAAGGAACAGAGTGTGCAGGACACACAAGTGTCAAGTGTCAGCCCCCCACATGACATAGTCAAGTCAATAGAGACAATTATTGTTAAGGATGTTTTTTATGCTTCACCATAGAACATCAATCCATTAACTATAGATGACTTGAAGAGGATACTGGATCATTCTACACTCCAAGAAAAGTTATGTGAACATCGAGTATTGGTGAGTGTAGAAGAACTCTAGAAGGAAGTAGCTGATATAACAAAGGACAAGGTGAATCCACAAGAACCACCTTTTTCCATCCCTTCATCTACCCGTGTGTAACCACTAGTACAAACATCAAAAGACACATCTACAAAGGTTGACACAACTGTCAAAGTTGAGATGGTTAAACAACAAACTCAGACTACTCAAGAGAAGGCTACAAAAGCACAAGCATAATAGACAAATGTATCTATACCTGATACACAAACATAAGGAGCAAGTTAGATAATAATAATTGATCAAGGAAGAACTGAAGAAAAGGACATACCAAAGAAGAGGGAACAAGAATCCATACAAACATTGGCAAATTTACCAACGTCTAGCTCTCTTAAAAAATTCCTTCAGAGGCTGAGCATTGATGCAATACCACTATAGATTTCAGCACTAGACTCCAGTTCATCCAAGGTTGCTAAGGTAGCTCACTATGGTGATGCAATTCTAGACGAGGAAATAGTGATACCTAAATACGATTATGCAACTATGACACTAGAGAAAATAGGCATAATGCAAGCAGCTTGGGAAAGGAAGAAAAACCAAGAAATACTCAGAAAAGAGTATAAATAGAGGCAGGCATTACAAGATATTAAAGACATCTTTTTAGATGCTTTTAGCTTGCAAACACTTGATGAATCAAAGCCAATATTGGAGAAATTATTAGATATTGTGGAATAGGTGAGTAACGAAGACCAGGAAACCAATGTCAAACCTATGGAATGGTCTGAAAGAAAATTTCAAGGGAAAGTCAATGAGAAGATATCTAGTGATATAGCACTCTCACAAGTTGAATTAGCTGATAAAATTGAGAAAGTGAAGAAGGTGCTTGAGAACATATTCTCATTGTACACCAAATTATGTGATCCCACACTCTTCACAATGGAAACCACCCATAGGATTCTAAGTCTAGAGAGAAACTTAAAAGTATCAAATATGCAATTACCTAAGAATCTAGCTCAAAGTGAGAAGCATTTTCATTCATTGCTTCATACACAAAGTCAACTAAATGTGTTAATAATAGAAGAGGCTAATATAAGAGCCAAGTTGACTAACATCCAAGCCTCCCTTACCCCTCATGGAGATACTCCACAAGGAAATCAGATATGCAAAGACCTTGATGAAGAAAGATCCAAATCTTTCAACATTAGATGGACTAGTTCACCTTGTAGTAGAGGCCATCCAAATAAAATCATTAGATGTTGCATTAGACAACTAGGATGTTGCTCTGAAGATTATAATGGAAGTCCACAAGAACTTTTTGGACAAATACACAATTAGTGTATAGACCCTTTGACATAAGTGTCAAAAAGGGGGAGATAAACAAATATGCAAGGGGGGATATTAAGCGTAGGGGGAGAATAAAGATAATAAAGATAGAAAAAGAAGGGGAGATAAACCAAAGGGGGAGAAAACAACAAAAGAGTAGAAACAGAGCCTATCAGATCAAGAGAATTAGTATTTTTGAAGACAAAGAGCATAACCAAAAGACAAATTCATGAAGAATAGATTTTTGATACAGAACAGGCACATTAACTCAAGGGGAATTACAAAATTTTTGAGGTATATAGTCTACTACAAAATTCTGAAAAAATTTTGAAGCTTTGTATATATGCCAAGTTGTGGATGTATTATACTCGAGGAGATTAGATTTGTTATGTACAACTAAGTGTTTTTGACACTCATGTCAAAGGGGGAGATTGTTGATCTCAGACTGGTTTTCACAATTGAGTGTCAACACACTTAAGATATTTACTAAGTTCATGTCAAGCTAGTAATAAATGCCAAATATAATATGTATAGATATAGAGTTGCAATGAGTGTCGAGTCACTCATGTTTCAAGTCACTCAAGTGCCAAGCAGATAGACCATGTCGAGTGATTCAAGTGTCAAGTAAGTGGTTGATGCCAAACAATTCAGGTGTCGAACTAGAAATAGAATTATAGTATGTGTTGAGCATCAATATTATCAAGTGTTGAGTAACACAGATTAGACCTAGTTGTTTGTGATGACACAAACAACTATTAAACCATTTTTATGACAACTTATGGATAGATCTTGAAGTTTTAAAGATAAGGACAAATCTATTTGGGTTCCCTATGAAATCAACATGCAACCAAGAAAAAAAATGGAAAGGTTAAACGACAAAAAGGATGAATCTCAACTGCAGATTCATACCTAACCCTAAGCCATCAAAGTCTTAATAAGGAAGATGAAGCTCCATAATAAGATGAGGAATGCGAGTGAAAAGAAGAAGGAAGAAAAGGGGTGAATTTATCAGAGATCATTTAAGGTGACTTAGTAGAGTGAAAGAATTGTAGAATCAGTTTGCAGAACAAAGGATCGAAGATACAGCATTGACAAATCAGATCAGAAAGGATTAAGAAGGATAGAATGGTGATCTAAAATCAGCAAGTTAAAGTTGTAAGTCATCAAATTAAGCATTCTACTGTTACTTTCTAACAACTATATCAGCAGAGTGAAATCCTTTGGACTAAGGTTGACTTAACAGTCATTGCAAAATCCTTTAATAGGGTGACATTCCAAGTGAATGTTCTATAAGTCCTTTAATTAGGCACACTTCTAATAGGGTGTTAAAATCCTTTAACAGGGTTGGACTTAATAGTCTCTTGTAAGCCTTTAACAGGGTCGGTCTTTCACAAGGCAGGTCATGTTTCATGGTCAACATTTTGTAACCTTAACAGGTGACACTTTATTGTTGCAATAGTGAAGAATTGTGGATGTCATCCCCACCCCAATTTTACCTTCTCATTTGGAAGGTTTCTGGGTAATCATATTAGGTGTCAAATGTCTGTATGTTTATGTGATGCATTGTCTTTATATTTCATTTCACTTTATTACATGCATCTAATGAATGGTAAAAGGGTTTTAAGTGTTGAAGTTTGAACTTCTTATTCACCCCTGCCCCCTCGCCCCCAGAAGTATATGTTTCCCATTTGTAATTACAACATGATCTACATCCTCCTCATATGTACCATGGAGGCATAATTTATCTTTTTCTTCCTCTTCTTCTCATTAGGTTCCTTGAATGATAGCTTAGCTTTGAAAGTAGATTCAACATTTTCAGGCTTGAAATTATCAAAGTTAGCTCAAAAGCATTGAGCCTACCTACCAAACCTTCAAGTGATAGATTATTCCCTAGTATACATCTTAGTTCTTGAATTGCAAAAGCTCTAATAGCATATATAGGCAGCAATGTTCTTAAAACTTTTCTTAGTACAATATCATCATCTATTGTGCCAGTAGCTCCTCTTATTGCATTAACATCTTTTATCCTTGAGGCATATTGAGAAATATTTTCACCTTCTTATTTCTCATATCATCAAACTTACCTCTGAGACTTTCAGCTTTAGCTCTGAGAACATTAGTGTCTCCTCCATAGATGGTTAAGGCATCCCACATTTTCTTTGCACTGTCAAGACTTTTGATATCATCAAATTTGGCATAGCTTAGGGTAGAGGCAATCTCCAGCATTTTCTGGTTATGTTCTTTCTTCTTTTTCATATCCTCGATAGTTAGGGCTCCAGCAGGATCAACATGCTTAGTAGGAATGGTAGATTGTGCATGATCTCCAAGTCCTCCAAGGTGTAGCTTCATCAAACTTTCCCATACAGGAAAGTTATCTCTCTTAAGCTCGGTACATCTCTTTTTGGCATCTTGATCTTTTTGCTTCTAATACCTTCAAAACTAGTCCTCTTAAGCAGATAGCTCTAATACCAATTGTTGGAATTCTTTACAATAACGAAGTGGGGTGGGGGGGGTGAATCAGTTATCCAAGTTTCAAATGTATAAATAAAACTTTTCATAGCTTGGTGAATCCATAAAATATTTATCATCATGTATGTATCCATAAGATTATGCAATCACTTAAAAACTTGTAGATTACTGTCAAATCAATTTGCAAAAATGTAAACCTGAAATATAATAGATTCAGCAATACACTTGACACAATGATTTATGTGGAACCCAATTTGGGAAAACCCTCCAGTAGCATGCTACTCTTTTCACTCTTTTGAAGTGATGCCTTGTGAAAGGCCAACCCTATTAAAGGTTACAATACACACTATTAAATGTGACCATGTTAAAGGATTTCAATCACCTTGTTAGGAGTGAGCCTTGTTAGAGGACTTTAGACCATTCACTTGGAATGTCACCCAGTTAAAGGATTTACAAATGACTACTAGGTCAACCTTAATCCAAAGGATTTACCCTAAACTGATACAATTGTTAGAAAGTAATAGTAAGGCTTGATCTGATAAAAACTTACAACTCCATTCGCAAATTACAAATCTTTATTTCAATCCTCCATTTTGCTTGGCTTTCACACATTTTAGCTTCGATAGCTTGTTCACCCTTGAAGCATTCATACCCTTAAGCCTTCTTTCTTAACATGCCAATGTAGACTTCTTCTCTTAGGTCACTTGATGAAGCAAAACCCTTGACTCCTTGTCTTCCTTAAGTTCTCGCACATGACAACCCTTGCTTCTAATCAACCATCACTATAAATAGGAAATTAAGATCTTTTTTCATGTATTCTCCATCATCCAATTTAGGGTTAGGACAGATTAGGTAGGATTTAATGAATCTACCCCTCATTCCATATCACTTCTAGAAACTTCTCCTGCAATCCTCTTTGAATTCACCTTAAAATAGTTTACCATGAATTCTGTGTCATAAGCTCATCAATCTTATCTTCCACCTAGTTCACATAATCCAAGAAAACAAACTTGTCATCTCAGATCCATTGAATTCGCGATCTTTCAAATAAATCAGCCACTCGGCATCAACTTGCTTCTAATGCTTGGCACATACTGTGTTTCTTGGCATCCTTTGTAAAGTCACTCAACACAAACTAAATTTTACTTGCATATCATCAACTAAACTTTACTCTGCATCCACTGTTTTGCTCGGTATGCATTAGAATAGATTTTTACTCAGCTCTAACTGATTTTCTGCTTAGCTTTCACTGACTTTGCTCGACACCTACTATCCACTCCATCAAGCTTTATAGACAAGATTTGTTTAACTTGCTCTTTTGAACTTGCTTAGTGTGAACAACTTTTGCAACCTTAAGTAGATTATCATTGTACTATGATATCACTATCTTAACTTATTCTTGTACTCCTTTACATAAAATAACTCAACCTCTCCTCTAGGTGCTATTGTTACATCTTTTGATCAAATCCTCTTCATCAATCAAATAAGTGATGGTACTTAAATCATATAAGTAGTTGTCCTACCAGCAAATAGCAGGTTTGACATCAGTGACAAAACAATGATTGAAACATATTTATCATACTTGTATCAATCTATTCTAAACAATCTCCTTCTTCAACACTCAAGTGAGAAAAGATAAAAATTGGAGAATAGGGTGGTTAAGTATATATTTATTGGCTATGGTGTCAATGTGAAAGGTTACAAGCTTTGGGATCCAAATGCAAAGAAGGTGCTCCATAGTAGAAGTGTGATATTTTGTGAGGTCAAACCTTCTACAATTGATTTGCAACCAGAGAAGGAAGAGAAATAGAAAAATGAAGTGGTTCATATTCCTTGTACCCCTGAGGGAGAAGAACTATGACCTCCTGATGGACCTAATAATGAGGAGAGCTCAAGAAGTTCTAAAAATTTTGAAGAGCAAGAACCTCAGCCTCAAACTTTGAGGAGGTCTACTAGTAATAGGAAATCACCTGATAGATATGGTTATTCAGCTGAAAGGTTTGGATATTCTATGTTGGATTTAGGTTGTATAATTTCTTTGAATGCTAACATTCATGAGCCTAGGACTGTTAGAGAGGATATGGGTATGAATGATACAAATTCTTGGATTGAAGCCATGAATGAAGATATGGAAGCATTGAAGAAGAACGCTACATGGGATCTAGTACCTTTGCCTAAAGGATGAAAACTTGTTAGACGTAAATGAGCACTCAAGAAGAAATTGGATCATGTCAATGTTGAGAAGTATAAGGCATGGTTGATCATGAAGGGGTATTCACAAATAGAGGAATTGATTATAGTGAAATATTCTTTCCTATAATGAAGGTTGTTATCAGTTGCAACAACTTATGATTTTGAAGTTGAGAAAATGGATGTGAAAACAACATTCCTTCATGATGATTTGGTCGAGGAAATTTATATGTCATGACTAGAGCATTTCATTGAGAAAGGTTAAAAAACCTTGTTTTTAAGTTGAAGAAATCTTGTGTGGTTTGAGACAATCCCCTAGAATGTGTTGTCCTTGGGATTTCTAAAATCCAAATCTGACAATTGTGTATACTAAAAATCTTTAAAATGGTCACATTCTCATCATAGTCTTATATGTGGATGAGATGTTTATTGGGAATGGTAAAGAATGATTTCATATTTGAAGTCCTAGTTAGTAACATAGTCTAGAATGAAAGATCTAGGCACAACTAGATATATTCTTGGGATTGGGATTATTAGAGATAGAGCTAATAAAAATCTTTGGATGAGCCAAAGGAAGTACGTTAACTCTATGTTGGAGAAATTTAGTATGACAACTTGTAGGTAGGTGGTCGTTCCAATGTTATAGGCAATGAAGATTTCTAAGGGGGGTTTTTTGAAATCTCCTATTGACATGGAAGAAATGTCTAGAGTAACTTATTCGAGTGTTGTTACTAGCTTGATGTATGATATGATCTATTCAAGGCTAGACATTACCCAAGCAGTGGGAGTACCTAGTTGATATATGGCTAATCCTAGAAGGGTGCATTGGGATGCAGTAAAGAGAATGTTCAGGTATTCTAAGCAGTACATCTAAGTATTCCTTCTATTTTCATGGTAATCCTATTGGATATCAACATTCAATTCACATTCATGGATATGTGGATTCAAATTAGGTAGGTGACATTGACAGAAGAAGACCCATTAGTGGATATATTTTTCATGATGTTTGGTGGTGCAATTGGTTGGATGAGTAAGCGATGGTGTGTAGTTTCTTTGTCCACTATGGAAGAAGGGTGCATAAAAACTACTCATGTGCTTCTAAAGAGATCATTTGGCTTAAGAGATTGTGTTGTGATATTGGTTTTGATGTAGGATAGATTCTTTTGTAACAACCATAGTGCTACTTGTTTAGCAAAGAATGCTAATTTCCATACTAGAACAAATCATATTGATGTACATAAACATTTTGTTTGTGATATAATGGATGATGGGAAGGTGAATTTAGGGAAAATTGAAACTTTCAAAAATGTTGCAAATGCATTGGCTAAGCCAGTGAGCACAAAAGTCGAAATGGTGTGTTGGTTCTATAGGCCTTGGGACCTTAAGTAGATGGCATAGTGTGATATTGCTATCAGGATTTAACTGTGTGATTTTTGAGTCAAACTCATTGACCCATTTTTTATGAGTAGTGATTCAACATGAATCCATCTCTCATGAAAATAAATATAACACTTAGCACTCATTGGATCTAGGTGATGCTCATAGGGGTGAAGCACCGAGACTTCTCAAGAGGTCACCCATCCTAGTACTACTCCAACCTGAGCGCGCTTAACTACAAAGTTTCCTCCATGGTTAAACCCAAAGCTTGCAACACCATTTGCAAAACCTTCACCAAGTGTTGTGCTTTATGAACCATTCAATAGAAAACCCCTTAAGCTCATCAATTGATAAGTAGGAGATAATTTCCATAGGAAGTCAAATTGTGATATTGCTATAAGTAGCAAATTATCTCCTACTTATCAATAGATGGCATAGTGTTTGACTCTTAACAAGTCTTCGAAAAGCATGAGAACATTAGGATAAAGTGTCTCAACCTTTGAGTCCAAACATGTTATTATATGTATTTATGTATTTTAACCCACTTTGGAAGTCGTGATGTTAAGGAGATAGTGTCATAAATTGTTATGTTGAATCAATGTAATAATTATGGGAACTACTAGTTCAGTAGAAGAGTCATGGAGAGTTCATGTTTGATAATTTATATTTATGGTGGAGTTAATAGTTGATAAATAGCACGAGGTAGGTGTTAATATATGGAATGGAGACTGTTATGGTTGAGTTATGTTGTGTTGCATTGGAAGTTTCTATATGCATCGTGTAATTGGTTTAGTACATTGACACCACATACCTCTTTGGTATTAGAGATGGTTTTGGAAACCATGGGCTCTTACCACTTGTGTTGAGCTCTATAAATATGTCACTACTTAGTACATTTGATGTGGTTAGGTTGGATATCTTTTAAGGAGCATTTATGTGCCAGATATTCTCTAGAATTCTTTGTTGCTATAATTTCTTTTGATGAGCATTGGCTCAATGATTGTCTTGTAATTTTTTTTGTTTTTTTTGTTGTTATTGTTGATAATACAACTGATTCTAGCTTTTGGAGCGTGGGTTTTTTTTTCAAAGGAATTTTCCCACGTATATCTGATGCTGTGAGTTTATTTGCTTAATTTTGTATGTGTTTATCTAGTTTGCAAAAGGTTAAAGGCTTGCTAGAAATTTCAACATCATCTTTCATGTTAGATTTAGCATTTGGAAGCTTTATTCCGCACTTGGTTTCCTTCGATATCCTCCTAATACACATTTTATGCGTTCAAAATATGTTGAAACATAAGAGCCAATAGAACCATTGTTACGAAGCCTATATTTTCCCCAATTTAGTTTTTGGTTTGGTTGAAGTATCAAGTCTTAATGAGTTGGTTCAAGTACCACATTTCGACTCAATAGGCATTTACTTTTGTTTATACAAACCATTTTGACTTTGTGATGTGTCTTTCTTCAAATTTTTTGTTCGACATACCTGCTTTGTTGAAATGGTAGAAGGTACATCTTGCTTAAGCTCTTCTTAATACATTTGATTCCTAACTAATCTTGTAACAAAATACAAAGAGGTGTTCTTTTCTCATCAATATACATTGGTTACAAAATTTGTAAGAGAAGGCACATCTTGCTTAATCTTTTTCTATTGTATTAACATGTATTTTAGCTATCATTGATGAAAACAATAGAATACAGCTAGGCCTATAATGCCTTTGATACCATTATTAGGCCTACAAATATAATTAGATAATAGAAGACCAAAAATATATATAATCAAACAACTGAATACCAAAATGGTGTTCTACATTATTCACAAAGAGAAATTACATTTATAAGCAGAAATTACATTTATAAGGACAACTGTATAGAAAAAAACCCCACACCAAAGAAACTAAAAACATTTAAAGCCAAAAACAAAAAAATCCCAATAAGTAATACATTAAGAAAAAGAAACATATTATAAGTTTTCTTTTTTACTTATTTTATTATATTTATTCTAGTATTTTCAAGGTTTAAGGTGCAGATTCCTCTTGCAGAGCTTTGGGTGGAAATTTGTTGTTCCTACTAATAATGACATTACTTATGATAATCTACACAGTATACTTGACCTGAGAGATATCTTTTTTGTTATGTGAATTGTTTTTAATTTTCAAATTATTGGCATGCGATGCAATATCTTAGTTCAATTCCGAACATACATAATGCTTTAGATAATATTATACCTACCAGAGTAGATGATAGATATAAAACTCCAAATTATGCATGAAGTTTTTTCCACTACTTATTTAGTTGAGAGGCTTTCTACAATGATACCATCCATCAATGTAAACTATTTGACATTTTAAAAAGAATCAATGTTCATTTGAAATTTTTATGGCGAATTGGCAGATTGGTGAGTTGTTAAGCCAGGAATATAAAATGGACAATGTGGCCCATGAAGGAAAAGATTAAATTTATAATAGTGGTCATTGACAAATGGACTGGACAATTTACACATTTTAAATGTTTTGTATGCCAATTATGAATCCTCCGCAGGCATATGTGATGGGTAAATAGAGGATCCTAGAATGTTGGGTTGGTTATTAGAAAAGTTTGTAAAATACCTGCTGAATGGATGAGAATCCAAGAATGTTGAGCTAGTTATTTAAAAATATTTGTAAAATTGTTGGAACTGTTATGTTCTTTCCTTTCCTTTTACATTGTTGAAGCAAAGACCATGGATCTCACAATCGTGATTCAAAGAATAGCTAAACATATCCAATGAAAAAATATTGATCACTCCATACTCTAATTTGAGGAAGAGCACAAATTTAAACACTTAACACATTTCTACAAAAAGTGGAGACCAAAACCCTTAAAGAGTATTTTGTATAATCTTCAAAGTATTCCTGTGTTGACTAATTGAACACAAAATGAAGATTACTTTATCATCATTTGTAATTATTTTTCTTGGAAAAATATAATAAGAAAATATCATTTGTTTGATTTATAGATGTAGATTACTAAATTTTTTAAGCTAGCATATTGCAAATAAAAAGCATTTCTTAATCATTTAAATGAAGCTGAATATTATTGAGAACAAAATTCTATGTATTTAGAAAAGTTTATAATATAAATTTGTAGGCTAAGTTATTTTAAGAACTTAAAACATGAGTGTTGACATGTGAATTGTCCTAATCGATTTGAATATCTTATGTGACTTCAATTATTTGAATTGGTATATTTAATGCTTTTAAGCCAAAAAGGACACTAATAAATAACCTAGTAGTATACTTAGTAAGTATTTGAAGAGAACTATACAAATTTCAATTAACAATTTATAAAATTCAAAATTGTGTATATGTATATATATCTTGGCGCATGAATGGAGATGGTTATGAGGGGAGAGAGGGAGAGAGAGAGAGAGAGAGAGAGAGAGAGAGAGAGAGAGAGAGTGGGGGTGGGGAGTAATTATAGGAGGGGAGATGTCAAAGAAAATGAGACAAGGGGATGAGGGTGACACATGCAAAAGACATAGAGAGATCAGGTGAGAGATAAATATACATGAGACAAATATAATAGGCACTACTAAGAGGAGGGGACATTGTAAATAGAGAGTGAGACAAGGGGGAGGGTGAGAGACATGAGGTACACACACACACACACACACACAGAGGTCGTAATAGAAATAGATTGAGCTATATAAAGAGAGCTAAGAGAGAGAGAGAGAGAGAGAGAGAGAGAGAGAGAGAGAGAGTGTGAGAGACATAATGTAGAGATAAATGGTAATTAGGGGAGAAGATGGTGAGGGGGGGTGGGAAATAGGAGAAAGGGAGAAGATATGGAGAGATGAGGTGGCAAAGATAAAACAAGGAAGAGAGAGAGAGAGAGAGAGAGAGATGATTATGTAGAGATAAATTATAATTAGGGGAGGAGATGGTGAGAGGGGGTGGGAGATAAGTGAAAGGGAGAATATGAAAAGAGGTGAGGTACAAAGAGTCAATAAGGAGGCTGAGAGAGTTGATGTAGAGAGGAAGAGAATAATTAGGGCATCCAATGTACAGAGTTGGTAATGTGTGTGTGTGTGTGTGTGTGTGTGAGAGAGAGAGAGAGGGAGGGGTTAAATAATGGGTAAGATATGGTGAAAAGAGAGAGAGAGAGAGAGAGAGAGAGAGAGAGAGAGAGAGAGTATGAGAGATAAAGATAAATGAGGAAGGGGGCATATGTGAGAGAGTGGAACAAGGGGAGATAAGGCTAGAACGATGAGGTTCACAGAGAGAGAGAGAGAGAGAGAGAGAGAGAGAGAGTTTACAATTAGGGAACGAGATGGTGAGAGGGGTGGGAGATAGGAGAAAGGGAATATAGAAAGAGATGAGGTGGAAAGAGACAACAGATGAGGTAGATAAAGAGGACAAATAGAGTAATTGGAGAGAGAAAGAGAGAATAATTATGAGGGACATGAGAGATGTCTGGGAGAGGGTTAGACAAATGAGGTAGATATAGAGGATAAATAAGGGGAATAGATGGTGAGTTTACATCTAGGGGAGCGAGTGCAAGAGCATAATTAAGGTGGGGAATACAAAGAGAGGGTAATTAGGGGAAAGATATGGTTTGAGTGTTGAGGGGAGAAAGTTAAAGAGGAAAATTAGGAGGAGAGAGGTGTGTGTGTGTGTGTGTGTGTGTGTGTGTGTGTGTGTGTGTGTGTGTGAGAGAGAGAGAGAGAGACTATAATGTTATAATTGACCAACAAACTTTATATTATAAAAATTAAAGCCTTGAAAATTCTTAGCTTCTCTATATATATTTTATATATATAAATCTTGACTTCCACTTCAACCTTCATTCTATTTTAAATTATAATCTAACCAAAAAAAAAACTTCTACTAATGCTAATGCAAATCAAAACTCTAATTTCAACCCTTAATTTAATTCTAATTACTTGAATTAAAAACATATATTTTGATCGTATTACCTATCATATATACAATTTTTCTTTTCTTCTCAAATGGAATCTATTGCATTAAACATATTTTGAGATACACATGTAAAATATATATTATTTCATGAAATATTTAATATCTAATAATTACAATTTACTATTGTAGATCAAAACAAATTAAATAATAATAACTTTCATTCTTCATCGCAATTGGTGTGGGTGTGTGTGTGTGTGTGTGTGTGTGTGTGTGTGTGTGTGTTCACGTGTGCGTGTGCGTGTGTGTGCCGATAGATAGGTATCCTTCTCGAGACACCTATTTTCATAAATTCTATCAGTACAATAGATGCCTCAAGAAGGATATCTCATAACTAGTTACATACATACACACTCACTCACTACAATCTGACATTAATCTCAGATCTTTCATATTCCTCACAATGTTAAGGTTTATCAAATTTGATTGTCTCAATCAGCTACTTTTTCATTAACTGAACAATATGTCCCAAGTCGGTTGTATTACCTACAGGTCCAACGATACATAAGAAAGTTGGTGCTCAAAATGGATCTTTTTTTTGGGTACTTTTCACATTACTCCATAGTAAGTCTTACAATACTCGTGAGAGCATTTATCTTCTTTTCTTGTCTGTGTAGAGCACCAAACTCTTATCTTCATTTGGGTTTCTTTGAAGACAATTCTTTCGCCGCTCAACATGCAACCTAACTGCATGAGTCAGAGTGTATATCAATTCCATCGTGACATATTACCTCAATCAACTAGACCCTTTTTCTCCAATGACACTCTCTCCAACTTGTCTATGATTCTTGTCACACTTTCATAGTTAGTTGCCACCATAAAAAGATTTCAACAATACTTAAAATAATCAAACTGCATACCTACTTGTTTTCATTCATACAATGAGTACAATATTCTAGTGATTAGACTAGCTTAATTAATCAAAATAATCAAACTGCATACCTACTTGTTTTCATTCATACAATGAGTACAATATTCTAGTGATTAGACTAGCTTAATTAATCAAGATGTGACAGAAACTAAAGGGGTTTGTCTATAATTTGGCACATTGCACAAAATGTGCTCTGAGCGATGTTTACTAGAGTTTTGGATGTAAACAGTTGAATGACTCCATCACTACGGGTTAAAACAAATATAGACAAAAGATTCATAGTTAAAATAGGTTCCTACCCAAAACAAAAGTTTATAAATCATGGGGATCTATAGGTCAGCTTCAACCACCATTAAAAAATGAAATGTGAAGATTGACCACATAAGAAGTTGCAAATACAATTCAATTAACATCAAGAAATATTACCAAGGTTTGTTGTTTTGTGGGGTAACAACCCTTTAAAGAGCAGAAAAGACAAGACAAGCCATCAGTGAAAGTCAAGATATGCAAAGAGGTAGGTTAGGTTAAAAATACAAGAGAAAAGAAAGCCAGGGATCATAAATATTGCATAACTCATACCTATGAGTAGAGATTGATGATTGGTGTCAAGATATGATGGTAAAGAAAGTCTGACTTCGATAAGGAGAAGGAACGGAGTAAGGTTTATGTGAAGGTAAGCTAGTATGGTCACACATATAAAACCCCAACAAAAGTTCACATAGAAACACAGAACCCCTATATAATTTGAGAGATGAGAGCATGGGATTGAAATCGACCAGAATTCCCTAATAAAAAATAGGGAATGAACATAGATTTTTCTATATGGACTTATTTGAAAAGAGGACATTATAGGAATAAGCCTATGTGAAAGTATGATGTTCTTTTGAAAATTGACGATTAGAAGTTGGTTGATCACACGTGAAGTTATAAAACTATTGGTTGCGAGTTGGTCTTTCGAAACAAGTACACGTTAGTGGCTCACACAAGAAACACAAAGCAAGGCTTGTTGCAAAATGACATGATAAAAAAGAGGGTATATATTTCTGCCTATAGTGAAGTCGTCTTTGATTTAGGATGGTTGGCTCTCTCAGCACAAAATGGATGGAAAGTTAATCAAATAAATGTGAAATCTACATTCTTGAAGGATCATAACAAAAGAATAGTGACTCAACCAAAATTATTGACTTGGATTACCTTCATTACCATCTGATTGTTGAAGTTTTCCAAAAACCCAAGTATAAACAAAAGCGAAAGTATAGGTGAAGTTCTAACAAATTTGAAATGCCCGATTGCAAACCACTTAATGGAAGTTCAAATATTCTTCAGTCCGACACAAAACTATAATCTTTAATTGTTGAATAATAAATTTACCTATTCTATTTTGCTTTTCAAACCTAGACTGACACTCTCAAGCATTAGAAAATGTTTTTAAAACCCATCCAAGGAGAATTTTCTATATTTTTCATCAGTGCTAATGTATGCGGATGCAATGAAGATTAAAAAATTCCTAGAAAGGTCAAGCATCTTACATATGTTTTATGTGCATACGTTCAATCTAACTTCCCGTTTTAGAAAACATCTATTCAAAAAATAAAATTCCGTTATGTTTCTCTACTGCACATATTGTATCTGCATTCAAAGGAACAGATGTTCTTGGATTTGAAAGGCAAATTAATTGAATTGATTCTTGTTCTATTTTCCTAAAGGCTGAAGAAATAGAACGAAATAATATTCTATCACATGTTCAGAAGAAACAATGTCAAAGGGTTTGGATTCATTAAAGTTATAAACATTATGATATTTGCAGTCAGTATAGTATTGTTGCTCAACAAAAGCAGTTATTTGCGGTCGGACTATATAGTGAGATATATATGTAATAAAATAGTTTTCCCGAAGAGGATTGCAGTTCAAATTCAGTTAAATACAACTGGCAACCCAAGGAAAATTGGGGAAAATACCACATTTATCGCTGGCAGAACATCGTGGAAGCAGATCTATAAATAGGCAATCTCTGCAACTGTAAATAGTTCATAGCTCTTCATTTTTGTGCAGAATGAATATAATTTAGATAATTTGTCTAGTCTATAACCAGGTTCAAGCAGCACTTGCTTATCATGAAAACTATTTTCCTGTTCAAAACGAGATAGGTATAAAAAATGTCAATAAATTCCCCTATATCCACTTCTATATACAATCACTGTTGATGGAATACTGTAAAAAAAAACAAATTCCTCGACATTACATTACTAGTTACTATATAATTGTAATTACTGAGTGTACAATCACAACAGATCTTGTTTAACATAATAGTTGTACAATTGTAATCACTCTAATGGAAAAAGGTGAGCACATTTTAATATTGAAAATTTGGTTCCATGAGATGCAACTCCATGAAAATTCACTCACAGAATCAAAATGATCTTGAACTACAACAATGATTGCTCAAAAGCATATGCTGCAGTGATAATATCCTGCATGTTCCATGCCAGAGGCACAATCCCTATAAGTACTGAACACTGATTGCAAAAATAGGTTTGATTGCATCAAGAATGTCATGCCTCGTAGTAAAGCCAAAACAAAAATATATGGATTCCGAATATTATCATAACCACAGAATCTGTTAGTCCAAGAGCCATAACTAGTATTACTAAGTTTTTAGATATCTTGAAAAAGTTTTTACTGTCCATAATTCATTTACAAATAATCCTGGCTTCATATATTCCGGTGCTGTTTCACATTACATATACTCCACTCCAATTTGCTTCACATCAATCCTGAAAAATGTATGTTTTTCACTACCACCTTCACCATATATATGGACAGTGAAATGGGATCGATCAACCAGGTTGAATACCACAAACTCTCCATCCCTAAGAGAGTGATCAGAAACAAATTTGTCCCAGCCTTCGATCAAATTCATCTCTGGATCTCGGCTTACAGTCCATATCTGTCCACTTGGCCCTTCTAAGATAAGGTCCTCCCTGATTTGATCTTTAAACTGTGCTGCAAACTCAGGTGGAATTCTCTGAAACAAAAGAATCAGAAATTTTGGTAACAAATTACAGAAAATAATTCTACATTTTTAAGAGTTTAGTCTTCCATATAAAGCTCAAATAGTAGCCTAAGGTCAATTTCGAAACCATCTCTGCTGAATCAATTCAATGATTACACGTAATTGTGCCCACTCACTTCCCTAGATGCATCTGCCTAAAATGTGACTTCTCTCATTATCACTTTGTATTTCCTCTGAAAGCTACAAGCAGATTTTTTGGAATGAAAACGAAACAAGGGAGATAGGGCATCTGTGATGTAGCTAGAAACAATGAACATTTTTGTAGTCAATAAATGACCACAAAAATATTATTTTATATTGAATGAATGCCAAGGGAGCCTTCCAGCCAAACAAAGTTATCATTGCAAGTAAGACAGAACAAAAATATTGTTTTTTCCCATAAAGGTGGCAAACAAATATATCTCGTTGAATAAGAAGGGAACTCCCTTTATTATAAAGCATAGGACAGCAGCTTACCTAGCCTTTGCTAAATTATTTTATAGTAACGGTAACTTAATTATGCCTTATTGTGTGAATAGGAAATTAACATTTCAGAAACATGCCTTGAGGTGTTGCTTTTAGAGCCACACATCTGTCACACCCATTAACCACAGAAATAAACATGATGTTAGTGACAGCAAATTTTGTACTTATTGCTGATTCGTAGGAGAGAACAAACAGTAAACTGGATTCTCTAGAAACATGTTAAGAAAGAACAGACTTTGGGATGTATACACTAGTATGGTTTGCAGTATCTTACACAATATATATTTGTCTATGGTTCTCAAAGTAAGCATGGACTGTGGCACCATTATGTTGTGTCAACATTTGACAAATAGAACAAGATCTAATTCAAATCCTTTGGGATCCAGAATTTTATCATGTACAGAAGTCTGATCCAATCCAAACATTTTATAAGTGTATCTTTTTACTGAACTTATATTTCAATTATTTCATTTCTTACACTGTTTCAATACCACATCAAACCTGACTTGGTCTGATCACCACACCAATAATAATTTCACATACACACTTTGTTTTTCTGAGCCAGCCTTTCCATTTTGAGGGGAAGTTCTAGATCTTCGGATTATTATTCCTCTCCTTGAATCTGGATTTCCAATCTTGGTAACTATGTTTTTATAGTTTGAAGATAGGCCAACCAACAACCTAGTTAGATTTCTCAGTTCTAGGAAATGAATTAGCATTACTTTTATTCAAAAATATACTAAAATATTTTGGAATTTCGGTAAAAATGTTTTTTATTTCTCAGTTTTGGACTTTCATGACTTTTGAGCTGGATAGTGCTTCAATTTATTCAACTTCTTCTGTAACAGTACTGCAAAAATCTATTTTTCAAATATGGGTCGCCTCTCCTGTCCCTTTCTTTGGATTTGTTGATAAACAGATTTGTCACTGCGAATGTTGTCTTAAAAAATGACCGTTTGCCCTAAGGGCAATGACAATTGTTCCAACAGTTGGAGAGATTGTGATCAAATAATGATATTTCACAATCTTCCCCTGCATTTGACAGGGGCCTCTCCCTTGTATGCTGGGGTTGTTTAGGGTTTTTTAATACTTTTAACTTGAAGTACAAAGAGGGAAATGTAAAACTAAAGAAAGGATAACAAGGACCTTACTGGTAGACAAACGAGTTCCAAGTAAGATACAATGATCAATAACAACTACAGAAGGGGTTTAAGTACAAAAATGAGTTGGATATGGAAAATGATGAAAGAAAGTAAACGTATTTCCATATACGAGGAAAAAGGTAACCTTAACACTTTCTAACCAAGATACTAGGGTGTGAATGTGTTCACCATTTACATGTATAAGTTGAATTGAAGACTAATGTATCACACAAGTACACAAATAGATTATCAATTTGACATACAAGAAATTAATAATAACAACCCATAATCATATTCAAGACATAAGAATCAAATACATTTCTTGTTATTCTTGATAAACACCTATCACTACCTAATAATTACGTCTTACAAACCATAACCAAATTTGGTTAGGATTTTTATCATTTTCGCGTAAATAAGGCTCATCTCCTAACTTTTGGTTACAATAGGTGACTAAAGTAACTTCTTACCAAAAAAGTAATTTGAAGCTTATAACCTTTGTCGTTGATTTCGATAGGCTGGGCATTATGTCTTCTTCAAATGCATGAATCATAAACATCAATTACACCCTCTTTATAAGACATAAAATGAGGACCATGTGGAACTAGATACTTAGTATAGAACTTGCTTCTTAGAAAAGCCATCCATTTCACCAGTAACCTCTTTTCAATACACCCTCTTTGGAATATTTTGATTAATCATTATAGTGTATGAGAGAAAGGATTGAATCACATTCAATATATGCATGACACTTTGACATCATTGAGAATTTTGTCACAAGGGCACGTGCATGGCTTTAGAAAATGCGGCTAGCATTATAATGAATAAGACAACATCTTTGGGGCCACTATGTTGGACATTTGTCATGCAAAACTTGTCTCACAATAACTAGCATACAAAAACCACTTAATGAATGCCATGAGCTTTTATTACAATATATTAATGGACACAAAATGTTATATCCACAGAAAATCCCTCATCTAGTTTTCTACCTTCTTGGCATACTAAACTTGAATCAACTTCCATTGCCCTTGAGTCCACTCCCATGAGCTTGTCACTAAAAGAAAGCACTTGGCCTCCATCATCAATTTTCATCCATCTATAATCAAGTGTGTACCTATCATCCACTGAGACAAAGGAGATTGTTATATCAACTACGTTATCAATATGCCTTAATATGAATTTCATGTAGTCATTCAACCTGTTAAGAATCTAACCTAGATAACCTACAGGTCTGATGGTACAGACCGTACCTGCTCTTCTATTCATATATTCCTAATAAATAGCATTCAAATTAATATATATTTTCTCTAAAGGTGCCGGCGATTTATAGACAAATACCTTATCTTGTTCTTGGTTAAACTTAGTTAGTCATAACTAATTTATCTACTAAGATCGCCAGCTTAGGGATGACAAATTTGTTTGTTAAATGCCAAGGGTTATGTCCCTTGAGGGACATACCCTCTAGAAGGATATATATATATGGGTTGAGAATGTAGTTTGAAGGACACACATACACATAGCAGTCTGATCTTCCAAGCATTCTCCTTCCCACGAATACATAGCAAAGATATTCTCAATCATACAAGATCGAGTACAGAGGACTGGACCTGCAATAAACATTAGTGATATCTGCCTCAATAAATCTGAATATACATATTGTTTAAAATATCATTCTCAGCAACTCGAAACTAAATTACAAGTCTGATTCAAGACTCAAGAATTTGCAAAACTTTACATGGTATCAGAGCCAAGTTATCAGATCTAGGGCTCTGCAAAATTTCAGTAATCAGACCTCATATATATTCAGTAGTTTTCTCGCATTTTCAATGGCATATACAATCAGACCTGAGGACAGATTCGATGGGAAGGAACACTTTGAAGCCTAGAAATTCAGAATATTGATGATTCTTAAAAAAAACAATGTTAAACAATTTGTTGATGGAGCATCCAAACAGCCACCAGTTGAACCTCACAAATCCATATGGACCAATGAAAATAGAAAAGCCATTCAAATCATCTTGGATGGAGTTAAAAATGATATCGTACCTATGCTTACAAAACACCAAACTGCCTACGATATGATGAATGCATTACGGAATGCATATGAAGTAAACAATGCAACTAGGGTTCTTGCACTAAAAAGACAACTAAATCACATCCAAATAAATAAAGGAGAATCGATAAACTCTTATTTCCTAAGAGTTGTCGGCATTAGAGATGAATTATCAAGCATAGGAACCATCATTAATGACATCAAACTAACGCTCATGGCCATAGATGGATTGCCAGAATCATGGGAAACATTTGCACAAGGAATAAGTGCTAGAGATCAGCTTCCGGATTTTAACAGACTTAAGAATGATTGTTTTCAAAAAAAGTCAAGAAAACTAAAGAAAGGAGGAAAACCAAAAGTAGAAGATGAAGAACTTCACATTCTTAATGCAAACTCCTATAAAGGCAAGAAAAAGCACTTCAAGAAGAAAAGAGGAAATCAGAAGAATGGAAAGCCCAAGAAAGATCTATCTAAAATAAAGTGTTTCAAATGTGAAAAATTTGGACACTATAGATCTAATTGTCCGGAAAATTCCAAACAACAAGCAAATTGTACAAATGTCAGTAGAGAACAAGAGACTCATGATCCTAAGAACCGTGTTTTGTATTCCTCTCTATCAAATGAAATCTCAAATAAGGCATGGGTAATTGATAGTGGATCCTCCAGACATATAACGAGATACAAAGAAACTCTAGATTCCTTATCAGAGAAAGTTAACGGTGAAGTTACTTGTTGATGCGAGTTTTGTATCACTTACATAACATATGAGGATTTCAATATTTGATATGGGATATCAAACATGCAACTCCTCTCTTGAAAAGTTATTACTCATGGGATATGAGAATAGCTCCAATGTTCCTTACACCATTGGATACTCGCTCAGTTTTATCGATATGATTCACTGGTAATCATGTAGACGACCTTACGCAAATTGTTGAAGATGACTTGGACTTTGGTGGGATGAAGGTGATGGTGGTTCAGTTTGTGAAATGTGCGAGGGCAAATAATGTTGATAGTGGTGATGATGAAGGATGTGTCTGCCAGTGATGATGTTGATGGGAAAGCGATGGTTGTGGAAGGTGAATGGATGTGTTTTGATACTTGACTTACTTCTCTAACTTCCTTCTCTAAGCTTCAACTACCCAGCTACTCACTATTCTACTCCTACTCCTATGAATGGAAGTTTAGCAAATGGACGAGGATTGAATCTAATGAAGGCTAACGAGCGGCCCCACCTCCACAGATGCAATGATTCAAAGGAATAATAAACTAGTTTGCCACACAAAGCTTCCCAACCAGCCGCTAGGATGCTAGTGGTCTAGTATTGATCCCTATCAAACATTTACCAATGCTAACATACAACTATCCATCTACTTTAACCTCACTTAAACAACTTCAAATGAAATTTCCTTAAACAACTTGAAAAGAAATCTAACTGTGGAAGTAAAAAACATGCAATAATACCCAATGTTCTTAATCACCATGCAAGTCACAACAATGAAAAAGAGAGCGATTTTGGTATTATCTTAGCAACAATTTTTCCAACACTTTACAAATGAGAGCAAATGGCCTTATATAAGGGCCAAAAATACAACGGATGGTGAAGATCAAAACAAGATCACCGATCCAGAGTGGATCCTCAAAACCCTAATTAGGGTTGCCACCCCATTGGCCAATGAGAAGCTGCCACCTCGTCAATGGACCAATGAAAAAAGTCTAAAAGTGGCAACCAATGAGAAGGCACCAAAATGGTGGCCAATCAGAAATAGACACTTGTCCTATTCTAAAAGAAAGAGAAATTTGCCACTTGGGCTTACATCAAATGACCTTCTAATATAACTCTTCCCTTTTCTTTCATTTTCTTAGCTAAGGTAATGAACTAGCCTTTCATTAACTTCTTCCATAGGAGGACTAGGTGTGTGCTTTGCCTTGAGTTTCGTTGACTTCACCACGCCGCTTGCTGCTTGTAGTATCCTTTCATGGTCCTCATATTCCTTCGCAAATCCAAAAAAAGCATTGAGAGAGGAAAGGGTGCCCAAATGCCTTTTCTTAATAGCAACCTTTCCTAACTCATCCAACCTCGATCCAAAATCTGTCTCATTGACATCCTCTTTGCCAAGGGGGATTGTCCTTCCTTTAGTCTGTCCTTCATCGGTATCATGTCCACTGCACCGATATTGGTGTCAGTTATTTGCTTCATTTTCGAGAAGAAGGGTGTTCTGGGTATCATATCCTCTTTGTCTTTCTTGGTGTTTGTCTGCTTGGCATTCTTACTTGCACTAACATCCTCCATACTTGTCGCCCTATTACGAGATGGTAGAGTGGTGGACCAGAAGATAAGTAGTGTTAGTGTAATTTTTTATTTTTTCTATATTACTAGGTTTTTCCTACACTTTTAATAATCTCGCTTAGGTTAATAAAGCATGTCTTATTAGGTGAATGGTTGTGAGGTGTCACCTTCCTACATGTGAGCAATCCATTAGCTATCTTGGGAAGATACTTTGCTATCTTTAGTCCGCTAGATGGTTGCTCCTCATTGGTTGGTGTTGCCACCTCCTCCCTCTTCCTAGCCTATATAAACATGCTACCTGGCTTGTATTTGCATCTCTTGTTTTTGCATCCTCTTAATGTTATTTTGCTTCTAGCATTTGCATTACTCTCTTAGAGACTAACTCTGTATTGCTATTTTGATTTTGTATCATTTGCATTCATAGTTTAAAAATTTATTCTTTGCACAAGTTTTCTAGGTTATTAATCTTTTCAGATTCTAACATGGTATCAGAGCTTTTCTATGTGCAAGAGTAGATTTTAGTTTCCTTATTTGAGAGATTGGGGGGGGCTAATAAATCTTATTGTAGTTTTTTTGAAAAACGACATATGCTCTTCTCTTGCATCTTTGGATGATCTTGAGAATCAAAAAAGTTTTGACAAAAACAATTTTAATTTCTGGGGTTTCAATCTCAAATCTAACAACTAACATGCATATTTGAAGTTTTCAATCAGTATTACAGGTTCCAACATGCCATTGATGGACATAGAAAGCTAATTCAACATTTGCATAACATTTTTTGGTTGCTAGGGTCGTTTCTTGGTTTTTGGAGCCATTTTTTATTGTTAAAGGCGTCTAATTTACACTACAGCTACATCTTCTATACATCAACAAGAAAAATGCTTTCTGGGTTTGGTTCGCAGCCTCGAAAATCCATCAACGTATCTTTTAGTTTTTGCATGCAATCTACATATTTTGCAGAATCGAGCGCGGAAAGATACAGCCATACCCCTCTCCGTTGGCAGTCGCAGATTTGAATGCAGTTTTCAAATGCCTTGTTCTTGCTCATACGAACTCCGATTTCAATGATTCTTGTTATGACCTTGGCTATTTTGTTGTGCTCTATCCACTAGTGGAGTTGTTTTTTTATTTTCATGCACAAATTTTTCAGAAATTGCAGATTCTTGGCCGTAACTGTGCACAGTTCTCATTTTGGAAATTTCGGAGGATCATTACTTTCTCATACGACCTCGTATCAAGGCGATTCTTTTTTTGAAAGTGCATATTTTTCGAGTAGATCACAGTGGTGCTTTTTGTTTCCTTGATTATTGTGCCTAAGTTTCACTTTCAGCATATGCTCTTCATGAGGGTTTGTAATGCATTGAAATCAAGACCACTAAGTATTTCTTTCTAGTAGTAGTTGTAAACGCACTAAAATAAAGTGTCAAATCATATTTCTTTTGGGGGGGGGTTCTTTTGGGGGGGGGGGGGGGGGCATTGTCGTGGCTGAGTTCTCTTCTTTTTAGCATTTCTTCATCATGGATCAAACAAATATGCCCATCCTAACTCCATACAATTACTTTGAGTGGAAATCACGCATGACAATTCACTTAAGGAAAGCTGGATTAAATAGGATAACTATGGGACTTGAAATTGAACCTGATAAAGATGAAGATAAGCCTAAGTGGTTTAACAAATGTGATGAGGCATATAGAACATTGTGTTTGTCTATTTCTCCTCACTTGCTATTTCACATTGAGTCTTTGGATACACCAAATGAAATATGGACAAAGCTAGAAACACTATTTGGCACACAAGATTCAATGAGGAGTCATATTTTGGAAAATGAATTAATTGGTTTAAGTCCAGGCAATTTCAACACAATCCAAAATTTCTTCACCAAATTAAAATCACTAAGGCTGCAGTTAAAACAATGTGGAATTGAAAAGAAAGATGAACAACTGATTCTTAGTATTCTCTCTAAGCTAAGTTCAAAATATTCTGTGTTTGTCTCTACCTTCTATGCTACTAAGGGTGCACTTGGTACTCAATTCACCATGCCATCTCTAAATGATTTTGTTGTCAATCTCACTCGAGAACAGGACAAGCTAATCCAGATGGGCACTCTTAAGTCCTCTAAGTCACATGCCTTAGCTGCCAACCAAGGCACAAAAGAACAAAAAGGACAAAGTAGTAACAACAATAGTAAGGATGAGAAACAAAATAATAGTGAGGAAAAGAAGGATCAGATACCAATTGCTTCAAAACCAACTATTGATACCTCATCCTCTAAGGGCGATAAGCCTAAGAAAGAAAAGGTTAAATGTGCCTATTGTAAAAGACCCAGTCATGATGAACATAAATGTTTGAAGAAACAAATTGATCACTTAACATACATTCTCAAGAAGAATAATATTAATGTTCCTGAGTCTATCAAACAAAGTTCTAATGAAGGGTCTAAGAAGGCAAAAGAAAACAACAAGAGGAAAGGAAAGAGCAAGGCTCTTGTTGCAATTGCTTCCTCACCATCCACTTGGGTTCTTGATTCGGGTGCTTCGCACCACATGGCTTCATCTAAGAAAGAACTTGCATCCTTGGAGCCATCTACTATGCCTTCTATTTTGATGGGTGATGACACTCCTGTTTAGGTGTGTGGGAGAGGGTCTGTTGATGTGGGGGATGGCACATTCAATGATGTTCTTTGTGTACCCTCATTATCAACTAATCTCCTATCAATATACCACATCACTCACACAGGTTCAGGGAAGCGGGTTGAGTTCACTCCTGATTCAGTGGAGATACGTGAGTTGCATAGTGATTCTGTAGTTGCAGTTGGGAGAGCAGATCATCAGTCACGACTATCTATTTTCTCACTTTGTTCCTGATCCTCCATCTGTTTTATTCACTTACTCTAATGATGTGAGTAAATTATGGCATGAAGCGGTTTGGCCATCTTAACTTCCGCTATTTGCATTAGCTCAACCAGCTAAGCATGGTCACAAGGTTGCCTTCGGTTCAATTCCCAGGAGGTGTTTGCCAAGGTTGCATTCTTGGTAAGCATCCTAAGGAAAAGTTTGACAAAAGTAAGGCATGGAGAGCTTCACAGATACTAGAGTTAGTTCACAGTGATTTGGCTGGTCCATTTCAACATCCTTCTTTCAGCAGGGCCCGATATGTCCTCACATTCATTAATGACCTTTCTTGATATACATGGGTGTACTTTCTCAAACAGAAGTCAGAGGTATTTGATCATTTTCAAGACTTCAAAAATTTTGTAGAAAAGCAATCTGGGAAAGCCATCAAGGTTTTGCGCACAGACAATGGTGTTGAGTATGTCAACCATCGGTTTGAAAGATTTTGCACTTCAGAGGGGATTGATTTACAGCATTCAGTTCCATACAATCCTCAACAAAATGGTGTTGCAGAATGAAAGAATAGATCCTTGAAGGAAATGGCAAACTGTATGATTCACTCTAGATCTCTTGCACCACAGTATTGGGCAGAAGCCATTAACTGTGCTTGTTATATCCAGAACCGTGTTCCTCACTGAGCCTTGAAGGGAGTTACTCCTTTTGAAGCTTGGTGCGGTCGAAAACCATCAATTAAGCAATTTCGAGTTTTTGGCTCCCCTACATGGACCCACATTCCTACAAAGAAACGTAAGGCTTTGGATCCGCAAAGCAAACCTTGCATATTTGTAGGTTATCCTAATGGTGTGAAGGGTTATCGGTTGCTCCACCCTACTACACATGAGTTATTCATTGAGAGGAGTGTTCAGTTTGAGGAGGGATCTTCAAGCTCACTTTCTATCACTTCTCCAACTCCTTCTACCTTGACATTAGAGTCACTTGGAATACATGACAGATCTTCTAATGAGTCAGATTCACCTAAATGCTCTTCTACGTCTACTTCTGATGCACAAAGTGATTCAGATGACTCACCTCCTTCCTCTCCTACTCATCATTCACAGGTTAATGATTCCCCTCCAGATTCTCCATCTTCCTGTCCACTTTGGGCTAGACAGACCTTGCAGTCTGCAGGTGATTCGGTTGGGGATCCATCAGACACCAGGCAAACTCGTTCACAATTCTAGGATGCTCCACATGTCTTCATTGCTACTGCCTCAGATCCACAGTCCTTTCATGAGGCTTCTGGTATTCTTGAGTGGGATACAGCTATGCAGGAAGAGTATAGTTCCTTGATGAGGAACCACACTTGGGGTCTTGTCCCTCTTCCTAAAGGAAAAAAACTTGTTCGATGTAAGTGGATCTATCAGACAAAATTTGCAGCAGATGGGTCAATTGACAAACACAAGGCTCACTTGGTTGCCAAAGGATTCTCCCAGGTTCCTAGGATTGACTACTCTGAGACTTTTGCGCCAATTGCCCGAATGAATTCCATTCAAATTGTTCTTGCCATTGCTGCAGCTAATCGTTGGGAAGTACATCAGATGGATTTGAAGAGTGCTTTTCTTCATGGTGACCTTCATGAGGAGATCTACATGGAGCAACCACAGGGCTTCCTTCAGGATTCTTCACTTGTGTACCGTCTTCGGAGGTCTCTATATGGCCTCAAACAAGCTCCTCGGGCCTGGTATGCCAAGATGGACTCCTCCTTTCTATTGGTGCCATTCTGATCCTAATGTCTACATTTTGCAACAGGGTGATTCACTTCTATTTTTGGTTTTGTATGTTGATGACTTGCTAATCACAAGAAGTTCTTCACCCACCATTAAGGCTATCAAAGTGGCCCTTCAGGACAGTTTTTTGATGACTGACTTGGGCTTGTTGCATTACTTTCTTGGGATTGAGATCCTTCAATCTCCTTCTGGGATCACCATCACACAGTCCAAGTATGCTCTAAATTTACTCTCGAGGTTTCATATGGCTGACTGTAAACTTGCTCTGACTCCCTTCCTTTCTGGAGTCAAACTTGAGGCTCAATGTTCTTCTCCACTTGTTGATGGCACTTTGTACTGCCAACTTGTTGGGAGTCTCATTTATCTGACTCATACGAGACCTGACATCTCCTATGCTAGAGGCATGGTCTCTCGATTCATGCAGGAGCCCCATGAGCTGCACTGGAAAGCAGCCAAGTGGATCCTTCAATACATTCAAGGTTCTCATGGTTGTGGGATTCACTATGCAGCAGGTATTGAGCTTGATTTGGTGGGCTACACAAATTCAGATTGGGCAGGTGATTCTGAGGATCGCAAGTCTGCTTCAGGGTATAGCTTCTCACTTGGGTCAGGTCCTGTTTGTTGGTCGAGCAAAAAGCAATCTGCTATTGCTCTATCTTCTACTGAGGCTGAGTATCAGGGGGCTGTAAATGCCGCCACTGAGGCCATTTGGCTTCAACATCTTCTCACTGAGTTTGGTATCCAAATTAGACGGCCATCAATCATATTTTGTGACAACCAGAGTGCCATTCAGATCTCATGGAATCCGGTTCATCATCAACGGACCAAACACATAAAGGTCCACATGCACTACATCCGGGAGCTCATCCATGGTCATGTCATTGACCTTCGCTATTGTCCGACTTCCGAGCAAGTTGCTGATATCTTCACCAAACCCTTCATTGAGAGCAAGTTCCTTCATTTGCGAGCTTTGTTGGGGGTGCGGGATGCTTCATCTTTTGGGGGGGCTTGTTCCTCTCACTCGAAGTCCTAACTTTTTTTGGGGGGGTGTCTTTTCTCTCTCTTTTGGGAACTCTTATGTACATGGGTACCTCATATGGCTTGACTTGCCAAGACCCATTTTTACATCCACCTAAGCTTCGCTTATGGGGGGGTGTTGGTGTAGTTTTTTATTTTTCCTATATTGCTAGGTTTTTCCTACACTTTTAATAATCTCGCTTAGGTTAATAAAGCATGTCTTATTAGGTGAATGGTTGTGAGGTGTCACCTTCCTACATGTGAACATCCATTAGCTATCTTGGAAAGATACTTTGCTATCTTTAGTCCGATAGATGGTTGCTCCTCATTGGTTGGTGTTGTCACCTCCTCCCTCTTCCTACCCTGTATAAGCATGCTACCTAGCTTGTATTTGCATCTCTTGTTTTTGCATCCTCTTAATGCTATTTTGCTTCTAGCATTTGCATTACTCTCTTCGAGACTAACTCTGTGTTGCTATTTTTGATTTTGTATCATTTGCATTCATAGTTTAGAAATTTATTTTTTGCACTAGTTTTCTGGGTTATTAATCTTTTCAGATTCTAACAAGTAAAACCAAGGGAAGCAATCCTTAGACTAGAACGAAAGAAGGATGTCAACTTAAGAACCCTTTTCAACTCTAAATGATTAAAATTCACCTTAACCAATAATCGTACATTGACTTCTCGAAATTAGGACTATACCTCAAGAACTTCAAATCCACTTGCAAATCAGAAATTTATCATGTAATTCACCTCCAAATAAAATCACCCAACCTAGGGGCAAAAATCACAGCTTCTTGCAAAAATTAGAATTTTATCTTCCACAAATTTCGGCTCCCACAAAATTCGCCAAGCAAGAAGAGTGCAGATTTGCTCTTGCAAAATCGCCAACACCTTGAGAAGGAGAAGTGAGAAGTGAAAAGGAAATGGGAGAGAGGCCTCCTCTTATGCCCAACTTTCTTACTCCCTCCAAGCTGGCCGACTTGGACCCTGGGAGAAAGAAAAACAAATAATTAATGCAAAATTATGGCCCACAATTAAATACTTAATCAAAATTAATTTTGCCATAATGAAAATTGCCTTTTAAAATTGCCAGTTAGTTCTAAATTGCAAAGAAAAATTAAATAATACCTTGGAGATGTTAAATATTTCCATTTAATGAGGATTTAGTAATTAATACGTCATTAAAATTGTATTTTGGCTAGCCAAAAGCCATTTTTCAATATTAAATTACTAATTTCATTAAAGACTAAAGTTTTCAAGGCAATTTAATCCAATTAAAGCCAAATTTTGCAATTTTAATTTTAATCGATTTAGCTAAGCAATTTTAGTATTTTAAAACAAATAAATCATTTCCCTTAGAGCCCAAAAATCGATTTTGCAATTTGATTTCATCATCACAAAATTAATCTCTCTTCACCAAAAAATTGAATATTTTCCAAAAGCCCAAGGATGAAATTGGTGGCTTTGGAAAATCAAGTTAAAACCGGGTGAAAATAAATCTAACCCTCTCCCAACTGGCCTTGAAGGTGTCCAAGGCGTGAAATCTTCAAATTTGAAACCTCTGGACCAAAAAATTGCTAAGGCAATCAAAAAAAAGGGGGTCCCCAAATTTTTGGGGCGATGGTGTGAAAATCTCACAACATTACTATTGGTCATAACTCTGCACACTCAATTGAAGGAATTGGACGCTGCACTTTGAAACTAAGAACAAAAAATACTCTTCTTCTTAAAGGTGTACTCTATGTACCAAGGATTAAAAGAAACCTAATCTCTATTACAGCACTTGAAGATGATGGACACAACGTTGCATTCGTGGATGGCAAAGTATTAACTTGGGCTAAGAACTCTTCCATCAACAAAGCTAAATTAATTGGTCAAAGAAAGGGATATTTGTATGAATTGAATATAGAATCCAGTCGATCCATTCAAGCCCTAGTTCACGAAACTGAAGATTCAAACGAAAAATGGCACAAAAGATTAGGACATCTAAACTTTAAAACCTTATCAACTATGGAAAAGATGGTTATCAGATTACCAAAATTAAATAAAGATCACCCTAGTATTTGCAAAGGATGTGCTCTGGGTAAAAGTACTAGAGGTCCTTTTCATGATAGTACTAGAAAAACAAATAATGTACTAGAATTAATTTATTCAAATTTATGTGGACCTATGTCTGTTCCCTCTCTTGGAGGATTCTGGTATTATATCTTGTTTAGATGACTTCTCTAGGAAAACATGGATTTATTTTTTAAAGTGCAAAGAATCAGAAGAAATCCTACAAAGATTTAAAGAATTCAAAGCATTAATTGAAAAAATTTAAGGACATAAAATTAAAACCCTCAGAACAAATAATGGAGGAGAATATACCTCAAACTTGTTCAAAAGGTTTTGTAAAGAATCATGGATCAAGAGGGAGTACACTATTCCTTATAACCCCGTTCAAAACAGGGTAGCTGAAAGAAAGAATAGGACAAATATAGAAGCTGCTAGGGCTATGATTTTTGACCAAAATCTAGAATACTATCTTTGGGTAAAAGCCTCTTGTACTGTTGTATACATTCAAAACAGAAGCCTTCACTCCTATCTTTAAGATAAAACCCCTGAAGAAGTATACATTTAAGATAGAACATTTTAGGAAGAGACTTGGTATGTTTGAGTTGTAATTCATTTTTACTCTTTTGATTATTAATAAAATAATTTTATTTTTTGTCAGGCTATAGACGTTATGGGCTCCACCATGTGTAATCATTATTTAAAGAGGTGACGATCTCTGAAATAATGAATACTTGTGTAAAAGGCATTATGAGAGATGATGATCTCTTAGATAATGTACTAAACAATAGATTTTACTATAAGATCCAGATGAGTTTTAGATCATCTTGTGACACTGACATTCCTATGTTCATGGGTCACAAATTGGATAAAGGAAGAATTTTAGAATTCTCCGGGTTTATCCTGTATTCTGGTAGATCTTAAACTCAGGATCTCGTTGTGATATAGAAATACCAATTTCTATAAGTCACAACATGTGTCTTATCACTAGTAGCAGTGATTTGTCATATCACAGGTTTAGTAATATGACTTTGTATCATGTGTTCTATGATACCACATACTAAGAAGAGACAGACAGATATAGAGTATTAATTCTTGCTTAAACATCTATATTGATGTTGCTAGATATGATATCTCTTTGTAGGATTATCAGGTTAAGAGGGAGCGTTAAGAATCTAACCTAGATAACCTACAGGTTTGATGGTACAGACCATACCTGCTCTTCTATTCATATATTCCTAATAAATGGCATTCAAATTAATATATATTTTCTCTAAAGGCGTCGGCAATTTATAGACAAATACCTTATTTTGCTCTTGGTTAAACTTAGTTAGTCATAACTAATCTATCTACTAAGATCGCCGGCTTGGGAATGACAAATTTGTTTGTTAAATGCCAAAGGTTATGTCCCTTGAGGGACATACCCTCTAGAAGGATACATATACGGGTTAAGAATGTAGTTTGGAGGACACACATACACACAGCAGTCTGATCTTCCAAGCATTCTCCTTCCCACAAATACATAGCAGAGATATTCTCAATCACACAAGATCGAGTATAGAGGACTGGACCTGCAGTAAACATTAGTGATATCTGCCTCAATAAATCTGAATATACATATTGTTTAAAAGATCATTCTCAGCAACTCAAAACTGAACTATAAGTCTGATTCAAGACTCAAGAATTTGCAGAACTTTACACAACCCCATGAGATGTACTTTCCCTTTAAGGCATTAATAAACGTTTATTGCTATTGCTTCAATGGTTCACAATAATGTATAGTAGCACAGTTTGTCTATTCTTACATGCTTTGCTGAGATCGTTTCCAGCAATAATATCTTTAAAGTTTCTAAAGCCTCTTCAACAAATTCATTTTGTGCCCTCTTTGTGATGTTGATCATTGCATGTAATGGGATCACATCTATTTGATGCATTCTATCAAATAGCGTGCCACACAGTTTCTAACTCCACATTTTGAATCAATGTTTTCAAGAGCATTTCCAGCCATTAATGCTGACAAAATTCTCCATCAATATTCTTTGATGAGTGTTATAACTTGTTTCTAAGTCACCATTTTATGGGCTGCAAAGAGACAGTGTGATCGTGGCATTTTATTTGATGCTGTCTTGTTAAGTTGTTCTGTACTGTGTCCATGTATTTTGTATCCTTTGCATTCCCACAATGCATGTATGTTTTGCAGACAACCTACGACTACAACTTTTGATAAAAGTCTTCTAAACATTATGTTTTAGTGGATCTCCATACCTGTTTGAGAGATTCTTATGAGGAAGTGAAGATGAAATTTTTTCGAAGGGTAAATAATAGGAATTTATCCCTACATGGGTTGAATTTCCCCTCTTGGATGAAGGGAAATAATTCTGGATATTTCTTATGGAGTTCAAATTTCTCTTGGGGAGGGTAGAAGGTGGACTAAGTGAAATATTTGCAATACCTAGATGAATCGATTTTCCCTTGGAGACAGTAATATTTTTGCAAGTGTAACATCCACTTTCCCGAGCCTTAGCTAACAACTAGCATATCATTGTAATACAGTTACTATTTCACATTCATGAGAAGGCAGTTACAACAGTTATCTTACTTATTCATATGAAAGGAATTTACAGTTACTATCATTTTAACTGAAATATCATATTAATAATTGAAGGAAATGGGGATGAACCTCCTAAACAACGCCTGCAACAGTATGGTGGACAATTTCCAATCTATTAAATGGATTTTCCATGAAATAGAAGAGATAAAGATCAGGATGTAGGGGCAGGAAAGGAAGGAAGGGGGGGACGAGACCACCAAAATAAGCAAGTTGGATACGAGGGTTACTGAGATAGAAAAAAGAGTGGAAAGGATGGAGAGCTCTCTCCATAGCTCTGCTAACCAGAGCCTCAACATTATCAAAGGATTAAATGATAATATAATTCAGCTGCACTCGATGTTGGAGGAAAGCAATAGGGGAAAGGAAGAAAAGGACAAAGAGGAAATCAGGGTCGTAGATAAAGATGACTTCCTGCACGATGAGAGCCCGAGCAAAAGAAGGAAATCAGAGAAGAGGAAGCGGGAAAAGGAGGAATCTCCAGATGATATTCATTTGAAGACTATTGTAGCAGAGACCATGGGAGAGTTGGAGCTCAAGACTACGGAGCTGATCAAAGATACGATGTCCTAATTGGAGCTCTTGGTTTTTTGTCTGTCCCTTGGCTTTTGGTGGTTTTTGTCTACCTATTCCTCTTTGTGGCTGTTTTTTATTTTGTTTAGTTCTAGTGGCCTGGTTTGGCCTATTGTTTTATGTTGCTTTGCTGCTAGCACTGGACTTTTAGTAGTATAAATTAAAAATAATAAGAATAGATTTTTTATTATTAATGGGAGGGGGCGGGAATACCCACACCCCCCCCCCCCCCCCGTACCTTTTTGGCAGCTCTGCCGTCCCTACCCGCAGAGTACTGTGGCAGCGGCAGTACAGAGTACTGCCGGCGGTCACAAGCCTCTGTGGCAGGCCGCAGGCGGCCTTTATGAATAAGCCGGCGGGCTTAAAAAAAATACGCAACTTTTTTTTATATATTCGATTTTAAATTAAATTAATGTTATTCAAAAAGGTTTTATTAATATTTAAAACTTTTATTAATATATTTTAATATGTTTTTTTTTATTTAATAATGTTTTAATAATAATCTTTATTAATATTTAATAATTAAATATTAATGCATTTAATATAGTTTTTTTTTGTGTAAGTATTAATTTATTAATAATTTTTGGATAAATATTAATAAATTAGTAATTAATGGAGATATTAAAATAAGTAATTAAGAACAGTAATTATTGATTAAATTAATTGAAATTAGTTTAATTAAATTTAATTAATAATGAAAATTGTTAATAGAACTGTAGATTTATATAGGATTGATTTTTAGTTAAATTGAAATTTCTTATTTAAAATAATAGGTCATCATTTCAATAATTAAATAAATAATTTCCTTCTAATTATATTGATTAATTGACTTAGAATCAAAAGTAAAGTAATTGTACAATTTTATTCGAATATCTATATAGGTTATATTTATATGTTAATTATGAGGCGAATGGGTTAACGTGTAGGTCAAACTGTGAACTTATTTTCGTGAAAACATACATTAAACTAGAAACAAAAATATTACACTTAACCTGATTACATATGTTCAAATCAATCTAGCAGTGAGAATATAAACTATATTGTTTTGTTATATTGTCTATGTTTTGAGGTTTTGGGGTTTGTTCTAGTATTGACCAGTTTAGGTTGTTACCAGAGGCTCGGGGTTGTGAATGTGATGTTATGATGAATTGGTCTCGATCTTTCTTAACCCGACCATGGTAGTGTGATGGAGTGCTCTATGACATGATTGTATTTACTAGTTGTTATTGCTTTCAGTCTTCTTGTGTGAAGCTGAGGTGTATGTTTATGAAATACCTGACTTAACCATTTTCGAATCTCGATCAGTTATATTTGATAACCATTTTTGAGTCTCGATCAGTTATACTTGGATTGCTTTTCGGTCGCTTGAAAGGACTGAAGTGTTTGTTATGTTCTTGATGATGTCATGTTTTGACTTGACCATTTTGGAGTCTTCGATCAGTATTGTAATTTACTATTGAGATACTTTCTGGTTGCTCATTGGAGAACCATTGGATTTTGAGATTTATCATTGATGCCTTCAATTGCTGATAGAGAACTGTCGTGGTCATATGATTATTATTTGGTGCTTATCTGTTGCTCATGAAGAACTGATGTAAGTTTTGTGGCTTATCTTTTATGATGTCTTTTCAGTTGCTTGTATAGGACTGAGGTGGTTTTATTATGATTCTTTGATTTATGATTTCATGAGCCTAGGGTAGGTTATCTATGTGTAGTGTCGGGAAGTGGCTTGCAATGGGGATCGGGGCCCTAAGAGGCTGCCTGGAGTAACCCATTGTATGTTGTTTTAATAAGTGAAAACATTTACACTAAATAAGGGAAAATGAACCTAATAAGATAATTGTATGTTCTCTCCCATGCCTTGAGTGCTAGTACAAACTAGGATGGGGTAGAGAGAACGGTTGGTTACGACCTTGCATTCCATAGTATGCCTCGTCAGTACGAGAGGATACTAATGGCCGCAGGGATCAGTAGGGACCCGAGATTCCTAAGGGATTGCTCGGGTAACTTCTACGTGACTTTTGCGATGACACTTTCCCGCTTGCATATTAGGTTTCCTACGTGTCTTGTGGTACCTCTGGGTCTAGATGTCTATCTATGTTGGGACCTTTGAGTTAGTATACTTTTAGGATTTCTCAGACTTAGAGAGTACTTGTATTTTGTGTTTTGATACCTTGTTTGGGACTTGAGACTATCTCCTCAGCGCGGTGGGAGTGGACCATTTAGGTTCCACGCGGTCGGGTGGTAGTGCTTTTACTCTTACCATTGAGATCCATTCTGTGGTCACCGTGGCTGGAGTTTTCTTGATTGGCATTTACCTTCATTCTGTACTTGGATGTTTTATCATTATGGATGTATTGATGTATCATGTATGGTGGATGATTTCATTTATTTTACTGTACTTTGTAACATGGATTCGTGGAGGTTGATGCATTTCTATTTTTACGTATGTATATTCTTTTAAGCCTTTCATGCCCTGTGACTTGTACAGTGGATGATTGAGCATTCCGAATTAATTTGCCAAGAGGCATTCAGAACAAATGTATATTATGGATATGGGACTTTTTGATTATTCTTTCATATGTATGTGATAGTTGTTAGACTTAAGAATTAATTAAATTTAAAAGTGACTCAACGTCTTGGGATCCTTAAGAAATGTATCTTGCAATGTATGTTGGTCGATGATTACATGTTATTGCTTCCGCTACTATGTGTTTGATGTGTATGTTATACATTCTTACTTTAAAAAAAAAAAAATGTTTAGCAAACTTAGTGAAACTTTAGGTTAATTCTTTTGGATCCCTTGGCGGGGCGTTACATTTTGTTGTTAGCTGGTGGGTTTCAAGCACCCCTGTAAAAAACCTGTTTTACTTAATCAAAAACAATTGAAGGAATAACCAAACAAAACTAAATTGAAAATTTTAAGTTTGCAATACACTACATTCCCAAACCGGAATTCCACCTAAGGCATCATCTACAAAACCCTATGTTAGTCAACATATATTGCTTAGGGCACAAAATTTATACCACTATATCATAATATCCAATACCATCTAGGAAAACATAATCACAGTAACATCTCTTTTTCCATTGCCAATTACGACAATTAAGAGTAAATAAAAGATACATTTATGTTTATATTCACATGAATGGAGAACAGTTACACAAACCATCAAGTAAGCCTATCTCATACAGGCAGTTACATTTCATGATCAATTTGTTAAAAAACAACTGATTTCACTAATTTCCTAAACATTTAAAAGGATATCTGATCTCTAGGCATTGAAGGGAATAACTGATTAAATGATATTAATCATCTAACATTTCTGCAACTTGAGATTAAAAATATAAAGTAAAATACCCGTTACTAGAAGATATTTGAATCTAGATCATATCTTTATCTAGTGCAAGCCTTGGCATCTAGTGGAGAGGACAAGCATTGTAAGGGGCTTAACCTCCCAACTGTGGACCCTTAAATATCCCTATTGGTTCCCAAAACCGCAGATTGGAAATCCAAGAGCCTGCCACTTCTCCGATAGGATTCCACAATCAATTCTGGCCAACGAACGAAAATCAACTTGATTCCCCTGCACTTCAAGCTCCACTACACCTAGGCGGGTAGACCTTCTCCTCGAACCTGATCACTTGGTTTAGAGCTTTTCTAAGCAAATTTAAGCTTTGGAGTTTTCCGGCTGGCAAGGTCCTTGAACTCAATGAAACTGAACTGAATGCTGAGTACTTGAAATAATTGAATATTTTGTATAAGGTTTGTTAACAATGAATTTGATGCTTGTAGGAAGGAAGATATAGATTTTCTGACTTCAATAATAGAAAGTCCAGTGCCTCTGCTCATTTGGGCAATAGAGTCAACTTCAATGAAGATTTTCACATACAACTTTATAATGTTCTACGTACTTATACTGCCAACAATTAAATAATCAAGATGCGACAGATCAAATATTTATGCAATCTTAAATTTGTCCAGATTGAACTCCTCTGGTAGGGAGACAAACTGGACACAGATACGAAAACAATTTAATATTTCACAATATCTGTGATGATCAAATTTAAAATGCTAAATGACCATGTCCACTTATCCAACATTTAAATTGTATACATAATTCCAAAAAATAATTACAAAGGACGATTCATCTACAGTTTAAATCTCCGTGCCATTTAGTAATAAATAAAAGACTTTATTTTATTATAAAAATAAAATAGTAGAATTCTTATTACAAAGTCATATTATAGCCCTTATTCCTCAATACAAGTAAATATAAAATGCTTCTTGTTGAGAATATGTGAATGTCAAATATTGAATCTGAATTGTTGTTCCATTTCTCTTTTACATTTAAATGTCTTTATATGATTAGATGAGTGTCTCTTTATTGAAAAGATACACCTTTTCACACATGACTAGTTGCAAATTATACCCTTCGTCATTTTAATAACACCTTCTCAAATTTATTTTGAAATTGTCGACACATAACCAAATTTTAATTTCTAAGATTATTAACCTTCATTATATTGTCATATGCATCGGACCCCTTTATAATTGCACCCCGAGCCCTTTTAAATATGTATGGTATCTTGATAAACTATAGCTAGAGATTAATCCATCACTTAATCACTTTGGCTTTGGATGCCATGGCGTAGGAATTCGTAGTAGTCACTTCTTTCTTGTGATTGTCATAGCATTGGAACTCTATGCTCTGTGATAACTCTTGCACTTGATACCACAACTTTCTCCTCGCACCATGCCCTCATTTGCTTCCTCAGAAATGAAGCAATACGTGATGTCTAGGCTGGCTTGGTCATCATTACTATCTCTTGCTACTATTTGTCCCAGTCTGCAAGTTAAACATCTAATTGTCTTCACTCGTGCTCGAAGGTCAACTATTAGTTAGGTCCATCTGCTACAAATGATGATACGACAATGGATATGCTAAGGTATATATCGCCAAGTCCTGTGCCAAAAATCTCTATCATGTGAGTAAGTCGGGCAATATGCACTTCTCGTGAATAATAGTTTTGTCTCTATATGCCAACATGGGGATTCACGACACCATCTATATCGGATTCATCTCATATTGTTCAGTATACATTTGAATTTTAATTCCATTGCTCAATATACATTCGAACTTTAATTCCTCCTAAAATGATATGAATGTCGAAGAGAAAAATTTCTGAAATCGCATAGAAGATATATGCATTTCTTGATAAAGATGTATTGCCCAGAGGAGACACTGCCACATATCTATCACCCCTGCAGAAGTCACATAGTGAATAAAACATGCTCGCATCCCTTGTTACTATACGCACACAAACTAACTCCTTTAATTTGGCATAAGACTCCAAAATTCATGCTTGCCCATAATTGTTTGTATGGACCCGACTCCCTGTTGCCATTGATTCCTCCAGTCATATCGAGCCTTTAAGTTTCAAAATTTCTGATAAGTGAGAAAATGTCTATAGCTTTGGATTTCAACGTATCTCTTTACTCAACTCATACACTATTATGTGTCTTGTTGATAATGATTGCCAATTTGGGAGAGCAAACTGGGTTATCAAATGATGATGGGGTGTTGTCAATCCATAGGATTTTCTCATGCCAAGGTGTCTGCGCTTGTACATACATGGAAAACAGGAGCCTAAAAACTGAATTCACACCTTAGTCAAGAACAACTACAACACTCACAGGGAATGCTATGAAGAGTGGATTGTACAGAAACCAATGTGCATTTACTGTATGATATCATATCAACTGTATTGTTATCCTTCAACACCACTATTCAACACCAATGTTCACGCTTGAATCATACCAACATCATTACTAAAATGGAGGCAAATTTTGAGCTCCATCAGTGACTCTTTCTGGGGATGTATGCCCCTTGTGAGCATATAATGAGACTCCAACTATCTCTGGAAGAGTAGACTGAGCATCCATGCTTAACATGATGCACGGTGAAATTTGGGTGGCCCTAGGCCCCCCAAAAGTGAACATAGGTTCTTCCCTCTATCAAACACTCGATTCTAATCATGTACCACCTTCTTTCTTCTGATCATGATATGCTTTCCCTTCATCATTTCAGTCTGCTGCCCAAACATCAAACTTGTAGTAGGTGCGCCATCCTCATAGATAATACTAATTGCTTCCACTTCATAAATGAAGTCTATGGTATCTTTCTTATGTTCAGCCTTTGAGAAATCAATAGGTACACTACATTCTTTGCTGAATGGAAGATTCTTTTACATTTGATCAGCCCTACAAGTGGCTAGATGATGCTTTTTTGCTTGAGTGTCTTCATGTACACAATCTGTCCTATCTACATATTTAAGACACTGTTTATCTCCACAAGAAGATTTCGAAGACAGTACATATTCAGGACATAATACCTCTCTCTCATCAAGAGTTTGATTAGATAGAACAATTGAAATTTTTTCAGAACTACCCTTTAATGCATCCTCATTTTGCTTTGCTGATTCCATCTCATTACTAATTTCCTGCTCAAAGGACGAACTGAAATACATCTCATCTTCTGAATGCATATCATGAGTTTCATCAACTTTAAAATCAGACCTGCTATCTTCATTATGATGTTGATGCAATTGATTACATATAGAATCTTCCTCAAATAAAGGATTAAAAAACATAGAGAACTCAGACCCATCTTCTATTATTTCTTCTTTGAACAATGGGTTCAAGAATATAGAAAATTGAGGCATACTATCATGAGAGGTTTCATCCAAATCAGCAAATGTTTCATCAAATAGTGTACTAAATTCATCCTTCTTTAACTAAGTCCTAATATGAAATCATTATTCTGATATAAAATCAATATTATGTTTTATAACTTGCTCTTCGGTACTCATTGTTAAATCCCAATTTTTGACCCAATTTAAAATGTTCATATAGCTGTTGTGGTTTCACATGAAGTCAGTTGACAATTGAAATTTGTTATAATCATGCAAAATGGTAAGATGGTTAATCATTATAAACTCATATGAAGATGACATGCTAGTTAATCGTTATGATGCTATTATATTGTTATCTTGAAGTCTTAGAAAATTGGTTATTCATCATCGGAACTGGGATGGTGGTTTGCCATTATGGTGGTTTATGAATAATAATTTGTTATGGTAAATTGTTATTATATTGAGAAATATAATATAATCGTGGAGAATTCCCTTGCAAGAGCACATTGAAGGGGGGAAGCATTGCCAGAAAGGAATTGGGCATGGAGGGGCACATCCGTCACTAAGCAAATAGGTACAAGTCCTAAACCACCAGGGTTAAGGATAACGACTAGGCCGTTGGATGACCATGAGCTAACTTGTTAAATTACATATCATTTAATAGCAAAAGAGATTACTGAGCATGAATTGGAAATTGAGCGAGTTTGTACCTTTGTAATTGTGTTGTTGGTTGGAGCCTTCTAATCATGTCGACATCATGATACCTACATATCTATACATGTATATGTGTACATATGTAAACAAACTTTATATATATAAGCACGTATGCACATACTTGAGATTTGGCGTATACGTAAGAAATATATGGTTGGGGTTTACACGTGTACACGTATATGCATACATACATATATAGGTATCTATAGATACCATGATGCTATATACTGAGACATTATTATTTCTTTCACCTTGGCGGTGGTCTAATATTATTTCATGTGTGACAATCTTTCATATCCTATTTTTTATTTTCCATCGGGCCTTATAAGTTGAGATAGCCATTTTAAGTTATTTATGTCGATGACTTCTTGTTGGTATTGTAACTCCTCCACTGCCACCACCTTGTTCTTTCTTTTAACCGAGCATGGATTGCTTATTTAGTTTGAGACTCTTGCTGCCGTGGGTGATATACCTCAACCTGCTCCCTTTTGCGAACCATTGAAATTGATTCTTGCTTTGGTTATGTGTGAAACCCGACCGCAGCCCTGTGATAACAATTTGTATTCTCTTTGAATGGAGTTAAAAATCTTCTCTCCCATTGGAGAGTATCTAGGCATATTCATTTCATGCCATGTTTGGACCACTACCCAAACACCTATATCTTAGCCGAGCTTGATCCACAATACAGTTCAACTCCTAACGACTTCTCTTATGGCTTCCATGGTATAACCATTTATTTGTTTGTTCATGATTTTATCAGGCCTCAATTTCTGTTGCTTCTCCATATTTATTGTCATTGATCATGTGCTAGATTACTATCTATACGATCATTTGTGGACATGTATGGCTATCCTGAATACTTTTCGCTTCTGTTGGTGCTTATTTTACATGCAGCATTCATATGCATTTAGATTGGTATTGATACCTTGAGTTACATATCCTTGTGGTATTGTCATTTAATTTCTACCTCTATATAATCTGTTCATTGTGTACGATCTTCATGAGCCCTCTTCAAATGTTTAATATTGGAAAGGATTATAAGCTTTCATAATGTCGTAGAGCAGATTTGAGCATTAATGAGATATCAGTACCTTATAAAAAATAATCAAATTCCTTTATGGGATCACCCAGGAATTTATCCACAAGGACCAACATGGTCAAGATAAGGGTGAGAATGAAAATACTCCTGCATGATAAAGTAAACATAAATCAGAAAAAAATAATCACATGTAAATATTTGAGTCAGCTCATGATAATCCATTGTTTAGATCTTGTTGTCTAGTGGAGTGGTGGAATTAAGTACCAGGGTACTCAATAGTTGGTTAAGTCGTTCCATGTCTTTTTTCGGGTAGGGAGGGCCTTTCTCGTTAAAGATTATGTGGGGATAAGTTATGGTCCGAGGTTGGGAGGTTAAGCCCTTGACAATGTTTCCCCTCTCCACAAGATGCCAAGACGTGCATCAAACAAAAATAAGTTGAGCATTCAAACATTTATTGGTAATAGGTATTTTACTTTTATGACGTTTATTCAAGTGGAAGATAAGATGGATTCATTTATATCATCGTTTCAGTTATTTCCTTAAATGAAAGCAACTCTTCTCATCAATGTAATTGGTAACCAGTTAGATCGATTGATCTTCCTACTGAACATGGAATATATCTATATGCAAGAGATAGGTTTATCTCATGGATTGTTATTTCAATCGTTCATTTATTTGAATAATGAATATGAGTATATTTTCTAACTGAATGTCATTGCCATAATTAGCAATGGAAGGAACAGTGGTATTTGATGCCCTAAATGATGCAATGGTATTTGATACCCTAATTGATAGTGGTATTTGATACCCTAAATGATGCAATGGTATTTGATGCCCTAAATGATATAGTGGTATTTGATGTTAATTGTCATTTGTTCCTAAGTGGTATTTGATGTTAATTGTCATTTGTTCCGAAGTGGTATTTATGGACTAACCTAGGTTTTGTAAAAGTATCCCTAGACGGATTTCAATTTTGAATTCTACGGTACGTAGATTTTAATTTCCTTAGTAAATTCATTGATGGTGTCTTCAATTATTAGTTATGAAATTTCCGTTTAATTGATTGTAACCATTAATCTCATTCACATGAACATAATTGATATAACTATCTTCTTACGAAAATGAAGTAATAATTGTATTTCTTTGATATGTTAGTTGTTAGTTAATACCTCGAAAAAGTGGATGTTACACTTACGATTATGCTCAGCCACCAAGGGAAGAATAAGATGCTTCTTTTGCTTAATACTTGAAGAATATTAAAATGCAATGACCTAGTTATTGTCACTGCCTCCAAGTGAATGTGGTTGTTGCGCAATACGAGCCCCTTACACTTGCAGACAATGGACTCCCTGTAGTAGAGCCTCTTGGCTCATGACACTTAAAGAAGAATCATACACAGAATGAGTCCATCACTGGTTATGCGAAGATTAGCACAAAGTAAACTGAAAATAGTGGTGGCAGTGAATGACTGTGGTATGACACCAGCTACATTCATGATTTTATAAACAAGCAGCAATTAAAGGCAGCCACAGAGCTATACAGAGGTGGAAGCTTACACCATAGAGCTATCATGACCAAGAATGGTTGTACTCACAGAGCTTCAATGCTTGGTAAGGAAAAAATATGCTATCGAGGAGTGTCTTGGGTAACGAACTCACCACATATATGTTTGCTTGTACCCATGCTCAGTTATGGCAAGAACAAGAAAGGGTGGCAGAGAGAGTAACGAAGGAAACAAAGAGCCATCCGCTTGAGTGGTAAACATATAATATTTAATTTGGCCACCATGGGACATAAGGCTTGATGAGACAATTAACAAGATAGCCGCAAACAATTAACAATGTAGCCGCTCAAGTAAAAATATTAATCCATAGTCAAGGTGGAAAATAATAATAATGTCTTCATATTAACCTCATGGTATCTATATACCTATATATGTTTGTACACAAATACATGTACATACGTAAACCACAATCTCATATTTCTTATGTATATGTCAAATATCAAGTATATGTATACGTTCTTATATATCATAATTGGTTTACACATATACATACATAAATGTATGTTCATGTATAGATATTTAGGTATCATGGTGTCAATATGTTAGGACATGCTTTAACACCAGGAGGCTTCAACCAAATAACACAATTATAAAGGTACCAACTTGTTCATAGTTCAATTAATGCTTAGTGATTTCTTAAGTGATAAATTTAACTAGTTAGCTCATGGTCGTCCAATGTACACTCTTGCTTGTCTAGCCATTTTCCCTCGGCCATAGTGGTTCATGGCCCGTACCTATTTGCCCAATGATGGTGGTGTCCCCCATGCCCAATTCCTTTCTGGCAATGCTTTCCCCCCTTCAACGTGCTCCTGCAAAAAAGAGATTTTCCACAAGAATATCATATTTCTCAATATAATTACAATTACTATAACAAACTATTATTCATAAATTATCACAATGGCTAACCACCATATTACTTCATCTTTCTAAGATTTCAAGATAACAATAATAATGATTAACTAACAAGTCATCTTCATATGAACATATAACGATGAAGCAACTTCCCATTTCATATGATCATAAGTAATTTTACCTGTCAACTAAATCCACATGAAATCTCAACAGCTATATGAGTATTTTTAAATTGAGCCAAATATTGGGATGTAACATTAGGAGAAAAAAAAAACTAATGAAAGACAGTTTACACAAACCTCAAGGTTTCCAAGGGAAAAAGCTTAATCCGACAATGGTTGTGGAGATGCACAACAAAGAAAAAACCCTTTAAATGGCCATCAAATAGCAGTAATGAAGTACAATACAAGTAAGAAACTCAAGTTTGAAGCCTAAGGGAAATCGTTGAAGGCTAATGACTTAAAGACAAGCCAAGAGGAAGAGGTTAAAGATTAGTGGATGCCACCTGATGAGGAGGAAACAAGAATAAAATTAATAACTTATGAGATGGAAGGAAGAAGCTGGAGAATTCTACAGCGAAGTCATAAGAAAAATGGTAAAGACTTCAATATGAACAACACCTTACAGTTTGCATCCATTCATTCATGGCAAGCACATAGAGATTCTGCCTCACCACATGCATGATCCCTCAACTCTCAACCTGTTCCTGCAAATGGCCATGAAATAAATACTGTACATTCCTCCTACCCACTTTCCACCACGTTCAGGCCACACTACATGGTGTACATCCCCACCTTGTCATAGAATTTCCGTTTTTGGTAACCAAGTGGCTTCAGAATCAGGAAGGCCCTTCCACTCAACCAAACACCCCATGCGTATTTTGTGTCTTGTCCTCATTGCTTCCCTATTGTTGATGATACTTTCCATCTAGGGTGTCTCTTTAGATGGCAATTGCTGAATCCATTCATCAGATTCAAGTGTTGTTGCTTCTTCACCAACCGCTTCATTTGAACCCTTATACAATGTGAGATCTAAGACATTAAATATAGGTGAAATAGCTACATTTGGAGGTAACGCTACCTTGAATGCATTTTCTCCATACTTTTCTAGGATTTCACATGGTCCAATCTTCTTCATCATCAACTTCATATGATTGCTCCGAGGTAATCGATCTTTATTCAAGTGTACCATAACTAAATTGCCAACTTGGAATTGTACATTCCTTCTCTTCAAATCTGCCTTAGCCTTCACCTTTAAGTTATTTTGTTACAAGATTTGCTTTACATGCTCATGCACTTCCACCATTGCTTCAGCAAACTCTTCTGCATGTCCACTCCTTTTCTCCAAACCATCCATATTTCTCAGTTCCAAAACTCCCCTTGGATGTCTCCCATAAACAACTTCAAAAGGACTCATGCCTGTGCTACAATTCACCAAGTCATTATATGCAAACTCCGCTTGAGGTATGATAGCATCCCAACTACCTCCATGTACTCGTGTCAAGCACCTCAAAAGGTTTCCCAAGGATCTATTAACTACCTCAATTTGCCGATCTGTTTGAGGATGATAGGCTGAACTAAAAGACAATTTCGTGCCCAACTTCTTCCATAGGGTTCTCAAAAAGTGACCTACAAACTTGCTGTCCCTGTCAAATACAATGCTCAATGGCAAACCATGAATACGAACTATTTCTTTAAAGAATAGCCCTGCAATATAACTAGCATCATTAGTGGTTTTACATGGAATAAAGTGAGCCATTTTGCTGAATCTATCAACAACCACATATATGCTAGCATAATCTGTCTTTGTCCTTGGTAATCCCATCACAAAATCCATACTCAAACACTCCCAAGGTCTATTTGGCATGGGTAAGGGTTGATAAAGTCCAGCATTTGTTGATACTCCCTTGGCCCTTTGACACACAAGACAACCTTCCACAAATTTCCTGATGTCTGTTTGCATCTTTGGCCAATAATAAAACCTTTGTATCAATTCCAATGTCTTGTTCAGACCAAAATGACCACTAAGACCTCCACAATGTTTTTCTTTAATAACATTGTCCCGCATAGAGCATTTGGGAATACATAGCTGGCTGCCCTTAAACAACACTCCATCTTGCACAATAAATTCAGAAAAATCAGAATGAAAACTAGCTTCCAATTTAGTGCAAACCTCATATGCTTCGCTGAAATCTCTATCTTCCGCATACATTCCCTTCAATGCATCTACAATGTACACCCATGCTTTGGATTTGTACTTCTTGCACCGTTAACACTCTTCTACTAAGTGCATCAGCCACCTTATTGGCTTGTCCTCTCTTATGCTTGATCGTAAAGGTATAAGCCTGTAAACTCTCAACCCATTTCATCTGCCTATGGTTGAGTTTTTCCTGCCCATTCAAGAAACTAAGAGCATGGTTGTCAGTATATACAATAAACTCCTTAGGTAGCAAATAGTGCCTCCATTTTTTTAATGCCTGGACCATGGCATACAATTCCAAATCATAAGAAGAATATTTCTTCTTTGCCTCATTCAGCTTCTCACTGAAAAATGCAACGGGCCTGCCTTCTTGACTAAGAACAGCCCCTATTGCAAAGCCACTAGCATCACATTCTATTGTAAAAACTTTATTAAAATCTGGTAAAACAAGAACAGGATACTTGGCTACCTTTTGTTTGAGTTCCTCAAAACTCTTATTTGCTGCATTTTACCTCCTCCTTTGATGGTGTCTAAAATTGGTGCACAAATGTTGCTGAAGTTTCTTATGAACTTCCTGTAGAATGTGGCCAAACCATGGAAACTTCGAACCTCTCCAACAGCCCTTGGTGTTGGCCAATTAATGATGGCCTCCACTTTTGATGGATCCATTTTCAGATCTCCCTTGGATATCACAAATCCAAGATACACCAACTCTTGTTTCAAAAAGTCACACTTCTCCAAGTTTATCTTCAACTTTTGTTCCTGTAGCCTTTGAAAAACCATCTTCAAATGTTGTAGATGCTCTTCTTTATTCTTGCTATACACCAAAATGTCATCAAGGTAGACAACAACAAACTTCCCAATGAAGTCATGCAAAACTTCATTCATTAGTCGCATAAATGTACTAGGAGCATTAGATAAAACCAAATGGCATAACCAGCCATTCATATAAACCTTCATTAGTTTTAAAGGTTGTCTTCCATTCATCCCTCTCTCATATCCTTATCTGATGATACCCACTTTTGAGATCTATTTTAGAAAAATATGAAGCTCCCCCCAAACAATCCAACAAATCTTCTATTCTAGGAATAGGAAATCTATATCTAATAGTTATCCTATTAATGGCCCTAGAATCAGTACACAGCCTCCACTTACTATCCTTCTTTGGAGAAAGAACTGAGGGTACAGCACATGGGTTAAGACTTTTCCTTATCAGCCCCTTGTCAAGCAACTCCTGTACTTGCCTGGCAATCTCTTCATTTTGTTGTGGTGTCATCTTATATGCTGCCTTGTTGGGTAGCACTGCTCCAGGAATAAGATCAATTTGGTGACTTATGTCTCTTATTGGTGGCAGAGATTCAGGCATTACCTCAGCAATGATTTCCTTGTACTGGTTCAACAACTCTTCAACTTCTTTCGGGCCTGTTGTTCTATGTTCCTTCTTCCTAACTTCCTTAGGCTTCAATACCAATGCAAAGCCTATTCCATCTTCTTCAAGAGTATTAATGAACTCTTTCTCACCCACCATCAACACACTTGGTCCAACTTGACCAACCCCTTTATCTTCTCCTTCCGAATTCAATCTGTATGTTACTCTATCCTTTTGGAAACTATAAGAATTCTTCTCACCATCATGGCGTGCCTTCCTATTGAATTGCCAAGGTCTTCCCAGCAAGAGGTGGCAAGCATCCATGAGCAAGATATCACACAATATTTTATCCTTATATTCCCCTATACTAAACTATACCCAAGCTTGCTCATTCACAACTTCCTATTGCCCTTTGTTCAACCAACTGACCTTGTATGGACAAGAATGTGGAAATCTCTCCAACTTCAATTTGTTTACAGCTTCAAGTAAGATGATGTTATCTGTGGAACCTGAATCAATTATTACTTTGCACCACTTACCTTTCACCTTGCATTGAACTCGAAAAAGAGCCCTCCTTTGAGTGGTATCTTCTTTCAACGGTTCCTTAAGAAGTGTCCTCCTTAACATGAGACTTTCTCCCTGAGCCTTTGTCATCAACTGAACTTCTGGTCAGTTCATACTCACATTATCTTCCTACACATAAGTGACTCTCCTTTCACCATTTTGAGAAGTAGATGCCCTTTGTGGACACACATATTTTGGGTGCCCCATCTGACCACAACTGTAGCACTTCATTCCTGAGAACTTAGATCCTCTGCCTGATCCACCTGACCTTCCTCCATTAGATCCCCTTCCACTGTAACCTCCTCTGCTACTTGAGTCACCCGCTTGCTCCTTAGGGTTAGACTCACCTTGGGACCTCTAGCCTTGTCCTCTATTGTTGAAGTTTCCCCTACCTCAATCATTCCTTCCACTTCTCCCTCCTTGTTGCTGCTCACTCTTCCTCCTCAGCTTCTCTTCAACTTTAAGAGCAAGTTGAAAACATTTCCCCAATGTATTTGGGGCCAGGAGGCTAATTTCCTCCTGTATGTTCATCCTTAGGCCATTCAAGTACCTGGCCACTCTTTCTGGTTCTTCCTCTTGTTTCTTTGCCCTGAGAGTTAGTCTATGGAACTCTTTCGTATAGGCACTCACATCCATTTCTCGCTACTTCAAGCTTTGCAACTTCTTAAACAATTGCACCTCATAATCTGCAGGCAAAAGTTGTGCCTTGATTTTTCCCTTCATCACTTCCCATGAAGAGATCATATTTTTGTTATTTTGTATCCTTTCTCCTTGAATATAATTCCACCATGAGAGAGTAGATCCTTTCAACTTTCCTTTTGCAATCCTTGCCCTATCATTCTTTGGAACTTCATTCAACTCGAAGTAATTCGTAATTGCTTCAATCCATTCAATCACTTCCTCACTATTGAGACTACCTCCATATGTAGGTAGCTTATCAGTAATATCTCCTTTTATTGACTTTAAGGCATCAACGAATGCCTTTTGATCTGCACCCAATTTTGTTGGTGGATCCTGGTGTTGTTCTTCTTCTTCATCTCCACTGGTACCTTCTTCCACCTCATTCTCCTTATCCTTGTTACTGGACTCCTTGAACTCCTTCAACTTCTCTTCTAGAAGTTCCTCCATCATCTTTTTGATGTCATCTGGAGTCATACTTTTCGGAGGTATGGTGTGAGCCTCAGCTTTAGCCTGTGATTCTTCTGCAGACATACACTTCCCATCAAGATCTTGTCTCGCTCTGATACCAATATGATGATGAGGAAACAAGAATAAAAATAATAACAGCCGTACTTATGAGATGGAAGGAAGAAGCTAGAGAATTCTACAGCAAAGTCATACGAAAAATGGCAAAGACTTCAATATGAACAACACCTTACAGTTTGTATCCATTCATTCATGGCAAGCACATAGAGATGCTGCCTCACCACATGCATGATCCCTCAACTCTCAGCCTGTTCCTGCAAATGGCCATGAAATAAATATTGTACATTCTTCCTACCCACTTTCCACCACGTTCAAGCCACATTACATGGTGTTCACGTAAGCAAGAGGCATATCTATTCAGATTGACTTTCAAAACCTTTTGTGAGTCTGTTTCCTGCAACAATGACCTCTACGCACAGAATAAATACCACTACTATTTTATTTAGAAGAAACTAATAGAGATGATGTGCATCAATTTGCAATATTAAAATATTGAGGCTTGCCGGAAATAATAGAGCATAAAGCTAAATAACAGGAAACCACCACAATATTTTATTTCATCTATTTAGGGCACAACAAAAATAATTTCACAATCCACTCAATGTTCTTAGCCTTCTTCTTAGGAAAAGAAATATAAATCCATACCCTCACAAAAGATTTTGGAGAGAATTTATAAACAAAGCCAAACAGTTAAGAACTGGTTTTGGCAACCACCAGACCCGTAAAGGTTTTGTTTAAACCTTTACTAAAGTTATAACACAATATTAAATTAAGCCCTAAAATTAAACACCACCCCAAATGCAATGCAAACCCTAAAATTTAATAATAACAAAATATTTAAACACCGTCACAAATGCAATCCAAAAATTTATTCCTGTGCCCAGCACTTGCTCCTGCAACACCACCTCAGCATACTTAATCTTGTAAAATTCATTTCACTACATCTTTTATCCTCTTCACTAGAAATTTCTCACTGAAATGTTCTAGAAATTGTACTAGTCCTAATATCTTGGCCTCAATCCTCCCTCGTCACTTTAACTTGTCAATCTTCATCTTTCCTTGTACTGACTTGCATCCATACTTTCCTTATTGCATGAGATGTGCATATTTTCAATTCTATCGTCACCCTTGGTTAAGGTTTCCAACAAATTTGGCTATACAGCGTTGAACAAGGCATCTTATAATCCTTCCCTTTCATCATTGAAGTTGTGATATCCTTCTTGTCATGTTTCTCTAGTGTTATAATGATTTCTCCTTCAAGCCTTGGGATTGTTGACTTTGCACTTGCACTTCATCTTTCATTTCAATCCCAGCCCTTTTACTTTCTTGATAAATTACTTGCAGTTGCTTTGATGATGCTTCCACGTTGACCTTGATATTATAGTCATGAAATGCCCGACTTTGAACCTCACCCTTGAACCTCACCCTTACACATGGAGAAGCTCCACATTGGACAACCTCCTTCACTTGTAATTCTAACCTTGAAATTGCACTTGCTTGAGCATACCTTCCATGGTCAACTCCAACTCACCTTCATGCGTTGATCCTTGCAAACCAAGAGAAAATACCTATGTTAAGCTTATGATAATGAATATGAACAAAATAAGGATACTATTATGATAAAAAATCCTTTCCTAATAGCATGATTTCAACTCAGGATTTAAGCTGCACTTGGAATTCCCTTTTGGAATTAGACTTGGATCTAATCTTGTTCTAGGTCAGCCAGTATATCTTGAAAGGTTATGTTGCTTGGGAAAATATATATGCAAGTTTATATTCTCCATTCAAAATGCGATTCCAACACAACTTCATCTTCTCTACTCTGGTCTTAATCTGGGTGGAAATCAGATAGTTGTAAGGATTATATTCCCAAGATAAGTTCGATTTACAATGATTAATAGAAATTTTCTCAATAGGAGGCCATAAATGCACTAGCTGTTAGGAATTTCCCTTAAGATCTGGATGGTAATCAGGGGAAGCCTTATAAGAACCTCACCTATGCTGGCCAGAAATTTGGTATTTCTTGGGAACTTTCTCTTTGGAGTCGAGTGGAGATTTCACCCTTGTTAGGTGTTGGATTTTCGAAATTTTTTTAAGAAATCACCCAAGTCTGCTACAATTCACACTCCTTCTAGGGCAGAGTTTTATGCCTTAATTCTGATTTGTCTCTTTATTCGTCCCTCAATCTGTTTATTACTCCTCATAAACACCTCTCATGGATCAAATTCAAGGGTGTTTTCTTGATCTGCTCTGCACTTATTAAATTATTTTCCGCTGTGGTTGAAATGATAGCCTCCAATGTCATATATTGACATCTCATAGGGAGACACCTCTATTAAGCCTACATGGCCAACCTTGTATGTCATTAACATTTAAATTCTGATCTCCAAGCAAGCTGACCCTATGTATTTTGTTTCATGATGTTTCATCTTCAGGTAACTTTATTTTGTGTCCCCTTGCGATTTATTTCAGTCTTCCCTCATTTTGCAACTTGATACTACATGAGGGGAAAATTGAACAGCATGAGGACTCCATTAAATTCACTTCCCTTTGATTCTTCATCCAATGCCATGGTGGAAAATTGATGCTCATTGGGACAAAGTGAGTCCTCATGTTTTTCCTTATATTTGTCCTTAAATTCATTTAGCCTTACAAGTGTAACAATGATGCCTATATGAGCAAATGAATTCCATGATTTTTGATCGACCCTCGCATATCTTTTACTTGGTGAAAGATTTGATAGAGATAAGGACAATTTGGTCCTCATACAATTTTGCACATTGTAGAGAGGGTGGAAAATTGGTCCTCATATGGGAAAATTCAATCCTCAGCATTTTTAGCACGAAGCGCAAACTCAGCCTCCATTAGGACAAAGTGGAAAATACACATCCATCGGGACTTCGGTTTTGCCTTCGAGTGGAAAATCAATCCCCCAACTAATATCCCAAATTTTTCTTTAAGTGTTTACTGTTTAGTCATTTGAAATGGTGACAAATTGACCTTCGTCAAGACTTTTTAATTGTAACTTGATTGTTCATGGAAATTCAATTTCCATAAAAGCTTTGATTATATTTTACTCTCTTGTTTTTCTTTCTTTCTAGGTGTGGAAAATCAACCTCCATAAGGACTTTTCACACTAACTTGCAAAATTTCATTGTTTTGCTCAAAATTGAAGGCAAGGTAGAAATTTAATGCTCATGAGGAAAAAAAATTCTCATCAAAGCACCCTAACACTTAGGAATTCAACAAATTTTGCATTTTGACTTCAAACCTTGAGACTTATTTACGCTTGCAATTTGGCGACATGAAAGCTAGACCACACATCAAGGCAAAACTTGAACTTTGGAGCTCAAAATTGATAGTCGACTACTAAGACCCTAAAAACTGGCACAACTGAAAAGAAAAAAGAGGAGGGCCCATTTACAAAGGGACGTGTGTTTACAACACAACAAATGAAAACCTTCTCCTGTTGTTGCAGTGACAAATTATGGCCTTCTAGGGTATGATATGATGGCTTGATGTTACATCCCAAATTTTCTCCTAATTTTTTATTTGATCATAACTGTTGGTTTAACGAATTATTACTTTTCATGATCATGTGAAATGAGTTATTTATAACCGTTGATGAAATGACCAGTAACCTATAACTGTTATTAGATGATTAGGAATTTTTTGATTGGAATTAACGATTAATATATTTTGTTTTGAATTACTATGGAATTAATGTTTTGGCGAGAATGTTTTACATGGATGATTGCAGGAGAACACTGAAGGGAGGGGAAGTATTGCTAAACGGGATCATTGGAATGGGATGTTCGTTTGGTTCAGTCATCAGGATCGACAGGTATGACCTATGACTTCCTTGGAAAGGATACAAAGACTTGTCCACAGGTTACATTATGGGACCACATGAGCTATTAAGGATACAATATAATAAAAACATAAAATAATCAAAATTAAAATATAATACGTACCTTTAGAGATTGTTTATTAATTTTTATCTTATCATTATAATAAACACTACTATTCGAACACAGAAATATAAAAATGAAATGGCACCAATAAATTATAATAATATAATCTAATGATGTCACCTCATCAACATACTTATGTGAATGTATATAAGAACATACTATAATAATAAAATAAAAATTATAACCCTTCAACTCCTCCTTATTTCTTTTCCCTCTATATTTCTCTTCCTTTCAAATCGAATTAATGTTTGAATTCGAATGGTCATCTTGAAACCGATGGAAGCCAAGGAGTCTCGACTAACCTTTAAAGAAGCCATGAATCGATTTAGGCGGATCAGTCACTCCCTCCTTACTTCCTTCCACTCCTTTCTTTTACATTTTATATTAAGCCGAGCTTAGACGTTCTCAGCCGAACATCTTTTCCAATTTTTCTCAACCTCGATTTCCTTATTTTCCTAGATACTACCGTCGACTGAAGTCTGAGAACCAGTATCAATTTAGCGAGTGACCTAGTAGTCGTTAGGAGTTCTGGCCAGGAAAAGAGCCACATCTTAATCACAGGTTACATGTCTTATTTTTATCATCTTTTTTTTCCAAGTATAAGCCCGACTATAGTCGGCTACTCATTCCAAAGTTGAATGAAATACCATAGAAGTATTTAAATTTCATAATTTGATTTCACTGAGTATAATGTCTGATTTCAGTCGATATTTAATGATAGGAGTGAGAATAAAATAAATATGTTTCAAGTTCATAACGCCTATTCTGATTTGAGTATCCATCCATAGCTGGCTATGCATTGCAGACTGAGATCAAATTATAATACTTGTTGTTGATTCCTTGCATTGCATAGAGATCATTGAAGATCTTCATCGAGTATCCTTGTGATTTACATCATATATGAATTCAAAAGGTAGCTGTAGAAAACCAGACTAATTGTGTGAATCAACATCAATGCCCATGCTATCATAATTTTCCAAACATAATCAGAATACTTATAACACCAAGGAATTCACCGGCAAGATGCCATATAATTGGTGAAGAGGTGTAAGTAATATCAAAATGCTCATAATCTTACGAACACCAAGGAATTCACCAGCAAAGAAGCCATGGAATGGTGAAGAGGTGTAACTAATAACAGGATGATCATAATCTTTCAAGCACCTAGAATTCACCCAGCATAAAAGCCATAGAATGGTGAAGAGGTGGAATTAACCTACAAGAGTCAATAATGAAATCAAATATGAATATCTAAATAATGAATAATTAATAGCTCATGCGTGTCCCGGTAATGGAATCTGTTGTCAAGTCGAGTGGTGGTGATCAGGTCCATGAACCCGACTGAAACCCTTGGCCAAGGTAGTTTATAAGCATATGTGCCAATCTTGAGATCACTTGTTTGTCCGCAAACGTCAGTTATATAGGTATAACTGATTGGGCACTCAAACTACCTGGTAGCTCGGATGGCTCGACTGAAGAACATCCCAAGCCTGATCTTGAGGTAGGGAGGGCCATTATAATAAGTTAGGATGTGTGAGAATAAGTATGGTCCAAGCTTGGAAGGTTAAGCCTATGTGAATACTTCTCCTCTCATCAATGCCCAAGTTTGAACAACTAGATAAAGAACCTTCCGTTATTACTGTATGTTTCTTTTACACTTTTTCTTTTTAATCCTTTAGTAGGAATAATTAGGCAGTTTTATATTTCAGAAAGAGTAAATAATTGTCATTTACATTGAATAAGTGTTTATTTCAGTTGATGTAAATTCAGTTAAGAAAGTTAGTCATTACTTATTTTTCAGCTGAATATGTTATCAATTAGAAATGGTTAAATTGTTAGCAATGTATATATTTATTTCTCGTTCTCGTTAAATCAGCTGAACATGAAATACAGTTAGATTAGAAACAGTTATTTTATCTTAGTTATATTCGGTTAGTAGAAGTCCTTGTCATGTGCAATGGAATCAGCTACTTATAAATCAGCTCATTAGGAGTTTTAAATTAGTTATGAAAAATTCGTATGTTACACTTGATGCCAAGTTTTGACAAAATTATTCTAGCTCCTTCTAGAATAAGTCTTCATCAATCTCCTCTTTGCTTCTTTCTTCAGCAGGGATTCTATTTTCTTCACTAGGGAAGTCCTCTAGATGGTTAGGAGAATCACCAAGCTCCTCAACATCCCCTTACTGCTCCAAGACTTCTATTGATATAGGCATGAGTATGCCCTCTTCCTTGAGGTCAACAAAAGGGAGCTCATCCAATGAGAGGTTCAATTTCTTTCCATCATCTTTCTTAATGTTCTACTATTGTAGTTAATATTCTTCAATATGTTCTAGTAGTAGGTCTCATCTTGTTCTTTAGAGCCCATGTGATTTCATACACAGTAGGTTGCACCTCCTTCCTCTACTCGTTAGAACAATCAGCTCTCCAGACAACAGATCCGCCTTTGGAATTGAAGAATGGAATTGTGTTAGGATAAGAGAGGTGATCAAGTGCTCTTTTCTGTAGAGGAAACTAGAGAGTTTGTTTCTTGAGGAATTGATCTGTAAGAGATTCGTTCTTGTGGAATGACAAACTAAGTCTACACAAGTACAGATTCTTGCAAGGGCCAAAGGCCCTTGAAACTTTGTACTCTCAAATGAGGAAATTGGGGAGCTGATCCAGCGTCATGCATGAGTTGCTTCTGCCTAGCTTCTAACAGTCTAATTTGTTCCTCTTTAGCAAGAATCTATCTTGCAAGGCACTCTCCATGACAATGCCTTTGTGCCTCCATTTCTTGCTAATGAAGATAGGCTTGATTGAAACCTCCTCATATGGCAAATCATACCTCTGTCCATTGCCAATAGCCTTAAACTATTGTTGGATATATAATCATATATATTTGATGCTAATGCTTTCTAAGTCATCCCTGTTCTGTAGCAAAGTGGGAGAATAAGCATGCTTGTTGGAAATAGGGTAGGCCTACTGGAGTTGATGATAAGCATGGCTAGGTAGACAACAAGGATGAGTAGGAGTGGATGGGAGGTAAGCACTAGGAGTGTAGACAATATGTTGTACCATGGCTGCATGAAGTAAAACACGTAGCACCTCTAGCCTGTTATTTATGGTAAGGTGATATGATATTTGCATTCTCGCTAAAGGAGGACATGCTACTTATACTATCCTGACATATTGAAGCATAAAGGAAGCTAGTTATTTTAAACAAAGTTTTAAACAGGCAATCAGATCTGCTCTATCTAGAGAAAATGGGTGCATGTCAGTAGAGTTACTAGAATGATTAATTGCAAAGTTGCTAGGTGCTTGAATAGACTGCCTGAGAGGTTAGACACAGGGAATAATGCATCAAAAATCTCTAGTGAATGAGCAAATTTCACAAACATTGACTCCACGGCATGCAAAAACTATTCACTGACGGGCTGCAACAGGAGAATGAAATGTCAACAGTAAGTATGGTGAGGTATCATCAAAATCGGGGCATTTTGCAAATAATTACCCACAAGGATTGGGGAGGGCCAATATTGATGATCTCCTACCACCCAAGGAAGGAGGGAATACACTTGGGGTAGCCATGTGCTGCTGTCATAATCATCTTTAACCTTGCTCCCGTGGTTTCTCAATTCGGCTGTGTGAGAATTTTGAACATCAACAATTTGGATCACACTCTGTGATCCATCATCTTTGTTCTCCTATTACTCTCTTGCATCCTAATGATGGATCACGGAATGTGATGCGAAATGTTGATGTTAAAAATTCTTACAAAATCAAATCCAGAAACTACATTAGCATTCTTATAGATTATGGAAATCTGATAGATTTGATCTTCAACTTTTGCACCACTTCAATATAATTAGTATTGTAGGGATTTCTAATCACAAGAAGGAAGGTGTTACCATTTATATTTGCTAATAGAGTTTTTTTAGTCCTTGTACTGTTTGTACCTTTCATTTTTGTAAGGAAAAATAGAGCTTCCTGCTATTCTATCATTGGCATGTTTCTGGATGTGATGTACCTGGGGTTTATGATAGTCCAAAATGCATGAACAATACAAATATCTAGGACTTTGATGTTTGTCCCGACCATTGAAAATTACTAAATCTGTTAGACTATCATTAATAAGAGCAACACTCAAATAAACTTCAATGGATTAACAATTTGGAAACATAGAATATAATTTACAGAATAAAATGCCTTGTTGGAAACAATGGAATTTATAAGTGCTGTTGGTAAAGATTCATGTTTGGATTGTTTGGTTCTTACTTCTTACTGCTATAGTTCCATTTAGATGGGTCATATTACTCTAGGAGTCCTTGCTAGCAGTGTAAGATCGGCCTAGGAAAAAAATATGACACTCAATGATCAAAATGAAAGCTCTTTATTTGATCCATGTAAATGAATATCTGCCAGCTGCTGTGGTCAACCTTCCATCCCTACAGATCCGACTCTAGATAAAAATTTGTTCTTTATTGATTGTTGATGTCACCCCACAATTGAAGCCTCCTTTGATCTTCTTCTGTGCAATGATAGGAATGGTAGAGAACGCAGAGATCACCCAAGAAAGGGGTTTGTTCAAATAGTTTCACCACTAGATGTCTGTTCCTAGATGTAGCCCGATCTATTGGTAAAATCAGGCCAGTGTTTGAACTTTGAAAGACAATTGAAAATTAAAGCAACCCTAATGTTTGAAATTGAGCGTAAATAAGAATGGTGGGTGAAGGGTTTCATCCTTACCACACAATCTCTCTCCATAGGGGGGTCCCCATCTTTGAGCAAATGTTGATTTGCAACAGAAAAAATTTTGACATACAAAAGCATAAATCATAATGGCGCTCAAAACAAAGTTTATACTTGCTGCTGGGAAATTGGTAGTCTGTGTTGACCCCAAAATTATTTAGTTTTATCATTGTTATTTATTATAGACTAAGTCGGTCCTGGAAGCAATTTTTTCTATTTTAATATACTATTGAAATAATTGGTATTATTATTGTATAATTATAACATAAATGTTTAATAACACTCTAATTGATTAAAATACAATAGCATTTAAAGGGTGTAGTTATTCAGGGGATATGACAGTAGAACAATTGTTACCGATCATGAATAGTTGCAAGCTGGCACAATTTAACAGAATATCTTTTATGGAAGAAGTTAAAGGATTTCAACTAAAGGGAAACAACATTGCAGCCACCATGGTACTTAATTAGGTAATATTGCAAATGAATTGTGATTGTTCTAACTTATTTTCAGCCCTTACATTATGTGACTTGAACTCTACTATGGAAGGCCTATATTGAAGTCTCTTTCAAGGTCTTTAAAATCATGAGTGACCCATGAGTGACCCCTCAATCAATCAACAATATCATCTTGTGACCCTACGATACTCCCCAAACTCTCAAAGAAAAGTACCTAGGTGCCCCAAAACAGCAGTAACAGTGCCTCTTATCTCTTCTTCAGACTCAATCCCCACCATAGGATCATTTTCTTCAGATTCTGAATCCTCTTCAGGAGTGTTGCCCTGATTCTTGTCAGCCCAATTTTTTGAAATTTTGTGTAAATCCAGAAATTCAGCATCCAAAAATCCTTGTTAGTTGTACATTCATCATGACCCAATGATTTTCAATCTCTTTTAAGAGCGCTTTGTTTTTATTTTGGTTTTTTCACAAGTTTGTATTGGATCAAATTTTAAACCTATGATAAATAATTAAAGTTATTTTTTAAATATAATTTTAATTATTTTAATATTCCTTAATTTACCTTCAAAACGAGCCCTCTTCCAAGAAAAACAACTAAAAACTCCTCAAGTTGTGCTCTCTCTCATAAAGCACTCAAAATACTAAAATTTCTTACTTAAAAAGTTAGAAATGCTAAAAAAAAGAGCATTCACAACCAAACCAAGTTTAAGATGCTCAAAATTTGAGCACTCATAGCTAATTAAGTTGTGACTGCTCACAAAGTGTTTTTGAGCATATGAAACCCATAAGGTTATGAATGCTGAAAATATGAGCATTCTTAGTCTCTCTTTAAAACCACACATTACTGTTTTTCAAAGAGGTTTAAAGAAAGAGACTTGAATTGATGGATCTATAGTAATTTGTGTTACGGGGAAACTTGTCTTCCCCCTAGGAGACATGTCTCCCAAGACCTCAAAAAAGGTTGGAGAGTTCATAATGAAGTCTCCTAGAGTTTGTGAATCCAAAAAGTGAAGTCTCCCCAAAGTCTCCTGATAAAAAAATAAATGTAAAATATAATCTTAAATTATTTTATGCATTTTTGGCCCACATTTTAATAATTTTTAATGCAAAAATTAAAACCCATGACAATTTAAATGATTTAATCATTTTAATATTTTAATAAATTAAAAAACATTAGAAACACTTTTAATTTATTTTTTTAATTCCACAATCCAACCCGACCAGTAATAATTAGAAATATTTAAAATTTTGTTTAGATAATAACATGAAATCCAACATGGAGACTAATGATTTTTTGGAGAGCATGATAGTCAAAGACCTTGAGATGGATGATCACGACCTTGTGGAGTAGATGACAGTATCATCATCATACTAGATACTAGATAGATTTATGATTTTTGTTTACAATATCAGGTTCTTTTATTTTTGTTTGCATATCAGCAGTTGTGGTGAGAGAGGAGATGAGATGGTTGAGGTCCTAATGGATTTTTCTCAACTGACAATGACCTTACCTAATGGACGTGAGGAATCTATGATGAAAAGGACTACACTTGTTGCAAATACCTCAAACATGCTGGTGGCTTCTCATGAGGCTTTAATTTATACAAGTATCACTTTGGCTGAATGCTTTTGTAGCAAGGGATACAATGTCAGTATATGGCAAACTCCACTACTAGGTATGTGGAAGCTCTTCATGAAACGCCAGGACATTTGGCTGAAATGCGAACAGATAGTTGATATCCAACATATCCGAGAGCACAATTCACTTTTATAATGTCCCTAGTTGGGACTTATACTTAATTTATCCTAAATTTCTCAATTAGGGTTTGAATTGGGGTATTCCTTGATAGGATTATTTATTTATCTTATTAGATTTAAGCAATCTTTAACACTCATATCCAACCTTATTACTATTTCAAATCAAGGATGTAAGGTGTAGGTGTTATCCAAGTCGCCTAGAAACCAACAATGGATTCCCCCAAAGTTTATAGGTCCAAGTCCGTATCACGAAGGCTTATAGAGAGCTGATCCCTACCCTCTCCTGGGATAAGATCCATTTGCTTGGATTTATACAAGCCCCTCCTCTTGGCAACATCACAAACTTCCCTTCTATTAATCAAATAGTAATAGGATTGAAATATAACTTTTCTACACAATTTTAATTTATATATCTTGAATATATATAAGGATCTCTGATCCTAATAGGATGTAGATAGAATACTCTGCAATTCATCATTGATTTATAGATAAATTACAGCACATCACTATGCTGTCATATGATACTTGCCAGCCATTTAATTAATGAATCCTCTTTTAGCAGCCACTGTTAATATGTATTCTAAATATCAGATATAAATAATTATTTTCCTTTCCTATTCTGTGATGACTTGAATGATGGATAACATCTTCTTATATATTGCTATAAGAAAGGATTGCAACCCTTCATAAAAGATGGGACACAACTCTTGCTAACTGATCCTCCTCATAACAATGATTAAATTTTATTAGTCACTTATCACACTATCTTTTACATATTTATAATTATTATTTTAATATTAATATTTTATTTATAAAATTCTTATTATTATTATTTAATTATATATTATTAAATTCTATTTCTGAGGGGAGACATCACAGCTTCTTTCTAAGAAAGGGCTGTTATAGCTAAATGCTTGGGAAGTCTAGACCACACAGGTAGTGTAACAATAGTTGGAGCTGTTCTCCTGGTGGAGAGTTTTCTGATCCAGTGACTACAACAATGCTCGGTATTGTTCAGATTTTCTGGGGTTTTGACAAGAAACTTGCTCAATGCAAACATTTTCCATCTGACAACTGGCTTATAAGTTATAAACTATTCAAAATACACAAATTTTTAACATGCTTTCAAATCATGGGAGTGCAGACTTGGCACAAGAACTTTTTGATGCTATGCCTTGGAGAAATGCGACCTTGTGAATAGAGAAGCCCGGACTTGGCATCCGAACTGTTTAACAAAATACCTCAAAGAAATGTCATCTCATGGGAAGTGGTGAATTTGAGATATGCATCGGATACGTTTGTTAAAAAGGCCTTAGCAAGTTTCAACCAAGTACAAATGATAGGAAAAATGTCGAATTCTGCAACCTTTCTCAACGTCCTCATTGTTTTGGGAGCATTCAAAGTAACAATTATGTAGAGTGTGAAATCATAAATAAATCGCCCAAATTGTTTGAAAGAGTGCCTCAAGGGATGTCACCACAAGAAACAAAATGAAATGATTGCAGAAGACAAAGAAATTCAGAAAATGGAGTTTTTGGAAAGGCTTTCAAAAATTAAAACAAATGCAAATAGCAAGGGTGAAACCATGTTTTGCAGCAATTGTTCATAATCCATTTCTGCTCATGTAGGCAATTATACAAATTATGAAAACTTCAGAACGGATTATCGACATTTCTAAAAGCTTTTTGGTGGAGAGACTTTTGTCGATTATTATAGTTGGAGTGCTCCAGTAACATGCATACAAAATGTGAAGCATGAATAAGGGCATGAATTGTTAGACATGCTGCCTTAAATGTGGCTACATGGATTGCAATAATTGAAGGATACACACAAAGTTATGGACATTCATAAAATCATAAACATACCAGGTTTTCTCCAGAAATTATAATTGGGAATGCAGATTTCAAGGGCAAGGCTGCAAAATATGAAAGCACAAACAAGGTACTTGAACCATTTGAAAGAATATCCCAGTTGAACGTTGCATCATGAAATTCAATGGTTGTGAAACATACAGAAAATGATCTGTTGAAAAGGCTTTAGAAAATTTAAAACAAATGCAAAATCAGTCTGTGTAAAGCCATTCCACAACCTGCACTACCATTTGCCATTGCCTGTGCTAAATTGGGATTCTTTTAAACTGTATGAGGACAGTCCCAAAAGTATTGTAAAAAGAATATTTTTGTTAGATGCTACAGTTGGAAATAAACTGCTCAGAGAGATGTTATACAAGGAATGAAATTAAATGATTTCAGAATGAACTCAAAATGATTTGGCAAGGACGTGAAATCAACATATTGCTTTTGCAAAAACATCTTGACAGATTGATGGAGATGGTGATGACTCAACAATTTAACTAAGTAGAAGAAGCTAATGTTAATTCCTCAATGGATTTTAATATAGTAGGAAGATCAAAAACACATGGTTGCCAAGAGTGGATATGCATTCTTCTTTTGTGGATCTTGAATTTCACCATCACCTTTACCTTTATCATTTTCAAAATCTGTCATGGGGGGGGGCCTTGTCTGGATTTCTTCGTTATTGATCCTAAAATTGAGAACTCTTCAAAAATGCCAATGTCATAAATGTTATCAATGTATTTTGAGAAAATTGGTACTTCTTTCACACGGGGCAACTCAAAGGCTCTCAAGATGGTGCAGATGGTAATGGTTCAATTAATTCAGTGAATTTGCTACTCTTCAACGTGTGGATCCACTTAGGCTGATGAGATGGTGTGATTAAAAACCTATTAGTAAAATTGAGGTAAGTGAGGTTTAAAAGTAGAGGAACCAAGATTGAGATTACCGGTCTGTTGTTAGTGGAATCCGATAATTATGTGAGACAGGATGGTAAACTTATTTTGAAGGAAGTTTCAATGCTTGAGGCCTCGCCGGTGAATAGCAATTCTGCAACATTTACTTTATACTACTTCACCAATTCTCATAATGCTGGAAGCTTGATCAAGTCAATGAAATGACTCGGAGAAGGGAAACATTCAATTCAAGAGAAAATTTATCAGATGAATTTTCTCCTTTTGCTAGAGTCTTCCCTTAGTTGTTGGATACATGACTTGTTCCCAATTTAAAAAGTCACTTTTCTTTGATATAATAGAGAACATATTTGACAAGAAACCTAGAAGTTCTTTGCAGACAAGCATTAAAATCATTTTCTCCTGGATTGACCTCTTCCCCTTCTTGTGTCACCTCAAACCTGGGCAAGAATGAGGGGTGTGGGTGTAGGAACCCTGCTGTTTATGATTTTCAAATCAATCCTAATTTGAGTTCCTGCTGTCTACTCCATTATTGTGGGCAAATCTGATGAAATTGTTGGAATTATTTATGTTTTCCAACATTTGAAGTCGTAGTTGTGTGGTTTTCTCCTGTTATTCGGCCATTGGTTCCTACGTTTGTGCTATTTGTTGTTGTATCTGCAAGAGGCTCTCCATTCCCCATCCCGATCTGCCATTTTTCCTACATTTTCATCTAATTCTCACTCCAATCTATTGTGAGGCTGCCTGTATCATTTCTTCCTATGTTGCTGAATCAGAGGACTTTTCTGAAATGTACTGCATTTGGATTCTGGAACAAATCTCCTGTGGGTACACATCTGGGATTTGTTTTTTTAAATGATGAAATGTGTGGTGATTCTATTTTGATCTTTTAGGTATTTTTAAGACCTATACTTCTGATTAGTGAACTCTAAATTTATCTATCATGAGATTCTGGCTTGATCTTGTTGATACAGAAACCTGAATTTAAATTAGAATGGTATATTCTAAAATTTGATATTTGTAATGGTTTTGCTTAGCATATGTATTGGTATATGACATTCTAAACTTAATTTTATTTTTAGCTGCATGCATGCATGCATACATACATGCATGTATGAATGTATGTATGTGTGCATGTATTTGTATGAATGTACCCAACTCCCAAAAAGAAATCCTTCTGTACTGGGGTTTCATACCCACTCCCACTCCCAATTCAGCAACTTAATTTTCTTCTCTCTCTATGGAAAGCTGGTACCTTTAACTCAATTCAATCAACCCGAAGCACCCTCATGATGGCAGGACAACTCACCTGATACCAATCTTATGTACCTAGAATTTATTGACTGATCCAAAATGCACGAGCAATACAAATATTTACAACTTTAATGGTTGTCTAAATCATTGCAGACTGCTTTGATTTATTAGGATATCATTAATAAATTAATAATAGCGCTACTTAAATAAGCTTCAACGGACTAACAATTTGCAAACATAGAATAACATTCAGCCATTAAAATGCCTTGTCGGAAACAATACAATTTATAAGTGTTTCTGTTAAAGATTCATAATTGGATTGTCAAGTCCTACAACTCACCGATATAATCCCATTTTTGTGGGTCAGATTACACTACTAATTCTTTCTAGTAATGTGATATCAGCCCAGAGTAAAAATATGACACTCAACAATCAAAGTGAAAGACTTATATTTGATCTCTTTAAATGACAAGATCTGGCATCTGCAGTGATTCCTTCCAGCCCTGCAAATCTGAATCTAGAAGTAAACGTGTTCTTTAATGACTGTTGTAGATATCACCCAGCAGAGGAAGCCTCCCTTTGATCTTCTTCCAGATGATAATAGGAATGGAAGAGATTGCAGATAATGCCTATAAAAGGAGTTTGTCGGTGTCCAGGCCTATACTCAGATACAGCCTGATATACAGGTAAAATTAGGCCTGTATTTGAACAGCAATTGAAAATTAGATTGGTCCTAGAGTCTGGAACTGAATGTAAATAGTAATGGTGGGTGAAGGATTTCATCCTCATCACACAATCTCTCTCTTCACAGAGGTTTCGTCTGTCTTTGAGCAGATGTTGATTTGCAACTAAAAATTTTGACATACAAAAGTATACATCAATATGGTGCTTAAAACAAAGATTTCCATACTGGTTAATTGGATGTTGGGAGTCTGAGTCAGCCCCAAATAAAGATATCTTCATTATTTAATATTAATACTTAAAACTAAAACTAGGTCATCCCTAAAACTAATTTGTTTCTTTCTTTTATTTTATTATTTTAAAAAAAATTTATACTATTGTTATAATTAAATTATTATAGTAGCGTTTGAAACACTCTTATGAAATAAAATAAAATAACACTTAATAACAGTGTAGTGGCACAAGGGTCATAACACTGGAACAATTGTTTCCAATCACGAGCAGCTTCAAGCTGTCACAATTTAAGGGAACATTTAAGGGGATTTAAGTTTAAACCAATGGGAATCATCATTGAAGCCACCATAGTACTTAATTGGGTAAAATTAAAAGTGAATTGTAACTGTTCTAACTCCTAACTTATTTTCAGCCCTTACGTAATGTGACTTGAAATCTATTTTGGAAGGTCTACATTGAAATCCCTTTGAAGATGTTGGAGGAGCTTACAGGTTGGATCATGAAGCTCAAATAAGTGTCCAAAATTCCCCATCACAAGAGAAGAAATGAGAGGGCAACACAAATGTGGTGATTGTTTCCTAGGTTGTAAAGATTGCCTGCAATCACTAAGGGGGATGGAAAGGGCGAGATGTTGTATTGGGTGGTCTAAATTGTCCCACATGATAGAAACATCTAGAATCCTAGATTCTATAGCTTGATTCATAATATTGGCACTGGTATTTGAGTATCCGAGCTTTCTTGGTATTTTTGGCAGAAATTATTTCATTTGATAGTTTAAGGATCTAAACATTAGGAGTATTACAACAAGATTCATCGTTTAGGTTAGCAATTGCTTATAGGCGAGCAATTTTGAGGAGGATGGACTATTATGACTCCTTTTTCTTATTAAAATAATTAATAATATTATTTAAGTTGACCATAATAATTGACAAGTTTTAGGGCAACTTAATATATTATTCCATTTAAAGGTTTATCAAGGAGGTGCCTATATGTATTGAGGAATTATTCATGTTATCATTTTGCATCCAGTTTTCAAACTTGAGCAATTTGTTCAATCTAGGGCAGCCAAGAATGAAAACTCTCCATTTTGTGCAAGATTTGAAAGTACAAAAACCCTCTTGGATTCCAGAGTTAGGATCAAAGATTATAACTCTTGTTTCCCATTTTGAGTGATTCCAATCAGGATCACACTTGTGCTGATACATTGAGGAGTTGAAGACACTTTCTAGTTCATCGCAGTATCACTACCACGGTTTGTTGAATGTTTTCATCATTTTAAAGGAGTATGTGTTTTTGCTGCAGTGTCACTACAGTGATTTGATAAAGATTTGAGAATTTTGAGGATTTAATGTTGCTGCTACAGTGTTTTATCAAAAAATAAGAATATTTTAGGTCACCCAACATTATTTTTGGAGGCTACATTTTATAGTCAGACTCAAGATTGTATTGGAATTTTTGAAGACTTGGATTATTTCTTTTGGAGGATGTTTTGTCTCCTTTCTAGCTGTTGCACCTCTTGCAAGGTCAGCTGTCCAATGTTGTCCCATGGAGGACTTCTTGATCATTTTGGGAAGTGGAATCATTCAGTGTTCAAATCAGATCCACGAGGACTGTTGGAGAGTTAATTACAGATGTTTCTCATTCATTTTCAAGCCATCAATCCCTGCTGGGTCACCATATCACAATATTTCACTGTCCCTTTTCTAGCTTCATTTATTGTTACTTTGATATTTCCAAAATTTCATAATCAGATTTGTTGAGAATTAATGATCAGACTTTTAGATGAACAATGTTCAAGATTGCTATATTCATTTGTGATCTGGATCTACTAATGTACTTGAGTCCATATCATTCATTTCCAGTCAAGTTTGTGACCAGATCTACTACGGTAGTTAAAGTTAATGTTATAAGGCTTATTTTAACTTCGATCTAGTGTGTGTGTGTGTGTGTGTTTTGAAGTTGCACATCCTTGCATGATTCCATTGAGCTTTGAGGTGATTTCTTAGAAGTGGTAGAATATTGTTTATCACATGATTACCTAAAAATAATAAAATCATAGTTACCACCCTAGGAGCGGGGGGACATCAGTACATGGGGACAGGTTTCCAGGCAGGGGACACAAAGGAGCCTCAATTTGAGGATGGAAGGGGAGGGGGGGATGGGAGAGGGGTGTATATACTATATACTATACATGTGGTACATAAAATGCTAGTTATGAAAAGATGTATAACAATATAAGACATAATGATGTAAAATACTAATTTACTAAAACTTAAATACTTGAACATTGCATTGACCATTGAACATGAAGGGAACATTAAACATTGAACAATAAATATAAAAATATAAAAATACTCGAATCAGCAGATGGAAGAGTTCTAACTTCTATTATATAAATATTAAATATTAATAGTCATAGATATCAAAAGTATGAGTATCTCATCATAAACGACCAATAGGATATTGAAAAAATGTTTTTTTAAACAAACTTTATTTTTTTGTTTGCACAGGGGACGCCCGACTGTCTCCTAGAGGGGTCGAAGGATACATTCCTGTCCCCCTATCCCCTCCGGGAACACCGAGACATCCCCCAATCTCTGCCACAACTGCAACAAACTGGTGGCATCATTGGAGATACCAGAACGACATCCCCCCACCCCGCTGAGTACCCGTCTTCGAGACAGCTATTTTTTTTTTTGGTGGGGGGGGGAGACATCCGCGTGTTACACTGAATAAAATTCATTAAAAAAATCACGATATTTGTGAAATACATAAATAGGACATCACACTACATGAGATTCCTTGATTTAATAGAAATCATTGGTATGGATTTAAATCTATTTTCCATAGGGTTTTGGGGATGGTATGACATGTTTTGGGGATGGTATGACATGCAGTAGGAGACAACAGAGAGAGAGAGAGAGAGAGTGTGTGTGTGTGTGTGTGTGGAAGATGAAATTCAAGTGTAAAGCTTAAATGCTTCTAAAATATTACATTTCATAAAGATCTAGAATATCAGGCCAGAATTTATTCAAAAACATTTATATAGCTATAACCAGAATTTCTTTCAATCATTCATATGGACCGTGGAAGTATCATGTCTTTAATTAGGTACATGGTAGGTTTGATAAAAAAAATTCAGGACACAGAATCATGTATACGTATTAATTACAATGACACCTGGCTTTAGCAGAAGAAATAGAAACCATTGAACATAGGGCATCCCCAATTTATTAGTATGCAGAACTAAAGTCTAAAAAAGCTTAAGGGCACTAGCTAACAATCTGAGATTCACTTTTCATGAGCATAAGATTCCCACGTTTCAATGTTGAGATCACAATGGGAATAAAGTTCATCAGCATATGATCCCTATTGTATTTTGTTTGGAAAGAATCAAAATATCAAGCAAACTATTGTATCCAACTTTCTTGAGGTGCCTCTGTAGGTTTAATAAGAATATTTCAGGACACAAGATCATGTATGCTTATTAATTACAATGACCGCTAGTTTTAGCAGAAGAAATAGAAAAATTGAACATTTTATTCCACAGAACTAAAAAGCTTAAGAATACTAGCTGAGAATCTGAGATTCTCTTTTCATGAGCATAAAATTAACACATTTCCAAGTTGAGATCACGATGGGAATAAAATTTCATCAGCATATGATCCCAATTGCATAGTGCTTGGAAAGAATTTATATATCAAGCAAACTATTGTATCCTACTTTATTGAGGTGCCTTTGGTGCCGTTCTTGAAATTTAAAAAAAAATTATCACGATTCATATTTAGCATCAAGCAAGGTGTGCTCCAAATACATGTTTTCAATGCATCATTTTCATTTTAGTAAGCAATGTAAATATTCAAGGGTAGCTGGTTATAAACTATGCATACTCCTTTCCTTTTTTTTCCTTCGTCTTCAATTTCTTTGCAATTACAAAAATGATTGTTGCAGTTGTGAGTAGCAATATAAAACGGCAAGGGTTTTATAAGGGAAGTAGGACAATTTGTAGGCAACTCATGCATTTTTTTGTCTGTTTTTAAGTGAAAAATGAGGGGGCCCATCTCCAGTTTCTCTAGATGATGGGGGATGCCCAGAAGATGGCCTATGAAACTCTCCTATTCACAAGATAACAGTGGGGAAGGGGAGCAGAGGTGTGGAAAAGGATCACCATGTATCCCTGATTAAAATAGATTCCTTAACAATTGGCAGTTGCAGCATTTTCTTATGATGATGTCACCCAAGCACCAAAGTAAAACCACTAGAATCAAATCATTTTTGTAGGGGAGGCTCACTAATTGATTTGAAGAACCCCAATCATTGACCATTTTCACGAGTCCTGAATTCTTATTATTTTTCATTAATTTAAGACTTTAAGGCTTCAAAAGCCTGAAATAACTTTCATGGTTTTCTTAATAAATCCAAATTTATTGAATTTCATGAAATGTAAATGCAACAGAAGCCTTTTCTTCACATTATGATTAAGTAGATCGGGAAATAGAAATTAAAAAAATACAAATTTTAGATTTTGGTCCTGTTCTTACTAAGATCAGAGCACAAGATATAGTGGTCCTGTTGTCTCTTAGGTACATATATTTATTTCATTCAGCAAATTAGTGCTCTGAATGATAAATCATTCAACTTGCTCAATGTGAAACAGGTCAAAATTTGTTAAAACTCAAGACAATAATACTTACTGATACTTGGGTGTTAGCTTGTTTGACAAATACTTGGGTTAATCCACTTGAATTCCAAGATGTGAATATGTATATCCTGGATAAACATACAATTGACCTTTCAAGTCACCTACTTTTGTCATTTCTAGACATTAATATAACTTCATTAGATTGCACAAGTGGCCCACTGTGATCTGGTAATTTGAGTTCATAGGCGACTTCTGAGACAGAGCATTGCCAAATTCAGGAGACTGGGAATCGTCATATTTCCATAAAACCCCAAATGAGTCATTTGTAAACAAAGAAATATAGGGAAGTGAGCACGCTAAGGAGGATTTACAATGGCATGGAAAGGCACCGTACCGTCAGATGGGGTTATGTGAAAGCAAAGAAACACAACGAAGAAGTGACCGTAGTTAAAAGGCATTCCGACAAGAAGATTCCTAAAATGAAATTAAAATACAGCTGATCCATCGAGATGTTCCCTTTCGTAAGAATCAATCCTGTATCTCAAGTCATCTATAACAGTCCAATCACATGCCACACATCCGAATTTTATAAAAGAACACTCGGTGATTATTCATGGTGTTTGTCTAACAAATTAAAACAAGCTGTCTCACAAAGATAAGAGTTCACAGTATACCCAATAAGACAATTCTTGGCTTAGCACTATATCTATCTGGAGAGAAAGAATAAAAATTAAAGTGCATGCCAATTTATGGCAGCTGGGCTAAAACCTGTAACCATAAACTAGTGTATACTTTCGTCTGTTTATTCCCTTGTATAGCTGTATGATCTTTAAAGACTTCTCAACCAGCTGAACTTTCGTTAACATGGAACAGTTTCCTTTTCCAAACGCAGCTAATTGGGTCATTCTTGAATTCTTTTTATTTTTGGTCCATTTCAGTTGAGACAGTTGGGCCATCATTGAACAGCTCCTCTCTTCAAATTGCAGAAATTTTTAATTCAAACGAGGAACCATTTCCAAGGAACGGTCAATAAATCAACTGCATTTGTTCCAACATGAAACAATTATTTCTCCCATTTTAGCAACTGGGTTAGCAATATTTTTGTTTAATTTCGATTTTTCATTTCAGTCAAAGAAATTGGGTTATAATTGAACCTTTTTTTGTCTTTTGTATTTGACTGCAATTAGGAACTCTTAGAGCCAGTAATGACCTATACTACTTATATCTTGCAACCACTTAAGATTTCATAAATTCTTACCGCTGTACTTATTTTTAAAATTAAAAAAATGCATACTAAAAATTCGTCTGAAAAAATTGTATCACAATAATACGCATGCAACTGCTCCATTCAGAGTTCAGACACAGCTTGTCCATGACTTTGGCTTAACAAAATAAAAATCAATCACCTCAAAAAAGACAAAGACAGGAAAGCTTGCAGACAAATGTAGATTTCAAAGCCACAGATTGATTGTTTTTTTAACACAACTGTATAAATGCATGTAGATAATAAAAGAGAGTAAACATACCAGAACTTTTCTGTTGATTGAGTTAATGAAGGTGCAAAAAGAAGGCACATGTGAGTGTTTTAAACCTTTGGCTGACTTTAATCTGCATCCTGCAGTGCACCTCTGGCAGGCTTTAAACACGCTTATGTTTTTAGGTTTTTCTTCATACCACTGGGAATCCGTCTCAGGTATTTCTTTTTCTTTCTTGATATTTTGAAGCAGATCCATCATGTGGGTTTCAATCGATTTCTTTAAAGGCTTCCCAAATCACATATTTATATGAATTTCCTGAACATGGGACGGCGATCTGATTAATCGAAGAAATGTCTATTCGTTCATTAGATCATCATAGATTGAAGTAGTTGCTCAGAACCCGGAATAATAATTACTTCTCAATGTTTGGCTTGCCGAGTATTTATGAAGAGAACGCCAAAATTTCTGCATGCGTAAGAAAGCAATCTTTGAAAAAGCTTAAAAATGTACATGTGAATTCATTTGTTTCGAGGCATTATGTGGGGCATTACGTGCCATATTCTAGGCTCGCTTATCGCTTAGTGCCCTACAATTTATGATGGAGTACTTGAAAACTGACAACGTGCTCATCAACCTCGTCTTCGTAGAATGAATGTTTAACACTATAACAAATTTATTTATTATTAGTCCGAGGAGACTGTAGTTTTCGCCTACTTCATCTTAGTATTTTTTTTGGAAACATCTTAAAACATAATGAATGTGAAATGTTTAGTCTCAAAATAAGAATTTATATATTTTAATGCTATTTTTAAATTAATTATAAAAAAATTTGCTAGTGGTTTTAAAGAATTTAAAATGAAAAATTGATTAATATTTTTTTGTTTACCCATTTATTGAAAGTGACATGATTTAATTTTTATAACTATGAAATTGGCCATTTCCTAAAATATAGCATTAATAATTGATTAATATTAATGTTGAGGATCTATTAAAATTAATGTGATTTAAATGAAAGTGGCCACGTTCATTGAATTAAAATGTAATTTTAAATGCTTTTTTGTTGAGGTGTACCATCATATTTCTACATTGACGTGGATTGGAGGAATATTACAACCATCTCCTAATTAAACTGTAATGTTAAATGCATCTTGTTGTGGAAGTAATTCTCGAAAATTTGGCATTAACGATTAATATGTTGCAATTTGTTAGGCAAAGCAAGTATATTTGACCGATTGTTGGTACGTAACATTTTATTTTGTATTCTGCCATCGATTACTGGTTTTGCAGTTTTGCAGGTAACTATACATGGCTGCTATGCTTTGTTTGTCAAATCCGTTTTCCATGTGTGATGAGTTAAAAGTTGTTGCGTGTGATACTTCTCTGCTACCTGGTCGTTTTTGGGTCTTTTTTTTAATGATTTTTCCCCTAATCCTTTTCCATGTTTTGGTGGGGGATGGTTGCTATCATGGATATGGTTTGCAGGTTGTCTTAGGTTTGCTAGCATCATCTTTTCAATTTCTCATATGTTTATTTATTAGTTTAAGTTACATACGGAGACACTTCTACTGGATTTTTTCTCTGTACGCATCAGTGTGAAAGCTCAGCGGGCATTATTTCTAGAGGGGAGTAAAGTTTTCGAGGTTTTTGCAAGGCAATCTGGAAGGATCTAAGGCAGAGGATGATATATAGGCTAGCCACAGCAATGACGAAGAAAACGAGGAAACAGCAGCAAATAATGCACAAGAGCAGAAGAATAATGGTTCTTCGAAAGATTCATGCTATGATAGATACCTTATTAGTCACTATAACAGTTGCTTTTCAGCTTTATGTAAGCACTGGTGACTTTTAGTTATTTTAAGCCCTCCATTGTTGTAAATGTGCTGCTCCATGCCCTTTATTGAGTCTTTTTTTTTTTTTGCTTTCACTCAAACCCTACCACATTACAGAGTCCAATTGCTTGAATTATGATGCTGACTCTATTTCAAAATAAATCTTCCCCTTGCCAACATGAAATGTGGTTTGTAGTGGATGGTTATATTCTTGTTTCATTATTTCATTTCATGGAAAGTAAAAGTGTGAGTCGTTTTGTCGAGTCATTTATCAGATGGTTGCATTCAGCTTCGGCTTGCAAAAAATAGATGAATATACCCTAAAATGCCTCCTTTAAATGGCAACGGCTGTAAGGATGTTGGAATGACTTAGAAGCTTGGATTTAAGCCTACTTATTGTCATTTGCTTTAGTTTGGTATAATCTGAGGCCTTCTGTTAACTTGTTAATGTTATGGTCCTAAGGTTTCAATCTGATGTCATTTCACTTGGTTTCAACCCATCTTCCAACATTCTATTAAATGCACTCATTGCTTCAACGATATCACCTTGTCCACAATGCCCGATAATAATATCATCATGAGTGCAACAAAAAGGAGCCAAACCCATCTTCTTCATTTTATTAAACATTCGCATTGCAGTCTTCATTTTGCCTTCTTTGCAGAGCCCATTAATCAGTGGAGCATACGTAGAAACAGTAGGCTTCAAACCCTATGCTAAGAGTCCCAAATAAAATTCCAAGGGCTTCTGTACATTTCCCTGATTGCAGTAAGCATGAATCAAAGTGCTATAAGTAATGGCATCTCTAGACAAGCCATTTTCAAGCATTGTACTTCTAACACGGAGAGCCTCATCAATCTTATTTTCCAAATAGAGCGCTCCAATCAATGTATTATAAGCACATTCACCTGGCTTCAAACCCTTATCAGACATTCTACAACTCTGGTGCTTCTATGGCTATTCTCTCTTTGTATTTATCCCTGCTTCAGTCAGTATTCCATGTTCCTTCTAGTAAAGTCAAAGATGTCTAGTTTTTACTACCTTGATTTCAATAGTTTTTACTAGCTTGATTTGATGTCTTTTTACCATCAAATTTAACTCTGAAGTACTAATATAAATATTGTGATACTGATTGCAGTGCTTGTCAGTCATTCCATTGGAGATATTCAGATGGGTAATAATTAGCTATGTAGGGTTGATGTCAGCAACATTTCTTGCCCTTAATCTTACAATTCACATCAAAACTGCCTGTGAAAGATGGTTTCTTATACTGGCTGCAATTTACATCTGAACAAAGATATTGACAATTATGTTTCAATATTTTACATAGATCAATCTTCCACCTGCCCTGAAACTAATTAGCCTAATCAGGAATTTGTTGAGGCTCTAACATGGCCAAGCAATTCTGAGAATTGTCTCTGTATATTTATCTCCCAAGTTTTTTTAAATTCTGAATTTAGCTATTTCGTTTTTGAATTTATTATTTATATTAATTTTCAAAGTATTATATCATTTGCAATTGCTCATTTTTTCAATCTACAAATTTGTTCTCTGAGTTTTGCTATTACTTTTTCTTAAAGAAGACGTTTATCAAGATATATTCTACTTACTTAAGCGGCAAAGGAAAAAAGATTTCGCCATTTCAATAACTTTAACATGGACTGTTTAGCTGTCATCACAGGTTCAAATATTCTACCTCCATAGTAACTCTTTATCTTTTAAGCCCTCAATGCTGCATCAATAATAGCATACAATGCTAATACCAAATTATCTTCCACAAAACTTCTCTATTTCAGATTTTTGCATTCTCCTGCTATTATTAAATAGAACTAGTCTCTAGCACCGTTAGTTTAATTCCACAGTTCTTCACACAAGCTGGCATGATCTATACGTGATAAGAATGATGTTGATTATTTATAATGTGGGCTTATCTAAATATTCAATCCAACCAAGCAAAAATTCTGTAATAACAGGTGTGCCTAGCAGGAAACATTGCAGGTGTATTTTAAGGAGCAATTAATGTTTACTAGAAAAAATAAGAGCATAAATTTAAAAATGGCATTTCCACCGTCTCTAATAAAAAATATGTTGTAAACAATCAGCTACACTACCAGGAGAGTAATTAAAACCCATCTAGCCAAATAACAAAATTGGCCATCAAAAGCATGTACCTGTTGAGTTTTAATTAGAAGCCAATATATAATATAGTCACTAAACAATTTAAAGATAATATATTTACATGAACAAATTTATTAGATATTTATATTATCTTAAATATTATTAATAAGAATTCAGAATGATGCCTGTGCATTGAGCACAGAGTTTACAGCGCATGGAAGAAACGACAGTTGAATTTCCATCTACTTATATTGTTGATATGGTGAATTTCGTATACTCATAACAATTTCTGTAGGGTTAAGAAGATAATAAGATATTGTTAAGAATCTATACTTTTAAAGTGTTTATGTGATTAAGTGTACAATAAAATATATATTTTAATTAAGATTAAGTCTAAATATTAATAAATATAAAGTTAACAAATAAGTAGTTGGGGGACGTTTACAATTTTTGAAATCTTTTTTACTAATTATTACTATAATGGTGAAATTATGATTTTGAGGATCATTTTTCAATTGATTTAAAAGGATAATAATATATTGTTAAATATCAATATATCTTTGAAATATACTCTTGATGGGGTTCTCGATTGCTTTAAAAAGATAATGATATATAGATAAATATAACTATATCTTTTCAACAATTATGTGATGAAGTTTATAATATAGGCTTATTTTAGTTGACACAATTATCTATTCACAAGTGGTACACTCAGATAAAATAAGTTTTGTTCATTACTTTGAGTTCTTGCAAGATAAAGTCTATAATAAAAGAAGAAAGTATAAGAAGAAAGCGTGAGAAGAAGGCGTGGGTATGTGCAAGGTGAAAAGACCACCATTAAAAAAGGAAAAAAATCTACACCTACTGAAGAAGAATCTGCCAACAGAAAATAGAAAAGAAAAACAGAGGACTTCTATAGAGTGGAAAGAACATTCAATTTTCTCAGTCTCCACAAAATAATTTCACAGTGATACAAATAGATGCTAGAAGTTGCAGGGAGAAAAGAAAAAGAAAGCTCTAATTTGAGACTGTCTCAAGTATGCTAAGACAGATTAATTTGAAGGGACAGGCATAGACTATAAATATGAAATTAATGACCAGTTTGACAAAGGATCGAACAGAGGAAGTACTTAAACTGAATCTTAATGGATTGATGTCTATTGTAGATTTGTAATAATTAATAAGTCCCTGGCAAACTCCAATAAATTTCAAATATTTTCAAATTAACATTTGTGTTTAGAATAAATTGATTGAATTAATTAAATAGTTGTTTGTTGCGATTTCCCTAGTTTGCTACGGCACTGGGATCTTGATCTGCATTACTTCATGTGATATGTATGTTTGCAGTGTACAGTGTAGTAGATTGCACTTACCAAGAGATGGGCGGAGTGGGATAGCGAAATTAGACTAATAAAACTCTGATTCTTTGCATGAAGTTGATTTAAATCGAAATTACAATAAAATATTTTTGATTTTGAATGAAATAAACAAAGTGTCAAAAAAAAGTTTAGGTGTAATTGAAGTAGTAAAAATGATAATATGTAATATAAATTGAGACTAAAAAAATGAGATAGGTAAAAAAAACTATCCTAAATTTTAAAGTCACATCTCTCTTTAAATAATAAATCTAATTTAAATTTTATAATAATAAAATATATACTTAAATGGTTCAATCATACAACTAATTATAATAATTTATTTATTTTAGTTTTCTCAAAAAATTAAAATGTGACTATATTTATTAAAAAAAAATTATATAGTATAAATATATTAAATTAGATTGTAAATATATCAAATCAAGACGCATGAATTAAACTAAAAAGAATAACTTGAAATCAATAACTTACCATTTCATTAACAAATCAAGAGGTAGGGACTCTAGCTCCAACAGAGCCCTTGTTTGATTTTGATATATTTGTAATTTTTTTAAAAAGATTTTTCTATTTTATTCCATTAATTACTATTGCGTATGTTTCTAACAAGTATTTTTTGGTTCGTTAACAAATCTCTTGAGTCCTCATTTGTTCCTTATTGGTAATGGTGTTCTTAATGATAGTGAATATGTATATGTAGATGGACCATATTACTCTAGGAGTCCTTGCTGGCAGTGTAACATCAGCCTAGGAAAAAAATATGACACTCAATAATCAAAATTAAAACTCTTTTTTTGATCCATGTAAATGACTATCTACCAACTGTTGTGGTCAACCTTCCATCCCTACAGATCTAACTCTAGAAGAAAATTCGTTCTTTATTGATTGTTGATGTCACCTCACAATTGAAGCCTCCTTTGATCTTCTTCTATGCAATGATAGGAATGGTAGAGAACGCAAAGATCACCCAAGAAAGGGGTTTGTTCAAATAGTTTCACCACTAGATGTTTGTTCCTAGATGTAGCCCAATCTACCGATAAAATCGGGCCAGTGTTTGAACTTTGAAAGACAATTGAAAAGTAAAGCAACCCAAATGTTTGAAATTGAGTGTAAATTAGAATGGTGGGTGAAGGGTTTCATCCTTACCACACAATCTCTTTCCATAAGGGGGTCCCCATCTTTGAGCAAATGTTGATTTGCAACAGAAAAAATTTGACATACAAAAGCATAAATCATAATGGTGCTCAAAACAAAGTTTATACTTGTTGCTGGGAAATTGGTAGTCTACGTTGACCCCAAAATTATTTAGTTTTATCATTGTTATTTATTATAGACTAAGTCGATCCTGGAAGCAATTTTTTTATTTTAATATACTATTAAAATAATTGTAATTATTATTGTATAAGTATAACATAAGTGTTTAATAACACTCTAATTGATTAAAATACAATAACATTTAAAGGGTGTAGTTATTCAAGGGATACGACAGTAGAACAATTGTTACCAATCATGAATAGTTGCAAGCTGGCACAATTTAAAGGAATATCTTTTATGGAAGAAGTTGAAAAAGGATTTCAACTAAAGGGAAACAATATTGCAACCACCATGGTACTTAATTAGGTAATATTGCGAATGAATTGTGATTGTTCTAACTTATTTTCAGCCCTTACATTATGTGACCTCAACTCTACTATGGAAGGCCTATATTGAAATCTCTGTCAAGGTCTTTAAAATCATGAGTGACCCCACAATCAATCAACAATATCATCTTGTGACCCTACGATACTCCCCATACTCTCAAAGAAAAGTACTTAGGTGCCCCAAAATAGCAATAACAGTGCCTCTTATCTCTTCTTCAGACTCAATCCCCAACATTGGATCGTTTTCTTTAGATTCTAAATTCTGTTCAGGAGTGTTTCCTTGATACTTGTCAGCCCCAATTTTTTGAAATTTTGTGTAAATCCAAAAATTTAGCATCCAAAAATCCTTGTTATGTAATGCCCCACTTGGAGATCCTTGGAACAAGGATTCAATACAAGCCAAGAAAAAAAAAATTATAAGTATGAATGCACATGACAACATCATACAAGGATCACAAAGATCGCAACGGAAGACTTCACCACAATCCTGGCAACCAACAGATCTCCGACGCCACTACCAAACTGACACACATGAACAAAAGCCAACAACCACCACAAACCAGATGAAAGCTCAAGGAACGACCACTCATCAACAAAACACCAAGTTGGGGTAGAATGTAGAAACCTAAAATTTGGCTAAGCCTGAAATCTTGAAGCCTTGAAAATTGGCTAAGTCTGGATTTCTAAACCCCTGAAATTTCTTAGAATCCTTAACTTGTCTCTGAGAGGTCTGAAACCTATCTCAAAAGATTCATCGCATATATAAAAATATATCTTAAGTATAAGAACTTATACTTAAACGATATATTTTAAACCCCAAGAGACTGACTACAGAAACACACACAACAGAAAACAAAAAGCAACACTAAGGGATTGAAGAACACCTAAGAGGGTACCCCGAACCATCCCTGAAAAGTTCAACTCCGACCGAAAAGTGCCCGCTGCCCACCCACGCAAGTTTCATAAAAATCGTGCGACACTTTATCAGCACTATGCGATACTTCACCAGTGTCGTACGACATTTCTCCAGAAGGAGGGCAACACAATCAGGGGTTGGGCGATACTTCTCCAAAGGGTGTGCAATACTGGAAGTGTATCGTATGACATTTCTTCTAAGGGAGTGCAATACTTCACAGTATTGCACGACAAAACTCCAAGAGGCGTGCGACACATTCAGGGTGTGCATGATAGAGTTCAAATGGACGTGCAACACTTTATTGTATCGCACCATGCTGACACATGGTCGCCCAAGAAAAGACAAGAAGACTACAAAGGAAGAACGTTAAGCCAAACAGAGCTAGAACCTCCACACCAAGGATATCGGATCCACATAGATCGAGGAGTGAACACTTGAGTGCATAAACAACAAGATGCCAAGAACAAGAAGGAGATACATCTATCCATCTAAAACTACAACAAAAAAGAACATACTAAAAGCAACATCACAGTGAACATAAGCAACATCACAATGAACTGAACAAACAAACTAAGTACGTGGTTCCTCTCAACCGTCAATAGCATCATAAGACCATCGTGGGTCCTAGTCATCCCCCGCGCGTAACATCCCAAGCCACTGACCAGATCATCTGTACTGCTGTAATAGGGACATCACTACTACAACATGCAACAATATAAGCATAAAGAAATCTAACATGTTAGAGGAAAAGCATAAGATAATCCTACAATAGATAACATCGCCTATCACATCCTAAACAACAATAAGCAACAAATATGCTACTACAACAATTCACATCATCTAATCATATGCTAAACATCATAATATGGGAATGTGTCAAATAAACTAACATAATCTAAACATGATATCCAAGCATTCAAATGAAAGCATAAATCACAAGAAAGCATACTCCAGAACCGAAGTACCAAGTGAAAACATCCAGCAACGGTTGCACTAGGACAAAAGACTGTCTCTGTACACCGATCCCTAGCAGTGGTGAAGGTAGCTACGCCTCCCAACCACGTGGAACTCGTAGGTCCACACCTGCCGTGCTGATGGAGATAAAGATCCAACCACAAACACACATAAAGCACAACATCCAAGGCTAACACTCACGCTAGACATTATGATGGATGTAACCAAGAACCTAAGACAATGCAAGGAGTACAGGTCCTGGTCAAACACTCAATAGGCTACTAAGTAGGGGTTGACATCATGGAGAGTCACTTGGCATTGACAAGCCCAAGCTCGGATCGTGCGTTTCAACTCCTCAACAGAGGGCCCCGCACACACATTTTATTATCTTAAGTTTTATTACCAGTCACACATTTTCTTTGATTAGCACTTATTTAAAACTTCCTATCCTCCGCCAACCCTATGGGACTAAGGTCACCAGGCTGCGAGATAGAAGCCCCCTCCATATGCTACCCTACCCTACCCATGCTCATTCTACAACAAGTGCCCGTGGGCATGCATACTCCCATCCCAACCCCAATGATCATAACTTCCAGAAGTACCATGGAAGATCACTAGGCTGCGAGATAAAAGCCCCCTCCATATGCTACCCTACCCTACCCATGCTCATCCTACAACAAGTGCCCGTGGGCATGCATACTCCCATCCCAACCCCAATGATCATAACTTCCAGAAGTACCATGGAAGATCGGGCCTCGCAAGTCACCCGACAAATGTACACGCACGTACTCGTGTGTGGTGCACCACCATCACGAAGATCAAAACATAAGGACAGGATGAGAACATAATGCAAGGGGAAAAAAACCCAACTAAAAGCAACATGGGAAGGACGGATTCTACATGAATCCCAAAGCCAATAAAATCATACATCATGTAATCACTCAACTGGCCTCAATTTGAGAGTATGGATTCTACACAAATCCTAATGATGTAACAAGACCAAACATCATGAACTCACTTAACCGGCCTCAATTCGAGATTATGGATTCTACACGAATCCTAGCATTCATGAAACAAAAGCAAAGCTCTAAAAGAAACAATAACAACAGGTATAAAATCACTCAACCAAACACAACATCGAGAGTACAAATGCAACATGCATACCAATGCAACATAAAAGCACAATAGTGGTTTGACTGATATCCAAACAGATCATCAAGGTCCACAACCCACATTGTGCCAAGAAAACTTGAGAAAACAGGGTGGCACGCAAAATGAGATAAAAATCTCAAAATTTAAGAAAACTTAAAAATTCAAACCCATTTGACCTTTGGGCACAAAAACTCCAAAAATCCAAAAATAAATGGAATTGGACACCGTATGCAAAAACGGCTAGCATAACGGTGCAAAACCCCTAACCCTCATCCTGAAAAATAGGGAAATGTTCATACCCGCCCAACCGGGTAGAACTAACATACAGAAACGGAGGGGAACACTAGTTCTCAGCCTCCAAACAAACAGCTACCAAAAATAGAAGCAGAAACGGAGCAGAAACAATAAAACAAGAAAGCCCTACCTCACAGCCAAAAGGGAAAAATGGGAATCTGAACCATAAAATAAAACGTCGTCAAAAGTGGCCAAAAATTGCGAAAATCCAAAGTTTCTTCGAGCTGGATCCAACGAGCTCAACCTCGCGACGATCCCACACCCGTAGCTCCCACAACAAACAAAACAGTAAATCCTCATAAAGAGGATTTTGGGTTTTACTCTCCAACTTTCTAATTCAAAAGTGAGAAGTGAGGAATTAAATTCCTCTTTGGATATTTATTCACTTTTCAAGTGAATAATCGATTAGGGCAAATAACCAGCCAACCTAGTTAGACCTCGAATCGACCCAAACGAAAACAGCCTATTCCTATAAATAGGAATTCATCTATGGCAAAGCTGCCAGAAATTAAAATAAATCAATTAAAAAGCCTGAAAACCCAAAAACACATAAATATCCTTAACAACTTTCGCAACAATGCAAACCTCTAAATGCACAAACACGCTTACTGGTCTAACCACATAA